>OV277718.1:7242222-8608710 GCA_922987775.1 Agonopterix subpropinquella | reverse complement strand
GAAAACCCCCCTTGATTTTTAACTTTTTGAAATTATTATTATTTTTTAACAAATCCGCCGTAATAACGCATAATCTGAGAAAGTTTCAACTATCTAGCTATTACGGTTCAAAAGTTACAGCCCTAAATAGGTAGGACAGACGGACGGACGGACGGACAGACGGACAGACGGACGGACGGACGGACGGACGGACAACGTAGGCTTAGTAATAGGGTCCCGTTTTCACCCTTTGGGTACGGAACCCTAAAAATCGTCTCTGAATCTCGGCCTTAGTATGTGCCGGGTGCGTGCTGCACCGCGACGCGCCCCCAGCACGGCTAGCATGCCACCCACGACAAAGCGTTTAAACGAGAAAAACGTCATGCGCGCTCTATCTGGCATACGTAAAATAATAAAGATGGAGGCACATCTCGATTTTTATCGTTATCTCGAGGATGGCATGCTAGAGGGGCTGTGCGCGCCCGCACTGCTGATCGCGGTGCACAGATTTTGTTCACGTTGTCTGTTCTATACATAATTATTCAATGATTCCGACAGGTATAATAACTTTATGGTTTAGACGACAAATATTTTTTCAGTAAAACCAGAATTTAGTCATGGTGAGGACTATAGAGTCCCATGGAGCAAATGGGTGGGCTATCCGACGTACGATAATTTAGAACTTCGTCTCCTGGAAACAATGCAGTCGCAAATAATATTAACGGAACAGATTATTGAGCAAACCAACGACATGAGGTTTATGTATGAGGTATCGCCACAGTATGAGATGGGTTACGTGATTGGGGAGATCATCGAAAGGTAGCTACAGTTGTGTTGTAGGTACCATAAGAATACTAGATTACGTAGTATCTTCACGTCCCAAATACCGCATTGTCTTAAAACGAAAGTCTTTTTTTTTTTTTTTTTTTTTTTTTTTTTTTTATAATGTGCTTTACGGCACTGAATACCAGTCCTTTTGTGCCAACGAAAGTCTTCGATCAGTGTGTGTTGCCAGTGATGAAATGGAACAGAGACGTGGTCGCTCACTCAAGATAGATACTCTTTCTTATACTGTGCTCAAGGCCTCATTTAAAAAGGCTGAAAGTCACCCAAAGGGCAATGGAGAGGGCTATGCTCGGAGTTTCCCTGCGAGATCGAATCAGAAATGAAGAGATCCGCAGAAGAACCAGAGTAGCTGACATAGCCCAAAGAATTGCTAAACTTAAGTGACAGTGGGCGGGGCACATTGCTCGCAGAACCGATGGCCGGTGGGGCCGAAAAGTTCTCGAGTGGCGACCGCGTACCGGAAAGCGCAGCGTGGGTAGACAGTGAGCCCCCACAAGTTGGACCGATGACCTGGTGAAGGCGGCGGGAACACGTTGGATGAGGGCAGCGCAGGACCGGTCGTTGTGGCTTTTTTTTTTTTTGAAATGACGTTTACAGCTCTGCTCAGGGAGCAATTACTGCTTTTTACTGCGGACTATTGGAGGGACCACGAAGGGTCTACCGAGCCAAAATGAATGAACTTAAGCAACCGACCTAGGGGCCCCGGAGGGGTACGGACCTCGGCATAGGACGTTGCTGGGGCTACGCGGCGGATTGGGTAGCGGGGATCGGTGAGAAGCGGCCTGCGATGTGCCTGATAGCGTCTGTAGGCGCCAGAAGTGAAAGGAGAGGGCAGAGGTCGCGGCTGTCCCCGCCGGCGGGGACGTTGATTACGGTGTCGACGATTTGATATCGTGTTACCTGTTGTCGTGTGTTGTGAGTTTGCGATTGTTAGTCGTGTCTGTTGGGCCGCCTGTACGGCAACCGTGATCTCATCGTCTGGATCGTCGATTACGTTACGGGGTCGAAGTCTATTCGTCCTATTAGTCCTACAGGGGTAGATGGAGTTTGCCTTGATTAAGGGGTTAGAGTGATGGGGGATGGTGGCGAAAAAGTCCGTCACCATGCATTTGAGCAGTTGCCTGATGGTGGGCAACTCTAAATCGATATTAAGATTTTCATGGCGCGCCAGTGGCCGTACTGTTATAAAATATAAATGTTAAGTAATATGCTGAGCCATATCTTTCCCCCCAACCCCCAAGATGTCGCATCAGCATATCATCCAGAGACAAGAGCCAGTTCGCGTCGGGACATTGCCAAAGCCACATGACTAATTTGCTGGGTCAATAAAAATCCTTTCTGTTTTGAAGTCAAATAAAGAGACTCATACTTCCTAAATAAAATCATTTTTTTTAAAAACATATCCTTTTCGTCTCGTATAACAGTACGCATGAACCTATTCTGAATTACTTCCAATAAATGGATATTGGAGGAGGCGGCGTGCGCGAAGCACACACCGGCGTAAGTGAATATCGGTCTGAGACCGTTGTGGAAATCCTTGGCGGAGACCTATGTCCAGCAGTGGACGTCCATCGGCTGAGATGATGATGATGATGATAAGAATACTACTAGTTAATATATTTAAACTGCCTCCGTGGTCTAATGGTTAAGAGCATTGGCTCTCGATACGGAGGTCGTGGGTTCGATTCCCAAGGGGGACACCTAGTGATATGTCACTTTGTGCGTTTTTCCCCTGTTGGTTAGGACATTGCAGGCTGAATCCCCTGATTGTCCGAAAAGAAAAATGATTCCGTGTTTCGGATGGCACGTTAAGCCGTTGATCCCGGCTACAATCTCTGGTGGTAGTAGTCGTTACATAAAAACCACGTCAGAGGCCGTAAGGCGGTTTGAAAAAACTCTGACACCAGGGCTCTGCCCACACGATAAGAAGATAAAAATAGGAGTGCGATTTTTGATTCTCATTTGCTAGAGTGCATAACTGTTTTACGAAATCCCGTTCGTCGAAATCACGGTTCACAACTTTTTTGTTCGACGAAAGAACTGTTCAACAAATTAGGCCAGTCATTTTACGGTTTGAGCCGGGACTAATAAATAATTGAATTTTTTTTTCGCTATAATATTGAAGAGTCAATTTGAGCTTAAAATGTACCAAAATTAAAAAAAAATCACGTCAGCTACAGTTCCAATTTAAAAATTTAGATATTATCTCGTTCTAAAAATCCTGATGGTAAATTTTTTTTTGCAGATATTTTAGTCTTTATCATTATACATACTTCAAACATGGTCTAAATATTTTTGTCTACTTAGAAGGTTTTTAAAAATACATTCGTATTTTCTAATAAATACCTCATTTTTTAAATTTCAATTGCTATTTTATTGCTCAAAAAAAAAAAAAAATAATGATAATAACGCTCACGGGCACATACATTGTAATGATCCCAAATTAAGCCGTAGGCTTTTTGTTATGGGAACCATATACAACAACGGCACACACATATAACATCCATGACCGAACCGGGATTCGAACCCAGGACCCTGGCTTGGCAGTCCGGCGTGGTAACCATTACACCAACCGTGTCGTCAAAAATAATTTTAATTGTTTAATCTAATTCAAATGAGTGCATTGGTATTAATATTATTAATTTAAAAGCCTTCTGGGACACAAAATTTTGATTTCTATGTTGCGTAGCAAAATTTTTTTAAATATGGTTTAGGATAGTATTTTTGTCACTAAATGGTGCCAGTTACAGTTTAAAAGTCCAATTAATAATTACTCCCTACCCCGCCTAACAAAACTCCGTAAAATGACTGGCCTATACATGGTTCACAACTGTTTCGTTCGATGAAAGAACTGTTCAACGAAAGCACGGTTCGTCGAAGTATGTAAGTTTTCATTCTTTGGCGAACCGTGCTTTCGATGAACAGATCGAAAGACGAACGAAACAGTTGTGAACCGTGATTTCGACGAACGGGTTTTCGTAAAACAGTTATGCACTCCATTCGCTGAGTTCAGCAGTTGTAAATGTCAAAATTACTATGGAGATATGCATCTTTCTACTTATGATTGGACTTTCAAAAATCATACTACAGGAGTGCTATTTTTAGGGTTCCGAAGTCAACAAGGAACCCTTATAGTTTCGCCATGTCCGTCCGTCCGTCTGTCCGCGGTTAGCTCAGGAGCCCGATTGTGCTAAGTTAAAACATCGAAGTTCTATTCTTATCCAATTACAGTTCAAATCACATTGCAATCCAATTTATATTCAACTGTGCTGAATTCCGCATCGCGCTAAACTCTATGTAACTGACAGCCAATAACGTCTGAGGGATCTGTCAAAACGGCTCTAACGGCTGTCAAGAGCAGTACCATGATTAGCGCAATACCAAATGTATCAAAAGTTACGGTTCGTACGTAGTCCAATCACGGTTCAATCGCCAAATATTTACCGCAATTGCAGCCCTGAGACGCTTAGTACTAGAAAGCTGTAAAATTTTCCTCGCTGTAGTGAGGTGAAAAGTTGTGTGTTTCGCTCGGCAGCAAAGTTATTCTGCGTCTCGTACCTTTGAAACCCTCGCGACGCTCAGGATTCTATCTTAATCCTAGAATCCTTCGCTTGCTCAGGTTTCAATACAAGTACTCGCACCAAAAAGCAACTTTGCAGCCTTGCATAACAAATAACTATTTTTAGTTTCTTTGAAAGGCGGTTTGATTTTTTTTTTTAATTTTGTTTTTAAACATGGTATTAATACCTACTTGTCCCACAGAACCTTAAAAGAGAGGTTAGAAGCGAGAGCATAAGTAAATTGTAGCAGCGTGAGCGGCAAGATAAGTGTCGACAGCCGTCTCCGAAGCAAAACCACTACCTACTTTGCATTTCTAGCCCCTCTTATAATGTTCTGTGACTTGTACATTAAATA
Organism: Agonopterix subpropinquella; assembly: GCA_922987775.1. Taxonomy (NCBI): domain Eukaryota; kingdom Metazoa; phylum Arthropoda; class Insecta; order Lepidoptera; family Depressariidae; genus Agonopterix; species Agonopterix subpropinquella. Next base: position 8,603,970 of record OV277718.1, on the reverse strand, counting down.
AAAAATAAAAATCATTTATTTCAGACTTTCGCCCATATAAGTTAGAGGTAGTAGGTACATAGTTAAAATTAATAGAATTACATTAACAATATTATAAATTATCCAATACAATTATATTAAATTAAAAAAAAAAATTTAGAATAAAATTACATAAAAAAAACAATGTCAATTATTACTACTATATAAATATAGTACCCACTCTGTTCACCAGTTTGACCCAGTGAGCCAGAATGGGACAGTCAAATTTATCAACAATAGCCTTCAGAATGGTGTTGGTGCTCCCCCGCGTCCTGCTCAGCAGAGAGGCCGTCTTCTTCCGCATGATCGCGTGGAAGCCATCAGTTCGCATTTCAGCGAACATGGTCGACGCGCTGCAGAAGCGTGGGAGCCTCAACAGCATCCTGAACGCGTTGTTATATTGGACACGCAAAGCATTGTAGGCTCGTTGCGTATACTTAACCCATAGGCTGCTAGAGTAAAAAGATTGGCAGAATTGCTTGTACACGTTTTTTTTTCAGATACCGAAAAATGGTAGACTTTGCAAAACTCTACACTATATATAAACACAATAGCTCTGATATAGTCTTGAAGACGGTGTACCGGTTGGAGGTAGTCCAGAAATTATATTTCGAAGCTTACCACCTCGTTCAAATGTTTAATGAGATTCCGAGAAAATACGCATTCATGCCAGAATTCGGGAATATATCGTCTAATGTAGACCACGAGAGGGTAGTGAGACAATATAGAATGCAGGAGAAACAGAGACAAAGGGCAGAAAGGGGCAGAAAGAAAATGGCGAAGATGTACAAGAAGCTATCAGAAACTTACGCTAAATCGAAACAGAGCTCATATAAAGAACATAAGTCACCGGAGAACAAGAGGTGGCCTTTAGATTATGGTTGGGAGATAGATCCGAACTGGCCTGAATTGCTGTGGTAGATTAAATATTATTTGAATCATAGTTACTGTTTTATTCTCATTTAGGTTATAATTATAACCTCATATAAAGAACACAAGTCACCAGAGAACAAGAGGTGGCCTTTAGATTATGGTTGGGAGATAGATCCGAACTGGCCTGAATTGCTGTGGTAGATTAAATATTATTTGAATCATAGTTACTGTTTTATTCTCATTTAGGTTATAATTATAACCTCATATAAAGAACACAAGTCACCAGAGAACAAGAGGTGGCCTTTAGATTATAGTTGGGAGATAGATCCGAACTGGCCTGAATTGCTGTGGTAGATTAAATATTATTTGAATCATAGTTACTGTTTTATTCTCATTTAGGTTATAATTATAACCTCATATTAAGAACATAAGTCACCGGAGAACAAGAGGTGGCCTTTAGATTATGGTTGGGAGATAGACCCGAACTGGCCTGAATTGCTCCGGTAGATTAAATATTATTTGAATCATAGTTACTGTTTTATTCTCATTTAGGTTATAATTATAACCTCATATAAAGAACACAAGTCACCAGAGAACAAGAGGTGGCCTTTAGATTATGGTTGGGAGATAGATCCGAACTGGCCTGAATTGCTCTGGTAGATTAAATATTATTTGAATCATAGTTACTGTTTTATTCTCATTTAGGTTATAATTATAACCTCATATAAAGAACATAAGTCACCAGAGAACAAGAGGTGGCCTTTAGATTATGGTTGGGAGATAGATCCGAACTGGCCTGAATTGCTCTGGTAGATTAAATATTATTTGAATCATAGTTACTGTTTTATTCTCATTTAGGTTATAATTATAACCTCATATAAAGAACATACCTCGCGTGGTTTCTCTGGGCCTCCACTCCAGTGTTCTTCTGGTCCAACGCTCAGAAGCCATACGAGCAACGTGGCCTGCCCATCTCCGAAACCACGCGAGGTAGAGGCCGCCCACCAGAAAGATGGGTCAATGACATTAGGAAGCACGCGGGTCCCAACTGGATGCAGAGGGCGAGGGACAGAACGTCATGGAGAAATATGGAGGAGGCCTATGTCCGAAGACGGACTGAACAAGGGCTGTGATGGATGGATAAAGAACATAAGTCTCCAGAGAACAAGAGGTGGCCTTTAGATTATGGTTGGGAGATAGATCCGAACTGGCCTGAATTGCTGTGGTAGATCAAATATTATTTGAATCATAGTTACTGTTTTATTCTCATTTAGGTTATAATTATAACCTTCAACCAAGAAGCTTCAAAAGCCTATGCCTAAAAATGGCGCCTTTTTTAGGGTTCCGTACCCAAAGGGTGAAAACGGGACCCTAGTACTAAGCCTACGTTGTCCGTCTGTCCGTCCGTCCGTCCGTCCGTCCGTCGTCCGTCCGTCTGTCCGTCCGTCCGTCCGTCTGTCCTACCTATTTAGGGCTGTAACTTTTGAACCGTAATAGCTAGATAGTTGAAATTTTCTCAGATCATGCGTTATTACGGCGGATTTGTTAACAAATTATAAAAATGTCAAAAAGTTAAAAATTAAGGGGGGTACTCAACAAGAAACTAGTTTTTATCAACGTTTTTTCTTCACGCTCTATCGTAAAAACAGTAATACATACAAGCGTCAAACTTAGTGTGATTATAGAGCAAACTAAATACAAAATAACAACAAATACAAAAAACCGGCCAAATGTGAGTTGGTCTTGCGCTAAAGGTCCCGGACAAAAAAAGTTTCTTTTTTCTAATTTGATAATGTTGTGTTCTGTGGTGGTGTGGTACGGAACCCTCGGTGCGCGAGTAGCCCGACTCGCACATGACCAGTTTTATTCTTCTTTTAGCGCGGCCATCAATTAAACTTGAATATTGTAGTAATATCTCGGAACTCAGTCCGAACTGAGATATAAAGGCTTGAAGTGCACGTAATGGTAATATTTTCAACTTCAAGCCTTTGTATCTCCGTCCGGACTGAGTTGAGGGATATACATGTTAATAAGTTTTGTTTGTTACTTTATTCTGAAACAAAATATTCAAGTTTGGTTGCTGGCCGCGCCAAAAATAACGGCGAAAAATAAGGCGCCAACCTTACATACAAAACCCGCATTGTCTTTTGCCTACAACTCAGATGAAAGACGAAGCGCGTTTAGTTTCATCTGCGAGGGACGAGACGAAAAATTCAAAATAACATTACATAGATAGCTTTTTGACGTCATTTTTAGGGTTCCGAAGTCAAAAAGGAACCCTTAGTTTCGCCATGTCCGTCCGTCTGTCCGTCTGTCCGCGGCTTAGTACTAAAAAGCTGTAATTTTGCATGGGTATACATATTAATCACGCCGACAAAGTGGTAAAATAAAATCTTGAAAAATTTTTTTTTAGGGTACCTGTCTGTAACGTGAAGTGGGGATGACATTTTTTTTTCTCGTCTACCCCTTGGTGTGGGATATCGTTGGATAGGTCGTTTAAAAATATTTTGGGTGTGGGAAAACTATTTTTCGATTTAGAGATCCGTTAGCGAAATATTAAGCTTTAAAGTGAAAAATTTTGATTTATTCTGGATACTTGTATCCAGAAATAACCATTTAGCTGGCAGGGGGGGGGGAATACTTGACTCTAACAACATTTTTCACTTTAAAGCTTAATATGTAAAAATTCATGGCAGTAGTATATATATATACAGGGTGTGCCAAAACTCAACGTCAAGCCGCAAATAGGAGATAGGTGAGTTTATAACTGTTCAGGGAAAAATACAAAAAAAAAATCCATATTTGATAGTTTTCGAGATTTGGTAATTTTTTTTAACATTGGAAAAATGGCCACCCTGCGCTCAACTCTAGGCTCAACTTTAAGATGTAGCTACTACAAAGAACTTTGGCGAATTCGGACCCCGCCTTTTTAACGAAAACTAGAAGCCCTTCAGGACGGCGGTCACAATTATTATAAACAGAAAAAATTAAGGCATTTTTTAAAAAAACTTCCTTATCTCTAGAAGTCCGGGTTCAAAAGTAGAAATGACAAGTAAAATAAACAAATCATCCAAAAAACAGTAGCAAAACGTAACCATGACAGCTATTTTCATCTAATATTATCACTGAGGTAGTTTTTGGACGTTACGGAACGTATTTGGCTTTATTGAACTGATAGTGTGTGTGATTTCGTTTGATTCCATTATCATAATATTGTACGGTTATCGTGAATTTTCATTAAAACAAACACAATGAATGCGTATAAGATTGAGTGGGCTATCTAATAAGAAAGATTATGAGCTTCACACACTTGATACAAAAGGTATCATAAGGAGAAGTACCTTTCCCCCAACTTCTACAGATTACAACCAATTTCCTTTTTTGTTAGTTTTGTTTCACTCTACACGTATTACTAAGTTTCATTCATGTATGGGACCTATATGTCTGAGTCTCACATTATATGGCCTTCCGCCAAACTTCTTTGTAATTTTTTTTCACGAAAATACTTGTTACGCAATCCAGAATAACCTTTTCAGCGGACCCAATTCAAAAATAAACTATTAGTTCCATACTTTTCACAGAAAACATATATCTAAGTAGTCAAAGATTGGGGGTAATCTGTGGCCTATAATAAGCATGTAGGTAAACGGGCTGACATTACCTCAGCGTTAAAAGCTCTAATAAATAAAACCGGTCAAGTTCGAGTCGAGCTACTCGCGCACCGAGGGTTCCGAACCACACCACCACAGAACACAACATTATTAACTTAGAAAAAAAAATCTTTTTTGTCTTTAACCTTTAACGCAAGACCGACTCATACTTGGCCGGTTTTTAGTATTTGTTGTTATTCTGTAGAATTTGCTCTATAATCACACTAAGTTTGACGCTTGTATGTATTACCGTTTTTACGATAGAGCGTGAAGAAAAAACGTTGATAGAAACTAGTTTCTTGTTGAGAACCCCCCTTAATTTTTAACTTTTTGACATTTTTTATTATTTGTTAACAAATCCGCCGTAATTACGCATAATCTGAGAAAATTTCAACTATCTAGCTATTACGGTTCAAAAGTTATAGCCCTAAATAGGTAAGACAGACGGACGGACGGACGGACGGACGGACAACGTAGGCTTAGTAATAGGGTCCCGTTTTCACCCTTTGGGTACGGAAAAAAATAAAAAAGTTGGTAGGTAAATGATTTTAATTTTATCAAGTTATGTGTAGACATTATCGTTGATGCGGTCCCACTGATCTTGCCCGGGCCAGTCTTCGCCGAAACGCCTGCTACTCGCAGATCCATTTGTAGGGAGCCCTAGTCTCCTCATCAAATATTTCCGTCTTGTTTCCCTTTTGTAGCTTTCTTCTTGACGTGACCTTTCTATGTTCACTTTTTCTGAAAAACAAGCATTTTCTCCCAACGAATATAGCCCAATAATTTTACGGTTTGGCCGGCTGCACCGAGCCTATTGTGCTGCCCCCAATCGTATTTTTGAAGTGAAACACTTCTTATGTGAGGGCAAAGAGTAATATAAGTATATTAGAAAAGAGAACCCACTCATAGCAACATTATGCATCCACCTTATGGCAAATTGAAGGCTAGCTAGCGCCATCTATGTTTCTCCGGAAATAATTCTACCTATACTATACATACCTACTTATATCTACGTGTACTCATACCGATAGATATTATTGTTTTGAATGCTATATTTTCGTTCAATCCCGTACCGTTCGAGTGAAATTCCAGTATCCTTACTATTCCTGTAATCTGTACATTGGTAAGAGAACAACAGAAACTCCACAACGTCACTAAATCGGCACGAAATTGAACGAAAACTACAAACAACACGCACATTACGTAAGATAGGTAGCTATTTTGTTAATTTCTTAATTTGTCAATTTGACATTGGCATACATAGACAATAAATCTTTTTTTTTTCATAGTTTTGCGAAATATTTACGAGATGGCAGCACATTCTATGCAAACTGATTCAAAAATCGCACTTCTGGCCGAATATTTTCATCGTGTTTATAAGAAAAGGCCTATAATTTTACAGCTGAATTTTATTACGAACGTTTTTCTTCGTGGATGTATGGCGTTTTAGAAGTGCTGCAAAAAGTCGCAGTGTGTAAAGGGCCCTAATCTAATTACCCCAGTCAAAGAAAATATACACTGCCCCAGTGTTGCTTACTCTAAATTTGATTTCCTAATTTTTCATGAGATTCTGGTCGACCTATATACCTTCGAATCAAATTAAAGATTGAAAAATTCAGTCTCGGGCGGGACTTGAACCCGCACCCTTCCAAACCGGGGAAGGCTAGCTAGCAGGCTAGCGGGCTCGGTAGCAAAATTGGATGACGCACTTCCCCGGTTTGGAAGGGTGCGGCTTCAAGTCCCGCCCGAGACTGAATTTTTCAATCTTTAATTTGATTCGAAATAGCACAACATGGTTGTAACATGTTTAAAATCTATAATATTTGAGACCTATACCTTGTTTATCTTCGTCATCGTCGACTCTGAACTGCAGATCCAAGTCCTCTTCAGGAACTGCTTCCAAAACGTCCAACAATTGCATAATGTCCATTTCAAGGTGGTGCATGTATTCATAGTACACTAGGTATTTAAGCGGCCACATCGTCCTACTCCTTGGTCCTAAAATCCTGGTACGTAGGCGAAAACGGTCGTTGGTCTGGCGGTAAAATGTCAACATTGTCTTGTATTTTTCTAAAATATTACCTGAAATAAAATATTAATCAATAAAGAAATATGTAGTTGTACAATTTTGCTTACACTTAAAAAGCTACTTGACATGAAAACCGTCCATTACTGGTCCATTAGAATGAGCGAGATGTCAATCAAGTACTCTTTGATGTCAATAGTCACCAGATACCAGAATGGTGGCATAAGCATACATCTACATATCTATCTATCTAAATATTATATTATATATATTGTATAACAATGTATTGTATTGTGTTGTATTGTATTGTATTGTATTGTATATATTGTATTTTTTTTTGTATTGTATTTGTTGTATTGTAGCCTGTTGTGGATGTGAATGTTGTACCTATTGCCTTTGACGAAGCCTGCCGTGGATACGCACTTTGTACTTTTCGTTTTAAATAAATGTTATTTTATTGTATGTAATATATACATATAGTAATATATATACAACGTGTTAATAAATTAGCGCAAAACCTCATACACCCCAACTGATTTATAACAAAAGAATTAGATTGAAACAATAATTTCATTATTTTGATAGTTAAAATTTAAAGTTATTCGCATTTTAAGTTCAGAGGCAAAAATGATTTGTTATCATTTCAGCACTGAAAGAAAGCGCTAACGTACTCATGGATACATTTTTATAATCTTGTTTGGTAGTAAGTAGGGTGAGTGTGCCCGTGGGGTGGGTCGACATCGGGTTCAGGAAATTAAAATTTTTACGAAAAAAAAATTTAAATTTTGAAAAAAATTACCTATGTTGAAACCATGATAATTCGATTCTGCTATCGATTCTAAACAAACTACTTTCTAGTTTTGCGTTAATTCATTAACACGTTGTATATATAGGGTCCTCCTTAATATGCTGACACTTTTTTAAGGGGATGATCAGACCATCAAACTGAACAACTTTCTCTATGGCACCAACATCGAAATCGCGAAAAAAAAAATCAGCTCGTCCATAATACAAAACTGGAAACGCACTCGAGCCAAATGTATGGGACAGCTGATTTTTTTTTCGCGATTTCGATGTTGGCCCCATAGAGAAAGTTGTTCAGTTTGATGGTCTAATCATCCCCTTAAAAAAGTGTTAGTATATACAGGTGTTTTGTTGCACCCTGTATACTTACAGGGTGTAACAAAACACCCTAGTAATACTTAAGGGGGTGCTTCAGACCATCAAACTGAACAACTTTCAGTATGGAGCCAACATCGAAATAGCGAAAAAAAATCCGATCTTTCATACAAAACTGCAGTACCGTCTCGACTCAAATGTATGGAACGGCAATTTTTTATTATTTTTTCTCGACGTTGACTCCATAGTGAAAGTTGTTCAGATTGATGGTCTGAAGCACCCCCTTAAGTATTACTAGGGTGTTTTGTTACACCCTGTATATATAGCCAAGCCGCAAATAGGAGATAGGTGAGTTTATAACTGTTCAGGGAAAAATACAAAACAGAAATCCAAGTTTGATAGTTTTCGAGATTTTGTCATTTTTTTAACATTGGAAAAATCGCCACCCTACGCTCAACTTTTAGATGTAACTCTAAGAAAATTTCTATTTTTTTTCCTGAAAATACTTGTTACGTAATCCAGAATAACCTTTTCAGCGGACCCAATTCAAAAATAAACTATTAGTTCCATGCTTTTTACAGAAAACACTTTTTTCTGTCAGACTTCTGCGGTAACCATTTGCTCTATGTCAACTTTGAGACTACACCCTGTATAAAAAATGTACAGCGATAACCTGGCAAGTAATTTCAAAAGTTGGCCTATCTAATCAAGTTTTCAAAATGGTATCATACTTAGCACTTCCTTTTCTAAAAAAGTAGTAATAATTTTTTTTTCTTGCAGAACAACCCGATTTGAGACCAATAATTCCATAGTACAAAATTTTAGCAAAAAATTAAAACCGCCTTCAAAAAAATTAAAAAGTTAAAAAATAATATTGCAGCCGATGACTTTTTCGTTCGCATCATAAGAACATTAATTTGTTTTATTGAAGTCGCTGTCAAGCCGGTACGATTCGCGACAGGGCTCGCATTTTTTGGCTTGGCTTGACACCGACTTCTATAAAACAAATTAATGTTCTTATGATGCGAACGAAAAAGTCATAGGCTGCAATATTATTTTTTAACTTTTTAGTTTTTTTGAAGGCGGTTTTAATTTTTTGTTAAAATTTTGTTTATTTCACAATTTTTAGTAGTGAATTGATTAGTTCGATTTAATAGGAGTGCTTTAAATTAACAAACGCTCTAGTCGGCACTACGATTTTCGAAGGTTCCCCTCGATTTCTCTGGGATCCATCATCAGATTCTGGTTTCCTTATCATGGGACCACCCTCGGAACATCTCCTTTCCAACAAAAAAAGAATCATCATAATCGGTTCATAAACGACGAAGTTATCCGCGAACACACATAAAAAAAAAAATATATATATATACGGTCGAACTGAGAAACCTCCTCCTTTTTTGAAGTCGGTTATAAATATCTTTGTACTAAACCACAGCAATATAGGGCGTTGCACGTTTATTAATTTTAGTATGGAATTATTGCTTTGAAATAGGGTTGTTCGACGAAAAAAAAATTATTACAACTTTTTTAGAAAAGGAAGTGCCAAGTGTGATACCATTTTGAAAACTTGATTAAATTGGCCAACTTTTGAAATTACTTGCCAGGTTACCGCCATACATTTTTTATACAGAGTGTAGTCTCAAAGTTGACATAGAAAGAATTGTTACCGCAGAAGTCTGACAGAAAAAAGTGTTGTCTGTAAAAAGTATGGAACTAATAGTTTATTTTTGATTTGGTTGCGATTGGGTCCGCTGAAAAGGTTATTCTGGATTGCGTAACAAGTATTTTCAGGAAAAAAATTTGAAATTTGTAGTAGCTACATCTAAAAGTTGAGCGCAGGGTGGCGATTTTTCCAATGTTAAAAAAAATGACAAAATCTCGAAAACTATCAACCTTGGAATTTTTTACGTATTTTTCCCTGAACAGTTATAAACTCAGCTATCTTCTATTTCCGGCTTGACGTTGAGTTTTGGGACACCCTGTATACCTATATACAGAGTGTACAGTAAAATGGGACAGCTACTTAAAGAGGTAGTTCAGACCATCAAGCTGAACAACTTTCTCTATAGGACCATTATCGAAATCGCAAAAAAAAAAATCTGCTGTCCCATACATTTCAGTCGAGTTATGTTTGCAGTTTTGTATGGGAGAGCGGAATTTTTTTTCGCGATTTCGATAATAGTAGAGAAAGTTGTTCAGTTTGATGGTCTGAAGCACCCCTTTAAGTAGCTGTCCCATTTTATTGTACACCCTGTATATCTAAACTATTATAAAACTGTAACAGAAATGTGTCTGTACATTGATGATATTTACAAAAAAAAATTACGACCTGGTTTTTACCTGTCCCTGATTCCAAATCACCAATTTTTGAATTTTTTGTCTGTCTGTTTGTTTGTTTGTTTATTTGTTTGTTTATTTGTTTGTTTGTTTGTTTGGGTGTTTGTTTGTTCGAGTATCACGCAAAAACTACTGAACCGATTTTGATGAAACTTTTTTTGTTTAATAGCTTATCATCTGACTTAAAATCTGGTATATAATTTATGCGGACGAAGTCGCGGGTTAAAGCTCGTACTATTAAGGTCGTAACAGACGGACGCTATAATATACAGCGCAGTATAGCGCTATACTGCGCTCTAGAGTACGTTATAGCGCAGTATAGCGCTATACTGCGCTATAGAGCGCAGTATAGCGCGATACCGCCGAGGTTGAACTCTTCTAACACACGAAACATTACATGGGCACGTCTCATTCTTGTGTGAGTGAGAGGAGGCTATTGCCATCTGAAAGATACCTGGCAGTATAGCGCAGTATAGCGCTATACTGCGCTATACTGCTTGTTATATTTCGTCGCATAGATACAGGATGTTCTACAACCGTCCTGATTTATTTAATTAATCAACTTATTTATTGAATAGGCGGACTAATATTACTTAACAGTTTATTATTATAATTTTAGGCAACAAAGGTTTATATGAGTTATTAGTGTCTCAACAACCAAATGAAGTAAAAAAAAATCGGCTGTCTCATATATTTGAGTCTAGGAGGCTTTGCAGTTTAGTATGGAACAGCCGATTTTTTCTTTGCGATTGCAAGTTTGATCCCAAAAGAAAAGTTGTTCAGTTTGATGGTCTGAACCACCCCTTAAAGTTTCGGAACGGTAAAAAAATCTTCCGGTATATTTTTTTAATTTTTGTCTTTATTGGGAAATCAAATCAAACAACTAAGTAGGGTCTACTTTTTCATTGTAAATTTTTAAGATAGGTAGACCTTTCACTCGAACCAGTTTTAGCGGCGGGTACCTTCGCTTTCATTGGCGGCATACGATCAGATAAAAGGAATCAAACCTCCTGGTTGGATTTTCATCCCAACCCATGAACCCATATAACGCATTTAAGTGAACAGTCTGTATAACTCACGCACACAGACACAAACGGCAAAATTATCGATCTTGATACTTGTAATTTTTTTTGTAAGTATTTTGTTTGGCAAAGTAAATTATTTATTATTTGCTACCTTTGTATTGGTACATAGTACACGTTATACAATTAACCAATGTTCACTATGGAACCTTTTGGTTCCATAGTGAAAGTTGTTCAGTTTGATGGTCTGAAGTACTCTGTTTGACAAATGTAAATCATTTAAATTTACACCCTGCATAATATTGGTCCAGTTGTTTTCGCGTGACGCTCGAGCAAAAACAACAGACTTCAATAAAATCATTGATTTACGAATTAAAATAATATCATAACCCAGTAAAATTAGATAAATCAGAAGAAATAATTTCCGGAGTTTTGGAACTTTTTTTAAACGTTCCTTTGGTTCGCAATATTGAAGAAAAAAAAAAGTCGGGTGAGCTCGAGGAAGGGGGGGGCTCTAAAGGTGACTTTTTTCATTTTTTCGCTTATTTCTTGAAATAATAAATAAAATAAATATCTTGGACAATGTCACACAAATTATCTAGTCACATTTAAAGTACCAGAATCTAGCCTGGACTTGTATTATGATGACTAGACAACGATATAGAATACATATATAGATATACAAACATCCATGACTCGGGTACAAATATTCATATTCATCATACAAATATTTGTCCCTTACGGGATTCGAACCCGCGACCCTCGGCACAGCAGGCAGGTTCACTACCGACTGTGCTACCGGGCCGTCATAATCTAAAAATCATATCGAAATACTTTGTATAGACAAATTATACCTAACAAAATTTCCTACAAAACAAGTGGTATGCATTTTTGTCATAGGACTTAACCTTTGAGGGCTACGGGGTTGAGAAAGTAACGGCATTTCAAAAATTATGAAATTTGTATGGCGACCCTCATGAAAGTTGAAAAAACAAAATGATTTCATATTCTTAATCAGCAGCCCCGAAAACCCCCAGATACAAATTTTCAGTCGGTTCGGGGAACCCTTAAAAGCTGCATTGGCGTTTGAAATTTCCATGGTAGCCATCTTGGATATCGCAATTTTGGATTTTTTTCACCGCCAACCAAATCTGACCAAGGTCCTCTATGACATTTGTTCGAGGTCCATAACCCTATCTGTCACAGTTTCCGCGGGCCGTTGACCTCATCCATTAGGAGTCGACCTTCCGAGGAAGTCAAAGTTTTCCCTGCATCAAAAAGGCATCCATATGATGATCCCCAAATGTCATCCTTGTATCGTAAGGGGAACCCGGAGATAAATTGGAGGTATCTGGTTGACCCCCCCTCCCCCCCACCACATAGATATTAGATATATACCCGTATAATTGTTCACCGGGTTTCCCCCATTCAACGTATAGTAAAATGATCTTAGGGATCATCATAAGGATGCCCTGGCGATAAAAATAATATTTCGACTTCCTCAGAAGGTCGACTCCTGACGGATGAGGTCAACGGCCCGCGGAAACTATGACAGATAGGGTTATGGACCTTGAACAATTGTCATAGAGGACCTTGGTCAGATTTGGTAAACGGTGAAAAAAATCCAAAATTGCGATATCCAAGATGGCTGCTATGGAAATTTCAAAAGCCAATGCAGCTCTTAAGTGTTCTCCGAACCGACAGAAAATTTGTATCTGGGGGTTTTCGGGGTTGCTGATTAAGAATATGAAATCATTTTGTTTTTATCTTCAACTTTCATGAGGGTCGCCATACAAATTTCATAATTTTTGAAATGCTGTTACTTTCTCGGCCCCGTAGCCCTCAAAGGTTAAGTCCTATGGCAAAAATGCATACAACTTGTTTTGTTGGAAATTTTGTCAGATTTAATTTTTCTATACAAAACATTTCGATACGACTTGCAGATTTCGAGAAATAAGCGAAAAACTGAAAAAAGTCACCTTTAGAGCCCCCCCCCCCCCCCCCTTCCTCGAGCTCACCCCCCCGTTACCAGGACTATTTTTTTTCTTCAATATTACGTACCAAAGGAACGTTTAAAAAAAGTTTTAGAAATCCGGAAATTACTTCTCCAGATTGGTATATTTCAGCTTAATTTTACTGGGTTATCAATTATGTTTTAAATGTTTATTTAAGTTAAATTTTAATACCTATCTAAAATGATAAATAAACTACGTTGCTAAACAAAGTACTTGCTTTTGCTCTAGATTTTTTTTTTTAAAAGTATCAAGAAGTGGTCTTGCATGTGGAGTTGACTCTACGGTGGCGTGTGTGCGTGCGGCGTGGCGTGGCCGAGCCCCTTGTGCTCGCCGCCGGGCTCGCCGACATCGTAGTACTAGTGATGTGCCGAGATGACTATTTTAGTAATCGGATATTAATATTAATTTATTCGATAAAAATTTTCTTATTTCTTTGGTAGGTACTAATTGAAAGAAGAATCAAATTGGTACCTAGTACCCGAGTCACGAACTCGAATTGATTTGGTACCTACTCGTATTCGAGTCCATTCTGAGCAACCATCAAATTGAGCAACATTCTCTATGGAGCCAACAAAAAAATTGCGAAAAACAGCAAATGTCATTCATAGAAAATGCCAATAGCTACTCGAACAAAATGTAGGATAATTTTTTTCGCGATTTCAAAGTTAGTACCATAGTAAAAGTTGTACAGTTTTATGATCTGAAGCACCCCATAAATGATGTAGGTAACCCATTGAACCATACAGCGACTCTTACTTAATATAGTAGTTTTTCGACAAGAGATGAGAAATTAAAGAGGTATTTTATGTAGGTAAGTGCTTACTGTAAGTACTCGAATCAGAGTATTGTGAATCCGAATACTATATTTCGCATTTTCGAGTGAGCGAGTACTTAGGTACAGTGCTATCAACTTAAGCTGAGAATTGCATTTGTGTGAGTGATCGCCAAAAGCAAGGTGAAGTGAAGTATGTGGGCGGCAGGGAAGCGACGCGCCGCGCCTCATTGGCGCGCCGATTGCCACTCTACACTATCGGTGTGCGCACTCACACAAATGCAATTCTCAGCTTAAGTTGATAGCACTGTATGGTATAAGGTATTCGAATCCGCACTCGAGTCCAACCTGTATCGGCACATCACTAGGGCGTAGTAGGCTAATCAGTTCATTGAATAGATTGTGAGCATCAAGACGGCGGGATAGTCTTCGATTCAAAATGTATTTCTTTTATCAGTAACATAGTATGTTAGGTAGTTCAGGTACCAGTGTTGGGCAAAATATAATTAACTAATAATTAATTTATTAGATTTTTTTTTCTAATTTACCTTTCTTAAGATGATGACTTATTAGCTTTTATTAGCTTTTATTTTTCTTAATTGAAGTTTATTATCAATTAACTTTCGGTATGTCAATTTGGTCTTTATTTTATAGGTCTGACATAGAAAATATTGTTATTAATTAAATTAAACAGTATTTATTTGTCTCTTATCAATTGTTGAGACAATTATCTCGACATAGTTTTCGATTTAGCCCTCCAAAAAAAACATGACACACCAAATTGTTGAAATTACAATTGTAATTTTTGTTAATTGCAATTACTCAATAACTTTTTTGGTTATGATTATAATGGATATAATTATGTTGAAAGTGAAGAATGATTGCGTTAGCCATTAGATGTTTGGTGGTGGATGTTGGGTTGTATGTGGAGTATATTTGTCAATGTGGTGGGTGTAGGGTGGATGTTTGGTACCTAATGGATTTTGGTAACAATCTGTCCAAAAACTGTAAAGTTCAAAATGGCGGATGGTTTTCTCAAATCTGACATCGGATTCAATCCACGCGGACCTACAGACGGTGGACACTTGGACACCTACCCCATTCCAGGTTTCCGCGTCAGTATGTATTATCTGTGACCCTTGTAAAAGTAATTGTGTAAAAATTACTAAATTAATGTAATTGAATTAACAATAAATAAAATAAAATAAAATAAATAACGCTCACATATGTACACAATACATTGTAATTAATAATTGCATTGCAATTAATTTAGTAATTTAATTGAATTACGCCCAACACTAGCAGACGGATTTTAAGGGGTTTATTGGACCATCGAACTGGCAAACTTTATGCGAGACCAAAATCGAAATTACAAATATAAACTGTTGTTCCATACAAAACTGCTGTTCTAACTACTCGACCTAAATGTATGAGACAGGTGCCCACCGTTATACCAAATTTTCAATCGATGATTTTGATCCTGCCATCTTGATGCACACGCGTTATAGCGCTATACTGCGCTCTATAGCGCAGTACTGCGCTTTACCGCGCTATACCGTACTCTATAGCGCAGTATAGCGCTATACTGCGCTGTACTGCGCTGTATATTATAGCGTCCGTCTGTTACGACCTTTATAAAACTGTGAATATAAAAAAAAAGAAGTTTGTTTGATCGAGCATCACGCGAAAACTACAGAACCGATTTTGATGAAACTTTGTTTGTTTGCTTGATAGCTTAGGTATGATCTGGCTTAAAATCTGGTCGCAGTAAGTCGCAGGTAAACTCTATACGGAATAAACCTGTAATGATATAGCCGTATAAGATCTGAAAAAAACAAAATTTTAACAAAAAAATTAAAACCGCCTTCAAAAAACTAAAAAGTTAAAAATAATATTGCAGCCGATGACTTTTCGTTCGCATCATAAGAACATTAATTTGTTTTATTGAAGTCGCTGTCAAGCCGGTACGATTCGCGACAGAGCTTGCATTTTTTGGCTTGGCTTGACACCGACTTCAATAAAACAAATTAATGTTCTTATGATGCGAACGAAAAGTCATCGGCTGCAATATTATTTTTAACTTTTTAGTTTTTTGAAGGCGGTTTTAATTTTTTTGTTAAAATTTTGTTTATTTCACAATTTTCAGTGGTAAATTCAATAGTTCGATTTAATAGTAGTGCTTTAAATTAACAAACGCACTAGTCGGCACTACGATTTTCGAAGGTTCCCCTCGATATCTCTGGGATCCATCATCAGATCCTGGTTTCCTTATCATGGGACCTCTCTTGGGATATCTCTTTTCCAACAAAAAAAAAATCATCGAAATCGGTTCATAAACGACGAAGTTATCCGCGAACACACATAAAAAAATTATATAGGGTCCTTCTTAATATGCTGACACTTTTTTAAGGGGATGATCAGACCGTCAAACTGAACAACTTCCTCTATGGGACCAACATCGAAATCGCGAAAAAAAAATCATCACTTCCATACAAAACTGCGAACCTACTCTGAGCCAAACGTATGGGACAACTGTTTTTTTTCGCGATTTCGATGTTGATTCCATAGAGAAAGTTGTTCAGTTTCATAGTCTGGTCCTCGCCTTAAAAAAGTGTCAGCATATTAAGAAGGACCCTGTATATACGGTCGAATTGAGAAACCTCCTCCTTTTTTGAAGTCGGTTAAAAAATAAAGAACGTCAGAAATAACGTGTAGATGGTGGGAAATTTATCAGGGTAACTTGGATTGTTTTTTTTCTATTCCTAAAAAGCTTCTCCAGTATAAAATGATCTTCAGTTACTATTTGACCACATACTAAGTAAGTGTCAATTTATAGTGGTTGTCATCAATGACCCATGTTAAACAACTGGTAGTAAAGTAAGGAACACTGCAGTATTTCCGAAGTTATGACGACGAGAAGTTTAAGCGCTTTTTTAAAATTTCCGAGTTTACGCGCGCTCACGCTTTGACGTCACACCCCCGCTCAGCCCGCGACCGCGACACAGCGCGGCGCTCGGTCCGGTGCATTTTGTTTCGTTTGTTCGTCAAAAATTCGTTTAATTTCGTTTATACCTAATAGTGTGCTTGTATTTCAAGGAAATAATACTTTTACATTAATTTTATAACCGATAGCGGCCCGCCCCGGCTTCGCACGGGTGGACGTCTAATCTTTTCTAGCAATAAATATAGCCTATGTTACTCAGGGTGAATGCAGCTTTCTAATGGTGAAAGCATTTTTTAAATCGGCCCAGTACTTTTTGAGCCTATTCATTACAAACATACAAACATACAAATATAGGTACAAATCTTTCCTCTTTATAATATTAGTGTAGATTACACTAAATTAAACCGTGTGGTGTGTAGAATGGATGAAGGTTTTCAAAAAGGTCAGTCGGACAATCTGCCAAGAGTGGATAGTTTGATGGTGGCACAATATTTTATGAAGAATAAGGATTTTACGGCTGCCGAAATAATAATAATTAACAATAATTTCTTGGACAATGTCACACAAATTATCTAGTCACCGCACTAGGAAGCGCACTAGGAAGATTATCTTCGTCATGAAGCTGCTGCGGTGCCCTGTCCCGCCCGAAATTCTTCGTATTGTTTATTTCTCGCTCTGTCAGACAATTCTCACATACTGTATGTTGGTTTGGGGTGGAGCCTGCAAGAGCTCACTATTGGTCGTTGAGAGGGCACAGAGATCAGTTTTAAAAGTCATGCACAAAAAACCTTTCCGCTTTCCAACGGAGCAACTTTATAGGTTAAGTTCTGTGCTAACTGTTCGGCAGCTCTTCATTTTGAGGGCCGCGGTGTCTCTACACCGCGCCACCATTACGTCTAGTGCGTACCCTGCACTGCTTGCCAAAAGAGTGTACTTCGTGCCTTTGCCCATAATTAGAACTACTTTTGCGAGTCGCTTTCCACCTTTTCTGCATCCCCGAATATACAACGGAGTTTGTAAACTTCTAGACATAAAAACATTATCAGTACGCCGTGCTAAATTTGAGATTAAAAACTGGTTGCAGACTTTGACTTACGATGGAACTGAAGACATAATCAATGATATATCTTAACATACAAGGCAAACATACACACACCTACACAACCCCCCCCCCCCCCCCCCCCTCTACACACACATACTCTTTCACTTTGTTTCAATTGTACTGTAACTGTAACTTATTGTCAATTATCTAACTTGTAATGCATCTAATTTTTTGTTTATTGTTAAGGATACCCAAGATTTCGCGTATCAGGCTTGCCTCGTTTTTGGTCTACCGTTTAATGTTATAGTTTTAAGCAAAAGTTAAAAATAAACGTTATCTTATCTTATCTTATCTTAGTCACATTTAAAGTACCAGAATCTAGCCTGGACTTGTATTATGATGACTGGACAACGATATAGAATACATATATACAGGGTGAAATTGATATCATTACCATCCTTTTAAACTAAGAGTCTACCCATCAAACTGAACAACTTTCACTATGGGAGCAAACCAATCGGAGCAACTAAAAAATCTGCTGTCCCATACTAAACTGCAATGCCTACTCGACTCAAATGTATGCAACAGCTGATTTTTTTTGCTTTGATCGGTTTGCTCCCATAGTAAAAGTTGTTCAGTTTGATGGGTAGACTCTTAGTTTAAAAGGATGCCAATGATATCAATTTCACCCTGTAGATACAAACATCCATGACTCGGGTACAGTCAAGAGCTCGTCAAGCTAGACACATTGGACTTTGAACTGTTTGAAGTTGTCGGAGAGAAATGAGCGACAGAGACAAATATGTTTCTCTCTGTTTGGCGTTGCATTTTTCCTGCTGCACTACGCTTTGCTTGTGTGAGTCATGTAATGCTATAACTGATGTGACTGTGTGCGTGGCGAGTGGCCATCTCGAACCGGTTTGTAGAGCTTTTATGAGTGTCGCGGTATCTAAGCAAAATATTAAAAATGTATTCAAGCAGACTCTCACTGTTTATGAAGTTTTTCGACTCGTGGTTCGAGTCTAACACCGATAGATTTGATAGAAGGGTGTTGCAAAACTAATTACAATAGAAATTCAATTTCTTTCTTCTTCTTATCGTGTGGGCAGAGCCCTGGTGTCAGAGTTTTTTCAGACCGCCTTACGGCCTTTGACGTGGTTTTTTAATATGTTTTTAATTTCTTTATTAACTTAGATTACAGTTAGGTATAGATTTGACTAGAGTTTACCCGCGACTTCGTCCGCACAAATTATATAGGTATATCAGATTTTAAGTCGGGTCATAAGCGATCAAACTAAAAAAGTTTCATCAAAATCGGTTCAGTAGTTTTCATGCGATGCTTGATCAAATAAACAAACTGTTCTTTTTTTTTAATTTACAGTTTTATAATAGTATATTTATAGAATAGATAACAAAAGAGAGTTTTGCAAAAAAAATTATGATAGAAATGGTTTTTAATTTTTAATTAACATAAAAAACAACAAACTTTTTGACCTCTAATTTCCTTAACGACCCGTTTGTCGGATTTTAATGCTTTATTGAGTGGAGGGCTGAGGTCCATGATGACAATGCACGATACCTATATCTCATGTTGTAAATTGAAGTCCCCGCCGCGTTTTTTCTGACTGTCTAGGCTAATCTTAGAAAACTACTGAGGGGTTTTCGATTCAGTTTTCATCAATAGATAGAATGATTCCCGAGGAAGGTTTGTGTATAATCTAAATCACATAATAAAATCTCGTGTCACAGTGTTTGTTAGGTATCGAACTCCTCCGAAACGGCTCCACCGGCACCGATTTGTATGTTTTTTTTTTTTGTATATTCGGTAATGACAAAAGAGAGCTGGGCTGCGGGCGAAGCCGCATGGGTCCGCTAGTAATATACAGGGTGAAATTGATATCATTAGCATTATTTTAAACTAAGAGTCTACCCATCAAACTGAACAACTTTTTGTATGGGAGCAAACCGATCGGAGCAACTAAAAAATTAGCTGTCCCATACTAAACTGCAAAGCCAACTCGACTCAAATGTAGGTATGCAACAGCTGATTTTTTTTAAACTAGCGGACCCATGCGGCTTCGCCCGCCTGCCCAGCTCTCTTTTGTCATAGCGTGATTATTAATACTTTACGACCTCTCGATTATTAATAACTACTATTTATAAAACTGTAAATTTTAAAAAGAATTTTGTTTGTTTTTTTGTTTGATCGAGCATCACATGAAAAATACTGAACCGATTTTGGTGAAACTTTTTTTAGTTTGATAGCTTATGATCTGACTTAAAATCTGGTAGGTATTATAACTTGTGCGGACGAAGTCGCGGGTAAACTCTAGTTTATAAATATTTGCAACGGCCGTGGAAGAGCCGGCCCTTTTCCTTCACAGTAGTGACAAAAGGATGTCGAGCAGCAGGCGAAGCCGCACGCACGGGACCACACGGGTCCACTAGTATCATAACAATCTAATATCGTTCTAAATCCAATATAGGTAGCGGACGCCTGAAGATGGTGATAGAACGTATTAATGAATAAACGCAAAACTATAAAGTAGTTTGTTCAGAATCGAGAGCATAATCGAATTATCACGGTTTCAAAATAGGTAATTTTTGTCAAAATATTAAATAATTTGTTCGATCTCAATTATTCTCAACCCACCGTAAGGGCACACTCACCCTACTTACTACCAAAACAAGAATCATATAAAATGTATCCATGAGCATGTTAGCGCTTTGAAATGATAACAAATCATTTTTGCCTCAAAACTTATAATGCGAATAATTTAATTAAAAGGACAACCGCCGCTCTCCCTTGAAAAAATACCTTAAAATGTATAGAAGTTTTGACTGAAGTCAAATGTGTAATAAATTATGAGGTTATATAAAAACGATTCAGATAGTATCATTTATTTTTATTTAACGAGTTATTTAATCATTGATTATTAATAAATTATAAAAAAGCAGCAACCCCAACATGGCTGTCAATGTTGTTTAGTAGGAGGAGGTAGGAGGTGTTGCAAGCACAATGTTTTTTTTATATAAAAATGATAAAAACGAATAAATCATTATAAAATAAACTAATGCCTGCAGTTAGTTTCTAGTGTTCCATAGTCCATAATAAAAATAGAAGGACGGTTATACATTTTTGGGTATTATGTGCCAGATGTCCTTTATCGATTGAAATAATTAAATTATTGTTTCAATTTATTTAATTTGATATAAATCATTTGGGGTGTATGAGGTTTTGTGCTCACGTTGTATTTATATTTCTCTTCGCAAATCCTTTGTAGTTTTAAATGTAAGCTTTTGACTAGTAGTATGAAAACTATCTAAGTTCATTCTTAACTCAATCTTTGTGTCGGACGAATTCCATAGAAATTAAATATTAAAATTATAAAAATAAAATACATACACAATTATTTTTTGTGTGTTTCATGTTTTAAATAATAAAAATGAAAAGAATGATGACTGCTCGATACGTTCCTATATTTAGCATTCATATAGAGTTAGCTATTTTTTTAGTAAAATTATAAGTAGGTAAAGACTCGGTAGGGGTGGGAAGTAAGTAAGTAGTTATATTTATTGGAAGTTTTGTTTTATTGTTTAAACTTTATTAAAAAAATTGGATACCTACTTAATTTATTTTACTTTATACTACCGATTCACTTGTCTCTACTTTCTAAATATGGCAACGTTTTTCTGTGAAAAAATGTCATTGAAAACTTTATATTGTATCGGTAAGATTAAATAAAAAACGAGAACTGTATGTTTGGAATAAATCAACTTTTATTAATTTTTGTTTAAACTTTACTTTAAACTACATATATTATAACTACTAAATAATATCAAAGTAGCAAAAACTTAATAATAGGTAATCGTAGAATTCAATGTTAAAATGAGACAAACAATTAGTTAGGCCACGTCACGAAAGAAGTCCGTGAGCCTCACGTCACCCTATGATGATGTGACGCTGACGCTGCAGGTAATAGGTAAGCGTTTTGATACAGGATTTATTTCGTGGTGTAGATATTCAAATAATTAAATTCTACAGGGTGAAATTGAAGTCGTAGGCATCCTTTTAAAGTAAGAAACTTCACATCAAACTGAATAACTTTGTGTATAGGAGAAAACAAGAAAACGCGAAAAAATCTGCTGTTCTCTATACAAAACTGCAATGCCTAATTTTAATTATAGTCTGTTTTTTGACATTTACAAATTATTCGGAACATAATTATAGGTAAATAAATGAAATGAAATAGGACAAAGATAAATCACATTTTCATACGTCAGTTTAGTGCATCAACTGCAATTATTTTGCTTTTTCAAGTTTGGTCCCAAAGCAATAGTTATGCAGATTTATAATAGGTGACACGCCACCACGTGGCGCGCGCCTCTTCTTCTGTATAAAATGTGGATTAAATACAAAATCAACAAGGTATACAAATAAATCAACTTTTGAATACTCAACTATTTTCAGAGGTGGTTGTTCGATATGATCGTCTAAACTAAACCAACCTTTAAAAATACTCTGCACTTTACAATAATTAATTTATACTCTCAAGCTTTCGTAGTAATCACTGCACTAGATAAGAACCCATTCAGTAGGTAATATAATAGGTATAGTGTAAATAATCTTAGAACACAATAATTAACTGTAAAAATAATAAATCAACTTTTCCTTAACCATTATAAACAAATTAAGTCGTTGGTAATAAAAACAAATCAAAATCAACAGTTATAAAATAATAAATCAACATTCCCTTAAGAGGGCTGTCGCAGTCCAGTGGCGCCCTCATCACATTAAAAAAGATTTTTCAATAAAGAAAGCCTAAATTAAAAAAGTGCTCAACAGATAAACTACAAAAGCCTTCAAGCTATTTTCATAGAATACTTTTATAGGTTTTTTTAAAGGTCTTAACATAACAATTTTGAAAAAAAGAAATAAAACGGCCGCTTCTGTTCGAAATTTTCTAAAAGTGGAATGTTTAGAACCTATAAAAGTATTCTATAACAATGGCTTGAAGGCTTTTGTAGTTTATCTGTTGAGCACTTTTTAAATTTAGTCTTTCTTTATTGAGAAATCTTTTTTAATGTGATGAGGGCGCCACTGGACTGCGATAGCCGTCTTAAACAACATTTTAAACAAATTAAGTAGTTCAGCACAGTTTTTGAGATTTACGCGGTTATTAATTGAGCTAAAGTTAAAAACAATAAAAACGCGGTAAGAACCCATTGGTAATAAAAACAAATCAAAATAAACAGTTATTAAACATTATAATATCAAATTTTTAAATCTTAATCATTTTAAACAAATTAAGTAATTGGCAATCCTAATCATCATCATACTCACAAAGAAACAAGAGTGATTTTTGCACTAGAATTTTATCTGAGAAAAAAAATATTGTTACCTATCAACAACCTTTCAAACCTGGATAACGAGAAATTTTTAGTGAAAACACAAAACCAACCAGACCAACAACACACCAAAAAGCAGAGTGAAGTTAGAAAAAACTCAAATGTAATACCATGACCTTAAAAAATCCTGATTTAACAAGTGAAGCCCAAAAACATTCGAGAATTATAGGTGTTGATAAAATTGTGAGGATCAAATATGAGCTGGAAAGATAAGCAGTGATAATAGATTGAATGCCATATTTTTACCACTTGGTAGGACCCCCATTGGCATCCAAAACGGTATTCAATCTATTCCTCATACCAGTCACCATATTCCAGCACCTATCTGTTCCTCTACTGCTCTCCCAAGTAGAGAACACTTCCTCTCTTAAAGTGTCTCTGCTTCTGACTTCATTTGAGTCCTAATCGAGAATCATGAGTCCCCATAAATTCTCGATTGGATTTAAATCCGGGCTTTTTGCAGGCCATGGTATGAGTTGCAGATCTGGTTGGTTTTGGATCCACCTCTGAACAATTTGAGCACTGTGGACGCTGCTGTTGCCTTGGGCAAGATAGATGGTGCCCTGGGGATAGTGCATTCGCACAGTCGGCACTAAAACTTCTTGTAAAATTTCTATATACTGGTGAGAATTCATGCGACCTCCTATCTCAACCAGTTCCCCAGAGCCCATGGAGCTCATCCAGCCCCAAAACCCCAGACTTATGCGGCCACTAGCTCGATTCGGCACAGTGTTTTTTTCTTCGTATCGTTCGTTGTCAAACCGCCATAGGTGCTGATTCCCGTCCTCCGAGGTCTGAAACGTTTTCTCGTCGACGAAAATAACAATATTATTTTCCCAGTCAAAATTTAAAAATTCCAGTGCAAAACTTACTCTCGCTTCTTTGTGAGCGGCCGACAAATGAATTTTTTTTGCCGGTTTCCTGCATTTGAGACCCGATTCTTGTAGTCGCCGGCGCACTGTCCATGGTGAGATCTGCAAAATAAATAAATAATTATTATCTGTATTACTATATAATTGTAAAATCAAAGTCTCTACTATTTAGATACATTAAAGAACTATTTACTCTGACAACCAAAATGGTGTTTTTGAAACAACATTTATGTGGTTTTATTACCTACCTACTTTACTTCCCTTTGAATACTTTCGGCTTCTGCAATTTGTGCATGCCGCCGCGCCGAGCCGCTATTGTGTGGCGCGGCGCCACACAATAGCGGCACGAATTTTTTTTGCGAATCGTATTGACAGTGCGCAGGTGTTTTATGAGCTAAAAGTTTTTGTCTGTTAACTAATAAAAATAACTTTTACTGTGTTAACATAAAAAATAGACTCACGTTGTAATTAGACGAGGTCATCCTTGTGGGGTGAAATGGATTTGCGATCTGCGCGGCGACTATTCCACCGTCTTGCGCTGCTGTTGTTGCTCTTTCATATCGGGCTCTATTGTGCTCCTCAATAGAGCCCGATTCTTCCCACCGCCGCAACCAAAAATATATGGTTTGTCTCTAAAAAATATAAGAATTAAATTGGAAGGAGGGTCATGTTATTCGGGTATGTAGATATGTATGAATGCCTGTAGCCTAAACGGCTTGATGGGAGTGTGGGGTTTTGTAAGATTACTCTGATCCCCAGAGTATCCATAGTAGGTATACATTTAATAGTAAAAAATCAATATGTCGCCTGTTTTGGAGTATTCAAGCGAATGTGAATTGTTATCTACTGAACACATCGATACGGGTATCACAGGAAGGTATCATCAAGACAATTATACTATACTAACTTTTGCCCGCGATTTCGTCCGCGTGGACATATGAAATGTAGGCTTAAAGCCGGGTCCGCAGCTCCAATTTTCTAACAAAACGCGAACGCGGATGATGTTATCCATTTGCGGCGGATAACATGACCCGCGTTCGCCTGCGGAGGAGGGTTTTCTAAAATGTTTTGTTAGAAAATTGGCGCTGCGGACCCCGTTTTACTCTCCGGCCCACTATCTAAGTATCTCTATGCACAATTTCACGTCAATCCGTTGCTCTGTTGCTGCGTGAAATAAGGACAAACCAACAAACGAACTTTCGGATTTATAATATTAGTGGGAATTATAAATATAAGAAAAATGTGAAAAAAAAACTGGAGAACAAAATTAAATAAGTAGAAACTTAAACTCTCTTAAATTCATGAGCAGATAAAATATAAAGCCGGAGGCAGAATGATACATAGTCAACAAACATAGATTTAATAATAATAATTTTTTTTTATTATTATTTATTTATTGTAATTCTTTATCTTTATTCAAATGTATATTCTGTTTTGGTGTTTTCAATAAAGTATAATTTAATTGACTTGAATTTAAACAATTATAGCAGTGCTCATAAGTCTCCTTGCCAAACATCAAAGTCGGTTCAGTTGTTTAACCGTGAAAGGTAACAAACTTGCAGACAGACACACTTTCACATTAATAACATTACTAGCTGACCCAGCAAACGTTGTTTGTTTTGCCATATTAATTATTTCACCTAGGGGTATAAAAAAATAGCCTACGACCTATTCTCAGACCTACCAAATATACACGAAAAATTTCATCAAAATCGGTCGAGCCGTTTTGGAGGAGTTCGATAACAAACACTGTGACATGAGATTTTTATATATTAGAGATGTAGAATAATTTAAATGATATTAAAACACTCTGGAGTGCGGTTTTTGAACATCATACGAGAACTCTTACAGAAGAGACTCGGGGTAGTAGAAAATGTAAATACTATGGAGATTATGCATCTTTCTACTGCCGATTCGCTCGTATGATGTTCAAAAAACGCACTTCTGGACAGTAAATTATGCTACATTCTACACAATATAATAAACGTTTTTAGGAAAAAAAAAGATAAATTTTCAAAAAAACTTACCGTTTTTCCCATCCGTTGGCTAATTTGGGATACAGTGTGCCCACTCTGTCGCAACGATATAATTGATAGGCGCTGCACGTGTGTAATCTGCGGCGCCATTTACGATTTTTAAAACGTATTTATTATTTCTCTCGTAGCCCACCGACATAAGCTGCGCGTGCGATTGTCAAATTGCAACTGCACGCCTAATGTAATGACAGACAGAACAAAGGGTGCACGAAAACGGGGGTGCCGCCCCTTTCTAATTTTAGCCAATTGTAGAGACTCGAACACAAAGCAATTGGTTTAAATGAAATTGTTCTCATTTTGGACCAATCGTTTCGGAAGTTGTTCTTTCTAACACGCTTATCTGTCGTAGCTATAGTTGTATATTGTGTCTAGCTTGATGTGCTCTTGGCTGTACAAATATTCATATTCATCATACAAATATTTGTCCCTTACGGGATTCGAACCCGCGACCCTCGGCACAGCAGGCAGATTCACTACCGACTGTGCTACCTTGCTGTCAAATTCGCAGAATAAAGATGAAAAGGTGTGTATGTTTTATGTAAGCATTACCTACTGTCGGGTAGGTATTTGTTCAAGCTTAAACCTTCCTTAAAGTGTGTCTGTGTGTGTTTTATTTAGGACCTACATTATGGACAACGATTTAAAAAATCTAGGGTAGGTACTCGCAATCGCAATCCACATCTTGCTCGTACGAGGTTGTTGTTGTTGATGATTATTTGGGTTTTATTAGTTTAAAAACATCGAAATGGTATTCACAGCAGTGCGCTTTAGTTTTAGGCCCTATTGCATCTACTCTTTTTATGGCCGTCATCCACTTCTTTCTCATTTTTGGGTCCTCAGGCACATAAAAAAAGAGTTTATCGGGTGTTTTCACAGTTGAATTGAAACACTGAGGCACAATACAATACTTTTTTCCATTTTCACTGAAGAAAACTCGATGTTTACTGCACAGCAGCGAGCGTACGAGAGCGCGACTGACGAATGACCGGGGGTGTGACGTCATCGGCTAGTGGGCGCCCGCCCGAGTTTTTAAAAACCTTCGTCCGGAAATACGCAATTTGATCGTTAAGAGAATTCTACTCGGAGCGCGCTCCATACAAAACGTAGTCGGGTCCTAGTTTAAACATATCGTAATTAAAGTAAAAACAAATGCTTTTAACATAATCTAGAAACAAATATCTGTGTCTCTATGAATTCAGATTTTTATTTAAATATTTAGTTCTTAAGCTATGTTGGCTCAAAGATTCGTAATTTTTGATCAAAAAAGGCCCAACTTCGTCCTTGTTTTTTAGGACAATGCATACATTTTAGAAAAATTTGGATACCATAGAGACATCGCAAATATAATGAATATTCAGAACAAAAAAATTATTCACATATCTAGCATCTTATTCGAATAATCACCCGACTACAAAATGTAAAAATTACGCGCGGATTCGTTTTGAATTGAGTGTTGTTTCGACGTTATGCGGGCGGGGTGCGGTGCGCGCGGGGTGAGTTTCACCTCGGGGGGCCCGGCTGTCGGTCGCGGCGCACGGCCAGCGATTTAGTTTCCTACTTTTTACCGTACCGAACGTAAGCGAATATTAAAATTTTGTTTAAAGTATTATAAAAACAGGTATTGGTACCGATTCGGACTGTGCCACGACTTAACTTAACTAAATTTATTCCTGTCACTTTCTAAAATAAGATTAAGAAAAGAGTCAGAAAACCAACAGCTGACTTTAGTGCTGTCAAAGTGACGTTACACGCCCAAAATAAGATGCCATCATAATGTACGTTTTTGGGCGTGTAACGTCACTTTGACAGCACTAAAGTCAACTGTTGGTTTTCTGTCTCTTTTCTTAATCTTATTTTAGAAAGTGTCAGGAATACATTTTGTTAAGTTAAGTCGTGGCACAGGCCGAATTGAGGCCATTGGTGGTACTTTTTCAAGTTACTTAGATATACTAGAACTGATAGAAACATGAGTATGGGTGGATCAGGTCAGGTACGTCCTTTTCCCCGAACGTCCACTTCCCGGTTTCGTCCATTTCCCCGAACGGCCTTTTCCCCGAACGGACATTTACCCGAACGACCATTTCCCCGAACGGGCATATTCCCGAACTTTTCCCCGTACGTAGTAGGTACTTAGACGAATTTTCGGGTGAAAGTATGGGGGCTGGACTTGTAAAATTTTCAAAAATGTTTTTTTTTTTATTTTTGCATGCGCAAGGGTGGGATTATTCGTGCCCCAGGGGTTCGGAAAATTTGCTATTTTTTCGCTAGGATTCACCGTTACCTAGATATTTTATAAATTATGTTTTATTAGTCGGTTAGGTTAGCGAGGAGCGAAGCGACGAGCATGTTAGGTATCTTGTGATCCACAGCGCACGAGCCGAGCGAGCGGAGCGAGCGTGCCGTGGCAGCGGTCGGCGAGTGCCAGAACCGAATTACTACTATTTACCCAGTTTACCCAAAAACATTCCCTTTAATTAAACCTTCCATTTCATGTTCATGGTCAAGGTCTTTGACCTTGAAGGTCACCAGAGGTGGTGTTCCCCCACAATAATACTCCCACATCCCCCGGATCCCGAATGTTACATTTGGCGATTGTTTTTTGTTGAAAAAATTTCTGAGTACTATGTACTAAGAGGAAATGTCTATACAAGGAAAGGGACGTAAGGGGGAATGTCCGTACAAGGAAATGGACGTACTAGGCAATGTCCGATCGGGGAAAAGGTCGTACAAAGAATTCGGGTGATGGACGTTCGGGGAAAAGGACGTAACTGACCAGAGGGTCTACCCGCACATTCGATTCGAACTTTTGCGGGAATGTTTTCGTTCCAATTTCAACTCTATTACAATGAAGTGCGGACCGAAACAGTGGCGATATAGTGAAGATCGAAAGTGCGGGTAAGGGGGCTGATGAATCAGGTCAGTTACGACCTTTTCCCCGAACGTCCACTATGGACCCGAACGTCCACTTCCCGGTTTCGTCCATTTCCCCCATCGGCCTTTTCCCCGAACGGACATTTACCCGAATGGCCATTTCCCCGAACGGGCATAATATTCCCGAACTTTTCCCCTTACGTAGTAAGGGAAAAGGGGGTAGAGGGGGTGCTTCAGAACATCAAACTGAACAACTTTCACTATGGAATCAACTTCGAAATCGCGAAATAAAAACCAGCTCTTTCATTAAAACTGCAATACTGGCTCGACTCAAATGTATGGGACAGCAGATTTGATTTTCCGAAGCACCTCCTTATGTATTATTAGTTTGTTTTGTTACATCCTATATAAACTACAGTTATTGTATGAAAACAACAAATGAACGAAACGTCAAAATGGCGTACCATTTATGCAGGGTGAAAGGAAAAGTATCATTAACCTTTAACCCACATACTCTACCCATGAAACTGAATCGTTTTACTATGGGACCAAACCTGCGAGAACAAAAAAAAAACGTCTGTTTCATACGTTTGGGTCGAGTAAGCATTGCGGTTTAGTATGGAACAGCAGATTTTTTTTGCGCTGAAACGTTTGCTACCATAGTAAAAGACAGTTTGATGGGTGACCACCTGTTTAAAGGTTAATTTTACTTTCCTTACACCCTGTATTTATTTTTTAAACAGTAATTTTTCCAGGGCTGAAAATCGAAATACAGGGTCCTTCTTAATATGCTGACACTTTTTAAGGGGATGATCAGGCCATCAAACTGAACAACTTTCTCTATGGGACCAACATCGAAATCGCGAAAAAAATCTGCTGTCCCATACATTTGGCTCGAGTAGGACTGCAGTTTTGTACGGACGATCTGATTTTTTTTTCGCGATTTCGATGTTGGTGCCATAGAGAAAGTTGTTCAGTCTGACGGTCTGATCATCCCCTTAAAAATTGTCAGCATATTTAGAAGGACTCTACAACGTGTTAATGAATTAGCGCAAAACCTCATACACCCCAACTGATTTATAACAAAATAATTAGATTGCAACAATAATTTCATTATTTTGATAGCTAAAATTTAAAGTTATTCGCATTTTAAGTTTTGAGGCAAAAATGATTTGTTATCATTTCAGCACTGAAATAAAGCGCTAACGTACTCATGGATACATTTTTATTATCTTGTTTTGGTAGTAAGTATGGTGAGTGTGCCCGTGCGGTGGGTTGTCATCGGGTTTAGTAAATTTTATATTTTGCAAAAAAAAATATTTAATATTTTGAAAAAAAATTACCTATGTTGAAACCATGATAATTCGATTCTGCTCTCGATTCTAAACAAATCACTTTCTAGTTTTGCGTTAATTCATTAACACGTTGTATATTTTAGTACAAAAAATGTACTAAGGGGAAATGTCCATAAAAGGAAAGGGACGTAAGGGGAAATGTCCGTACAAGTAAATGGACGTACTAGGCAATGTCCGTTCGGGGAAATGTCCGTTCGGGGAAAAGGTCGTACAAGGAATTCGGGCGATGGACGTTCAGGGAAAAGGTCGTAACTGACCTGATCTGGGCTGATCCGTATGGGTAAGTATTTTACTATGTATAAGTAGGTACCTATAATTTTCTTAGATTCCTGCTAGGCCTAATTTTTGTTTTCCGTACCCATAGAGTGAAAACAGGATTACAGGACCCTATTTATAAGCAAACGCTGTCAGTCTGTCCGTCCGTCCGTTCCGTCCGACCGTCCGTCCTACCTGCAGAGGGCTGTATCTTCTGAATCGTAATAGGTAGCCAGTTGAAATTTTAACAGTATATTATATGGTTTTATTGTATTTAATGACAAAATGTACACTAGGCTATCTGCGAACTACGTACGAAACTATTCTTAGTAACGTACTATCGGGGACTTTTCCGCCTGACCACTTAAGAAAAAAATCGCATAATTTCGCCCAAAATGTATTGTTTGGAAACTATTATTAATTGGTCTATTCATCGATAGGGCGGGGTAAGACATCGCTTTTATTTTTTAGTATGCAAGGAAAAGTCCGCGATAGTACCTACCTAACTACCTACAAAAAGTTTCGTAGGTAGGTACGGACTTCGCAGGTAGCCTAGTGTACGTACGTACCTAGGCTAGCACGTGTCTACCTACACTACCCTAATACCTACTACCTAATTACCTACCTGTTTTGTATCGTGCTGCAGACCATCAAAGTGAACAACTTCCACTATGGAGCCAACTTCTAAATCGCAAAAAAAAACAGTTTAATTAGAGCCTATTTTTTTACGATTTCAAAGTTGGCTCCATGGTGAAAGTTGTTCAGTTTGATGGTCTGAAGCACCACCTTACGTATTACTAGGGTGTTTTGTTACACCACGTAGAATATCCGTTTGAAGAAATGGCCGTACGGGGAAAAGTTCGGGAATATGCCCGTTCTGGGAAATGGTCGTTCGGGGAAATGGCCGTTCGAGGAAATGACCGTTCGGGGAAAAGGACGAATCCGGGAAAAGGACGTTCGAGTGAAGAGTGGACGTTCGGGGAAAAGGACGTAACCGACCTGATCCTTTTTTTTTGTATGTGTATGGGTTAGGGTGTTGCAAAGAGGACAATTAGAAAAATTTTACGCAAATTTTATATGGAGCTCGGACTTAAAAAAAATTTGATCGAAATTGTATGCACCATCGACTTAGTCGAATTTTCGGGTGAAATGAGTTTACAAGTAGGTCAATTTGCGTGTCTCGTTAAATTTATAATGTGAGTCGATATGCGATACCTATGTAATTATGCGAGTAATGCGAAATTAGTATGGGGGCTACACTTGTAAAATTTTCAAAACTTGTCTATGTAGTCAATTCGGGCGATGGACGTTCAGGCAAAAGAACGTAACCATAACTAATCGGATGCATAGTATAAAAGTAACGTCTTAAAATTATTAAATTAAACAAAAAACATTAGTTTTCGATACAAAAGTGCACTCTATAATAGCTAACACCTCAACTTTAGGTAAATATGCATCCGATTATCCGATCTCTAGGTATTATATAAGCTAAAATAATAATTTAAAAGTGAATTAGTTCGTACCTACTCCCATACCTATGACAAAATCCATTAATTTCATTTAAACGTAGACTAAAACACAACTCACGCTCAAAAACGCTATCGACCTTAATTTTAATGTATACCAATGATTTTAATTTCACCCTGAAATATAAACTGTGTGAAAATATGTGAATGTATCAGATCTGTCATCTGACGATCAAAACATACAAACTAAAGTCTAAACTAAAGGTTCGAAAACATTATTGTTTTCATTCTGCGCTTGATCGAAGTTTTCATTACTCTGAATACGAACGGCCGGCACCCAGAATCAGACGCGGGCGCGCGGGGCGGGGCTCGAGCCGGCTCCCGCGCTCGAAAGAGACAGCAACAATAATATCAAATACCTAACGCGGCCGCGCGTGCCGTAAGTAGAATTCCCTTAATATCTCAGCCATTTTTGAAGATATAAAAAAAGTAAAAACACAGTTTTTTTCGTAATTTTTTGAAGATTTATTTGACATGTAAAGTGAAAAACGTTTGTCAGACCCATTGTTACACATATTATTGGTTAAGAATTACAATGTTATCATATCGTTTTCTTTTAGTTTTTTCTAATACGGCCCTAAATTAGAGTTATTTTCACGTTTCTAATTGTTTAATTTTGTAAAAGGCAAAGGGAACTGACCCATACAGCCATGTGCAGTCAAGACTACGTCAAGCTTGAGATTTGAAGTGCGATATTGTTTTTTATACGAACGGCATAAGAACAGTACGAAGATCAAGGTGTCGAACTTGACGTGTTCTCGACTGTATCTTTGTATCATATTGGTAATTTCACTATATACACCGGTTAGAACACATTTAGAACATGACTTGTAAGAATAATAATAAAAACTCACGGCCACAAAAAACTCGGTTATTACCAACCCTGAAAATGCCGCGAAACGCACAATAGTTACCGATCTATAGTGATAAGGTAACTTATAAAGTTTATAAAGTTATTATACCTGTCGGAATAGTCTAAGGTCGGAATAGAGTAACTGACATGAGTTGTCAAATGAAACCGTTTTTTTTGTGCATTTGTCGGCACTTATCGGCACCCTAAAACTTCGAGTTCTGTGTAATTGTGAATCTAACGTGAAATCGTAGGTAATTTAATGAAATAGTGTTAGTATATTTCACAAAATAATCTACGACTTCACTTTAGATTCACTAATTATTCACAGAGCATGAATATTTACCCAGTCGATTGTGCTGACAAGTTCCCAAAACGGTTCTATTGCCTCGCGTCACGTATCTCTTTCTATTATACAGTGGCGCCGCTAGGTACATCTCGCTCTCTCAGCTGTCAGTTCCTCTATATAGTTTGCTTACCAACTATGACACCAACTTCAAAGGCAACAATTTCCATATGGTCATCTCTAACACCGCTAATTTGATGTATTTTGAAGAAGCTGTCTCGAAGAAGTTCTTCGGCCATAAGAGTCAGGCGTTCCTTCGTTTGCACGTAAATGTGATCCCATTTTTCGTATTCTGAACGCAATTCTGTTTTCTGTTTCGTATTTCGGGTGGTCGTGAGTTGCGGGTGTATTGTAGTTCTTCGAGCAACCGCAGCGTATTTTTTTTTTAAACTGAAAACAATTGGTTGGAACCAAAGACATTCAATATATTATAATATCTAGTAGTATTATGTTAAGGGGCGTCCGCCCAGTTTTGAGTAACTTTGTAACCATTTTATACATTAACTATGGCAATTTTTAAGCAGAAAACGAAACTGAACAATCTACAGGATATGAGAAGTGATGTGGTTTTTCTCGAATAAAACTGAAGAAAAACGAATCCAAAGTCACCCCTTTTTTTCCAGTTGTAACCGTTTTACTCTTACATTGTTGATCAGAAGAATATGAAAATTTACAATAATCTTCACAACACAATATAGAATGATTTGGTTTTCTTATTTTTTGAAAATTCATAAAAAATCATACATGTTTTCAAAGAAAACGGAAAATTCTGACCGAAGCCATGCAATTGAAGCGAGATGGCTAATTGCAAAAGTTTGCTTGTAAGAAAGAGAACGTTGCACTAGGGAGGGAGAGCCTTAAATCTCTTTGGCTTGAACAAGTTGTTTGTAATGCAAACTCCATCTCTGTAGTTATTTAATCTTCTTGGGCTTTAAGCCTCGGCCAAACCTGAGCGACCAAAGAGACTGCGAAGCGGGAGCGCAAAATGGCTATAGGTCGACCTAAGCGAAAAGTTTTTAATCTAAGGGTCGACCAGAATCTCTTGAAACCATAGACGTATAAACTAAAGACCGGCAATATCAGTTATACGAATGGCACCACTTTTTTTTTAGCAAATTCAAGCAAAAGTCGTTCTTAATGTAAGGAAATAGCGGAGTCTTCCAGCTGGAGGTCTGGTGACAAAATGGTTCAAGACGGTATCTGTTTACTATTGACATTTCACTTATTCTAATGGGCGGTCGTCATAAGTGTGAATAGATGGCAAGTAGTGTTGTTATGTCTTGCTTCATAATATTTATCTACCCTATAATATATCTATGCTTGAAACAAAGAAAAGTAAAAAAATATAGATTTTCACATGGCAATGTCAAACTGTCATCAAGAAGGTCCTTTACAAACTGCAACTTTTTGCGGCGATAAAAACGCGCGTTTGTTAACGGGTGTATATTTAAGAGCGTTTGAACGCCCAAATCATCTGGAGTGCTATTTTTGAATCTCATTCGCTGGTTCTGCAGTTGAAAATGTCAAAATTACTATGGAGATACGAATCTTTCTACTGCTGTTTTGACTTTCAAAAATTGCACTCCTGAAGTATGATTTATGAAAGTCAAATCAGCAGTAGAAAGATGCATATTTCCACAGTAATTTTGACATTTTCAACTGTTGAACTCACCGAATTAGATTCAAAAATCGCACTCCAGGAGTGCGATTTTTGAAACTCATTCTTTGAACTCAGCAGTTGAAAATGTCAATATTACTACGGAGACGTGCGTTTTTCTACTGCTGATTTGACATTCAAAAAACATACTCCAGCACTGGTAGCATGCACACCCGCGATAGCCATGATACGGCTTTATCACGTCTTTTATCTCGTTCGTTCGCGCGCATAAGAACGAGATAAAAGACGTGATAAAGCCGTATCACGGCTATCGCGGGTTGGCATGCTACCAGTGCTGGGGTGCGATTTTTTTATGTCAAATCAGCAGTAGAAAGATGCGTATCTCCATACATTTTCAACGGCTGAGTTCAACGTATGAGATTCAAAAATTGCACTCCAGGAGTGCGATTTTTGAAACTCATTCGGTGAGTTCAGAAGTTGAAAATGTCAATATTACTGTGGAGATGAGTGGAAAGATAGAAAGATGCTTATCTCCATACAAATTTTGACATAGTTAAGGGGGGTTCTCAACAAGAAACTAGTTTTTATCAACGTTTTTTCTTCACGCTTTATCGTTAAAACGGTAATACATACAAGCGTCAAACTTAGTGTGATTATAGAGCATACTCTACAGAATAACAACAAATACTAAAAACCGGCCAAGTGTGAGTCGGTCTCGCGCTAAAAGTCCCGGACAAAAAAAGTTTTTTTCTCAGTTAATAATGTTGTGTTCTGTAGTGGTGTGGTACGGAACCCGCGGTGCACGAGTAGCCCGACTCGCACTTGACTGCTTTGTTAGATTACTTACACGTATAAATAAAAAGCTATAACAATCATAGTGACTTGTATCGCTCTCATGGCTGGCTACTGAACCAAAGAAAATATACACTACCGCGAAACTGAACCATTCAAGCTAGGTAAAGATAGGGTAAGGTTGCCTTAGTCGTACCCCCTAAGGGGGAATTGCTGTAACTTTCAGATTAATTTAATTTAAACACTTTTTTTGGTGTTCATGGAATATTTATTTATTTTACTCTTAACCAGCATTCATATTTGTATGATGAATATGAATATTTGTACCCAAGTCATAGATGTTTGTATCTATATATGTATTGTATATCGTTGTCTAGTCATCATAATACAAGTTCAGGCTAGATTCTGGTACTTTAAATGTGACTAGATAATTTGTGTGACATTGTCCAAGATATTTTATTTTAGATATTTATATAATACAATCATCTTGCATCAAAAACTCTATAAAGCAATTTTTTATAAATAGTTCCTTCGGTACGACTTAGGCGTCGGTTGCTTAACTCGTAACGCCTAATAGCCTAAGTCGTACTTAGAATATTGCCTGCAAATAAATATAAATTACACTCAGAAAACAAAATTATAAGTTCTTGGAAAAACAAAACTATTAAGAATCTTAGGTACCTATACTTAGTTGGACTGAACACATATATTACAAATATATTTTCTTTTTTTACTTTCCAACACAGCGGTACGACTTAGGCAACGAGACCTTCAAAGTTTAAAACCAAAACTTCTGATATTAGATGAAAATTTTTAACTGTTTGCTTGTATCTAAATGAAAGCTAGATTCCTACAAAAATAGAAATGTTTAAAGAAAATTACATTCCTATCATATATTCCCTTGAAATAGCTTACGTATGAGCCAAAATTTTTAATGAAAACGATAAGAAAACCTTTTTTTCTATATATTTTTCGTTTTGAAAGTCGGCTGACCGCCCGCTTCGGGTTGTTTATACAGACGATTAAATAGTACAGGTTTGAGGTGCTAGATGTCACTGATTATAAATACGAGACGAAATATGACTGGGGTACGACTTAAGCGGTGGTACGACTAAGGCAACCTTACCCTATCTGAACACTTTTTGTATAGCACATTAGATTGCAAAACGAACACTTCCTTAAACTCTCACATTAAATAACTCGATAGTTAGTTATTATAAAACGTTTTTTTAATACTTTTTTATGTTGCAATAATCAAGATTAAACAGCAATAAACCTAAGCAATAAATAAACGTGGAACGGACGTCGTCTGATATAACATTTGCATTCTTTTACAAAATTGTCAAAATGTTAAAAAATTACCTAAGTGCAGCTTAGGTATTTAACCGACGAAAAAAAAACAAAAAATGGGTCAAGTGCGAGTCGGTCTATTCGCGCACCGAGGGTTCCGTACCACACCACCACTGAACACAACATTATTAACATAGAAAAAAAATGTTTTTTTGTCCGGGAGATTTTGGATGCCTAGGGCACTATTTGAGCACTATTTTTTTAGTGTAAATTCGATGCAATGCAAGCCGTTTTAGCCACAGAAAATGTGTACGCTACCTTGACGTCAAGCCAGCGTACCAGGTAAAAAAAATCGATATCTCGTAAAGTATAGAGGCACTATTTATTTGACCGAGGTACTAATTAGGCACTATTTAAGAACTATTTATTGGCACTAGTCCCAAACAAATCCCTTTCATGTGTACGCTAGCTATACGGACACTGTTTTTCGCGCGATTCCCCTCTCGTACCTCTTTCAGGAGTGCGATTTTTGAAAGTCAAATCAGCAGTAGAAAGATGCATATCTCCAAAGTAATTTTGACATTTTCAACTGCTGAACTCAGCGAATGAGATTCAAAAATCGCACTCCTGGCTCAGCATTGAAAATAAAGAACAAATTCTAATTATAGAAGATTAGCCTATACTTACTTGAGACGCACGCTTCACATCATACATAGCATTTGTTACAGTTGTGTCGGTCACGGCCACACGTTTAGAGTGTAGACCGCGACACAAATAGCACCACGAGAATTTGGTAGTGAACCTGTCTGAAGGTCGTTGGTTCGATTCCCGCAAGAGGGTAATGTTGGTGAATCAATAAGAATTCTACTTCCATCCCAGGAGTGCGATTTTTGAATCTCATTCGCTGAGTTCGGCAGTTGAAAATATCAAAATTACTTTGGAGATATGCATCTTACAACTGCTGATTTGACTTAAAAAAATCTTACTTAAGGAATGCTATTTTTGAAAGTCAAATAGAAAGAAAGAAGAAAGAAAAATCTTTATTCACCATTAAAGGCACACACGAAACAACAGAGTACATTAATAGAAATAGTAGGTAGGTAGTAGCGGTGTGTGCCGCGACGGTGAATAGGTCAAATAAGCACTTAGAAAGAAGCATATCTCCACAGTAATTTTGACATTTTCAACTGCTGAACTCAGCGAATGAGATTCAAAAATCGCACTCCTGGAGTATGATTTTTGAAAGTAAAATTAGCAGTAGAAAGATGCGTATCTCCATAATAATTTTAACATTTTCAACTGCTGAACTCAGCGAATGAGATTCAAAAATCGCCCTCCTGGAGTATGATTTTTAAAAGTCAACTCATAAGTAGAAAGATGCATATCTCTACAGGGTGAAATTGATATCATTGGCATCCTTTTAAACTAAGAGTCTACCCATCAAACTGAACAACTTTTACTATGGGATCAAACCGATCGGAGCAAAAAAAAAATTAGCTGTTGCATACATTTGAGTCGAGTAGGCATTGCAGTTTAGTATGGAACAGCTGATTTTTTAGTTGCTTCGATCGGTTTGCTCCCCTAGTAAAAGTTGTTCAGTTTGATGGGTAGACTCTTAGTTTAAAAGGATGCTAATGATATCAATTTCACCCTGTATAGTAATTTTGACATTAACAACTGCTGAACTCAGCAAATGAGAATCTAATTCGCTGAGTTCAGCAGTTGAAAATGTCAAAATTACTTTGGAGATTTGATTTTTACTGATTTGACTTTCAAAAATCATACTCCAGGAGTGCGATTTTTGAAAGTCAAATTAGCAGTAGTACACGGGAAAAATTTCTGTGACAGCAGTTTTATTTTGTAGGCTGTCTACTAAAAAAAAAATACCGGTTACAACTATTTAATTTTAGTAGACTTTACTAGAAAATGTGTTGTTGAAAGTAAATTTTAGTTAAATTTACGAGAATTAGATTTACAACAACACTTTTTCTAGTATATACAGCCTACAAAATAAAACTGCTGTCACAGAAATTTTTCTCCGTGTAGAAAGATGCGTAGGGATCTCCGTATATCTCCATACATTTTCAACTGCCCTAGTAATAGGTATTGTAATATGAAAGTTTGTGACGATGTTTGTTACGCAGGGTGTAAGTGACAGCCTAGCAAATACTGAAACGGTGAACACAGACCATCCAACTGAACAACATTCGTCACAACGGACACAAAGCTGTCCAATACAAAACTGCTGTAGGTACTTACCCGACTAAAATGTATGGGACAGCTGATTTTTTTTCGCGTTTCCTGATGTAGGCTCCATAGTGAAAGTTGTTCAGTTTGATGGTCTGAGTTCACCCAACGTTTCAGTATTTGCTAGGCTGTCTTACATCCTGTATATTTCAACTAGCTACTCCCCCAGCTTCGCCCGGGTGGCATATACAGGGTGTTACCTAGGGTTTTTACTAGGAATGCAACGATTCGGCCATTACGATTACGATTACGATATTAATCGTTATTTATTACGATAACCGATGCATTACGATTATTTAAACAAATTTAGTTGAGATTATCCTCAGAATGAGTTCTCATAGTGTTTCTTTGCATTCAAATGAATGTTAAATCATTGAAAAAAAACTAAAAAATTCCAAGGTTTTGTAACTTTTTCTACTGATTTGAGATCGAAGTCAAAGGTTCACTTTATCAGGATTATGATTTTTGGATGCGTACAGGCCAATTTTATTTGAAAATCACTATGTGGAATATGATTCTGTATAATCTCGTTAATCAAGTGATATCTCGTCCGATTTACGTGGGAAATTAATATTTTAAAATGTGGATGAGATATCGCGGGAACGAGAATGTATGTAATACTTCAAACCGAAAACCAAATCATAGACTTAGGTAAAATTTAAAAAAAAATAATGAAATGAGAGTCAAATCTGACCAAAAAAAAAAGTCAGATTAAGCTCAAAATGAGCTAAAATGGCAGTGAGAGGTCAGATTTTTTAAAAGTTGTTTTTCTGCTCGGGAATCTAGTATTCAGGCACAGGTCCGGCACTTCAAACAACGTTTTAGATTTGACATGATGACGTTCGCACATGCGCACTTCGCGCAAATTGTGCATGACATATGTGTAGGGTTGACTTAACACGCATCGTATGAACTACATTATACATTTCGTTACTTTTTATAGTTCATTCTGTTATTAAAAATAGTTTTTAAGCTAAAGAATCACAGAAAATGTGAATTTAGAGTTATTTTCCAAAGTTTATTTTTACTGTGAGGAGAAAAATAAAATATATTTTATGTAGTCAAATCCAACGGGTGCGCGCGCCTGACTGCCTTCCCTTGCTCGGCTTCCCTCAGGTTACCACAGAGAGTGTGAGGGGAGGTGAGGTATCTGAAGTCAGAGGGG
Organism: Agonopterix subpropinquella; assembly: GCA_922987775.1. NCBI lineage: Eukaryota > Metazoa > Arthropoda > Insecta > Lepidoptera > Depressariidae > Agonopterix > Agonopterix subpropinquella. The sequence continues at coordinate 8,563,520 of OV277718.1, read as the reverse complement.
GGCGGGGAGTGGCCGTTCTGTATGTAGAACTATATACTATTACCTATTCTGTGATTCAGGTCTGGTATTTGTCAACAAGTGCAATACGATTGACGTTTTTAATTCGATTTAATAATCGTACGATTCTTACTACGGTGCATTGCATCGTTATTAATCGTGATTATTACGATTACAGATGCAAAACGATGCACCGCTTCGTAATCGTTGCATCCCTAGTTTTTACCCTAACAACAAACAAAAACTACAACTAAACAGTTGCACCATGACACTGAACAACTTTCCCTAAGAAACCTATAGGAAATTTCCAAAATAAAAATCGACTTTTACTTGCACAGATTGCATTTAGTAATGGAAAGTCCAAAAAAATTTTGCTAATGTTCTATATGTTTTTGACGGAAAAGTCTGTCCGTCCGTCCGTCTGTCACAGGAATTTTTCTCACAGACCGTAAGACATAGGAAGCTGAAACTCGGCACAGACAGTAATTGCTGGTCCAATATCATAAATGAAGTAAAAAACCGGCCAAGTACGAGTCGGGACTCGGACAATTAGTGTTCCGTACTACCAGTTGTCTAAGAAGGCTATCGCAGTCCAGTGGTGCCCTCATCACATTAAAAAAGATTTCTCAATAAAGAAAGCCTGAATTAAAAAAGTGCTCAACACATAAACTACAAAAGCCTTCAAGCTATTTTCATAGAATACCTACTTTTATAGGTTTTTTAAAGGTCTAAACATAAAAATTTTGAAAAAAGAAAAAAAAAAACGGCCGCTTTTGTTTTTATTCGAAATTGTCTAAAAGTGGAATGTTTAGAACCTATAAAAGTATTGTATAACAATGGCTTTTGTAGTTTGTCTGTTGAGCACTTTTTTAATTTCGGCTTTCTTTATTGAGAAATATTTTTTAATGTGATGAGGGCGCCACTGGACTGCGATAGCCCTCTTAAGGAAAGTTGTTCGGTATCTTGGGTAGGTACCTAATACAATACTCCTTAAATTAAATTAATGCAACAGTTTACCCAAACACCCTGTATCTTTGAATAAATGCCCTTTATAATTAATTATTATTTAGACATAGTTTTTTTTTTGCTGAAGACGCTTTATTTACCTACATAAAAACAAATTAATGATATTATATTAGTATTGGATACGTAGATGTAGGTATAACGCTAACTAAGCAGATTATGCTGTTTTACTAAAAAGTGGGTTAGTTAGTTACAGAAACAAGGTCGTCGATTGCGTTACAATAAACATAAATTATATCTAAGTAGATGTAGGTGTAGGTAATACCACGTAATACTTTGCAAAATTTGTAAGATAAATAAATAACGCAGGCACATACATTGTAATGATTCCAAGTTAAGCACTATAGGCTTTTTAATATGGAAACCATACAACAACGGCACGAACATATAACATCCATGACCGAACAGGGATTCGAACCCAGGACCCTGGTTTGGCAGTCCGGCGTGGTAACCATTACACCAACCGGGTCGTCAAAGATGCCCTATTATTAGGTAGGTAATCATCTATTACAAAGAGCGAGAAAAATCGCAATGTATTTTTCACACCACCCGCTCGAAAATGGAACATTATAATATGTCATGTAACTCGAACCTAAAGCAAGTCATTATAGCCCTGGGACTAGCCCAAAGAGTACTTTATTATAACCGGAGACTAGCCGGGCAATAATATTGTACTGAATTTCATTATAACCCGCTGGTCAATAATGAGATTTGAATATGGAACCGCATCCACAGATTATTTAATAGTTACTACGACCCTTACTTAAAATTCGTATGAAAACTTATCATGGAGACAGGCACCAAAAAGAACTTAATTCGAAATTCGAACTGGCCACCACGAGTATCACAATCAATCACAGACAATCTACAGGGTGAAATTGATATCATCAAAGAGTCTGCCCATCAAACTGAACAACTTTTACTATGGGAGCAAACTGATCGGAGCATATAAAAAATCAGCTATTCCATACTAAACTGCAATGTCGACCTGCGAGTTCGCGACTCAAATGTATGCAACAGCTGATTTTTTTTTGCTTCGCTCTGTTTGCTGCCATAGTAAAAGTTGTTCAGTTCGATGGGTAGACTCTTAGTTTAAAAGGATGCTAATGATATTTACATATACAGTTTTTTAAGGGGATGACCAGACACACACATTCGACATTTGGCTCGAGTAGGTTTGCAGTTTTGTATGGAAGAGCTGATTTTTTTTCGCTATTTTGTTGTTGGTGCCGTAGAGATGTTGTTCAGTTTTACAGTCTGATCGTATCCATAAAAAAGTGTCAGAATATTAAGAAGGATACAACGTTTTAAAAAACTAGAAAGTACCTAGTTTGTTTAGAATCGAGAGCAGAATCGAATTATCATGGTTTCAACATACTTAGGTAATTTTTTTCAAAATAATAGAATTTAAAATTTACTGAACCCGATGTCAACCCACCACACACGGGCACACTCACCCTACTTACTACCAAAACAAGATAATTAAAATGTATCCATGAGTACTTTAGCACTTTCATTCATTGCTGAAATAATAACAAATTATTTTTGCCTCAAGATTTAAAATGCGAATAATTTTATTTACTATCAAAATTATTCCGTTATAAATCAGTTGGGTTTTGCGCTTATTCATTTCCGAGATATTAAGGTATGCTGTGTTGTGACCCGTTTTCATTGCTCTCGAGTGTAGTTTAGATTAATTAGGTCACGGTCATTGAGTTCAGGGACCAGCGTTCTTAAGAGGGCTATCGCAGTCCAGTGGTCCATCACATTAAAAAAGATTTCTCAAAAAGCCTAAATTAAAAAAGTGCTCAACAGATAAACTAACCATTCAAGCCATTGTTATACAATACTTTTATAGGTTCTTAAACAAAAGCGGCCGTTTATTTTCTTTTTAGGGTTCCGTACCCAAAGGGTGAAAACGGGACCCTATTACTAAGCCTACGTTGTCCGTCTTTCCGTCTGTCCGTCCGTCCGTCCGTCCGTCTGTCCGACCTATTTAGGGCTGTAACTTTTGAACCGAAAGAGCTAGATAGTTCAAATTTTCACAGAATGTGCGTTGTTACGGCGGATTTGCTAACAAATAATAAAAATGTCAAAAAGTGACAAATTAAGGGGGGTTCTCCACAAGAAACTAGTTTTTATCAACGTTTTTTCTTCACGCTCTATCGTAAAAACGGTAATACATACAATCGTCAAACTTAGTGTGATTATGATTATAGAGCAAACTCTACAGAATAACAACAAATACTAAAAACCGGTCAAGTGTGAGTCGATCTTGCACTAAAGGTCCCGGACAAAAAAAGTTTTTTTTTCTAAGTTAATAATGTTGTGTTCTGTGGTGGTGTGGTACGGAACCCTAGGTGCGCGAGTAGCTTGACTCGCACTTGACCGGTTTTATTCTGAATTTGTATGTTTAGACCTTTAAAAAACCTATAAAAGTATTCTATGAAAATAGCTTGAAGTCTCCTTGAGATCTCTTAAATTGCGTTATCTTGCAAAATTATTTTTTTAATATTTTAACTTTTAATACCTATGTATTCGTATTGCTGATAATGAATAACTTTTAACCGCGTCTTTGTTCGCGTGGAATATAAAATTAGATTAGAGGAATTTTACAAATGTAAAGTAAAACCATAGAAATCTCATTCAAACTTTTTAATACAATATAAATACTTGGTGAAATTAAAATAAAGACGAACACCACGAAACTGTGATTATTTACAAATCCTGTTATTTCATAGTTACAATATGTAACTTTGTATAAAAAATTCGGTACCTATGTCAAGTTTTTTTTTAGGGCTGCATCGATAACTATTTCGAGATATAACTTTATTGGTGTCCGTATAGCTAGCGTACACATGAAAGGGATTCGGCTGGGACTAGTGCCAATAAATAGTTCCTAAATAGTGCCTAATTAGTACCTAGGTCAAATAAATAGTGCCTATATACTTTACGAGATATCGATTTTTTTTACCTGGTACGCTGGCTTGACGTCAAGGTAGCGTACACATTTTCTGTGGCTAAAATGGCTTGCATTGCAGCATCGAATTTACACTCAAAAAATTGTTCTCTAATAGTGCCCCAGGCATCCAAAATACTAATTAGGCACTATTTAGGAACTATTTATTGGCACTAGTCCCAGCCAAATCCCTTTTATGTGTACGCTAGCTATACGGACACCTTTATTGTCGGAATAACAATATTCTCAATGTTAGAGATTTTAAAATGAAAGGATTACGGATATTTTTATTAAAATAATGTAGTTTTTTGTTCAAACGAGTGGTCACACGACGACCTGCAAACTCCTTGGTTAACTTAACTGGCCATTAAGAAAAATAAAAAAAGAAGGCTAGTGATTTTTTTTTTTCAATTATGTAAAAGTTTTTCTCCATAGAGTTCGCTTGATTTTCTTTCGACCATTTAAAGTTCATTTAGAAATTAAATTGGTTTCCTAAAATGATGTCTTCTATCCGTAAAAAAAATAAAATAAGGACAAAAAACTTGACATACCGAATTAATGAGCGCCCCCTAAGGTACCATATTAAAATGGCGGCTAGTTACTATGCCACAAATCTTCAATACCTTTACAAAGGACAGTGGGCAGAAATGGTCCAAGAGCTCTAGTAAATAAGTGGCATACTACGTTTGAAAGGGGGTTTAATATAGAACATTTCTTTATATGCGGCACCAATATCTTTTCGAGAGAAAAAAAGATACAGGGTGTTTTGTTTAGCGGTTTTTCATACTAACGTTAGCATTTAGCCCCTATTTACATCTGTTGCTTGAATTCCCTGTTCCATGTGGTAGTATTATTGTTTTTGATTAGGTATTATTAATGCAAAAGAATCTTTAGCCATCAAAACACACAACACTTAACACGAGAAAATCGTTATCCCATCTTGAAATTTCCGGTATAATAAGACTTTTGCACGCTTAATAATAACTTTTAGTAGTTTTAGCTAAGTGTCTGATCACCCATGATGAAAGACATTACACTTGTCGGGGCCATAATATCAAAACGACTACCCCTAAACCTACTTCGTCAAAATAAAACACACTATCTTTTTTACCTCGAAAATATTTTGATGCCCCTTGGGTGCCAATGTACACGGCGACACATCAAGCTATACAAAACCAACATAAGCTGGCCGCGCGTAGGTCCAGCACCGTTTAACGTCGCGCTGCCAGCTTTTGTTGGTTTTGTATAGCGTGATGTGTCGCCGTGTGTACGTTTGGGTATCCTCTAACCAACCCTACTTGAGTCATAGCGTGGCTGTGCTCTTGGACCAGTGGCCATACATTTTTGCCCAGTGTCCTTTTCTATGGAATGGTGGAATATTGTGACTTCGGTTGTGACGTTAACGTCAGCAAATGCATGACGCGTTAATAATCATGGCTTCTCCGCGTCTTTAGACACAAATCTATAATTTATATAACAAAAATAAATATTTGTAGATAGGTAATTCGATTTAATGCAAAAATGCATTTCATAGTCTTAACTTATAGGGTAGCTATGCTATCCAATAATTTTATAATTTAATTTTTTAAATAGCCAATGGATAACATTTCATTTTATGAAAGGCACCAAAATTAGAAAACCATTTTGAGATAATCTGATTTAATGCTTATATAAATATTATAAGACTTTTCCTTATTTCTTGAGTGTTATGAAAAATACTGAATAATGCAAAGTGGAGAGAATGAGATATCCTTTGCCTGCCTGCCAATTCTTTTGAAATCGACAGTTTATTTTTTATTTTCGGTCCTTTATGTTATGTATTATGCAGCCATAATTCCAGACTTTTTCAGAAAATTCATAATCTAACCAAACATAAAAATATAGATCAAAAAAGAAATCGGAAAAATGCGTCTCTTATTTTTATAACCTATTAATATTAAAAACAGAAGCTTAAAAAAATAAAATGTTGTCCCATTGGCTGTTACAAAATCCCCCAATAACTTAAGATTTAGGTACAATTTTTTTTAGATTTGGACATTAATTAGTGTGGGCACAATGAACTAAGTGCGTAAAATTTTAATTTCACCCTGTATTATTCATTTTTGTACATGTAATATTCTCTGAAATCACAATTTGTTACACAGTTAACTACTCTAGAGATCTTACAAACAAACGAGCATGGCTGATTTGTTCCCTACAATTCAAACACATTTAAAAATACATTCTTAAAAAGTTTTCTTTGAGTATACAATAACATTGAACAAATAACAAAATATTATGTTTTTTCTTTGATAAAACAAAAAGAGGAAGATGACTCGCATTGTTTATGCTATGATAGCAAAAACAAAAAATATGTGTTTGAAATTATTTCAGGATAGCTTTTGCCCGCAACTACATACGCGTGGGATTCGGAAAACTTCAACATCCCGTTTTACCCCTTTAGAGGTTGATTTTAGAAAAATCCTTTCTTAGTGCACCCCTCCACGCTTCTTAGGCAGTCAAATCTAGAGCTGCGATTTCATAGTTTTTAAATACCTAACTAACATAATTACAAAGATAAAGAGCCTCAACCGACTATCTACTTAAAAACCTATTATGTATAGTATATCTAAGGCTAGAAAAAAAAAACTCTTTAAAAAAGCGTTTTGGGATTTCAGGTTTGCTCCTATAAATAAAGTTGTTCAGTTTGATGGTCTAAATCCCTGAACATTTTGACAGTGATTTAAAAATCTGCCAACATAGCGAGGCCCTTGGCCTCCCTGAATTTTGTCAGTGGTTTAAATACTTGATAATCAAGTTTACCACTAACATCTCCCTTCCATCATTACGATACCCACTGCGATCGCGTGGTGGATTATCGCTGCTATCTGATCATTATTAACCCTTCTTCATTCTTGCAGCAACTTGCCCTCAGTTTGCTGTTTTAAATTAAAGCATCTTCCTCTTTTAGTTTTATCCAAGTTTGAAGAAAAAAATCGTACAGAAAAGTGCAATAGTTCTTAAACTACTTACAAGTTTTCTGAAAAAATCTCGAATAAATTAAACTTTATTTACTACGAATAAACATTTCTTATCCGTAGCTTATTAAGGATTCTATAAAAATAAATATGGCTATGGTACACATAAAAAACTTTAAGCAAAGCATTGTTTAAGTCTATGTACCTAACCAATAAAATATGTGGTTTACAATCACAGAAGAGAGAACACGGCTTTGCCTATTGATATCACATGTAGGTGAAGCCCGCGCACCACTATACAAAACCAACATAAGCTGGCCGCGCGACGTAATACGTAACACTACCTACGCGCGGCCAGTTTATGTTGGTTTTGTATAGCTTGATGTGTCGCCGTGTGTACAGTCCGTGAGCCCTTAGTCCTATTCTAAAATAGGATTCGGCTGTCGGGTAAAATCGGTTAATATTCATTATCAAATAAATGTCCGTGACGAAATTGAAGTAATATTTAAATTTTTTTTTAAATAGTAGTATTCAAATAATTATAGTCAACATTTTATTAAAATAGCAAAAACCTTGTAATTATTTAAAAGGTTTATGGATTTCCAGTATATTGTAAGACATGCTTACAGGTAATTTTGCTAGGGACAAAGGTCACCGGGTACCTTAGTATGAAACCTATACCAATGACCTACAGAAAAAATAAGTATAGGATGTTTAGAAGAATGTCTCTAGTTCATGAATATATATATGTCGCATTAATGTAGACCATGGGATTCAGGCCAAAAACTAATAAAGAAAAATGTAATATTTTGGTGATTCTTTTTACATTTTCGTACATTTAATACATTTTCTTACATTTTGTACAATTAATACATTTTAGTACATTTTCTTCATTTTAAACTTTTTCGTACATTTTGTACATTTTAGTATTATAGTACATTTAGCACATTTTCCCATGGTTTAAAAAATAAATAACTACATAAAATTGAATGTGGGTTAATACTAAACATTTTAAAGCCAATTTGGTTTTTGTAGGAACAATTTAGTTAGCTGGGTCAAATTTCGCCCAATGACCTTTTTCGAAAATCGCTCATTTTGAGTTCAAAATGATTGTGATTGGCCGCTATCTAATCTATTGTACGAATATAAACGATGTTACCACAGAGTTGCAAGTGATTAATGAAAATAAGGTTGAATTTAATTCAATTTATGTTTTTTTTTTGGTCACACTAGTTCTTAAACTAAAAATAGTCCTCATGCAATATCTAAGGTGTTCTCTCTTCTGCATCCACAATTATACAGGGTGTAACAAAACACCCTAGTTATACTTAAGGGGGTGCTTCAGACCATCAAACTGAGCAACTTTCATTATGGAGCCAACATCGAGAAAAAATAAAAAAAATCACCTGCCCCATACAAAACTGCAGTACCGATTCGACTAAAATGTATGGGACAGCAGATTTTTTTATTTTTTCTCGATGTTGGCTCCATAATGAAAGTTGCTCAGTTTGATGGTCTGAAGCACCCCCTTAAGTATTACTAGGGTGTATTGTTACATCCTGTATACAAATAAAAATAACTAAAGGAAAAATGTATCACTGGCTAATATAATACGATGCAGTAGAGATATCACAATGACTCATTGATTGATTATTATTATGGTCAAATTGAACTTTGGTATAATGAGTAAGCCACATAGTGAGAAAACTTCATACAATGGACAACATTTTATTGTATGAAAGGTAAACGTACTAAAATTCGAAAACCATTTGGAGATTACGCGAACAAGCTGATATAAAGATTACCAGGAGTGTGATTTTTGAAACTCAGCAGTTGTAAATGTCAAAATTACTATGGAGATACCAGGGAGATACACATATTTCTACGGCTGATTTGACTTTCTAAAATCAAACCCTTGGAGTATGATTTTTGAATGTCAAATCAGCAATAGAAAGATGCATATCTCCACAGTAATTTTGACATTTTCAACTGCTGAACTCAGCGAATGAGATTCAAAAATCGCACTCTGGAGTGCGTTTTTTGAAACTCATTCTTTGAACACAGCAGTTTGTACAAAAAAAATTGTATATAAAAAAAAGATATTAGACGTTAAATCAGCTGATTACATTTAGTATGGCAACATTTTTTTTTAAGTCCTTCTGATATGCAGAGGGGCAGTGGACATGAATTATTAATAAATTACTGAACAAGAACATGTGCCATTTTTTACTGGACATTGGCATTACGATGGAGCCACATTTTTAAAAGTCCACTGTCCAAAAGTCCGTGGTGCAACCCCCATAAAACGTCTTCTATTAAATATTCGAGATATAATATCGTCATCGTGATATCACAACATTTGCATTCAATACTCGAGTCTGAAATAAAGTAAAACGTAATATATAAATGTATAAAATTTCTTAACATTACTGGCAAGCTGTCAAAGCTCTATATTTCACAGCATTAGTGAAAACATGTAAAAAAGCAGCACAGTCTGCGCTAATTGAACTAAATCGTTATAAACTGGTCACCTTTGCTGCTGCATCGCAGCTAGCGTCAGCGCCTGCCCGACCAGCACTCTATCCCCGGCGTTGAGCTCAAATTTGAAATCTTTCGGCGCTTCAAAGAGCAAAATTATCGTACTACCCATATTGAATTGCCCGAACAATTCTCCTTTTTGAAACGATACCTTTTCTAGGTCCGCTTCATCGACACGGTTCCGTTTTCCTTTCGTATTAGTATGCAAATGGGGATCTTTGTATATTTCTATCGACCCAACATTTGTCGCTCCGACTGCGGTCATGCTGAAGAACCCGTGCTTCCATTCGCCGACGTACACCGCCCTCTCGTTCTGAGTGAACAATCCCGGTATCAAACTCGCCATCCATGGATTAACAGAAAGAAGTTTCCCGGAGAAATGACGTCTGAACGTTGACGTCCAATCGCACGGCGAATGAAACCTGTGATAATCGCCGGGAGCTAAATAAATGATACATTGGTGTAGTATGTTCTCCTTGTCTCTCAGCAGAGATCTGTAGTAGCTGCTCTCTTTTGTTTTCGACCACTTATTCTCTCCTAAAAACTCTTCCAAACTGTACGTAACTCCTTTGACTTGTTCTATTTTGTCGGTGTCCGCTGGCCCGCAGTTCAGGACCACACCGTCGCAGGGAGACACGCACGCCGCCGGCGATATGTACCGCGCACCCTCCCGCAGCGGCCTCGTGAAAAAAGCTGACAAGCTCTTGTACGAAGTCAAGTCAGTAATCGCCGCGTCATTCAAATTAACATTAAACAATTTCACGTACGTACCGTAAACGACGCTTCTTATTGACGTAGGAAGCTCGTACGCAGCGATCTTCCCCCATATTCTGCTCGTAACGCGGAAGGGGAACATTTCGTAAAATCGTATCTCGACTTTTGATACTTCATAGTTGATAGTCGCTCGTATGTAGCACCAACCGACGTATATGACACTCCCGAGGGGCACCCAGCGAGTGATAATCGCACGCAGATTCATCCATTTGTTCTTTTGTATTTGCGCGTTAGCTGCCTTTGTTTGATTTTGATGGAGAGTAGAAGTTTGACGAAACGGTCTGTGCGGGCGAAGACGTTGTTTGAACATCGGATTTATGACTGGAAGGCAGCTCCGAATGCGCGTTGGCGGAAACATTTCGCAAGCGGCTGCCTTCCGTTCGGTTTAAAAATAAAATGTTTATCTGATTTACTTTTGCGAATTGATTTAATTGCGTAGGTATGATGTTAACGTACGATAACAAGGCCGAATCACAAAAAACTGAGGTGCGTTCAAAACATGCTACGTGTCAAACAATCGCTGACAAATCAAAATTGATTTATTACAGAATTAGCACATATCTATCTTTCTATCAAACTTCTGATTATGTTTTTGTAATAAAAACGAATTGATGATTTTTATTACAACATTTTCTTTAGTCTAGTTTCAAATAAGATTCCATTGATGGAAAACCAATGTATCATCTTACTGGCTGGAAAAAGTGTTAAGTTTGTATCTATGATTTATTATGATTTGTTAGCTGTGGTGGTATTGTCTAAAATGGAAGATGGTTTTGTTTTGAACGTAAAATGTAGAAATGAAGAAAATAAAAGTTTAAGTTGATAAAATATTTTTATTAAACGAAGCACCTCACCAATAGTGGTAGCAGAGCGTGGTTCACTGAAATTTATACCTGCGGGAAAATAAGATTAATTAGGATTAAAAAGACGAAAGATGGCGGAAACAATAAACGCGAATATAAAACAGTTCGACGGAACAAATTTTTCAACGTGGTTATTTCGAATTAAAAGCTGGTTAAATGAAAATGATTGTCTGGGGGCAATCGAAGACAAATTGTTTGCAAGCCTTCCGGAAAACAAGAAGTTGGAGGTGAAAGCAAAAAATATTGTAATTAGTGGAATAGCAGATACACATTTAGAATATATTAAAAATGAAGACACAGCATATAGAATGATAAAAAATTTAGAAGCGAATTTTACTAAGAAAAGCACAAGGGGAAAAATTTATCTAAGACGGAATTTGAGTGAGATGAGATTTGATGAACGAACCTCCATGATGAAACACCTTATAGAAATGGAGGAGATTTTTTCACAGCTTAAAGATGCTGGGTCTACACTCACAGAAGAAGAAAAGGTCAATTATGTGTTGCTGTCGATGCCTAAAACGTACGAAATGGTCGTAACAACTCTAGAAATGATAGAAAACTTGAAGTTGGATTTTGTAAAGGATAGACTTCTTGGAGAAGAAGAAAAACGTCAAAAGGATAATCGGAACTATGGCGGAATGGACAGTGCTGCCTTTCTATGTTATAAATGTAACTTACCCGGACATAAACAATTTGAATGTAAGCGTCAACCATCAGGAAGAGGAGTTCGAGGAGGATTTTCAGGTCGAGGCCACCAGATATTATGTAGAGGATATGGAGATAATAATCAAGGATTTATGAGAGGAACAGGATCACCATCTAGAGGATACGGTGATAATAATCAAGGTTTTATAAGAGGAACAGGGTCGTCAGGATACCAAGGACAATCGAGAGGAAGGTATGCCGCCGGAGCGAGACGAGGACGCGGATGGAGTAATGGAAGAGAATATGGTAGAGGAGATTTTAATACATTTTCAGCAGAGACAGATGATATTGGATTTACCGACGATACAGGTGAGGTACACGCAGAGACGGGTGACATTGGAATTTCCGACAATACAGGTGAGGTGCACAACTGTTATGAAAGTAATAAATTAGTTTGGTGTGTAGACTCTGGGTCATCGGACCACCTTACAAACAGAAAGGACTTATTTACGGAGTATGTGGACTTTAAAATACCTAAAAACATTGAGGCTGCTAAAAGTGGTGTTACATTGAAAGCAGTGGGAATTGGAAATATAAACGTGAAATGTTTTGTTGGTAAGAGATCTACGGACTGTACTATTAAAAATGTTTTCTATGTACCGGACTTGAGAAAGAATTTATTGTCAGTGTCAAAATTGGAAAGTAACGGTAAAAGAGTAGAATTTAGTAACGGGAAAGTTAGGGTTTATCACGCAAATTACTTATTAATGATTGGAAATAATGAAGGGTCATTGTATACGATTGAAATGCAATTGAACAATTCAAATTGTAATTTTTTATCTAGTAATGATGAGGTCATACAGCTGTGGCACAGGCGGTTTGGTCATTTGGGGTTAAGAAGCTTGAGTACATTGACACACAAAAATTTGGTAGAAGGATTAAATGATTTAAAAGGTTTACCAATCAATGAAAATGCACTATGTGAGCCTTGTGTGCTAGGAAAAATGACTAGGCAACCGTTCAATAGAATCGGGTATAGAGCGAAGTTTCCATTAGAGCTAGTTCACACTGATGTATGTGGTCCCATAACTCCTATAACTAGGGAAGGATATCGATATTTTCTAACATTTATAGACGATTATACACATTTTACTATGATATATCTTTTAAAAGAAAAGTCTGAAGTATTTGAATGTTTCAAAACTTATTATTATTATGTTACAAATTATTTTAACACGAACTTACGTAAACTCAGAGCTGATAATGGAGGTGAGTATACTTCTGGGGAAATTCAGAGATTCTGTAATTATGAGGGAATACGTCTTCAATACACTGTTCCATACAATCCTGAAATGAACGGTGTCGCAGAAAGAATGAACCGAACAATCATGGACAAGGCGAGGACAATTTTATCTGAATCAGGGTTAGGAAAAGAATTCTGGGGAGATGCAGTATTGTACTCTGCATACGTTACTAACAGGAGCCCAACAGTAGGAAAGGAAGAGACACCATGTGAATTATGGACCGGACGGAAACCAGATGTGTCATTTATGCGAGTATTTGGAAGTATCGCATACAATCATGTACCTAAGCAGTTGAGGCGAAAACTTGACAATCCAGGGAAAAGAATGATTATGATTGGATATTGCACTTCAGGATATAAATTATATGACGAAGAGAATCAAAGGACTGTAGTGGGTAGGAATGTCATATTTGATGAAAGAAGAAACATGGATAAGAATATAATCTACGTACCAGAACAGGGAAATGACAAAGAAAGTGAAGAAGGTGAAAATAAAAGAGAGAGAGAAAGTACAAGAAAAGAAGATAATTCGAGAGAAAATTCAAGAAAGACACAAGAACATGAAGATGAAGAAATTGAAGAAAAGATTAAAGAGACTCCCAAAAAGAAACAAGTTGGAAATAAAGAAGAGAATACGGAAACAGGGAGAGGCAGGAGACATAAAAGATTACCAAAGAGGTTTGAAGATTATGAAATAGATCTAAGTGATGATGAAGAGTGTTTGTTTGCATATATGACAAGTCATGAGAATGTTCCTATCAGTTTTGAAGAAATAGAACAAAGAGAAGATAAAAAACAGTGGGAAAAAGCAGTAAAAGAAGAATTAAAAGTTATAGAAGAGAGTAAAACTTGGAAAATTGTACCTAAACCAGAAAATGAAAAGTTGATTGACTGCAAATGGATATTTACCAGAAAAGAAGTAGGAAATGAAGAAATTTATAAAGCAAGGTTGGTAGTTCGTGGATTTAAGCAGAAGGATAAATTAGAAGATATTTATTCACCAGTTCTGAAACTCCAAACATTGAGAATTTTGTTATCAGTTGCTGCACATAAGGATTTTCATATAAGCCAAATGGATGTTAAAGGGGCTTTCTTATATGGAGATATTAAAGAAGATGTTTATCTTCAACCACCAGAGGGATTAGAGATTCCAGAAGGTTATGTGTTGAAACTTACCAAGTCATTATACGGATTGAAGAAATCACCAAAGTATTGGTATGAAAAATTCCATGATACAATTACAGGATATGGTTTTAAAAGATCACAAAATGATTACTGCCTATATACAAAGGGAGAGTTATATTTATTATTATATGTCGACGATATACTCATTATGGGAAAAGATTTACAGGAAAACGAAAAGGTTAAACAATTTTTATGCACCAAATTCAGAATGAAAGATTTAGGTTGTGATAATTTAACTTATTTAGGAATTTCGATTAACAAGATGCCAGGGGAGGTTCATATAAATCAGACTAAGTATTTAAATGGCGTTTTACGTAAATATAACATGCAAGATTGTAAGGGTTGCGATACACCAATGGATCCAAATTTTGTTTTGAGTATTGAACTCAGTGAAATTGATTTCAATTGGGAATACAAGTGTAGATCATTGATTGGATCCTTAATGTATGCTATGATAGGTTCAAGACCTGATATTGCGACTGCCGTATGTTACCTCAGTAGATTTCAATCTCAACCATGCGAAAAATTATACAAAGCTTTGAAAAGGATTTTGAGATATGTTAAGCAAACTGTAAGCTATTCTTTAATTTATAAGAAAAGTGATTGTAAACCAGATTGTGTTTTGATGGGTTATGCAGATGCTGACTTTGCGAGAGATGAAACAGATAGGAAGTCAACTTCTGGATACTTATTCAAGTTATTTGATAACACTATAATTTGGAGATCTAAAAAACAGTGAACGGTTTCTCTTAGTACAACTGAAGCAGAATTAATTTCACTATGTGAGGCGTCTATGGAAGCTTGTTGGTTGATGAAAATGTTATCAGACTTAAATATAAAGATTGAAAATGTCGTTATTTTTGAAGATACTTCTAGCACTATTAAGACAGTTAATAATCCAGATCAAAAGCGGTTAAAGCATCTTGATGTAAAATTTAATTTTATAAAGCAGAAAGTTGAAGAGGGATCTATTATTGTAAAGTATATTTCAGCAACGGAGCAAATAGCTGATATTTTGACAAAACCTTTGCCTAAGATAAAGTTTTTAAACTGTGTTAAGTGGATAGGTATGTATTGAAAGATGAAACATTGAGGGAGAGTGATGGAGAACCAATGTATCATCTTACTGGCTGGAAAAAGTGTTAAGTTTGTATCTATGATTTATTATGATTTGTTAGCTGTGGTGGTATTGTCTAAAATGGAAGATGGTTTTGTTTTGAACGTAAAATGTAGAAATGAAGAAAATAAAAGTTTAAGTTGATAAAATATTTTTATTAAACGAAGCACCTCACCAATATCCATTTGGATTTATAAAATGAAATGGAGAAGACAAGTACTTTCAAAACGTGATCACGAAAAAATTCCAGCTAGGGGTGTTCGGTCTTGATACGTTTTTTACCGGTTATTCAACTGTCAGTTTAAATCGATTTCAATTTTAAATCGATTGGATTGGAAAAAAATAAACGTTTCTGAAATTCGTAGAATACAATAGACCTTCGATAAAGATTATTTAGGTACGATTATGAATTTATGATTGTTGATACAAATTAATTTAAATATACAAGCATACAAATCGATTTTATAAAATCATTAATGGTACGAAACGAAAACCGGTATTTACCGACTAATAAAAATAAACAACTGTCAAATTCCGAGGCGGGCGGGAGGAAAATGCAATGATGGCGGTTCCTCTTTCACGGTCCCGTTTTTGTCTTGAATAGCATGACGTTTAGCTTTGTTGACGTTTTTATTATTATTTTCCATTTATCGTGTTATTTTCCCGCGTTATTTTCTATTTCCTATGTCCCTTCGCTGCAATGGAGTTAATAGTGATTCCCGTTCAAAGAGTGATTTTGTGGAGGGATGTTACGAGACAACTGCTTTTGCGGAGCCTGAAGAAGCCCCGTTTAAAGGTTTCAAGGTTCTAGCGGTCGCTCTGCAGCGGCTCGACATCACCCCGTATCTAAACCGTGACAACGAACAGAAGTCTCAACAAAACAAGCAGAAAACCGGCGTAAAAACTAAAGCATTTTTGCCAAGAAGATGCTCAGTGAACGTAATCAAAGAAGACTTGGTCGGCTTGAAACGATCCCTCACTAAAAACTCTGTCGATTCTGACACTTCAGACGGGGAAATGGTCGAATTTGATGCTAATATGGTCCATTTGAAATGCAAAATCTGTGAAAAAGTGTATTCGAGTGAAAAAAAACTGTCAAATCATCAAGAAAAGAAGCACATGCTCGTTTACAAGCCGCAGAATTCGAAGCCGCCGAAAAAAGTGTCTTTTTCCGACAAAGTCATCGTACACGAAGTGAAGGAGTACCACAAATGCCGTAAGTGCACGAAGATATTTGAGAATTATCGGTCATTGAAAGTCCACATGAAACTGAGGCACAAAAAACGTAAGTGCTACATTTGTAATTATTGTAACAAGAACTTTGTAGACAGAATGTTTTTTAAAGTGCATATCAAACTCCACTGCGATATTTGTGGCCTGCTACTGCCGAACAAAGCCAAACACCTAGAACATAGACGCAATGTCTGCCGAGTATTAAAAATGCACAAATGCAAATCTTGCGACGGCTCATTCTTTAAATTCATGGACTTAAAAGACCACAGCTACGAACATACAAGCACGTATTACGTTTGCGATGTCTGCAAAGATCAGTGCGGCACGAAGTGCGCTGTTGCACACCACATTTCATACCTCCATTCCAAAATACGACCAACTTCATTATATTCCATGCGTAACCTCGGTACGGAGAGGCTGTACCTGTGCAATTTCTGCGAAGAGAGCTCCGTTGATCGTGACCTCATAGAGCATCATGTCCAATTACTACCGGACCTGACCAACCGAGCGATGACAGGGTACAAAGACTACTATTTCTGCGATCAATGTTTGCAAAAGTTCGATACGGAAAAAGATATGCTGCAACATAAATGGACGCATTACTTGAAGACGAGTGACAACTCTCAGTTAAGGCCTAAAAGTATATTAACGAAAATGAAGGTAGAAGAAAAAAAGGTTTATAAAGTGGACGAGATCCCTGAGCATATGAAACAATCAAAGGTCGTGTTAGAAAAGATCAAAGTAGGAGGGAAAGTATTGACGGAAAGCATAGATTTGTCGTTAAGTGTCAACAATTTTGACATTAACAATGGCGAGATCAAGAAGCCCGTCGTAGACCCAAAATCTAAAAAGACGATAATTTCTAAACACCAGTGCGAGGTATGTATCTTAATTTCATACAGTTGCACGATTTAATACCTTCAATATCCACTGGACTAAAACCAGGTATTTCTACCTGCATGCTTATAAAGATAAGTTTCTTACCGCTCCCAAAAGGATTTGGTCTTGAATTTATGTTTTAATTGCATTTTGAACAGCGACCTAAAATACTATGGAAGAGTAACTTCGAATAAAATCACCGTGCAAAATGTCCCCACCAATATTTATAACTTATATTTACATCTTTATATACTTAAGGGCTTATGACAACTGACACCGGCGACGGGCTGGCCAATGTCCGCTTTAATGCAGCATCCTGCAGCAGCAACTGATTGGCTGATGTTGACGCTGTCGCCCGATTTCCAATAGCGCGTTGATTGTAGTTTTTTAGCCCTGCCCCCTTGATTGGGGTTTGCGTGGTACCATTTATTGAACGGAATGCGAGTTCTATAGTGTTCTAGTTCACTGGTTTTGAGATATATTTTCTCAATTTTCAAACTTTTTATTTGTGTCTTAATATATCAGTTTGATTCTTATATCATTTTCATTTATACGCAAGGGAAAGATTGTCAATAAACAAATTGCTTTGATCACTGATGATTTGAGATAAGAAATATTCATCAAAATCATTATAAGTAATAAAAAAATGCCAAAAGAAAAAATACATTTAAAAAAAAACAACGGGTGTGCCGGCAGAAGTGATAACTAAGAGATCTTACGTCACGTGACGTCACAGTCTGACTATATCTATGCTTACGAATTTTCGATCAGGTCACGTGACGTCACGGGGTATTCTAGTTCACAGTTAGTGATTGTAGTGTATGTTTACATAGGAGTTAATTCAACGCCGCCAAGTTGACTAGAAAAATCTTGCCGAAAGTACCTTTTCCATTATGATTTTTGGTATAACTTTTTCCAACTGTCTGTTTGGGAAGTAAATGAGGTGCCATCGGAAGGAGACGGATCTAAAGTACTGGAAAAACTAGGGTTGCCACCTCTCAATCTGCAGCAACTCTAGGGTTGCCAGGTTCAAATATGACTTCTCCTTTCTTCTCATTTACTTCCCAAACAGACAGGTGGAAAAAGTTATACCAAAAATCATAATGGAAAAGGTACTTGCGGCAAGATTTTTCTAGGCAACCTGGCGGCGTTGAATTGACCCCTGTGTAAACATACACTAGAATCACATTTCGTTCACCTAAGGGGCTGTTTAAACAGAAGTGACGTGGCGCGGACATTTCGCGGGCGGAGTGCGGCAGTATAAACCTTATAGTACGTAGCATAGAGTCGTTTGGAGAATTACGCCCGCGCCTCCAGGCGACGTGGCCTGGTGGTGCGGGCGCGATTTTTCTTTACGTCAAAAAACGACGCTATGCTACGTAATATAAGGTTTATATTGGTGTTACTTTGACTACCCGCCACCGCCACGCGTCTCTTCTGAATAAACCCTACATAAGAAATAGTTGCATAATTTTACGCTGCAGTTTCGAACGTTCTGTTAATGTCTATTCATTTTCTTATTCCAGAACTGCGGCAAATACTACTCATCTAACTACTGCCTGAACCGCCACATAGACACCCAGCACGGTGACTTTGAAAATTTAAAATGTAAAGTATGCGAAGAAACATTCGTCTGGCCATCTTTACTGAAATCCCATAAATGTCTACGCTTAAACATACCAGAGCTACCCTTCGAGGACGCTCGCTCAGAAATATATTTTGATAACCTCAACGCGATTGTGGGCAACGGGTTTGATGACCTGAACATAGAAGCAAATGATGACTACATGCAGTCCGTTGACTTTGAGATACCGGCTCCTATAGTTGAGTTGAAGGAATACGATAGTTTCGATAATGTACAGTTTAATTCTGATAAGGGAGAGCCGATACAGAATTTAGGTTATAAAGTGGTTATGGAAGTACCGATTGAATTTTAAGACACACTTTGATCACTAATCATAAGCTAATTGCAATCTCCTGTATACAGGATGTAAGTGACGGCCTAGCAAATATTGAAACTGTGAACACAGACCATCAAACTGAACAACTTTCGCTGTGAAGCCTACATCAGGAAACGCGAAAAAAATCAGCTGTCCCATATAAAACTGCTTCTTCTTCTTATCATGTGGGCAGAGCCCTGGTGTCAGAGTTTTTTCAGACTGCCTTACGGCCTCTGACGTGGTTTTTATGTAACGACTCCTACCACCAGAGATAGTAGCCGGGACCAACGGCTTAACGTGCCATCCGAAGCACGGAATCATTTTTCTTCTCAGGTGATTCGGCCTGCAATGTCCTAACCAACTGGGGAAAAACGCACAAAGTGACATATCACTAGGTGTCCCCCGTGGGAATCGAAACCACGACCTCCGTATCGAGAGCCAATGCTCTTAACCATTAGACCACGGAGGCAGTCGAACAAAACTGCTGTACCTACCCGAATAAAATATACGGGCAGGTGATTTTTTGTCGCGTTTCCTGAGGCAGGCTCCATAGTGAAAGTTGTTCAGTTTGATGGTCTGAGTTCACCATTTCAGTATTTGCTAAGCTGTCACTTACACCCTGTATACTACAAACTTAGCAATAGACATCGGGAATTCTGCCCATGCCCTGTAGCACAGTATAAGAAAGAGTATCATTACTACATACAGTCACAGCCCGGACACTGCATACAAAAAATTTAAATTGACAAGATGACGTCAGCATGTGTGAAACCAAAGAAATTGAACCTTAAGTCTTCTTAGGTAACGAGTAACCAGTGCGAGGTAACCAGAGGGCGATAGAGGGGGTGAGGTAACAAGTTGGTGGGAGAAAGGGAGTGTCCATACTGTATCTAGTAATAGATACTCTTATACTGTGATACAGTATGGACACTCCCTGCCTCCCACCAACTTTTTACCTCACCCCCTCTATCGCCCTCTGATTACCTCGGCAGTTACCAATGTTAAACAAATGCGTATTCCTTTCTCGTTTGCACTCACTCAGTATCGCACATGCTTACCTGCTCTTTTAAATTTTTCCATTTGTATGAAATGACAGCTAAGTGTCCAAGGTGTGCCTGTAGTATGGGACCTTTACACGCGCGCGACGCGCCTTCTCTGCATAGAAAAGGACCTCTGCCCACTCTTTTCAGGAAGCGAAAGCTGTGCTTTCAACATGTTACATGTAGTGTTTAAACAATATTGACTTTAATGAGCGTTTTTCTTTTCTTTTTTAAATGTAGTAGTAGTCTGTAGTAGTCTACAGATGGCATGTTTATCGCCCCATGGAGACGTTCGCGAGATCCTGTCAAAATCATGTCAATACTGTGCCTGCCTTTTTGAAAAGGCCAAGGGATCGAGCCCATACATCCATGTCAGATGTAAACAGTTTCAATTTTTCGGTTAAAATTATCAGTAAATAATGAAATATTCCATCAAAAGGTGCGTTGGCATGTTTTTGATCATCTTTTAACTCTATATTATTTTAAAGAAACACTTTTTGAAATTTTGACCTTTTTTTCGCACAGACCGTAACGCCATCTATTGATCCTCTAGAAAACCTAAAGAAAATAGCTCATTAGTTAAAGTCGAAAATAGGATCAAACTTCGTTTGTACACAGCTCGTTAGGGTGCGCAGGTCAGAATATCCTCTTCAAGGCTAGCATAAATATTTAATTATGTTTTTAACAACTTCAGTGCGCGTTGTATGAAAGTGAGACTTCCGTAGTACTATCAGGGTTCGAAATTATTAAGATAATTATTTAATTTGATAATTATCCGTTAATTATCCAAGCTGATTCTTATTTTTCAGTAAAATGAGCGTTTTTCTTTTGGTATTCTAGTGGATCGATAGATGGCGTTACGGTCTGTGCGAATAAAGGTCAAAATTTCAAAAAGTATTTCTTTAAAATAATATAGAGGGAAAAGATGATCAAAAAGATGCCAACGCACCTTTTGATTGAATATTTCATTATAATTACGAATCATTTTAATCGAAAATATGGAACTGTTTACGTCTGACATGGTTGTGACAGGATCTCGCCTACGTCTCTATGGAGCGATAAGCATGTCATCTGTCGAGTTTTTTAGGAACTAAAATTAAAAAAGAAAAGAAAAACGCTGATTTCTAACAAATTATTGAGAAAAACAACAGAAAACAATGAGAAAAACTATTTCTTGTTTCTAAGCTTCTTTTTTCGAAATTCATGATCGGATACACATGGCGTGACATTGCTAGTAAAGTACAAGTTTTTTCTTTTTCTGAATAATTTTATAATTATTAAGATAATTATCAATGTATAATTATCATGATATAATCCCCGCAAGTTTATATTGCGATGGAACCTTGTCACAATAACCGCTGAGTGACGTCATCAAGCACGGGCTAATCTTGCGAACGGTACTCATGGTGCACAGTCGACTACGTCAAAATTACGTCACCAAGATGGCCGCCAGTCGCAATATCAACTTGCGGGGATTATAATTATCACTTCGAACCCTGCCTACTATTAATTCTGTGACTTTCATTTGGTTTTGCATCACTGATCACTGACCATTATTGTATATTGTATAGTTATTTAGGCACGTGGAGATGTAAGCTGAAAAAAGTTTTATTTTCAATCAGTATTGACATACCTAACAATTAAGAAATAATGTACATTCTAGAGTTATTGACAATGCAATAATATTAAAATCAGTATAGGTATTATAGATGCAAGCTTTTTTAATGTTATATTTTTTTAAGTCGCAGAGGAGATAATCTAAGCACACAGTCAACAAAACGTTAACCTTTGCATATAAGACTTGTGTGAACGAGATAGCGATAGCATAGATCTCTCAGTATAACCATAGTGTAATAAAAACGAATAGTTGTGAAACTCAGCGAACGCTCGTGTCTTTGTAGGCGAAAGCGGTTCTCTTTCGTGTGTGTAGCGAGCCTAGGGCCCTATTTAATAAACGTTACAATTGTAATTTACAATTACAATTCAGGGTACATTGCTGATAATTTTAGTGACACATTACCTACTACATGTTTAGCGTCAATAGTAACCAGCAATGTACCCTGAATTGTAATTGTAAATTAAAATTGTAACGTTTATTAAATAGGGCCCTAGGCTCGCTACACACACGAAAGAGAACCGCTTTCGCCGTCACGCTGCACGTCTAGTATGATTTCTACGCCATCGCTGCATACAAAATAACCTGTTCCCGCGCTTTTCGGAGAGCGCAAGCCGCGCTTGCCGCGACTTGTAGTATGAAAAAAAGCAGAGTCGCTCACGTGTAGAGAAATCATGCTAAAAGTGCTAGTGTCAGAGTTTTTTCAGTCGGCCCTACGGCCTCTGACGTGGTTTTTATGTAAAGTCTACTACCACCAAAGATACTTCACTTCACCACTATAAGTTTTCATTTCACTATGGTTTAAGAGGGCTATCACAGTCCAGTGGCGCCCTCATCACATTAAAAAATCTTTTTCAATAAAGAAAGCCTAAATTAAAAAAGTGCTCAACACGAACACTACTAAAGCTATAGCCATTGTTATACAATACTTTTATAGGTTCTAAATATTCCACTTTTAGACAATTTCGAATAAATACAAAAGCGGCCGTTTTTTTTCTTTTTTTTTTAAATTTGCATGTTTAGACCTATGGTTTAGACCTTTAAAAAACCTATAAAAGTATTCTATGAAAATAGCTTGAAGGCTTTTGTAGTGTTCGTGCTGAGCACTTTTTTAATTTAGGCTTTCTTTATTGAGAAATCTTTTTTAATATAATGAGGGCGCCACTGGACTGTGATGGCCCTCTTAACAATGCTTGTTTTGTAGGTTGCGCGGGCGGCTGCAACGACGATGCATATAATTTAAACTTTCGATTCTATTCTTCTTATGGGTATAAAGAGTGGGTGGTTAGGTTTGTAGAATAAATGAGTGTAAACCGGATGAGTGAATGTGTGGGTGGGTGTGTAGAGTATGAGTGTGTAGGGTGGGTGAGTGTGTTTGTGTGTAGTTGTTGAGTGGGTGGGTGTGTATGCGAGGGTTTTTATTTTGTTTTTTTTTGTCTGTTGCGACCTGTTCACGCTTATGGGTTAATTTTAATAAATGTACAAATAAGCTGGCCGCGCGACGTTATACGTTATTCAACCTACGCGCGGCCAGTTTATGTTGGTTGTGTATAGCTTGATGTGTCGCTGTGTGTACGGCCAACGGAAATAAATCAAGATGGAACGGCCATAATCAT
The DNA here is from genome assembly GCA_922987775.1 of Agonopterix subpropinquella. Lineage (NCBI taxonomy): Eukaryota > Metazoa > Arthropoda > Insecta > Lepidoptera > Depressariidae > Agonopterix > Agonopterix subpropinquella. Next base: position 8,539,833 of record OV277718.1, on the reverse strand, counting down.
CGTTTTACTTGTCATTGTGCATTTTGGAATTTGTAATTGTCATTTAAAACGTTTTTAATTAAAATTAAGTACTCAAACCTTCAGAGTCACCTCTGAACTTTTGTTTCTGCAGTTAGAAACCGCGCAATAAGGCATTTTCTCTGACTTGTCACGGGGGAGCGTGTGAATTCTCTATGCTTGTCACCGATATTTATCGTAGCGCGACTCAGTTCGTAATGATGAGTAAACGTATGGCAAATTAAGTAATTTATTGCTTAATGTTGGCACGCGTGCCCTGCGCACTTCACATTTCTATCTTGATTTATTTCTGTGGTACACCCTGTATATTGTAAAGCTTGATGCTATGTTGACTGTTTATTCTTTGATTTAGTTTTACGTAAATTTCTTGTTCCATTAGATTAGTCCGTAGTTTAAATCTACGTTCGCCATATTGTGGAAAAAAATTATTTAAGTACTTATTACGCTTTTTTCTCTGCGATGTTAATTATGATTTCAATCGAAATTATGTCCAGTATCTACAAATTTACCGCCATGGCGTTAAAATCGCAGTGATTATGATGGTAACCTGAAGTGCGATTTTTGAAAATCATACGAGCGAATTGGCAGTAGAAAGATGCATAATCTCCATACTAATTTTGACATTTTCTACTGCCAAGTCGCTCGTATGATTTTCAAAAATCGCACTTGTAGGAAAGGGCACTTATAATAGGTTAGGTTAGGCATGCAAAACAATGGTATTATTGAGAGCTTTTTCATTGAAACAAAAATAAAAAAAAATACTTTTGTATTCTGTGTTACTATTCTATTGTCTTTGGCTCATGTGTTATTTGTTAACAATTATTAAAATTACGAATATACTACCGTTGCTTATGTTTAGTATTTTATATTTAAGTTTGATAATAGTTATAAAAGATAGTGCGCGACAGTACTGTAATGACTTAATTTTTTGACTCCAGCTTTTGCTAAAGTAGAGTGAGTGTCACATGCAGGTGACGTCATCGTGACGTCACTACACTACACCTCTACACGCAACTGTCTAAATGAAGCTGACGTCATCATCCATTCGGCCAATCACTGTCGTTTACGATGACGTAACGAAAGTAGATAAAAACTATCTAAATATATTTTCTCTTTAAATATCCAGTATTTTTCTTAATTGACTAAATAGTTGGTTTTCAAAATTCATATTCTATTATCAACAGAAAGATCTTCAGAGTCATTTTTGACTGAATACAGGAAACAAAGTAGGTATGGGATTTGAGAGAATAAATGTTGCATTAGATACATTTTCGCGCACACTGTCTGGCAGTATGAAAACTCGTCGTTTTCTAAGGAAGTGATGTATCTGTCACGAAGTAACTAATCTGCGGTGCTACCTCACCTCCCCCAACGTCTCTACCGTGCAGGACTGTCGCGCACTAACTTTTCTTACTATACAGGGGTTTAGGGTAAACAGTTGCATTACTTTAAGGGGTGATTGTACCAATGACACCGGACAATTTTCCCAAAGAAACCTATAGGAAATACGCAAAAATAATTTGGGACTTTCCAATATACGTTTTTTTTTGTTGCTAATTTCCCTGATTTTCCTTTGGGAAAGTTGTTCAGTATCATGAATCAACTTTTAAAGTAATGCAACTTTTTACACTTACACCTTGTAAAATTGATATTTAATTAATCTTATTTGATTGCCTTATTCGTGTTAGTATACAGGGTGAAATTGATATCATTAGCATCCTTTTAAACTAAGAGTCTACCCAATCAGAGCAAAAAAAGTCAGCTGTTCCATATTAAACTGCAGTGCTTACTCGACTCAAATGTATGCAACAGCAGTTTTTTTTTGCTTCGATCGGTTTGCTCCCATAGTAAAAGTTGTTCAGTTTGAGGGGTAGACTCTTAGTTTAAAAGGATGCTAATGATATCAATTGCACCCTGTAGGTAAGTTGAAGACATTAAATGTTGACATTAAAATTTTATGTCTTAAGTAATATTTTCGTGCGACTATATCAAAGTCGCGTCATAGTTTAATAAAAATGAATAGTTGTGAAGCTCGGCGGTCGCGGTAGGTCAATCGAGCGCGGTGTGCGAGGAAGAGCGCGTCTCAGCACCCTGTGCCTGCGCGCGTACCCTCGAAGCAAATTCAATTAGGGTACGCCCGTCTCCAGCACACTGCTCGAGCACAGATTCACCGCGACCGTTGCGCTTCACAACTATTGGTTTCAATTACGCTATGGTCGCGTCCCGATCGTATGCTAGGTAGGCAAGCTAAAACAACGAATATCTTTTATTATTTTGGGGGTAGTTGCATCTTTGGGGCACTTGTTACAGTTTGGCCAAAAAGAGTAGAAAATTGATATTTATATACATATTTTGGTACAAAATATTGGACGATCTTGCCAAGTGACTTTGATGATCTTGCAAAGAAAGTAGCAGCGCACTCAATTTTTTTGTACTCTTTATGTGCAAGTTGTACATAAATTTTAAACGGCATAGGCCACTGTAATTTCAGCAAACCAATACCTATTGTTTTGGTTTTGAAATCAGCTAGACGCAGTAGCCCCCATAGACACAATTACCCCAGTGACCCCAACTCATTGTGGAGTATTATGAAAATTATGAAATTTTGTGAAATATGTTATCCCAAATGGTTCTCTCTTGGTATGGGCTGTAGTTTCAAACCTATAAAACCATACCCAGGCTAAGTTGTAAGTTACCGATCATCAATGAATATTAACCTTTGGTATGCCGGAACGCGGATCCGCGCGACGAAAACAATCAATTTCTATAGTGTCTGTAATTCCCGGCATACGAGAGGTCATTACAATCGATATTTTAATGTGTTTGTAAATGATCAGTTGATTTATATATTTAATATGCAAGATATTTATAAGTAATCTAAACTCAGAACATTTCGTGCGCGACTGTCGCGCACAGTGTAGTAGAAACTACTAGTGGTGAAGGTCGGCGATCGCGACAGGCATTGGCGTAGCTTGAGATTTTCCTTGACAACCGTGGCAACCGGCCACCCAGCTCATAGCTACTGCGCCAGTGCCAAGATTAAATTTCAAGTGGCAAGGATCCAAAAGTTCATTTTCCTAAGGCTCCCAGTAACCAGAATTTGACTTGAGATTTTTAAGGAGGTTGTTGGTTGGTGGTTGTGGTTGGTTGGTTGTTGGTGCTGGTTGGTTGGAGGGGGTTGTGTTAATCGTGTTCTTTAACCTTTATAACGTGTTCTACAAAGAACACGTTATAAAGGTGAAAGAACACGATTATTTTATAAACAACTAGCGGTCCGTCCCGGCTTCGCACGGGTGGACGTCTAATCTTTTCTAGCAATAAATATAGCCTAATGCAGCTTTCTAATGGTGAAAGAATTTTTTAAATCGACCCAGTACTTTTTGAGCCTATTCATTACAAACATACAAAAATAGGTACAAATCTTTCCTCTTTATAATATTAGTGTAGATAACAGTTGAGTACTACTTTCCATTTTTCTAAGGGGAGCAACGGGCCTTCAGAGGTGGGCGTCGCCTCTGTCCTCCCAATCCCTAGCTACGCCAATGGCGACAGGTCAATCGAGCACGGCCCGGAGCGCGTCCCGACCGACTTGCCTGCGCGTGGTACCGAATTTCTGAATTCAATGCCGGTACTCCGTCGAGAGCATAGACCCGCCGCGACTGCTGAACTTCACCACTAGTAGTTTTTTTTACACTGATATGATTAGGGATATGATGATTTTGAATGTAGTTTTTTTCTCTCATTTTCATTAGCAGTCATATATTATCATAAACTAGTTTTTAAGTTGACTGATATTCATCCAACTTACGTCATATAATACACCAAAATTTTTTAATTACTAACAACATGATATGGGTGTATTCAGATAATGAAACTAAATAACTTTCCCTATGGAACATATCGGTCGAAAACGAGACTTTTTTTATTGGACCTTCCTAAAGTGCTGATCAGCTTATTATATAATTTCCTATGGGAGGTCCAAATGGTTTGTTTTTCGACCTATGGTACATAGGAAAAGTTGTTTAGATTTTAGTTTACTCTAAAATACACCCATGAAATGTAAGTTGGGATTCAAAAATATAGTGGTGTATTTACATACATATTTTGTTAGTTTAGTAAATAGCAGTGCACATAAAGTTTAGAAATTGCTGTACATTTAATGCTTGTCATCAAGGAAGTACATAATAAACTGTACATAATTAATGGATTTTTGTTTATTTTTCCTTTCCTTACCTTTGAAGAAAATATCTTCGACCATCAATACAGGGTGTAACAATACACCCTAGTAATACTTAAGGGGGTGCTTCAGACCATCAAACTGAACAACTTTCACTATGGAGCCAACATCGAGAAAAAATAATAAAAATCAGCTGTCCCATACATTTTAGTCGAGTCGGAACTGCACTTTTGTATGGGGCAGCAGATTTTTTTTATTGTTTCTCGATTTTGGCTCTATAGTGAAAGTTGTTCAGTTTGATGGTCTGAAGCACCTCCTTAAGTATTACTAGGGTGTATTGTTACACCCTGTATAACGAAATACTGTGCAGGTACAGTCAAGAGCACATCAAGCTATTGGCTATGTGCGAAGTTAAGGCGATGTGGGTGTTGGGAACTGTCAAGTCGATCGCAGCGCCGCCCGGGGTGGCAGAAATTTGTACTTTTGCGGGACAAGCTGTGAAAATATGCTTGAATCTATGCAAAACCACACACTAACTAAACACGAAATCTCCAAAACTGTCAAGACTACAAACTTAAAATTTGGCATGGAAGTTTCTATTGGCATCTATTGTAGATTCTCAATTAAAAAAGGTTTGTCGTATTTCAACCCCCAAAGGTGTAAAAACTGAGGTATAAGTTTGTATGGGAATTCCGATACAATTTAGATTTTGCCCGTGGCTTCGTCCGCACCCGCTCCCGTCATCATACCGGGATAAAATATAAGCTAGTTTTTAAGACTAGTAATAAGCTTTTAAATATAAAAAGTTTTATCAAAATCGGTCCAGTAGTTTTGGCAGAATCCTCGAACAAACGGAGTCTTTACCATACCTACTATAATAGTAGGAGAATCATAGTTCGTGCGCTACGCCGCGCTAGTGTCGTGCACATAGCCAATAGGTACACTTGCAGCACTGGTAGCATGCCAACCCGCGATAGCCGGCCCGTGATACAGCTTTATCACGTCTTTTATCTCGTTCTTTTGATCGCGAACGAACGAGATAAAAGACGTGATAAAGCCGTATCACGGCTCTCGCGGGTTGGCCCGGCGATGACCGTTACAAAATTTCGCCACAGGCACATTAACTGGTTCCGTCGACAAAAAATAATATAACAAGCAAATAAAAATTTAAAATTAAAAGCGATATTAGTGACCGGGACGGACGTGCCGTACGTGTTTGCGTTGCTAAAGGTTATAAAATTGCGTTTAATAGGGTCTCTTAGGGGTGCGGTACGGTGAAGCGGGAAGGGCCAACTCGAAGCAAATGACTAGTACATGCCAGTTAGATGCCAGTAGTTTGCCAGTAGCTTATTTTTACCAGTACCTAACTGGCATGCTTTTGTGCGAGTAACAAGCATGTGTATTGTATTTTGGGCTTAACGACACAGGGTGTAAGGAAAAGTGTCGTTACCTACCAACCACAACTTATTCTTGAACGAAAGAAATGAAATACCTACTTAGCATGTTTCTGAACGAACGGGCGGGGCGTCACGTAGAGTGACCCTAATCTTCATTATTATACCGGTTTTAAATCGATTTGGAAAATGTTGCTCAATATTAAATACTATCTTAATAGTAATACGTTTTTGCGATACCTTGATGAATGATGCTTTGTACAATTTTCTCTGAAATTAAATATGAAAAGATTTTCTCCTTTTTGGTGAAAATATTTCAAAAGGAAGACAACTTTAAAAATCGGTAATTTTCCGATAAAAAGGAAAACGTATAGTACAACTCTTTTTGACAGTGCTGCCAAGTTAGGCGATTTATCGCCTTTTAGGCTACATCAGGGGGTCTATCGGCGACCAAAAAATACGTTTGGCGACCGGTCGCCATTTAGGCTATATCCCAAATTAAAATAGGCGATTTTGGGCTATATTAAGAAAAGCTGACTTTTTTGGGTTATTTTACGCTATTTTAAGAAAATTCTGAAATATTATACTTATTGTAAGTAAAATTATATGATTTTTTATCGCAGCCTGCATAAATTTTACACTACAATACACTGTGTACCACATAACGTACGTGTATGTTATGCGGTACAGCTATTTTTAAATTGTGAGTATAGACTGCAGTTGTAAAAAAAAAATATTTTTTCTTCACGAGTAGCCAATACAGCATTTATTTTGGCCAATTTGCTGTATTTTTAGGCGACTTTAGGCTATATTACACGGGGAAAAAATTAGGCGACTTTAGGCTACTTGGCGCGAGATTTTTGGCGATTCAGACTGGCTGGGACTTGGCAACACTGCTTTTTGATAAACAGTGTGGGCGGGCGTTTGAAGAATATAGGCGCGAAATTTTAAAAATTTTCTCGAAAATTTTCTTTTATTTAGTTAATGTTTAATTATTTCAATTTATTCTTATTGTACATACCTTTCTATTGATTATTGTACATATTGTAAAAAGTAAAAATGCCGGACGGGGACGGGGAGGTCCCCTCTGGCAAAGAGAAAAGAAAGCTCCCGAATAGGAGAAGCAGGAGTCCCTCGGAGTCTGCCGCTGCAGCTGCCACCGACGATGACTTCTACAAGCCGTATGTAAAGCCTGGCTACAAACGAGTATATCCTGAATCCCAGGTGAGTGGCGATTTTAATGTCTTCGTCGAAAGTACCAAGGATGGAGAAAAAATTGGCAATAATAATCCATTGTTAATTGCTAACTTATTTAAAAATGAGATCAAGGGTGTGTGCAATATCAAAAGAATTAATGCACATAAAATTTGTGTAACGTTCAACCACCCAAGCAACGCTAACAATTTTTTGAAAAATGACCACTTTCTGACAAAACATGAGATGAAAGCCTTCATACCGGCAAGGGCTGTGGAGACGATCGGTGTGTTGCGCTTCGTGCCCACGAGCATTAGTAACGAGGAACTTTTTAAGAAGCTCACTTGTGAGTTTGAAGTAGTTAATGTGAGACGTTTTACTAAACGGGAGAAGGGAGGCGGAATCAAGGCTTTTGGCTCCGTCAGTATAACTTTTTTGGCAAACACGTTACCGGACTATGTCTATTTAGACATTTTCCGATATAAAGTATTTGAGTATGTTGCGCCTCTGATGCAATGCTACAAATGTTTCAAGTTTAATCACGGAGCGAAAATTTGCAAAGCCGAACAAAAGTGTTCGATATGCTCAGAGGAGCATCATTTTTCTAAATGCACTAATGAGGATGTTATGAAATGTATTAACTGTGGAGGTGCGCACTTAGCCATCTCGCGTGATTGTCCAGTTAAAAGACAAAAAATGGAACAAAAAAAGAATGTTGTGTCTTATGCTAAGGCTCTGACCAACACCAACAATTCAGATAACATTATGAAAAATTATACGACAAATTTTCCACCAATGAAACCAAAAGTGCAACCAAAACCGGTTGTACAACCAAAATTAATTCCTAAAATAAATACTGAAAATAAATCAAATGATAATGATGAAATTCCTACAGAAAAATTAATAAGAGAAATATTAAAAAATGACTACATTTGCAAAGGTTTGGTCGGAGCTTTAGTAACTCTGGGTAATGAGAGTAGATCACTTAATTCATCGATAATACACGAAGTTCTAGTCAAAACATTCAAAAAGTATGGATAATTTATTTATTAGAATTTGCCAATTTAACATTGAAGGAGTAATTAATAAAAAACCCTTACTAATCAATTTCTTATTTGATCATAACATAGACATTTGTTTATTAAATGAAACATGGTTGAGACAGAACAACACTCCCAGGATTCCAAATTACGTCTTCATAAATCAGTGTGATAAAGATGGACGTTGTGGTGTAGGTATTTTAGTAAAGGATAATCTCAAGTATACTGTTCACCCAATTCAATTTTTTGATTATTTACAATGTGTATCAATCATATTACAAACAAATTTAGGTAATTTAACAATCTTATGTACTTATGCTCCACCTCCTAAGGAGGGACGTGGAAGATTCAAGGGTAGTACTCTCAAACGCTTAATAAGTAATCTACCTAAACCAGTTTTGCTTTCAGGTGACCTTAATGCTCACCATATTTCCTTTGGTTGTTTATCAAATAATAGTAGAGGTAATGAGGTTTACAACATATTAGATGAATGTGACCTATGTATTTTGAATACTGGATCTGTAACTACAGTAGGTAGAACAGGACATAATCCTTCTGCTATCGATATCACATGTGTTAGTCCGTCATTAGCTCCTCTTTGTGATTGGAGTGTACACGATGATCCCATGGGTAGCTACCATTATCCAATCATTATTGATGTCCATACATGTGCTGAAAAATATGAAATTGGTAAACCAGTTGAAAGATATCTGTATAATAAAGTAGATTGGACAACATTTTCTTTAGAGACAGAAAAAGCTTTTGAAAACGTATTGATTGATCCAACAGATCCTTTAAAAACGTATAATGAATTTTGTGAAATTTTATATAAAGTTAAAGATATTTGTGTACCAAAAATTTCAAAGTCAACAGAATATGTTTTAAGGAAACCAGTACCATGGTGGGATAGTGATTGTTTAGAAGCAGTTAGAAATAGCAAAAAAGCACTAAATTTTTATAGGTCTAATCCAACGATTGAAAATTATATTCAATATAAGAAATTAGATGCTTTTAAAAAAAGATTATTGAGTGAAAAAAAGAAATGTAGTTGGAAAAACCTTTGTGAATCCTTCAATAGATACACACCTGTTAGCAAAATCTGGAATTATATTCGAAGATTCAAGAGAGTATCTACACCAAAGCTTCCGAGAAATGATGAATGGATCCCTTCCTTCATGGATAAGTATGCTCCTCAAGCTCCTGAAAATGAAATAGATGAAAATTCGTTACAACATTTCTTTAATCATAATGGTAATTCTGAGAGTGTTTTTCTATCTTTACCATTTACTTGGCAAGAATTTAATGTAGCCCTAAAGTTAAGAAAAGATACTACGCCTGGTTTGGACGATATTCCATATGCTCTTATTCGTAACATGCACATAAAAGGGCAGAAAGTTTTGCTTCAAATTTTTAATTTGCTATGGGATTCTAATTGTATACCAAGATCGTGGAAGACACAATGTGTAATTCCTATATTAAAGCCAGATAAACCAGTTAATGAGGGTAATTCCTATAGGCCCATATCTTTATCATCTTGTGTAGGTAAAATTTTTGAATCGATGATTAAGACTAGATTAGATTACTATACAGAATCTAAAAACATTTTACCTTGCCAGCAATTTGGTTTTAGAAAAGGTTATAGTGCTATAGACAGCTTCACAGCTTTAATTTCTGACATTAAAAACTCGTTTCATAGTCATTCAGCTACTATTTGTGCATTTCTCGATGTTCAAGGAGCATTTGATAATGTAGATCCTTTTACTTTAATTTCCATCTTAGCTGATATCGGGATCCCAGGTAAACTCTGTAAATGGATATTTAATTTTCTTTATGACCGAACAATGTATCTTAAGTTTAATAATATAATTCATGGCCCGAGACAGGTGTATAAAGGTACAATGCAAGGGGCTACCATCTCCCCACTTTTATACAACCTATACACCTGTCAGATTACTAAATATTTGAAACAAAAGAATGTTCAATTTTTGCAATTTGCTGACGATTTACTTGTATATACTGTAAATAAAAATGTAAATATTGGTGTAAATGATTTAAATAGAGCTTTGAACCAAATTCACAATTTTTATAACAATAAATTAAAATTAAAAATCAGTCCAAACAAAAGCGGAGCAATGATTTTTAGTAAAAAGTTTGATATTTGTTCAGATGATTTAATGTATAATAATTCCAGGTTGCCCTGGCTAGATGAAAAGAAGTTCCTCGGTGTTTGTTTGGATACTAAATTGACATTTAAAAATCATATTCATTTACTTTTAAAAAATTCTTCACGAGGTCTAAATGTTTTGAGATCTTTAGCTGGTGTACACTGGGGTTCAGACCCATGCATTCTATCCATGTTATACAAAAGTATTGTCAGAAGTCATTTTGACTACAGTACTATGGCATACATGAATTCAAATCTATCACTATTAAGAAAATTAGATGTAATACAAAATAAAGCCTTGAGAATTATAACGGGAGCAATGTGCTCCACTCCAATCAATGCCATGGAATGTGAAGCTTGTATTCCTCCATTAATTTTTAGACGTTTACAGATTGCAGAAAAGTTTTGCTTAAAGTTGATAGCTTCTGACAATACTTGTGTTTTGGACAGAGTTTTCCCAAGCCAAGCACTTCAGCTTACTTCCTCTGATAACTATATCAGTTCCAATTTAATTTTGTCTGGACATACACCTGAACTTCTACGAATTTGTATGCATATTCATTTTCTAACTGTAAATATGTATAAAGTTAAACCTTGGCCTATGTATAAAATAGATTACCAAGCTCTAATGGGCATTAATAATGTATATATACATACTCAGAAATTTGACAATGAAATAGATTTACTTATGTACTTAGAGGATATACAATGCTACAGAATTTATACTGATGGATCTAAAACTATAAATAGTGTATCATCAGCTTTTTATGATCCTCATAAAAAGATTACTAGATGCTTTAAAATTGACAGCTTGTGTAGCATATTTACAGCAGAATGCTATGCTATTTACAGAGCACTACTCTATATTATGGAGATGGACGTGACAGACATTATGATACTGACGGATGCTAAAAGCGCTTTGATGGCCTTGGAAAGTACTTCTTTTAGACATCATACAAACTATATTATTTATAATATTAAACAATTGCTTCATAACTTACATTGTATAGGTAAAAAAGTTCAGCTCATGTGGGTACCTTCTCACCGAGGTATCTCCGGGAACGAAATCGCAGACCAAACAGCGAGAGGAGATGTTGACGAAGATCACTCTGGGACATTACAAATTCCATACACCGACTTCCATGTGCATCTGTCGCAGACCCTGAAAGAGTTTTGGATAGAATACTGGTTAGAGGTTAGCAAAACAAAGGGAACATGGTATGCCAACATCCAAGGAAGTCCGCCCGCCCATCCTTGGTATCACAAAAATAAGGATGTAAACAGTAGAAGGCAGATAACAATAATAAACCGAGCGAGATTTGGTCACTGCCAAGTACCCACTCACCTGCATCGACTGAAGATGGTTGAGAACACCAAATGTAAATATTGTAATCAAGATGATGCTGATCTGAATCACATTGTTATGGACTGTCAACATTTTGGAGTTGCCCGTTTGGTGCTTGTGGATGACATTGCAAAAGTGTACGGAAGTGCAGCTGTACCTCGGGATCTGAAGGATATTTTATCGGATGTGAAACTGTTTGGACCAATATATAAATTTATAAACAACACAGTTGAAAAATTATAACAAAAGAAAAGGAAAATAAAATAAAAATAATACGAGTGGCACAAAAGGACTGGTATCCAGTGCCGTAAAGCACATTATTAAAAAAAAAAAAAAATAAACAGTGTTTTGCTGTCAAATGGCGGCGACCTTTTCCTGCAGTCAATAAATATTAAATATTGTCATTTATCACTACGAAACAATGCTATTTACTTTAAATAACTAATTATTTACATAATCACAACTTATCTTCAAAGTTTAACAATCTTAGAAGTGTATAAATAGGCTCTTAAAGTCGACATCCTGCCTATCGTTTGCGTCTTCATATTTTGTGTGTTTTTGCGATAATAAATAATGTCTGTGAGTGAAAAAGTGTCGTTGTCGGACGCCTTGAGCAATGTGGACGTGTTGGATGAACTCACTTTACCAGGTAATTAGGTTTAGTACTTTATTTGAGAGTTGTGAATCACCACTTGGGTGGGACCTGTATGAACTAATGACCCTTTCCGACCGGATTTTATGCTTATAATCCCGTACTAGCCCGATGTGGTGGACCATCCATGGGTCTCCATGGAGATCGAATGATTTTCTAGCGACCAGGGTGAGTGTCATCCAGTTTTGCATTTAGAGATTACACATCTTTGAATAAAAATTAAAGGACAGTGGGCTGAAGTAGTACAAGAGCCCCCCCATAAGTGGCATACTACGTTTGAAAGGGGGTTTAATATAGAAAATTTTATGATATGCGGCACCAATATCTTTTCTAGAGAAAAAAAGATACAGGGTATTTTGTTTAGTGGTTTTTCATACTAATGTTAGCTGCTATTTAAATCTGTTGCTTGAATTCCTTGTGTGAATGTTGAATTCCTTATTTCCTTATAGGTTATTTTTCTATGATATATTTAGGATTTTTTGGCATACTACACAAACCGGGCAAAGGTGCAGTTTTTTTTTTAAATAGTAAGAATTTTTGAAATTTTTTGTTTTTATTTTAGTACTATATTTAGTATCGTATCTAAGTTTCCCAACATTTTCAGTAGAATAAATTATAATCGATGATCTAGTCATCGTTTAGATACTTCACATTAGGTTAAGATTTGATATAGACTTGAAACATAGTACTAAAATAAAAACAAAAATTTCAAAAATTCTTACAATTAAAAAAAAAAAAGCCGCACCTTTGCCCGGTTTATGTAGTATGCCAAAAAATCCTAAATATATCATAGAAAAATAACCTATAAGGAAATAAGGCGTAATTGTGCGATAGCTGAGTTATCACCGATTTTAAAGTCGACTCCATACAAATTTTCCACAATAAAATTATATCTGGGCCGTTTGCACTTATATTCAGTAAATTTTATATTTTTAAGTATGTACTTAGCCTGCCAAAGCATGTCCAAGCAAAAAAAATTACACTTAAAAAATCAAATGAAAATGTCTATGAAAGTCGAATTTCAGCCCACTGTGCGGCGGGCTCACTCCCCGTCACACCGGACATTGTTTCGGTACTATTAGTGAAACGTGGATGTTCTGAGATTCTAGAATATCTCTGACTACCCCCTCGGGGAATATGGTCGTGAGCGTGATCTTCAGCGGTTTAGGCTGTGTGTTGTCAGTGTGGCTATTAGTCAGTCAGTCAGGCTTGGCATTTTTATTTAATTTAAACTACATGACAGCTTCCCATCTTTGATATCAAAGATGGGAAGATGAACTAAAGAAGATAGGAGGAGCAAACTGGAGGAGAAGTGCAAGAGACAGGAAACTTTGGAAATCCCTAGGGGAGGCCTATGCCGTAAGGCAAGACGACCAAGGTAACTCTCGTAAATGAAAAACAATCAAGTATGTAATGTAATTTACAAAGTTTAATTAATCAAAGATGAGTGAAGCATAAAAACAGTAATGTATCTATTGATAAACAATTATATTATTTAAAATTTGAACTGAAATTGTATTAAATAATAATAATTTAATAATTATGCAAGTGTAATTTTGCAAGTGTTACAAGAATCGCATGCTATTCAATGTACCTAAAAATAAGAGGTCGTAAATAAAGGCTATCTATAATCTATAATCTATACATGACAGCTAAGCAGTGGCGGATTTACACATTTGCAGCCAGTAGGCTATTCAAATTTTGCCGCCCCGACCGACCTCTACAGTATCGAATTGTAGAGGTCGGTAGGTTGTTCGCTCGCTCCTGGATTTAAATAGTGTTGCACTGATCTCACTATATTGCAGTAAAATATCGAACGACTCGGTACTGGCTATGATTGTATCACATCCATGTGATTCCAGTAGCGAGCGAACAGAGTTCGATATTTTACTGCAATATTTTTGGAAATTTATCTGTAGTGGTGAAACATATTACACATTGAATTGTTTGTGCGGACCTAATAACATTTAATTTAGGAATATAAATACTGTAAGACAAAACAAAATCTAGGCTCCAGCCTACTCAGCCTTTTGGTAAATTCACCACTGCAGCTAAGTGTCCAAGGTGTGACGCTGATTTGGCAGTCCATTGTGGTAACTATTACACTAACAGGGTCATCAAATTATAAATTAACAATTCCTCCACTAGATGAGCAGCCCTGCATCGAGGCTGCGCCATGCTCGATCCTGTACCAAGCCAACTTTGACACCAACTTTGAGGACCGGAATGGATTTGTCACTGGCATTGCCAAGTACATTGAGGAGGCTACTGTACATGCTAATTTGGTTTGTATTTTGTTATCTTATCTTATCTTGCTGTGGGGGCTGACAAGCCAGACTGAAGACAACACTTCGACCCAGTGGCATCTTTTGTGTTAGCTTATACTTTTTGCTTTCTTCACCCTTAATACAGGTAAAGTAAACTAAATAATGTATGTTTGGAGGCAAAATATGTACATCAATGAAACTTTGTTTTATAACTTTATCTTGACACTAGAAATGAGGATCTGCTGAGTCCACCCAAAACCCCCTCTTTTTTTTAATTCGCAGACGCCATAGTAAAATAATATAGCCTATGTCACTTTCACGATTTTTACAAATCTATCGACACCGCATATGTCAAAATCCATTAAGCCGTTTAGGCTGTAGGGCGTGCCAAAGAAATAGACATACAAACATACATACATACGCTCGAAAAACATAACCCTCCTTCTGGCGCAGTCGGGTAAAAATAGGGAAGCAGCCGCAGTGGAGTACGTACCACTGACCAAATGAAAGACTTTTCACATCTAAATATTCAATTTCAGAAACTTCAATTTTCAAAATATCAGTTTGTGTTTTAAATCAAAATTATTATTTTGCCATGTACGCAGAACGAGCTGCTCGAAGAAGGTAACGCTCACGCTGTGATGCTGTACACCTGGAGATGCTGCAGCCGAGCGATCCCGCAGCCTCGATCCAACGAGCAGCCGGACAGAGTCCACATCTACGAGCGAACCGTGCAGGTGCTCGCGCCAGAGGTGGACAAACTGCTGCAGTTCATGTACTTTCAGGTCTGTTACAGTTGGATCTTCATAAAGGAAGGCTATGTTAGCCATATGTAAGGCTCCTCAAGCTAGATGTGGTCTCTGGAAGGAAAGCGCAACACTTCCTAACTGACTGACACAAGCATTAGAAAGCCTCCACCACAGGGAAGGCGATGCTCAGGCAATTTGGAGGTCCTTAGCTTATACAGGGTGAAATTGATGTCATTAGCATCCTTTTAAACTAAGAGTCTACCCATCAAACTGAACAACTTTGGGAGCAAACCGATCGGAGCACAAAAAAAGTCAGCTGTTCCATACTAAACTGCAATGCCTACTCGACTCAAATGTATGCAACAGCTGATTTTTTTTTGCTCCGATCGATTTGCTGCCATAGTAAATGTTGTTCAGTTTGATGGGTAGACTCTTAGTTTAAAAGGATGCTAATGATATCAATTTCACCCTGTAGATTCCGACCTCAAGCATGCCGTCGTGATACAGCGCTATCACACATTCGCTGTCTTTCTATTTGCACGCGATCGAAAGAGATAAAAGATGTGATACAGCCGTATCACGTGTAGCATGCTATGGCTTCTGGTGTGGCAATGGGCTGGGCACATTGCTCGCAGAATTGATGGCCGATGTTGCCGAAGAGTTCTCGAGTGGCGACCGCGTACCGGAAAGCGCAGCGTGGGTAGACAGTGAGCCCCCACAAGTTGGACCGATGACCTGGTGAAGGCGGCGGGGGAACCCGTTGGATGAGGGCAGCGCAGGTCCGGTCGTTGTGGCGATCCTTGGGGGAGGCCTATGTCCAGCAGTGGACGTCCATCGGCTGAGATGATGATGATGATGACTCTGGTGTGAATGCGGTGTTGTCCTTCAGATGATGTCCAGTCTAATATAGTTTTTTATCAGTCATAGAAAGGTTAAGAATATAGATGCATCCATCCATCACAGCCATTGATCAATCTGTCTTCGGACATAGGACTTCATATTTCTCCATAACATTCTGTCCCTCGCCCTTTGCATCCATCAGTTGGGACCCGCATGTCTCCTAATGTCATTGACCCATCTTTCTGGTGGGCGGCCTCTACCCTGCGTGGTTTCTCTGGGCCTCCACTCCAGTGTTCTTCTGGTCCAACGCTCAGTATCCATACGTGCAATGAATCAGATGATAATGATGATGGTATAATTGCAGCGTAAGGCGATAGAGCGTTTCTGCGGTGAAGTTCGCCGTCTGTGCCACGCGGAGAAGAGGCGCGACTTCATCTCCGAGGCGTACCTCCTGACGCTCGGCAAGTTCGTCAACATGTTCGCTGTGCTCGACGAACTCAAGAACATGAAGAGCTCCGTCAAGAACGACTACTCCACCTACAGGAGGTAAGGACGGCGCGACTTTATATCTGTGGAGTACCTTCTGACGCTCGGCAAGTTCGTCAAAATGTTCGCGGTTCTCGACGAACTCAAGAACATGAAGAGCTCCGTCAAGAACGACTACTCCACCTACAGGAGGTAAGGACGGCGCGACTTTATATCTGTGAAGTACTTCCTGACGCTCGGCAAGTTCGTCAAAATGTTCGCGGTTCTCGACGAACTCAAGAACATGAAGAGCTCCGTCAAGAACGACTACTCCACCTTCAGGAGGTACAGTGGCGTAGCGTGTGTTTCTGTCGCCCGGGGCAAATACCGATTTTGCCGCCCCCTTATTTTTATAAAAAGACTTACACAACAAATATCGGAGCGAGCGTAGCGAGCTCGTTTTTGCATATCTATTCAGGTTGTGGTCAGACATCTTTTAGTTTATCCATGCTACAAATTGAAACATAGAGTGAGTAAAGCGAGCACGACTTTTCTTCTCATTACGAATCTGTTAGAATTAAAAGGTTTTTACGAACAAAACATGTGCAAAGTAATCTAAATAAAAGCTATTCGAGTGAAGTAAGCTTGAAATTTTTAACACGTCTTAGCTGTGGTCAGGCCTCTTTAGTTGTAAACACAGTAATTAAAACATCAACTTATTAGAGCGAGCGAAGCGGCTTCGACTTTTCTCTCTGCTCTACCAAGTGGTTATACAGGGTGAAATTGATATCATTGTCAATTGGCATTCTTTTAAACTTAAGAGTCTACCTATCACAAAGTGCGTAATTCTGTGCTAATCACAACAAAAGTTATAATTGAAATAGCAAACTAATCACCGAACAATATAATAAAAAGTAATAAAGCGTACCGTTGTACATTAACCTAAAATAAAACAAAATTACTTGTGAATTTGAGTGTCCGTAGTTTATCCACGTACCCACAGTTCGCCTAGCTACTGCAGGTGACTCTGAAGTCTACGCGCTACACGTAAGTGTCATTTTCGCGCGCGCCTGTGGCGGCCATTGTATTGCAAGTCCGACGATTCATCCGTCATAGATAAACAGAACAGAAGCGTCACACCGGCAGAGACCGACCATCTGTCTCTGAGAGGATAATTTTACTTACCGGTGCACAACGAAGGTTCGTGGACTACATAACGTTTACCTTTACTTTATGTCATTGCTTTTGTGGATGAGCGATATAGTGTAACCAGAGTGGGGAAAATTTCTCTTCTTTTCCTATTTGCAATTTGGTGCCCAATTTAAACCATGGCTCCAAAGAAGGGGTCGACACACGTCTGTGCCGGATGCCAGGCTGAAATCTGGGATGAAAACTATGTCACCTGCGCTCTAAAAGAGTGCAGCCAAGTTTACCACAAAGAGATATGCTGTGGAGGAATTGCTCCTAACAAAGATCAAGGTGCTAGCTGGGTCTGCCCTAAATGCATGTGCGACCTAAAAAAAGGCGGTGATAACAGTTCCACCCCTGTCAGACCTGATTGCTTACATGAAAGAAGCAACGTAACTCTACGAGAAAAGAATAAAGGCACATCGGATAAAAGCAAATCCACCTTGGACAAAACAAAACTGCTGCTTGAGAAAGGCAAATCAGTCACAGAAAAGCCTAAACCCCCGTCGGAAATGGTAACCCTTACGAATGAGATCCGGTTGCTAAGACAAGATATGTCGTCAATTAAGGACCAACTGGCCGAGATGATATCCTCTTTATCTTTATGTCACCAAAGATTAGACGACGTCGTCGCAAACGCTGTACAGTCGGAAAGCAGACTCAAGGCCCTAGAAAAGAGAGACGCAGAAGTAGTTTTCCTCAAAAGTCAGGTGTCACAACTCCAGGAGGAACTACAATGGCAGTCCCAAACTTCCCTATGTAACGAAGTTGAAATAGTGGGTATAACGGAAACTCCAAACGAAAACCTAAACCATACCGTACTGGTAACCGCCCAGAAGCTCGGCGTTCCAATAGAGGACACAGACATTGACTGGGTTGCTGGGGTAGGGCTTAGACGTACAGCTTCGCAACCGAAAGGCGAGATGTTTTCTGAGCATGAAGTGCAAACGACTCGCCCTGTAGTCGTGCGTTTTGTTCGGAGAAGGACACGGGACGAGATTCTACGAGCCTCAAAAAGCAGGAAACACCTAACCTAGAGGTTAGGTGTTTGGAATATGCCCCGCTTCGATGTCCTTAGAAGGACATCGAAGCGGGGCATATTCCAAATAAACTGTATTTCAATGAACGGCTGACTAAGGAAAACCGCTGGTTATTTCGAGAAACAAGAGCTCGAGCCAACGAAGCAGGATTCAAGTACTGCTGGACAAGAAGAGGAAGCATCTATGTCCGGAAGCAAGAAGGCTATCCTGCCACCCACATTCGTTCGCTTGCTGCCTTGGATAATTCTTTTGGACGCTCAAAAGACGAACAGACGGGCGACGAATAATAAGCACCATGGACTCTCTCTTAGCCAATTTCGATGTGTATATTATATCCTTAGGTCATTGCTACTGTTTACGTTAATTTTAAACTTTAAATGTTATTATTTTAGGAGAAACAATGTCAATAAAAAAAACACTTCACATTCACGACACACAAGAATCATTTCACACTACTTTTCCCCTTCATCATTTCTCAACGTATTCTTTCTCGTAGTGCTCATGGGACGCGGTAGGATTTTAACCGACATGGCTTTTACAAAGATTATTTTAAATATTAGTAATGCTAATAACTGATCAATTGATTGACGTAGCAATCGATATTGATACTGCGTTACGTGTCCCATGCCATGTACTAACCAAACTTGAGGAGGGGAAAGCGTTTTTGAGCGATCAATTCAACTTTAAAGTCCTAACTTTTAACATTCGTAGTCTCCAGAAAAATTTTGACGGCTTCTTGGTAGCTCTTGAAAGACTGAATCTAAATGTCGATGTAATTGTGTTAACGGAATGTCACTTGGGCCTTAATCCTTTGATCAGAAGCCTTTCAGGATATAGTCACTTTCACAGCACAAAGTACATTAACAAGAATTCCGGTGTCGTGGCATATGTCAAAGAGTCATGGGATGCAGTTGTTAAGGAGCCTAACATTATTGACGCCAATTGCTTATCGGTCGAACTTCCTAACTCTTGCACTATCCTAGGGGTCTATCGCCCTCCATCTTTCTCTAACGTTAATAATTTTTTGACATCTCTGGAAGAAACAATTTGCTCTCTAAAACCGTTGTCGGACAATATTATTCTCATGGGTGATATGAATATTAATATAATTTCGGACGCTGATAGTGATAGATCTAAAGTTTCACACCTAATTTGTCTTACAGAGGAGCTGGGCCTAAAGTCTGTCATTGACGTGCCCACTAGGGGGGATGCATGCCTAGATCACATCTTTGTGACCTCGACACTGAACACTACAAGCCTGGTATGTCGTACTGATGTTACTGATCATGACATGGTGGTAGCTGGTTTCTTGGCAAAAGCAAGCGGAGAGAAGAAGCGGCAAAGGAGAGAGAAAACTAAGGTGAACCATGAAGCAATAGCTAAGGACTTGTCGGTACAAGACTGGTCTCCAATATACGAAGCACCAGATGCTTCTGAAGCGGCAAATCGACTCATGACCATTCTCGATCTCGTTGTAAAAAAACATACTAATATATCTCGTGTAAGTTGTAGAAAACATATTCTAAAAGAATGGATCACTCCTGGCCTCCTTAGATGTATAAGACACAAGGATAAACTGCACATGAAAGCTCGCAAAGATCCTAGCAACGAACAAGCGCTTCTTGTGTACAAAAGGTACAGGAACTTCTGCAACGACCTTCTAAAGAGACTGAAAACAGAGCATCAAAACAGAGAACTACTTAAAAACAAAGACAACCCTAAGAAATTGTGGGGTACTATACGAAATATATGTGAGCTGGGTGAGAAAATGAACGATCCATCAGCGTTACTTCGAGCAGGCGATTCCCCCGATTCAAAAGTCTCTCAGTGCAATGCCTATTTTGCCAATGTTGGACGTAACCTTGCGGAGGGTATTCTGAACAGACATGGGGAAACGCAGGACGACCTGATAAAAAATATCAATACAACACCATCTCCTCAATCTATATTCATTCACCCAACAGATCCCGACGAGGTTAAAACCATCATAAAGCAATTAAAAAATGATAGAGCCCCCGGCCTGGACGGTCTAAGGGTTGGACTTATAAAGACAATACTAAAGCACTTATTGGTTCCCCTTACTTATGTCTTTAACCTCAGTATGTCTACAGGTCTGTTTCCCGATTGCTGGAAGACAGCTGTAGTTGTACCAATTCATAAAGGAGGTGAAAAATCTGATCCGTCTAACTATCGACCAATATCCTTGTTGGGTGTCTTTTCGAAAGTACTAGAGAAGCTAATAAATAAACGCCTTGTGAATTTCCTTGAATCCAAGGAAATACTATCCCCCAAACAATTTGGATTCCGGAGAGGTAAATCGACAGAGGATGCGGTTACCATATTGCTAGGTGGGGTTTCTTCGGCATTGGATGCGGGGAAAGCCTGTGTGGGAGTTTTCTTAGACCTCGCGAAGGCATTTGATACGGTGTCCACTTCCATCCTACTACGCAAACTAGAGGTCGCTGGAATTCGTGGTATAGCCTTGCAGTGGTTCAAAAGCTACTTAACAGATCGCAAACAGTGCACTAGGGTGGGTGGTTATACCAGTGAGCTGGCTTCTACTACCTTTGGTGTTCCACAAGGCAGTATCCTGGGACCAACGCTCTTCACTGTCTACATTAACGACGTCTTCCGCTTGTTTGATGGAGAACAAAATGTCGAAGTAGTGTGTTACGCAGATGATACCGCTGTTATATTTAAAGACTGTAACTGGGCAGATGTTTTTTCTCGAGCAGAACGTGGAATGGATCTAGTGTCAAAATGGCTAAGCACAAACCTACTAACTCTTAATGTCTTAAAAACGAAATACGTATGCTTTCACAAGACCAAAGCTTCCAAACCACCGCCCAATCTCAACGTTAGGGTGCACACCTGCGCTCAACCCCAGAGCTGCACCTGTCCTTTCATTGAACGGGTGCCAGCTCTCAAATATCTGGGCCTAACGCTTGATGAGAAGCTGACATTTAAGCCACACGTTACGGCTCTAACCGGACGCATTAGACGAATGATCAGGATAATGAAGCTACTCCGTGACGGTGCGGACGGAGAGATATTGCGTCTTGTCTATTTTTCACTTTGTCAGTCTCTCCTTACTTACTGCATAACTGCCTGGGGGAGTGCAGCAAAGTCTGTTCTCATAACTCTTGAAAGGGGCCTAAGATCTGTCCTTAAGGTGATGTTGAGAAAACCTTTTCGCCATCCCACTGCGGTACTCTACCGTGAAGCGAACGTGTTGTCTGTCCGACAGCTCTTCTTGCTAAAAGTTGCCCTGGTGTATCATAAAACAGTCTTGAACTCCCCAAACTACCACGACATGCTATCAAAACGTGTATTCAAAGCTGAAACGCCAATGGTGAGAACAGTCTTTGCGCAGCGTTTTCCGTACTTCCTGTTTCCTTACATTTACAATAAAATAAATAAGCAATGTGAAATAAAAAGATGTGGTATCCCAGAGTCTAAATATAAATTGAAAACTTGGTTAGCTACCTTGAACTATTCCGAAACAGAGTTTCTTTTAAACATCCCCGTCTAAACAAACGCTCAAAAACGGCAAAAGTATGCTTAGCCAAACACAGTCACACACACACACACACACACACACACACTTCACTTGCATGCTATTTTTTATTTTATTTTTCTCTCATGAAATTCTTAAAATTAACCTCAGTAATTTATTTGCTCGTCTGCTAACTTTAACTGAATTGTAAAAACTTAAACTCAAACTGAATTGTAATTGTATTAACTGTACTGTATTGTAAATTTAATTTGTATTTATTATTTTAGTCTAAACCGTACTCTGAGTCGTGTTATAAACATATAATATTAGTAATCCTCTGTTTTTGGACCATCGTACTCCAGGCATTCCCTTGTACGGGTCCGCAAGTAAACCGTATGTGTAAACTAATTTTAGTTAATAAATTAATTTTGTATTTGTATTTTTTTGTATTTGTATCAAACTAAACAACTTTTATTATGGGAGCAAACCGATCGGAGCAAAAAAAAAATAAAAAAATCAGCTGTTGCATACATTTGAGTCGAGTAGGCATTGCAGTTTAATATGGGACCGCTGATTTTTTATTTGCTCCGATCGGTTTGCTCCCATAGTAAAAGTAGTTCAGTTTGATGGGTAGACTCTTAGTTTAAAAGGATGCCAATGATATCAATTTCACCCTGTAGATATAGACAGAGCTAAATCAATCTATAGATATTTTTCCCGAATTTGCCGCCCCTAGTAAAGTGCCGCCCGGGGCATTAGAATCTAGCCTGGACTTGTATTATGATGACTAGACAACGATATACAATTATACAATAGATATAGATACAAACATCCATGACTCGTGAACAAATATTCATATTCATCATACAAATATTTGCCCCTTACGGGATTCGAACCCGCGACCCTCGGCTGACTGAGCTACCGGGCCAACTAGATTTTATTAGAATTTTCTTAGAATTTAATGCTAGTGTTTACTTAATTTCTCTCCCAGGGCAGCGCAGTTCCTGAAGGTGATGTCAGACAGCCAGAGTCTGCAGGAGTCTCAGAACCTCTCTATGTTCCTGGCAACACAGAACAAGATCCGGGACACCGTCAAGGACGCGCTCGAAAAGATCAACGGTTTGTTACTGATATTGATTGGAAGCAGAGGAAACGCCCATACACCTCCTCCGCGAATGCGAAGTGCTCATTCACAGCAGGAGTCGCCATCTAGGTGGATACGTAATAACACCTACTGACATTAGGTACCTCCCCTCCAAAAGCATAACACGGTTCATGAAGTCTGTGGGCCTAGGAAATGACCTTTAGGTCTAGGGTGACAGCTACAATAGATCTATTCAGGTCGCAGTAGCTATTGGTCATTGACCAAGCCCTTACAACCAAAATAATAATAAATACTGATATTGAACGCGTAGACAACATGCAGCAAGGTTGTATTAGTCTGTAATAGTCTGACTACAAAAGCTGTACTCTGTAGGTAGGTCTTTTACCACAGCATAATTACGAGTAAACAGGGTGTAACGAAACACCCTAGTAATTACTTAACGGGGGTGCTTCAGACCATCAAACTGAACAACTTTCATTATGGAGCCAACATCGAAATCGCGAAAAAAATTCGCTCTTTCATACAAAACTGCAGTACCGACTCGACTCAAATGTATTAAATTAAATTAAATTAAAATTTGTTTTATTATATCTCAGTAAGAACAGAACATTGAAAACCCTAGCTCCTAATCTAGATACCTGAACCCTAGGAGCTAGGTATGGGACAGCTGTTTCCTTTTTTCGCGATTTCGAAGTTGGCTCCATAGTGAAAGTTGTTCAGTTTGATGGTCTGAAGCATTACTAGGATCTCCCTTCAGTATTACTAGGGTGTTTTATTACACCCTGTATAGATCCTACAGTACGGCAATGGATGTACTTGCGTAGAGCCACGGAAGTCTTGCGAAGGCCTTGCGGGGAAGCGGGCGGCGCGGGTCGCTCGTATTCGGCATGTTTGTTTAATGCTACGGTTCGAACTTAGACTAATTATTTCGGGACGCGTAACCACGTGTCATTCTACTAACAAACTTTCTGCCACTTTTTGCGGGGGGCGAGGTAACATGTTATCCGCAACTTTGGATTTTATTCCCTATGACTTTAGATTCTAATTTTGAATGTTCGAAATCATGAAAAGTAGTCTCGTGTAAACCCCAAACGTTCTAAGTTCGAAATTATTGTTTCGCAATAATAGGCTGTCTAGTTTAGTGATAAGTTATAAAATTGAATGTAAATGCGCAAGATTAATTGATCTAATACCGTGGCAGAGGGGAAATGCTACCGCAAGGCCGGTCCGGATATAATTAGTCTAAGGGTTCAAATTATGCCAATAGTGCAAACGCTATGCACACGCTTTACCGGTCGGTCCAAATTAGTAAGTACGAATACACTGCTAAACAATTTGTACAATTTGAACCAGCTGTCAATTTGACATGCATATGCTGCACTACCTATTTTTTGTGTGCGGTGTAAGCGCAAGTTAATGACGTCACTGATGACGTCAGACAGCAGACGTATCCGCACATTCGCGCATTATGAACCGATTGTGTGCATGCTATCTCTACCGATAGCGCATATTTGCGCATTTTGAACCGTAGCATAAAAATACAATTCTCAAATAGTGAATGGTTTGAAAAATGTGTCGATTCAATCAATAAATCATTAAGCTTCATGTATAGAGTAAACATCACGCTTCATGACGTTGTCCCAATCAACTGCGGCTATTTAGTACTCTGGCGTTTAGTCGCTCTCTCACTGCGGTCATGTGTAGCAGTTTGATTGAAAAAAAAAATCTGCTTAAAAAATGCCGTGGTGTGTACTGAGTTACTGCACAAAAAATTCAAGAAATGTAAGCAAATGTAAAGGAATCACTTTTCATAGGTATGCAAGTTGAATTACTTATTAATAAAACCGGTCAAGTGCGAGTCGGGCTACTCGCGCACCGAGGGTTCCGTACCACACCATTATTAACTAAGAAAAAAAAACTTTTTTTGTCCGGGACCTTTAGCGCGAGACCGACTCACACTTGGCCGGTTTTTAATATTTGTTGTTATTCTGTAGAGTTTGCTCTATAATCACACTAAATTTGACCCTTGTATGTATTACCGTTTTTACGATAGAGCGTGAAGAAAAAACGTTGATAAAAATTAGTTTCTTGTTGAGAACCCCCCTTAATTTTTAACTTTTGGATATTTTTATTATTTGTTAACAAATCCGCCGTAATAACGCATAATCTGAGAAAATTTCAACTATCTAGCTACTTCGGTTCAAAAGTTACAGCCCTAAATAGGTAGGACGGACAGACGGACGGATGGACGGACAACGTAGGCTTAGTAATAGGGTCCCGTTTTCACCCTTTGGGTACGGAACCCTAAGAAGCATTTTTAATATTAGTTTGTTTTCCCGCAAATAAGGTCAAACCTATACGCGAAAAAGAGAAGACACTAGATATTGCCAGTCATATGAATTATAGAGAAGGACAAACATATAGGCGAGAAAGAGAAGCCAATATATGCACGAAACTATGTATATTTTTTGTCTTTTTCGCGCACATTGTTTTACTATCTTCTTATCTCTCTCTCTCTCTGCAATCTTCTTGCACACGCGCTCCTCCCCCCCCCCCCCACGTTTGCCTCATAGGCTGCCGCACATAGCGCAAGAATTTTGTTAGTCGCACTATCTCTATACTTCCTTCCTCTATGTAATAAATTGAATTTTATCTGCAGGGTACGAGGACCTTCTATGCGACGTCGTGAACATTTGCGTGCACATGTTCGAGATGAACCTCTACCTCACTCCCTCAGAGAAACACATGCTCGTCAAGGTAAGACCCCTTGGAGTTAACTATAGATTAGCTTCTATGCGACGTGTACATGTTCGAGATGAAGCTCTACCTCACTCCCTCAGAGAAACACATGCTCGTCAAGGTGAGACCCCTTAGAGTTAACTATAGATTAGCTTCTACGCGACGTGCACATGTTCGAGATGAACCTCTACCTCACTCCCTCAGAGAAACACATGCTCGTCAAGGTAAGACCCCTTAGAGTTAACTATAGATTAGCTTCTATGCGACGTGCACATGTTCGAGATGAACCTCTACCTCACTCCCTCAGAGAAACACATGCTCGTCAAGGTAAGACCCCTTAGAGTTAACTATAGATTAGCTTCTACGCGACGTGCACATGTTCGAGATGAACCTCTACCTCACTCCCTCAGAGAAACACATGCTCGTCAAGGTAAGACCCCTTAGAGTTAACTATAGATTAGCTTCTATGCGACGTGCACATGTTCGAGATGAACCTCTAACTCACTCCCTCAGAGAAACACATGCTCGTCAAGGTGAGACCGCTTAGAGTTAACTATAGATTAGCTTCTATGCGACGTGCACATGTTCGAGATGAACCTCTACCTCACTCCCTCCGAGAAACACATGCTCGTCAAGGTGAGACCGCTTAGAGTTAACTATAGATTAGCTTCTACGCGACGTGCACATGTTCGAGATGAACCTCTACCTCACTCCCTCAGAGAAACACATGCTCGTCAAGGTGAGATCTACACATTGACTTAGGGCTTCCACACATAACTGCGAATTCGCATCGCATCGCAAATATTTGCGAGCGCTACGATTGAAAATCATACGTAAGTCATCGTAATAAATCATCGAGCGCAGCGCAGTGTGGGACCGCTTATCAAATGTAAATGAATGTCGGGTCTAAGACTAGTCTAGACTTTAAAGGGGCTGTTTAACAGAAGTTTAAGTAGAAGTGACGTGACGCGGACATTTCGCGGGTGGGGTGCGGCAATATAAACCTTATAGTACGTAGCATAGAGTCGTTTGGAGAATTACGCCCGCGCCTCTAGGCGACGTCGCCTGGTGGCGCGGGCGCGATTTTTCTTTACGTCAAAAAACGACGCTATGCTACGTAATATAAGGTTTATATTGGTGTTACTTTGACTACCCGCCACCGACACACGTCTCTTCTGCTCTCTCTTAACCCTACTAAAGTCTCGAAAACAGTGTCCCAGACTAACTTACATAATCGTATTCACTATTAGTATCGTATTCATTATTAGTAACTGTTGAAATTCTTTTATCATACCGTTTGCGTAGTTTTATCGAATTTTACAGCACAGCGGCACGGCATTATAGACTTGCGCGTCGGTCGATCAAACAAAGATTGGCGCGTAATCTAAACTATTATAAAACTGTAACACAAGTGTGTCTGTACATTGAAGATATTTACAAAAAAAAGATTACGATATGGTTTTTAGATGTCCCTGATTCCAAATCACCAATTTTTTGACTTTTTGTCTGTCTGTTTGTTTGTTTGTTTGTTCGAGTATCACGCAAAAACTACTGAACCGATTTTGATGAAACTTTTTTTGTTTGATAGCTTATGATCTGACTTAATATCTGGTATATAATTTATGTGGACGAAGTCGCGGGTAAATGCTCATTGAAACTAAGTGTCTAAATACAATACTTGTATGAACAGGTGATGGGGTTCGGGCTGTTCCTGATGGACTCTGACGCGTGCAACATTAACCGACTGGATCAAAAGAAAAAGATACGCCTCGACCGCATCGACAGGATCTTCAAGGTTCGTTTTATATCCTGAATCTATCATTTATAGATATACGAAAATTGTTTCAAAAAACTAAATAACACGCTTTTATCAGTAACTTAAAAGTAAGAAGACTTGAGGAAGAAATAAGTCCAAACCCTAGTAGCCATTGAAGAGTTCTACCACAGAGTACTATAAGTTCTGCTATCTACCTCCTGCCTGCGTAACATGACGGAGGTGAGAGCGACACAGGGCACTTCTAAACGTAAAATTTTAGTGAGATACTATGGAGATAACCGCCAATTTGCTGTTTAGAAGTGACCTGTGTCGCTCTCACCCCTGTCATGTTACGCAGGCTGGATTTATCTTCAAACCAGCTTGATGATACCAAATTATTGTATTGTCATCCGAATGATATACGCTTGCAAAGTCTTTTGAATCTCATACGTTGAACTCAGCAGTTGAAACTGTCAAAATTACTATTGAGATACGCATCTTTCTACTGCTGATTTGTCTTTCAAAAATTAACGATCAGCTGCACGGCTGATCGTATGATATTGTTGTAGTATGCACTGTAGCTATGTGAACAGTACAAAAACTGACATGGTTCATCAGTCGGTTTAGGAGATACAGCAAGTCAAAGTTCCGACCTTTGAACGGCTGTATCTCTTAAACCGACTGATGAACCATGTCGGTTTTTGTACTGTTTAAACAGCTACAGTGCATACTACAACAATAACATACGATTAGCCGTGCCGACCTTTAATCATCAGTAACTCCTAAACCGACTGGAGTTATGCAGGCAGACCTGGTCCATCCCCATCACAGAGATGCTCTACACCCCATAAACACTGAATCAGCCTTGCTGCTGATGGTTGCAAAAAGTACACTTATTTCTTGGAATATGAGGGCCAAATCAATCCGGGCCCTCTGGAGAATCGTTTCCGTGGTGTCGCCACTCACCGACAGCTCGCCACAAGCTGCCCTGCGGGTTATTATTATTAAGTGCATAATGTTTCGTGTTTGTTCACAGAACTTGGAGGTGGTGCCTTTGTTCGGAGACATGCAGATCGCTCCGTTCAACTACATCAAGAGGTCAAAACACTACGACCCGAGCAAGTGAGTGCTAATCTTCACTGTTCTGCAGACGCACGCAAAGCTCTGTGTGACATCTAGTATGGCGCGCTATTGGCTGTGTGCGAAGTTTGTGTTGGGAACTGTCAAGTCGATCGCAGTGCACGTTGTGCCAGAAATTTGTACTTTTCCGGGCGAAGCTGTGTCAGATTTGCTTGAATCTATGCAAATCCGCACACTCATTCAATTCTCAAATATCTCAACCAGAAAATACTAATACTTAAAATTTGGCAGGGATGTTTTTATTGCCATCTAGCTGTTCACAAAAAAAGATTTTTCGCAATTCAACCACCAAAGGTGTGAAAACGGGGGTGAAAGTTTGTATGAGAATTTCGTAACTAAGAATGGGAATTTCAGCCAGGTAGGTATTACAATATTTTTAATAACGACAATATTGTTCATTTATTTAGTTTTTACTTTATTTGAATATGTAATAACAAATTTTATCCTAACATTTTATGTGCAAATAATTCTCGGGGCCGTGTTGCGCTAGATGGCGCTAGTGTCGTGCACATAGCCAATACATTACAACCGACGCACGTTGCGCTGTTGCCGTTCCGCAGCCGGTCTGCAGCCGGTCCGCAGCCGTTCTGTCGCCGCAAGCGCGCATTCTGTTTGTAATTGCATTTGTAAATGCAGCCGCGCCGGACTGCATCTAGTGTGACACCTCGCATATAATTACATAGTTTACTACTACTGCCGGCCCGCAGCCGCACTCTGTGTGGCCCAGCCTTCAGATTAGATAATAATAAGGTTGTAATTGCAATAAATAGTACATTACTGCAGAGGCCAGCAACAGAGGCATTGATGGACGAACGTGTAAATGTGGGCCGAGGCGAAGCCGAGGCACACATACGTAAGTCCATCAATGCCTAGTTGTGGCCAAGGCTTGTATAGTACTTTTCTCAAATAATGCGCGGAAATGAAAACAATAAATTTTCTCAAATAATTCGCGGAAATTAAAACTCTTTTCAAAATCAATGACGAACAAAGAACAACAATTTTTCTTTTTCAATAAACAGCTTTCTATTTGCAAGCCAGTTCGAAATTTAAATAAAACCTTTGATAAGTTACCTCCTTGGTCGCCATGTTTCGGAGTAAAAGTTCGTTCCATTTTTAAATTACACGACAGATATGAGTTTAGTATGTAATTTATTTGGCCGCTAAACACGACAGATATGGATTTTCATACAACATTGCCGGCCGCTGCGCGCATGTATTTGGCCAGTACAGCAATTTCGATTTATCTCGAAGAAGGTTGTCAAAATAATGCTCACATTTCCAAGCATGTTTGAGAAAAATGTTTTATCGTTATCGAATGATGTCTGCAGATGGCCGCTGTCCTCAAGCCCCAACCCGCCGTCCCCGCAGTGCGACCTGATGGTGCACCTGCCGCAGATCAGAGAGGAGCATCAGAACTACATCTCGGAACTTGCTAGATATAGCAACGAGGTAATCATCAACTATTACACTATCCTCTCTCGTTCTCTCTGTAGGGCACGGGCACACCTTGGACACTTAGCTGTCATTTCAAAATTTAAAAGATGAGTTACTGAAGAGGAATGAATCCAGAATAAATGCTGTCGAAATGCGTTCTTTACGCAGTATGTGTGGTGTGACTCTAAATGACAGAATACGAAACAGTGTAATATGCATAAAGATATTATACCTTACGGAATAGAGTAAGTGACATGAGTTGTCAAATGTAACCGTTTTTGGACGTTTTTTGGAGTCCTCGGCATGGTAAAAATTCGATTTCTGTGTATAATTCTCAATCTAACGTGAAATGGTGAATAATTTAATGAAACAGTGTTAGTATATTTCACAAAATTATCTACGATTTCACTTTAGGTTCACGATTATTCACAGAAACCGAATTTTTACCAGGACTCCAAATCCCCAAAAACGGTTCTATTGCCTCGCGTCACGTATCTCTTTCTATTATACAGGCATGCCGCTAGGTACATCTCGCTCTCTCAGCCGTCACTGTATCTCTTACGTAGTATAATACCTTTATGGGTTTTATAAAAACGACTCAGATAGTATCATTTGTTTTTATTTAACGAGCTATTTTGTTACTTGTTATTAAGAGGGCTATCACAGTCCAGTGGTGCCCTCATCACATTAAAAAAGATTTCTCAATAAAGAAAGCCTAAATTAAAAAAGTGCTCAACATCAAAACTACAAAAGCCTTCAAGCCATTGTTATACAATACTTTTATAGGTTCTAAACATTCCACTTTTAGAAAAACAAAAGCGGCCGTTTTTTTTCTTTTTACAAAATTTGCATGTTTAGACCTTTAAAAAACATATAAAAGTATTCTATGAAAATAGCTTGAAGGCTTTTGTAGTTCTGATGTTGATCACTTTTTTAATTCAGGCTTTCTTTACTGAGAAATCTTTTTTAATGTGATGAGGGCGCCACTGGGCTGTGATAGCCCTCTTAATCTAAACTATTATAAAACTGTAACAGAAGTGTGTCTGTACATTGAAGATATTAACAAAAAAAAGTTACGATGTGGTTTTTAGGTGTCCCTAATTCCAAATCACCAATTTTTGGATTTTTTGTCTGTCTGTTTGTTTGTTTGGGTGTTTGTTTGTTCGAGTATCACGCAAAAACTACTGAACCGATTTTGATGAAACTTTTTTTGTTTGATAGCTTATCATCTGACTTAAAATCTGGTATATAATTTATGCGGACGAAGTCGCGGGTAAAAGCTCGTAAATTATAAAAAAGCAGCAACCCCAAAATGGCTGTCAATGTTGTTTAGTAGGAGGTGATACAAGCACAATGTTTTTTTTATATAAAAATGATAAAAACTAATAAATAATAATAAAATAAACTAATGCCTGCAGTTAGTTTCTAGTGTTCCATAGTCCATAATAAAAATAGACGTACGGTTATACATTTTTTGGTATTATATGCCGGATGTCCTTTAAAAGATGAGGTCGATACCAATATCGACCATAGAGAACCCATAGAGAAAGTTGTTCAGTTTGATGGTCTGATCATCCCCTTAAAATAGTTTCACCTAATTTTCTTGGACCTTAATAGGGTCCTTCTTAATATACTGACAATTTTTTAAGGGAATGAGCAGACCGTTAAACCATAGTATAAGACAGTAATCTATCTTCATACAATGGTACCAAACGCGGCTTGTATGTGTGCTCCCCAGTACGTACGCCTCGTAGCACGCACACACTGAAAATATGTTAGAATGACAAGAATGCGCCAGACGGGGCTATGCGGAGATATTGTCAGTGTGTGCGTGCTACGAGGCGAACGCCGCGTTTGGCACCATTGTATGAAGATATATTACTGTCTTATACTGTGGTTAAAGTGAACAAGTTTCTTTTTGGCACCAACATCGAAATATCGAAAAAAAAACAGCTGTCCCATACAAAACTCACTCACTCACTCACCACTCACTCACTTTCACTCACTCACTCACATCACTTCACCTTCACTTCACCGATCACTTTATCTTTTTTTTAATCGACTTCAAAAAAGGAGGAGGTTTCTCAGTTCGACCGTATATATTTTTTTTTTTTTTTTTTATGTGTGTTCGCGGATAACTTCGTCGTTTATGAACCGATTTTGATGATTCTTTTTTTGTTGGAAAGGAGATGTCCCGAGGGTGGTACCATGATAAGGAAACCAGGATCTGATGATGGCATCCCAGAGAAATCGAGGGAAACCTTCGGAAATCGTACTGCCGACTAGTGCGTTTTTTAATTTAAAGCACTTCTATTAAATCGAACTAATGAATTCACCACTGAAAATTGTGAAATAAACAAAATTTTAACAAATAATTAAAACCGCCTTCAAAAAAACTAAAAAGTAAAAAAATAATATTGCAGCCTATGACTTTTTCGTTCGCATCATAAGAACATTAATTTGTTTTATAGAAGTCGGTGTCAAGCCAAGCCAAAAAATGCAAGCCCTGTCGCGAATCATACCGGCTTGACAGCGACTTCAATAAAACAAATTAATGTTCTTATGATGCGAACGAAAAAGTCATAGGCTGCAATATTATTTTTTTACTTTTTAGTTTTTTTGAAGGCGGTTTTAATTTTTATTTTATATTTTATTTAAACAACAAATATCTAAACTAAAATTCATAATTCAACGACCGCTTTTGACGTGGGAAGGTATACCGCCGCCGGTGACCATCCTGGTAGTTGCGGATCCAGTCCTCAAAAAAGGTTGTGGGCTTGGCCATCCGAAAATCCACCAAGTCGGACTGCGGACTCGCTCACGATCGGTTAATTCTACAAGGGAGACGTTTACAGAATGTGTGACGCCAGTGTGTAGGTCTACGGGGGCAAAGCCGCGGTGCGAAAACTAGTAAATTAATACACCTGTAAAATGTTAGGCGCGGTGTATACAGAAGAGACGTGTAGCGGTGGCGGATAGTCAAAGTCAATAAAAACCTTATAGTACGTAGGTAGCTAGCTAGCGTAGCCGTCGTTTTTATAGCGAAGAATCGCGCCCGCGCCATCAGGCCACGTCGCCTGGAGACGCGGGCGTAATTCTTCATCCGACGCTATGCTTCGTAGTTCGTACTATAAGGTTTATATTGTAGGGTTAGGTTACTTTGAATATTCGCCACCGGATATAAACCGCGCCTTAGTCTGTTTACACAGCAACACAACATTATTTACAAAAACTAAAAAGTTAAAAAATAATATTGCAGCCTATGACTTTTTCGTTCGCATCATAAGAACATTAATTTGTTTTATTGAAGTCGCTGTCAAGCCGGTACGATTCGCGACATGGCTTGCATTTTTTGGCTTGGCTTGACACCGACTTCTATAAAACAAATTAATGTTCTTATGATGCGAACGAAAAAGTCATAGGCTGCAATATTATTTTTTAACTTTTTAGTTTTTTTGAAGGCGGTTTTAATTTTTTTTTTTTTTAGAATATTTATGCACTCATTGTCATTCTGGATTTCTTTCTTCTAAGCTACACCGCCTACCTATTTTTCGTTTCTTGATTCCTCTACCCTAAGGTTGTCTGGAAGAAATCGCTTTTTAGCGATAAGACCGCCTTATTTGTACCTACTTGTAATTCTTTGTCTTTATTCAAATGTATGTTTTGTTTTGGTGTGCAATAAAGTATAATTGAATTGAATTGAATTGAAAACTATAAATCTACTTGAGCCAAATGTATGGGACAGCTGATTTTTTTCTCGATTTTGAGGTCCTATGGGACCAACCGTGGAGAAACTTGGAACCTTTCTCTATGGAGAAAGTTGTTCAGTTTGATGGTCTGATCATCCCCTTAAAAAAGTGTCAGCATATTAAGAAGGGTCTTTATGTACAGATTTTGTTATTTGAACATGAAACTGTATAAACTGATAATAATAGCATAGCATAGCATATGCTCACGACTATATTCCCCGAGGGAGTAGTCAGAGATATTCAGCAACTTCAGAACATCCACGTTTCACTAGTAGGTAGTACCGAAACTCTGTCCAGTGTGACGGGGAGTGAGCCCGTCGCCACTTGTAATGGACAGTGGGTACAATACATGCCTCGAAATTGAAGCATGCAGGTTTCCTCACGATGTTTTCCTTCACCGAAAAACCAGCGGTGTTACAAATCGTACATAAATTCCGAAAAACTCATTGGTACGAGTCGGCCTGGACGGGGATCGAACCATCGCCTCCTGCACGGCAGGCAAGATTACTCTCCAGTGGACCACCACGGCTTTTTTAAGTGATAATAATAACGGTGACAATTATCACGTCCAGGTGACAACAACGTTCAAAGAGGCCGGCTCCGACGCCGAGAACAAGGCGGTGACCGAGCTCTGCCTCCGTGGTCTCCAACTGCTCTCCTCCTGGTGCTCGATCCTCACAGAGCTGTGCTCGTGGAAGCTGCTGCATCCCACAGACCACGCGACCAACTCGCGCTGCCCTCCTGACGCCGAGGAGTACGAGCGGGTCAGTATTGTCACCAGCATGTCTAGCATGATTTCTCTTCTTGCGCGCGATTTGGCTTTATTCCATACTACATGTCGCGGCCACTTAAGTACAGCAATTCTTTGGTCTATGTCAGCTACTCTGGTTCTTCTGCGGATCTCTTCATTTCTGATTCGATCTCGCAGGGAAACTTCGAGCATAGCCCTCTCCATTGCTCTTTGGGTGACTTTCAGCCTAACTGTGAGTGAGATTAACTGACATAGCCCAAAGAATTGCTAGACTTAAGTGCTCGCAGAACCGATGGCCGATGGGGCCGAAAACTTCTCGAGTGGCGACCGCGTACCGGAAAGCGCAGAGTGGGTAGGCCCCTCACACGGTGGACCGACGACCTGGTGAAGGCGGCGGGACAACGTTGGATGAGGGCGGCGCAGGACCGGTCGTTGTAGTATGAACTGTAGCTATGTGAACAGTACAAAAACTGTCAAGTTCTGTCAATCGATTTAGGAGATACAGCCAGTCAAAGTTCCGACCTTTGAACGGCTGTATCTCCTAAACCGACTGATGAACCATGCCAGTTTTTGTACTGTTCACATAGCTACAGTGCATACTACAACAATAACATACGATCAGCCTTGGAGCTGATCGTAAATTTTTTTCAGACCTTTAATCATCAGTAACTCCTAAACCGACTGTTGTTATGCAGGCAGACCTGGTCCATCCCCATCACAGAAAAGCTCTATACCCCAAAAAACCCTGAATCAGCCTTGCTGCTGATGGTTGCAAAAAGTACACTTATCTCTCGGAATATAAGAAGATTTAGTCATAATAGACTTATTTCGACGACCCGGTTGGTGTAATGGTTACCACGCCGGACTGCCAAGTCAGGATCCTGGGTTCGAATCCCGGTTCGATCATGGATGTTATATGTGTGTGCCGTTGGTGTATTATGGTTCCCATAACAAAAAGCCTAAGGCTTAATTTAGGATCATTACAATGTATGTAAGCGTTATTTATTGGCCTCGATTCGGACTGTGCCACGACTTAACTAAATTTATTCTTGTCACTTTCTAAAATAAGATTAAGAAAAGAGACAGAAAACCAACAGCTGACTTTAGTGCTGTCAAAGTTATCAAACTGAACAACTTTCACTATGGGAGCAAAACGATCGGAGCAAATAAAATCTGCTGTCCCATTAAACTGCAATGCCTACTTGACTCAAATGTAATTGCAACAGCTGATTTTTTTTTGCTCCCATCGCTTTGCTCCCATAGTAAAAGTTGTTCACTTTGATGGGTAGACTCTTAGTTTAAAAGGATGCTAATGATATCAATATCTGTATTGAAAAATCACAGATTCACTGAAGGAAGCCTGCCGTCTTTTCGACTCCACTTTTGCAATCAGGGGCAGATCTAGCCCTCAAAAAAGGCTGCGGGCACGGCCACCCGAAAATCGGCCAAGTGCGAGTCGGTCTACGGATTCGCTCTCGCTCACGATCGATACATTGCATTTGTACAAAGGAGATGTTTACAAAATGTATGACGCCCCGGCCAAGAACCCCGGCCTCTGTAGGTACATACAGTGTATAGGAGGTCCACGCGGTGCGCAAAGCCGCGGGGCGAACACTAGTCTAAACTATTATAAAACTGTAACAGAAATGTGTCTGTACATTGAAGATATATACAAAAAAAAATGACGACATGGTTTTTACCTGTCCCTGATTCCAAATCACCAATTTTTGGATTTTTTGTCTGTCTGTTTGTTTGTATGTTTGTTTGTTTGTTTGTTTGTTTGGGTGTTTGTTTGTTCGAGTATCACGCAAAAACTACTGAACCGATTTTGATGAAACTTTTTTTGTTTGATAGCTTATCATCTGACTTAAAATCTGGTATATAATTTATGCGGACGAAGTCGCGGGTAAAAGCTCGTAAATTAATAAACCTGTAAATTATTGTTGTGTTGTTTAATTATGTGTATTTGTTATTCCGTTTGCTCACGAAAATTACAAAAGTAAATGTGTGTTAGTTTCCACATAAAAATATCACAATCTACTCTTACGCTCAGTTGCAGAAACGCTCATTACAGTTAATCCTCGATTAAACCTCTTGCTGTCACTTTATGTCTTGTTGACGTAGTAAAAGCTAATGTTTTTGGTACGCAAAAAAATATTTTTGTATTTGTATTTTTGTATTTGTTGTAAAAGCTAGCAAGAGATTTAATGGAGGATTAACTCTAATGACCGTTTCTGCAACTGAGTGTTAAACTACTGAACCGATTTAGATGAAAATTTTACAGAGTGAAACGCTATCGATCTCAATTAGGGTTGTGGGGTTGTGGGCATGCCCTCCCTGCCCACAGCGGTGGATCCGCGCCTGTTTGCAATCTTTAAGGTGGACTTCCGATGCTAGCGGCCGACGCGTCTGACGCGCGCGGCTCGCGGCTGACGGCCGATGCGGCCATACTAGTTACTATGAAAACGTATGGCGCCGCTTCCGATGCCAGCGACTGACGCGCGCGTCAGACGCGCGCGGCCGATGTCTATCGCATCGGCCGCGGCCGCGCGCGGCTATGCTCTGACGTCACGCAGAACAAGAATGTTTGCCAGAAATATTACGAAGATTTTACCGAAAATTTGCTTAATTTTTACTATTTTATTTGTATTTTATTATCTACAAGGTCGCTCAACGTAGCGATAACACCATCTATCGAGCCACTTGCAACTACTTTTTCTTTTTTTGGAATATCCCTCTTGCCTTCATAATTATTAGCTAGACAGCATAGATATAGCGAAAAGTTTTTAATCTAAGCTAGACAGCGATACATGTACAGGTTAAAAAGCCATGGGGACGCAATGCATCCCTGTCTAATTACTCCCAAAAATGTATTTTATCAAAATCCTGTTAAAAAAATGCATTCATATATTCTCTAAACCTATCAAATATTCTTTATTAAAATATGTATTGGTTTTTTGTTTGTGTTTTTATGTTTTTGTTTAAACACCAAAACATAAAAACGTACTCTGAATTTCGGGGAAAATACCCTTAAGTGATAACACTCTGTACAATAGGCACGCGTCAGTCGCTGACCTCGGAAGTGAGGTCTGTCGTCGGCCGCGCGCGTCTGACGCGAGGTTCTGTCATATATGACAGAACCTCGCGTCAGACGCGCGCGTTAGTCGCATCGGCCGCTGGCATCGGAAGTCCACCTTTAGTCTGCACAGTAGTTTTCAAAATCTACGTCCATTACAGGCCACCCGCTACAACTACACGTCGGAAGAGAAGTTCGCCATGATCGAAGTTATAGCGATGATCAAGGGGCTGCAGGTCCTGATGGCTCGCATGGAGACCGTGTTCGCGGACGCGGCCCGGCGCTCCATATACGCGGAGCTGCAGGTGAGGTGCCGTGCTAGGTGGAGCCACTTCTTATCCTGTGGCAAAGATAAAATATAGGGTAGATAAATAATATCACTATACAACGTGTTAATGAATGCGCCAAACCTCATACACTCCAACTGATTTATAACAAAATAATTAGATTGAAACAATAATTTCATTATTTTGATAGTTAAAATTTTAAGTTATTCGCATTTTAATGAGGCAAAAATGAATTGTTATCTTTTCAGCAATGAATGTAAGCGCTAACGTACTCATGAATACATTTTAATATTCTTTTTTTTTGGTAGTAAGTAGGGTGAGTGTGCCCGTGCGGTGGGTTGACATCGGGTTCAGTAAATTTAAAATTTTACGAACAAATTATTTCATATTTTGAAAAAAATTACCTATGCTGAAACCATGATAATTCGATTGTGCTCTCGATTCTAAACAAACTATTTTCTAGTGATGCGTTAATTCATTAATATAATAAGTATATTCATTATAGGTGTGCCCTTGTGGGAATCGAACCCAGGACCTCCGTGTCACGAGCCCAATGTTTTTAACCATTAGACCACGGAGGTAGTTCCATGGAGCCACTGACTCACTCACAAATGTACAGTAAACACTAACAGCATACAGTAGTTTGGTATGATCATAGAGTAAATAAATTATACACGAGGGTCAATGCCCATACTAAGAAAGTTGCCACCTTCTTATATGAAAACTCGCGCAAGTACAGCGCCGGTGGTGAGTAACGGTACTACAGCAATGTTTAATTACGTTAAAATACGTGTTAAACACATCTAAACTATTATAAAACTGTAACAGAAGTGTGTCTGTACATTGAAGATATTTACAAAAAAAAGATTACGATATGGTTTTTAGGCTTCCCTGATTCCAAATCACAAATTTTTGGACTTTTTGTCTGTCTGTTTGTTTGTTTGTTTGTTTGTTTGTTTGTTTGTTTGTTTGTTTGTTTGTTTGTTTGTTTGTTCGTTTGTTTGTTTGTTTGTTTGTTTGGGTGTTTGTTTGTTCGAGTATCACGCAAAAACTACTGAACCGATTTTGATGAAACTTTTTTTGTTTGATAAGCTATTATCATCTGACTTAAAATCTGGTATATAATTTATGCGGACGAAGTCGCGGGTAAAAGCTCGTTTGTTATAAAAATTTTTAAGAAAATTAATCTATCTATAAACTATTATAAAACTGTAACAGAAATGTGTCTGTACATTGAAGATATTTACAAAAAATAAATTACGACATGGTTTTTACCTGTCCCTGATTCCAAATCGAGTTTCGGTACTACTAGTGAAACGTGGATGTTCTGAAGTTTCAGAATATCTCTGACTACCCCCTCGGGGAATATAGTCGTGAGCATATGCCATGCCTGATTCCAAATCACCAATTTTTGGATTTTTTGTCTGTCTGGTTGTTTGTTTGTTTGTTTGTTCGAGTATCACGCAAAAACTACTGAGCCGATTTTGATGAAACTTTTTTTGTTTGATAGCTTATCATCTGACTTAAAATCTGGTATATAATTTATGCGGACGAATTCGCGGGTAAAAGCTTATAATTTATTTCCGTGGAACAAAACTCAAATAATAGTGATCTAATAACATTTAATTAAGATTTATCTGTCGTTCAGGCCAGTAGCGACATCTGTTTGCGCCAAGACTATACTAAATCTAAAATGTATGGAACTGTCCAGACATGGTTTGATTATTCAATCAATGATATAAATTTTTGCAGGACTTTGTACAGCTGGTATTGAGAGAGCCGCTCAGAAAAGCAATCAAGAATAAGAAGGACCTGATTAGAAGGTAAGCAGTTTAATTTACAGTCATCATCATCATCATCAGCCTACAGGGTGTAACAAAACACCCTAGTAATACTTAAGGGGGTGCTTCAGACCATCAAACTGAACAACTTTCACTATGGGGTCAACATCGAGAAAAAATAAAAAAATCTGCCGTCCCATACATTGAGTTGAGATGGTACTGCAGTTTTGTATGAAAGAGCTGATTTTTTTTCGCGATTTCGATGTTGGCTCCATAGTGAAAGTTGTTCAGTTTGATGGTCTGAAGCACCCCCTTAAGTATTACTAGGGTGTTTTGTTACACCCTGTACAAGGTGTACGGAAAAGTATCATTAACCTTTAAACCACATACTCTACCCATCAAACTGAACAACTTTAGTATAGGAGCAAACATCGAAATCGAGAAAAAAAGTTGTTGAAGCTTCCCTTTAATATTTTCACTGCTGCAAAATAAACGCTAGGCGTGTTTATTTATCACCAGTAAAAGTGTTAAATATGACCACACCCTTCTGCCACATATCTTTGTAACCAGTAGGCCTACCATGAGTTTACGCTGTACGTTACTACTGTAGTTGCGGCGCCAATTTTGTGTGACAGAGTTCTCAATGTAACCACTAGGAGCGCTGTACGAAATTCAATGCAAAATCTCATGGTACAATAATATACTGCGCCTGGTATTCTCTTCCGATCACGTGACTGACCACGTGACTGACACAAGCCTACGTCATCATACCCTTTTACCATGTTTAGCAGCCATTTTTTTGTGACGTAGGCTTGTGTCACTCTGGGAATAGAAGACCTTGTTTTTTTAGACCATGCAAAAACTGTAGTTAACTACAGTAGTTTTACTGTAGTTTACTAAAGCGTAAACCCATGGGAGGCCTTAAAATATTTATTACTATTCTTTGTTACTTTTCTCATGTAAGTGAACGTATATTAAAATGTTTTTAACCGTAACTCGTATGAAAAAAAAATTAAAACCGCCTTCAAAAAACTAAAAAGTTAAAAAATAATATTGCAGCCGATGACTTTTTCGTTCGCATCATAAGAACATTAATTTGTTTTATTGAAGTCGGTGTCAAGCCGGTACGATTCGCGACATGGCTTGCATTTTTTGGCTTGGCTTGACACCGACTTCTATAAAACAAATTAATGTTCTTATGATGCGAACGAAAAAGTCATAGGCTGCAATATTATTTTTTAACTTTTTAGTTTTTTGAAGGCGGTTTTAATTTTTTTGTTAAAATTTTGTTTATTTCACAATTTTCAGTGGTGAATTCATTAGTTCGATTTAATAGTAGTGCTTTAAATTAACAAACGCACTAGTCGGCACTACGATTTTCGAAGGTTCCCCTCGTTATCTCTGGGATCCATCATCAGATCCTGGTTTCCTTATCATGGGACCTCTCTTGGGATATCTCCTTTCCAACAAAAAAAGAATCATCGAAATCGGTTCATAAACGACGAAGTTATCCGCGAACACACATAAAAAAATATATACAGGGTGTACAATAAAATGGGACAGCTACTTAAAGGGGTGCTTCAGACCATCAAACTGAACAACTTTCTCAATGGGACCAATATCGAAATCGCGAAAAAAAAAACCTGCTGTCCCATACATTTCAGTAAAGGGGTGCTTCAGACCATCAAACTGAACAACTTTCTCTATGGGACCAATATCGAAATCGCGAAAAAAAAATCCGCTCTCCCATACAAAACTGCAAACATAACTCGACTGAAATGTATGGGACAGCAGATTTTTTTTCGCGATTTCGATATTGGTCCCATAGAGAAAGTTGTTCAGTTTGATGGTCTGAAGCACCCCTTTGAGTAGCTGTCTCATTTTATTGTACACCCTGTATACGGTCGAATTGAGAAACCTCCTCCTTTTTGAAGTCGGTTAATGATAATGAAAAAATATTCTTGTCCCTTTCAGCATCATAGTGTCAGTGAGGGAGACATGCGGGGACTGGGCGCGGGGCTGCGAGCCGCAACAAGACCCCGTGCTGCGAGGCAAGAAGGACGGCGAGACTAGCTTCACGATCAAAGTACCGAGAAGGAATGTCGGTAAGCACACGATATTACTATTATTAATTTGTTCTCTTGTTGGTACACGAGGTTGTTTCAAGTTTGCCGCATCCAGAATATGGAATGACTTACCGCCACCAGGAGTGCGATTTTTGAAAATCATACGAGCGACTTGACATTCGCCTACGAATTGAGATTTTCATTCCGAGTGGTTACGTTTTTCTCTATTTTTGAAATCGTTCGGATGTGCAATAACCGTTTCGTTTCACACAGAAAACGTTTCAATTGAACGAACGAACGAATGAATGGTTTCATAGTAACATTTCAAATCGGACTTTACCGCCAAAATTACGGGATAACGGAACGTAGAAAAAAAGTGAAATCTGTTGACGTCTGACAACATTACAAACGTCAAACATTCGAGTGGTAGAATTGGATACGAGTGGTTCGGAGCACTCGTTGTAAGTGATAGAAAGTGGAATTCAAAAAAAATGGGAATGGAAATGGCAAATCATCGATTTTACGTCATTTTCTACTACTCGCTTTGAACGTATGATATTCAAAAGTCGCACTCCAGTGCGCGGTTCGCTGTCTGAATCCCGGCACACGTTTCGTAATAGTAGATTATGTACCAAGGGGATAAAGCAGTGTCTTTCATCACGGGCGCGATATTGAATCCCGAGCGTAACGAGGGATTCTAGGGTTAACTCCCGAGCGCAGCGAGGGTGTTTTTAAGACTAGAATCCTGAGTGAAGCGAGGGGTTCAAGCTCGCCCAAGATGAAAACACGTTTATCCCCGAGGACCATACTCTACTTTTCACACCCTCCGCGAGAAAATAAAAAGCAATACTGTTAGAAACCCAGGGGAGCGTGTGAATTCTCTATGGTTAGAAACCAATTATTTTATTAGAGTTTATAACAAAGTATTAGAGTTCAATAGTATACTTAGTAAGTATTTAGAAAACACAATTTTATTAAATTAAAAGTGAAAGTAGATATTTGAAACATTAAACCAGGAGTGCGATTTTTGAAACTCATTTTTTGAACTCAGCAGTTGAAAATTTCAATATTACTACGGAGACGTGCATTTTTCTACTGCTGATTTGACATTAAAAAATCATACTCCAGGAGTGCGATTATCGAAAGTCAAATCAGCAGTAGAAAGATTCGTATCTCCATAATAATTTTGACATTTTCAACTGCTGAACTCAGCGAATGAGATTCAAAAATCGCACTCCAGTTGTGGAAAGACAATGTAATATTTTTTTATTACTTTGTTCGTAGCAATAGGTACAGAGATATGCAGTATTCGCGCCTTTTTTTCTTTTTTTGTGTTCAATACTCGTGGTGGCCAGTTCAAATTTCGAATTAAGTTCTTTTTGGTGCCTGTCTCCATGATAAGTTTTCATACGAATTTTAAGTAAGGGTCGTAGTAAATATTAAATAATCTGTGGATGCGGTTCCATATTCAAATCTCATTATTGACCAGCGGGTTATAATTAAATTCAGTACAATATTATTGCCCGGCTAGGCCCAGGGCCACAGCCACGACACTCCTCGTACGTGTGAGCCCCCGCGTCGGTGACCTATAGGGTTGATACTTGCGGAAAACGAATATTCAATTCAATTCAATTCATTTATACTTTATTGCACACCAAAACAGAATATAAGCATAAGCATATGCTCACGACTATATTCCCCGAGGGGGTAGTCAGAGACAACACACAACAAGACAACAGAAACAGAAAAAAACAGAATATACATTTGAATAAAGATATAGAATTACAAATAAGGTGGTCTTATCGCTAAAAAGCGATTTCTTACAGACAACCTTATTTACACTGGTGCAAGGAAATAATAAAAGACATAGGTACTAATACTCTGGGGATGACACTAAGTAATTAGAATTATTGTTAATAATGTTCATTTCAAGTTTAAAATTATTTTAACAGAATTTATGTTGTAAAGAATATAATTATTTTGTAGGTGGGTTACTTACAACGTATTACAGGTAGTTCTTTCTAATTAGTTTGTGTATTACAGCTGGTAACTATAAAGACTTAAGACGTTTCAAAAAATTACATTAGAGCTTGAACCTAAACTTTTACTTATATGCAAGAAGGTTGAAATTTTCCTTGCTTATACGACATAAAGTTTAACTTACTACAAAATGATGGGCCTCGTATCTCATTCATTTTAAGGGATATCAAAACATGATTTAATACAGATCGATAGAGAAAAAAATTCGAAGTTCAGTGGTATTTTCAGGGGACTTACGACAAAATGTCCCTTACGACATTTGCAATTTCCACTGTTGATGTTTTTATCGTAAGCGACAAATTCAGCATACGACGCGCACAACTCTCAAGTTGCGTTTCAAATGTCGTAAGGGACATTTTGTCGTAAGTCCCCTGAAAATACCACTGAACTCCGATTTTTTTTCTCTGATTAAACAAATTCACTGTACGCTTAGGCACTT
Organism: Agonopterix subpropinquella; assembly: GCA_922987775.1. NCBI lineage: Eukaryota > Metazoa > Arthropoda > Insecta > Lepidoptera > Depressariidae > Agonopterix > Agonopterix subpropinquella. The sequence continues at coordinate 8,495,441 of OV277718.1, read as the reverse complement.
ACATTAAAATCAATAGAAGGTATGGAACATATTCATCGCTTCTATCGAGCGTTTTTAGGAAGATCGTAAGCTGAGCTTTGCCCGCTGAATTTGTCACTCAAAATAAAATTTTATTGCTGTCTTTTGCGTTTAGTTGTTTATTCATCTATACTTATAAAACAGTTCCGCTGACTGACCGACAAATAGCTCACAGCTTAAATCGCTGAAGACAGAATTATGAAATAAATTTTCTGCACGAAAGGTTTTTTATATATTCGAATGAAAACACCCTTAAAATGTAGTTAGTAATTAAAACTAGTGGTGTATACGGGGTGTAAGGAAAAGTATCATTAAACCTCTAAACCACATACTCTACCCATCAAACTGAACAACTTTTACTATGTGAGCAAACCTTTCAGAACAAAAAAAAATCTGCTGTCTCTTACGTTTGAATCGAGTAGGTATTCCTACAAAAATATTGTTTCTTACAAGCGACACGATAAAACGTTAAAATCACATCGTAAGGGATAAATGTATTTTAATTTGAAGTAATGAGTAAGAAGTTACGATTAGAATAAACATGTAGTATGTAAATTCCAATTCATTAAAATTTAAAGTAATTAATTTTCATTCGAGTAGTCATTTGTAAAATCGTCATTAAATATTACCTATATTAAGTACGTCATTTTTAAATTTACTTATTTACAACTGGAAACAGAAACGGCAACATCAAATGTCAAATTCTGACATATTGAATATATTTATATTTTTTTCTTAATGGCCAGTTATTTTAAGTTGATTTTTATTTTACCTAGGAGTTTACAGGTCCAACGAATGACGTCACTAGTCGGACCGAAAAACGACTTTATTTTATTAAAAATATCTGTAATCTTTTCATTTTGAAATTTCTGACATAGAAAATATTTTTATTTTTTTTAAATTACTGATTGGTTTGCTCTTGACCTCAATCCAGTCCTCAAGACGAAGATGGGGTCGAAGATGTAGCGAACTTACCCAAAAGATGCCTATTCACTCGTACTTTAAAGGGATTCGGGTTGTAAGTGCTCGGAAATTCTGACGCAGGCAAGGCATTCCACTTCTTGGCTGTGCGCATTATAAATTATGAAAAACAAGCTCTATAATCACTAATCAGCTATAACAACATTAAGTAAAATATAATTTGAATGTTATTAGGTAGGTATCGCAAACGGGGACAAAGATGAATTAAGTATAATACATACCTAGGTACCTTCCTTTGGTTTGTCTTCGCCTGCAATACCTACCTAATAACATTCAAATTATATTTAATTAATGTTGTTATAGCTGATTAGTGATTATAGAGCTTGTTTTTCTCTTTTCAGCTAACAGTTTTTTTATGCAGTCGGGTTTTTTGTTTTTCGTAATAATTTGGTTTATTTCATACTTTTTAGTCCAATGTCGAAATTGTAGCATAAAAGTACTACAATATACAACGTGTTAATGAATTAACGCAAAACCTCATAGAACCCAACTGATTTATAAAAAAATAATTAGATTGAAACAATAATTTCATTATTTTGATAGTTAAAATTTAAAGTTATTTGCATTTTAAGTTTTGAGGCAAAAATGATTTGTTGTCATTTCAGCAATAAATGAAAGCGCTACCTAACGTACTCATGGATATATTTTAATAATCTAGTATTGGTAGTTAGTAAGGTGAGTGTGCTTTTGAGGTGGTCTGACATCGGGTTCGGTAAATTAAAAATTTTAAAAACAAATAAATTAATATTTTGTCAAAAATTACCTGTTTTGAAACCATGATAATTCGATTCTGCTCTTGATTCTAAACAAACTACTTTTTAGTTTATTCATTAAGACGTTGTATACATATTTGGAATCGTCTGTTTACTAGCTTTCATTTGATACCCATATTGTAAATTTTTACAAATAAAAATTATTTATTCCCCCTCTTTTTTTAATTCCCAGATGCCATAATAAAAAAATATAGCCTAAGTCACTCTCACGATTTTTACAAATCTAACGACACATCATACGTCAAAATCCATCGAGCCGCTTAGGCTGTAGGCCGTGCCAAAGAAATAGACATACAAACATACATACATACGCTCGAAAAACATAACCCTCCTTCTGGCGCAGTCGGGTAAGAAAGATTCAGAAAGGCGCTTGGTGCGGATATGTGGAATGTCAACCAAGAAATTGTGATATCCCGCGACAATTATTGAGACAATTATCTCGAAATAGTTTTCGATTTAGGCCTCCCAAAAATATTTTGACAAACCTAATTGGCGCCGACGCTGTAGGTACTTTTTGCAGCTGTCAAACAAGAGTGACGGAGCACTGATTATGATTATACTAACAACAAAAAGCTATAGGTATATTTTTTTAATGTCCTTTTTAACTTCACACAAACAGTTCCTGGGTAAGAACTAAGTTCCTCGTAAGTGACAAATATGGTTTATTCGAGTAATCTCTAGATTATGATATCCATAATATTATATTTACGATATTTACGATTTTATTAAATTGAGAAAATTTTATCGTAAGTTGCAAAACATGTTCATTTGTACATGTCAGTACTTGTCGGTTACAATGAAATTGTTGAATATTTAATTTATCGTAAGTTGAGCGTCGGTCATACACGCCTTGTCACTTACGATAAAATGAATACCTTGTCACTTACGATAAAATGAATAATTAAAATCGTTCTTGTAACTATGTATTACAATAGTATTGAATAAAAAAAAATGTTTTGCTACGTATACTTGCAAATTACGATATAATTTTCTCATTTATTTATTTGAGAAAAGTAACTACCTCTTTAAGTACCTACTCCTTCTAATTGTATACCTACTCTTTTGTGCTGTGCTTTGGAATTAAACTAACCCTGAACTAACCTGTGTCCATAGATGTAGTCAACCAGTCTATCGCAACTGCATAGATGCGAGAAAATGTATGGGATGTGGTAGAACTTGAATGGGCGTCTATATTCGTCTCTTTTCTTGACCCTCTCTTTCATGAAATGTCACGTGACGTAATTCAGATGTTTTTCACACGTTATGAAACAGACTCTGTCTAAATTATTTAAAATGTTTTTGGGTGTTTATTATATTTAGAATTAATAAATAAACGTGAATATAAAACATAAAACACAAGTAAATTCAGTGTATTACGTGATATTGCACCATAAAAGCTTAAAATTAAGTACTAGAAATGCGAAATATGCTGTGAAAGGTCGGAAAGAAAAGATGGTAAAAAACGTAACTTCATAGCAAGATTTCCACTGGATGAAGCTCGGTAAGCATAAATTTATCCTATTTATTAGCCCAGGTTTATATTTAGGCAATCATTTTCGTAAAGAGCGGGAAGTATTTGTAAAGAAGTGAGGGATTTGGAGAAATGTCGATATCGATATAATTGTTGATACATACATGCAGACGCATACGGATACGAACGACTATGCTCCCCGAGGAGGTAGTCAGAGATATTCTGAAACATCAGAACATCCACCATACAAAAATCATCCATCATATTTTTGATGATATGATAAGATTACACTTTTGTATACATGTTTTATTTTCAGATGCAAAAAATGGGTTCAAGTTACTGGAAATGAAGATCTAGCGTACCTACATACCAATCGAAAAATGAACCAATTATTATTTGCGAGAAACATTTCCTGCCTGGAAGATTTTCATAAAAAATGACAAAATTGAAACCAACTGCTATTCCATATCCATACTCACTGCATACTATCCTGTAATTAGTCCGTAAGTTTTCCTAAAATGAATAAACATTTAAAAAAAAAACAAATGGGGTACGGCTAATATTGGCGTCTTTTTTTTTAAGCGGCCAGGTACCAAATGTTGTGGGTATTTTAGGGTGAATATTACCTTACATTGTTATGCAAAAAAAAATTTCCTGCGGTGTAACGTTTCGGAGATATTTAACTTTAAAGTTTCAAAAAATTAACTGTACAAAAGTCATTAAAAGTAACTCGTTTTGGGTCTTATACCACACATTATTTATTTTACAGCCCAGAATTATTAGTTTTAATTATTTATGATATCATAACGCACATTTTGTGCAGGAACGCACCGCAATCCTCACTCGTTTGCGGTGATGGTTTGAATGTTGAAATTTTCTATTTTGTAAGATATTGTATTGATTTATATATATTTGTAGATTACTTGTGTTACTGGCCAATGCTGTGTGCGCCTGTTATATGTGTGTGTATTAGAAATTGATTTTTAGCGTTCCTATGTTATTGTAAATGTTTAAATATGTATACTGTTGGTGTGCCATATTAAATAAAATAAAATAAAATAAAATACCTTAAATGTACATAGAGTCTTCTTTAAGAGTTTCATAACAGTTAGGATAGCCAATCTAACCTATTATTTCAATGTGGTATAATTTTATGTAAATTAATTATAATTATTAATACCTACGAATGTCTTTTCTTTATCTCAAGACAGTCCCAGACTTATTAGTAGGTGGCTAATTGTTTGTTTTATTCTAGTGATTGGATTAACATCAATCCATCACTAAAAAAATCTGCAATTTTTAAATATCAATATCATATGGCAATTTTTTTTTTCTGCAACTATCGATATCGTTAAATATTCACAGCACATCACTACTTTGCACTGTCATTTTGTTTTCAATATTGGCAACATGTTGCTCTATGTTGGCTATGGAATGGTAGCTTCAAGTCATACAAGTTGACGTTTTTTACGATTATTTTGCTCCAAGGAGTCCCGTCTCTTAAAACGTAGTGATTATATTCTCTTTGTAGTCAACAGTTTTTAATCTAAGCCTGTGTCATTATATTATTTTCTCAAACATGCTTGGAAATGTGAGCATTATTTTGACAACCTTCTTCGAGATAAATCGAAATTGCTGTACTGGCCAACTACATGCGCGCAGCGGCCGGCAATGTTTGTATGAAAATCCATATCTGTCGTGTTTTGCGGCCAAATAAATTACATAGTAAACTCATATCTGTCGTGTAATTTAAAAATGCAACGATCTTTTTCTCCTAAACATGGCGACCAAGGAGGTAACTCAAAAAAGGTTTTATTTAAATTTCGAACTAACTTGCAAATAGAAAGCTGTTTATTGAAAAAAAAACAAATTGTTGTTCGTTGTTCGTCATTGATTTTGAAAAGAGTTTTAATTTCCGCGAATTATTTGAGAAAATTTACTGTTTTCATTTCCGCGCATTATTTGAGAAAAGTACTATACAAGCCTTGGCCACAACTAGGCATTGATGGACTTACGTATGTGTGCCTCGGCTTCGCCTCGGCCCACATTTACACGTTCGTCCATCAATGCCTCTGTTGCTGGCCGCTGCAGTAATGTACTATTATGTTCGGTATTATAAATCAGTTACAAAGCAAACTGAACATAATTATCCTAAAACTAAAATATAACTATATGGTCGGCGTCGCACGCTTCGCTCGCAGAATCAAAGAAAATATTTACCTATTTCAACGGCCGAGTCGTGCAGTCGTGCGAGCAAGAGCAACCATGTAATTCAAAAGGTCAATGACATGTTTTCCCACCCGCTCGCATACTGCGCACCCCCCCTCGCTCGCCTGACCCGCACACATAGCCGCGAGCGGTTTTACGAGCACACATGCATGAGTGTCGCTTCTTTTCGCGGTAGTGTATATTTTCTTTGCCAGGGCTATAATGACTTGCTTTAGGTTCGAGTTACATGACATATAATGTTCCATTTTCGAGCGGGTGGTGTGAAAAAAATGTATTTTTTGGTTACACAAACAACAATCATTGGCGGCTGTGGTCACCCCTTGAGAAAATATAGGCCTAAGTTACTACACGCAAAAATTCAATGTTATTCCTTGTTGCATAATAATGCATACCTACTCGTATTGCTGTATAAATACATTTCTCTTGAGCATGACAGAATAACAGCGGTTGTTGGCGTTTTCGTCAACTTCCATCATGCTGAGTCATAGACCTTTCTGTCTCTAAACTTAAATTAATACTTTGCTATATTTCTTGTTAGGCCAGTCATTTTACGGAGTTTTGTTAGGCGGGGTAGGGAGTAATTATTAATTGGACTTTTAAACTGTAACCGGCACCATTTAGTGACGAAAATACTATCCTAAACCATATAAAAAAAAAATTGGCTACGCGACATAGAAATCGAAATTATATGTCCCAGAAGGCTTTTAAATTAATAATATTAATACCAATGCACTCCTTTGAATTAGATTTAACAGTATAAATTATTTTTGAGCAATAAAATAGCCATAGAAATTTAAAAAATGAGGTATTTATTCGAAAATACGAATGTATTTTTCAAAACCTTCTCAGTAGACAAAAATATTTAAACCACGTTAGAAGTATGTATAATGGTAAAGCCTTAAATATGTGCAAAAAAAATTTATCATCAGGTTTTTTTAGAACGAGTTAATATCTAAATTTTAGAATTTGAACTGTTACTGACGTGATTTTTTTTTTATTTTTATACATTTCTAACCTGAAATTGGCTCTTCAATATTAAGTATACCGAAACAAAATGTCATTTAGTAATTATTCCCGGCTCAAACCGTAAAATGACTGGGCTATGTGCCATTTTGTGTATTGCTGTTTTGAGACGAATAAAAAACTTTTATTTTTATTTATAAATTAGTGAGATAAATGATGATTTAATTTAATCTGCAGGTCCTTCATCAACGCAACTGTACATGATAAGAACGCAGCTGGAAGCTCTCATCTCGGACAAGTCTGGAGGAAGGCGGACCCTCCGCAAGGACCTGGACGCCCACACTCTTCAGCAGCTGGAGACCTTCCACACGCAGAGCAAGTACTGGGGCTGCCTCCTCAACCTGTCAGGTAGGCCATCATCATCATCAGCTCACAGGTGTGCTCTTAGTGAAGACCTGGAGCAGCTGGAGACCTTAGCAAGTACTGGGGCTGCCTCCTCAACCTGTCAGGTAGGTGATCATCATCATCATCAGCTCACAGGTGTGCTCTTAGTGAAGACCTGGAGCAGCTGGAGACCTTAGCAAGTACTGGGGCTGCCTGCTCAACCTGTCAGGTAGGTGATCATCATCATCATCAGCTCACAGGTGTGCTCTTAGTGAAGACCTGGAGCAGCTGGAGACCTTAGCAAGTACTGGGGCTGCCTGCTCAACCTGTCAGGTAGGCGATCATCATCATCATCAGCTCACAGATGTGCTCTTAGTGAAGACCTGGAGCAGCTGGAGACCTTAGCAAGTACTGGGGCTGCCTGCTCAACCTGTCAGGTAGGCGATCATCATCATCATCAGCTCACAGATGTGCTCTTAGTGAAGACCTGGAGCAGCTGGAGACCTTAGCAAGTACTGGGGCTGCCTGCTCAACCTGTCAGGTAGGTGATCATCATCATCATCAGCTCACAGGTGTGCTCTTAGTGAAGACCTGGAGACTTTAGCAAGTACTGGGGCTGCCTCCTCAACCTGTCAGGTAGGTCTTCATCATCATCAGCTCACAGGTGTGCTCTTAGTGATGACCTGGAGCAGCTGGAGACCTTGGCAAGTACTGGGGCTGCCTGCTCAACCTGTCAGGTAGGTCTTCATCATCATCAGCTCACAGGTGTGCTCTTAGTGAAGACCTGGAGCAGCTGGAGACCTTAGCAAGTACTGGGGCTGCCTCCTCAACCTGTCAATAGGTGATCATCATCACTCGCCGTCATTTTCGTCGTCATCATCACCAAGAGGGTCGAAGTTGCTCGCGTCCGTAGGTTTTACTCCTGAGACCCTACACGTGATCCCTGGGTGGTGCCAAACGAGTAACAACTTCAGGTGGTAGGCTTCGGCCGTGGCTAGTCACCACCCTTCCGACAAAGCCATACCGCCAAACAGGTCTCCTGTGTTTCCGGTATGATGTTGGAAGAAGCCGTATTTGAAGCCGAAATTGTCCGAATAAGGCCGTTTTCGGCTTGTTGTGGTCTCGCGCCGGGCATCTCGACACGGAGGGTAGCAGGATCCGAAGCACGGTCCACCGCTGGCCGACCGCAGGTTGTAGGGGGCCCAATTACTAGGCCAGCCACCTATGAAAGGCTGCCCCGCCGCCTCGCGAAAAATCCCGGATGGCTTCATCGTGCCGGTTGGCGACCGGATGGGAGGACCCGATAACATTATAAGAGGGGCTAGAAATAGACAGTAGCACTTTTGCTTCGGAGACGGTTGGTTGTCGCCACTTGCCCTCCCGCTCACACCACGCCGCGCGCCTTATGGTGCTATGCAAATCATTGCATATCGTGGCGGAAGGGACGAGGCTTGCAGTGGCGGCTGACCGCCTGTAGACCGTAACTTGCTCGCGCCTGTGTGACTATTCCATAGGCGCTGTTTATACAAAAAAGACGTGTGTTGGTGGCGGATAGTCAAAGTAACACCAATATAAACCTTATAGTACGCAGCATAGCGTCAATTTTGTCGTAAAGGAAAATCGCGCCCGCGCCACCAGGCGACGTCGCCTGTAATTCTCCAAACGACGCTATGCTACGTACTATAAAGTTTATATCAGGGACCAAAATTTTCGGTTACCTTTATTTAAATGTTACCTTTATCCAGGTGACAACCATATCAATGGAAAGCGAGTGAGTGCGGGTAAGGTTCAGTGTAGACGGAGCGGCAAAAAGCGCTCGTGTTTTTTAATAACACTGAAAAATGAACTTTAATTTGTACTAATCAAAAGTACAAAATTTATTGAACAACGTCGTTGTTGTAGCGGGTGAGGCAAATTTTGGAGCGCCCGACGAGCGACGCGCGCACAATTTTCAGTGTTGCTACAGCATTGGACAGGTCGATATGATAAAGGAGTTGATTATTTACATTTTATTGAACCCAAAAGCATATTATTATAATGTTTTTTTTAAGTTTATGTTCATATTTGAGTTTAAGTTTGTTATTATAATTGATTTTAATTTGTATTTAGTAACGACTAACGAGGTACTTACTTAAAATTGAATACTTACTATAATGAAAAACAAACAACAATTTTTTTTTTATTTAAACATAACTATCTCTGTGTACGCGGACCGTTAGTAGAATGATATTAAGGTTACCTCTAAAAATACCTGTAAAAAATAGAGGTTGTAACCAAAAAGTACTGGTATTATCGATACCGGTTTCGGTCCCTGGTTTATATTGTCTTATTTAGACTATCCAGCACTACGAATAAGAATGTATAGAAATGTAAATCAAGCTCAAAAAGTGACCCCAAAAAAAGTACACAGTGTTCGAAATTTGTTCCTTAAAAACTACACCTTGCCGCCAAAACTCATACAAAATGTAATTTTTCGAAGGGTGCCAAAAATTATGTTGCTTTTGTTTAGAGTTATTCTTCCATAGTTATTCTTATTCGTAGATCCAGCACCGCCACACGTCTCTTCCGTATAAACCGTGCCATAGACTACCCATATAACACAACTGCCTGCCACCGCTGACAGTCACAGTGTGTGGGAGGCTTAAATAGTGATGTCATTGCTAAAATTGTTGAATGTTGTTAACAGATTCGCTCCAGAAATGCTGTGATCTGTCCCAACTGTGGTACAGAGAGTTCTACCTTGAAATGACCATGGGCAGGAAAGTGAACGTAAGTATAATTTAATTTAATTTAGAATTACTTAAATTTGTGTCGACGCCGTGGTGGTCTAGTGGTGAGTAGCCTCGCCTTCCGGAGGTGACGGTTTGATTTCGCCCTGGTTGTACGGTGTTACGTCTTTTATTTTATTATTTTTTATTATAATGCTCACGGACCAATCACGGCACTCTACGGTTGCGCGCCAAAAATTATCTGCTTCTATTGTCGATTGATTTCGCGCCTGACGCATAACCGACTCGATCTACATTCGGTCATTTATATTATAAACGAGCATTTACCCGCGACTTCGTCCGCATAAATTATATACCAGATTTTAAGTCAGATGATAAGCTATCAAACAAAAAAAGTTTCATCAAAATCGGTTCAATAGTTTTTGCGTGATGCTCGAACAAACAAACAAACAAACAGATAAAAAATAAAAAAATTGGTGATTTGGAATCAGGGACATCTGAAAACAATATCGAAATTTTTTTTTTGTAAATATCTTCAATGTACAGACACACTTCTGTTACAGTTTTATAATAGTTTAGAAGTAATGTATGAAATAGATTGAAGGCTTTTGTAGTATTTTGGTATTTTAAATAAAAAAATTGGTGATTTGGAATCAGGGACATCTGAAAACCATATCGATTTTTTTTTTTTTGTAAATATCTTCAATGTACACACTTCTGTTACAGTTTTATAATAGTTTAGAAGTAATGTATGAAATAGATTGAAGGCTTTTGTAGTATTTTGGAGTAGCACTTTTTAAATGTAGTTTAAAAAAAAAAGATATGTAACTGAACGTTAAAAGACCTCTTAACAAACCAAAATTTTATGTTTTTTTCTTTTGGTCGAATTTTCTCGAAGATATGTTAAATAGCTTCCGTTTTGAGTTTGAGTTTTTCGGAATTTATATACGATTTGTAACACCACTGGCTTTTCGGTGAAGGAAAACATCGTGAGGAAACCTGCATGCTTCAATTTCGAGGCATGTATTGTACCCACTGTCCATTACAAGTGGCGACGGGCTCACTCCCCGTCACACTGGACAGAGTTTCGGTACTACTAGTGAAACGTGGATGTTCTGAGGTTTCAGAATATCTGTGACTACCCCCTCGGGGAATATATTCGTGAGCATATGCTATGCTATGCTTCCGTTTTAAATTAAATTAAATTAAAATTAAATTAAAAATAGTTTTGTTATTTTATGTTTTGTCAGGCCTGGCTCACTCCGCACTTTAGGTATAAAAATGTACCTACGCGGTCGCGCCACGACGTCGCGGCCTAATTCAGTCGAGTGTCACGCGCTCATTGTATTGCACCGAACGACCTTAATACTTAAGTTAATACTTGTTTTTCGTTTCAAAAATTAAATTAGTATCATATAGATCGTCGGATGTATAAAATAATATGATAATATTCATAATCGAAAGATTGCAAAAAAATACTCCATCGTAATCGGTTGTTTGGCCCGAATTTTATCTATTTTTGACTTAGATGAATCAAAACCGTTGGCTGCGATCAACGACCCCCGGCCCCCGATCGTAGATTTCTTCCTCGGTCGAGCTTAACATTCGTTCGTTCGGAATCGGAACGCACTACTGACATCCCTTGCACCAGAGTCCATGTGTGCGTGACATTCACGTACATATAGTCAATGTGTGCGTGTCAGCCGTGTTTGGAGCGAGCGTTCGTTAGATAGTGAACTTTCTGTTGTAAACTCTTATACAACGTGTTAATGAATTAACGCAAAACTAAAAAGTAGTTTGTTTAGAATCGAGAGCAGAATCCAATTATCATGGTTTCAACATAGGTAATTTTTTTCAAAATATTAATTAATTTGTGTCTATAATTTAAAATTTACTGAACCCAACGTCAACCCTCCGCACAGGCACACTCACCCGACTTACTACAAAAACAAGATTATTAAAATGTATCCATGAGTACGTTAGCGCTTTCATTCATTGCTGAAATGATAACAAATCATTTTTGCCTCAAAACTTAAAATGCGAATAATAAATAAATAATAATAAATAACGCTCACAGGCACATACATTGTAATGATCCCAAGAAAGCACTATTAATAGGCTGTTTATTATGGAAACCATACAACAACGGCACAAACATGTAAACATCCATGACCGAACCGGGATTCGAACCCAGGACCCTGGTTTGGCAGTCCGGCGTGGTAACCATTACACCAACCGGGTCGTCAAAAATAACTTTTAATTTTAACAATCAAAACAATGAAATTATTGTTTCAATCTAATTATTTTGTTATAAACATAAGTCGGAATAGGTAGTGCTATTCAGATATTAAACATGATGCACGCCCCGTATAGATCAAATGGGTCCAAAAGATCCATGAATCGAATACAAATATTAATATTCATCACACAAATATTCGCAACATTACCCTGAATAGCACTACCTATTCCGACCACTGAGTTATAAATCAGTTGGGGTGTATGAGGTTTTGCCTTAATTCATTAACACGTTGTATATTCCGTGCTTTTGTTTCTTATGCAGAAATGCACAGTGCGCCACCAGCACAACGAGGAATGCAACGACCTTATCACCATGGAGAAACGCATCCAGTTCCCCATCGAGATGTCCATGCCCTGGATCCTCACCGACCACATACTGCGCAGCAAGGAACCTTCCATGATGGAGTGAGTTACTTTTATATCTACACACGGCGACACATCAAGCTATACAAAACCAACATAAGCTGGCCGCGCGACTTTATACGTTACTCGACATACGCGCGGCCAGCTTATGTTGGTTTTTTATAGCTTGATGTGTCGCCGTGTGTAAAAGGTGTTACAAAAATCAAAATAAATATGCAAGGGGGTGCTTCAGACTATCAAACTGAACAACTTTCACTATGGGACCAATATCGAAATCGCGAAAAAAAAAAATCTGATGTTCCATACAAAACTACAAATCTACTCGAGCTAAATGTATGGGATAGCAGATTTTTTTTCGATGTTGGTCTCATAGAAAAAGTTGTTCAGTTTGATGTACTGATCATCCCCTTAAAAAAGTGTCAGCATAAGAAGGACCCTGCATTTTGGGTCTTACTATTTGTATTTTAATCATTTCTATGTTAGTTCCATAGAGAAAGTTGTTTGAGCATCCCTTTTATTTTATTCGGAAAACTTACAACTTACAATCACAATTATAGTTCTGTTAGTACAATCTGAGCCAATTACAAGTTTTCATATCTAAACTATTATAAAACTGTAACAGAAGTGTGTCTGTACATTGAAGATATTTACAAAAAAAAAAATTACGACGTGGTTTTTACTAGAGCATGGATACCGGTTTTCGATATTATCGAAAAACCGGGATACCGGACCAAATATGCGGTATTGAAAAATTCGGTATTGGAGCCACGAATACCGGTTTTTCGATATTCAATAAATTAAATTAAAATGTAAAATATTATTGATTTTAAACATGTTACAGCCATGTTGAGCTATTTCAAATCAAATTAAAGACAAAAAAAATTATGTCTCGGGCGGGACTTCGAAAATTTCGTTCTCTGGGTAGAGGGTGATATGGGTTTAGTGGGTTCGGTGGCGCAATTGGATATCGCAATTCCCCGGTTTGGAAGAGTGCGGGTTCAAGTCGCGCCCGAGACTTTATTTTTCAATCTATAATTTGAAATTAAAATGTAGGCATACATGCATGCATATGTTCACGACTATATTCCCCGAGGGGGTAGTCAGAGATATTCTGAAACCTCAGAATATCTACGTTTCACTAGTAGTACCGCAACTCTGTCCAGTGTGACGGGGAGTGAACCCGTCGCCACTTGTGATGGAAAGAGGGTACAATACAAAAAAAAAGATACTTTATAAAATAACTCAGATTCATATTTTAGTAACAATTAGGTAGTTGCGGCTAAAACTCGCTACTAGTATTAGTATTTATTCTGTGATAATGGCGAATCCCGCCAAGCGTAGCGACACCACTGTGATGTAAGAGCTGCTCGCCTTCGTGCAAAACAAGTTGAATGTGATGGACGAGCTTAGTCTGGAGCAGATCGGCACGTCGAGCTGCACGGAGGACAAAATCCACGCCGCCTGACGCCGCCAAGGTGGTGCTGCACGAGACCGCCGCGACCGGACTCGTGCGCCTCGTCACGAGGATTTAGGACGGGCGCGGCAAACAGGACCTGCGGGACATCTTCAGCAAGCTCAACAAGCTCAACAACAAGCTCTGGGCGCGCAGCCAACGGCGCCCGCTTTAGAACCGCCTAAAGTTGGCACCGACGATGACGGTTTCACCCTTGTGAAGAGGAAAACCCGTATCCGTCGTAGCCCCAAGCATACGCGGTACCGCATCGGCTGCCGCTTCCTGTGTACATCTCCCACCTGGACAGAGAGACGACTTTGGACGACATTCTGCGTCACCTCTGCACCAGTGCCTCTACCCGCACATTCGAACTCCGCAATTGCGTAAACGTTTTCGTTCCAATGTCAACTCTATTACCTACAATGAAGTGCGGACTGAAACGATGGCGATATATCGAACATCGAAAGTCCGTTCCATGTTCGGAGCGACGGGCCTCTGCCGGTGCCTTCTTGCGGGAGCTGAAAAGATTTGATCCGGAAAGATTTTCGAATTTCAAGGCCTTCAAGCTCTGAGTTCCCGCCGCTCACCTGAAGAGTTTCCTGGCTCCCGACGTATGGCCCACTGGAGTCGTGTTGAGACGATTTAGGGAAGCGAGGACTAAAAACCCTAGGGAGTGTGTGATAGATAAAGCTTGTATGGATAGAAAACATTGAGCTGACAACACGGAGGTGGCTAACTGAAAACACGGAGGTCGCTCGCTCATGTTCCGGGGCGGCGACTCAATAGATGGCAAAACCGAACTTGTGTGCGTTTCCCTCGGTACATTGCCGAGGTCTTGGATGAAAATTGTCGTCCTATATGCAAGTTTTGTGAGGCAGGGGTTCACATTTATGTAAGAAAACGCTAGCTCCCACGAAGCATCGTGTGTTCACAAATGGTTTGAACCCAGATAAGCGGTGGCCGGCGAGAAGTCCAGACCTGAATCCGATTGAACACCTTCGGGACGATTTAAAACCATGGTTTCTAACTCGCGCCCAAACTCTTGAGTTTGGGCCCGTGATCACGCCCATGCCACCCTCCAAGACCTCCAGGATGCCATCGATGCTGAATGGGACATGTCGCAACAAGGTAAAATAACATTTTGTAAGGTTTTGACGTTTTCACTGTAATAAACGTGCAAGTAAACAAGAGTGACAAAAGACTTAATTTTTCTCCTTTTACGATTAATTTTGTTTTTTCTTACACCATGGTTATACAACCCAAATGAATATTTTTTTTTCCTGAAAGTAAATTAAATTGGCTTTCAAAAGATTATAGTCATTAATCAAATAGTACCCAGACTTTTGTCCAAGTAGGTTTAAAAGTAGTTCAAAGTAGAATTTTCAAAAGGTGCGATTTTTTTGACGCCGAGTGTGTTAAAATGTACTTTTATTTCTAAAATATCCATCTTTCTCAAAATGATTACAAGAATATCGAAAAAATATCGAAAAACCGGAAAACCGGTATTTAGAAATACCGATATCGAAATAATACCGGTATTATGAAAACCGCCGATAGTCTATGCTCTAGTTTTTACCCGTCCCTGATTCCAAATCACAAATTTTTGGATTTTTTGTCTGTCTGTTTGTTTGTTTGTATGTATGTTTGTTTGTTTGTTTTTTTGGGTGTTTGTTTGTTCGAGTATCACGCAAAAACTACTGAACCGATTTTGATGAAACTTTTTTTGTTTGATAGCTTATCATCTGACTTAAAATCTGTCATATAATTTATGCGGACGAAGACGCGGGTAAAAGCTCGTTTTTATTAAAACTATAAAAGATCCTGTATAATCGCAAACTTACACGATAGCCTAACTCTTTTATAGTAGCTCGGCGGTGAAGGGAAACATCGTGAGGAAACCTACATACCCGAGAATGAAAAAAATGCTTCGGATTTATGTGTAAAATATAGTTGCGCTTGGGGCAAACACAATAGTCCAGCAATGGTCGCAGTGTTATACAGGGTGAAATTGATATCATTAGCATCCTTTTAAACTAAGAGTCTACCCATCAAACTGAACAACTTTTACTATGGGAGCAAACCGATCGGAGCAACAAAAACATCAGCTGTTCCATACTAAACTTCAATGTCTACTCAACTCAAATGTATGCAACAGCTGATTTTTTTTTGCTACGATAGGTTTGCTCCCATAGTAAAAGTTGTTCAGTTTGATGGGTAGACTCTTAGTTTAAAAGGATGCTAATGATATCAATTTCACCCTGTATGAAGCTTGCTTGCAATAGTCTAACAATAAATAAATAAATAAATATCTTGGACAATGTCACACAAATTATCTAGTCACATTTAAAGTACCAGAATCTAGCCTGGACTTGTATTATGATGACTAGACAACGATATAGAATACATATACAACGTGTTAATAAATTAGCGCAAAACCTCATACACCCCAACTGATTTATAACAAAATAATTAGATTGAAACAATAATTTCATTATTTTGACAGTTAAAATTTAAAGTTATTCACATTTTAAGTTCTGAGGCAAAAATCATTTGTTATCATTTCAGCAATGAATGAAAGCGCTAACGTACTCATGGATACATTTTTATAATCTTGTTTTGGTAGTAAGTATGGTGAGTGTGCCCGTGCGGTGGGTTGACATCGGGTTCAGAAATTTTTAAATTTTGCAAACAAATCATTTAATATTTTGAAAAAAATTACCTATGTCGAAACCATAATAATTCGATTCTGCTCTCGATTCTAAACAAACTACTTTCTAGTTTTGCGTTAATTCATTAACACGTTGTATAAATACAAACACCCATGACTCGGGTATAAATAGTGTATTATCTCACGTTAATTATAAAATTTTTCTCATTTCCAGATACGTGTTATACCCTCTGGACCTCTATAACGACTCAGCACAATACGCGCTAACAGTGTTCAAGAAACAGTTCCTATACGACGAGGTGGAGGCCGAGGTGAACCTGTGCTTCGACCAGTTCGTGTACAAACTCTCCGAACAAGTCTACGCGCACTACAAGCAGCTAGCTGCCAGGTACCTGCGTCAAACATAGTCGTGATCATATCATAGTGTTCTAGTTGCTATACGTTGAGGTAGAGGTGAACCTGTGCTTCGACCAGTTCGTGTACAAACTCTCGGAGCAAGTCTACGCGCACTACAAGCAACTAGCTGCCAGGTACCTGCGTCAAACATAGTCGTGATCATATCATAGTGTTCTAGTTGCTATACGATGAGGTAGAGGTGAACCTGTGCTTCGACCAGTTCGTGAACAAACTCTCGGAGCAAGTCTACGCGCACTACAAGCAACTCGCTGCCAGGTACCTGCGTCAAACATAGTCGTGATCATATCATAGTCAAGTTGCTATATGATGAGGTAGAGGTGAACCTGTGCTTCGACCAGTTCGTGTACAAACTCTCCGAGCAAGTCTACGCGCACTACAAGCAGCTAGCTGCCAGGTACCTGCGTCAAACATAGTCGTGATCATATCATAGTGTTCTAGTTGCTATACGATGAGGTAGAGGTGAACCTGTGCTTCGACCAGTTCGTGTACAAACTCTCCGAGCAAGTCTACGCGCACTACAAGCAACTCGCTGCCAGGTACCTGCGTCAAACATAGTCGTGATCATATCACAGTGTTCTAGTTGCTATACGATGAGGTAGAGGTGAACCTGTGCTTCGACCAGTTCGTGTACAAACTCTCCGAGCAAGTCTACGCGCACTACAAGCAGCTAGCTGCCAGGTACCTGCGTCAAACATAGTCGTGATCATATCATAGTGTTCTAGTTGCTATACGATGAGGTAGAGGTGAACCTGTGCTTCGACCAGTTCGTGTACAACCTCTGCACTATATCTACTCGCTGCCAGGTACCTGTGTCAAACATAGTCGTGATCATATCATAGTGTCTATCTATCTAAACTATTATAAAACTGTAACAGAAGTGTGTCTGTACATTGAAGATATTTACCAGAAAAAGATTATGATATGGTTTTTAGGTGTCCCTGATTCCAAATCACAAATTTTTGCATTTTTTGTCTGTCTGTTTGTTTGTGTGTTTGTTTGTTCGAGCATCACGCAAAAACTACTGAACTATTTTTGATGAAACTTTTTTGTTTGATAGCTTATGATCTGACTTAAAATCTGGTATATAATTTATGCGGACGAAGTCGCGGGTAAAAGCTCGTTCAATATAACTGCGATCGCCAACCCGCCTGCCAAGCGTGGCGATTATGGCAAATCTTCCCAGGGAGGCTTATCAGGACGTCTATCGGCCTTTGACTACTTATATAGGGACTAGTTACGCGTGTCATTCTACTAAGTAACATTTCTGCCACTTTTTGCGGGGGGCGAGGTAACATGAAATCCGCAACTTTGGATTTTATTCCCCATTAATTTAGATTCTATGTTGAATGTTAAAAATCATGAAAAGTAGTCTCGTGTGAACCCCAAACAAAATGTTCTAAGTCCAAAATTATTGTTTTGCAATTATAGGCTGTCTCGTTTAGTGATAAGGTATAAAATTGAGTGTAAATGCACATGATCAATTTGTCTTATACCGTGGCAGAGGGGAAATGCTACTGCAAGGCCAGTCCTTATTCAGGGTGTAACAAAACATCCTAGTAATACTTAAGGGGGTGCTGCAGACCATCAAAGTGAACAACTATCACTATGGAGCCAACGTCGAGAAAAAATAAAAAAAATTGCCGTCCCATACATTTGAGTCGAGACGGTACTGCAGTTTTGTATGAAAGAGTGGACTTTTTTTCGCGATTTCGAAGTTGGCTCCATAGTGAAAGTTGTTCAGTTTGATGGTCTGAAGCTTAGATCAAAGTAAAATGAATGGATAGGCCCAAAGCGCTTTAAGTTGAAGCACGCAAAACTAGGGCACCTCAATACAAACTAGGGTACTTGGTCTGTCATCTCGGTACAAATTCGAAGTAAAACAGTCAATTGTTTTGCCTCATTTTTCTTGAAATGTTTGCGTAAGGCCTGTGCATTCATTTTACTTTGGTCTAAGGTCTGAAGCACCCCTTTAAGTATTACTAGGGTGTTTTGTTACACCCTGTATAAGTAGTTAAGTCGGCTGATATGATGATGATGGCGATAGAATGAAGTATAGTGGCGTAACACTAAATCATGTAATGATTGCAGCATGCTACTCGACAAGCGGTACCGCGCGGAGTGCGCCGCGCGAGGCGCTAGTACCACGGCGGGGGCGGGGCGGTACGCGTCCCTGCTGCGGCAGCGACACGTGTCGCTGCTGGGACGCCACGTGGACCTGTGCGCACTGGTGAGCGATTATAATGCTCATTCAGAACATCTACTATCATTTATATACCTTCGATACTTTGAAAATAGTACATTACTGCAGCGGCCAGCAACAGAGGCATTGATGGACGAACGTGTAAATGTAGGCCGAGGCGAAGCCGAGGCACACATACGTAAGTCCATCAATGCCTAGTTGTGGCCAAGGCTTGTATAGTACTTTTCTCAAACAATGCGCGGAAATTAAAACAATAAATTTTCTCAAAAAATTCGCGGAAATTAAAACTCTTCAAAATCAATGACGAACAACGAACAACATTTTTTTTTTTTTCAATAAACAGCTTTCTATTTACAAGTCAATTCGAAATTTAAATAAAACCTTTGATGAGTTACCTCCTTGGTCGCCATGTTTCGGAAAAAAAGATCGTTCCATTTTTAAATTACACGACAGATATGAATTTAGTATGTAATTTATTTGGCCGCTAAACACGACAGATATGGATTTTCATACAAACATTGCCGGCCGCTGCGCGCATGTATTTGGCCAGTACAGCAATTTCGATTTATCTCGAAGAAGGTTGTCAAAATAATGCTCACATTTCCAAGCATGTTTGAGAAAAAAAATATCTTGGATAATGTCACACAAATCATCTAGTCACATTTAAAGTACCAGAATCTAGCCTGGACTTGTTGATGACTAGACAACGATATAGAATATATATCTAAACTATTATAAAACTGTAACAGAAGTGTAAGACGGACGGACAGACGACGTAGGCTTAGTAATAGGGTCCCGTTTTCACCCTTTGGGTACGGAACGGGAAAAAATTATCTATGGTGATGTAGTAATAGTAGATTATGTACCAAGGGGATAAAGCAGTGTCTTTCATCACGGGCGCGATATTGAATCCCGAGCGCAACGAGGGATTCTAGGGTTAGCTCCCGAGCGTAGCGAGGGAGTTTAGAGTTAACTCCCGAGCGAAGCGAGGGAGTTAAGACTAGAATCCTGAGTGAAGCGAGGGGTTCAAGCTCGCCCAAGATGAAAACACGTTTATCCCCGAGGACCATACTCTACTTTTCACACCCTCCGCGAGAAAATAAAAAGAAATACTGTTAGAAACCCAGGGGAGCGTGTAAATTCTCTATGGTTAGAAACCAATTCTTTTATTAGAGTTTATAACAAAGTATTAGAGTTCAATAGTATAGTATTTAGAAAACACTATTTTATTAAATTCAAAGTGAAAGTAGATATTTGAAAAATTAGACCAGGAGAGCGATTTTTGAAACTCATTCGCTGAGTTCAGCAGTTCAAAATGTCAAAATTACTGTGGAGATATGCAACTTTCTACTGCTGATTTGACTTTCAAAAATCATACTTCAGGAGTGCCATTTTTGAAAGTCAAATCAGCAGCAGAAAGATGCGTATCTCTATAGTAATTTTGACATTTTCAACTGCTGAACTCAGCCAATGAGATTCAAAAATCGCACTTCAGTTGTGGAAAGAAAAAATATATACGGTCGAATTGAGAAACCTCCTCCTTTTTTGAAGTCGGTTAAAAATGTAATTTTTTTTTACTTTGTTCGTAGCAATAGTTACAAAGATTTGCAGTATTCGCGCCTTTTTTTCTTTTTTTGTGTTCAATACTCGTGGTGGCCAGTTCGAATTTCGAATTAAGTTCTTTTTGGTGCAGGTCTCCATGATAAGTTCTCATACGAATTTTAAGTAAGGGTCGTAGTAACTATTACATAATCTGTGGATGCGGTTCCATATTCAAATCTCATTATTGACCAGCGGGTTATAATGAAATTCAGTACAATATTATTGCCCGGCTAGGCCCAGGGCTATAATGACTTGCTTTAGGTTCGAGTTACATGACATATAATGTTCCATTTTCGAGCGGGTGGTGTGAAGAGTATAATGTTGTGGCACCAGGTGGCGCAGCGTATAAACGCGGACATGCACCGCGCCCTGGACGCGGCGGTCGCCAAGTTCGAGGCGGGCGACATCACCGGCGTCGTTGTAAGTATTCTTGTTGCTAACTTTGCCTCCCAGTATAATATGAACATCACCTCTTACTTGTTGCTAACTTTGTTACAGCAGTATAATATGAACATCACCTCCCTTTCAAGGTTCAAGGCTTCAGTTATAAGGGTCCGAATAGCTCTAATAAGGAAACATTTAATAGTTACCCAAGTAGCATGTATAAAATTCAGCTTTTATCAAATCAAAATCATTTATTTTCAGACAACTTTTACATGGTCCATTTGTTAGTAACACAATTAAATTTAAAGTAAAAACTTACAAACTATGTTAGTAAAGAGTAATAAACTACAATTATGACACGAATAACTACAAAAATATATTGCACATTGACGTGCCTAGCAAATAGACAAGTCTATTTAATAAGAACACCAACCCAGAGCTTTATAATCGGGCAGTCCAGTTTGTTGGAGATCATCTGCAGGATGCTTAGACTACTTATATAGGGACGCGTAACCACGTGTCATTCTACTAACAAACTTTCTGCCACTTTTTGCGGGGGGCGAGGTAACATGTTATCCGCAACTTTGGATTTTATTCCGTATGACTTTAGATTCTAATTTTGAATGTTCAAAATCATGAAAAGTAGTCTCGTGTAAACCCCAAACGTTCTAAGTTCAAAATTATTGTTTCGCAATAATAGGCTGTCTAGTTTAGTGATAAGTTATAAAATTGAATGTTGAATGTACATGATCATTGATCTTATACCGTGGCAGAGGGGAAACGCTACCGCAAGGCCGGTCCTTATAATAAGTAGTCTAAGGCACGATGCCGTTGTTACTTCATCGCGTCTTATACATTAGTGAGCCGGTTTTCTTTCTAACTATTGCGTAAAAGTCGTCTGTACGCGCTTCTGCAAACATAGTGGACGCACTACAATATCGACGCAGCCCCAGCAGCATCCTGAAAACGTTGTTATATTGGACTTGCAGGGCATATAGTGATCTCTGAATGTAATTAATCCAAAGGCTGCTCGTGTAAAATGATGTACAGCAAACTTACATAATACGACACAACATTGAAAGAATATTTTTAAATTACTTCCTGGCAAAGCTCAGGATAGATTTACTAATCAAGACCTACATTTCCTAATTAATTCCCAATTCATCCAGGAACTAGAAGGCCTAATAGCCGTCAACCGACTCTGCCACAAGCTCCTAAGCCGCTACCTTACTCTCGACGACTTCGAGGCGATCCTGCGAGAATCAGACCACGGCGTGCTGGCTCCATACGGCCGCGTCACTCTACACGTGTTCTGGGAACTGAACTACGACCTGCTACCCAACTACTGCTACAACGCCGCTACAGACAGGTACCTGGCTAGATCCTGCTTGAATCAGACCACGACGTGCTGGCTCCTTACTATACGTGTTCTGGGAACTGAACTACGACCTGCTGCCCAACTACTGCTACAACGCCGCTACAGAGAGGTACCTTGCTAGATCCTGCTTGAATCAGACCACGACGTGATGGCCCTTTACTACACGTGTTCTCTCATCTGGCCCCTTACTACAAGCCCTCCACCATCGAGGCGGCACGATATTTCCTTAGGATGCACGATATGCCTCCTATCCTGTGTATAATTTCAGCTATCATACGATTTGTGTTTGTTCTTTGATCATACACATTCGCCAGCTGCGACACGACCCGAAACGAATACACTTCGTCACGTGGGCAATGTCTTTTGACAATCTTTCTAGAATGTGTTTAAAAAAAACCGGTCAAGTGCGAGTCGGGCTACTCGCGCGCCGAGGGTTCCGTACCACACAATTAAGGAACACAACATTATTAACATTATTAACCTTTTTTGTCCGGGACCTTTAGAGCGAGACCGGCCACAACAACAAACACCACACACACACTCGGCCACGGTCACACTTGGCCGGTTTTTAGTATTTGTTG
Organism: Agonopterix subpropinquella; assembly: GCA_922987775.1. Taxonomy (NCBI): domain Eukaryota; kingdom Metazoa; phylum Arthropoda; class Insecta; order Lepidoptera; family Depressariidae; genus Agonopterix; species Agonopterix subpropinquella. The sequence continues at coordinate 8,472,549 of OV277718.1, read as the reverse complement.
CTATTTTGTAGAGTTTGTTCTATAACAGGGGTGGCCAAACTTTTCAAGTAAGCGGTCTACATTGAATCTCAGATATTCTAGGCGGTCTACTTTCAAAAATTATACTTCTGACATATTTATTCAATCAAAAATGTGTGTTTATTTTGGTGGTGGATAATTTTTCATAACTAACATCATAGAAAACGCTGATCCATAATCTACTTGTAATGTTTCCAAATTCATGCAATTTCAAAAAAATATGTCTTAGGTATCAATCAGAGTTTGAATATTATTTCCTCCTCGCACCACAAAAGATTTAGCTTCGACTTCTTCTACAGTTTCAAAATTCTAAAACAGTATTTCGAATTCCACATGCTACACAGCTGAACAGTTTTTCAGCAATATTCCTGAATTTTAGGAATTTAAATTAGATTTTGAAAATTGCGCCATAATTTAACAATTGATTTTTTCTTTCTTTTAAATTTTTGAACTCTTCACGGTCTACCATAAAACACGGCGCGGTCGACGTCTTGGCCACCCCTGTTCTATAATCACACAAAGTTTGACGTTTGTATGTATTACCGTTTTTAAGATAGAGCGTTAAGAAAAAACGTTGATAAAAACTAGTTTCTTGTTGAGAACCCCCCTTAATTTTTTACTTTTTGACATTTTTATTATTTGTCAACAAATCCGCCGTAATAACGCATAACCTGAGAAAATGTCAACTATCTAGCTATTACGGTTCAATAGTTACAGCCCTAAATAGGTAGGACAGACGGACGGACGGACAGACGGACAGACGGACAGACGGACGGACGGACGGACGGACGGACGGACAACGTAGGCTTAGTAATAGGGTCCCGTTTTTACCCTTTGGGTACGGAACCCTAAAAAAAGAATTACGATACGGTTTTTAGGTGTCCCTGATACCAAAACACAAATTTTTTGATTTTTTGTCTGTCTGTTTGTTTGTGTGTTTGTTTGTTTGTTTGTTCGAGCATCATGCAAAAACTACTGAACCGATTTTGATGAAACTTTCTTTGTTTGAAAGCTTATGATCTGACTTAAAATCTGGTATATAATTTATGCGGACGAAGTCGCGGGTACATGCTCGTTTACTTATTACGGAAAAAGTAACTAATAACTAATATCAGATTTTCTGTCGCACCCAAATATAAGAAGTGCTATTTCTGAAACTTACACACTTAAAATGATGATCGAAATATACATAATGGACACATAGTAATTATAAATAGACATAGTAATTATAAACCAATAGACATATTCCACTGTTGATTTGAACTTAATAACTAAAAGGAAACTATGATTTTTATAAATTTTACTTAGACAACAAAACCAACCATAATGGTAGAACCAGCTAGCCAACCAGCTCTATCGATGGCTGTATATTCGACATCCTCTTTAAAAGAATGATAATGATGAATAAACCGTGTCATGTTGTGTCCAGGTTCGTGAAATGTCGCGGCATCCAGTTCGCGGCGGGGGTGCAGCGCGAGAGGCCGCAGCAGTACGCGCACGCCATGATGTGGGGCTCCAAGCAGCTCAGCCTCGCCTACTCCGCGCAGTACGCACAGTACGCAGGTCTGTACAATACGACCAGCTAAATAATTAATCTCGTCAATCTTCGTTTGCGACCGTTCGTTTGAACTCTTTCGTTTGACTTCGTTTGAAACCCGAAGTCGTTTAGTAATCAAAGGGTGCAAACAAAGATAAAATATAGAGGTAGATAAATAATCATGGTACAATAATATACTGCGCCTGGTATTCTCTTCCGATCACGTGACTGACACAAGCCTACGTCATCATACCCTTTTACCATGTTTAGCGGCCTTTTTTGTGACGTAGGCTTGTGTCACTCTGGGAATAGAAGACCTTGTTTTTTTAGACTATGATAAATAATATAAAGCAAGACATAGAAACGCTACTTGACATCCATTCACACTCATGACAACCGCCCATTAGAATAAGTGAAATGTCAATAGTAAACGGAACCGTTGTTGGCGACAGCCAACCTTTTTTATATTTATTTGTATTTTTTTTATGATTTTAGAATGCTTTTAAATTTTACCGTTTTTGTTATGGATAATTTGTTTTGTCATGTCATTCTGCATATATTTCTCCCATAACGGACGTATTTTTATTGCCTTTTAAGTGCTTGAGCTCCAGTGCCATCCTCTACAACCGTCTTGAATCATTTTGTCACCAGACCTCCAGCTGGAAGACTCAGCTATTTCCTTACGTTAAGAACGAATTTTGCTTGAATTTTCTTAAAAAGTGGTGACATTTGTTTAACAGACGTAACAGATTTACGTCTAATCTAGTTCTGTCACTCTTATGGCAATCTGTGTGCGACTGTAAGGAATGACTATACATGTTTTAGTACAGTTTGATATTGGGTAGACCTGGGTGCGAAGTCGGGACAGCAGCGAAATGGCGAGAAAACTTTTAGCCAATAGCGACTAGGGATTGAAGGTGGCACATCCTGGTTGGTTAATATAATTACGCGCGCTATTTAAATTTGATAACTGCGCAGGTAGGTACATATCGGTGAGACTTCTTCTTAGACTGAGACTAATAAACCTGCATGTCTAGTATGATTTCTCTACACGCGCGCGACGCGCCTTCGCTGCATTCAAAATAACCTGTTCCCGCGCTTTTCGAGCCGCGCTTGCGTAGAGAATCATGCTAGAGAGTCTGGTGCTACTTGACCAGAGTCCGATGATTTCATATGCGTTGAATTTAAAAATTAGTATGGGAATGCGTTCGGCACTGTTCGCCGCGTCGACGGCGGGTGGCTTCCCATACTAAACGTGGTTTTTGTATGGGACCGCCGTCGTTCGCCGTCGCGTCAACAGAACAGTAAACAAAAATAATTATTTTATCCTTGTGCAGGTTTCGTGGGTCCCCAGCACCTCCATGCGCTCGTCCGCCTCCTTGGCTACCAGGGCGTGGCGGTGGTGGTCTCTGAACTACTGGGCGTGGCCCGTGGTCTATTGCACGGCACACTCGCGCAGTTCACCCGCGCGCTCGCACACGCCATGCCGAGGCACTGCAAGCTGCCGAGATACGACTACGGGTCTAACGGTGAGTATAGCATCATATCATATAGGTCTCTGAACCACTGGGCGTGGCCCGTGGTCTATTACACGGCATACGCCATGCCGAGGCACTGCAAGCTGCCGAGATACGACTACGGGTCTAACGGTGAGTATAGCATCATATCATATAGGTCTCTGAACCACTGGGCGTGGCCCGTGGTCTATTACACGGCATACGCCATGCCGAGGCACTGCAAGCTGCCGAGATACGACTACGGGTCTAACGGTGAGTATAGCATCATATCATATAGGTCTCTGAACCACTGGGCGTGGCCCGTGGTCTATTACACGGCATACGCCATGCCGAGGCACTGCAAGCTGCCGAGATACGACTACGGGTCTAACGGTGAGTATAGCATCATATCATATAGGTCTCTGAACCACTGGGCGTGGCCCGTGGTCTATTACACGGCACACTCCATGCCGAGGCACTGCAAGCTGCCGTGATACGACTACGGGTCTAACGGTGAGTATAGCATCATATCATATAGGTCTCTGAACCACTGGGCGTGGCCCGTGGTCTATTACACGGCATACGCCATGCCGAGGCACTGCAAGCTGCCGAGATACGACTACGGGTCTAACGGTGAGTATAGCATCATATCATATAGGTCTCTGAACCACTGGGCGTGGCCCGTGGTCTATTACACGGCACACTCCATGCCGAGGCACTGCAAGCTGCCGTGATACGACTACGGGTCTAACGGTGAGTATAGCATCATATCATATAGGTCTCTGAACCACTGGGCGTGGCCCGTGGTCTATTACACGGCACACTCCATGCCGAGGCACTGCAAGCTGCCGAGATACGACTACGGGTCTAACGGTGAGTGAGAAGTGACAGGTCAACTTTAGTGTCTTGTAACCACGGATTACCTTTCCTTGTGGTTACACTGGTGTAACCACGAGGATGTCTCTGGCCATGCTCTTGCTGGTTTATTAAATTCGCACTGTCGACATGTCGCACTTCCGTGATCCGCAATTTGTGTGTCGCACCTCCGTGATTCGCTCTTTGATGAAGTCGCACTTCCGTGATTCGCTCATTGGTAGTGTCACAACTTTGGGGTAACATCGTCGTAAGGCATAAGCATATGCTCACGACTATATTCCCCGAGGAGGTAGTCAGAGATATTCTAAATCTTCACAACATCCACGTTTCACTAGTAGTACCGAAACTCTGTCCAGTGTGACGGGGAGTGAGCCCGTCGCCACTTGTAATGGACAGTAGGTACAATACATGCCTCGAAATTGAAGCATGCAGGTTTCCTCACGATGTTTTGAAATGGCCGTAAGGCGGTCTGAAAAAACTCTGACACCTGGGCATGCCCATACGATAAGAAGAAGATAAAGAAAAGGGACCGAAGTCAATTTTTTTTATTTTTCTTCAGATTTGCCTGATTCTTTTTTCGCTTTCTTTTACCTGAACAGCTGGGTCCCGCTTTTTTGGCCATGTCCCGCCTCTTGACTGCAAATTTTCCGCTAATCCGTGCACTAAGGTTGGCAACCCTAGATGAACCTCGTGATTATAATTGTTCGCAGGAGTGCTCGGCTACTACCACGCACAGCTGACAGATATAGTGCAATACCCAGACGCGCGCACAGAACTGTTCCACGCGTTCAGGGAACTCGGCAACATCATACTGTTCTGCATGCTTATTGAACAGGTAAACCTTCCACCATTAAATGGCTGCTTGTCTACTGAAGTAACGCAAGAAAATTATAAATAAGCTCTCGGTTGCGCTCATTTTATACAAAAATTCACAAAATAAGAAACATTTTAACAAAAAATTAAAACCGACTTCAAAACAAAAATATAAAAAATAATATTGCAACCTATGACGTTCGCATCTATAAAAATTAAAAATATTAAATTCTATAAAATAAATATCGTGTTCCAAAAAAAAAACGCATATATTTACAGAGTGAGTAGATCAGCAGTCTGTACTGGAGTTTTCTGCCTCACAGACTGCTTTACAATTTTCATGGATTATAGTACTAAAAGTGGTACCTTGACTGTCATTTGATTTTACTAAAACTAGGCATGTTGGTGTGCCGATGATGAACATTATATAATATTAAAAAAAAATTAAAACCGCCTTCAAAAAAACTAAAAAGTTAAAAAATAATATTGCAGCCTATGACTTTTTCGTTCGCATCATAAGAACATTAATTTGTTTTATTGAAGTCGCTGTCAAGCCGGTACGATTCGCGACAAGGCTCGCATTTTTTGGCTTGGCTTGACACCGACTTCTATAAAACAAATTAATGTTCTTATGATGCGAACGAAAAAGTCATAGGCTGCAATATTATTTTTTAACTTTTTAGTTTTTTTGAAGGCGGTTTTAATTTTTTGTTAAAATTTTGTTTATTTCACAATTTTTAGTGGTGAATTAATTAGTTCGATTTAATAGGAGTGTTTTAAATTAACAAACGCACTAGTCGGCACTACGATTTTCGAAGGTTCCCCTCGATTTCTCTGGGATCCATCATCAGATCCTGGTTTCCTTATCATGGGACCACCCTCGGAACATCTCCTTTCCAACAAAAAAAGAATCATCAAAATCGGTTCATAAACGACGAAGTTATCCGCGAACACACATAAAAAAAAAAAAAAATATATATATATACGGTCGAACTGAGAAACCTCCTCCTTTTTTGAAGTCGGTTAAAAAAAAAACCAGTAGGTAAGTATAATTTTGTTAAATTATGTTATATTATATGTTATGTTATGTTATTTGTTATATTGTGTTATTTTTTCTTTTTTGTTTCGAAGTCAGTTTTAATTTTTAGCCGACTTCTAAAGACTTCTTTCTTAATTCGACCGTATATATTTTTTTTATGTGTGTTCTCGGATAACTTCGTCGTTTATGAACCGATTTTGATGATTCTTTTTTTTGTTGAAAAGGAGATGTCCCGAGGGTGGTATCATGATACGGAAACCAGGATCTGATGATGGCATCCCAGAGAAATCGAGGGGAACCTTCGTAAATCGTAGTGCCGACTAGTGCGTTTATTAATTTAAAGCACTACTATTAAATCGAATTAATGAATGTGAAATAAACAAAATTTTAACAAAAAAATTTAAATGGCATTAAATTTTTTTGTTAAAATTGTTCTTTCTTATTTTTCGGTGGTGAAATATATTAGTTCGACTCAGGTATCAGTTATACACGCAAAGGGTACACACGGCGACAGGTCAGGTTCCCCTGTTTGGACTTTGGACTATTAGAAGTTGAACGCTGCGAATCGTGCGAGAGGGTGCTGTATGTTGTTGTTGTTTCGTCTCACAGCACGCTGCGCCCGCGCCGGCAGCCGCGTCTATGCAGGCTCTCTACCGCACTATTTTGTGTTTTGTAAGTAGTGTAGTTATGGGTATATAGGGTGCGTAACCTGATGTGTCGCCGTGTGTACATCGATATGAAGCAAATCTTTCAATCGCCGATGATTTCTGTCAACTTTTGAGAATACTTTTTGACCGATTTAACCTTTCAAACGAATAATGGTCCACAATTGATGAAAAGAATATCGTAGAACATAGGTACAACAATGTTTAAAAAAGCCTACTTTGACGAATAATTTATTGTGTTCGTTGCAGGCACTGAGCCAGGAGGAAGTGACAGATTTGCTGCATGCGGCGCCTTTCCAAAACATCTTGCCGCGCCCTTACGCTGCCGGTAAGATGCACACACGCACATACAGGGTCCAACTTAAGGTGGTTTCAGTCCATACAAACGTTTGACGCACAATACGCGTAGACGGAATTAATAAAAGTAATATTTTATATATGGAAAAATAGGTTAGAAAATCTAGATGTCGCGTATCAAATAACATTTGCAATTTATAATATGATTACGAAGATATAAAGCTTTTAAAATATTTCATACAAAATGTTCAAAAAAAATAACATAAAAATAAATAAAATAATAATAAAAAATAATAAATAAGTATTAGTTAATATTTTAAATCTACGCGTATTGTGCGTCAAAGTTTTGTATAAAATGACCCCTCTGCAGCCGCCTTAAGAGGGCTATTCGAGTCCAGTGGCGCCCTCGTCACAATAATAAAGATTTCTCAATAAAGAAAGCCTAAATTAAAAAAGATCCCACTTGACAAACTACAAAAGCCTTCAAGCTATTTTCATAGAATACTTTTATAGGTTTTTTAAAGGTCTAAACATACAAATTTTGAAAAAAGAAAAAAAATGGCCGCTTTTGTTTTTATTCGAAATTATCTAAAAGTGGAATGTTTAGAACCTATAAAAGTATTGTATAACAATGACTTGAAGGCTTTTGTAGTTTATCTGCTGAGCACTTTTTTATTTAGGCTTTCTTTATTGAGAAATCTTTATAATTGTGACGAGGGCGCCACTGGACTCCGATAGCCCTCGTAAGGAGGGGATGATTAAACCATCAACCTGAAAACTTTCTATAAAGGACCAACGACCGAAACCGCCACATAATCTGCAGTTCCATACAAAACTGCAATCCTAACACCCCAAAATGTCGCATACATTTCGGTCGATTAGGCACACTATATACAACGTGTTAATGAATTAGCGCAAAACCTCATACACCCCAACTGATTTATAACAAAATAATTAGATTGCAACAATAATTTCATTATTTTTATAATTAAAATTTAAAGTTATTCGCATTTTAAGTTTTGAGGCTAAAATGATTTGCTATCATTTCAGCACTGAAAGAAAGCGCTAACGTACTCATGGATACATTTTTGTAATCTGGTTTTGGTAGTAAGTAGGGTGAGTGTGCCCGTGAGGTGGGTTATCATCGGGTTCAGTAAAATTTAAATTTTGCATAAAAATTATTTAATATTTTGAAAAAAATTACCTATGTTGAAACCATGATAATTCGATTCTGCTCTCGATTCTAAACAAACTACTTTCTAGTTTTGCGTTAATTCACACGTTGATTGATTATCACTAGTCTTTCTGTCTGTCCCTATGTATGCTTAGATCTTTAAAACTACGCAACGGATTTTGATGCGGTTTTTTTAAATAGATAGAGTGATTCAAGAGGAAGGTTTATATGGATATAATACATGCATAGTATCAGAATTGCACCCGTGCGAAACCGGGGCGGGTCGCTAGTTATCAATCAATCAATTATCAATAATATATTTATTTCAAGTTACATTGACTCATAATTTTGTTGTATACTTATTCTAATGACAGCAGATTTTTTTTCCCGAAATTTCAGGTCACCGAGACCGTAACTACCCCCGTGGTCTAATGGTTAAGAGCATTGGGCTCTTGACACGGAGGTCGTGGGTTCGATTCCCACGGGGGACACGTACTGATATGTCACTTTGTGCGTTTTTCCCCAGTTGGTTAGGATATTGCACGCTGAATCCTTAGATCAAAGTAAAATGAATGGATAGGCCCAAAGCGCTTTAAATTGAAGCACGCAAAACTAGGTTACTTCAATGCAAATTAGGGTACTTGGTCTGTCATCTCGGTACAAATTCGAAGTAAAACTGTCAATTGTTTTCCCTCATTTTTCTGGTTTGAAATGTTCGCGTAAGGCCCGTCCATTCTTGTTTACTAATGTCATTGGCTGAATCACTTGAGTGTCTGAAAAAAAAGATGATACCGTGCTTCGGATGGCACGTTAATCCGTTGGTCCCGTCTACTATCTCTGGTGGTGGTAGTCGTTACATAAAAACCACGTCAGAGGCCGTAAGGCGGTCTGAAAAAACTCTGACACCAGCATGGGTGGCATGCCACCGTGATACAGCGCTATCACACCTTTGCTCTCTTTCTATTTGCGCGCGAACGAACGAGATAAAAGACGTGACGGCTCCAGGGCCTCAATCGCCCTAAGTTTGAACGATACTACCAAAACAAAACCACAACCAAAAACGTTACGTTATGCACAATTCGTATCGCGCTAATTATATTAACGGTAACGATTTAGCTTTATTTCGGAAGATACGTTGGCGTAACGTTTGATGTCCGTTCGATCGAATTTTCTGCATTGTGCGATTTAACCGTTCAGAAAAAAATATCGCGATAGCTTTTTTACTTCAGCTGAACCAGATCTAAATAAACCAAAACTACTATCAGTTTAAAATAACAATGTGCATGACCTTGAAGGGCCGTTCGATAACTTCACTCGGTTGCAAAAGAATATAGACTCTATGCAAAGGAAATAATCATTTGAATGACTCGAGTGATGTTCGTGTGATTGAGTGACGTCACATTTGCAGGCGAGGTCATGCACATTGTTATTTTAAACTGATAGTAAACCAAAACCAAAGCCAAACCAAAAACGTATAAAATTGCGCAAATTGAGGCACAGGGCTTGCTGCCCACACGATAAGAAGAAGGTCACCTAGAGAAAGTTGTTCAGTTTGATGGTCTGATCATCCCCTTAAAATCATCGGCATAGTAAGAAAGGCCCTGTAATATTTTTTTTATTTATAATTAACTAGTGTTAACCCGCGACTTCGTCCGCACAAATTATATACCAGATTTTAGGTCAGATCATTAGCTATCAAACAAAAAAAGTTTCATCAAAATCGGTTCAGTAGTTTTTGCGTGATGCTCGTTCAAACAAACAAACACACAGACAGACAAAAAGTCCAAAAATGTTTGATTTGGAGTCAGGGACACCTAAAAACCATATCGTAATCTTCTTTTTGTTGTAAATATCTTCAATGTACAGACACACTTCTGTTACAGTTTTATAATAGTTTAGATGGACTCTTGCTTGTGCGTTAGCACTGCATTTCCGCCAGTGTCAAGTAGTTTATGGGAGAATCTATCCCATTCTCAGGGATTGTTTTTGGACAAGAACAAGAAGAAATTGAGGAATGCGGAGCCTCGTGGCAGGCAAAAACGCGACGCGCGATACCACGCGAGACGAGTGCTCGGGTCAGTTCCTGCAACGTGACTCGATTAACTTTGTATAATTTGACAGAGGGTGAAAAACCGGAGACGAAACAAAAGCGGTTGGAGGCGAAGTACGGTGCTCTGCAGATCGTTCAGAACGTGGACAAATATGGAACTGCGAAGGTAAGTGTTTGATCGCATGATCTTTACCTTCTCATGCAACAATAATGATAAGTACCTATCTCCGACCCCCCTAAAAAACCCGCTACGTAGTCCCAACAACGCAGAGGTCTGTAACCGTTTAGGCCGGCCTTCTAATAACAGAATACTGAAAAATGCAATGAATGAGATGCTACTTTTTCTATTGACTTTGACAGTTTTTTTAACTTCTACAGGGTGAAATTGATATCATTAGCAACAACTTTTACTATGGGAGCAAACCGATTGGAGCTGAAAAAAAATCGCGTGTTGCATACTAAACTGCAGTGCGTACTAGACTCAAATGTACAGGTTGTTACAGAAGTAAAAATAAAAATGTGAAAACTTTTAAGGGGTGGTTAGACCCACAGATTACTGATATGTAGCAAGCTACAGATGCGACAGTGAAATTTGCACTTAGTTCCATTGTTTCCGTTGTGGCGTTCTGTCGTCAAACTAATGTATATAGAACTTGTAGTTATAGGTATGTATACACTGATTCTAGGATGCAAAAATAGGGATATTTGACCAAGGAACAAACTATTCAACGATATTATTATGTCATACGACGGAGAAGAATTGAGGCTTCTCAAGGATTCTAAACTCAAGCTAAAATACCAGGAAAATCACAAGATATAAGCTTCTGACGCAACAACACGGCATGAGGCTGCTGTTGTTGTAAGTTCAATATGGCGTTGTATCTCGTCCTCATTGGACGATGATACAATGTATCATCGTCCAATGAGGACGATGGGAAACAGCGCCACAACGGCTACATCAGAACTAAGCTGTCATAGGCCTGGTTAGACCATCAAACTGAACTACTTTCACTAAGGGACCAAAATCGAAATGGCGAAAAAAAATCTTTTGTCCCATACATTTATTTACCTCGAGTAGTTCTGTAGTTTAGTATGGAACATCGCAAATGTCTGTAGTTTAGTATGGAATATCGCAAACGCATCGTATCATGGCGATTATGGCAAATCTCCTCATTTTGGTGGAGGCCCATGTCTAGCAGTGGATGTCTATCGGCTGGTATGATGATGATGATGATATTTTTTTTCGCGATTTCGATATTGGTCCCATTGTGAAAGTTGTTCAATTAAATGGTCTTAACTAATAAGGGGGCGGCCCCTTTAATGTTTATTTGTATTTTTGTAACACCCTGTATACAACAGCTGATTTTCTTTTTGCTCCGATCGGTTTGCTGCCATAGTAAAAGTTGTTCAGTTTGATGGGTAGACTCTTAGTTTAAAAGAATGCCAATGATATCAATTTCACCCTGTATAGACCAAAAGGTATTATACAGCCATGAATTACATCTACCTTTATAAGTAAGTACCTAGCCGTGGTGGTCCAGTGGCGAGTAACCTTGCCTGCCGTGCAGGAGGCGATGGTTCGATCCCCGTCCAGGCCGACTCGTACCAATGAGTTTTTTGGAATTTATTCACACCACATTCATATTAACACCACTGGTTTTTCGGTGAAGGAAAACATCGTGAGGAAACCAGCATGCTTCAATTTCGAGGCATGTATTGTACCCATTGTCCGTTATAAGTGGCGACGAGCTCACTCCCCGTCACACTGGACAGAGTTTCAGTACTACTAGTGAAACGTGGATGTTCTGAAGTTTCAGAATATCTCTGATTACGATTACGATAAGCTATGCTATCTCATACGCGGTTACACTGACATTCCGTCTGTCAGCGTAAGCGAAAAAAATATATTTGTTAATGAACGTCAACCATGTTTATCTTATAGCAAAGTCAGCTAGCGCGCGAGGGAGACCTCCTGACGAGAGAGCGTCTCTGCTGCGGCCTCTCTCTCTTCTCAGTGGTGCTGCGGCGCCTGCGCGCGTGCCTCCAGGCCCCCCAGTGGCCCGCGCCCCCCGCGCCCCCCCACCACGCGCCGCTACACACCGACGACACTACCGAGTTCCACAGGTACTATATACATACACACAGCCTGCAGGCCCCCCAGCGTCGTGAGTGTGTACAGGGTGTTACAAAAGTAAAAATAAATTTTTCACACTTTTATGGGGGTTGTTGAGACCATCAAACTGAACAACTTTCACTAAGGGACCAACATCGAAATCGCGAAAAAAACTACTTTTGTCCCATACATTTAGCTCGAGTAGATCTGTAGTTTAGTATGGAACATCGCAAAAGCATCGCATCTTGGCGATTATGGCAAATCCCTCCATTTTGGTGGAGGCCTATGTCCAGCAGTGGACGTCTATCGGCTGATATGATGATGATGATGATCGAACAACAGTTTTTTTTCCATAGTGAAAGTTGTTCAGTTTGATGGTCTTAACCACCCCCTTAAACGTTTATTTGTATTTGCACCCTCAATCGACGGAAGTGCATGAAAAGATGTATGAATGTCAATGAGGCTAGAGAGGTATGTCAGAGTAGTAGCGTGTGGCGATCCGTGGTCTCTGCCTACCCCCTTGGGACAATGGCGTGAGCTTATGTATGTATGGTTACTATAAACTCGATGATTATTTGAATGACCAAAATGTCTGGTCTTGACAATGTTACACTATGTAATGCAATATTGTATTTTAATTGTACTTTGTACATTTTGTTTTGTTTAAAAGATGTGTGTTGTAGAGTTTCTGGCCGCATATTCTCTCAACGGAACACCTTCCGACGCGGTGGTAGAGTCAAAAAATGACGTCAAAAAGCTATCTATATGATATTATTAAGAACGAGCTTTTACCCGCGACTTCGTCCGCATAAATTATATACCAGATTTTAAGTCAGATGATAAGCTATCAAACAAAAAAAGTTTCATCAAAATCGATTCAGTACTTTTTGCGTGATACTCGAACAAACAAACACCCAAACAAACAAACATACAAACAAACAAACAAACAGACAGACAAAAAATCCAAAAATTGGTGATTTGGAATCAGGGACAGGTAAAAACCATGTCGTAATTTTTTTTTGTAAATGTCGTCAATGTACAGACACACGTCTGTTACAGTTTTATAATAGTTTAGATAAAAAATTTTGAATTTTGAAATTTTGAATTGATTTTTTTTTTAATTTATGTACCTTGTATACTATTTGCCCTCAAAACTAAACAATTTGGTGTTTTAATCACAAATTTTGACCTGACTGCTTTGTTATCTTGTCAGGTTGTGGTCAGCCCTTCAGTTCCTGTACTGCATCCCGGTCGGAGACACTCAGTTCACGGTTGAGTAAGTATCCTTACGGTCGATTCACTCCAGAAGAGCATCGTTGAGCATTTGCTCGCGGCGGCAATTTTATCACTAGTGAATAAAGGTCAAATTTATTTGGAACGATACGGGCAGTGCGGCGTAATGTATGAAATAGATTAGTGAAAGTTGTTCAATTTGATGGTCTGAATTCACCGTTTCAGTATTTGCTAGGCTGTCACCGACACCGGTGAAATTGATATCATTAGCATCCTTTTAAACTAAGAGTCTACCCATCAAACTGAACAACTTTTACTATGGGAGCAAACCGATCGGAGCAAATAAAAAATTAGCTGTTGCATACATTTGAGTCAAGTAGGCATTGCAGTTTAGTATGCAACAGCAGATTTTTTTGTTACTCCGATCGGTTTGGTCCCATAGTAAAAGTTGTTCAGTTTGATGGGTAGACTCTTAGTTTAAAAGGATGCTAATGATATTAATTTCACCCTGTAGATTTACTTAAAAGTGCGGTCCACTTTTCACTTCTCAGAAGTCTTTTGAACTTATAAAAGTATTGTATAAAATTCATATTCATATTTATTTATTTGCAAGTCACAAGTTATTTGGATGTTATATAATATAAAGTAGGTACAGGTGACGCCCTGTAAGGGCACAGCAAAACGTAAAGGGCTACTAGTTGTCATCATATTAATAATTACATAATTAAATTAGTCAATAACAAATCATAGTATCAGTTAATTCAAATCACAATGTCAACGTTATATAATGTTAATATGTTAAAAAGATAGTGAAAAAATTAAAATTAATAAGTAACATCGTAAGTCAAAATTAATTGCTAGTCGTAGAGTCATCGAAGCATCTAGGTATCTAGTTTATCGTCAAAGAATTCTAAAATATTATAGTAGGATTTATTCAAAAGAAAATTTTTAAGGTGATTATTAAATATGTTGAGTTTTTCAATGTTTTTTATAGAATTTGGAATGTGGTTATATATTTTAATTACCATGTGGTGGGGGCTAGAAGAAACAAGGTACATTTTTGTGGAAGGTCTAAATAATTTATTTAAATTTCGATTATTTCTTCTGTTATTGATCATTGGGGAGTACAAATTCATATTTTTCCTGACAAATTTACATGACTCCAAAATATAAACGGACGTGAGTGTCAATATCTGGTGCTTCACAAAGTAAGGTCTACAAGACACCATTTGGTCGATATTTGTTATAATTCTGATGCATTTTTTTTGAAGGACGAAAACATCTCCTACTTCACAACAATTTCCCCACAGAACTATTCCGTACGAGAGCCTTGAATGGACATTAGCGTGGTAGGCTGCGAGAGTAGTCTTTAAATCTGTAACCCGCTTCAGCTGATAGAGAGCATAAATAAAGGAAGACAATTTATTTCTTAGTTTTAGGGTGTATGGTTTCCAAGTCATATTTGTATCTAAGTCGATTCCTAGTAAAGTAGCGTCATTTGTCACCTCAAGTGCTGAATTATCGTAGTTGTAAGATATCTGAAGTGGCGGTTTTTGTGAGGGTTTGAATTGGATGATCTTAGTTTTTTTTAGATTGAGTTCCAGGTTATGCATGACTAGCCAATCTGAAATTTTATTTAAGGATGAATTTAATTTATTCTCTAGTTCGTTTGTGTTTGAGCATGACATTAGGATAGAGACGTCATCCGCAAAAAGAACACATTCTTCGTCGATCATATTAGGAAGGCTGTTTACATAAAGAAGGAACAGCACACATCCCAAAACGCTACCTTGTGGGATAGAGCCAGTTGAGAGGACTCTATCAGATCTTAAATGCTCTATTTTTCCTGTATCAAAATTTGTGTTTTGGATTTCCACACATTGAAAGCGTTTTTGCAGGTATGATTTAAACCATGCGTGGGCTGTTCCTCTTATTCCCGAGTTATAGAGGCTGTCCAGTAAAGTCTCGTGACAGACTCTATCGTATGCTTTGCTCATGTCTAGAAGGAGGCCCACTGCGTATTCATGTCAATAAGTTCGAAAATCTTTTGTACGTATTTGTAAATAGCTAGGGTGGTAGAGCGGTGTTTCCTGAAGCCATATTGGTGTTCGTGTAAAATTTTATATTTTTCAAGAAAGGTGTTGAGACGTTTTACCATTGCAGTTTCAAATATCTTAGCTGAAGTAGGTAGCAGCGCTATTGGCCGATAGTTGTTGATATCAGTGGTAGAGCCTTTTTTATGTACTGGTTTTATGAGAGAAACTTTTAAAGCGTCAGGGAACAGCCCATCTTCAAAGGACTGATTAATTAATTTGGTGTAGGGAACAGTCAATATATCTGCACATTTCTTTATTAATTTAGGAGGGAGTTCATCTATGCCAAAAGAATTTTTATTTTTTAGATTTTTAATTATACGGTTTACTTCATTCGGCTCTACAGGGCTTAGAAAGAACGTGTTAATCACTGTTTTTGTATTCGAGTTATTCATCTTTGGTATAGGGGTTGTGCTTGAGTTTCCAATAGACACAAAAAAGTTATTGAAATTTATTGCAATTTCTTTCGGGTCATGTATGGTATATATTGGTGTTTTTAACTTTATATTGTTCCTAGGCCCGTGGGTGTTCTTATTAGTCACTTTATTTATTATATTCCACATACACTTCATTTTATTTTCAGAGGCGTTAAATTTACGTTTGTTACAAATTTTTTTAGACTCTCTAATCGCTTTTTTTAGTATTTTGCAATAAGTTTTATAATTATTACGAAGAACCGTATTATTGGTCTGTGTTATTAAAAGCCTTAACAATCTCTTACTTCGGCAAGATTTTTTCAACCCTGGGGTTAAGTATGTGTTTTCTTGCTTGATTTTATATTTAATGGTAGTTTTTGGGATACATTTATCTAGAGCTTTTTGCAGAATTTCATTAAATATATTATAGTTTTCATTTATATTGTTATAGAGTGTTTGCTTTTAGTTTTATGAAAACACTTTTTATTTTATGTTTTCTTGATTGAAAAATTTTAAATTTTGTTGCGAGGGCGCCACTGAGCGGCGTAAAGCCTCTCAGAGTTTTATCACACAAACGATTTTAGGCGATGTCGTAACTGTACCGCAATGACGCCCCAACAGGCAGCGCAGCCGCGACGTTGCAACTGAATCGCCGTGATTTTTAAACACAGGTGTTGACAGAGCGTGGAAGCGATTCCGCCGCGACACTGATTGGTCTCAGAAAAATCGTGCCGATAAGCGGCGATTTCACTGCTATAACGCGGCGTTTTCTCGGCGGTACCGAAATTAAATCGTTCCGTCAACATCTACACTCAAAAATCGCTTGTGTGATACGGCCCTGATGTATGGCGTCACTCATTAGCTATATGCCTTGCAGGGAGCTATTCGGCGAGGGCCTCCACTGGGCTGGATGCACGATCATAGCGCTACTCGGCCAACAGCGACGCTTCGAAGCGTTAGACTTCTGCTACCACATCCTCCGGGTACAACGAGTAGACGGCAAGGACGAACTCGTCAAAGGCATTGTGAGTGTAATTATAACTAAAGGCAGCTATAGTACGCGATCATAGCATCTTCGCTTCGAAGCGTTAGACTTCTGCTACCACGTCCTCCGGGTACAACGAGTAGATCTAAGGACGAACTCGTCAAAGGCATTGTGAGTGTAATTATAACTAGAGGCAGCTATAGTACACGATCATAGCAACGGAGCTTTGAAGCGTTAGACTTCTGCTACCACATCCTCCGGGTACAACGAGTAGACGGCAAGGACGAACTCGTCAAAGGCATTGTGAGTGTAATTATAACTAGAGGCAGCTATAGTACACGATTATAGCAACATCGCTTCAAGCGTTAGACTTCTGCTACCACATCCTCCGGGTACAACGAGTAGACGGCAAGGACGAACTCGTCAAAGGCATTGTGAGTGTAATTATAACTAGAGGCAGCTATAGTACACGATTATAGCAACATCGCTTCAAGCGTTAGACTTCTGCTACCACATCCTCCGGGTACAACGAGTAGACGGCAAGGACGAACTCGTCAAAGGCATTGTGAGTGTAATTATAACTAGAGGCAGCTATAGTACACGATTATAGCAACATCGCTTCAAGCGTTAGACTTCTGCTACCACATCCTCCGGGTACAACGAGTAGACTGCTACATTTTCTAACAACAGCTAACATTTTTTGGTTGCCTTTTCTCCATATATAGCTGCATGTCTAGTATGATGTCTCTACACGCGCGCGACGCGCCTTCGCTGCATACAAAATAACCTGTACCCGCGCTTTTCGAAGAGCGAAAGCCGCGCTTGCCGCGACTTGTAGTATGGAAAAAAGGCGAGTCGTGCGCAAGTAGAGAAATCATGCAAACAATGTCTGGAGAAATTATCTCTTTTGACGTTTAGAAGCGACCTGTGTCGCTCTCACCCCTGTCATGTTTCAGGAACAGGTTAGATTCTGGTACTAATGTGACTAGATAATTTGTGTGACAATGGCCTCGATTCGGAGTGTACCACGACTAAACTAAACTAAATGTATTCCTGTCACTTTCTAAAATAAGATTAAGAAAAGAGACAGAGAACCAACAGCTGACTTTAGTGCTGTCAAAGTGACGTTAAATGCGCAAAATAAGTCGCCATCATAATGTACGCCATCTTATTTAAGTCGTTTTTGGGCGTTTAACGTCACTTTGACAGCACTAAAGTCAGCTGTTGGTTTTCTGTCTCTTTTCTTAATCTTATTTTAGAAAGTGACAGGAATACATTTAGTTTAGTTTAGTCGTGGTACACTCCGAATCGAGGCCAATGTCCAAGATATTAATTAATTGTTCACTCTTAGCCCCTGAAGCGCATGGTGGACCGCATCCGTCGCTTCCAGGTGCTCAACTCGCAGATCTTCGGCGTGCTCGCGCGCCACCTGGCGGCCGATGACGAGCGCGCCGGCGTCGAGCACGTGCGCTGCTTCCCCCCGCCCGCCGCCCCCCAGCACCAGATCAACTAACTTACTAGCTTTATATACCCTCACCGACCGACCTAGCATACACTTAGACTAATTATATCGGGACGCGTAACCACGTGTCATTCTACTAACAAACTTTCTGCCACTTTTTGCGGGGGGCGAGGTAACATGTTATCCGCAACTTTGGATTTTATTCCCTATGACTTTAGATTCTAATTTTGAATGTTCAAAATCATGAAAAGTAGTCTCGTGTAAACCCCAAACGTTCTAAGTTCGAAATTATTGTTTCGCAATAATAGGCTGTCTAGTTTAGTGATAAGTTATAAAATTGAATGTAAATGCGCAAGATTAATTGATCTAATACCGTGGCAGAGGGGAAATGCTACCGCAAGGCCGGTCCGGATATAATTAGTCTAAGAGCATACAGCGTGCCCGCCGCCTCCCAGCACCAGATCAACTAACTTATTACTAGCAGAGATAGCATGCAGCGTGCCGCGATACAACGAGGAAACCTTCACGTGCCCCTCAGCACCAGTTTAGCTAACTTACTACCCCTATACAGGGACCTTCTTAATATGCTGACACTTTTTTAAGGGGATGATCATCAAACTGAACAACTTACTCTATGGCACCAACATTGAAATGGCGAAAAAAAAATTAGCAGTCCCACACATTTGTCTCAAGTAGGTCTGCAGTTTTGTATGGAACAGCTGATTTTTTTATCGGGATTTTGATGTTGGTCCCATAGAGAAAGTTGTTCAGTGTGATAGTCCGGCCATACCCTTAAAAAAGTGTCAGCATATCAAGAAGGACCCTGTATACCCTGACCGACCGAGCTAGCATGCAGCGTGCTGCGATACAACGACAAAACCGTCGCGTGCACGCTATCTGCGCCTCAGCACCAGTTTAACTAACTTACTAGCCTGTCCAGAACGACTAGCATGCAGCGTGCAACGACAAAACCGTCATGTGCGCTGCTTCCCCCCCACCCTCCGCCCCTCAGCACCAGATCAACTAACTTTACTAGCTTTACCAGCACGGCTAGCATAGAGTGTAACGCGATAAAACAATCATGTGCAAAGTAATAAAGATAGACACATCTCGATCTTTTTCTCGGAGATGATATGCTGGAATAGAAAAACGAAATTCGTGTAATATAGTCTAGGAGCTGTATTTGATGATTATTTTAAAACAAGTTTAGAACAGTCTTATTTCAAATATCTTTCTGTCGCCGTGGCACTGTATATTTTTTGCCCTGAAAAAGTGACATCCACGTTTTATTGCATAGTTCGACAAAGCTTTTAATTCTAAATGAATGTATCAAACTCCCGCGCGTCAATTCTAAGTAGTTTTTGAGAAATATTTTTTTTTCTGTTTGACCCCAAAAAACGAATAATAATTTTTTTACGGAAATTTATAATCGACAGAATTTTTCTATTTACCATATTTGATTAGGTTATAATGACAGCACATAATCCAGTTTTCAAATTCTATAAATGTTACATAGAAGCGAAGTTACCTTGATTTTTTCCCAATTTTAGTTTTTATTAAATAACATTTTTTTAAGGCCGATGTCGCAGCTCTGTCCTTAACAGATACATGCCACAAGATGTTAGCAAATAAGTTACCAAAGCAGTGTTCTCTCACTACGCCTAACTTTTGAATAAATCGCATTTCAAATAATATCGTCAGGGTTGTCACCTGGTGGGGTCACTACCCTACCTATTCAGCTTTTAACCAAATTAGATCTCTGTTTTTTTTTTTTTTTATGTGTGATAGGTAAGCATTTGACCCCAATCTCACCTGATGTTGAGTGATGATGAGGCCGAAGATGTAGCATGCTTACCTAGAAAGATGCCTATTCACTCTCGCCTTGAAGAGGCCCAGGTTGTATTGCTCAGGGAACAGGTCCGCAGGCAGGGCATTCCACTCCTTAGCCGTGCGCATTATAAAAGAAGAAGCAAACTTCTTCGTGCGAATTGCTGGTAGGTCAACGACATAAGGGTGGAAACCCAGTCTGCGTCTCGTCCCCCGCAGATGAAAGGGAGACGGTGTTATCAGATCGTGTAGTTCAGTCGCACACTCTCCGAAATGTATCCTATAAAATGTTTATTAACGCATACGAGCTTTTCGTTCGGTCTTGGTCATGAGAGATATAATGTCTACTAGCCCAGTCATTTTACAGTTTAGGCCGGGACTAATTAAGAATTGATATTTTTTTCGGTGCTTATATCATTTAAGTGCCAATTTGAACCTAGAAATATACCAAAATAAAAATAACCACGTCATCAACAGCCTCCAAAATTTTGCATTTATCTCGTTCAAAAAAACAGGACTGTTAATTGTTTTTTCACATTTATACCATTATACACATTTCAAAAATGGAGTAAATATTTTTTTCTACTTAGAAAGATTTCAAAAATGCGTTTGTATTTATTTATCAATAAGTTTTTCGATGGCTATTTTATTGCTCAAAAGTCATTTATATTGTTGAATCTATTTAAAATTATTGCATTGGTATTAATATTATTAAGAGCTTACCAAGCCTATTTTGCTGCCCCCAATCGTATTTTTTTATTCTTAACAATTAAACAATATTTCCAAAAAACAATAATGTCACATTGTAGTTATTGCTAATTTTCAATTTATCGGGTCCCTGCGGATTTTTTTTATAATTTTTGTAGTTATTATCTTTAAAACTGTATAATTTACAATTATATCATACCATAATCATCCATCATTTTATCATTATACAAGGTTGAAAGTTAAGATGGGACACAAAGGGCAGCTGCTACCAAAAGCATTACAGCTACAAGAAAACGTTCTTAGGAGACTAACCCTGACTTTTGGAGCATTTTACTTCCGCATTCACAGATTTTGAAAAAATAATTACAATCATCGAGAAAAACTGAAATTTTCGCAATACTTTTTTTTTATTCCTTTCGATCCTCTTAATGATAACGAACATAAGTCTCTATGGGGTTAACTGAGGTCGAGGTACAAGAACTATCAGAAAACGCAAAATTTAATTCCCATACATTTAGGGAAATTTCTAAATTTTTAAGGGCGATTCAGACCATCAAACTGAACAACTTTTATTATGGGAGCAAACATGAAATGGCTAAAAAAAATCTGCTCTTCGTACTAAACTGTAAGCCTTTAGCCTATACATACAGGGTGTAACAATACACCCTTGAAATACTTAAGGGGGTGCTTCAGACCATCAAACTGAACAACTTTCACTATGAGGCCAACATTGAGAAAAAATAAAAAAAATCTGCTATCCCATACATATTAGTCGAGTCGGTACTGCAGTTTTGTATGGGACAGCAGATTTTTTTTTTCTTTTTGTGTTTTGTTACACCCTGTAGAGAAGAGACCTAGACTCAAATGTATCAAACAACCGAATTTTGTTCTTAAAAATTTAGAAAGTGTTTACAATCACAACTACGGTGATTTTGATATTTCCCTAAATGTATGGGAATTTAATTTTGCGTTTTCTGATAGTTCTTATACCTTGACCTCAGTTAACCCCATAAAAACTTTTGTTCTTTATTAGTAAGAGGATCGAATGGAATAAAAAAAAAGTTTTGTGAAAATTACAGTTTTTCTCGATGACTGTAAATTTTTGTCAAAATCTGTGAATGCGGAAGTAAAATGCTCCAAAAGTTAGGGTTAGTCTCCTATGAACGTTTTCTTGTAGCTGTAATGCTTCTAGTAGCTGCCCTTTGTGTCCCATCTTATCTTTCAACCTTTTATATTAGACAGGGTGTAAGTGACAGCCTAGCAAATACTGAAACGGTGAACTTAGACTATCAAACTAGCCTAGACTAGCCTACTAGATTTTTTTTCGCGGAAACGCGAAAAAAAAATCTGCTGTCTCATACATTTTAGTCGAGTAGGACTAGGTACAGCAGTTTTACATGGGACAGATTATTTTTTATTCAGTAAATAATACAGTTTTAAAGATAATAACTACAAATATTTAAAAAAAATCGGCAGGGACCCGATAAATTGAAAATTAGCAATGACTACAACGTGACATTATTGTTTTTTGGAAATATAAAAAATACGATTGGGGGCAGCACAATAGGCTCAGTGCAGCTTTAAGTTAAAAGTCTTCTAGGAGGTACAATTTGATTTTCTTTGTTGCGTAGTGATTTTTTTTGTTTTCTGATAATCTTTTTGTCACTAAATGGTACCGGTTACATTTTAAGAGTACCAGTGTACAAAGTGTAAGGAAAAGTATCATTAACCTTTAAACCATAATTATACAGGGTGATTTTTAATAGGTCTGTATGGCTTAAAGGGGAAAGAGTACAGCCCATTAGAAGTCTAAACCTGTATGGAACCCCTGGTCGAAAACCTGAAAAATAACTTTAAAATTTGAAATAACTTATGAGATTTTTTGTTTTTAGTTTATGAATAATTTATCCAGTAAACAGAAAACGTAAAAAAAAATGCATGCAATAAGTATTTATTTTTATTTTTATGTTTTTTTTTTTTGGTAATTTTCGAAAAAAAGTTAAAGTGTCCATTATTTCCGAAACCAGTGATTTTCGACCAGGGGTTCCTTACAGTTTTAGACTTCTAATGGGCTGTACTCTTTCCCCTTTAAGCCATACAGACCTATTAAAAATCACCCTATATACTTTACCCATCAAACTGAACAACTTTTACTATGGAGCGTATGGGACAGCAGATTTTTTTGTTCTGACTCATTTGCTCCCATAGTAAAAGTGGTTCAGTTTGATGGGTAGAGTATATGGTTTAAAGATTAATAATACTTCTCCTTACACCTTGTATTGAATAAATGATTTTGAGTTTAAAAGTCAAAGTATACATTTCATTGCTCGTGACTGTACTTAAAACTTTCGCAGTTAATAAATTCTGCATTATTTATTAAGCATAATACGATCCCATTAAAATGATTCGCTAACTCCGAACAACATCAGAATGCACGCACGCTTCAGTGCTTCAGCGCCCCTCATACAAACACCTATAACTCAGCAAAATCTTAACGTATTTTCAAAATTAAAGCAACAACTTGGAGAGTAAACCTTGTCTACAAGGTTAAGCCTATTCAAACTTAAAAATAACTGGCTAAGTGCGTGTCGGACCACGCGCAGGGTAGGGTTCCGTAGTTGCCTGTTACAATATAATATCGACTTAGAAGGAGGCTTTATGTTTTATACTACGGTTAACGTATTTTTAAAAGACTTATCCAACGCGGTATCGTTTGGATAGACGAGAAAAAAAATCCATCCATACTTCACGTGTAGGGGAGGTAGGTACCCTAAAAAAAATATTTTTCAAGATTTTATTTTACCAATTTGTCAGCGTGATTACTGATTAATATGTATATCCATGCAAAATTATAGCTTTCTAGTTCTAAGCGTCTCTGAGCTAAGCCGCGGACAGACGGACGGACGGGCGGACGGACGGATGGACAGACGGACGGACATGGAGAAACTTAAGGGTTCCTTGTTGACTTCGGAACCCTAATTATACCTAGTTAAGTGGCCGCTGAGAGACACCTAAAACGGTGACTTTTAGCGGTTTTGAGCAATAAAATAGCCATGGAAAAAGTTATTGATAAATAAAAAAAAAAAAATTTGAAATCTTTCTAAGTAGACAAAAATATTTACTCCATGTTTGAAATGTGTATAATGGTATAAATGTGAAAAAACAATTAACGGTCCTGTTTTTTTGAACGAGATAAATGCAAAATTTTAGAGGCTGTTGATGACGTGATTATTTTTATTTTGGTATATTTCTAGGTGCAAATTGGCACTTAAATGATATAAGCACCGAAAAAAATATCAATTCTTAATTAGTCCCGGCTAAAACCGTAAAATGACTGGGCTAGTAGACATTATATCTCTCATGAACAAGACCAAACGAAAAGCTCGTATGCGTTAATAAACAGAGATCGAATTTGGTTAAAAGCTGAATAGGTAGGGTAGTGACCCCACCAGGTGACAACCCTGACGATATTATTTGAAATGCGATTTATTCAAAAGTTAGGCGTAGTGAGAGAACACTGCTTTGGTAACTTATTTGCTAACATCTTGTGGCATGTATCTGTTAAGGACAGAGCTGCGACATCGGCCTTAAAAAAATTTAATTAAATAAATACCAAAATTGGGAAAAAATCAAGGTAACTTCGCTTCTATGTAACATTTATAGAATTTGAAAACAGGATTATGTGCTGTCATTATAGCCTGATCAAATATGGTAAATAGAAAAATTCTGTCTCATATAAATTTCCGTAAAAGAAATATTATTCATTTTTTGGGGTCAAACAGAAAAAAAAATTTTTCTCAAAAACTACTTAGAATTGACGCGCGGGAGTTTGATACATACATTTAGAATTAAAAGCTTTGTCGAACTATGCAATAAAACGTGGACGTCACTTTTTCAGGGCAAAAAATATACAGTGCGTGGCTTCTAACAATTTTCGAAATAAATAAATTATTAAAATTGCAATGAATTGTATTGGTGTCGATTCGAACTGTGCCACGACTTAACTTAACTAAATTTATTCCTGTCACTTTCTAAAATAAGATTAAGAAAAGAGACAAAACCAACAACTGACTTTAGTGCTGTCAAAGTGACGTTACACGCCCAAAATAAGATGCCATCATAATGTACGCCATCTTATTTAAGGCGTTTTTGGACGTGTAACTTCACTTTGACAGCACTGAAGTCAGTTGTTGGTTTTCTGTTTCTTTTCTTAATCTTATTTTAGAAAGTGACAGGAATAAATTTAGTTAAGTTAAGTCGTGGCACAATTCGAATCGACACCATTGTCTATCGTCAAAATAAGTATAATTTCAATTATTCTTAAAATAACTAGCTATAACTTTTTCTTATTAGTTAAAATCGTAACTTTAATATAAATTATTGTCATTCCTGTAAACCCATCGTAACTAATTATAATAGTTAAGTTTATTATCAATTTATCATTATTGTATCGGAATAGTGTGTAATTTGCGCATCTTTTTGTAGGTTGCAGATTCGATCACACAAAGAATATACTAGTGTATGTATTGATATGACAGTTGAAGTATTAATGTACTTTAGTATAAGCATTTACTCTTTTATATTATTATCAATAAAGGAATCTTTATTTAAAGTCTTTATTTTATTTAACATCTTCATTTGATTAAGAGGAAAGACGGGTTCCGTTTAGCCCGAGCGCGCTTCATACAAACTATGTTAGATCCTGTTTTCAATCTACATTATTATAAAACTGTAAATTATAAAACTGTAAATTTAAAAAAAAAAATTTTTGCTTTGTGTGTTTGAACGAGCATCACGCAAAAACTACTGAACCGATTTTGATGAAACTTTTTTTGTTTGATAGCTTATGATCTGACTTAAAATCTGGTATATAATTTGAGCCAATAATTTTTTAAAGACGATCTAGATATTAATTTCTGCCTGTTGTTCGTCAGATTTCCGGTTAAATATACAATTTCAATGCTAGGATTAATTTAAAATTCGTATGGAAATCTTTGAGACACTGTAACTTTGAAACTATACTTTTTAACGATAATCTGACAAACCACAGGCACAGAGATCAGGGCCTCAATCGCCCTAAGTTTGAACGATACTACCAAAACAAAACCACAACCAAAAACGTTACGTTATGCACAATTCGTATCGCGCAAATTATATTAACGGTAACGATTTAGTTTTATTTCGGAAGATACATTGGCGTAACGTTTGATGTCCGTTCGATCGAATTTTCTGCATTGTGCAATTTAACCGTTCAGAAAAAAACATCGCGATAGCTTTTTTACTTCAGCTTAACCAAATCTAAACCAAAACTAAACCAAAACCAAACCAAAACCGTATAAAATTGCGCAATTGAGGCCCAGTTAATAGACAGTGTTTAAAAAAAGTGGCCGTCGCGGGACGCCCGGCAGATGTGAAACAACGAAATACCGAACACTCCCGATTTCAGTACAATACCGCACTCTTCGTCCTATGTCGTCTTCCTACATTTATCTTAGTACTAAAGTAAGGCTCAATTCCCACTGGCGCAGAGTCAAAGCGTCGCGACGCGGCGTGAAGTGTCACGTTTTTCAACTGTTCTAAATTCATCTCTATTCTCTTTCTTATCGTGTGGGCAGAGCCCTGGTGTCAGAGTTTTTTCAGACCGCCTTACGGCCTCTTGACGACGTTTTTATGTAACGACTACTACCACCAGAGATAGTAGCCGGGACCAACAGCTTAACGTGCCATCCGAACGCAATCATTTTTCTTTACAGACAATCAGGCGATTCAGCCTGCAATATCCTAACCAACTTGGGAAAAACGCACAAAGTGACATATCACTAGGTGTCCCCGTGTCCCCCTATTTCTTTATTTATTAATACCGTATTCGGTACGAATTTGTGTTGCGAAACTCAACGACGCGCGAATGCGAACGTCTTCGCCTGCAAGGGTCGCTCGGGTTCGCGCGTCACCGCGCGCAGAAATGCTAACATTCAGGGTTCAATGGGGCGAATTATTTCTTCGATTAGACTCTGCGCCAGTGGGAATTGAGCCTAAGGGTACGGAATATACAGAGTGTAAGTGACAGCCTAGATAATACTGAAACGGTGACCTCAGACCATCAAACTGAATAATTTTTACTATGGAGCCTACCTCAGGAAAAAATCTGCTGTCCCATACATTTGAGTCGGGTAAGTACAGCAGTTTTGTATGGGACAATTGGGACAGCTGTTTTATCGCGTTTCCTGAGGTAGGCTCCATAGCGAAAGTTGTTCAGTTTGGTCTGAGTTCACCGTTTCAGTATTTGCTAGGCTGTCACGTACACCTGTATAAGAGAAGGGTTTACTTAATTAACTTTACGAAATGAAAAACAAAAAGAAATTTCCCATTTTTATATGAAGACTTAGAAACTATGTTACAATAATCTATGCTTCCTTGATTTTTTGTTACAAATAAAAAAGGTCTTAACGCTACGTAATAATATATTACAACAGATATTGGGTTCGTCTTATTTTTAAGAGGATAAAAACAAAATTATACTAAAGTTTTCCATAGAAGACCAAATTGACAGATTTTCTATACAGTCAGTGCCAAGTTGCCAACACTGAACGAGGGACGGGAGGGACTGATTTTCGCGTTTCCTGAGGTAGGCTCCATAGTGAAAGTTGTTCAGTTTGATGGTCTGAGTTCACAGTTTCAGTCTGCGGAGGGCTGTCCCTTACATCTTGTATACAACACTAGTTTTAACCGCGATCATACGTGCGTGCGACCGTGCGTTTAAACATACTCATATCTGCGAAATGCCATACGTCGAAATAGGTACTGGAGTGCGATTTTTGAATCTCATTCGCCGAGTTCAGCAGTTGAAAATGTCAAAATTACTGTGGAGATACGCATCTTTCTACTGCTGATTTGACTTTCAAAAATCATACTTCAGGAGTGCGATTTTTGAAAGTCAAATCAGCAGTAGAAAGATGCATATCTCCACAGTAATTTTGACATTTTCAACTGCTGAACTGAGCAAATGAGATTCAAAAATCGCACTCCTGATTGTGAAATTCACCGCACTGATGTTTTTATGCAGTATATTATGTGTTTTCTTTTTTTTATGCTATTCTTTATTAAAGAAATATTGCTTGACAGCCAAAACTGTGCGTCTCTGTTAAGAGCCATTTCGAGAGTTTTCGCAACGCTCCAAAATAGGACATGATTTTTAATCGCGCGAGCGGATTCGTAGGACGATGAAATCGCATCGCATCGTCGCGCGAGCGTTGGCGGTTGGTAGGACGCGCCTTAAGGGTGTACAATGAAACTAAACAACTTTCCGTAAGGAACATGGGTAGAAAAAAACGAACAAAATTGTTGGACCTCCGATAGACACACAATCAACAAAATTGTGCGTCTCCGCGAGACCACCGGTGACCGTAGAGCTGGCAGCTTCCTTGGGCAACGACTCAGCTTGACTGTTCAAAGGGGGAACGCTGCCAGCATGCTTGGCACCATGTCTCGCGGGGATGCACCCGACATCTTTTTTATACCTTTTTGTTCTTTTTTAGCCTAGTTATATTTTAGTTTTAGGATGTTTTAGTTTTATTGTAACATTTTCTTTATAACACAAAAATAGTTGTATAACCAACAAAAAATTATGTAAAATTGATGTAAGTATTTGAGGTCCACATTGTTGTTTTTGTTATGTTTTACCACATTTTTCTATCTCCTTTGCACAATATAATTTAGATAACGACGGAAGAAAATCTTACCACGGGCTTCGATCATTAATAAAAGATTAGATGCACAATCTTAGCAAATTGTTATTCGAATTACTTACTTGTTTACTGTAACCACACCCTTGACGCTTCATACAAAGCAAACGTGCTAGCACTGACAAGAGGTAAGCATGTGCGATACTGAGTGAGCGAGAGGACTATAGTACCATAGCCTAATGTCCTCTTTCGACCATCTTCAACACAGAGGTGTAGCGTAGATTTCTGTCGCCCGGGGCATAGACTGATTTCGCCGCACCCTTTTCTTTCTGAAAATACGTTTAAAAATTCGGAGCGAGCGACCCACGCTCTATTTACCACCTCTCTCGGGTTGTGGTCTTAGATCGAGCGATATGAATCGGTTTGCAGATATAAAACATGTGCACCTAAAAGCTATGGAGCAAGCGAAGCTAGCTCGAAATTTTAAGCAGCACGTCTGCTGGAGACAGAATTCTTTTGAATTATGTATACAGGGTGTTTGGGTAAACAGTTGCATTACTTTAAAGGATAATTGATATTGAACAACTTTCCACAAAGAAACCTATAGGAAATATAGGAAATTTTTTTTCGACTTTTCATACAAAATTTCGATCAGTTGATTGCATTTAGTATGGGAAGTCTAGATTTTTTTTTACGAATTTCCTATAGTTTGTTAGGGAAAGTTGTTCAGTATCACGGGTACAATCACCGCTTAAAGTAGTGCAACTGTTTACCCTAAGACCATGTAGAGTAATAAAAACAAACATATGAAGATGTATGAGAGCGTTCACGGAGAAGCGTTTTTGCATGCTTTTGTTTGATTTGAGGCGTCGCATGTGGCGGCAGCCGCGGCAGGTGACGCGGCGGGCAACACGGCTATAGTTGTAAACGGGTTTTTTTAAACCGGTTTAAAACGAAACGGGCGGTTTAAAACGAAACGGGCGGTTTAAAACGAATTCCTACGGATAAGACCAAGTAGCTTATACAACGTGTTAATGAATTAACGCAAAACTAGAAAATAGTTTGTTTAGAATCGAGAGCAGAATCGAATTATCATGGTTTCAACATAGGTAATTTTTTTCAAACTATTAATTCATTTGTGTCTACAACTTTTAATTTAATGAACCCAACGCCAACCCTCCGCACAGGCACACTCACCCGACTTACTACCAAAACAAGATTATTAAAATGTATCCATGAGTACGTTAGCGCTTTCATTCATTGCTGAAATGATAACAAATCATTTTTGCCTCAAAACTTAAAATGCGAATAACTTTTAATTTTACTATCAAAATAATGAAATTATTGTTTCTATCTAATTATTTTGTTATAAATCAGTTGGGGTGTATGAGGTTTTGCGTTAATTCATTAACACGTTGTATAAAGACTGACAGGATGCAAAAAAAAGCTGCGGTAGCCGCGGCGGGCGACGCGGCGGGTGTAGCGGCGGCTGCCGCGGTGTGTGTAGTGGCGGCTGCCGCGGACGGAACCATGAACGGAGAATACGCTTGAAGTGCCGCGTGACGTGCCGCGTGAAGTGTCGCGTGAAGTGCATCGTCTCCTTGAACGAGGCCTAAGGTATAAATTGGTGAGGACAGGGTGCTTCCGTTCTGTATGTAGTTAAGGTACTCTTTCTTATAATGTGGCGAAACTAACACCATTTTCGGAGAGTTGATTGTGTGTCTAGTTTTATATTAGAACTCGAAAACCACGGGTTAAGCTCAGCTATTTTTGGCAGCCATTTTAATTTCTAAGAAGTTATTTTGTTGAAAACTAGCTCGTCTTTGAGAATAAGGTCTATTTTCCTTTGAAAATCAAAATAAACTTTGTCGGAAAAAGAACAATATCATCGTTCACAACCATTTTACCATCAGGAGTGCGATTTTTGAATCTCATTCGCTGAGCTCAGCAGTTCAAAATTTCAATATTACTACGGAGATACGCATCTTCCTACTGCTGATTTGACTTTCAAAAATCGCACTCCTGAAGTATGATTGTTGAAAGTCAAATCAGCAGTAGAAATATGCATATCTCCATAGTATTTTCAACTGCTGAGTTCAAAGTATGAGTTTCAAAAATCGCACTCCTGCGCGGCAAAAATGTATTTTATTTAAAAAACTTTGCAAAATGCGTACGAACTAGTTATAAATAAGTAATAATTTATTTCTTAAACTCATTTTCGCTGAAGCATTAGCTTGGGAACTAATAAAAAATATGCACCAGTTTTAAAAAGTATTTTCTTAACTTTACAACGGGAATTTGAACGAAAAATGGGATGGATAAGAAACATATAGATTTAGGGCCTGTTTATACAGTGACTGGATCCAATATACAGGGTGAAATTGATATCATTAGCATCCTTTTAAACTAAGAGTCTACCCATCAAACTGAACAACTTTTACTATGGGAGCAAACCGATCGGAGCAAATAAAAAGTCTGCTGTTCCATACTAAACTGCAATGTCGACGCGCGAGTTCGCGACTCAAATGTATACAATAGCAGATTTTTTTTTAATCCGATCTGTTTGCTGCCATAGTAAAAGTAGTTCGATGGGTAGACTCTTAGTTTAAAAGGATGCTAATGATATCAATTTCACCCTGTATACACAGGGTCCTTCTTAATATGCTGACGGGTTTTTAAGGGGATGATCAGACAATCAAACTGAACAACTTTCACTATGGGACCAATATCGAAATCGCGAGAAAAAAAAATCTGCTGTCCTCGACATTTCGGTCGAGTTATGTTAGCGTTTTTGTATGGGACGGCGGAATATTTTTTCGCGATTTCAGATTTGGTCCCATAATAAAAGTTGTTCAGTTTGATGGTTTGAAGCACCCCTTTCAATGAGTGTACCATTTAATTCTATACTGATGACTAAATGTGTCCTTAAAAGATAAAAATTAGAGTCCACAAGTTTGTTGGACAATAATTTTGGCACTGGATCAAGTCACTGTACCAATCTAAACCAGCATTTATTTCAGAAAAATAAAAGAAAATAATTGTGTACCCCACAAAACGGCTGGGGATTTTTTATTTTTCTGACCATAAAGTATACATTTTGTTATTTTATTGATATATAAACGTTTATCTTAAGCTTACAGATCAGGCTGTAGTCAAAAATAAGACAATATTTTAGTCTTAAAATATTTCTGACGCACTTATAAGTAAAATCTATACAAAATCTGTTTTTTTTATCGTTTTTTGTACTTGTATCCAAAATAGGGTATTTTGAAAAACCTATTTCCTTCTTTTTTTTAAGAAAAAAAAAAACAAAGAAAATACTTTGATCATTATTACGGCAGATGTAAAAATAACAGAATTCAAAATTCTATAACAATATTTTTTAACCTAATTTTAATAATATACATAAATAAACAACGTAAAGAACAAGGGGAGAAAAATATATTACAAAAAGTATGAAATTGATTAAAATTACTTATTGCAACGAGACGATGTTCGCGACATCTTTTTTATTTTTTTAGTTAGATTTTTTTTTTTATTATATCAGTCGTTTCTGGCATAAATATAATTATTAGTTTCTGATGTAAAAGCGAAGCCCTTAAAATGTGCTAAAATATTTTGGAAATTACATAAAACTCTACTACTGGCAAACACACAAAATTATAAAAAAACTAAACAGAAACTAATAAAAATGGAATCTTTATTCTCTATCACATTCTCCTCAAAATTTTCGAGATGATAAAATTTCATAAATCTTTTTTCCTTTTATGCAGAGTTTTTGTACAAAGTGATTGCTTACAGGCGTTTTTTTTTCGGAAATAGACGATCACAATTTCGACAGAACATTTTTTTTTTTTAATTTTTACACAACCAGTTTTTTTATTCTGTCAACATTTTCATACACACTAGTAAAATTTTACCAGATTACATACACTTTCTTTTTAAACTGTTTTTTAAAATACATATCAAAATATTCGAATAATAATCATCCAGAATCTGTTTTAGTCGACTTGCGTATAAATTGGTTGATGTCTCAAAAATAAAATGCAAAAAAAAATACAAAAACACATTTTTTGTTCACTTTTGCCGACGCGTGTTCATTAAATTGCATCGTCTCGCTCTAACACTCACATATACTATACTATTTCTCTTCCACATTGCCAATCTATACGCAAGAATAATCTGCAAGAAAAGATTTAACACCTCATGATCCTTATATTCATAGAAATGAAGGTTATATAATGTTCGTTGCCGATACATATGAAATCTATGGTTAATAGGCTGATGGCAACCCTGCCAATCATCATCATATCGAATGGCAGGCAACCATACCAATGACAATAAAAAAAAAACATGGTGAGTCTATACCAGGAAGCTGGCATAGGTATTGTATTATGTGCCCCCCTTTCGACTTCATTATTAACTTTACCTTCATCTAAGGATTACTTTTAAAAATAATAGTTTATTAACGTGTTTAGATCTCTGACTACCCCCTCGGGTAGCATAGGCGTGAGCATATGCTTTACTTGATGATAATTATTCAAACATTTACGAAAAACACGTTTATACTATTGTCCACCAGTTACGCATTAAAAAAAATCTCCTAATCTATGGTTCACTGAAAAACTCATTATGAGCGAAGTGTATGTACGAATGTGTGTATGGGTGTGTGTGTGACGTCACTAGCATCTCGCACAGTCTGTGTGGCTGTGCGTCTGTCACTGGTCGTAGTGCTTCGCCTTCCTGTCCATCTCGTCGTCGGATGAACGGTTCATGTGATCTGGTGGAAAACAATATTTATTAACATAGGTAATACTATTTTGTAAATGAAAATATTGAAATAAAGTTATTCTCTTCGATAAATTATATCTCACATTAGCGTAGCGAAGGGGAGGGGGGGGGGGGGGGGCAGGGGGGCAAATGTCCCGGGCGGCACTTTACTAGGGACCACAAATTGGGGAAAAATATAGATTGATTGTGTTCTGTCTATAACTAATTCGTAGAGCAGATAAAAGAGCTCGCTCTGTTTCTGTTTTAATTACTCTACCTACACATAATCCTAAAGAATTCTGACCACAACTAAGACGTGGTGCTAAAAATTTCGAGCATGCTTCGCTCGATCCATACCTAACTTTTACTTAGGCTACTTTGTACATATTTTGTACGTTAAAAGCTCTGGCTCTAACCGATTCGTATCGAGGAGAAAAGTCGTTAAAGTAAGTTTCTATTTTTGCATAGATAAACCAAAAGATGTCTGACCACAACCCGAATCGATATCGTCACTTATATAACAACACCGCGCAAGTCGATTACGTCAACTTTCAAGGCAAGACAAAAAACGTATTAATTATTTATTGTTTTGACTACAAAATAAGTAATTTAGGGTTTTAAATTATTCTAGTATAGTTAAGAAATAACTAAAATATGTAATGGAGCAAGTTGGTAGATCGAAGCGCGCGAAAAGGTTTATCCAATGATATCAAAATAAAAACCGCCAAAATCGACTTGCACGGTGTTGTTATATAAGCGACGTTATGTAAAAAAATTTCGAGCTCGCTTCGCTCGTTCAGTTATGTTTTGTGTAGGGGGCGGCAAAATCAGTCATTGCCCCGGGCGACGGAAACCCACGCTACGCCACTGATATCTCAAGATAGAGAACCTCACGTTGGAAACGTAGACAAATAAAACCGGTCAAGTGCGAGTCGGGCTACTCGCGCACCGAGGGCTCCGTACCACACCATCAGAACACAACATTATAACATAGAAAAAAAACTATTTTTGTCCGGGACCTTTAGCGCAAGACCGACTCACACTTGGCCGGTTTTTAGTATTTGTTGTTATTCTGTAGAGTATGCTCTATAATCACACTAAGTTTGACGCTTGTATGTATTACCGTTTTTACGATAGAGCGTGTAGAAAAAAACGTCGATAAGAACTAGTTTCTTGTTGAGAACCCCCCTTAATTTTTAACTTTTTGTCATTTTTATTATTTGTTAACAAATCCGCCGTAATAACGCATAATCTGAGAATCAAATCGGAATTTCAACTATCTAGCTATTACAGTTCAAAAGTTACAGCCCTAAATAGGTAGGACAGACGGACGGACGGACAGACGGACAGACGGACAGACGGACAGACGGACGGACGGACGGACAACGTAGGCTTAGAAATTGGGTCCCGTTTTCACCCTTTGGGTACGGAACCCTAAAAATGGATCAACTTTCTTAGGTTTGTGTGCGTGAGGCGTCATACAACTTATCTCAGTGTGCGTGTATATGGATAGGGTTTAGCGGCCTAACCTGCTTGCAACATTTTCGATAGCTTCAACTGTCTATCTCGACATATAACTTTAAAGGCTATTCTATTAGTTGATTTTACAGATCTAATGGTATTGTAATGAGGTGGTGTGGTGTACATACCGGGGTGCTGGGGCATCTTGGGCACGAGCACGACGTTGCCGTCGGCGGCCTGCTGCAGCGAGTACTGGTTCGAAGACAGAGGCCGCCCATCGGGGTCGCGCAGGTTCTGTTCGACAACGTACTATTATGTAGGTAGACACTTTATACGTTTTACACTTAGATCAAAGTAAAAATAAGGGACGCGCCCTAAGAGCAAGGATCTCCTTTATTCTAAGGCATAGAGACCGCATCAATTTACGATTGTAGTTAGTCTCTTTTGTCTTATGACGTACCTTTAATAGCAGAAGGAGACGGAACTTCGGACTTCTTTATTTATGCGGCTGTCCACTTTTCACTTTTGTGCTAGTGTGTGTAAAATGTGACCGTCAACATTAGGAGAGTTGTCACTTTGGTCTAATTGGTCTCTTTTGTCCATACTACTTGACACCACACACTCAAACACAAACGTGAAACACATTCTTGCAATAGTATGGCTCCCTCTATGTCTTTAGAATAAAGGAGATCCTTGCTCTTAGGATGCGCCTTATTTCAAACCAGAAAAATAAGTTAAAAAAAATGACAGGTACACTTCAAATATGTAGGTGACAGACAAGTGTTTATAGTTAGGCCTCGTTCAAGGAGACGATGCGCTTCACGCGGCGCTTCAAGCGTATTCTCCGTTCATGGTTCTCTCCGCGGCACGCGCCGCGGCAGCCGCCGCTACACCCGCCGCGTCGCCCGCCGCGGCTACCGCAGCTTTTTTTTGCATCCTGTCAGTCTTTATAGTAAGCTACTTGGTCTTATCCGTAGGAATTCGTTTTAAACCGCCCGTTTCGTTTTAAACCGGTTTAAAACCGCCCGTTTACAACTATAGCCGTGTTGCCCGTCGCGTCACCTGCCGCGGCTGCCGCCACATGCGACGCCTCAAATCAAACAAAAGCATGCAAAACGCTTCTCTGTGAACGCTCTCATACATCTTCATATGTTTGTTTTTCCGGCAGACAGGCGCTCTGCGATGAGTGTGTGGTGGTCGCGTTGTGTGCGTTGTTTGTGATCATACGACAGTGTTACTAACCTGGAACACGTGTCTGTACAACGCAGCGAAGCGCTCCTTGACGCGTTGTCGCTCTGCGATGAGTGTGTGGTGGTCGCGTTGTGTGCGTTGTTTGTGATCATACGACAGTGTTACTAACCTGGAACACGTGTCTGTACAACGCAGCGAAGCGCTCCTTGACGCGTTGTCGCTCTGCGATGAGTGTGTGGTGGTCGCGTTGTGTGCGTTGTTTGTGATCATACGACAGTGTTACTAACCTGGAACACGTGTCTGTACAACGCAGCGAAGCGCTCCTTGACGCGTTGTCGCTCTGCGATGAGTGTGTGGTGGTCGCGTTGTGTGCGTTGTTTGTGATCATACGACAGTGTTACTAACCTGGAACACGTGTCTGTACAACGCAGCGAAGCGCTCCTTGACGCGTTGTCGCTCTGCGATGAGTGTGTGGTGGTCGCGTTGTGTGCGTTGTTTGTGATCATACGACAGTGTTACTAACCTGGAACACGTGTCTGTACAACGCAGCGAAGCGCTCCTTGACGCGTTGTCGCTCTGCGATGAGTGTGTGGTGGTCGCGTTGTGTGCGTTGTTTGTGATCATACGACAGTGTTACTAACCTGGAACACGTGTCTGTACAACGCAGCGAAGCGCTCCTTGACGCGTTGTCGCTCTGCGATGAGTGTGTGGTGGTCGCGTTGTGTGCGTTGTTTGTGATCATACGACAGTGTTACTAACCTGGAACACGTGTCTGTACAACGCAGCGAAGCGCTCCTTGACGCGTTGTCGCTCTGCGATGAGTGTGTGGTGGTCGCGTTGTGTGCGTTGTTTGTGATCATACGACAGTGTTACTAACCTGGAACACGTGTCTGTACAACGCAGCGAAGCGCTCCTTGACGCGTTGTCGCTCTGCGATGAGTGTGTGGTGGTCGCGTTGTGTGCGTTGTTTGTGATCATACGACAGTGTTACTGACCTGGAACACGTGTCTGTACAACGCAGCGAAGCGCTCCTTGACGCGTTGTCGCTCTGCGATGAGTGTGTGGTGGTCGCGTTGTGTGCGTTGTTTGTGATCATACGACAGTGTTACTAACCTGGAACACGTGTCTGTACAACGCAGCGAAGCGCTCCTTGACGCGTTGTCGCTCTGCGATGAGTGTGTGGTGGTCGCGTTGTGTGCGTTGTTTGTGATCATACGACAGTGTTACTAACCTGGAACACGTGTCTGTACAACGCAGCGAAGCGCTCCTTGACGCGTTATCGCTCTGCGATGAGTGTGTGGTGGTCACGTTGTGTGCGTTGTTTGTGATCATACGACAGTGTTACTAACCTGGAACACGTGTCTGTACAACGCAGCGAAGCGCTCCTTGACGCGTTGTCGCTCTGCGATGAGTGTGTGGTGGTCGCGTTGTGTGCGTTGTTTGTGATCATACGACAGTGTTACTAACCTGGAACACGTGTCTGTACAACGCAGCGAAGCGCTCCTTGACGCGTTGTCGCTCTGCGATGAGTGTGTGGTGGTCGCGTTGTGTGCGTTGTTTGTGATCATACGACAGTGTTACTAACCTGGAACACGTGTCTGTACAACGCAGCGAAGCGCTCCTTGACGCGTTGTCGCTCTGCGATGAGTGTGTGGTGGTCGCGTTGTGTGCGTTGTTTGTGATCATACGACAGTGTTACTAACCTGGAACACGTGTCTGTACAACGCAGCGAAGCGCTCCTTGACGCGTTGTCGCTCTGCGATGAGTGTGTGGTGGTCGCGTTGTGTGCGTTGTTTGTGATCATACGACAGTGTTACTAACCTGGAACACGTGTCTGTACAACGCAGCGAAGCGCTCCTTGACGCGTTGTCGCTCTGCGATGAGTGTGTGGTGGTCGCGTTGTGTGCGTTGTTTGTGATCATACGACAGTGTTACTAACCTGGAACACGTGTCTGTACAACGCAGCGAAGCGCTCCTTGACGCGTTGTCGCTCTGCGATGAGTGTGTGGTGGTCGCGTTGTGTGCGTTGTTTGTGATCATACGACAGTGTTACTAACCTGGAACACGTGTCTGTACAACGCAGCGAAGCGCTCCTTGACGCGTTGTCGCTCTGCGATGAGTGTGTGGTGGTCGCGTTGTGTGCGTTGTTTGTGATCATACGACAGTGTTACTAACCTGGAACACGTGTCTGTACAACGCAGCGAAGCGCTCCTTGACGCGTTGTCGCTCTGCGATGAGTGTGTGGTGGTCGCGTTGTGTGCGTTGTTTGTGATCATACGACAGTGTTACTAACCTGGAACACGTGTCTGTACAACGCAGCGAAGCGCTCCTTGACGCGTTGTCGCTCTGCGATGAGTGTGTGGTGGTCGCGTTGTGTGCGTTGTTTGTGATCATACGACAGTGTTACTAACCTGGAACACGTGTCTGTACAACGCAGCGAAGCGCTCCTTGACGCGTTGTCGCTCTGCGATGAGTGTGTGGTGGTCGCGTTGTGTGCGTTGTTTGTGATCATACGACAGTGTTACTAACCTGGAACACGTGTCTGTACAACGCAGCGAAGCGCTCCTTGACGCGTTGTCGCTCTGCGATGAGTGTGTGGTGGTCGCGTTGTGTGCGTTGTTTGTGATCATACGACAGTGTTACTAACCTGGAACACGTGTCTGTACAACGCAGCGAAGCGCTCCTTGACGCGTTGTCGCTCTGCGATGAGTGTGTGGTGGTCGCGTTGTGTGCGTTGTTTGTGATCATACGACAGTGTTACTAACCTGGAACACGTGTCTGTACAACGCAGCGAAGCGCTCCTTGACGCGTTGTCGCTCTGCGATGAGTGTGTGGTGGTCGCGTTGTGTGCGTTGTTTGTGATCATACGACAGTGTTACTAACCTGGAACACGTGTCTGTACAACGCAGCGAAGCGCTCCTTGACGCGTTGTCGCTCTGCGATGAGTGTGTGGTGGTCGCGTTGTGTGCGTTGTTTGTGATCATACGACAGTGTTACTAACCTGGAACACGTGTCTGTACAACGCAGCGAAGCGCTCCTTGACGCGTTGTCGCTCTGCGATGAGTGTGTGGTGGTCGCGTTGTGTGCGTTGTTTGTGATCATACGACAGTGTTACTAACCTGGAACACGTGTCTGTACAACGCAGCGAAGCGCTCCTTGACGCGTTGTCGCTCTGCGATGAGTGTGTGGTGGTCGCGTTGTGTGCGTTGTTTGTGATCATACGACAGTGTTACTAACCTGGAACACGTGTCTGTACAACGCAGCGAAGCGCTCCTTGACGCGTTGTCGCTCTGCGATGAGTGTGTGGTGGTCGCGTTGTGTGCGTTGTTTGTGATCATACGACAGTGTTACTAACCTGGAACACGTGTCTGTACAACGCAGCGAAGCGCTCCTTGACGCGTTGTCGCTCTGCGATGAGTGTGTGGTGGTCGCGTTGTGTGCGTTGTTTGTGATCATACGACAGTGTTACTAACCTGGAACACGTGTCTGTACAACGCAGCGAAGCGCTCCTTGACGCGTTGTCGCTCTGCGATGAGTGTGTGGTGGTCGCGTTGTGTGCGTTGTTTGTGATCATACGACAGTGTTACTAACCTGGAACACGTGTCTGTACAACGCAGCGAAGCGCTCCTTGACGCGTTGTCGCTCTGCGATGAGTGTGTGGTGGTCGCGTTGTGTGCGTTGTTTGTGATCATACGACAGTGTTACTAACCTGGAACACGTGTCTGTACAACGCAGCGAAGCGCTCCTTGACGCGTTGTCGCTCTGCGATGAGTGTGTGGTGGTCGCGTTGTGTGCGTTGTTTGTGATCATACGACAGTGTTACTAACCTGGAACACGTGTCTGTACAACGCAGCGAAGCGCTCCTTGACGCGTTGTCGCTCTGCGATGAGTGTGTGGTGGTCGCGTTGTGTGCGTTGTTTGTGATCATACGACAGTGTTACTAACCTGGAACACGTGTCTGTACAACGCAGCGAAGCGCTCCTTGACGCGTTGTCGCTCTGCGATGAGTGTGTGGTGGTCGCGTTGTGTGCGTTGTTTGTGATCATACGACAGTGTTACTAACCTGGAACACGTGTCTGTACAACGCAGCGAAGCGCTCCTTGACGCGTTGTCGCTCTGCGATGAGTGTGTGGTGGTCGCGTTGTGTGCGTTGTTTGTGATCATACGACAGTGTTACTAACCTGGAACACGTGTCTGTACAACGCAGCGAAGCGCTCCTTGACGCGTTGTCGCTCTGCGATGAGTGTGTGGTGGTCGCGTTGTGTGCGTTGTTTGTGATCATACGACAGTGTTACTAACCTGGAACACGTGTCTGTACAACGCAGCGAAGCGCTCCTTGACGCGTTGTCGCTCTGCGATGAGTGTGTGGTGGTCGCGTTGTGTGCGTTGTTTGTGATCATACGACAGTGTTACTAACCTGGAACACGTGTCTGTACAACGCAGCGAAGCGCTCCTTGACGCGTTGTCGCTCTGCGATGAGTGTGTGGTGGTCGCGTTGTGTGCGTTGTTTGTGATCATACGACAGTGTTACTAACCTGGAACACGTGTCTGTACAACGCAGCGAAGCGCTCCTTGACGCGTTGTCGCTCTGCGATGAGTGTGTGGTGGTCGCGTTGTGTGCGTTGTTTGTGATCATACGACAGTGTTACTAACCTGGAACACGTGTCTGTACAACGCAGCGAAGCGCTCCTTGACGCGTTGTCGCTCTGCGATGAGTGTGTGGTGGTCGCGTTGTGTGCGTTGTTTGTGATCATACGACAGTGTTACTAACCTGGAACACGTGTCTGTACAACGCAGCGAAGCGCTCCTTGACGCGTTGTCGCTCTGCGATGAGTGTGTGGTGGTCGCGTTGTGTGCGTTGTTTGTGATCATACGACAGTGTTACTAACCTGGAACACGTGTCTGTACAACGCAGCGAAGCGCTCCTTGACGCGTTGTCGCTCTGCGATGAGTGTGTGGTGGTCGCGTTGTGTGCGTTGTTTGTGATCATACGACAGTGTTACTAACCTGGAACACGTGTCTGTACAACGCAGCGAAGCGCTCCTTGACGCGTTGTCGCTCTGCGATGAGTGTGTGGTGGTCGCGTTGTGTGCGTTGTTTGTGATCATACGACAGTGTTACTAACCTGGAACACGTGTCTGTACAACGCAGCGAAGCGCTCCTTGACGCGTTGTCGCTCTGCGATGAGTGTGTGGTGGTCGCGTTGTGTGCGTTGTTTGTGATCATACGACAGTGTTACTAACCTGGAACACGTGTCTGTACAACGCAGCGAAGCGCTCCTTGACGCGTTGTCGCTCTGCGATGAGTGTGTGGTGGTCGCGTTGTGTGCGTTGTTTGTGATCATACGACAGTGTTACTAACCTGGAACACGTGTCTGTACAACGCAGCGAAGCGCTCCTTGACGCGTTGTCGCTCTGCGATGAGTGTGTGGTGGTCGCGTTGTGTGCGTTGTTTGTGATCATACGACAGTGTTACTAACCTGGAACACGTGTCTGTACAACGCAGCGAAGCGCTCCTTGACGCGTTGTCGCTCTGCGATGAGTGTGTGGTGGTCGCGTTGTGTGCGTTGTTTGTGATCATACGACAGTGTTACTAACCTGGAACACGTGTCTGTACAACGCAGCGAAGCGCTCCTTGACGCGTTGTCGCTCTGCGATGAGTGTGTGGTGGTCGCGTTGTGTGCGTTGCTTGTGATCATACGACAGTGTTACTAACCTGGAACACGTGTCTGTACAACGCAGCGAAGCGCTCCTTGACGCGTTGTCGCTCTGCGATGAGTGTGTGGTGGTCGCGTTGTGTGCGTTGCTTGTGATCATACGACAGTGTTACTAACCTGGAACACGTGTCTGTACAACGCAGCGAAGCGCTCCTTGACGCGTTGTCGCTCTGCGATGAGTGTGTGGTGGTCGCGTTGTGTGCGTTGTCTTGTGATCATACGACAGTGTTACTAACCTGGAACACGGGTCTGTACAACGCAGCGAAGCGCTCCTTGACGCGTTGTCGCTCTGCGATGAGTGTGTGGTGGTCGCGTTGTGTGCGTTGTTTGTGATCATACGACAGTGTTACTAACCTGGAACACGTGTCTGTACAACGCAGCGAAGCGCTCCTTGACGCGTTGTCGCTCTGCGATGAGTGTGTGGTGGTCGCGTTGTGTGCGTTGTTTGTGATCATACGACAGTGTTACTAACCTGGAACACGTGTCTGTACAACGCAGCGAAGCGCTCCTTGACGCGTTGTCGCTCTGCGATGAGTGTGTGGTGGTCGCGTTGTGTGCGTTGTTTGTGATCATACGACAGTGTTACTAACCTGGAACACGTGTCTGTACAACGCAGCGAAGCGCTCCTTGACGCGTTGTCGCTCTGCGATGAGTGTGTGGTGGTCGCGTTGTGTGCGTTGTTTGTGATCATACGACAGTGTTACTAACCTGGAACACGTGTCTGTACAACGCAGCGAAGCGCTCCTTGACGCGTTGTCGCTCTGCGATGAGTGTGTGGTGGTCGCGTTGTGTGCGTTGTTTGTGATCATACGACAGTGTTACTAACCTGGAACACGTGTCTGTACAACGCAGCGAAGCGCTCCTTGACGCGTTGTCGCTCTGCGATGAGTGTGTGGTGGTCGCGTTGTGTGCGTTGCTTGTGATCATACGACAGTGTTACTAACCTGGA
This sequence comes from Agonopterix subpropinquella, assembly GCA_922987775.1. Classification (NCBI taxonomy): domain Eukaryota; kingdom Metazoa; phylum Arthropoda; class Insecta; order Lepidoptera; family Depressariidae; genus Agonopterix; species Agonopterix subpropinquella. Next base: position 8,429,978 of record OV277718.1, on the reverse strand, counting down.
ACACGTGTCTGTACAACGCAGCGAAGCGCTCCTTGACGCGTTGTCGCTCTGCGATGAGTGTGTGGTGGTCGCGTTGTGTGCGTTGTTTGTGATCATACGACAGTGTTACTAACCTGGAACACGTGTCTGTACAACGCAGCGAAGCGCTCCTTGACGCGTTGTCGCTCTGCGATGAGTGTGTGGTGGTCGCGTTGTGTGCGTTGCTTGTGATCATACGACAGTGTTACTAACCTGGAACACGTGTCTGTACAACGCAGCGAAGCGCTCCTTGACGCGTTGTCGCTCTGCGATGAGTGTGTGGTGGTCGCGTTGTGTGCGTTGCTTGTGATCATACGACAGTGTTACTAACCTGGAACACGTGTCTGTACAACGCAGCGAAGCGCTCCTTGACGCGTTGTCGCTCTGCGATGAGTGTGTGGTGGTCGCGTTGTGTGCGTTGCTTGTGATCATACGACAGTGTTACTAACCTGGAACACGTGTCTGTACAACGCAGCGAAGCGCTCCTTGACGCGTTGTCGCTCTGCGATGAGTGTGTGGTGGTCGCGTTGTGTGCGTTGCTTGTGATCATACGACAGTGTTACTAACCTGGAACACGTGTCTGTACAACGCAGCGAAGCGCTCCTTGACGCGTTGTCGCTCTGCGATGAGTGTGTGGTGGTCGCGTTGTGTGCGTTGCTTGTGATCATACGACAGTGTTACTAACCTGGAACACGTGTCTGTACAACGCAGCGAAGCGCTCCTTGACGCGTTGTCGCTCTGCGATGAGTGTGTGGTGGTCGCGTTGTGTGCGTTGCTTGTGATCATACGACAGTGTTACTAACCTGGAACACGTGTCTGTACAACGCAGCGAAGCGCTCCTTGACGCGTTGTCGCTCTGCGATGAGTGTGTGGTGGTCGCGTTGTGTGCGTTGCTTGTGATCATACGACAGTGTTACTAACCTGGAACACGTGTCTGTACAACGCAGCGAAGCGCTCCTTGACGCGTTGTCGCTCTGCGATGAGTGTGTGGTGGTCGCGTTGTGTGCGTTGTTTGTGATCATACGACAGTGTTACTAACCTGGAACACGTGTCTGTACAACGCAGCGAAGCGCTCCTTGACGCGTTGTCGCTCTGCGATGAGTGTGTGGTGGTCGCGTTGTGTGCGTTGTTTGTGATCATACGACAGTGTTACTAACCTGGAACACGTGTCTGTACAACGCAGCGAAGCGCTCCTTGACGCGTTGTCGCTCTGCGATGAGTGTGTGGTGGTCGCGTTGTGTGCGTTGTTTGTGATCATACGACAGTGTTACTAACCTGGAACACGTGTCTGTACAACGCAGCGAAGCGCTCCTTGACGCGTTGTCGCTCTGCGATGAGTGTGTGGTGGTCGCGTTGTGTGCGTTGTTTGTGATCATACGACAGTGTTACTAACCTGGAACACGTGTCTGTACAACGCAGCGAAGCGCTCCTTGACGCGTTGTCGCTCTGCGATGAGTGTGTGGTGGTCGCGTTGTGTGCGTTGTTTGTGATCATACGACAGTGTTACTAACCTGGAACACGTGTCTGTACAACGCAGCGAAGCGCTCCTTGACGCGTTGTCGCTCTGCGATGAGTGTGTGGTGGTCGCGTTGTGTGCGTTGTTTGTGATCATACGACAGTGTTACTAACCTGGAACACGTGTCTGTACAACGCAGCGAAGCGCTCCTTGACGCGTTGTCGCTCTGCGATGAGTGTGTGGTGGTCGCGTTGTGTGCGTTGTTTGTGATCATACGACAGTGTTACTAACCTGGAACACGTGTCTGTACAACGCAGCGAAGCGCTCCTTGACGCGTTGTCGCTCTGCGATGAGTGTGTGGTGGTCGCGTTGTGTGCGTTGCTTGTGATCATACGACAGTGTACTAACCTGGAACACGTGTCTGTACCAACGCAGCGAAGCGCTCCTTGACGCGTTGTCGCTCTGCGATGAGTGTGTGGTGGTCGCGTTGTGTGCGTTGTTTGTGATCATACGACAGTGTTACTAACCTGGAACACGTGTCTGTACAACGCAGCGAAGCGCTCCTTGACGCGTTGTCGCTCTGCGATGAGTGTGTGGTGGTCGCGTTGTGTGCGTTGCTTGTGATCATACGACAGTGTTACTAACCTGGAACACGTGTCTGTACAACGCAGCGAAGCGCTCCTTGACGCGTTGTCGCTCTGCGATGAGTGTGTGGTGGTCGCGTTGTGTGCGTTGCTTGTGATCATACGACAGTGTTACTAACCTGGAACACGTGTCTGTACAACGCAGCGAAGCGCTCCTTGACGCGTTGTCGCTCTGCGATGAGTGTGTGGTGGTCGCGTTGTGTGCGTTGCTTGTGATCATACGACAGTGTTACTAACCTGGAACACGTGTCTGTACAACGCAGCGAAGCGCTCCTTGACGCGTTGTCGCTCTGCGATGAGTGTGTGGTGGTCGCGTTGTGTGCGTTGTTTGTGATCATACGACAGTGTTACTAACCTGGAACACGTGTCTGTACAACGCAGCGAAGCGCTCCTTGACGCGTTGTCGCTCTGCGATGAGTGTGTGGTGGTCGCGTTGTGTGCGTTGTTTGTGATCATACGACAGTGTTACTAACCTGGAACACGTGTCTGTACAACGCAGCGAAGCGCTCCTTGACGCGTTGTCGCTCTGCGATGAGTGTGTGGTGGTCGCGTTGTGTGCGTTGTTTGTGATCATACGACAGTGTTACTAACCTGGAACACGTGTCTGTACAACGCAGCGAAGCGCTCCTTGACGCGTTGTCGCTCTGCGATGAGTGTGTGGTGGTCGCGTTGTGTGCGTTGCTTGTGATCATACGACAGTGTTACTAACCTGGAACACGTGTCTGTACAACGCAGCGAAGCGCTCCTTGACGCGTTGTCGCTCTGCGATGAGTGTGTGGTGGTCGCGTTGTGTGCGTTGTTTGTGATCATACGACAGTGTTACTAACCTGGAACACGTGTCTGTACAACGCAGCGAAGCGCTCCTTGACGCGTTGTCGCTCTGCGATGAGTGTGTGGTGGTCGCGTTGTGTGCGTTGTTTGTGATCATACGACAGTGTTACTAACCTGGAACACGTGTCTGTACAACGCAGCGAAGCGCTCCTTGACGCGTTGTCGCTCTGCGATGAGTGTGTGGTGGTCGCGTTGTGTGCGTTGTTTGTGATCATACGACAGTGTTACTAACCTGGAACACGTGTCTGTACAACGCAGCGAAGCGCTCCTTGACGCGTTGTCGCTCTGCGATGAGTGTGTGGTGGTCGCGTTGTGTGCGTTGTTTGTGATCATACGACAGTGTTACTAACCTGGAACACGTGTCTGTACAACGCAGCGAAGCGCTCCTTGACGCGTTGTCGCTCTGCGATGAGTGTGTGGTGGTCGCGTTGTGTGCGTTGTTTGTGATCATACGACAGTGTTACTAACCTGGAACACGTGTCTGTACAACGCAGCGAAGCGCTCCTTGACGCGTTGTCGCTCTGCGATGAGTGTGTGGTGGTCGCGTTGTGTGCGTTGTTTGTGATCATACGACAGTGTTACTAACCTGGAACACGTGTCTGTACAACGCAGCGAAGCGCTCCTTGACGCGTTGTCGCTCTGCGATGAGTGTGTGGTGGTCGCGTTGTGTGCGTTGCTTGTGATCATACGACAGTGTTACTAACCTGGAACACGTGTCTGTACAACGCAGCGAAGCGCTCCTTGACGCGTTGTCGCTCTGCGATGAGTGTGTGGTGGTCGCGTTGTGTGCGTTGCTTGTGATCATACGACAGTGTTACTAACCTGGAACACGTGTCTGTACAACGCAGCGAAGCGCTCCTTGACGCGTTGTCGCTCTGCGATGAGTGTGTGGTGGTCGCGTTGTGTGCGTTGTTTGTGATCATACGACAGTGTTACTAACCTGGAACACGTGTCTGTACAACGCAGCGAAGCGCTCCTTGACGCGTTGTCGCTCTGCGATGAGTGTGTGGTGGTCGCGTTGTGTGCGTTGTTTGTGATCATACGACAGTGTTACTAACCTGGAACACGTGTCTGTACAACGCAGCGAAGCGCTCCTTGACGCGTTGTCGCTCTGCGATGAGTGTGTGGTGGTCGCGTTGTGTGCGTTGCTTGCGGTCGCGCACGGTGCGAACTTCGTCGGCTAGTGACGTTATCTGATCCAGTTTGCGCTTCCTGCAGTTCTGTGCTGCCACCTGGTGGGTAAAATGTTGCGTTGATTAACTTTTATTTGAGGTTATGACACCAATTTGATTTGTGAAGTCTATGAATGGCATCAAAACGCATTTTTAATTTCCGAACGAAAATGCCGCTTCGATTATAATCGAACCACTTGGACTAATTATATCCGGACCGGCCTTGCGGTAGCATTTCCCCTCTGCCACGGTATTAGATCAATTAATCTTGCGCATTTACATTCAATTTTATAACTTATCACTAAACTAGACAGCCTATTATTGCGAAACAATAATTTCGAACTTAGAACGTTTGGGGTTTACACGAGACTACTTTTCATGATTTTGAACATTCAAAATTAGAATCTAAAGTCATAGGGAATAAAATCCAAAGTTGCGGATAACATGTTACCTCGCCCCCCGCAAAAAGTGGCAGAAAGTTTGTTAGTAGAATGACACGTGGTTACGCGTCCCGATATAATTAGTCTAAGTCGAACCATAATTAATGTTTTTTTAGTATTTCCTTCGAGAATACTGACTTAACCATGACGTCACGTTATTCCATACAAATATTCGGATTTTGGGAGAGATAAATCCCACCTACCCACGATACGTAAGATATGCGGGCAAAAAAAAAATGGACCTCCGATAGAAAATTCTCCATACCTTATTCTTGCCGCGCATGCGTATATCTCTGATGAGAGAGAGTGCTTGGACAGCCGCTCGTTGAACTCGTCCATAGGTTGATAATGTCCTAAGATGTTGTCCCTGATCCGTGCGTACCTTATTCTTGCCGCGCCTGCGTATGTCTCTGATGAGGGACAGCTGGGCCTCGCTCAGGTCGTGCTTGGACAGCCGCTCGTTGAACTCGTCCATAGGTTGATAATGTCCTAAGATGTTGTCCCTGATCCGTGCGTACCTTATTCTTGCCGCGCCTGCGTATGTCTCTGATGAGGGACAGCTGGGCCTCGCTCAGGTCGTGCTTGGACAGCCGCTCGTTGAACTCGTCCATAGGTTGATAATGTCCTAAGATGTTGTCCCTGATCCGTGCGTACCTTATTCTTGCCGCGCCTGCGTATGTCTCTGATGAGGGACAGCTGGGCCTCGCTCAGGTCGTGCTTGGACAGCCGCTCGTTGAACTCGTCCATAGGTTGATAATGTCCTAAGATGTTGTCCCTGATCCGTGCGTACCTTATTCTTGCCGCGCCTGCGTATGTCTCTGATGAGGGACAGCTGGGCCTCGCTCAGGTCGTGCTTGGACAGCCGCTCGTTGAACTCGTCCATAGGTTGATAATGTCCTAAGATGTTGTCCCTGATCCGTGCGTACCTTATTCTTGCCGCGCCTGCGTATGTCTCTGATGAGGGACAGCTGGGCCTCGCTCAGGTCGTGCTTGGACAGCCGCTCGTTGAACTCGTCCATAGGTTGATAATGTCCTAAGATGTTGTCCCTGATCCGTGCGTACCTTATTCTTGCCGCGCCTGCGTATGTCTCTGATGAGGGACAGCTGGGCCTCGCTCAGGTCGTGCTTGGACAGCCGCTCGTTGAACTCGTCCATAGGTTGATAATGTCCTAAGATGTTGTCCCTGATCCGTGCGTACCTTATTCTTGCCGCGCCTGCGTATGTCTCTGATGAGGGACAGCTGGGCCTCGCTCAGGTCGTGCTTGGACAGCCGCTCGTTGAACTCGTCCATAGGTTGATAATGTCCTAAGATGTTGTCCCTGATCCGTGCGTACCTTATTCTTGCCGCGCCTGCGTATGTCTCTGATGAGGGACAGCTGGGCCTCGCTCAGGTCGTGCTTGGACAGCCGCTCGTTGAACTCGTCCATAGGTTGATAATGTCCTAAGATGTTGTCCCTGATCCGTGCGTACCTTATTCTTGCCGCGCCTGCGTATGTCTCTGATGAGGGACAGCTGGGCCTCGCTCAGGTCGTGCTTGGACAGCCGCTCGTTGAACTCGTCCATAGGTTGATAATGTCCTAAGATGTTGTCCCTGATCCGTGCGTACCTTATTCTTGCCGCGCCTGCGTATGTCTCTGATGAGGGACAGCTGGGCCTCGCTCAGGTCGTGCTTGGACAGCCGCTCGTTGAACTCGTCCATAGGTTGATAATGTCCTAAGATGTTGTCCCTGATCCGTGCGTACCTTATTCTTGCCGCGCCTGCGTATGTCTCTGATGAGGGACAGCTGGGCCTCGCTCAGGTCGTGCTTGGACAGCCGCTCGTTGAACTCGTCCATAGGTTGATAATGTCCTAAGATGTTGTCCCTGATCCGTGCGTACCTTATTCTTGCCGCGCCTGCGTATGTCTCTGATGAGGGACAGCTGGGCCTCGCTCAGGTCGTGCTTGGACAGCCGCTCGTTGAACTCGTCCATAGGTTGATAATGTCCTAAGATGTTGTCCCTGATCCGTGCGTACCTTATTCTTGCCGCGCCTGCGTATGTCTCTGATGAGGGACAGCTGGGCCTCGCTCAGGTCGTGCTTGGACAGCCGCTCGTTGAACTCGTCCATAGGTTGATAATGTCCTAAGATGTTGTCCCTGATCCGTGCGTACCTTATTCTTGCCGCGCCTGCGTATGTCTCTGATGAGGGACAGCTGGGCCTCGCTCAGGTCGTGCTTGGACAGCCGCTCGTTGAACTCGTCCATAGGTTGATAATGTCCTAAGATGTTGTCCCTGATCCGTGCGTACCTTATTCTTGCCGCGCCTGCGTATGTCTCTGATGAGGGACAGCTGGGCCTCGCTCAGGTCGTGCTTGGACAGCCGCTCGTTGAACTCGTCCATAGGTTGATAATGTCCTAAGATGTTGTCCCTGATCCGTGCGTACCTTATTCTTGCCGCGCCTGCGTATGTCTCTGATGAGGGACAGCTGGGCCTCGCTCAGGTCGTGCTTGGACAGCCGCTCGTTGAACTCGTCCATCGGTAGGTTGATGATGTCCTGCACCTCCAGCGGTATGCCTGCCGACAACAGAGCGTCTGGAGTCAATTGGACATGCCACTTATTGGTTTACTATGGTGTACATACCTACATTTTTCCCTGAAACCGGCATGCTTCAATTTCGAGGCATGTATTGTTCATTACAAGTGGCGACGGGCTCACTCCCCGTCACACTGGACAGAGTTTCGGTACTACTAGTGAAACGTGGATGTTCTGAAGTTTCAGAATATCTCTGACTACCCCCTTGGGTAATATATTGGTGAGCATATGCTCAGGAAAATTTTATGTAAGCACTAGTGTTAACCCGCGACTTCGTCTGCACAAATTATATACCAGATTTTAAGTCAGATCATAAGCTATCAAACAAAAAAAGTTTCATCAGAATAGGTTCAGTAGTTTTTGCGTGATACTCGAACAAACAAACACCCAAACAAACAAACAAATAAACAAACAAACAAACAAACAGACAGACAAAAAGTCCAAAAATTGGTGATTTGGAATCAAGGACAGGTAAAAAACATGTCGTAATTTTTTTCTTGTAAATATCTTCAATGTACACACACACACACACACACACACACACACACACACACACACACACACACACACACACACACACACACACACACACACGTGTGTGCACCCCCTGTGTTCCACACACTTCTGTTATAATAGTTTAGATAGGTACAGAAGATGATATTTACCCAGTGCCTTGGCTCGTTTCTCGTCGCGCGACAGATGCCCGCTGCTGGTGGCGGACGAGCCGCCGTCCGATATACTGCCGTCAGTCAGACGACGTACTGCAGACAAACACATTACATCAGATTTGTAATTCAATTCAATTTTTTGTTTAATGGCGTGCTGTGATATCACAATTGTGCCAACGTCCCGTTATGTGGAGATATCTCGTAAGAAAATGATCGGTACTTTCCATTAATTGACGGCCCGGTAGCACAGTTGGTAGTGAACCTGCCTGCCGTGCCGAGGGTCGCGGGTTCGAATCCCGTAAGGGACAAATATTTGTATGATGAATATGAATATTTGTACCCGAGTCATGGATGTTTGTATCTATATATGTATTCTATATCGTTGTCTAGTCATCATAATACAAGTTCAGGCTAGATTCTGGTACTTTAAATGTGACTAGATAATTTGTGTGACATTGTCCAAGATATTTATTTATTTATTTATTTATTTATTAATGGAAATGGCAATTCTGCCAATGTCAAATAGTTTATTATAATCTCAAGTTAACGTTTTATAGCTAAAACACAAAAGAGTTTACTAAATGGCGGAGCCGCGTGGCCACCTAAATCGCGAACCGACGCAGGACGACCACTCGAGACCCCTCTAGCCACGCGACTGGGGAGTCGTATAAAAAAACCGGTCAAGTGCGAGTCGCGCTACTCGCGCACCGAGGGTTCCGTACCACACCACCACAGAACACAACAATATTAACTTAGAAAAAAAAACTTTTTGTCCGGGACCTTTAGCGCGAGACCGACACACACTTGGCCGGATTTTAGTATTATTATTCTGTAGAGTTTGCTCTATAATCACACTAAGTTTGACGCTTGTATGTATTACCGTTTTTACGATAGAGCGTGAAGAAAAGACGTTGATAAAAACTACGTTCTTGTTGACAACCCCCCTTAATTTCAAACTATTTGACATTTTTATTATTTGTTGACAAATCCGCCGTAATAACGCACATTCTGTGAAAATTTCAACTATCTAGCTCTTACGGTTCAAAAGTTACAGTCCTAAATAGGTAGGACAGACGTAAGGACTGACAGACGGACGGACGGACGGACGGACAACGTAGGCTTAGTAATAGGGTCCCGTTTTTACCCTTTGGGTACGGAACCCTAAAAACGTTTTTTTTCCTAGCCTGTTTCATCCCACTGCTGGGCAAAGGCCTCACCTTTAATCCTCCAACCATCTCTGTCTCGGGCATGCTTTGGCCACGCCAGAAAAAAAAATCTTAAATATCGTAAGCAAATCTTAATTTGTATGGAAATCTTTGAGCCAATGTAACTTTGAAACTACCGATTTTAACGAAAATCGGACAAAATACAGGCAAGGCAAACAATTTTTTTCTAGATCTAGAAAACAATGAAATTTTTTAAACACTATCTAGATAGTGTTTAAAAAAATTCATTGACTTTAATATCCAAAATATAATTAAACTTCGTTTGTACGGAGCACGCTAATCTTCTTAAGGGGTATTAGGGATATATTATAAGGTATCTGGGGTATATAAAGGGGTATTCGCGGTATATTAAGCGGTATTCGGGGTATATTAAGGGGTATTCGGGATATATTAAGGAGTATTTGGGGTATATTAAGGGGTATTCGGGGTATATCAATGGGTCATCATCATCATCATCATATTAGCCGATAGACGTCCATTGCTGAACATAGGTCTCAATGGGTATTCGGGGTATATTAAGGGGTATTCGGGGTATTCAGGGCATATCAAGGGGTATTTGGGGTATATTAAGGAGTATTCGGGGTATAAGGAGTTTATTAAGGGGTATTAGGGTGGAGACTATAAAGAAGTATTCAGTGTGTGTAACCTCTCTTGTCGCGCACGGCGGCGGGGCGCGGCTCGGCGCTGTAGGTGTGGTTGTGCCGCACGCGCTCCGGCGTCCCGTAGAGGAACCTGCCCCCACCCGCGCCCGCGCCCGGGCTCGGGATACTCTGCGCACAAATACAATATACTATATCAACTATACCACACCTTGGATACTTACCTGTCATTTCTTACAAATGGGAAAAATTTACAAAAGGTGACCATATGCTATCCTTGTTTTTCTTTGCAAAACTAGAAAGATATCTCTTCAGAGATAAGCTCGCCCTTTGTAATTGTCTATTATGTTGTTTTCATGTATATTTCCGTGTGTACAATAAAGTGTTAAAATAAAATAAATAAATAAACTAGACAACCCTTGAGTATTTCATGATCTTCCTTAATGCAATGTTTAATAGAGAGATTTGATCCTTATGATTGACCCGATCAATGGTACCTTAAAAGTACAGGATGGAAATTTTTCGCATTTTATTCAGTTCAGCGACAGGTTGAGGCAAGCGATTTTTCAACAATCAATGAATGCTTTACTCAGAAATTTTTACTTATTTTTTAAAATAATGGATTACCTTTGAGCAAAAAGCCTATGCCTAAAAATGGCGCCTTTTTTCTTTTTTTAGCGCGGCCATTAATCAAACTTGTATATTATAGTTCAGAATAAAGTTAAAAATAAAACTTGTTATTACAAATATCTCGGAACTCAGTCCGAACTGAGATATAAAGACTTGAAGTGCTCGATGGTAATATTTTCAACTTCAAGCCCCTATATCTCCATCCGGACTGAGTTTAGGGACATGTTATCAAGTTTTGTTTGTTACTTTATTCTAAAATAAAATATTCAAGTTTGGTTGCTGGCCGCGCCAAAAACAACGGCGAAAAATAAGGCGACAACCTTACATACAAAACCCGCCTTGTCTTTTGCTCTCCTCAATATTCAAGGTACTTTCCCTCAAGGTAGGGCTCGTTTTATCTACTCAGTAGAGATATATATTATTAATTAGTTACATGTAGCAGCGAGTGGCTGGAGTGAGCCGTGTTCAAGTCGAGGGGCGGTTGTAACGTCGGGGGCACTTGTGGCGGGGGCAGATGTTGCCGGGCACCAAACTCCACTGCGGACAACAACATGTTTTATTTTATAATTATAACGAAGGCTTTTTGTACCCGTGTGAAATTGGACCCATAGTGCAAGTTGTTCGGTTTGATGGTCTGAAATATTTAAAGCATTTATTTACATCTTGTATTGGCTATGTGCGAAGTGTGTGATGGGAACTTTCAAATCGATCGCAGCGTCCGCGGTGGCAGAAATTTGTACCATTTCCGGACAAGCAACCTAGAGAACTAGGCGCGCTAGTGTCGAGCTCACAGCCAATAACGACAGCTTCTAACATCCTGTAGGTGGGTACTGTAGAGATGGTACGTTTTAGATGGTATATCACGGGGTTTAACACTGGCCACTGTGCTAGATTGAATTAGGAACACATAGCCGTTAAATAGTAAAATAAGCAAAGCGATAGGATTTTATTCTATCCCGGGTATTAACGAGAGACGGACGTATTGTATTATTGTAATTTTATCTAAAAGAAAATATACTCGTCTACAAGATATCATGTGTGTTTCGTCTTCAATACCTCTCGCAGCCAAGCTAGGTGCCGTGTGCACATCACCACAGTACCGACGCCGCGGGCGGGCGCCTGCTGCTGCTGCAAGCCGGCACAACACCCTGTAGCTGGGTATGGGTACATACCGTTATGCATATGCATGTCGTGCTGGTACTGCTCCACACACTCGTACTTGACGACGCCGCGGGCGGGCGCCAGCGGCTCCAGGGTCGGCTGTTGCTGCTGCTCCTGCTGCAGAGATGAATCTATATTATTATCATCATCAGCCAGGTGTCCCAGGTGTGTCAACCCGAAAACAGGAGACAGGTCAGTTCATAAATGTTCAGAAACAAAAGGTTGCACTTCGGGAGTGCCGGCAGAAGTGAAAACTAAGAGGTCTTACGTCACGTGACGTCACGGTCTGACTATATCTATGCTTACGAATTTTCGATCAGGTTTCGTGACGTCACGGTCCTGACGCGAGTTTAACATTATTTACCCATCCCAAAAAGTGCACAACGTCGCTAAAGAAGTTTTCACTTCAATAAAATAAGTTTCATAGTTTTCAGAATTTTGTAATTTTTTTTTATATTGGAAAATCTTGCGCTCGACTTCTACTACAAATATTTACAAAAAAACAAAAAAAAATCTGTCTGACTTCTGTGGTAAACATTTCTTCTATGTCAACTTTGAGACTATTATACCCTGTATATGAAAAATGTATGGCGCTAACCTGGCAAGTAATTATAGAAGTTGGCCCATTTATACAAGTTTTCAAAATGGTATCCCCTTTAAAACCGACAGCATGAAAGACCCAGTATAAATAGGTAGGTACTATTGTCTACTCTATACATGTGTAACAGAACACCCTAGTAATACTTAAGGGGGTGCTTCACACCATCAAACTGAACAACTTTCACTATGGAGCCAACTTCGAAATCGCGAAATAAAAAGCAGCTGTTTCATACAAAACTGAAATACTGGCTCGACTCAAATGTATGGGACAATTTTTTTTTCTCAATGTTGGCTTCATAGTGAAAGTTGTTCAGTTTGATGGTCTGAAGCACCTCCTATTACTAGGGTGTTTTGTTACACCCTGTACACTCGTATTATGTGGCTACCGTTTCTACTACTGCTGCTACTATGTGCAATGTTAGGGAGTAAAAACAATAATATGTATGTAAGTAGGTACCTGGAAGCATCGTTTGCCGAACATGTGGTGTTTCTTCTGGGGGGCGTGGGGGGCGGCGCCGGTGCCGGCGCGCTCCCGCCCGTACGCCGACGCCTCGTACGGCCGGAACTTTGAGCTAAGCCAAACGGAAACATACTAAGGTTATACACTAGATAATATACTAATAACTAGCTGGAATACGAACGATTACAATTCAACAACCTATTTCACCTGGCGTATTTATCCTAGGCGAAGCGCAGCGCAGAGTTTTCTATGTTAATTTATCGCAAGTAAAGTCGATAATGGTTTGGCAGTGAAAAATACTTTGCGCTACGCTTCGTCAATTGATGATTTAAAACAAGCCTTTAGGTAAATACTTCTAGGGTGTTTGGTGACTAGGTGTAACCCAGATTTCGGGAGGGGAGGATAAATCCCAAGTATCCCCCCATTGTTCTCTAGTTTGCTCCGACACCGAACTTTAGGTTTCATCGTGAAGAAATACGATACATTTTTCGTTGACAGCACCCTATCAGTGCATCCTCTGGTCTTTCTTCTAGTGTCTCTTACTTAAGTATGTAATACTAGCTTTTGCCTACGACTTCGACAGCATCGACTTCAATACCCTGTTGCACCCATTTAGAGATTGATTTTCGAGAAATACTTTCACAGTTTCAAATTTCATGTTTCTATCTTCAGCGGTTCAGTGCGTTGTCAGTCAGCCAGTCAATCAAGCTGTTTTGTTTTATACGAACAGGGTGTAACAAAACACCCTAGTAATACTTAAAGGGGTGCTTCAGACATCAAACTGAACAACTTTCACTATGGGGCCAACATCGAGAAAAAATAAAAAAAAATCTGCCGTCCCATACATTTGAGTCGAGACGGTACTGCAGTTTTGTATGAAAGAGCGGATTTTTTTTTCTCGATTTCGATGTTGGCTCCATAGTGAAAGTTGTTCAGTTTGATGGTCTGAAGCTCCCCTTAAGTATTACTAGGGTGTTTTGTGACAGCCTGTATAACATCCTGCCAGTACTTCCAGCAGCGTCACGTGTAAGTAATATAGCAGACCTGTGGAACTCTTGCGCAGAGTCGCTTCCATCGCACCACTCCCCGTCAGAGAGAGACGGCACGCGCTCCGAGCCCATCGACGACACAGCGCTGTCCGAGGCAGAGTCGCGCTCTGTGGAAAATAAAGAAAGGGGTTAAAATCAATCAATCAGTTATACTTTACCAGCTTCGTCAGAACACAAAACTACCGAAAGAAATTCTCTAAATGACATTGAAAACCATATCAAAATCCGTTGCGTGGTTTAGAAACATAAAAATAAAAATTTATTTCCAAAAACGCATGCATTTACAGAATGAGTAGATCAGCAGTCTGAAGTAAGAAGAAGAAGAAATAAGAAGAAGAAGAAAGAAGAAGAAGTCAGTAGAAGTAAGTGGAGAAACAGTAATGATGAGGACAGACGCAGATAGCGACTTTGTTTTTTACTATTTAGAGATTTTACACCAAAAATATAATACCTGTATATTAATATCATTAAATTACCCATTATTTATAATATTTTCAATTTTTATTTATATATTAGCATCCTTTTAAACAAAGAGTCTACCCATCAAACTGAACAACTTTCACTATGGAAGCAAACCGATCGTAGCAATAAAAAAAGTCTGCTGTTCCATACTAAACTGCAATGCCTACGCGACACAAATGTGGGAAAATATGGGAGCAAACCAATCGGAGCAAAAAAAAATGCAACAGCTGTTTTTTTTTGCTCCGGTTGGTTTGCTCCCATAGTAAATAGTTGTTCAGTTTGTTGGGTAGACTCTTTAAAAGATTGCAAATGATATCAATTTCACACTGTATAGAGAGAGCAAATACAAACAGAAAGATACAGAAGGTATCTTATTGTGGGTGGCTGGCAAGCCAGCAACAGGGACACCAAATGGGATCTTTTGTGTTGACCCCTAGACATTTGTTTTCTTCACCCTTCAAAAGCACCGTTCAGGGGAAGAAACCTGTATTCTCCCGGTTTTGGGTACCCATATCCGAGAAGGCACTTGCGTTTAGCCGCCAAGTCATAGAGTCACTCAGGATATGTTCCATGGCCTCCTCCTCATCTCCACACGCTCAGCAGCTGGGATCCAGTATTCCGAGAGGTAAGTGTACTTTTGCAACCATCAGCAGCAAGGCTGATTCAGTGTTTATGGGGTGTAGAGCTTCTCTGTGATGGGGATAGACCAGGTCTGCCTGCATAACTCCAGTCGGTTTAGGAGTTACTGATGATTAAAGATCTGTAAAAAATTAACGATCAACTGTAAGGCTGATCGTATGATATTGTTGTAGTATGCACTGTAGCTATGTGAACAGTACAAAAACTGACATGGTTCATCAGTCGGTTTAGGAGATACAGCCGTTCAAAGATCGGAACTTTGACTGGCTGTATCTCCTAAAACGACTGACAGAATTTGACAGTTTTTGTACTGTTCACATAGCTACAGTGCAAACTACAACAATATCATACGATCAGCCTTGCAGCTGATCGTTAAATTTTTACAGACCTTTAACCTCGCCTCGCGTCACGTATCTCTTTCTATTATACAGCGATGCTGCTAGGTACATCTCGCTCTCTCAGCTGTCAATGCCTCTCTTACGTAGTATAATACCTTTATGAGGTAGAGAGATAAAATTACGATATATTTTGAAAAACATAACATACCAGGTACCATCATGTGGGAATGGTTGAGATGCGCGGCGTGGTGCGCGCCTGCGCCGTC
This sequence comes from Agonopterix subpropinquella, assembly GCA_922987775.1. Taxonomy (NCBI): domain Eukaryota; kingdom Metazoa; phylum Arthropoda; class Insecta; order Lepidoptera; family Depressariidae; genus Agonopterix; species Agonopterix subpropinquella. Next base: position 8,414,747 of record OV277718.1, on the reverse strand, counting down.
CAACATGCGCATCGTGTACATGCCTGCAACAAACAAACAAACAAAAAAACATAAGTGTTAAGTTAAGAACAGTATAAGAAACGAGGCGACTAAGTGATTAAGGGTTAAACCTCATCAGCCAGCACCGCGTCGCATTTTTCCGTCGCTCCATCCTTTTCTGTCACTCAGGAACGTCATTGGCTAGAGCAAATAAGATAGCGGGAACGCGACAGCACTGGCAGAGCTGCGACCTTTCTCGCTCTAGCAAATGACGTTCCTGAGCGACAGAAAAGGATAGAGCGTGAAAAACTAACGGGTGTGCCGGCAGAAGTGAAAACTTGAATAATTTCGCACGAATTGTATAAAAGTACTATCATTTATGTGGTAAAATACAATATTCATTTATTGCGCTATCGTACACAAACATGTCAATTTATGCCGCTAAAACGAAACAGCAGGAACAGGCATACATTTTCGCCGCACGGTAGAAAGAGAGGGGGATATGTCTGACCAATTTTCGATCAGGTCAGGGTGACGTCACGGTCCTGACGCGAGTTTAAAATTTTTTACCCATCCCAAAAAGTGCACAACGATGCTAAAGAAGTTTTCATTTCAAATAACACCCAGTCTAGGCTGCTAAACCCTATCCATATACAGGGTGTAACAAAACACCCTAGTAATACTTAAGCACCCCCGTGCTTCAGACCATCAAACTGAACAACTTTCACTATGGGGCCAACATCGCGAAAAAATAAAAAAAATCAGCTGTCCCATACATTTGAGCCATGAGTATGGACAGCTGATTTTTTTGATTTTTTCTCGATGTTGGCCCCATAGTGAAAGTTGTTCAGTCTCTCTCTTCTTATAGTGTGGGCAGAGCCCTGGTGTCAGAGTTTTTTCAGTCCGCCTTACGGCCTCTGTCGTGGTTTTTATGTAACGACTACTACCACCAGAGATAGTAGCCGGGACCAACGGCTCAGCGTGCCATCCGAAGCACGGAATCATTTTTCTTTGTTGTGTGGAGTTGTTCCGTTTGATGGTCTGAAACACCCCCTTAAGTATTACTAGGGTGTTTTGTTACACCCTGTACACGCACACAGAGATAAGTTGTATGACGCTTCACGCACACCAACATAAGAAAGGCCTGTTTGTTTTAGTACGTTAGAAGCGTGAGGCTCTATCTTGACATATAAATTATCAAAGGGTCGTGAGTATGAAAAGACCTTGAAAATTTCCATGGTAACAATACGCCCGGGAAAGTGTACAAATTCATACCACTGAACAAACAAAATGGCGGTAACACACATGTTATCTTTTTAAACAAGTTGACATTTGTTTAAATAGTTTTAGAGGCTGTTTCAATAAATATTTAAAGATTGTTATTCATTTTGAAAATGTTATGTATCTATGGAAAGTTTTACTTTTTACAGTAATATCGATAAACAATGAGGCGTTTTAAATAAAAAAAAAAAAAAAAAATACTGAAGCCAAGTTTCAGCTTCCTGTCTCGAGAAAAACGCGTGTGACAGACGGACGGACAGACAGACACCGAGAAATTAATAAGACGCGTATAATACTGGAAAGGGTGGAACGGGGGAGAGGGTGGGGAAAAACTGAGTTTTTTAGGTTTCCACCTTGTTCCCATAGAGAAAGTTGTTCAGTTTGATGGTATGATCATCCTCTTAAGGGGGCACCGAGCCTAATGTGCTGCCGTCAATCGTATTTTTTTTATTTCTAAACAATTAAACATTTCCAAAAAACAAGAATGTCACAATGGCCTCGATTCGGACTGTGACACGACTTAACTAAATTTATTCCTGTCACTTTCTAAAATAAGATTAAGAAAAGAGACAGAAAACCAACAGCTGACTTTAGTGCTGTCAAAGTGACGTTAAACGCCCAAAAACGCTTTAAATAAGATGGCGTACATTATGATGGCGACTTATTTTGGGCGTGTAACGTCACTTTGACAGCACTAAAGTCAGCTGTTGGTTTTCTGTCTCTTTTCTTAATCTTATTTTAGAAAGTGACAGGAATAAATTTAGTTTAGTTAAGTCGTGGTACACTCCGAATCGAGGCCATTGTAGTCATTGCTCATTTACAATTTATTGGGTCACTGTAGATTTGTTTGTTTCGATAAATTAAAAGCCAATCAGGACTACAATGTGACATTCTTATATTTTGGAAATGTTGTTTAATTGTTGTAAATAAAAAAAATACGATGGAGGGTAGCACAATAGGCTCGGTAGGTACCCTATTTAATAAAATTTTAAACTTGGCGTGGATGTACACATTGGAGATACCTACATATTTGCAAAAAGACATAATTGGGGGATTTAGAATAATTATTGGAATCCATTAAGACTATTTTTAGAATTTTTGTCTGTTTGTTGGTAGACGCATCACTTAAAAACTACTGAACAGATTTCGATGGGGTTTTCACGGGGCCATACCAGTGTTTTATCGCAATCGGTCCCCATCAATCCAAAGTTATGATTTTTTGAAGTCAGTGGTCTGCGCGTAAGTACGGAGTGGCGGACGCCGCTTGATTTGAATAATTATCAAAAACTTTTCTTTATGTCTTACATAGGTAATGAAAGTATCGAAAAATTGAAAACCATCGTACGATCTGAGACTATGTTTATATCACGTATTATCTTCTACACGGGTCATTGATAAATATCTATACCTACATGTTAATCATTAGGTGCAATGTCTAAAAATTGGCCAAGAGCGTGTCGGACACGCCCATGATAAGGTTCCTTAGCCATTGTACTTAATATGAATGTGTATACATCGTTATTTTTTTTCCTTGACGTTAAATGTTGTATACTATTACAGGGTGTGATAAAACTCCCTAGTAATATTTATGGGGTTAATTCAGTTTCATTAACCTTGAGACTCTAAACCATTCCTTAAAATAATACTAGAGTGTTTTGTTACACCTTATACAGGGTCCTTCTTAATATGCGGACACTTTTTTAAGGGAATGATCAGACCATCAAACTGAACAACTTTCTACAACGTGTTAATGAATTAACGCAAAACCTCATACACCCCAACTGATTTATAGCAAAATAATTAGATTGAAACAATAATTTCATTATTTTGACAGTTAAAATTGAAAGTTATTCGCATTTTAAGTTTTGAGGCAAAAATGATTTGTTATCATTTCAGCAATGAAAGAAAGCGCTAACGTACTCATGAATACATTTTAATAACCTTGTTTTAGTAGTAAGTAGGGTGAGTGTGCCCGTGCGGTGGGTTGACATCGGGTTCAGTAAATTTAATATTTTGAAAAAAATTACCTATGTTCAAACCATGATAATTCGATTCTGCTCTCGATTCTAAACAAACTACTTTCTAGTTTTGCGTTAATTCATTAACACGTTGTATATGGGACCAACATCGAAATCGTAAAAATAAAATCTGTTGTCCCTTACATTTAGCTAGAGTAGAAGAAGAAGAACTGGTTTTTTTGCGATTTCGATGTTGGTGCCATAGAAAAAGTTGATCAGTTTGATGGTCTGATCATCCCCTTAAAAAAGTGTCTGCAAATTAAGAAGGATCCTGTATATTGATTTGTATTAACGGTATATTAATTTATGGCAATGTCACACCCCGGACACTGCTTGAAAAAAAAAAAACAGAAATTGACAAGATGACGTCAGCACTTGCGAAACGGAGTCTAGGGCTGCCAAAACTCTTCGTCTATGAGGGCTGCAATAACTTTAGTTGCGTGCGGTACAATAACTTTTTCGTAAATAAATAAAACCGGTCAAGTGCGAGTCGGGCTACTCGCGCACCGAGGGTTCCGTACCACACCACTACAGAACACAACATTATTAACTTAGAAAAAAAACTTTTTTTGTCCGGGACCTTTAGCGCGAGACCGACTCACACTTGGCCGGTTTTAGTATTTGTTGTTATTCTGTAGAGTTTGCTCTATAATCACACTAACTTTGACGCTTGTATGTATTACCGTTTTTACTATAGAGCGTGAAGAAAAAACGTTGATAAAAACTAGTTTCTTGTTGAAAACCCCCCTTAATTTTAAACTTTCTGTCATTTTTATTATTTGTTAACAAATCCGCCGCAATAACGCATAATCTGAGAAAATTTCAACTATCTAGCTATTACGTTTCAAAAGTTACAGCCCTAAATAGGTAGGACAGACGGACGGACGGACGGACAGACGCACGGACGGACGGACAACGTAGGCTTAGTAATAGGGTCCCGTTTTCACCCTTTGGGTACGGAACCCTAAAAAAGAGTTTTTATCCTTCGTCCTGAGATTATATATATTATATTTATTTCGAAAACATAAATTCTAGCATGTCAATTGTGGTGTCAGTTTATGCTACTGGCAACTGCCGAGGTAATCAGAGGGCAATAGAGAGGGTGAGATAAAAAGTTGGTGGGGGCAGGGAGTGTCCATACTGTATGTAGTAATAGATACTTCTTATACTGTGGTAGTGTGTTGATTTTAACACGTATTTACTAGGACATTTCTTCTAAAGATTTGATATTTGAGAACACTGAAAAATAATAAAATCGACTTAAACTCACCATCGTATAATTCGTAGTAAGATCTCAAATATTCTGTAGGTCCAGTGTACAATAAAGGACCCAAAAATGGCGCCACTTGGAAGTAAGGGCGCCCAGTATATTGGTATCGAGCTACAGATAGATCCATCGCAAAAAACCTTCCCAATCGTACAGTTTTACGAAAAAAATATTTATTCAAATCGTAAATTGTAATATCGTTTTGTTTCTAAGATATGTATTTTTCGCCTCTCATATCTGCATTATGATGTTTTTGATAATTTCCTTTTGACACTATCTATATCGAATGACGTGGATTTCGATAATTTCAATGTATTGTAACAGTAATCATCAAAACAGTAGTCTGTATCGATATTATTTTCGTGTTCAATTATTTCTTCTTGCCCTTCAGTTTTCGCATCAAACGATCCAGCTCGACCGGAAAATCCTATGACGATCGGCAAACAACTCGAAGGCAAAGTAAATAAGTCGTGTTATTTTCCAAAGCCTTTAATTCCTTGACTTTCCTTTGTCTAGTCTTATCTTTTACTATTAATAAATGACGCGATATGTTTTTCTACATGCCATCAGTCGTCACCGTTCTCGGTAAAATTCATGCTTTCAGCGTAAAATTGTCTGTATTTGAACGACCATAGACAAAAGTTGTATCGTTTTAATACGTCAACGGGAACTTTGGTCAGGGCGTCACAGGAAGTGCGTTGCCTCCGCAAAGCGCAGCAGAATCTGCATAAACAAATGCAAGAATCGTTTACATGCACCTGTCTTTTCTTCACAGTACGTTTAAACAGGAAGAATGGCATAAGTAGGCTTTTAAATGCAGCAGAAAGAACTAATAAATTAATAGTTCAAATCCGTCGACTGTAAAACACTTTTTAAAACTTTGCTCTTTAGTCTATGATTTCTTTTTAATGTCAATAACACCAGTTTGAGGACGTTACAGTTTTGATTAAGTCACTTGTTCGGTACCGAAAACACTGGGTACAGAAAATGTTTTTTTTAAAAGTCTTTTTAATATTGAATTAACAAAGTTCAATTTTAATAATATTAAAAAAAAAAGGTCGTAAAACTGTTCTATTAAAACCACAATTCACTTGACAATGTACCTCATAACAAAAAGTCTGTAGACGTACGAAAAAATTCCCATCTTGAATAATAACTGAATTTAAAACAAAATCACTGTACGATAAAACACTTGTTTTTAGACACAGATTAAAAATTAACTCTGCAGACGAACGAAAGATGCGAAAATGTAAGAAATGTTTCCTAAGACGCTTTATAAAAGGTATTATTAAACAAATAAGGTTATCTTGATAATTATTTGTGCACTGTTATCAGTTATCAACTAACTATGTAAATTAAATTGTAAAATTAGAATCGGCGACGCAGATCGTAATAAAAAAAATTCTGCGATCTATATTTTTTCGTAATCCGGACTGCGGCATCCATATCATACGACCGCGCGCGCGCGTTTGATTTCAATGACTAAACATATTTTTTTGTTCAATAAACTCCTACATATAGGTTAAGTTTGATAAGGCAAAGATTAAATATAATTAATTAATATTTATACTTTATTTGTCATTCGCTGCCACGTCGCGTCGGTTGTTTTGAGAAGAGACTCAGATTTTTAGGGTTCCGTACCCAAAGGGTGAAAACGGGACCCTATTACTAAGCCTACGTTGTCCGTCCGTCTGTCCGTCCGTCCGTCCGTCCGTCTGTCTGTTTGTCCGTCTGTCACACCAGTGTGATGATTAGTAACAAAATTTCTTGACTGTCACACCGTACCTCCAACGGTGTGACAGTCAAGAAAAAAAATTACTGTCTGTCACACTAGTGTGGCAGAGCAGTGTGACAGTCAGTAAGTCGTCACCTATTTAGGGCTGTAACTTTTGAACCGTAATAGCTAGATAGTTGAAATTTTCTCAGATTATGCGTTATTGCGGCGGATTTGTTAACAAATAATAAAAATGTAAAAAGTTAAAAATTAAGGGGGTTCTCAGCAAGAAACTAGTTTTTATCAACGTTTTTTTTTTCACGCTCTATCGTAAAAACGGTAATACGCACAAGCGTCAAACTTAGTGTGATTAAAGAGCAAACTCTACAGAATAACAACAAATACTAAAAACCGGCTAAGTGTTAGTCGGTCTTGCGCTAAAGATCCCAGACAGAAAAAGTTTTTTTTCTAAGTTAATCATGTTGTGTTCTGTGGTGTGGTACGGAACCCTCGGTGCGCGAGTAACCCGACTCGCACTTGAGCGGTTTTTATTTTATAACATGGAGATAAAAAAGTAATAATCACAATTACGTAAACAGGTGACGACTGCTAATTACAAAAACAATTTTCTTGTTACCAGGCGTTTTTCTTTTATAGGGTTCTTTAGTTAAAAATGGAATCCTTAGGCACACCTTGTAAACTTATAGTATAATATAAGAGATAAGTGTACTTTTTGCAACCATTAGTAGCAAGGCTGATCAGTGTTTATGGGGTGTAGAGCATCTCTGTGTTGGGGATGGACCAGGTCTGCCTGCATAACTCCAGTCGGTTTAGGAGTTACTGATGATTAAACGTCTGTAAAAAATTAACGATCAGCTGCAAGGCTGATCGTATGTTATTGTTGTAGTATGCACTGTAGCTATGTGAACAGTACAAAAACTGACATGGTTCATCAGTCGGTTTAGGAGATACAGCCGTTCAAAGGTCTGGACTTTGACTGGCTGTATCTCCTAAACCGACTGACAGAACTTGAAAGTTTTTGTACTGTTCACATAGCTACAGTGCATACTACAACAATATCATACGATCAGCTGCTCGTTAATTTTTTACAGACCTTTAATCATCAGTAACTCCTAAACCAACTGGAGTTATGCAGGCAGACCTGGTCCATCCCCATCACAGAGAAGCTCTACACCCTATAAACACTGAATCAGCCTTGCTGCTGATGTTTGCAAAAAGTACACTTATCTCTCGGAATATTAGCTGTCATACAAATGGGAAAAATTACAAGAAGTGAGCATGTGCGATACTTGTGAGTATGCGAGCGAGACAGGAATACGCTATTGTGTACATTTTACGCCACTCTTTCTACCAGAGGGGGTGAGGCAATGAAGTCTGTAGATAACAATATTAAAAAAGTTTGGAAAAACCGTACATTGACGGTAAAAAACTAAAAAGTGTTGTTTGTCTATGGTTTGCATTCTATCTGACAGATGGTGTTGCCAATGGATAAATTGTTCACTACCAATAAAATAACACCGACCATGTTTGTTACACACTATAGGGTCCTTCTTAGTATGCTGACACTTTTTTAAGGGGTTGATCAGACCGTCAAACTAAACAACTTTCTCTATGGGACCAACATCGAAATCGCGAAAAAAAAAAATCTGCTGTCCCATACAAAACTACAAACTTACTCGAGCCAAATGTATGGGGACAGCTGATTTTTTTCGCGATTTCGATGTTGGTCCCATAGAGAAAGTTGTTCAGTTTGATGGTCTGATCATCCCCTTAAAAAAGTGTCAGCATATTAAGAAGGACCCTGTATAGTATGTTACACATAAATGACCATTCACTGTACAAAAAATCAATGAATTCATAGTATCAAAACGTTTTTCATATTAAAATCCATCATAATTCTATTAACGAATTAACAAATTACTCCCTAAAATTAGGAAATCAAGAAAAACACGGAACACTTTCGATCTGACAGCTAAGCTTTCAATATTGTAATGCCACAGATTATTTAATAGTTACTACTAATACCATCGTTCCAGTGTCTTTAAAAAAAACACCTCATTAAAACGTGACAAGGAAAGAAAAATAAATTGGAACGCAAGATAATTTATTTAGATTCGTACCTATTACGTATTGTACTCGCTGCGTGCTAATATAGTGACCTCTAGAGGTTAAGGAGTTACCAACATATTCTTTATCGTACATTGAACGCCCTAATTATTGAGTAAAAGGGGTGTTCAAAAGACCAGCGATGGTCGAAGTGGCACTGTCAAGGCCCCAAACCCCAAATAATAATAATATGTAATAGTTACATTGTTTAGTTTAGAGACAAAAAATTGGTTAGTGTTGGCAGATTTCTGCCACAATTTGTTTTCTAAGCGTCTTCCGTGTAACGTTACGTAGTGCACCAGCTGATCTGATGGGTCGCGGGTTCGAATCCCGCAAGGGACAAATACAACGTGTTAATGAATTAGCGCAAAACCTCATACACCCCAAACGATTTATAACAAAATAATTAGATTGAAACAATAATTTAATTATTTTTATAGTTAAAATTTAAAGTTATTCGCATTTTAAGTTTTGAGGCAAAAATGATTTGTTATCATTTCAGCAATGAATGAAAGCGCCAACGTACCTACTTATGGATACATTTTAATAATCTTGTTTTGGTAGTAAGTGGGGTGAGTGTGCCCGTGCGGTGGGTTGATATCGGGTTCAGTAAATTATAAATTTTACAAACAAATTAAGTATTTATTATTTTGAATAAAGTTACCTACGTTGAAACCATGATAATTGGATTCTGCTCTCGATTCTAAACAAACTACTTTCTGGTTTTGCGTTAATTCATTAACACGTTGTATACAGGGTCCTTCATAATATGCTGACACTTTTTTACGGGGATGATCAGACCATCAAACTGAACAACTTTCTCTATGGCACCAACATCGAAATCGCGAAAAAAATATTAGGTGTCCAATACATTTGGCTCGAGTAGGTTTGCAGTTTTTGTATGGAAGAGATGATTTTTTTTTTCGCGATTTCGATGTTGGTCCCATAGAGAAAGTTGTTCAGTTTGATTGTCTGATCATCTCCTTAAAAAAGTGTCAGCATATTAAGAAGGATCCTCTATGTATGATGAATATTAATATACCCGAATCATGTATGTTTGTATCTACACGTGTATTGTATATCGTTGTCTAATCAACTAATCATAATATCCGGGTATTTACAATTTCCATGATTATATTACTTATATTAGAAAAAGCGGGACTTTCACTTCTATAGGTATACAATAATTTTAAATGACTATTAATTTTACTCGATATTACATCGGAGCATTTTGACAACACTACGTAATACCACAGATAATACAATATTACAATAGGGAGAATTTTCATGACGTAGAACAAATTAAAAAAAAGGGTGAAAGAAAAATTACTCACGCGGTAAAAACAAAGGCGCATCGACGTACTGAACTATTAAAATATTTAAGACATCGTTACGCACATGTCATTGTCACGCCAATTTACATTTTATTGTTTAAATTTAAAATTAAACAAGTGAAATGAAATGACAAAGCGTTCTGTTATCTCACTTCATATCAGAACGGTCACTAAACACTGATACGAAAGACAATAAAAAATCAAAATGGCTGCCTAATATTCACGTAATCGTTGTGTGAATTATTTTGCGATGCATCCAATTTGTTCTATTATCGATATTATGATCAGTAAGATTAGTATTTCTGCGAAATTTTAAATATCTATGAAATTGTTGTTAATTCAAAACATAGGTTATAGTCCGACTCCGAGATCCGACCATAAAATTATCACCTATTTCGTTTTTTAATGAAATGTGATTCTAAGTTAGTTAAGTATTTTAGTCTGTTTACACAGGGGTTAATTCAACGCCGCCAGGTAGCCTAGAAAAATCTTGCCGCAAGCACCTTTTCCATTATGATTTTTGGTATAACTTTTTCCACCTGTCTGTTTGGGAAGTAAATGAGGGAGAGGTGCCATCGGAAGGACACTGGTCTAAAGTACTGGAAAAACTAGGGTTGTCACCTCAAAGTCATTTTTGAACATGGCAACCCTAGAGTTGCGCAGTCTAGGTGGCATTTCGGTCTATTAACAGCATAAGAATAATGAGTATGTACAGCGTAGAACTAAAACTTCGCGCGCCACTAGTTAATCTCAAAGATAAAATACCTATAGAGGAAGATCTATAAATACATGACTTCAAAAAAAGGAGGTTATCAATTCGATACGTATGTATGTAATATTATTGGAATTGCAAAATGTTCATAATATATAATCAAACAAATCTACGATCTAGGGATCTACCGGAGGATGGGCAGCAGCATCCTCTGAGTACACACATTCAATCCAACTGCGATCGCCAACCCGCCTGCCAAGCGTGGCGATTATGGCAAATCCCCCTATTTTTGGGGGAGGCTTATGTCCAGCAGTGGACGTCAACCGGCTGATATGATGAATCAAACAAATATACAAAATTTCATAGGTGTATCCAGTCCTGGATTTGTCAATAGGTCATATAGGCCGCGGCCTAGGGGCGGCAGCGTCCTAGGGGCGGCAGATTTCAGAGCACGCTCACTCGATTTCAGAGGGTAAAAGTCAAACAAGTTCAGTGGTTTTCCCATGGAACATACAGTACGTTCTAAAAACTGGTGGTCTCATTTACTTGTTGTAAAATCTCGAGCTCGCTACGCTCGCTCCTGACTAGACAGACACACTTCGCTCGAGCTCACTTTAGCTTCGCTCTCTCCAGAATTCAGTAAAATTTTGAGCTCTGGAGAGAGCTCAAAAGAGCGAAGGCTCGCTCTAGGATTGGTTAATATGTGTTTTCGTAGTGAAGTAACCGAGACGTCGAGTTGCGGAAAACGAGCCCGCTCAACAATACCTATCGTAGTGAAGTAAAAAAACTCTATTAAACTATTTTACGCTGATCTCACTGTATTACAGTAAAATCTCGGGTTCGCTACGCTCGCTCTAGATTTTGGATCCCATGTTTTCATAGTGAGTTTAAATCTCGAGCTTGCTTTGCTCGTTCCAGATTTTAGGTCGTAAAAAACTCGAGCTCGCTTCGCTCTTTTGTTGCAACGACCTAACTTGGTCCTGGTCCCACCTGGGAAAAAATAATTGCTACGCCCATGGGTACATGGGGCGGCGGAAATAAAGTGGCCTACACTCATAAAAATTTTAAATCCGGCACTGGGTGTATCTATGTATGTATGTTTGTAAGTAATAAAATTTTGAAATTGGCGTGAATGTACAATCGACCTATTTGAATCTGGATCATGACCCATTAATATTATACCTATAAAGTGCAACATAAAAACACAACTTTTATTTTAATCTATTTACACTTATGAGAAACGTCCATTAGAATAAGCGAGATGTCAATAGTAAACAAAATGCCATCGTGAATCATTTTGTCACCAGTCCTCCAGCTGGAGGACTACGGTATTTCCTTAACATTGGAATGTGTGAACCACCCTCGCATTTAAAAAGTTTGGTATGTATAAGATAAGATCTTAGAAAAAGTATACGTCTAGAATGAGCCTCATTCTTCTACCGTATAAAACAAAAGGGGCCAACTTTCTGTGTGCGTGAGGCGTCAGGGTCATACAAATTATGTCTGTGTGCGTGTATACGGATAGAGTTTAGAGGCTAGTACTAGTTGCAATTTTTTTCTACGCGTTCGTAGCTTCGACTGTCTATCTTGACATATAACTCATCCAAGGATAAGATCAACCAGAGAAAAAAATACTGAAGACAACGGCTGTAAGGGCTAGATCCCATTGCCTTTCCGAAAGGAAGGTAAAAAAAATAGATACAAATGTTGGCTTACCCTCGTTCATCGCCATGTCCATAAGCTGCAGGTCCTCGTCGTTCAGGATCGACTGCAGGAACCCGTCCTGATTGGTCGGTGGCGCCATCTCTGACGTGGAATTCTAAAAACAAAGTTTGTTTAGTTTAGCAACCTAATACCTGTATTAGGGTACATTTCAGTCGGATAGGTACCTACAGCAGTTTTGTATGGGACAGCAGATTTTTTTCGTGTTTCCTGAGTTCGGCTCCATACTGAAAGTTGTTCAGTTTGGTGGTCTGAGTTCACCGTTTCAGTATTTGCTAGGCTGTCACTTAGACCATGTATTTCCTTATTTTTTCGCTTAAAAATCTTAAAATGGCAAGTTCTATTTCATATAGGTATCTTAAATATGTACGCAAAACAATGTTTCCTAAAATGTACGATGATAAAAACGACGTTACTTGATAAAAAAGAGATTGGAAGAGATTACCTGATAGTAAATTCCATCGTGCTGTTGTGGATGGTGCGCAGATTCCACTTTATAAGCGCCCTCTAGCGGCGCGGCGGCGCCAGCTGGAGAAACAAACAAATAGGTTGAATTATAGATAAAAAAATATTATGTTTGAGGAAAGACGTTATGTTACTACACGCTCTATACAGATGGCGCCACAGTTTTGTTGCAAATTTGATGAAGAAATTACAAATTAGTTAACTAGATGGCGCCACGAATATAAGAGACAGAAAATATCACAGATTCATCTCATTAGCAATTTGGTTTTTCGGTCTAAAATTCAATTTTTTATACTCGCGCAATCAAGTCAGCAGTAAAAAGATGCATAATCTCCATAGTCATTTTGACATCTACTACTGATTTCAACGTGTGACTTTTTGAAACTCGCACGTTCAAATCAGCAGTAGAAAGATGCATAATCTCCACAGTAATTTTGACATTTGCTACAGCTGATTTCAACTTGTGAGTTTCAAATATCGCATATAAAGTCTCTTACAGTATATTCTGTAGAGTGAAAAGGGTGAATACATACCGTATGCGTCAGGGTGCTTCTCTGGCACGGGGGGCATGGGGGCGTGGTGATAGTTCGGAGCGTAGCCTGCCGCTCCATGGGCACTGTCGAACAAGACAAATTACTCAATTAAACTTTGATACGTTATATGTCATGATAGTCGAAGCTACGAACGCGTAGAAAAAAATTGCAACCAAGTCTTTTTATCGTGTGGGCAGAGCCCTTGGTGTCAGAGTTTTTCAGACCGCCTTACGGCCTCTGACGTGGTTTTTATGTAACGACTACTACCACCAGAGATCGTAGCCGGGATAATAGCGTGCCATCCGAAGCACGGAATCATTTTTCTTTTCAAACAGTCAGGTGATTCAGCCTGCAATGTCCTAACCAACTGGGGAAAAACGCACAAAGTGACATATCAGTAGGTGTCTCTCGTGGGAATCGAACCCACGACCGTATCGAGAGCCAATGCTCTTAACCACTAGATCAAGGAGGCAGTTAATGCCGCTAAACCCTATCTACAGGGTGAAATTGATATCATTAGCATCCTTTTAAACTAAGACCCCTCCACCCTACCCATCTACCCGTCTACCCATCAAACTGAACAACTTTTACTATCGGAGCAAACCGATCGGAGCAACAAAAAATCTGCTTTTGCATACATTTGAGTCGATTAGGTATTGCAGTTTAGTATGGGACAGTTGATTTTATTTGCTCCGATTGGTTTGCTGCCATAGTAAAAGTTGTTCAGTTTGATGAGTAGACTCTTAGTTTAAAAGGATGCTAATTATATCAATTTCACTAAACGACACACAAAAATATATTTTACTAGTGTTAACCCGCGACTTCGTCCGCACAAATTATATACCAGATTTTAAGTCAGATGTTACGCTACCAAACTAAAAAAGTTTCATCAAAATCGGTTCAGTAGTTTTTGCGTGATACTCGAACAAACAAACACCCAAACAAACAAACAAACAAACTAAATTCGTTTTTCAAATTTACAGTTTTATAATAGTCAAGATTATCAGCATCCATCTCTAATCTACGCCATCTATCGAGTTATTTGGAACAATTCCTTTCTTTTTTAAATTAAATTTCAAATAAATAAATCTGGAAATGCAATCCAACCAGTGCTGTGACTTTAGTAAAAAAGATATTACAGCTAATAGTCAGTTTCAGAAGGTCATAAAACTCACCTGATGTTGTGTGGGTGTGTGTGCGGATGCGGGTGTGGATGCGGGTGGGTGTGGGGAAGGGGATGGGGATGGGGGTGTGGATGCTGGTGGTAGTGCTGGAACTGGTCGGGGGGCGGGGGGATGGTCAGCAGAGAGGCGAGGTCCTGCCACCGCTGCTCCACCGACATCGAGCGCATCAGCGACTGTAAATGTTAGAATACATTATTCTTTTATAAAAACATTACGTTTCGACCGCGCCTTCGTCCGGGATCTTGCCATTGTACCAGGGTTCGAAATTATCAAGATAATTGTTTTCTTTGATAATTATAAAAGTTAATCCTTAGTGTGCCGTTAGCTTTGGTGGTCCAGTGGCGAGTAACCTTGCCTTCCGTGCAGGAGGCGATGGTTCGATCCCCGTCCAGGCCGACTCGTACCAATGAGTTTTTCGGAATTTATGTACGATTTGTAACACCAATGGCTTTTCAGTGAAGGAAAACATCGTGAGGAAACCTGCATGCTTCAATTTCGAGGCATGTATTGTACATACTGTCCATTACAAGTGGCGACGGGCTCACTCCCCGTCACACTGGACAGAGTTTCAGTACTACTAGTGAAGAGTGGATGTTCTGAATTTTCAGAATATCTCAGACTGCCGGGGAATATAGTCGTGAGCATATGCTATGCTATGCTGATTCTTAGTTTTGAGTAAAATTTCTAACTAAAAGTTCTAAAATTGCAGTCTTTGCTTTAAGGCACTCGTATTCACAATTTCACACCAAACAGGCACCTAGTCATCGGCATTTTCGTTTCGTATACCAATGAATTAAAAATAACCGAAAACAGTGAGAAAAATTGTTTCAGTTTTTTTAACCGACTTCAAAAAAGGAGGAGGTTTCTCAGTTCGACCGTATATATATATATATTTTTTTTTTTTTTTATGTGTGTTCGCGGATAACATCGTCATTTATGAACCGATTTTGATGATTCTTTTTTTGTTGGAAAGGAGATGTCCCGAGGGTGGTACCATGATAAGGAAACCAGGATCTGATGATGGCATCCCAGAGAAATCGAGGGGAACCTTCGAAAATCGTAGTGCCGACTAGTGCGTTTGTTAATTTAAAGCACTACTATTAAATCGAACTAATGAATTCACCACTGAAAATTGTGAAATAAACAAAATTTTAACAAAAAATTAAAACCGCCTTCAAAAAAACTAAAAATTTAAAAAATAATATTTCAGCCTATGACTTTTTCGTTCGCATCATAAGAACATTAATTTGTTTTATAGAAGTCAAGTTCAAGCCAAGCCAAAAAATGCAAGCCCTGTCGCGAATCGTACCGGCTTGACAGCGACTTCAATAAAACAAATTAATGTTCTTATGATGCGAACGAAAAAGTCATAGGCTGCAATATTATTTTTTAAATTTTTAGTTTTTTTGAAGGCGGTTTTAATTTTTTCAGTTTGTAAGCTTCTATTTTCGCGAATCGTGACTGGATACATATGGCGTGACATCGCTAGCGCAAGCTTTTTCATTTTCCAATTAATTTTATAATTATCAAGATAATTATCATGATAATTATCGATGATAATTATCCTATCGAACCCTGCATTGTACTGAGATAAAATACAAGGGGTAAAAATAAATGCGTTGCATATCAAAGGGGATGCTTCAGACCATCAAACTGACCAACTTTCACTTAAGGATCAACAATTCAACATTGAAATCGCGAAAAGGCAGTTAAGTTTACACCCTGTATACCAAAACACCCTAATAATATTTAAAGGGGTGATTTAGACCGTCTAAAGGTGGACTTCCGATGCTAGCGGCCGACGCGTCTGACGCGCGCGGCTCGCGGCCGACGGCCGATGCGGCCATACTAGTTACTATGAAATCGTATGGCGCCGCTTCCGATGCCAGCGACTGACGCGCGCGTCAGACGCGCGCGGCCGATGTCTATCGCATCGGCCGCGGCCGCGCGCGGCTATGCTCTGACGTCACGCAGAACAAGAATGTTTGCCAGAAATATTACGAAGTTTTTACCGAAAATTTGCTTAATTTTTACTATTTTATTTGTATTTTATTATCTGCAAGGTCACTCATCCACGTTGCGATAACACCATCTATCGAGCCACTTGAAAGTACTTTTTCTTTTTTCGGAAAATCTCTCTTGCCTACATAATTATTAGCTAGACAGCGATTCATGTACAGGTTAAAAAGCCAAGAGTCTAATTACCCCCAAAAATGTATTTTATCATAAAACCTGTAAAAAAAAATGCATTCATATATTCTCTAAACCTATCAATCTGTCAATCAATCAAATATTCTTTATTAAAATATGTATTGGTTTTTTTGTTTGTGTGTTTATGTTTTTGTTTAAGCACCGAAACATAAAAACATACTCTAAATTTCGGGGAAAATACCCTAAAGTGATAACACTCTGCACAACAGGTACGCGTCAGTCGCTGACCTCGGAAGTGAGGTCTGTCGTCGGCCGCGCGCGTCTGACGCGAGGTTCTGTCATATATGACAGAACCTCGCGTCAGACGCGCGCGTTAGTCGCATCGGCCGCTGGCATCGGAAGTCCACCTTAACTGAACAACTATGGAGACAACGTCGACTTTTTTTTTAATCTGCTGTCTGTGAAACTGTGAAAGCATGAAGTCGTGGTCGCCAGAGGGCGCCATATATCATTCATTGGTTCTACAAATATAAAAGTTAACATCATATTCTATGATGTCTATGAAAAAAAAAAGTTGTCCAAAATTTTTTATAGTAGCCGCGAAAATTCACAGATTGCCGCTAGATTGTGCTTACTTGCAAGAAATGCTGAGTGATCGTAAAATATCGAATACAAGACCACATTTTACCGTTAAAAAACCAAAGTTTGTATGTTTAATTAATATTTACCATAGTTGAGGAAAGTCGCCATGTTTACATGGATTTCGCGCCAATATTCGAAAGCAACTGTAGGCCTGTTTAGTCTATGGAATTCTTGGTATGTCGCATGTCATAATTCTGACTTTTCACGAAATTTCCAACACCAAAATGTGTAAAAACAAAAACTAATTCAGTTTTTTTATATCTCTCAAAACCCGTGTACCTAAACCGTTAGAAGCAGTTAATTTTGTTTTTCCCGCCAAATTAATTTTTTTTAATGTTCTCATACATTGCAAAAATTTCAATTTTAATGATAAGTTCAACAGGCGGATGATTTTTCAATCGCAGACTCTATTCTATCATAATTGTCACGAATTCAATTTCCAAGAACACGTTATTAGGTTACGTTGCCGAACTGCAATTTGCGAAAACCCCAATGATTAGATTGACAAGGCGAAACTATAGTTAATCCTCAGTGAATACTATATTTGTTAGTTTTCATTTTTAACCCTCGAAGCAAAGCACCCCAAGTCCAAGCCCAAGTCGGACAACACCGAAGTATTTTTTCATAGAAATTGTAAAAAATAGTTTTTGGGAGTCTGGTATCTGTTTACTAGTTTTAGATATATTGTTTTTATTAAGACTGTTTGTGTCCAAAATTGAAAAATAAAAAAAAAATAAAAAAAAATCTATTTCACACAAATTGAATTTTTTTTTATTTT
This sequence comes from Agonopterix subpropinquella, assembly GCA_922987775.1. Lineage (NCBI taxonomy): Eukaryota > Metazoa > Arthropoda > Insecta > Lepidoptera > Depressariidae > Agonopterix > Agonopterix subpropinquella. Next base: position 8,396,840 of record OV277718.1, on the reverse strand, counting down.
TTTTGTTTAACAATTCAAGTCGAATAAAAAAAATAAACTGGAGCGAGCTCAAGATTTTATTGCAATATCATTAAGCCGTTGCAATACGATCGTAAACCTATGCCCTGTTCGGACCTAGTGAAACTACGTTATATGACACAACAGAAAATACTAAAACTACGGTATGGAAATAAATAAATAAAAAATAGAGCGTTGTCATCGATGTCAACTTAATTTAAACATTATCTTTTTTATTGCAAAACTGTTAATCAAACAATATAAATTGTCTCAAAAAAAAACACTATATTATGAACGGTTTCTGTAAACCGCGTACACCGGTGAAAATCCATGCGCTTGTTTACTTTACACTTGTCAAGCCATCTAAGACAGAATCAACAATTGGTATTCTATGCTTGTATTTACTTACTGGCACGCGAGCAGAATGGGAGCGGTAGCCGTGTTCGGAAAAAATTTAAAAGAAAAATGACAAATATTTGCGCGCTTGTTTAAATATGGTAACATTTAAAAAAACGAATGTTTTATGTTAAGGCCTGACCAGAAAAATAAAAAAACTTGTTTTAGGGGCACTGCAATCGACTATAATTTTTAATGACAATATCGCAAGTACTAAAATTTGTTCCAATGATTTTCCGCAACATGCGAGGTTAGGTTTTTTTTTTTTTGCTTTAATCCATTTGTCAGAAAATTATATTCATTATAGAATATTCTCATAAAATATCGTATCTATTGTTATATTCAAAATAAAGGTAAATAAAAGTAATAAGATACTCAAAGCAAACCTATGACGGAATCAGATGATAGGTCGAGAAGTTGGCATTATGAGAAATTTGCGTTTTGCGAGCGGTTGGCATTTTGCGAAGTTGGCATTATGAGCTGAAGCGAAATTCGTATGACAAATTTTTTTTTTTTTAATTTTTTTTACGGATACTACGCATAATTAAAAAAAAACTGATTTCATTTTTTTGCGATTCATCGATAAATTTAATTTTTAAATTACTTATTTAATCTGTAATCTCTAAATGCAAAATTGGTCGCGAGAAAATCATTCGAACTCCATGGAGAAAGCCTTTGCTTAATTAAAAAATAAATATAATTTGCCTTCCTTTTTCCAAACTATAGAGCTTGAGAGCTGCATACGCCGGAAAGCATAGGCTGGAAAAAGAAACGACAACATCATTGTGAATATTTAGTTTTTCTGGATGGCCAGTTATTTTAAGTTTACCACAGAGTTTACAGGTCATTGAGTGACGTCACTCGTTTTAGCGAAAATCTACTTTATTTTTATTAAAAATATATCTGTAAGCAAAAAAAAAAATATCTCTGCTAGAAAATATTGTTTTTTTTTCGATTCAGCCCTCCAAATAAAACTTGACATAACGAATTACTTGTTAAATATGCTATAGGTTTTTCCAAAACTTGGCATTCGCTTAACGAATTAGAAGATTTCGTAAATTTGAGAGCTTTCTTTAATTCACATATCAATAAAACGTTTGACACGGGCAATGATATTGTAAAAAATATAAATTTAATGCCAATTATGCAGTCTCTTTCTTATCAAAATTATGTTTGGTGAAATCTGTGATACTGTGAATTAATCAGAATATAGGGTCAGTCCAAACTTCGTAATTAGTTGTCTTTAATATTTATTTTTACTTTTACTTCTTTATAAATAAACTAGCGGCCCGTCCCGGCTTCGCACGGGTGGACGTCTAATCTTTTCTAGCAATAAATATAGCCTATGTTACTCAGGGTGAATGCAGCTTTCTAATGGTGAAAGAATTTTTTAAATCGGCCCAGTACTTTTTGAGCCTATTCATTACAAACATACAAACATACAAAAATAGGTACAAATCTTTCCTCTTTATAATATTAGTGTAGATTCTCGAATGAAAGGAGTTTAAAGTGAAAAAACACTATGCCGGTCTGTGTGTCTATCTGTTTAGGATTATCATGCTTCAGATAATTAACGAATTTAATGTGTTTTTGTAAAAGTTAGTTAAATAAAATAAAAATGTTATCGAAATTATAGTTTTATGTTTTGACGAAAATGGATTTAGCTGTTTCCAGGATTTTGAATTTGTCTTAAATAACGATATTTATTGGAGGAAACGAGATCCTTTGAATAAAAAAAAAGATATTTATATGTTCATTTTAATAAAAAAAAAAGTATAAGACGGTTGTCTCCTTCACAACTGTCTACTGTCTACTTACTTCATGTTTTTTATGCTTTGCAAAACGGTAACAAACAGGTGACTAGGCGTTTTACAATGTATTTAGACCAACTGATACTTTTCTTAAACAAACACTTAACTTTGGTATGGTTTAAAAATTATAATATTTAAGTTACACTCAAGCCAAACGCGACGTTTTAAGCAGAATCGGTGGCTCAAGCCAAGTACAGAATAAATAAAGAGTCCTTATTAAAGTGGCCCATCGAACTGAACAACTTTCTCTATGGGACCAAAGTCGAAATCGCGAAAAAAAAACTGTCCCATACAAAACTGCAATCCTACTCGACCCATACATATGTATGAGACAGCTGTTTTTGAAGTGAAAACTTCTGTAGCGGCGTTGTGCACTTTTTGAGATGGGTAAAAAATGTTAAACTCGCGTCAGGACCGTAACGTCACACTGATCGAAAATTCGTAAGAAAAAATTGGTAAGACGATGACGTAAGATCACGTGACATTCGTAAGACGTAAGATCTCTTAGTTTTCACTTCTGCCGGCACTCCCGGAGTGCAACCCGTTGTTTTTAGTGTTCCGTACCAAAATTGGAAAAACGGAACTTTTTTATAATAACTTTGTTTAACAAAATTTTCAATTCAATCCACCTTCACCTCTATTTCAAAAAATATAGCCGTATAAGATCTGAAAAAAAAAATCATGAACATCAGAAGTAACGTGTAGATGGCGGGAAAATTATCAGAGTGGCTCTAACTTGGATAGTTTTTTTTCTATACCCAAAAAACTAACACCAGTGCGACCAGTGTAAAATGATCTTCAGTTACCATGTGACCACATACTAAGTAAGTGTCAATTTATAGTGGTTGCCATCAATGACCCATGTTAAACAACTGGTAGTACGGAACACTAATTGCCCGAGTCCCGACTCGTACTTGCCCGGTTTTTTTAATCGTGATTTCGATGTTGGTCCGGTAGTTGTTGTTTGTCAGATGTCGATCAAGGAACTGTTTTATAAGTATAGATTAGATGGATAAAACACCTATTTGCAAAGGAGATTTAAAAAAAAAATCGAGATTTAATTAAGTGCATCTTAAGAGGACAATAAGAGCACCAATACAGATTCCTAATCACTACAACTCATAGCGACCTTGCGACAATCTTCAAGGTGTTATAAAATTATATACGGTGCAAGTAACCAACATATAGCAATTTACTGCACGCTATGTAAGTCGGTAATACGCCTAATTGCACACACGTGTAGTGTGCGTCTGCCTTAATGATAGCTGAAAATTGTCACATGTCAAACTGAGGTTTTCTTCGTTTGAAATTGGACTGGCCGTTTTAATCTGCGGTCATAGACAATTGTTTTTTTTATGGCCTGTTCTCAGTTGTTAACATGCTGGCCACTTCGAAAGAACAATGATAATATACGTTTTTTTTAAAACGTGGTTTTCCAGTGGCGAGTTACCTTGCCTGCCGTGCAGGAGGCGATGGTTCGATCCCCGTCCAGACCGACTCGTACCAATGAGTTTTTCGGAATTTATGTACGATTTAACAACACGGGCTTTTCGGTGAAGGAAAACATCGTGAGGAAACCTGCGTGCGTGCAGGGTGCAGGGTTTAGGGTTCTGTAACCAAATGGTGCCTGAATAAATCATCTGTTCCATACATTTGGGCCGAATAGGCGTTACGATGACGTTATCTATGGAACAGCTGATTTATTTTTCACGATTTCGATGTTGGCTCTACAGGGTGAAATTGATATCATTAGCATCCCTTTAAACTAAGAGTCTACTCATCAAACTGAACAACTTTTACTATGGGTGCAAACCGATCGGAACAAATAAAAACCAGCTGTTGTATAAGTACATTTGAGTCGAGTAGGCATTGCAGTTTAGTATGGAAATAGTATGGAACAACCGTTTTTTTTTTTGCTCTGATCAGTTTGCTCCCATAGTAAAAGTTGTTCAGTTCGATGGGTAGCCTCTTAGTTTAAAAGGATGCTAATGATATCAATTTCACCCTGTATACTGAAAGTTGTTCAGTTTGATGTTCTGAAGCAGCCCCTAACATATTAAATTATTATTTAACGCATTTAATTTGCACCTCGAATAATATAATTCGTATACGAAACATGATCGTGAAATTAAAAATTAGCACCTCACGCACGGATTTATTAAATGAATTCAGTTATTACTACGTCATCTAGTAATATACGTTTACTATAATGTGATAATGAATTAACACAACATCTGAAAACATTTGATTCGTAACTTTAACAGACTCAGCTACCGAAGGGGATAAAATTTGGAGCGCGCTCCATACACACGAAGGCTGGTTATATTTTCAATAAAAATCAATTAAAGTCAATTATTTTTTACAGAAACAATATAGAAACTAATGTCTATGCTTGAAATGACGCAGATTTTCGTTAAAATGTACAGTTTTAAAGTTACAATGCCTCAAAGATTTCCATACAAATCTTAAATTAATCCTAGCATAACATTTTGACGAAAATCTGACTCATTATAAGCATAAAGATTAGTTTCTGAAAAAAAAAGCTTTGGACTTTAATTGGTTAATATTGAAACACACACGAGGAATGAAACCACACATACATTCTTCCTGTTGGTATGACCGTCTCAATTACTGCCTCATTTTTGAACCTAATAGGTTATTTTTGCTTATTTCCTATAGGTTTCTTAGGGAAAGCTGTTCGCTATCATGGGTACAATCACCCCTAAAAGTACACCTGTTTACCCTAACACCCTGTAGTAATATAAAATTAATAATTTCAAAATTTTGAGTTAAATAATTAATTTCAAAATGTTGTGGTTCCCACGATTTTTTTTGAGTCGGCTATTGTAGTATTTTTGGCCCTTAAAAGGGATTTTCCATTTTGAAAATTGGGTACAACCGCAACCGGAAGAACGAGTTAATCGTAATAAGCGTTATTAAGTTTAAAAAATTGATTCCTATTACCATTTTTTTAATACCTAAATCGTTCTATAATATATCCCACGAAGACAAAGACATGGTCCAAAACAAACAATAAAAAAATTACAGAAAAGACACGGAAGTGCAAAACTGTTAATAGCACACGGTAAATGACAGTTTATCTAGAAAAATCGGCCAAGTGCGAGTCTGACTCGCGCACCTAGGGTCCCGTACCAACATACAATATTTTAAAAAAAAGTTTTCTCCGGGATCCTTAGCGCAAGCCCGATATACACTTGGCCTGTTTTTATTATTTGTGGTTTTACTTTAGGGTATGCACTATAATCATACCAAGTTTGACGCTTGTATGTATTACCGTTTTGACGATAGAGCAAAAAGAAAACAACGGGTTGCCCTCAAGGAGTGTTGCAGAAGTGAAAACTAAGAGGTATAGATGATCGTCACGGTCCTGACGCGAGTTTAACATTTTTTACCCATCCCAAAAAGTGCAAAACGCCGCTAAAGAAGTTTTCACTTCAAAAACCTGAGAAAAAACACGTTTCTTGTAGGACCCTCCAACCAAATTTGTTGTTTTTTTTATTTGTTAGCAAATTCGCCATAATGACGCATATTCTGTGTAAATTTCAACCGTCTAGCTATTACAGTTCAAAAGATAGAGTCCGTAATAGGTAGGACAGACAGGCTTATGAATATGGTCCCGTTAGCACTTTTACCTAAGGAACCCTAAAAACAGCACTAATTATAATTAAGTACCAGTTACGGGACCAATTTTGACAGACTATAATTTCAGCCGAAGCGACGGTCATGTCAAGGTCCTAGGTTCGAATCCAGAGACCGCCAATTTTGTAAATCGCTCACACAAAACACTGTAAGTACTTACATGATGAAGCTGTCAATTTAAAGGTAAAAAAAATTGTAATTTTATGTTTTTTTCGATTCTTCGTTTGTGTATTTTTGTGGGACCCAATTGAGTTTGTTAAATTACTGGCGTTGAATAACAGATTTGTCCTTCAGTTAAAAGTAAGTATAGGGGACAAAAGAAGGCGGGTCGATAGCTCAGTTAGTGACCTACCTGCTGAACAGAGGGTCGCGGGTTCAAATCCCGGCGCAATGCAAATATTGTTGTATGGCCAAAACGAATTGTATCCTACTAATATTATAAACGAGAAAGTTTGCATGGATGAGTGGATGTTTGTTACTCTTTCACGCTAAAACGGCTGGCCCGATTTCGATGAAACTTGGCATATAGATAGTTCATAGCCCAGAATAACACATAGGCTACATATTATTATATGTCCACGTAGACAACGTCGCGGGCAAAAGCTAGTTTGTACCTAATAGTACAACTATAAGAGACTATAAGAGACTAGCTGTTGCCCGCGACTTCGTCTGCGTTACCCAGATAAAAAGTACCCTATGCCATGGTCTATCTGTATGCCAAATTTCGTCAAAATCTGTTCAGCAGTTTTTGCGTGAAAGCGGAACAAACATCCATTCATCCATCCATCCATCCATCCATACTTACAAACTTTCGCGTTTATAATATTAGTAGAATAACGGGACTTTTGGTAACCTTCAGCTGCAATGCTGATTCAGTATTCATAGAGTGTAGAGCATATCTGTGATGGGGATGGACCAGGTCTGCCTGCATAACTCCAGTCGGTTTAGGAGTTACAAAGACTTTTAAAGGTCAGTAAAAAATTTACGACAGATACACCGACGCTACGATTGCAGCTGACTGCAAGGCTGATCCTCTTATCTCCCCTTGTCTCTTATACTATAAGTCATAGATGTTTATATCAATCAATCATTATACTTTATTATTCATTATTGTTTTCTATTTACCTTCTTTTTTTATTCTTTTTGTCAAGTCTGGGACTACATTATGGTAGCTACTTCAATTGGCTACTTGACAAATCAGCTACTCTTTATCGGACGTCAAAACGTGCGCTTTGTATGAAGATTTGTACTAAATATTGAGTTGTGACGTCATCAACATTTCATTACTTTTTATAGTTTATCTTGTTATTAAAAATAGTATTCAAGCTAAAAACTCAATGAAAATGGGAGTTTAGCGTTATTTTCTAACCCTTTTTTTATTAAGTAGATAAAAATAAAATATATTGAATGTAGTCAAATACCCAATTGGGACTAGAATCTAGTAGTAGTAAACCTACCAGTTTTTGAAAATTTGCTGACTGGCTAATCTTTACACTACAGCATAAACAGTTGCCATGTGATATGGCACGGAAAGGAGACTTTGATGGTTTGTCCAGCAGTGGGATACAAGCCACGATGAAAAAAAAAGGACGCCCGGCAGATGTACTTCTTGCGAAAAAAACGGGAGTGCCTCTCCAAAACAAAACCTGTAAAATTCTACCTTATTTTGTAACATGGAAGTAATTTAACGTTTACTATGAATGTTGTGTCAATTAAGCTAATTATTATTATTACCTACATAGTACAACACTAGTATATTGTTTATAATCGTATATACATCACTTTAATATCTTTATAATAAGTTATTTACTCTTTTTTACGCTCGAATAAGGATTAAATCGAAACAAAAATTATAAACAGGAAATAATTAGGTATAATTTGACAAAATCTGAACTCACCTGATATTCGTGGATATCCATCATTATTAAAAATAAAAAAAACTTAAACTAAAAACTATTTAAACTAAGCACACTTATAAATTAAAAAAAAATATTGCACGAAAATCAGACTGTCCACAAACGTGGTGTATTGCACAAAATTATTAAAATCAGGTACCTAACGGTTAAACAAAACAAAAAAGATCACATTGTCTATGCTTTAAAAAGGAAACTGTCACATTTCGTTGCCGCGCTTTTTCTTTCCCGCGCGTTCCATATTTTTCTAAAAGCGCGCGGTTTGCGCCGCGCCGCGACCGTCACTGGGTACTTTACCGTACACGTATCTCGTTCCGTTGTAAAAAAATACTAATGTCTAATATGTCAGTGTGAAATCGCCAGAATTGCACCGGCATAAACTGCTGGCCGTCATTTTCTAACTGTAAATCGGTAAGGAGGCTTCGAGAGTTGTCCGTTTGTAAAGAAAGCTTTTGAAGAGATCTCGAGAGCGTAATTAGAAGAAGTCAATTCTATTTTGTGATTTCTGAACATGTAATGATTGATTGTGTTAAACAGTTATGTTGTTCATTAATGTTTTATCAAAGTGTAATCTTTTTGTCATTTAATTTGATGAAAGTTTTTTTCGTACGTAAATTGCGACTGTAAATTATAAATAGTTTTTACTCTGTACCTCTAGTTTTATTTAATTCCCTGATCGAAAGTGAAAGCATGACAGTTTCTTGTAAAACCCCATAAAATCTGACCGAGCCGCTACATTGCTCCGGATTCCAAATGGGACTGCCACTATGTCAACTGAAATTATAACTGGTTGTAACACACGCCAATAATTTTAAAAAATATCAAGAATTTTTTTAATAGTATTAAAAAGTTTACGAATTTAACGAAAAAAGTTGTTGTTCTTAAAAAAAGTCGAACTTATGCCATAGACAAAAAGAATGAAAGAAAAGAAGGATGAAAAGAAAAAAGTTCTTTGTTAATTAATGTTGGTAATCCTAATAAACAAATTGAAAATTAAAATAGACCAATATTTTTTTTTAAAACGTGCGAAGTGCGAGTCGGGATTAAGGCAATTAGTATTCTGTCCAGTCCATTCTACCAGTCGTTTAAAATACTTACACCGTTCATCATTTTATATTGTTAGTAGTGTTTTTGGATACCTATAGAAATAAAACTATCCAAGTTAGTTTCTTTTCTCTTCCTACTTCTCAAAATTGCCCCCCCATGCCATGCCTGTAGCAGACGTCGTCCGTCTGACACTGAGGTGATTCCATAAATGTCCGTTTTGCCAATTTAGGTACGGAACACTAAAAAGGCAAAGGAAAGGAAATCCATACAGCCTATAATGCAACATTTCATTACCCATTAGGAAAACAATTAAACATTTTGTAATTAACTGTCGAAGATAACAAATAATGCTACTCATCCTAAATGTAATTACATTCTCATCAATTTGTACAAACAAGACATGCAATTATTTTTCTTGTTAAAGTTTTTTGTTGTGTTACATACGACTGGTTTCCTATTTTAGGTAAAACCATGTCGAAACGTATATATAATACTAATATTATAAAGAGGAAAGATTTGATTTTTTGTTTGTTTGTTTGTATTGAAAAGGCTCCGAAACTACTGGTCCGATCTGAATAATTCTTTCACCATTAGAATGCTACATTATCCGTGATGAACATAGGCTAAAAAAAACGGCCAAGTGTGTGTCGGGAAAAAGGGGCATTGCAACGCATGCCAGGCACAGCTAGTTGAAGATATTTAAAAAAAATCGGTCAAGTGCGAGTCGAGCTACTCGTGCACCGAGGGTTCCGTACCTACCACACCACCACACAAATAAACGTATAAATTTCTTTTTTCTCCGGGACCTTTAGCACGAGACCAATTCACATTCGGCCGGTTTTTTATTATTTGTTGTTATACTGTAGAGTTTGCTCTATAATCACTCCAAGTTTGATGCTTGTATGTATTACCGTTTTTACGATAGATAACGAGAAGTAAAAAAGATGATAAAAATTAGTTTCTTGTATGAGGACCCCTCTTGGCTTGACACTTTCCCAGGCGGAATGATGGCAGATGGACAAGGGCAGTGACAGAGTGGCGGCCGTGGGAGGGGGAACGGTCAGTGGGCAGACCAGCGGCCAGGTGGTCGGATGAAATTTGTAGAGTGCCAGGCAAAAAGTGGATGAGACTAGCGTGGGACCGTTCTGGTTGGCGTGAAAATGAAGAGGCCTATACCCAGCAGTGGGGTTTACCAGGCTGATGATGATGATGAGGACCCCCCCTTAGTTTTTAACTTTTTGAATTTTTTTTTATTTGTTAGCAAAAACGGAACGGACAGACGGACAACGTAGGCTTAGTAATAGGGTCCCGTTTTCACCATTTGGGTACGGAACCCTAAAAAAAGAGTTAATATTTAAAAAATCGTGCACTAAATTCCCAACTTCGCCCGGTACTTGTGTGATCGACAACGCAAATGATCCACGGATCATTATTGATCGATCGACGCCCGCGCAGCTTTTTGCATGGCATAGTTATCGCTATAATAATGATATTGTCAACGAGTTAATAAAGTTGTTGCTTTACGGGATATCGTAACGGGAATGAATACTGGAATTCACACTTTTATTATTATGAAACTAGCTAGGAGAGTGTTTGTCTATTTGTTTGTTAAATATTAGATTGAAACAATAAATCATTATTTTGATACTTAAAATTTAAAGATATTCGTATTTTAAGTTTTGAGTCAAAAATTATTTGTTATCATTTCAGCAATGAATGAAAGCGCTAACGTACTCATGGATACATTTTAATAATCTTGTTTTGGTAGTAAGTAGGGTGAGTGTGCCCGTGGGGTGGGTTCACATCGGGTTCAGTAAATTTGAAATTTTACAAACAAATTATTTAATACTAGCGGCCCGTCCCGGCTTCGCACGGGTGGACGTCTAATCTTTTCTAGCAATAAATATAGCCTATGTTAATGAAGCAGGGTGTGCAGGCGGGATGTTAGGGTGAATGCAGCTTTCTAATGGTGAAAGAATTTTTTAAATCGGCCCAATACTTTTTGAGCCTATTCATTACAAACATACAAACATACAAAAATAGGTACAAATCTTTCCTCTTTATAATATTAGTGTAGATTTTGAAAAAAAAAAACCTATGCTGAAACCATGTCCATGATAATTCGATTCTACTCTCGATTCTAAGCAAACTACATTCTAGTTTTGCGTTAATTCATTAACACGTTGTATAATCTTAAGCACCACTTACACACGCATTTATTTTTATTTTATTTTATTCATTTAGATATTTACCCGTAGTTACGTTTAAATACAAATAACATTGTTAAAGGCACGAAGTAAAATGAACTACCAATTACAGGTAAAGAACAGCGCACGTGCAAAATGTTCTGACCACCCCACAAAGGACCATACTTCAAACTTCATAATGAAGTTAAAAAAAAATACAATGTTGAATAGAAATCAAATTAAATCAAATAGTAATAAAGTAACATAATATGAAAGATGTTCATTAAAATATATTTTAACAAAACTACAAATACGGCAAACAGTTACGAAGAAAGTTTGAAATTGGAATCTACAAAATCGTACCGTTTCGTTTTGTGTCGCAGTCAAAACGGCTAGTACGGTATATTAAAATAAAACTGTTTTTTAAGAAGGTATGCAGGATTCAATTTGAAGTCATTGGCAACCATTAAAATCCCCATAGGATATAATTCGGAGCGCGCTCCATACAAACGAAGTCTGGTCATATTTTCAAAACTAACCAATTAAAGTCAATGGCATTTTTCAGAAACAATCTAGAAACGAATCTCTATGCTTGTATGTTGCCAGATTTTCGTAAAAAATATACAGTTGCAATGCTAGGATTAATTCAAGATTTGAATGGAAACCTTTAAGGCACTGTTACTTTAAAACTATACGTTTTAACGAAAATTTGACAGCATACAAGCGTAGAGGATAGTTTCTAGATTGTTTCTGAAAATTTTCTTTGACTTTAAATAAAAATCTATCTATGGTTTCTATTTTACCTAGAAAGATAGCCTAGATACTAGTAGCCCTTTACGTTTTGCTGTGCCCTTACAGGGCGTCACCTGTACCTACTTTATATTGTATAACATCCAAATAACTTGTGACTTGCAAATAAATGAATATGAATATGATCTTCCATTATGACTAACGGTTAGAAATGACTATTTAAGTGATTAGGGTACCAAATGATACATTCAAGCTAAAAAGCTGTTTTAAAGCTGTGCTTTAAAAAAAATGTTTTGTGTAAAAACTATGGCCATTTCTAAAATTGCCCACAAAACCAACTAATACCGCAGCATAATGATATGAAATGCTCTCGCGTTCGACTGAATAGGACGGTAATTGCTGACTGACCCCGCGATCGATAGATCCGACAGATAGATCATTGATCGATAATAAGGATGGTGTGCGTGCGCGCATGAAAGTAGAGAGGTTGTAGTTTACATTGTAATGCAGATGTAATTTTAAGATTTAATAATAAATTAGTGATTATTGGTGGCGCTTTGGTGCTAACGATCTTTGGAGCAACGTTGAGCATAGTAAGTCTTTAGATGGGTGACCGCTTTAGTGTTTTTATGTCCCGACTCGAACTTGACCGGTTTTTTTGTAAATAATCTCTATAATCCGTAAAATTTCTTAAAGAAAACATATTTGAATCCCAAATAATTTCGAAGCCTTTTACATTTCTTATTGGAAAGTTTATTAGGGTTCCGTACCCAAAGTGTAAAAAAACGGGACCCTTTCATACGCTCTGTACATCCGTCCATCCGTCCGTCTGTCCTAGCTTCAGAGTCAGAGGGTTGTATCTAATAAACCGTAGTAAGTAGCCGGGTAAAATTGAAAAAAACGGTGATATTTTCACAGAAAATGTATCATTATCAAATTAAAGATTGAAAAATTAAGTCTCTGGCTGGGACTTGAACCCGTACTCTTCCAAATCAGAGAACCGCCCGAGACTTAATTTCTAAATCTTTAATTTGATTCGAAATAGCACAATATGGCTGTTACATGTTTAAAATCAATAATATTGGATAATGTGTATCATTATTTATATTGGATTTAACGAAAAATAATACAATAAAACAAAAAGTACCAATTTGAGGGACCCACCAATAAAAACCTGTCAAGTTTGATTCTGTTTTTACGCTAGGGGTTCAGGAAAGAACACATTTTTTTTGGTGAGGTAATATAATGTGTGGTGGTACGGAACCCTCGGTGCGATGTCCGACTCGCACTTGGCCAAGCTGTTCGAATTAACGTCTTCAATTAAAACTCGGTCAGCCGCAAATGGAAACGTTATTTTGCTATTAACATATGAATAAAGATTATTATTTGAACTCTCCATGCGGCGCGGGCGAAATTAAGTCATTAGCGGAGATAAGTATTGTACGAAACGAAATGTACTTCAGTTACTTTTACGAGGATATTCCCACGAGCGCGATCCATACAAATTTTAGAGATAACGAGCTTTTACCCGCGACTTCGTCCGCATAAATTATATTCCAGATTTTATGTCAGATGATAAGGTATCAAACAAAAAAAGTTTCATCAAAATCGGTTCAGTAGTTTTTGCGTGATACTCAAACAAACAAACACCCAAACAAACAAACAAACAAATAAACAAACAAACAAACAAAATGACAGACAAAAAATCCAAAAATTTGTGATTTGGAATCAGGGACAGGAAAAAACCATGTCGTAATTTTTTTTTTGTAAATATCTTCAATGTACAGACAAATTTCCGTTACAGTTTTATAATAGTTTAGATGTACGAAAGGTACAGCACGTGCAGCAGGTGCAGCTGGTAGTACCAGCATGGGTAGCATGCCACCGTGATACAGCGCTATCACACATTCGCTCTCTTTCTATTTGCGCGCGAACGAACGAGATAAAAGACGTGATACAGCCGTATCACGTGTGGCATGCTACGGCTTCAGGTTTATAAGTCTCCCCGATGTAAGTACCTGCGCAGTTGACAAGCGTCAAACTTGTGTGATTATAGAGCAAACTCTACAGAATAACAACAAATAATAAAAACCGGCCAAGTGTGAGTCGGTCTCGCGCTAAAGGTCCTAAACAACAAAGTTTTTTTCTATGTTAATAATGTTGTGTTCTGTGGTGGTGTGGTACGGAACCCTCGGTGCGCGAGTAGCCCGACTCGCACTTGACCGGTTTTATTTATTATTATTACAGTATTGGCATTGATTTGCCTTCACCCTAGACCGAAATTACAATAATGAAAAAAAAAAAAGAAACCATAGACAAATGTTTACGGTTTCAATTTTCTTTTTTTTAATGACGGAAACGGCGGCAAAGCAAGTGCACCCTTTGCCGCCACTTTTGTTAGACCGGTCACCGCAGCATCCAAAAGCTACTGGACATCATTTGTCATTATTAAATTCCTTTGTTATTTTTATTCTCCAAGGAACTGTTTTTGTGATCTGTACATTTTACCAAGACGGTACGATCTCTTGGGAACCTGATAGTTTAGAATTATTTGAAAGGATTTTTTGGAATAAAAGCTGGCAATATGGTTTGGTCGAAAAACCATGTGCGAATAGGAAAGGTGACGATGTTTGCGCTTAGTAAATTGCATTGCAGGTTAAATTGGTAATCCATGATTTTTAGTACCTAACTTACCCAAAGAAAAAAAAAACTGAGATACCTATGTAACCCGGAGTTAATAGCATAAAGTGGACCTTAATTTAAATAAAAGACGCCATTCGAATAAAAAAAAAACTATACTATTAATAGAACCTTTTTTTTCATCCTTTTACAAGAACATCGGCCAGTTACAACACAGACAAGAAAGGCGTGGGTTTAGAAAAAAAACTTTATTTTGTTAAACTTTTATTACCTGTTAGCCGCCAACTGTCAACGCATCGTTTGTCAAAATCTACTTTAGACGGGAACTCGAAAAGTTAAGTATGAAATTAGATATTAGGGATAGTAACTTTAGATGTAGAAGCCAATTTCAGCAAACTACATGGTCAAAGCCATGTCAGATGTAACCCGTCAATGTAATATTTTTATACAAAATTATGTTTTTTTTAAATAACTTTTTGACGTCTAAAACTACTACCGCTTCGGAAGTGTTATCACTTTAGAGAAGATACGATAAGAAACTCTACAACAGAACATATCTTATAAAAAATGATGCAAAAATTATAACATGAATAGTACTAAAATATAAAAATAACGTATCTTATAAAAAATATAACAAAAAATATAACATTAAAAGTAGGACTTAAATATAAAAATAACAAATAAAAACAATCGCGACAAAGAAATCAGATGTTTCATACAAAACTGCAATCCTACTCGACCCAAATATATGGGACAGCAGATTTTTGTTCCAAATTTCGATGTTGGTGCCACAAAGAAAGTTAAATAAATAAATAACGCTCACAGGCACATATGTAATGATCCCAAATTAAGCCTTAGGCTTTTTGTTATGGGATCCATATACAACAACGGCACACACATACAACATCCATGATCGAGCCGGGATTCGAACCCAGGACCCTGGCTTGGCAGTCTGGCGTGGTAACCATTACACCAACCGTCGTCAAGTTGATACTGAGTGCAAATATCAAATTGGAGTTGGTCACAAATGTATTAAGGGTGCCTATTAAAATTTTTCATCCCTGTTCATCAACCCTCTATTAAATAAAACCGGTCAAGTGCGAGTCGGGCTACTCGCGCACCGAGGGTTCCGTACCACACCACCACAGAGCACAACATTATTAACTTAGAAAAAAAAAACTCTTTTTGTCCGGGACCTTTAGCGCGAGACCGACTCACACTTGGCCGGTTTTTAGTATTTGTTGTTATTCTGTAGAGTTTGCTCTATAATCACACTAAGTTTGACGCTTGTATGTATTACCGTTTTTACTATAGAGCGTGAAGAAAAAACGTTGATAAAAACTAGTTGCTTGTTGAAAACCCCCCTTAATTTTTAACTTTCTGTCATTTTTATTATTTTTTAACAAATCCGCCGCAATAACGCATAATCTGAGAAAATTTCAACTATCTAGCTATTACGGTTCAAAAGTTACAGCCCTAAATAGGTAGGACAGACGGAGGACGGACGGACGGACAGACGGACAGACGGACGGACAACGAAGGCTTAGTAATAGGGTCCCGTTTTCACCCTTTGGGTACGGAACCCTAAAAACCTAGGAATAAATGCAATTTGTCATTCTCAACCACCACGCAGGTGGGCCGCGTCACCTGTCGCGGTCGTTGTCAAAATAAGTCATTTGTCAAAACGTCCGAGTCTTGAGACGTTTGAAGTTTAGCCTGAAATGCCGCAATAAAGCCGCTCGTTGCCGAAGTGCAGCTTCGGTATCGGAAATTATCACCGAAGTTTGACGACCCGATAGCTTAGTCACAGTATAAGAAAGAGTATCTATTACTAGATACTCTCACCGATCCCCGCTACCCCATCGTAGTCCGCGTAGTCCCAGCAACGCCCATTGCCGAGGTCCGTACCCCTTAGGGGTGCCCCTTGGGCAGGTTGCTTAAGTTCTTTCATTGGTTCGGTAGACCTACCAGGGCGCTTCGCCGTCACTGGTGTGGTCCACCCATAGTCCGCAGTAATAAGCAGAAATGGCTCCCGGAGCCGTACTGTATTGGTCAATTCGAAAAAAAAAATACTAGATACAGTACGGGCACTCCCTTCCTCCCACCAACTTTTTACCTCACCTCCTCTATCGCCCGCTGGTTACCGCGCACTGGTTCTACGAAGAAGACTTAAGGTTCAATTTCTTTGGTTTCGCATGTGGTGACGTCATCTTGTCAATTTAAAATTTTTGTATGCAGTGTCCTGGCTGTGGTCACAGCATAAGAAAGAGTATCTATTACTAGATACAGTATGGACACTCCCTTCCTCCCACCAACTTTTTACCTCACCCCCTCTATTGCCCTCTGGTTACCTCTGCAGTTACCAATGTTAAGCTGCAGTTACCACTCACTCATTATCGCACATGCTTACCTCCTCTTTAAATTTTTTCCATTTGTATGAAATGACAGCTAAGTTTCCAAGGTGTGGCTTAGTTTGTAGAGAACGTGCGCTGATCCGAGGGATCCCCTTTCATTTTAAAACTCTCTTTCTCCATCAGTAGACCGAAATAAGTCTTACCATCAGTGATCGAAATAGTAGATTCGATTTGGGTAAAGGCGCAAATATTTGTGTGATGAATAATAATATTTGTATTCGATTCATGGGTGTTTGTATCTACAGGGTGAAATTGATATCATTGGCATCCTTTTAAACTAAGAGTCTACCCATCAAACTGAACAACTTTTACTATGGGAGCAAACCGATCGTAGCAACTAAAAATCAGCTGTTCCATACTAAACTGTAGGCGCTCTCACAGACGAGAGACACTTTGCGGTTGCGGAGGGTCGCGCGACCGTAAAGTGTATGAGCGCGGCGCTCTGCGACCCACCGCGACAGCAAAGTGTCGCTCGTCTGTAAGAGCGCCTACAGTTTAGTATGGAACAGCTGATTTTTTAGTTGCTCCGATCGGTTTAGGTAAGGCTCTGCCCTAGTGCCCACTCGACCCAAATGTATGCAACAGCAGATTTTTTAGTTGCTCCGATCGGTTTGTTCCCATAGTAAAAGTTGTTCAGTTTGATGGGTAGACTCTTAGTTTAAAAGGATGCTAATGATATCAATTTCACTCTGTATACAGGACGTAACATTTTATGCTTTGAATATTAAGTAATTGGAGTATTCGCCAATCCTGTCTCTTTTCCGCTAGTCTCTTGAGTTCTTGGTACAACACGACATCAACCTTTTCCTTCACTTGAGCGTAGCTCTTAAATAAGATGATGATATTAAACGGGGTGCACGCCCTTTACAGATACAAACACTCAAGACCTTACGGAGAAGGGAGGGGCTGAAAATCAGCGCTGCGCGGGTTCAACCCTCCGTGCCAGCACAGGCTTAGCCTCGACCTGTTGTCTTAATTGTGTAATACCACTTTATTTTCGAAGGTTGCCCTCGATTTCTCTGGGATCCATCATCAGATCCTTGTTTTCTTAACATGGGACCACCCTTGGGATATCTCCTTTCCAACAAAAAAAGAATCATCAAAATCGGTTCATAAACGACGAAGTTATCCGCGAACACACATTAAAAAAAAAAAAAAATATACGGTCGAACTGAGAACCTACTCCTTTTTTTGAAGTCGGTTAAAAAACAGAGATAAGAGAGTGATATGTCACTTTGTGTGTTTTTCCCCAGTTGGTTAGGATATTGACGGTTGAATCACCTGATTGTCTGAAAAGAAAAGTGATTCCGTGCTTCGGATGGCACTTTAAGCCGTAGGTCCCGGCTACTATCTCTGGTGGTAGTAGTCGTTACATAAAAAATTGACGCAATAAATGATTTTTTAATTTTAATTTAATTTTAAACACCCATGAATCGAATACAAATATGAATATTCATCACACAAATACTTGCGACTTTACCCAAATCGGTCTACCTATTTCGATCACTGCTTATTATCCTGCTAGGCTTCTTTTATGCAGGAAAAGCACATAGGGTATACGAATCCAAAAGTGAGTAAAAATTTTGAAAGAGGAAATCAATAGTAAGGCGGACATAAATATTGTCAAAAGAAATACCTAGGTTCAACAGACATCTAATCTCGAATAAGAAATCTTAACAGACAAAAGATGAAGCATTCCTGGGATGTCCGAAATGAGTGGACGCATCGCATGCTGCAATTAGGGTTGTCACTAAAATATACTAAATGCTAGAAGATGTTCGGCCAGACAAGTCGGTGGACGACATCGGGAAAAGCGTCGGTAAGCCCTAGGTGAAATCAGTGCAGAACCGAGAAGGATGCCAAAATGGGGAGGAGGCTTTGTTATAGTAAAGTAATACTTGAATAAATAATAGAATAGTTATTTGTTATGCAAGGCTGCAAAGTTGTTTTTTGGCGCGAGTACTTGTATTGAAGCCTGAGCAAGCGAAGGATGAACCACGAGCGAAACAAAGTTCAAATCTTGAGCGTAGCGAGTGTTAAAAGGTACGAGACACAGAATAACTTTGCTGCCGAGCGAAACACACAACTTTTCTCCTCATTACAGCGCGGAAAAATTTTCCGAGCTTGTGAGGTGGGTTATTGATATCATAGGGCAAAAACCTACTCTCTGGGCGATCTCAACGGTTGTATGGAAGAAATCGCTTTTACTGATAAGACCGCCATTTATACCCTTACGTTCTTTATATTCTGTTTTTGTTGAATGTGATGTTAAATTAACGTCATGAAGCAACTACGAATCTTCCTCTAAAATCCTTACGGAATTTTAAAGAGCAATTTTGTATTTTAGATATTAAAATTATCTATAAAAAAAAGTTGCGCAACGGTTATGTAACTTCAACAATCGTTTAATTATTGCAATGCAAATAAAACTCAAAATAATAATTTTCTCTTGGCTGCCAACCCTAGCAGCTCGTAAGTTCATTAGAACGGTCCCACGGCGTATCGACCGATCGGTCCTTTCAACTCGCCGCCTCGTTCTGTGTCATAGCATAGTACTCGTGTAATAATTATTTATACATAGTGTACTGTACATATCTAGGTAGATACTACAGGGTGAAATTGATATCATTAGCATCCTTATAAACTAAGAGTCTACCCATCAAACTGAACAACTTTTACTATGGCAGCAAACCGATCGGAGCAACTAAAAAAATCTGCTGTTGCATACATTTGAGTCGCGAACTCGCGCGTCGACATTGCAGTTTAGTATGGAACAGCTGATTTTTTAGTTGCTCCGATCGGTTTGCTCCCATAGTGAAAGTTGTTCAGTTTGATGGGTAGACTCTTAGTTTAAAAGGATGCCAATGATATCAATTTCACCCTGTATACAGGGTGTAACAAAACACCTTAGTAATACTTAAGAGGGTGCTTCAGACCATCAATCTGAACAACTTTCACTATGGAGCTAACGTCGAGAGAAAATAAAAAAAATTGCAGTCCCATACATTTGAGTCGAGACGGTACTGCAGTTTTGTATGAAAGAGCGGATTTTTTTTTCGCGATTTCGATGTTGGCTCCTTAGTGAAAGTTGTTCAGTTTGATGGTCTGAAGCACCTCCTTAAGTATTACTAGGGTGTTTTGTTACACCCTGTAGTTACAAGTTCCTTCTTAATTATGTAGGACGGTTTTCAACGGGATGATCAGAACATCAAACTGAAAAAATTCTATGGGACTGTAACATCAAAACCGCGTAAAAAAACGGGTTGCACTCCGGGAGTGCCGGCAGAAGTGAAAACTAAGATATCTTACGTCTTACGAATGTCACGTGACGTCACGAATTAAAATTCGTCAATTTGACGTCACGAATTAAAATTCGTCAATTTTGTCTTACGAATTTTCGATCAGGGTGATGTCCCGGTCCTGACGCGAGTTTAAAATTTTTTACCCATCCCAAAAAGTGCACAACGCCGCTAAAAAAATTTTCACTTAAAAAATCTGCTGTTCTGTAAACCACATAGTAGACAATGGTACCGATTCGGACTGTGCCACGACTTAACTAAATTTATTCCTGTCACTTTCTAAAATAAGATGCCATCATGATGTACGCCATCTTATTTAAAGCGTTTTTGGGTGTGTAACGTCACTTTGACAGCACTAAAGTCAGCTGTTGGTTTTCTGTCTCTTTTCTTAATCTTATTTTAGAAAGTGACAGAAATAAATTTAGTTAAGTTAAGTCGTGGCACAGTCCGAATCGAGGCCAATAATCACACAAAAAAAAATCCTTGATTCCTTAAGGTTTTAAACTGAAACAATCAAAAGGAATACCTATACAGGGTGTAAGTGTAGACAGTTGAATTACTTAAGAGGGTTATCGCAGTCCAGTGGCGCCCTCATCACATTAAAAAAGATTTCTCAATAAAAGTCTAAATTAAAAAAGTGCTCAACAGATAAACTACAAAAGCCTTCAAGCTATTTTCATTGAATACTTTTATAGGTTTTTAAAGGTCTAAACCCTAGGGGGAGCGTGTGAATTCTCTATGGTCTAAACATACAAATTTTGAAAAAAGAAAAAAAAAACGGCCGCTTTTTTTTGTATTCGAAATATTATAAAGTGGAATGTTTAGAACCTATAAAAGTATTGTATAACAATGGTTTGTCTATGGTGCGATGAGCTGGTCCCATTTGTTGAGTTTTTAGGACATCCAAACAAAATTTCCGTCAAAATTGACTTTAATATTTCTTACTTGGTTCCATTTTCAAACACAACCCTAAGAACTTAACAAAAAGGCATATATACCTGCAAAGCCTAAGCCCTTTAGGTACAAAATGAACCGCCTAGGTCATCTAGAATGACTAAACACATCACCCTTTCATGTACCATCGGCGAACGATCACGCCCAGTGCTTTTGTACTGTCCGTTGGTATGTCAGTCTGTCTAAGGCGAAACATCATGCATCGAATTGCACACAAAATGTAATTAATCCATATGCATCCCACTGCAGGGCACAGGCCTACCCTCAAGGGCGTGGGCGTTTGTCCATCACGCGTGCACAATGCGGATTGGTACACTTCACATACGCATCAGAATTTCTTCTTCAGTGTCAGGTTTCCTCACGATGTTTTCCTTCACCGTTTTAGAGCAGTCGTTATAACACCCTAGTCACTAGTCACTTTGTAACTAAACCAAATTCGAAATAGCGGAAAATAAATCTGCTGTCCCATACATTTTAGTCGAGTAATATATCACTATGGAGTCAACTTCGAAATTATGCAAGACTGACTGCAGTTTTGTATAATTTCGAAGTTGTAGTGAAAGTTGTTCAGTTTGATGGTCTGAGGAACCCCCTTAAATATCACTAAGGTGTTTTGTTACACCCTGTAGATTATAGTTAAGGGATGTAAGACGATGATACCGTAAGTTTTATATCGATATTTCCTTATTAATGCATTGGTATTAAGGAATTTGTACCCACCGCAAAAAAAAAGTTAAAAGAAATGTCAAAATGAGTCACAGACTGTAAAAGGTCCACTTGAAAACTTGACGTATTCAAAGCATGTGAAGGTACTCGTAGGACCTAAGTAAACAAGATGGGGTGAGGTGTTCGATACATAAATATAGGTTGGTTTCAAGATAAATTGTCTCTTTTTAGTGCTGGGACATTTTATCGACGTTTCAGTAATCCTACTAATATTATAAAGGCGAGCATGTCGATGTTTGTTCTGGAATCACTTAAAAACTACTTTACCAATAACTAAAGGGTGAAATTAATATCATTAGCATCCTTTTAAACTAAGAGTCTACCCATCAAACTGAACAACTTTTACTATGGGAGCAAACCGATCGGAGCAAAAAGAAAATCTGCTGTTGCATACATTTTGAGTCGAGTCGACACTGCAGTTTATTGAACAGCTGATTATTTTTTGCTCCGATCGGTTTGCTCCCATAGTAAAAGTTGTTCAGTTTGACGGGTAGACTCTTAGTTTAAAATGATGCTAATGATATCAATTTCACCCTGTATATTTGGCCAAGATAAGTAAAAAAAGTACTTGCTGGAAATTCACTTTAGATCGGAAAAAATCTATACACATGCAGGCGTCGTAGCCAAAAATGTGTTTTAAAATAATACAATTTTCGGTTTCCATTTCCTTCCTATGATTGTCCCATGATGAATCCGGATTCTTCCCATGAGAAATCGCTTTTTAGCGATAAGACCGCCTTATTTGTACGTAATTGTAATTCTTTATCTTTATTCAAATGTATATTCTGTTTTGGTGTGCAATAAAGTATAATTGAATTGAATCGATTCTTTTCCAGTTTATATGTGAAAAAAAAAACTTGCTATTGTTACACACCAAAATATCTAAACGTGCTAAAAGTGAGCCTTTATACAACACACTTTAAAAGGAACACACGAAAAGAAGAAGAAAAGGTAACCCCGAAAGAAAATATGGTCGTGAGCTTACATTAATATTGTAATTTGTACGTAGGTAGGTAATGTAATGTAATTCTTTACTTGGTTGAACATAAGCAACAACAAATATTCTACCGACAGCAAAATTATCGACATTTTTCTACGCCCATCACTAAAATTGAGCAAAAAATGTAAAATCCAGCTACTGTATTGGTGTGCACACTTTAAAATATGTAATGTTTACAGATTGTTAAAATTCTTCCCTTTAGAATCCTTAAACAAACACGGCCTGGTGACAGGTTATGAAGGATTAACATTTTTAAAGGCAAAAAATATAATTTTAGAATTTTGTCAAAATGGAAGGCGATCTGAGGTTCTGTGCAGATGGCGCCACTGCCTGTGCCATTATCGGAGACATTGACAATCTTAGTTGACAATACACTAATGCTAAAAAGGGCACTGAGCCTATATGGTGCTGTGCCTCCTCGGTGATGGATATCCAAAACCGGGAGATCTTAGGCTTCTTCCCCTCAATGGTATTGCCTCCTTCATTGACCATGTATTTGAAGGGTGAAGTAAGCAATAAAACCGGTCAAGTGCGAGTCGGGCTACTCGCGCACCGAGGGTTCCGTACCTCACCACCACAAAACACAACATTATTAACTTAGAAAAAAATATACCATACTGAAAGTTGTTCAGTGGGATCTTTTTAGCCCCAATACTTTTTAGGGTTCCGTACCCAAAGGGTGAAAACGGGACCCTATTACTAAGCCTACGTTGTCCGTCCGTCCTTCCGTCCGTCCGTCTGTCCGTCCGTCCGTCCGTCTGTCCTACCTATTTAAGGCTGTAACTTTTGAACAGTAATAGCTAGATAGTTGAAATTTTCACAGAATGTGCGTTGTTACGGCGGATTTGCTATCAAATAATAAAAATGTCAAAAAGTTAAAAATTAAGGGGGGTTCTCAACAAGAAACTACTTTTTATCAACGTTTTTTCTTCACGCTCTATCGTAAAAACGGTAACATATACAACCGTCAAACTTAGTGTGATTATAGAGCAAACTCTACAGAATAACAACAAATACTAAAAACCAGCCAAGTGTGAGTCGGTCTCGCGCTGTCGACCTTTAGCGCGGGACCTTTAGACAAAAAAAGTTTTTTTCTAAGTTAATAATGTTGTGTTCTGTGGTGGTGTGGTACGGAACCCTCGGTGCGCGAGTAGCCCGACTCGCACTTGACCGGTTTTATTCATTTTTCTTATTCCGAACATACACCAGTCAGTTTCAAAGATTCCGACTGTACCGAACATCAGTCGAGCATTTAAAACGAAATAAAAACTAAATCGATACAAATCTCGATGTAGATTCTGTATCGGACATCGATTAATGACATCGGCTTGTCGATTCAATCGCGAACGATCTTGAACGTTATAGGGATACTTATAGTACCACGATTTTATATGCGATCGATTTTAAAAGGTTTAAATAAGATTTTTTTAAACGTACTTAAGTTAGAAAGTATTTAAATTATTACTAGATATGCAGAATGAAATTACTAAGTCATTAGCATCCCTTTAAACTAAGAACAAACTGAACAACTTTTACTATAATTATTAACAAAACTGAAATTATATTTTTTTTCGCTGTGGAGCAAAAAAAAATGTGCAGGATTAAAAAACAAACTGAACAACTTTTACACTATAATTATTAACAAAACAGAAATTATATTTTTTTCACTGTGGAGCAAAAAAAAAATGTGCAGACAAAAAAAACTAGTTTCCGAACAGAACTAGGACAAACAAAGGCACAATTTTGCATAAGTTTTCGTAAGTTTCTGCACAGTGATAACTAATTATTATTGATCTTATTCTATTCTTATTCTCTATTCCTTTTCGGTATACGCTTATAACTTCTCTATTATATCCACGATACAGCCTAATCACTTGTTAATCTGTGGTTAATTGGAGCCCGACTCACACTTGGCCGGTTTTTAGTATTTGTTGTTATTCTGTAGAGTTTGCTCTATAATCACACTAAGTTTGACGCTTGTATGTATTACCGTTTTTACTATAGAGCGTGAAGAAAAAACGTTGATAAAAACTAGTTTCTTGTTGAAAACCCCCCCTTAATTTTTAACTTTCTGCCATTTTTATTATTTGTTAACAAATCCGCCGCAATAACGCATAATCAGAGAAAATTTCAACTATCTAGCTATTACGGTTCAAAAGTTACAGCCCTAAATAGGTAGGACAGACGGACGGACTGACGGACGGACTGACGGACGGACGGACGGACAACGTAGGCTTAGTAATAGGGTCCCGTTTTCACCCTTTGGGTACGGAACCCTAAAAAGTAATGAAAATGTTGATGACGTCACAACTCAATATTTAGTACAAATCTACATACAAAGCGCATGTTTTGACGTCCGATAAAGAGTAGCTGATTTGACTAGATGTCAAGTAGCCAATTATTAACAAAACTGAAATTATATTTTTTCTTGCTATGGAGCAAAAAAAAAATGTGCAGGAAAAAAAACTAGTTTCCGAACAGAACTAGGACAAACAAAGGCACAATTTTGCATAAGTTTTCGTAAGTTTCTGCACAGTGATAACTAATTATTATTGATCTTATTCTATTCTTATTCTCTATTCCTTTTCGGTATACTATTATATCCACGATATAGCCTAATCACTTGTTAATCTGTGGTTAATAAAAAACCAGAGACCCAGTAGCCACAGACAATAAATAAAATTAAAAATCAATGCACAATTTGTCAAACATTCGTAAATTGTCATGTTTTGATTGATAACACGGCGGTGTACGTTTGCGCCTAGTTTTGGAATTTATGGGCGTTTGGCATAGGCGGTAGCGATAGCGGAGCCTGCTTATTTATATTCTGTTTTGTAATGAAAGTAATAAGATTGATAATTGGGGAGTCACGTTGCAGGGACTGACCCGAGCACACGTCTCGCGTGGTTTCGCGCGTCGCGTTTTTGCCTGCCACGAGACTCCGCAATCCTCAGTCTCTAGTTGTTCTTGTCCAAAAACAATCCCTGAGATTGGGATAGATTCTCCCATAAAATACTTGACACTGGCGGAAATGCAGTGCTGACGCACAAGCAAGAGTCCATTTAATTATAAATAAAAAAAATAAAAAAAAAAGATTGATAATTGATGCAAAAATTGTGATTTTTGATGCAGTCTGCCAAGTACTTCCGGCCATCTGGGAACGGACATACTTATGTTTCCCCTCTCTACGAATGAAGGGCTTTATGATGCCAGCAGTTTCATAATGATGTCATATGACGTAAATGAGGCTTAAAAATTTGACCGGAAATTCGGAAATTTTTCGTACTTCCCCGGCCAATTCTAGGTGCTCGCTTAGTCCAACTTTTCCGAACGTGTGCCATGCATTTCATTGTGATGTCATGTCACAGATTATTTAATAGTCACTTAATAGTTACTACCGTAATAGATAGTTCACTCAACCCGATTTTTCGAATTTCGAACGCGCACTTCAGGAACGAAAAATAAAAAGCGCCTTATGTCAATGACCGACGATGCACACCTCGGAGGTGTCCGGCTGTCAAACGTACCTGAGCTGAGGAGTGAGACAGGCCTGGTCATGTTACGTAGGTAAACATGCGGCCGGCTCACGGATTACCTATTAGTTTATAACATCTAGATTTTAAATTTTACTATAGATGTGTATTTTCATCTCTCCGCCTGTAACTTATCCCACACTCCCACCCCCCGCTCTCCGTGTGTGGTATTTGATCCCTTGATACTTGGTTCATTTATCATCACTTGGTTTACAACATTTTGAGAGTTTTGCGCCTTTTTGTGTCGACTCGGGACTTCTGTGGAGTACCGCGTTTATTCCTTACTTGTTTTTATGGTTTGCTTTTCAATGTTTTTGAGATAGTGCCCAGATTTCGCCCTTAAAACTGAATCCAGAAATAACGCACCTTATCTTTTTAGATGTATTTTATTGACAAAACTCCTCTCAAAGAATGGCGGTCCGCTTCGAACTGGGTTTCATAGGCCATGCCCAAGTGACGTCATTACCTAATATAATGGCGACAGACCTCACACACCTTGCGACACTTCCGCTCCTTTCTATCATCCGCGGTTGCACTTGCTACAGACCGCTGTCGCTACGTGAATGTAGAAAGTAAAGTGTTAAAGTGGTGCTGAAGACACTGACCTGGTTGTGGTAGTGCGCGAGGTGATGCGGCACATGCCGCATCGCCGGGTGCAGCATCTCCGAGCTGCTCGCTTCTACCGCCGGCTGTGGAGAGCAACGGTCTGTGATTAAAAGGACGTACAATTGCACATACTTGGCGTTACACAGACTACTAAAGAGTAACAGATACATCACTCTCTTAGAGAAGGATAAAAAATACCCACGCGCAAATTTCCGACCTGTCTCTTTCTCGCTGCAAGACGAAACACGCAAGCGCGTGACATTCTTTACGGCGCTGTCGCTTGCGCTAATTGCCACTGACCGAATGCGCTAGCGCATCGCTTACGATACGATGACGCCTCTTTGAGAAGGTCGAACCTGGAATCCGACCACCTCCCGAGGGAGATCTTGTGGCTTGTCTAACAATACAACCATAATACCTCAGGTTCACCCTTCGGCTCGGAGCTGCAGCGCCTCCTCTAGGAGGTCGAACCTGGACTTCGACCAGCTCCCGAGGGAGATCGTGTAGTATGTCTAACAATACAACTATAGTACCTCAGTTCATCCTTCGGCTTGAGCTCTAGGAGGACGAACCTGGACTCCGACCAGCTCCCGAGGGTCGAGGGTGATCTTGTGGCATGTCTAACAATACAACTATAATACCTCAGGTTCATCCTTCGGCTCGAGCTCGGCTGCAGCGCCTCCTCTAGGAGGTCGAACCTGGAATCCGACCAGCTCCCGAGGGAGATCTTGTAGCATGTCTAACAATACAACTATAATACCTCAGGTTCAGACTTCGGCTCGAGCTTGAGTAGCTGCACCGCCTCCTCTAGGAAGTCGAGCCTGAACTCCGATCAGCTCCCGAGGGAGATCTTGTAGCATGTCTAACAATACAACTATAATACCTCAGGTTCATCCTTCGGCTCGAGCTCGTCTCCGAGCTCGACGAGCTGCAGCGCCTCCTCGAACGAACCTGGACTTCGACCAGTTCCCGAGGGAGATCTTGTGGCATGTCTAACAATACAACTATAATACCTCAGGTTCATCCTTCGGCTCGAGCTTGAGTAGCTGCACCGCCTCCTCTAGGAAGTCGAGCCTGAACTCCGACCAGTTCCCGAGGGAGATCTTGTGGCATGTCTAACAATACAACTATAATACCTCAGGTTCAGACTTCGGCTCGAGCTTGAGTAGCTGCACCGCCTCCTCTAGGAAGTCGAGCCTGAACTCCGACCAGTTCCCGAGGGAGATCTTGTGGCATGTCTAACAATACAACTATAATACCTCAGGTTCAGACTTCGGCTCGAGCTTGAGTAGCTGCACCGCCTCCTCTAGTAGGTCGAACCTGGACTTCGACCAGTTCCCGAGGGATATGTTGTAGCATATCTATCAATACAACTATAATACCTCAGGTTCAGACTTCGGCTCGAGCTTGAGTAGCTGCACCGCCTCCTCTAGGAGGTCGAACCTGGACTTCGACCAGTTCCCGAGGGATATATGTTGTAGCATGTCTAACAATACAACTATAATACCTCAGGTTCATCCCTCGACGAGCTGCAGCGCCTCCTCTAGGAGGTCGAGCCTGAACTCCGACCAGCTCCCGAGGGAGATCTTGTATCTTGTCAAATAATACAACTATAATACCTCAGGTTCATCCTTCGGCTCGAGCTCGTCTCCAAGCTCGACTAGCTGCAGCGCCTCCTCTAGGAGGTCGAACCTGGACTCCTCGGCGCCGACCAGCTCCCGCGGGAGATCTCCTTGTAACACGTACTCGCCTGTTGAAGGAGTTCTATGTTATTGGTTGGTCTTATTGGAAAAAGTGGTACCTACAATACGATCAGCAAATTAATTAGCCTCGGCAATCTTAGTTTGCGTAGAGTGTCCGACAAAACCCGAAGTCGTTTAGTAATAAAGGGTGCAGTGTCGGATAGCAGCGAAAAGGGCGCGAAAACAATTAGCCAATCGTTGCAAGGCATTGAAGGTGGCACATCCTGATTGGTCAATGTAATTTCGCGCGCTATTAAAATTTGTCAACTGCGCAGTTACATCGGGGGAACTTATTAATCTGGTACTACTGTATCAACCGAGGCCTATAAAAAGTGCTGTACATCGTACGATGGTAAATATGTGGCGATCTCAAGGTCTGTTTTTGCACAAAAATATACCCTCGAAACCATCACACAATGGTGGAGCTGGCCACATAGCCCGCGTGGACATAAACAGGAGATAGGCCAGTTTATAATACGGGATCGTTCAACAATTACGTGATCATTTTTAACCCTCTTTTTGTTTTTAACCCCCCCCCCCCCCCCCCCCTCGCCTTGACTACGTAATCTTCGTCCGTGCTTAAAATTTTTGCTGTTTATTAGCACTGACACCTATGTCATGTTTCTATGGGTCTTAAATGACCTACATTTGGGAAGAGGGTGTGTCATTTTGTCAAAATGCATAAGGTAAGAACTATAAAGTTAATAAACTTCAAAATTGGACGTAAATATTTAAATATAATTTATTTTCGGAAACTAAGCGCAGATGACGTAATCAAGGATTCTTCCCCCCCCCCCCCCCCCCTAAATAATCCGATGTATACAGGGTGTACAATAAAATGGGACAGCTACTCAAAGGGGTGCTTCAGACCATCAAGCTGAACAACTTTCTCTATGTGACCAATATCGAAATCGCGAAAAAACTAAAAAAAATACAAAACTGCAAACATAACTCGACTGAAATATATGGGACAGCAGATTTTTTTTCACGATTTCGATATTGGTCCCATAGAGAAAGTTGTTCAGTTTGATGGTCTGAAGCACCCCTTTAAGTAGCTGCCCTATTTTATTGTACACCCTGTATACAAGCACCCAACCCCCCCCCCCCCCCCTTCCGGTGATCACGTAATCGTTGAATGATCCCTACTGTGGCTTGGCTTGGTACAAGAAGTACGTAAGTCTGTAAGCTATAACAGTATAGAAATACCTACGTACTTCGAATAGTGCAAAGAAAATTTTTTTTTTCAAAATAAAAGCATTTATAGTGGCATATTTTTTTAAGAAAACTACCTACAAATAAGATTAGATAGGTATCTAGTACCTAGTAATGATTCTGAACAACCAAATAATATTTTTCAAAAATCAAACCCTAAAGGGGTGTAACGGGATGTTGAAGTTTTACGCGAACGAAGTCGCGGGCAAGAGCTAGCAGGTAACAAATAACAAAACCCGCACAGTCGCTAAAATGATTTACAATCTGTTTAGAAAAATTGCTACCGAAATCAGTTACGGTCAACTTTGCGGTGTACTAACCGTAAAAGATTATCACCGCCTTAAAAGGGTTACAATGTTTTTTTTTAAAGGTCCAACGATGGTCGAAATTTATGATTCCATATTGAAAATTTTTGCGAAGATTGTAAATCAATTTTTAGTGATTTTTGAGAAATGTCGGTGGCATTTGGGCAGCATTTGGGTACTTTAGAATTTGGTCACTGGGGACTGTTTTGGGCCTTTTCATCGGCAGTGTTGTTTAAAAACAATAATGACAATGACATTAAAGATCAAAGTATTTGTTGCATTTGGCGAGGTCTGCACGCTTATTCAGTCTAAAGTTTCAGACTTTAGACTCTAGTCTGAATCGTAGAGTAAATAAATTATACACAACAGAGGGTCAATGCCCATACTAAGAAAATTGCCACCTTCTTATATGAAAACTCGCGCAAGTACAGCGACGGTGGTGAGTAGCCGGTATTACAGCAATGTTTAATTACGTTAAAATAAGTGTTAAACACATTTGTTATTAAAATTTTTAAGAAAATTAATCTATATAATTTATTTCCGTGGAACAAAACTCAAATAATAGTGATCTAATAACGTTAAATTAAGATTTATCTCTCGTTCAGGCCAGTAGCGACATCTGTTTGCGCCAAGACTATACTAAATCTAAAATGTATAGAACTGTCCAGACATGTCTGAATCAAAAAAATCGTGTCGGCTGTATCAGGGACGCAGTCGCAGTGGAGTACGTGAAACGTGTTGTACCGAGTAATGGCTTCTATCATCTAAATAATTTTAGCGAAACGGGCGTGTGATAGCTTATATTACTGCCAGATGCGAGAGAAAGAGATGGGGCGGCGCGCGCGCCTGGATCGAATCAAGCGAAAAAACAAACTTTATTTTATTGTGATTGTACTATTTATGTAAGTTCAATTCTGCTCTAATCAAAACTTAGATAATAGCAATCTCTTTTTTTTAAATCAAGTCTCATGTTTCTATTATTCACCGTTTAGCAGTTACAAGCGTTTATAGACAAAAACGGAGGCTACTTTGGCTTGTTTTTCTATCGAGAAAATTTGCCTTAATCGTGTTTTGGCTCTAATCAAAACTTCAATTATATGTTCAATTTACACATATCCGCAAATCATACTCCTACTGTTAGTACTTCATGATATATGGAGCTTTGAAGAATCCTATTTTTTTTACATAGCCCCTTAATATAATAATGCCGGCAGGTGCTATACTTGCAAAGTAATTAGCGATCTTGTATATTTCATTACATATGGTTTTTGCAAGTACTGGCCGAAATGAAAGACGATGCACGTCAAAAAAAAAATTTAATGAACAACCCTTTTCTATTATCTAATCTCATCCACTTAACCTAATCGAATTTGACGCTAAACGTTGACACTTTAATAAAGAAAAGGCAAGGGATCAACTCACATACAACCAAGTCTTAAAATAAATTTGAATGGTGGCATAAGTTTAAGAATTATTATGCCACAAACAATAAGGTCTTAGAACGTAATCCTTTCTTTGTTGGAGCCCCATACGGACAGTGGCGACACTTTTTTTTAAAACTAACGGTAGTTTGAGGGTTACTGTTTTGGTTTGACGGGATTATTTATCTTTTACTAATTGCTGCTTTTATAATCTGTGACTGTGATCTTATTTTTCAAATCAAAGAGCATTTCTACTGGGTACAGTGTCCGAGGTAGATAGGTAAAGCAAAAACAATAAATGGTCATTCGAAATGATAAATCTATCTATCTCACAGATCTATCTAAACTATTATAAAATTATTATTGAAGATATATAAAAAAAAAAATTACGACATGGTTTTTACCTGTCCCTGATTCCAAATCACAAATTTTTGGATTTTTTGTCCGTCCGTTTGTTTGGGTGTTTGTTTGTTCGAGTATCACGCAAAAACTACTGAACCGATTTTGATGAAACTTTTTTTTTTGACAGCTTATGATCTGACTTAAAATCTGGTATATAATTTATGCGGACGAAGTCGCGGGTTAAAGCTCGTACTATTATAAAACGGTAAATTTAAAAAAAAAAAATTGTTCGACCTGATCCGCAAAAACTACTGAACCGATTTTGATGAAACTTTTTTTGTTTGATAGCTTATGATCTGACTTAAAATCTGGTATATAATTTGTGCGGACGAAGTCGCGGGTTAACGCTAGTGATAAGATAAACCTAAAGATGATTTTGAAATACCTATTTAATGATACTCCACTCAACATAGTCCGTCAACTTTCATTTTTTTTATTTCTTTTTTTTTATTATGGCGTCTGGTTGTCGCCATATTGAATTTTGATTACTGTCATGTCTTTAGTGACACTCGCAAGATTAAGACAAATCGAAGAATCATCAAAATCGGCCAACGCGTTTGGTCTTTAGAGTGCCACAAAGGAACAAACTTACATACATACAAAGGCTGATAAACACATTACCCTTCCTTTGCGTCGTGCAGTCGGGTAAAAAGGAAGGAGAGGAAACGAAGAAGGCATTCTGGTTTTAAATAATTCACACTGAAGACGTGGCAGTTTGGTCTTAAGGTCTCATCCTTTCCATAGCAAACAAAAGATAAAAAAACCGGTCAAGTGCGAGTCGGGCTACTCGCGCACCGAGGGTTCCGTACCACACCATCACAGAACACAACATTATTAACATAGAAAAAAAACTTTTTTGTCCGGGAGCTGTAGCGCGAGACCGACTCACACTTGGCCGGTTTTCAGTATTTGTTGTTTTTCTGTAGAGTTTGCTCTATAATCAAACTAAGTTTGACGCTTGTACGTATTACCGTTTTTATTATAGAGCGTGAAGAAAAAACGTTGATAGAAACGAGTTTCTTGATGAAAACCCCCCTTAATTTTTAACTTTCTGCCATTTTTATTATTTGTTAACAAATCCGCCGCAATAACGCATAATCTGAGAAAATTTTAACTATCTAGCTATTACGGTTCAAAAGTTACAGCCCTAAATAGGTAGGACAGACGGACGGACGGACGGACGGACGGACAACGTAGGCTTAGTAATAGGGTCCCGTTTTCACCCTTTGGGTACGGAACCCTAACAAGGAAAACCCGAAAAACAAACAATACCCAATCATCGAAAAGTTTCAATCAGATAAAAAAACACCGTATTTCCTTTCGCGAATGGTATAAAAAGTTCACACGTCATAAAAAATGGCGTACCTGAGCAGAATCGATTAACTGAATTCCGTCCAGTCGGTACAAAAATAAATAAAAACACGTATTTTAATTGTTTCGCGCTAAAAAATCGGACGCCATATTGGGTTGTCCTTCACGGTTAACCAACCGCAGAGCGTTGTTTTTGGGAATAGGTATTCAAACTGCTAACAATGTATGTATAGGTATACTTAGATACCCTGTACCCTCGATGTATGTATGCAGATATCAGAGGCGTGGGCTTCTGCCGCCCGGGGCACAGACCGATTTTGCCGCCCCCTTATAAAATTCAAAATTCAATTTTTTTTTATTCAAAATAATATCATATACTATCAGTTTAAAATAACAATGTGCATGACCTCGCCTGCAAATGTGACGTCACACAATCGCACGAACTTCACTCGAGTCATTCAAATGATTATTTCCTTTAGGTACATAGAGTCTATATTCCTTTACAACCGAGTGAAGTTATCGAACGGCCCTTCAAGGTCATGGACATTGTTATTTTAAACCGATAGTAGATAGCTTTTTGACGTCATTTTTTGACTCTACCACCGCGTCGGAAGGTGTTCCGTTGAGAGAAGATGCGGCCAGAAACTCTACAGCACACCTCTTTTAAACAAAACAAAATGTACAAAGTACAATTAAAATACAATATTGCATTACATAGTGTAAAATTGTCAAGACCAGACATTTTGGTCAGTCAAATAATCATCGAGTTTATAGTAACCTTTTTTACAGAGGACTTGTTTAACGTGAGACTTTAACCTTTTGTCTGGTAAGTTTAGAATATCCTCTGGTATCTTATTATAAAAGCGTATACAGTGCCCCATGAAAGATGTATTGACTTTACTAAGAGATTTTATAAGAAGACCTACCTACACAAAAATAAATCGGTCAAGTGCGAGTCGGGCTACTCGCGCACCGAGGCCGAGGGTTCCGTACCACACCACCACAACATATTAACGTAAAAAAAAATGTTTTTTTACTCCGGGACCTTTATCACGAGACCGACTCACACTTGGCCGTTTTTTATTATTTGTTGTTATACTGTAGAGTTTGCTCTATAATCACACCAAGTTTGACGCTTGTATGTATTACCGTTTTTACCATAGAGCTAAAACGTTAAACGAGAGAAAAAACGTTGATAAGAAATAGTTCCATGTATGAGAACCCCCCTTAAGTTTAAACTTTTTGACATTTTTATTATTTGTTAACAAATCCGCCGTAATAACGCACATTCTGTGGAAATTTCAACTATCTAGCTCTTACGGATCAAAAGTTACAGCCCTAAATAGGTAGGACAGACGGACCGACGGACAACGTAGGCTTAGTAATAGGGTCCCGTTTTCACCCTTTGGGTACGGAACCCTTAAGAGGGGGTCATACCTATTTTGTCTGTTTTCGAACCGATTTTTGATAACCAAATTATTACATTTAATATATATAGTTCACATAACAGTGTAGATACGTTCTTTCTGCAGGACACCTAAACGTTGAAAACACGATTCTATTAAATTTTCTCGATAGAAAAGAGGAGCAAAGTAAGCTCGATTTCAGATTTATAACCAGTTTTACAAGAATCACCCTACACCATTTCTTCTGAATATACCATCATTTGAAAGGTAAATAATTATAGCAGGGCTTCTACCCGATGGATTTTTCCCCAAACACCCAAGAGAAAAGATATTAATGAAAAATAAGTTTTTTTGCGATCTTACTTTCAATTGAAGCGGGATGGCTAATTACAAAAGTTCGCTTGTTAGAAAGAGAGGCTTGCTCTACTAATACCCAGCCTTAAAACGGAGCAAGCGTAGCGAGCTCGACCTTTCTCCTCAATACGAATCGGTTAGAGCCAGAGTTTTTTACGCACAAAACATGTGCAAGTAAAAGCTATCGATTGAGAGAAGCAAGCTCGAAATGTTTACCACCACGTCTTAGCTGTGGTCAGAACTCTTTAGGATTACGTGTATATCTAAACTATTATAAAGCTGTAACAGAAGTGTCTGTACATTGAAGATATTTACAAAAAAAGATTACGATATGGTTTTTAGGCTTCCCTGATTCCAAATCACAAATTTTTGGACTTTTTGTCTGTCTGTTTGTTCGTTTGTTTGTTTGTTCGTTTGTTTGTTTGTTTGTTTGGGTGTTTGTTTGTTCGAGTATCACGCAAAAACTACTGAACCGATTTTGATGAAACTTTTTTTGTTTGATAGCTTATGATCTGACTTAAAATCTGGTATATAATTTATGCGGACGAAGTCGCGGGTAAAAGCTCGTACAATAATTAAAACAGAAACTTAGAGCGAGCGGAGCGAGCTCGACTTTTTTCTGCTCTACGAATTGGTTATAAACAGAGCTCAATCAATCTATATTTTCCCGAATTTGCCGCCCCTATTAAAGTGCCGCCCGGGGCATACAAATTCATATATTATGTACTTAGTTCCATACAAAACTGCAAATCTACTCAAGCCAAATGTATGGGACAACAGATATTTTTCGCGATTTCGGTGTTGGTCCCACAGAGAAACATGTTCAGTTTGATGGTCTGGTGTCCGCTATACCTACTTTATACCCTGTATACAGGGTATAACATTAAATGTGACACTTACCTAAAGGGTTTTTGAGCGATGATAGCCCATACGGAAGAGAGCTAGCGCCTTAATACTGAGGCCGCGGTTCGATTCCTGGCCTGTACCAGTAAGTTCTTCGGAATTTATGTACGGTTGTATTTACTATTTACTAGCTTGGCGGTGACGGAAAACATCGTGAGGAAACCTGCATTCCCGAGAATGAAAAGAAAATACCATAAGTTCGGAAGTATGCGTAAATATGGGTGAGCTTGGGGCGAACACAAAAGGACCAGCGCTGGTCTCCGTGTTACAACGATCCTTGCTTGCAATAGCCCAACCACAAATAATAATACTTAAAGGGTTGCTACAGACTATCAAACTGAACGGTTGAACAACTTTTACAATGGGACCAATAGATACCGAAATCGCGAAAAAAAATCCGCTGTCCCATACAAAACTGCAAATGCAAACATAACTCGACTGAAATGTATAGGACAGCAGTTTTTTTTTTTTCGCGCATCAACAAATGTTTGGATCGGGTGACGTCAGATTGGTACGATTAATCCCTTCAGCAGGGATAGCATGCCCCGCACGACAAAGCGACAAAACCTTCATGCGCCACCAAAGGACCCCTACGCTACGAGTGCCTCCGATTATAACCATTAAAACAACTATTACTATTACAGACAGACAGACAAAAAACAACAATTGCATAACTATAACAAAGAGTAGTAGCCTTGGCAATGACTTCGTGTCGCGCCGCTTGCGCCGAAAGTGAATTGATCTATCGATCATAGATCTATGGATCATTGGCGTATCCGTTTCGCTCTGACATTGTCAGGTTTTGTTAGCAGTTTCAATTATAGACTGTTTTGGTTACATAAATAAATTAATTTGGTTACATAAATAGATTTTGATGAAATTAACTAAAAGTATTAATTTAATTGCAGTTTGAGTTTCGAATTTTTTCGGGTTTTGTCACTTTTCGACAATTTGCGAAAACATTTTTAAAAAATATTTTGGATACGCTTATTTGTCTAGATCCTACTTAAAAAACCGGCCAAGAGCGTGTCGGACTCACCCAAGATAGGGTTCCGTAGTCATTACATGAAAAGATTTCTTGAGTTATTTGATACATATTAAAAAATATACAGGGTGTACAATAAAATGGGACAGCTACTTAAAGGGGTGCTTCAGACCATCAAACTGAACAACTTTCTCTATGGGACCAATATCGAAATCGCGAAAAAAAAATCTGCTGTCCCATACATTTCAGTCGAGTTATGTTTGCAGTTTTGTATGGGAGAGCGGATTTTTTTTTCGCGATTTCGATATTGGTCCCATAGTGAAAGTTGTTCAGTTTGATGGTCTGAAGCACCCCTTTGAGTAGCTGTCCCATTTTATTGTACACCCTGTATACTATCACGACGGAATGGGATGCAATTCTTTTGCATCCGTTTGCATACGTTTTTTCAACGTTTGACAATGATACTTTAAACAATCGTATGCATTTCACAAATTTCATTGAAATCTTAATCAACTTTCATCGTCATTTCCGGCCAAGGTATCAATGGTCATAACGCCGTCAATTTCAGAAAAAAAAAGCAAATTAATTGAGAAGTTAGATAACGAATAAAAATTTAATAACAACGTGATAAAAACATACGTAAGTATAGCTTATTTTTTAAACACATTTTTATTTATTCAATAAAATAGGTTATTTAAAAAATGAAATCCTCGTCCATTCATAGAATGTGAACTATCCAAATAGCCAGCCGAATTGCTTAAAACTACACGACATTCTAAACAAATTTGCGTATAGATAAACATCTTGATTTACAAAGAAATAGTTTTCTCATGTATCTCTTTAAACTTTTTAATTTTTACAACAAAGAAATTATCTTTTAATCATTCTTTATTAATCTTTTGAAAGCTGGGTTCAAGTAGAGTGTAGGGGTCAAGATTTAGACGAATGAATTGTCAAGTACCTATTCTGAGCTTTCTATAGCAATGGCACGCTTATTGTGGGACGCCCTCCAGCGGTGGACCGACGCGACGACCTGGGGCAGGTAGCGGGGTGCGACTGGACAAGGACCGAGGACTATTTTGTGGCCTTATGTTCTGTAGTGGACTATGACAGGCTGATGGTAGTAGGCGAATAAAAGCTCAGGTCCGATCCTGTATGGAGTACTGCTGCCACCTGGATGGCTCAGCTAAGTATCAACTTGCCGCACTCGACTCGGTTAAATGCAGAGCCAGGAGGCTCATTGGCGATAGTAAGCTGGTGGAGAACAAGCTTCATACGCCGCAGAGTAGCCTGCTTGTCGGTCTTCTACAGATTGTACTTCGGTGAGTGTGCCCAAGAGCTACATGAGCTTATCCCGCCTTCCCCTTTCTACTATCGGACTTCCAGACGCACCGCGGGATATCACCCCTTCTTGGTTGACATCCCACATATCCGCACCAAGCGCCTTTCTGAATCTTTTATAATGCGCACAGCCAACGAGTGGAATGCCTTACCTGCGTCAGTGTTTCCGAGCACTTACAACCCGAATTCCTTTAAAGTACGAGTGAATAGGCATCTTCTGGGTAAGCTCGCTACATCTTCAACCCCATATTCGTCCTGAGGACTGGATTGAGGTCAAGAGCAAACCCATCCGTCATAAAAAAAAAACAGTTTTTCCTGAATTCGACGCCTAACTAAACTATGTGTGGCTATACGTAATACAGTCTGCTCTCAAACGGCGAAGGAAAACTTCGTGAGGTACGGTGCAGAAGAAATTCTGATGTGTATGTGAAGGCTACCAATCTGCATTGGCCACGCGTGGTGGACTAACGCCTAAACACCCTCCCTGAGGGTAGGCCTGTGCCCTGCAGTGGGACGTATATAGGCGATGACGATGACATAAATATTGTAAAGAGGTAAAAGAAGATTGGCAGATTTGGACCCAGCCATGTCATAATTATTAAAAACAGAAAAAAATTAGGTATTGTAAAAAAAACATTCACATCTCCAGAAGTCCGAATACAAAAGTAGAAATTACTAGTAAAATAGACAAATCGTCCAAAAGCAGTAGCAAAACGCAACCACGACAGCTATTTCCATCTAATATTATCACTGAGGTAGTTCTGGTCGTTACGGAACGTATTTTGCTTGTTGAACTGATAGATCGTTTTCTTCCATTATCATAATATGGTACGGTTATCGTGAATTTTCATTAAAATAAACACAATGAATGCGTAGAAGATTGAGTGGACTATCTAATAAGAAAGATTATGAGTTTCACACACTTGATACAAAAGGTATCATAAGGAGAAATACCTTTCCCCCAACTTCTACAGATTACAACCAATTTACTTTTTTGTTAGTTTTGTTTCACTCTACACGTATTACTAAGTTTCATTCATGTATGGGTTTCAAACTCTAAGTCTGGGTTTCAAATTATATGGCCTTCCGCGAAACTTCTTTGTTTGTGGATGCTCAAAATACGACAACATTATGCCGCATCTGTTGCTTTGCTACACAGCCAGCCGAACCTAATCCAATTCGGATCAACTCTAAAGCCATATTTCCGGCGCTAAATTGACGTTATTTATCAATGTTTCCAGTTAGATACATAGGGTACATTATTATATTCCATTCCGTTACATAAATGAAATGAACTCCATCAATATCAATCCAAATTCCTCGAGCCAATTGTCTTCAATCTGCCTTCATTAATGTCGACGCCATCTTGAAAACCAAAATTGCGTCCCGTCCCACCCGACCACATTCCAATTTCAAATTGACCCACACGATCCAATATAGGCGTCTCGCTTCAACGCGTGCCGTTAAAAAGGGAGGACAGATGCGTTTTTGTTCAAAATTCGATTTTAAATTGGAGTTGAAACCTTTTTGTAAGAGCGGGACGAACAATTGTTTTTTTTTTTACAAAGGCTGCGGTCTCGTCCTGTGCTTTGTGGTTTAGCCGCGTATTTTTTTCAGGTTATGTATTTCATTTTGTTTTACCCGGCTTCGGCAAAAAGGGTAATGAATTTAACAATTTAAAATGAGAATTTTTCAATAATAATAAAATTTATATTGCGTAAAATAAAAAAAAGCTGTGGTGGTCCAGTGGCGAGTAACCTTGCCTGCCGTCCCAGATGGTTCGATCCCCGTCCAGGCCGACTCGTACCAATGATTTTTTCGGAATTTATGTACAATTTGTAACACCACTGGCTTTTCGGTGAAGGAAAACATCGTGAGGAAACCTGCATGCTTCAATTTCGAGGCATGTATTGTACATTAAAAGTGGCGACGGGCTCCCTCCCCGTCACACTGGACAGAGTTACGGTACTAGTGAAACGTGGATGTTCTGAGGTTTCAGAATATCTCTGACTACCCCCTCGGGGAATATAGTCGTGAGCATATGCTTATATGCTATGTTTCAATAATATCAATCGATTCGAAATTAATAAATGAACAAATTTGGAAATTGGGCTACTACCTACTAAATAGTGCACTGCCTTAATGGAAATAAAGTTCGCTTCCGGATACCAGCAGCAGCACCAAATTTTTGTATGTTTTTAGTTATGTTCTTTCTTTTCAGCCTTTTTTGACCGTAAGGCAGTGTACTAAAAGTTTTATCTGCTCAAACCAGAAACTGCTTTATTTCATAATCGTTTTCGATTATAATGTAATACAGGATCGATAACGTATTTGTGAC
This sequence comes from Agonopterix subpropinquella, assembly GCA_922987775.1. Taxonomy (NCBI): domain Eukaryota; kingdom Metazoa; phylum Arthropoda; class Insecta; order Lepidoptera; family Depressariidae; genus Agonopterix; species Agonopterix subpropinquella. The sequence continues at coordinate 8,356,188 of OV277718.1, read as the reverse complement.
TGTTTTAGGCAATTTTTAAGCAATATCTTGTTTCAATGATCATCATATCCGTTGTCTGAAATTAATTAACTAATTATTATAAGCAGAATCGATAAGAACTGCCAAAAAAAACACCATGTCGATTTCTTCGATTTGATTCCGATTGAATCGGCTACTTAACACGATAAGACCCCAGTTTTATGTTTCTAAACTATTTCATTGTAGGTACCTAGACCTACTCTCGATTCGCCTAATGGTAGGACATTGGGCGGCAAGTCAATTACTTGTTGACTAACTCGGGAAAACCCGTCCAATAACACATTTTGAAGAGTAACATCGATGACTCCATTGCCTTTACTAAGAAGGTGAATAACCACAGGTATATCAGCATATGCTCACGACTATCCCCGAGAGGTCAGTCAGCGATATTCTGAAACCTCAGAACATCCACGTTTCACTAGTACCTACCGAAACTCTGTCCAGTGTGGCGGGGAGTGAGCCCGTCGCTACTTGTAATGGACAGTTGGTACAATACATGCCTTGAAATTGAAGCTTGCAGGTTTCCCCAGGTATATGCTATTCCTCAAAAATAATAAAAAATCGTAGTTGAAGTTTTTGTTTACATCTCAAGATAATCTTGCAAGTATAGGTATAACTAAAAGCAACTTTTTACATATAGTGGGATCCTTACTACAGGCTATAGTTAGGTACCTACTTTACTTTAACTATGTTCGAAAAAATAATAAAGGACACGTGGACATCACAATCTGGTACTAGGCTTTAAACTGTTACTATGGACACAGTATAAGATGTTGATTCTTTATGACGTTATCACGTAAAACTATCGTCCGTAAACAGACTTTACAGACAACCAATTTTTTTTTTCGATCAACAATGTATGAAACTTGCCTGATGTCTTTTCCACTAAAAAGGGTGGAAAAACAACACGACACCTGTCAATTTCAAAAATGTAATTCATATTTGAAGAGAACCCAAAATTTACATAAACAAAAATACCAATACTGATGTCATTTAGTCGTATCGACTCGGTTGGGTACCGGGTTCCAATGGGGCCCAAATTCGTGACCTCTGACCCTATCTTGTTCACACCCTTTTAACCGAAATGAAAATAAAAGATGCTATCAATTCGATCAGTATTAAAAAAAAAATAATAATAATATTCTTAAAGTTTAAGATCTTTTTCTCAAACATGCTTGGAAATGTGAGCATTATTTTGACAACCTTCTTCGAGATAAATCGAAATTGCTGTACTGGCCAACTACATGCGCGCAGCGGCCGGCAATGTTTGTATGAAAATCCATATCTGTCGTGTTTTGCGGCCAAATAAATTACATAGTAAACTCATATCTGTCGTGTAATTTAAAAATGGAACGATCTTTTTCTCCTAAACATGGCGACCAAGGAGGTAACTCAAAAAAGGTTTTATTTAAATTTCGAACTAACTTGCAAATAGAAAGCTGTTTATTGAAAAAAAAAACAAATTGTTGTTCGTTGTTCGTCATTGATTTTGAAAAGAGTTTTAATTTCCGCGAATTATTTGAGAAAATTTACTGGTTTCATTTCCGCGCATTATTTGAGAAAAGTACTATACAAGCCTTGGCCACAACTAGGCATTGATCGACTTACGTATGTGTGCCTCGGCTTCGCCTCGGCCCACATTTACACGTTCGTCCATCAATGCCTCTGTTGCTGGCCGCTGCAGTAATGTACTATATCGTCACAATTATTAAAAACACGTTTTTTTTTTTATTTATCTAAAGTGCTTGGTATATAGATTATGTTGCTCCAAATCAATATTTTTCAGTAATCAACGAACAAAATTGAATTAAATACACATGTTGCTAATATCTCAAAATATCTGGCTTAGAACATTTTAAATTTCAAAAGTTAAAGTCAGTATTTTTTTTCCTAAACGACACGACCCGTTGCCTCTTGAGACGCACCTTTTGAATTTCCGAACGTTCGAGTGTGGGATGTTCTCATTTTGAATTTCGTTTTGTAGCTTTTTAATTTTTGTTCTTTTTTAAGTGCGACAATGGGAATAACCACACAGCATTTAACGTTGTGTGGTGCCAGACTTCTTTGAAGTTTTGGAACCATTCGGGTTTTGTCGATATTCGAAAATTCCCGACAAATTCGATATTTTTTTATAAGTATTAATTTAAAATTTTTATTTTCGCTGAATATTTCCGAAGTCAAAATACTCTACAATTAATTTTTCAGAAATTCTAGAAAAAAAACTCGAACAGTTTCAAAGACAATAGAAACTAGAACAGATCTCTAACTAAAAAAGGTGCGTTGGTTGGTCTCTGACTGCCCTCGAAAGTTAATAATGATATAGCGTGTTTTATGAATGTATGATGACTGTAAATACCCGTGCCACATCCTGGACACTTCATACAAATAGTGAGTGAGTGCGATTATAACACCAACAAAGAGATTATACCTAAAGGCATAGAGGGAGCCATACCATTACAAGAATGTCCTCTTTTTTGAGGTTTGAGTTTGAGTGTATGGTGTCAAGTAGTATGAACAAAAGATGACCAAGTGACATTTGCCCTAATGTTTACGGTCACTTTTCACACACACTAGCACAAAAAAGAAGTAGACAGCCGCATAAACAAACATTTATAGTTCCATAGTTCCGTCTCCTTCTACGATCCTTCCTCTGAGAACACCAATCACCATTCTACTGTCTTTCTCCCGCTTGCCACGAGGGGGTGAGGTAAAAATTGGTGGGGGGCAGGGAGTGTCATTACTGTACCTAGTACCTACCATACTTTCTCTTATACTGTGCATATGCTATGATTTTATTAAATGACACTGAAAAGGTGAATAAGTAGGTGCATTGTATGTTTTATCGGATAAATCAAAAATTTCGCATGGTATATTTATTATTGTCAATTCTCAAGGGCATACGTTCTCTGACGTATCAAATATTTTGACATTTGATCCGTCATCTCTGATCGATCACCGTCAAGTCGCTAGAGGATTTCATTTGTCACTTTATTACCAAGGGGATTTACCCAAGAACATTGTATACAACGTGTAAATGAATTAACGCAAAACTAGAAAGTAGTTTGTTTAGAATCGAGAGCAGAATCGAATTATCATGTTTTCAACATAGGTAATTTTTTTCAAAATATTAATTAATTAATTTGTAAAATTTTAAATTTACTGAACCTGATGTCAACTTACCGCACAGGCACACTCACCCTACTTACTACCAAAACAAGATTGTTAAAATGTATCCATGAGTAGGTTAGCGCTTTCATTCATTGCTGAAATAACAAAAAAATATTTTTTCCTCAAAACTTAAAATGCGAATAACTTTAAATTTTAATTATCAAAATAATGAAATTATTGTTTCAATCTAATTATTTTGTTATAAATCAGTTGGGGTGTATGAGGTTTTGCGTTAATTCATTAACACGTTGTATAGTATTCTACATAGTATTCTATAAGTGGACTAAACTCTCGAAATTCGTGGAGAATGCAAAATAAACTCTAATTTTACGTAAAAAGAATTAATTTCCTTCAATGATGTTGCCAGCTGACAACCAAGCAAATGTATCGCCTCGGAATACCGGTGTGTCTCTTTCTAACGTGTTGCCAACACCCTAGTTAGAAAGGGACACACAGGTGTTTTGGGAATCTTACTGGTCTCGTTGCCAGCACTGTAGTGCACAATCTAGTTACTATACAAAATTTTTGGATTTACCAATACAAACAAACATACAAACAGACTTACATAAAAGGTTGATTTGGAGTCAGGGTCACCTAAATATCCATATCCATCTCATAATCTTAATCTTTTTCTTGCAAAATATCTTCAATGTACAGACACACTTCTGTTACAGTTTTATAATAGTCTAGATGTAGAAAGAAGATTGGCAGATTTGGACCCAGCCATTTTTTACGAAAACTAAAAGCCATTCAGGACAGCGGTCATAATTATTATAAACAGAATTTTTTTTGGAATTTTTTAAAAAAACTTCCACATCTCCAGAAGTCCGGATTCAAAACTATAAATGACTAGTAAAATAGACAAATCGTCCAAAAAGCAGTAGCAAAACGCAACCACGACAGCTATTTCCATCTAATATTATCACTGAAATATTTCTGGTCATTACGGAACGTATTTGGCTTGGTTGAACTGATAGTGTGTGTGATTTCGTTTTCTTCCATTATCATAATATGGTACGGTTATCGTGAATTTTCATTAAAATAAACACAATGAATGTTTAGAAGATTGAGTGGACTATCTAATTATAAAGATTATGAGTTTCACACACTTGATACAAAAGGTATCATAAGGAGAAATACCTTTCCCCCAACTTCTACAGATTTCAACTAATTTACATTTTTGTTAGTTTTGTTTCACTCTACACGTATTACTAAGTTTCATTCATGTATGGGACCTCTATGTCTGGGTCTCAAATTATATATATACCGCCAAACTTCTTTCCAATTGAATAGTCAATCTATAGGAATTTGTGGTGGTCCAGTGGCGAGTAACCTTGCCTGCCGTGCAGGAGGCGATGGTTCGATCCCCGTCCAGGCCGACTCGTACCAATGACTGTTTCGGAATTTATGTACGATTTGTAACACCACTGGCTTTTCGGTGAAGGAAAACATCGTGAGGAAGCCTGTATGCTTCAATTTCGAGGCATGTATTGTACCCACTGCCCATTACAAGTGGCGACGGCCTCACTCCCCGTCACACTGGACAGAGTTTCGGTACTAGTGAAACGTGGATGTTCTGAGGTTTAAGAATATCTCTGATTGCCCCCTCGGGGAATATAGTCGTGAGCAATCTATGTCTCGGGCAAAAATGAGTACCTAGCTACTTACATTATCATCGAATTTATTGATTTTACATGTATACCATGTTAGCTTAATCAAATTAAAGACACATAGGAGGTTTAGAGGTTTTTTTACATTATCATATTGCCCTACTGTCTTTACTTATCTATTTACCAACTAGATATGATTAGGAATAATGCTGAGTTAGAATGATTCGGGGATTTGGTACAGAACAATCAACTTGAACCTTGTAAAAAGATAAAAAATATATTAATCTTATCAACTATCTTCGCTGATAACATTTTATCTATGTTATAGTATACAGAGTGTAAGTGAAAACCTAGCACCGTTTCAGTATTTGCTAGGCTGTCACTTACACCCTGTATTACGCGGATTTCGAAGTTGGTCCTATAGAGAAAGTTGTTCAGTTTGATGGTCTGATCCCCTTAAAAATGTGTCAGCATAATTCAGGATCCTGTATAATTTTTTTAAGACGTTCAGGTTATTTTCGCGGTTAGACAAAACTATATTATACAGGGTGGTCGAGTTAATGTGGTCCAAATGACAATTTGGGATAGGGGACATCATTATGACGACCCGGTTGGTGTAATGGTTACCACGCCGGACTGCCAAACCAGGGTCCTGGGTTCGAATCCCGGTTCGGTCATGGATGTTTATATGTTTGTGCCGTTGTTGTATGGTTTCCATAATAAACAGCCTATAAATATAGTGCTTTCTTGGGATCATTACAATATATGTGCCTGTGAGCATTATTTATTTATTTATTATCAACCATTTTGGTCCCATACAGAATGATCCAAAAGTTTACGGTTTCGAAGTTATTCAAGATTTTGCGATTTTTCACCGATTTGCTACTGTGTCCCACTAAACTGGTCATTGTGTTAAAACTGGTCACTATTTTTTGGCATAGACATACTTTAGTAAAGTAGCTATCGAATAACATAACGTTTGTTACTCAAATGTCAATAAATCAACAATTATACTATTAATTAAAGATAACAATTAAATTTTCCGCGAAAAGTAATCGTGTAGGCTGAGCTGCGTTCTGAACCTTTTTGTGCGGTTGTTTTTTCAACTCGCTCTATAGTAAAACGTCTTTCACCGAGGTTCTGAACGCCGTTTAGTGTGAAAAGTTGCGCTCGGGGTGCACTCTGGGTGCACAGAGGGTGTAGGTTCTGAACGCAGCTTTGTATCAGGGACGGACGCAGCCGCAGTGGAGTATGTGAAACGTGTTGTACCGAGTAATGGTTTCTATCCGCTAAATAATGCTAATATTATAATGCCGGTAGGTGTTATACTTGAAAAGTAATAAGCAATCATGACATAACATATTTCGTTATATTTGGTTTTTACGAGTGACCCCCTAGCTAGACCATAGACAAAGAATTTTTGGCTTACGCTAGTAGACGGAATATCAGTGTTACCAGGTATGAGATAGCGATTCTATACAATTTATATGAAGTGACATTTTTGAGTCAAGTGGCCGTCGTACAAGAAAGTGGTTACGCCGATAAGGACAGCAATAAGGTAGCGATCTCCTTTTTTAACTAGAGCGAATTTGCTATGTGCATCTCTTATTGAGTGAATATGACAAGACATGTGCTTCCTTCTAGTAGGTATTACCTTCTCTTTCTACGACTAACGGCGGTGAGCCTAAAAATTACCAAAGCTTGTGGTTATTCCATAAAGGTATTATACTACGGAATAGAGGAACAGAGAGCTGAGAGAGCGAGATGTACCTAGCGGCATCACTGTATAATAGAAAGAGATACGTGACGCGAGGTTATAGAATCGTTTTTGGGGATGTAGAGTCCTGGTAAAAATTCGGTTTCTGTGAATAATCGTGAACCTAAAGGGAAATCATAGATAATTTTGTGAAATATACTAACACTATTTCATTAAATTATCCACGATTTCACGTTAGATTGAAAATTATACACAGAAATAGAATTTTTACCCTGCCAATAGACTTCTAAAAACGTCCAAAAACGGTTTCATTTGACAACTCATGTCAGTTCCTCTATTCTGTAAGGTATAATATCTTTATGGGTTATTCTATGAGGGGAAACATTGTCAGCTATACGGTGTGCATAATACCATAACATTACAATCTATCGGATGTATCATATGAAGATTAAACTCAATTTATTATCCTCACCACGTTTAGAAAGCAGAAAATGAATGCGCGTGAACAAAAGAACAGAAGTAGCATCTAACTTTCGTTTCAAACCCGTAGGTGATTATTAAAGTCGCGTCTCAGTAGGTGTGGCTTTTGGCCTCAACAAACATAACATACATTTAAAAACATAACTTAAAAATGCCTGGTTAAAAGTAGCCGAAATCGATTGGTATTTATGACAATATGTATGGACCTATACTAAAATAATACGACGTGTTAATGAATTGACGCAAAACTAGAAACTAGTTTGTTTAGAATCGACAGCAGAATCGAATTTTTCATTTTCATTTTCAATTATCATGGTTTCAAGATATTGGATACCTATTTCGTCTGTTTTCGAACCGGTTTTTGATAACTAAATTATTAAATTCAATATCTATAGTTCAAATAACAGTGTTCTACATTACATTCTTTCTACAGTGAATCTAACCGTCGAAAACACGATTCTATTAAATTTTCTCGATAGAAAAGAGGACCAAAGTAGGTTCGATTTCAGATTTATATAATAACCAGTTTTAAAAGAATCACCATACACCATTTCTTCTGAATATACCATCATTTAAAAGGTAATTAAGAGGGCTATCGCAGTCCAGTGGCAGTGTCCAGTGGTCCAGTATCACATTAAAAAAGATTTCTCAATGAAGAAAGCCTAAATTAAAAAAGTGCTCAACAGATAAACTACAAAAGCCTTCAAGCTATTTTCATAGAATATTTTTATAGGTTTTTTAAAGGTCTAAACATACAAATTTTGAAAAAAGAAAAAAAACGGCCGCTTTTGTTTTTATTCGAAATTGTCTAAAAGTGGAATGTTTAGAACCTATAAAAGTATTGTATAACAATGGCTTGAAGGCTTTTGTAGTTTATCTGTCGAGCACTTTTTTAATTTAGGCTTTCTTTATTGATAAATCTTTTTTAATGTGACGAGGGCGCCACTGGACTCAGATAGCCCTCATAATAATAGCAGTGATTCTACCCGATGGATTTTACCCCAAACACCCAAGAGAAAAGATATTGCTGAAACATAAATTTTTTTTTGCGATCTTGCTTTTAATTGAAGCGGGATGGCTAATTGCAAAAGTTTGCTTGTTAGAAAGAGACGCTTGCAGTAGGGACACCTAGCCTTAAGTCAATATATTTGTAAAATTTGAAATTTACTCAACCTCACCCTACATACTACCAAAACAAGATTCTTAAAATGTATCCATGAGTACCTACGTTAGCGCTTTCATTAATTGCTGAAATGATAACAAATAATTTTTGCCTCAAAACTTAAAATGCGAATAACTTTAAATTTTTACTATAAAAATAATGAAATTATTGTTTCAATCTGATTATTTTTTATAATCTACACTAATATTATAAAGAGGAAAGATTTGTACCTATTTTTGTATGTTTGTATGTTTGTAATGAATAGGCTCAAAAAGTACTGGGCCGATTTAAAAAATTCTTTCACCATTAGAAAGCTGCATTCACCCTGAGTAACATAGGCTATATTTATTGCTAGAAAAGATTAGACGTCAACCCGTGCGAAGCCGGGACGGGCCGCTAGTTTTTTATAAATCAGTTGGGGTGTATGAGGTTTTGCGCTTATTCATTAACACGTTTTATATCAGTCCCTCTTCCTTATCCCTTAGTCGCCACGTACCATACCGACGGGAAGAAATTGGGTGTTCCATTTTACGGACCACATAACCTTACTGGTTGGTTGTATTGTATCACTACCTTATACCTTCTGGATTTCTTTCTTTTCATCTACACCGCCTACCTATTTTTTCCTCTTTATAATTCCCCGCTCCTACCCACTCTAGAAATAGCTTTTTAGCGATAAGACCGCCTTATTTGTACCTAAGTGTAATTCTTTACCTTTATTCAAATAAATATTCTGTTTTGGTTTGTAATAAAGTATAATTGAATTGAATTATACAGGGTGTAACAAAACACCCTAGTAATACTTAAGGGGGTGCTTCAGACCATCAAACTGAACAACTTTCACTATGGGGCCAACGTCGAGAAACAATAAAAAGAATCAGCTATCCCATACATTTTAGTCGAGTCGGTACTGCAGTTTTGTATGGGACAGCAGATTTTTTTTATTTTTTCTCGATGTTGGCCTTATAGTGAAAGTTGTTCAGTTTGATGGTTTGAAGCACCCCCTTAAGTATTACTAGGGTGTTTTGTTACACCCTGTATAAATCACTTTAATTTAATTTTATTATATCATAAATCCTAAATTACATTGCATGACTGAAGTGTCGAAACTATATCAAATAATGAGATAAGTAATGATGATGATGATGATCTAGCACTAAAAAAAACACAGTACATACCGAAGAGACTTAAAAAAACACTGAACAAAGTTCTTTAGCACATCCACTGTAAAATCAGTCCCGCAAAACCACCAAATTACTACAAAATTACACTGTCACTGATAAGTGAAAATGCCCAATTTTTTTGTCCAATGATCACTCAAAAATGCAGTATAGTGATGATCTAGCACTTATTGTAGTGCTAAGATGCACTACAGGTTTCACTTTTCGGGCAAGGATACCGCTCCATACAGCCACGGTTGAATAATGGTGCCTGGATCAAACCTTTTTGTCCCTTGCCTCATACGTACTGGCCGTATTTTTTTTTACACATTGTCTCGGCCAACCGGCACGACGGCCTACCATAAAACGCCTGTAGGCGGAGCGCGCTCGAATTCTATTGACGCACGCGTAGACTGTGTTCCTCTCTCTCTGTCACCAAGTTACTTTTGTTGGTAGGAGAGAGATGGGCTTATGTTTGAGTGTTAGGTGCAGAAAATCTGATTTTGCGTAATGTTTTTTCTTTCCGGGCAAAGGATATAAGTTAAGTATAGATCTTAGTATGTTTAGGTCACCTTTAGTTATGTCGTGTTCGTATTGTATAGGTATTTGTTTAAATGGATAGGGGAATAAATTATGTGGATCAGAAAGGTACCTAACAATTAGGACCTATTTCTAGTATTTAGGTAAGTACAAACAATTTTGTAAGTAGCCAAAGTATTTTTTTTCCAGTGTCACTTAGCTGTAGATAGCTCCATCTATCAACAAAATCATTTAGTTACGTATATCTACATTTTTTTTTAATTTATGCAGGGTTCATAATACGCTAACGGTTTTTTTAAGGAGGTGATCAGACCATCACAATTGAACAACTTGAAATCGCGAAAAAAAAACATCTGCTGTTCCATACAAAACTGCAACTTCAGAGAATTGCAGATTTGTATGGAACCCAGGTAAACCAGTTGCTGTCAAGCTGGCCTAATTTGACAGTCAATCAGATGTGCTCTTTAGTCAGACAAAAAAACAGGCCAATTAATAAATAACCCCCTACACGGTAGGTGTACCTACCTAGTTTAGCACACCCCGAGCAATCGACTTGCCAGAAAAATTCTTCACATCTCAATAATTAACGTAAAAATAATCTGAAATACCTATTGAATTGAACCAAAATTATCACTGCACTACCTTAACTGGGGCATGAATTCCCAGTTAATCTGTAAAAAATTTGGTCAAGTGCAAGTCGATCTTGTGCTGTCAGTGTTCCGTACCCGATAATTTTGATCTTTGTTTTGATTGTAAGTAAGTAACTCGTAATAATGTTCATAAAATTCGTCTGTCCTACTTATTTAGGGCTGTAGCTTTTGAACCGTAACAACTAACAGCTAGATAGTTGAAATTTTCACAGAATGAGCGTTATTACGGCGGATTTGCTAACAAATAATAAAAATGTCAACAAGTTAAAAATTAAGGGGGGCCCACATACAAGGAACTAGTTTTTATCAACATTTTTAATGCAAGAGATTTAATGGAGGATTAACTTTAATGAGCGTTTCTGCAACCGAGTGTATGAAATCCATAGCATAGGGAATCATTTGACAGGTACCTCATCTACACAATGACATTGAAAAACCTCTTTTTCTGTCACTAATAACTGTTCCATCCTGAAACTTTGAGCATTCCTAAAACGCACATTCTTAAACAGAAAGATGGTAGTTGTAACTATGTTTCTGACCATCCCAAAAGGGATTACGCTCGTGAGCTTATGTATGTAAAACTGGAACATGAAATCAAAATCCAACATTCAAAATCACGTATGTAGGTATTTGTGTCAAAAATCAAAATTTTCTGCATCAAATAATTTCAGAGAAAATCTGATTGATTCCAAAAGTAAGTATTCCATTTTTCCCATTTGAGTAAGGAACGCTAAAAAATCCTATACTTACCTAAGTCATCGATAAACACCTTATCCAATTAATCGATATCGACCAATCGATAAATCGAAGATTACATACCTACTTACAGCATTTGACGACCCGGTTGGTGTGATGGTTGCCACGCCGGACTGCCAAACCAGGGTCCTGGGTTCGAATCCCGGTTCGGTCATGGATGTTATATGTTTGTGCCGTTGTTGTATGATTACCATAGCAAAAAGCCTAATATGTGCCTGTGAGCGTTATTTTTTTTATTGCATTACCAGCAAAAAACTACGTTTCACCTACTCTATGTTAAACTTTGCCGTGTGGTTCCTGCTTAGAATGTCCACCCCAATTCTTCCCGTGGTTGTCGTACGAGGCGACTAAGGGATTAAAGGTTTCTTATGCAGTGTCTATGTGGGCGAAAGGCAAGCCACTCACTTGACACGTCATTCCATCCTGAAACTCAAATTGCTAAATGTGAACATTGCTACAACCACATTGTTAAACAGAAAGTTGCTAGTTGTAGCCATGCTTCTGACCACACCGAATATGATTACGATTGTGAGTCTGAAGTCTTCGGCAGCATTAACAAGCTGGTGCGCTTCCTGGAGGAGTTGGGCAGTGCTGCCACCTTAGCGCTTTCGGCGCTAGATCTAGCGCGTTTTTAGTATGTTTAGCGCCGTATCTAAAAATGTAGCGCCTAGCGGAGAATCTAACGCTTTTTTAACTCTTAATAGAGCAACATTATTTTTTTTCTTTTGTTTTTTTTTTTTTTTTTTTATTTACCAGATACATGAATTGACACGACTTAAATAATACATCACATAAACCAAAAGAGATTTTTAGGTGTCATAAATAATTCTGCACAGTTTTTACAAATCAAACAGTAACTAGATACAAAGCTCAGTTATAATAAATATAAATAGAAACATGGTAAAAGTTTCCTTCCATTTAACTTAGTTGGGATATGAAATAGGTTTTTAGTTTATGGTTAATGTTATTTTGAGTTTGAATATGCAATATTTCGTGTTTTTTTTATTGAAATATTAAATATTGATAGCATTTTGTGGCCAAAACAAGTCCATGGAGCGTACAGTGTTCAAGAGATCCAAATACGAACGCTTATTTGAAGTGTTATCATTAATTTTACAAGTGACTTACGAATTGACTGACTTAAATTAAGGCTGATAAGACTATTTAGAGAACTTTAAAGGACTATTTATGTGATAAGAATTTAGCGCCGAATCTTGCGCTTTTTTAAGCTGCGAAAATTTTGGTATCTAGGCGCTTTTTTTACACTTTTAGCTGCCAATCGATATTTTTAGGTGGCAGCCCTGGAGTTGGGGTGGCTGGAGTAGTCATTCCCACCCTTTAATACTTATATAGGGACTAGTTACGAGTGTCATTCTACTAACAAAACATTTCTGCCACTTTTTGCGGGGGGCGAGGTAACATGAAATCCGCAACTTTGGATTTTATTCCCCATAACTTTAGATTCTAATTTTGAATGTTAAAAATCATGAAAAGTAGTCTCGTGTGAACCCCAAACGTTCTAAGTTCAAAATTATTGTTTCGCAATTATAGGCTGTCTCGTTTAGTGATAAGGTATAAAATTTTACCAAAAAAATAAAAACCGACTTCAGAAGTAAAAAAGTACAAAATAATATTTCAGCCTATTAGATGAATCTTACGTTCGAATCTATAAGAAAATTAATTTCATAATTTTTATGGATTAAATATGTTATTTCGACTCAGAAATCAGTTAAAAACGCAAAGGGAACATTGAAAAGAAGCAAATATTTCAATCGCAGACGATTTGCTGTCAACTTTTGAGGAGTTATATCATGTAGCTCCTAAGTGCGTCATCAGATAATCACAATATTAAAATGGGACCACCTCGGGAGTATAGCCTTTCGAACAAAAAAAGAATTTTTAAAATTGGTTCACAATTGACGAAAATATCGGTGAACATACATAAAAAAAAAATACATACAGCCGAACATAGAACCTCCTCCTTTTTTTGAAGTCGGTTAAAATTTGAGTGTAAATGCACATGATCAATTTGTCTTATACCGTGGCAGAGTGGAAATGCTACCGCAAGGCCAGTCCTTATAATAAGTAGTTAAAGTTCTCACCCCACCTAACGCAAAATAGGCGTCTAAGTCGTCGAGTTGCGGAAAATGAGCCCGCTCAACCAATACAATACGATCGTGAGTTTAATAGCTACCTATGTATGACGTTTCATCATCAGCCTATCATCGTCCACTGCTGAACATAGGCCTCTCCCAAGGCGCGCCACAAAACTCTGTCTTCGGCCTTCCTACATTTTCCTCGGCCTTGATACAATTTCCTCGGCCTTTCTAAAATTTCCTCGGCCTTCCTACAATTTTCTCGGCCTTGCTACAATTTCCTCGGCCTTAACTTTTCGGCGGCTTTTCGGTTTTTTTAACAGCGGTTTTCGTTCGCTATCGACCTAGATTAAATGATTACCTATCTTGTTGAAAATACAAAAAAATATTAACTATGGTTTATTCCCTTAATCACCTGTGTGATATCACCTAGTTGATATTAAGTGACACCCCAAATCAACAACAAGAATCTCTACCTTGATATTTGAAGGTGATTTGGAAAAACAAACAAAACACCGGCCAAGAGCGTGTCGGACTCGCCAATGAAACGATTACGTAATCATTATTATGAAAAGCTTATCCTAACATAGCATAGATTCAAAAGCGATCAGTGAGATAGTTGTTCTGGTATCTACTTAAGCCAGAAGCTCGGTACCCCCTTAAAACGCAGTGCATCTACTTCTGTGTGTAACTTATTTATTTACAGTCACGGACCTGAAAAAAAAGACGGACGTAATGTCACATTAAAAAGAGGTGAAGCATGCAAGGTGCTACAATTTCGTTTGTTCTACAAAGCACCTACACTCACACAGACGCACCAGTTCTAGGCGCAGGTGCGACAACCCGCCGCCATTTTGTCCCGCGCAACAGGGCGACAGCACGCACACTCGTATAAATGGGTGCTTCACTTTTGATTAGACGAGATTCCGTCCGTCTTTTTTTCAGGTCCGTGTTTACAGTTAATTTTTTTAATTAAAATTAAAAAATCATTTATTGTCTCCGTTTTTCTTACAATATGTAAGTAATCTAATCTCATCTAAATTCTTTATTCGATAGTCTAACTAGGTATGAGAGTGGGTAGGTACTAGATACTCTTTCTTATACTGTGCTATAGGCTAAAGCCAAATAGTCAAGGAAATCTACAGATTTTTTTATGGAGTAGGTTTGCTTTAATTGCACTCTGGGTTATAATTTGGAATAGGTAACTATACCAATAGAAACAGCATTCTGCAAACTGTTGTTGAAAGTTGGGATAGCCCCATAATGAAACGGTGGGTGCAGCTGCACACCAGCCTGTAGACTTTCCCAATATTGGGAAAAGTCCCATATTTAAAAAATTTGCTGTTTTACTAACAATAGGGTAAGTTTCTCTGTTACTAACTTTTATGGACTAACTGTCCGAAATAAAGATTTATTTATTTATTTATACCTACCGTATCTACTAAGATACGGATCAGGACGGCTCGATAGCTCAGTCGTCGGTAGTGAAACTGCCTGCTGTGCCGAGGGTCGCGGGACTGGCGGGTTTGAATCCCGTAAGGCGCAAATATTTGTTTACTGTTTGTTTGTACACATATGCCTTGTGATGATTAACCGTTTCTTTTGCGGAAATGCTGGAAGAAATATCTTCAGACATAAGCTTGCCGTTTGTACATTTCTATCGATTTTAAGGAATGAGGATTAGGGTAAACAGTTGCGTAATTTTAAGGGGTGATTGTACCCATGATACTGAACAACTTTTTTTAAGAAACATTGGAAATAAAAAGTAGTTTTTTTTTACGAATTTCCAATAGGATTCTTTGGTAAAGTCTGTACAACTTATGGGTACTATCATGGGTACAATCACCCCTAAAAGTAATGCAACTGTTTACCCTAACACCCTGTAAACCACGAAATCTCGACAAAGTGTTATAAACTAACAGTAATAATAAGTTCAAACACAATTTACTCAAGTGTCTTTAAATCAATCTTAAACCGTATTTTTCCTAGACTATAAAGCCCATCTAAGTAGGTGGGCACAATAATGAAGAGAAAAATGTTTGCTCTTCGAGTAAAGATCACATTTAATTTAATTATCCACAGACCTAATAAAAATCTAAATATTGACACTCAAAACACTTAAAAGTTCAACAAGTAAAGGGCGGGAGGGGGTTATTGTATCGAAAACCGCTGATGGACGATGACTGGCCGCCATCTTGCGTCCGTCACCGTGACTAGAACATGTCCACACTTCCGGAAGCCAGAGAAAGTGTTCGGTTTAAATTTGAAGTTTTCCATTTTTAAATTAAAGACTTTTGGCCAGGGTCATGCGAATATACCTGAAAAAGGCGAGGTCAAAGCCACAGTCCAAAGCCTTCTATTATGTACAACCCGGGCGAATTAACTTGCCACCTGGCTCGCATGTGGTTCGGAATTTGACACCCCTCCTTCTACCCTAGTCCTACCTATTCTACCTATTCTAAAATCCTAGATTTTTGTCATATCTAGGTACCTTTCCAGTATATGCGGTCAGCGAATCTATAAAATACTCAATCAAAAATTAAAATTAAAGAAATTAAATATTTTAGGACGAAGTCTTGGACGGTGTTGCCAGATTGTGAGGGATTTTGATAATTTTGCAAATAAATTGGCCCCCTAATTATTTTATTCCTTTACGGATATACGGTCCTTTACCTTTACCTTATTCGTGCAGTCAAGTAGGTAAAAAAAAAGTTTAAAAATACGAAAGCGCTGATTGGTGATGACGCGGTAACAGTGACGTGGTAACAGTGACGTAGGCGTCACGGTGACTAGCTGCGTATAGTCAAAAGAGTTCAATGTTTCCCGCAAGGTCTTTCATAGTACCTTGTCATCGATATTGTTTGCTTTTTGAACGGATGTGGAAGTAGAAAAAAAATAATTTGAATGTACTCCAAAAATACTTTACAATGCGGGCGTTTTTATTCTAGATTTTATAGAAGGAACAAACAAATCGTGGATTCTGACTAAAATGTAAGCATAAGCATATGCTCACGACTATATTCCCCGAGGGGGTAGTCAGAGATATTCTGAAACCTCAGAACATCCACGTTTCACAAAAAAAAAGTAAGAAAAAAAGTTTGTTAAAAATGTTTTATGAGATAACCGATAAAAACTGTTGGCTGTATGGATCCATTGCCTTTGCTTTTGACCTCAAATGTTATGTTATGTTATGTCACATAACATAACATTATCACTAACATGAAAAACATCATTTAAACTGCCTACATTGACAAATAAAGACTATTTCTATTTCATGATTTATGATTATGATTTTGTTTTATTGAAAACGTTGCCTGAAATAAAAAAAATGATTTGACAAACATTCTGGTTAATTTTGTGAGAGCCCTATGGATGAAATTCAACTTTTTTTCTTAAGAATTTCCACAACGTAGTAAAAAAAAGATAAGATTTTCGTTTAGTCAGTTTGTAGGTATAACGTAGAACTGGAACTGCTTAATTTTAGCTATGATCATACCTAAACACGCAATAACTATTAAATAATTTGTACCTAAACCACTGAATCGATGTTAACTAGGCAGAACTGGAAAAGAGTCATGATTGTATCATTGTACGAATGACAATGTTACTCCTAAGAATAACCGTCGACAATTCAAAAACTTCACAACTAAAATGACTTATTTAAAAAAAAACTGCAGAACTAAAAATTATGGTCTATTAACACCCCTTTAAGCCACTAGAAATATTTTAGACAAAGGACACCCTTTTTTTCTACCTGACTTTAAGAAAAAAAAAACGTTTTTACAAGATTTCTGAGGTAGCTTCTAAGATAATGAGATTTGTCATCTGTGGTTTAAGAAAAAAAATAGACCGCATGTTTCAAATTAAGGTGCATTCAGAAGTGACAAGCGTGGGTCGTAATTTTGCATTGTTTTGTTTCTATTTATTTAAGACTTATTTATTTTATTACGCATTGATCATTTGATTACATTAAAATAGCGGAAGATAGGTGACGTTCTTGAACTAAGCACTCGAAAAATGGGCCCTGCTTTTCATGAGTACTTACCTGCTCCGAAACTACTGGTCCGATCTGAATAAGGACGGCCGCACATTATCAGAAATTTCTAACAGAAAAATTCTGACGCTCGCCGGAAGCACCCCGCATACTATCAGAAATTTTGATCCGGCAACTTTTGAGCCCAGTCGTGTTTCATATTTCAATCAACGCACATCGACTCAGTGTTGCCACCTTAGCCCTTTTGGGGCTATAATTCAGTCAAATTGTGTTTTTACTAGGAAAGTTTTGTGGTAGTTCTGATTTCTTCCATTCTATATGTATTTTGGGGTGCTGAATCCAAATCTGAGGTTTGCTAACAAATTTTAATTGACAAAATCGCAAAAAAAGTTTAAAATTCTGTTTTTTTTTCCGAAATTTTGCTTAAAACTCTGAAACTATTAACGTTTAGTAAATGGCCTGTTTACAGAAATTAAATATACCTGACTTTTATTTCTATCACATGAACATGACACTCAAAAATATCGTATATATAGGATAATTATCGCACGTCTGGCAATACTTGATCCGAATTTCTGATAGTGTGCGGGGCCTAATACAAAATGTATGGCTAACACGCCTTCCGTCAGAAAAATTCTGACGTCCGGCTGAGGTGCCGTCCGGTGTGCATCAGAAGCGGACGACCGGTCAGAATTTTTCTGACAGTGTGCGGGGTCTTATACAAAATGTATGCACCGAGTGCCTTCCGGCGAGCGTCAGAATTTTTCTGTCAGAAATTTCTGATAATGTGCGGCCGTCCTAATTCTTTCACCATTAGAATGCTACATTATCCGTGATGAATGTAGGCTAAAAACGACTAAGTGTGTGTCGGGAAGATTCTAAGGCGGTATATTGCCATGCCCTAACGGGGTGTCACAAAAATCTTATATAAGACCTAGTTTACACGTAGGCATATACCTTAATATTTGTGATAGGTAGTGGTATAAAGTACCTAAAATATACCTACTGAATACTTTTGCGTTTATTTATCAACACATTAGGTATATAAAACAAACGGAAACCTAAAACAAAATGTCAGAGGTTAATCGAAAAACCTGAAAAAAACACACGTAGACTTATAAAGACCATAATCCAATCAACCTGCGACGAAACAGAGAAAAAAAAGCACGCGTAAGCCCCAAAAAATACATTTTATTTTATTACCTGGTGGCTACTAACCGATCAATTCTCAAAGCTATCCCTTACACATAAGGTAGAAAATACTTTAACGTAGGTAGGGGGAGTTGAGACATTTCAGTTCTAAATACAAAATTATTGATTAGTAACCCACCCGGCCAATGAGGGGCCGTCTCTCTCAAAGATGGCTGCCAAGGGTAGGTCTCCCTTTTGGAAATTTATACCATTATAATTTATTACGCATTGTGCCATGGACATTAATCTTTTTCTTTTATTAATGGCCTTTCTGTTTTATTTTAATGAAACGGCTCGGGCTCGCTTTCCCGCGCTTTTCTCGACGCCATTTTGTTTGGGAGCGTTTGGGTTCGTATTGATTTACTTTTGTATTAGGTAATTGTTTTGTAGAAAATATTGAAAGGACTGAATGGGATCTTAAATAACGCATAATGACTCCAATACTAGTGGTAACTTAAATAACGCATAATGAGGTGTTTTCCAAGACTAATAAAACGAAAAATCGGTAAATGACAATATTAAAAGTCGAGAAACACAAATGTCACTTTGACAGTAAAAAGTGCTGTTTGTCTATGGTTATCATTTCATGATGTTTCTATAATATTGGTGTTGCTAATGGATAAATTGTTCACTACCAATAAATACGCAATAACACTGAAAATGTTAGTTTGTTAATTTTGTTATACATAAATGAGCATTCACTGTACAAAAAGTCGATGAATTCAAAGTATCAAAAATAAGTATCTTTCATATTAAAACTATTATCATCTAATTAATAAATCAACAAATTTCTCGATAAAATTAGGGAATCTAGGAAAACACGCAACACTTTCGAACTGACAACTAAGTTTTCACGATTGTAACGCCATCTTATCAGTGTCATTTAATTTAAAAAACCAAAACGGGTTGCACTCCGGGAGTGCCGGCAAAAGTGAAAACTTCAACATATAAAAGTACTATCATTTATGTAGTCATAATCATCATCATCTCAGCCGATGGATATCCACTGCTGGACATAGGCGTCCCCCAAGGATCGCCATAACGACTTATTTTACTACATTTATGTAGTAAAATATCATATTCATTTATTGCGCTATCATACACAAACATGACAATTTATGCCACTTAAACGAAACTGCAGGAACAGGTATACATTTTCGCCGCGCAGTAGAAAGAAAAGGGGATATGTCTGACCAATTTTCGATCAGATCAGATCAGGGTGACGTCACGGTCCTGACGCGAGTTTAAAATTTTTTACCAATTCCAAAACAAAAAGTGCACAACGCCGCTAAAGAAGTTTTCACGTCAATAAAATATACTATACAGAGTGTAACAAAACACCCTAGTAATACTTAAGGGGGTGCTTCAGACCATCAAACTGAACAATCATCATTGCCTCCGTGGTCTAATGGTTAAGAGCATTGGCTCTCGACACGGAGGTCGTGGGTTCGATTCCCACGGGGGACACCTAGTGATATGTCACTTTGTGCGTTTTTCCCCAGTTGGTTAGGACATTGCAGGCTGAATCACCTGATTGTCTGAAAAGAAAAGTGATCCCGTGCTTCGGATGGCACGTTAAGCCGTTGGTCCCGGCTACTATCTCTAGTGGTAGTAGTCGTTACATAAAAACCACGTCAGAGGCCGAAAGGCGGTCTGAAAAAACTCTGACACCAGGGCTCTGCCCACACGATAAGAAGAAGAAGAAGACTGAACAACTTTCACTATGGGACCAAAATCGAGAAAAAATAAAAAAATCAGCTATCCCATACATTTTAGTCGAGTCGGTAGATAGGTACTGCAGTTTTGTAATTTTTTTTATTTTTTCTCTATGTTGGCCCCATAGTGAAAGTTGTTCAGTTTGATGGTCTAAAACACCCCCTTAAGTATTACTAGGGTGTTTTGTTACACCCTGTATCTACCTAAAATACCAATAACACTACCTAGAGATATCACAATAAAAATAGCCAAAGTAGGCAGGCACCTATCCATTGACAAAAATAAATAAATATCTTGGACAATGTCACACAAATTATCTAGTCACATTTAAAGTACCAGAATCTAGCCTGGACTTGTATTACGATGACTAGACAACGATATAGAATACATATATAAATACAAACATCCATGACTCGGGTACAAATATTCATATTCATCATACAAATATTTATCCCTTACGGGATTCGAACCCGTGACCCTCGGCACAGCAGGCAGGTTCACTACCGACTGTGCTACCGGGCCGTCAATAAATGGCAAAGCACGATGATGTAACAAATCTGTGCACGCGCACTCTATGTAGGTATTACCTAACAACGTCATCACAACAATGATTTCATACTTTCAAGTACGTTGAACCTTTGTGCACTATGGCTATTATTATTTATAAGAGATAAGTGTACTTTTTGCAACCATCAGTAGCAAGGCAGATTCAGTGTTTATGGGGTGAAGAGCATTTCTTTGATGGGGATGGACCACAGAACACAAAAAGTAAAGGGAGATGTAAAAAGGGGGCGGGGCCGGTGTCGCAGCAATATGCGCAAAAACGGAACACATTGCTCGCGACAGTAAGGATTCAATATATTATGAGGCTGAAAGTCAGTCGAGATATTATGTGTAAATAGTTTACAATGCTTGCGTAGTACTAAAGATTATACGATCGTTGAGTTCTGATACCGCAATGGATAATGAGCACATTTTAAGCTAACAAAATACTTTCTATCGCGTGGTACTTGTGATAATGCGACACTAGGTTTCGTACTCAGCGCGTTGGTTGGCATCTCTCTACATCTCTATGGGATGGACCAAGTCTGCCTGCATAACTCCAGTCGGTTTAGGAGTTACAGACGTTTAAAGGTCTGTAAAAAATTAACGATCAGCTGCAAGGC
Organism: Agonopterix subpropinquella; assembly: GCA_922987775.1. Classification (NCBI taxonomy): domain Eukaryota; kingdom Metazoa; phylum Arthropoda; class Insecta; order Lepidoptera; family Depressariidae; genus Agonopterix; species Agonopterix subpropinquella. The sequence continues at coordinate 8,334,764 of OV277718.1, read as the reverse complement.
TGATCGTATGATATTGTTGTAGTATGCACTGTAGCTATGTGAAAAGATTCAGGGCCTCTACCCGCACATTCGAACTTCGCAATTGCGTGAATGTTTTCGTTCCAATGTCAATTCTATTACAATGAAGTGCGGACCGAAACAGTGGCGATATATCGAACATCGAAAGTCCGGGTACAGGGCCAGACCACGTTAACGGAAATTCCGTTTCGGGGTGGTCACTTCTGGAGTGCGATTTTTGAAACTCATTCTATGAACTCAGCAGTTGAAAATGTCAATATTACTATGGAGACGTGCATCTTTCTACTGCTGATTTGACATTAAAAAATCATTCTCTAGTTCGATTTTTTAAAAGTCAAATCAGCAGTCAAAGAAATTCAAATATACTACTAGTATTACGTTAAATCTCTTTGTCAGCAGTAGAAAGATGCGTACATTTTCAACTGCTGAGTTCAACGTATGAGATTCAAAATCCAGTAAGAACTCCAGATCTCTATACTCCATTTTTATTAAAGACGAAAAAAAGAAGATCACAGAAGCAGGGCTACGAAACCTTTTCAGACCGTGATCATTTTATAAAAAATTCGAAACACTTATGTCAGTGTTTGATGACTTATGAATACACCACTAGTTTTTAATTACTAACATAACTTTAAGGGTGTATTCAGACCATGAATCTGAACAACTTTCCCAAAGAAACATGGGTCGAAAAATGAGAAAAATTTTTGGACCTTCCATACAAAAGTGCGGATCGGCCGATCGATTTTCTATGGGAGGTCCTAAAAATTTTCTCGTTTTCCGACCCATGTTTCTTTGGGAAAGTTGTTTAGATTCATGGTCTGAATACACCCTTAAAGTTATGTTAGTAATTAAAAACTAGTGGTGTATAAGAATTAGGGATAGCGAGTGAAACAGCCAATAGTCTGTAGCGCACTGGCATTTATTAGAACTAAAACGCTGTCACCGGGTATACTCACATACTTAGGCACATTTTAGTTCACACTATCGGACTTGATGGAAAAATAAGAAAACGTCTGTTATGTATGTGCTCACTAGTAGCATAGCGAGGGGGGGCAAATGCCCCGGGCATCGGGCGGCACTTTACCAGAGGTGGCAAAAATATTAATTGATTGAGCTCTGACTGAACCACAGGGTGTTAGGGTAAACAGTTGCATTACTTTAAGGTGTGATTGAACCCATGACACTGAAATACGTTTCTGGAGAAACCTATAGGAAATCCGCAAAATTCAGTCAGCTGATCAAACGTTTGTATGAAAATTTCAACTTTTCATACAAATATTAGATCAGCTGCTTGCATTTACTATTCGACCCGGTTGGTGTAATGGTTACCATGCCGGACTGCCAAACCAGGGTCCTGGGTTCGAATCCCGGTTCGGTCATGGATGTTTATATGTTTGTGCCGTTGTTTTATGGTTTCCATAATAAACAGCCTATAAATAGTGCTTTCTTGGGATCATTACAATGTATGTGCCTGTGAGCGTTATTTATTATTTATTTATTATTATTACTACAGGAAGACCAACAAATTTTTTATGAATTTTATTTAGGTTTCTTAGGTAAAATTGTTAAGTATCATGAGTATAATCACCCCTTTTAGTAATGCAACTACTTACCATAAACAACCTGTATAACCAAACCAATTCGTAGAGCAGAGTAAAGTCTATTTTTGAATGGATAACCAACCCCTCCAAACCAAAACCAAAAGATCTGAAGATGTCTGACCACAACCCGAACAGGTTGTGCTAAAAATTTCGAGCTGGCTTCGGTCGCTTCGGTCTCTCTTTTATGTTTAACGTAGGTCTTCTTATAAAGATAAGGAGGAAGCAAAATCGGGGGATAGACACCCACGCTACGCCACCGGTGCTCACTAATGTCCGTTATTCCATATTAATAAACCGCGCTGACAATCGATTTTGAAGACGTATTAAACGAGTTCTTCTTAGGCCTTAAAAGACATCTTAAAATAGATCAAGTCGGTATCAGCTAAAATCACTTAAAATTACAAGGTTTCATAATTTTAATCGAAAATGCAGAGCTTTAGGTCATTTTCTGGTTTATCTGCTGGCAACATTACGCACGTCACTGCATCACCCGTGTGCCATACTATGCGACGTCGCCGCGGTGACGGCTGCTGAATTGACGCAGTGGCAATGCGTCACCGTGTATGCTCCTACGTGCGGTTTCATACAACTCCTTGCTTCACAAATGACGGGCTGCCGTATGACGCTCCGTCTTGCGTCCAGCGTGTGTGAATAAAAACCTATTAGTCTTCTGTAGTCTGTCGCCTAATTGTCATCATTATCTCGTGACGATTATATCCACAGAACATTATAAGAGAAATTAGAAGTGCAAATTAGGCATGGAACGCGTGCCACACGGTTATGCAATGATTTGCATAAGGTGCGCGGCGTGGAGCGAGCGAGAGGGCATAAGTAGTTGTAGCAGCGTGAGTGGGAAGATACGTGGTGACAGTCGTCTCCTAAGCAAAAGCGCTACTTTGCATTTCTAAACCCCCTTATAATGTTCTTTGATCAATGAGGCGTTTTGGTAAATACATTTTTTTTACAAAAAAAGTAAAAACTGACTTCATAATTAAAAAATAAAACAAATTAATTTCCTTATACAGGGTGAAATTGATATCATTGGCATCCTTTTAAACTAAGAGTCTACCCATTAAACTGAACAACTTTTACTACGGGAGTAAACCGATCGGAGCAACTAAAAAATCTGCTGTTCCATACTAAACTGCAATGCCTACTCGACTCAAATGTATGCAACAACCGATTTTTTAGTTGCTCCGATTGGTTGGCTCTCATAGTAAAAGTTGTTCAGTTTGATGGGTAGAATCTTAGTTTAAAAGGATGCCAATGATATCAATTTCACCCTGTAGATTTGAACGTAAAAGTCATAGGCTGAAATATTATTTCTTACTTTTTTACTTTTGAAGTCGGTTTTTACTTTTCTTGTAAAAAAATTTTTATTTCATAACTTTCAGTGATTAAATATGTTAGTTCGATTCAGATATCAGTTATATACGCAAAGGGTAGATTGAAACGAGGCAAATGGTTCAATCGCAGACGATTTGCTGTCAACTTTTGAGGAGTTGTATTGTGTAGCTTCGAAGCGCGTCATCATATCTTCACAAAATTAAAATGGGACCACCTCGCGAGTATACCCTTTCAAACAAAAAAAGATTTTTTTAAATTGGTTCACAATTGACGAAAATATCGGTGAACATACATAAAAAAAACATACAGCCGAACATAGAAAATCCTCCTTTTTTTGAAGTCGGTTATAAAAAATGGGACCACCTCAGGAGTATACCCTTTCGAACAAAAAAAGAATTTTTTAAATTGGTTCACAATTGACGAAAATATCGGTGAACATACATAAAAAAAAATACATACAGCCGAACATAGAACCTCCTCCTTTTTTTTGAAGTCGGTTAAAAAAAATTGCCACAGTAATAAACTAATGCTTGCCAAACGTATTTTCCTAGATTTCCAAGTTTAGAGACAAATTTATTCATACATTAATAATACGATGACGATCATAACGATTTAAATGAAGTCGTAATAATTTTAGTACATTTTTTTAGAATTTTCAAAGATGTTTTTTTCGAATTGTCAATATGGCTACTCCTAGCGCCACCTGACGGATTTTTTTCATAACAGTCTTTAAAAAAGCTTCATTGAAACAAAGGCGAACCACATGTGCGCACCACTGCTTCTTTAGGTCTTTCAACATCCCCATTTTGTTGTTTGATACAATATTCATAATTTCTTTAAAGTGTGTACTATAAAGAATCATTTTTACCTTCTTTTCGCCCCTATCTGGAATGGAGTATAGGGACTAGTGATTTGCAGTTTTGAGTGGAACGATTGCTTTTTTATTTAATCGCGGTTTCATTTGATGGTCTGGTCATCCCCTGAAAAAACTGTCGTCATATTAATAAAGACCCTGTACCTATATAATTTTATTATGTAATAGCGATTGCTCTCAAACGGTGAAGGAAAACATCGTGAGGAAACCTGCATACACTGAAGAAGAAATTCTGATGTGTATGTGAAGTCTACCAACCCGCATTGGGCATGCGTGGTGGACTAATGCCCATACATCCTTCCTGAGGGTAGGCCTGTGCCCTGCAGTGGAACGTATGGCTGATGATGATAATGATAAAGATACTTAGATGTTTATCTAAGTCTAACGAAGTTTTGGTGCAAGTCAACCTATATTCTGCGTGCATAGGGTTGCCAGCTTCCATTTTATGTTTTAATGGATTTGATAAGATTAAATAAAGGACATGGGATGAAAATAAAGGATATCATATAATTTTTACTAAAATGCTCCTTTGGTAACAGTAGCGACATTTTTATTAACAAAAATAATGTTAATACGCAATGTAACGTAGTTTATCGTTAATCGAAGCCAAATACCTAGGTAGTACGACCTAATTATTCTTTTTCAATGTATAACTACTTGGTATTATTTATCACTGCTATAAGAGCTTCTTTGTTTTGAAAACGATGAAGCTCTACGTAGCGAAAACGACGTTTTCTATAATGAAATGATAATGCATGGCGTGTTGAAGTTCAATTTAATTTGTAGTTCTGTTTTTTCAATGTCAATATCTAATTTATTTCGGTTTTTGGTCCACGTATTCGTACACAAGGAAAAAATAAAGGACAAAGTATTGTCCTCTATTGAAGATTTCAAATTAGGGGACAATATCAGTTTTTGGGTCTGAAAAAAGGACGTCCTTTAAAATAAAGGACGTCCTTTAAAATAAAGAACGTCTGGCAACCCTATGCGTGCATCATATACCTATGCACGCAGAATTCGGATTTGTGTTTCATATAAACACACATTAAATAAATTATAATTCTGAATCAAACCCAACATTATTTCTCGTTTTTTTTCTTCAGAAAGGAGTTTGATAACCGACTACAAAACTTCTTACTAAACTAAAAAAAAAACTCTAAAGCTCATACAAAGTTCAGCTACAGTATGAATTGATTTTAATTCAACAATAAGAATTATTAATGATCGTAATCCAGGGGGAATTGAGATGTAACGTGGGACACCCCTTACATTAATCATTTCATATGACAATAAGTTTCGAGTCTATGTACTCTGATAATGCGTTTCTTTATGTGAAATGTTAACTTATGTATTTGACATAGAGATTATAATGTGTTGAGGTTTGATAATAAGTTATAGTATAGCCACAGAAAAGAGAAAACCAATAGAAATAACATGAGGAATATTTTTGTTTGAAAACGAGCGTGACGAAAAAACGGCTAGGCAGTCGCAGTGGAATACGTGAAACGTCTTGTACTGAGGTAGGTATGTTAATAAGTCTTACGACTGAATATACAACGTGTTAATGAATTAACGCAAAACTAGAAAGTAGTTTGTTTAGAATCGAGAGATTATCATGGTTTCAACATAGGTAATTTTTTTCAAAATAATAAAAAATTTGACAAAAAATTTTTTAATTTTCTGAACCCGATGTCAACCCACCGCACGGGCACATTCACCCTACTTACTACCAAAACAAGATTATTAAAATGTATCCATGAGTACGTTAGCGCTTTCTTTCAATGCTGAAATGATAATAAATCATTTTAGCCTCAAAACTTAAAATGCGAATAACTTAAAATTTTAACTAAGTATCAAAATAATGAAATTATTGTTTCAATCTAATTATTTTGTTATAAATCAGTTGGGGTGTATGAGGTTTTGCGCCAATTCATTAATACGTTGTTTACACACATAAACTCACGACCGTAAACTCTTTCAGGGGATTAAAAATGTATTTGTAGCAATAATGTTCACATTTAGCAATTTAGGTTTCAGGATGGAAAGACGTATCAAGTGGTGATTGGTGCCTAGCTTTTCACCCATTTCGCAATTTCGACCTAAGATAAGGAAGCCTATTTTGACGTGATCATCATCAGCCTATCATCGTCCACTGCTGAACATAGGCCTCTCTCAAAGCGCGCCACAAAAACTCTGTCCTCTTCCTCATCCAGTCGCTCCCAGCTTCTTTTTTAAGGTCGTCTGTCCAGCGGGCAGCAGGGCGTCCCACACTACGCCTGCCAGTTCGCGGTCTCCACTCTAGAACTCTGACACCCCACCGGTTGTCAGTTCTTCGGCAGATATGACCAGCCCATTGCCACTTCTGAAAATTTTCTGCGCTATGTCAACCACTTTAGTTCTCTGACGTATCACTTCATTTCTAATGTGATCTCTCAGAGAAACACCGAGCATAGCTCGTTGAGCGACCTTGAATTGATGAACCACCACCACCACCTTATCGTCATCGTGGTACCTACCTACCATAGAGACAGTTGTTCAGTTTGATGGTCTGCCAAAACCGTCAGCATATTAATTTGGACCCTGTATAAGACAGTAATGACGTTTTCACAGTGACAGTTGGGTCAAGTCAAGAATACTACAGATTATAAAGGCTTTTACAACACTGTTCAGTGGTATTTTTTTAAATATCTGACTAAGATATCATAATAGAATGTAGCTTTGTACAATTATCCAACAAAGGAACGAATGAAAAGATACATAATGCACTATAAATGCATTTATAAAAAAGACAAAACCGTCAAAGGGAACATATTCGAAAAATTCATAATATCACCAATTCGGAAACGTTATTTTAGAAAAAATCTTGCTACGAAAAAAGACCCAAAGTATAATCACAAAGAACACTGGCCGAAACGATGACTCGTGGAAAAGTAGAGTTCGAAAAAAGAATGATTCTTTTTTTTCATATTCAAACGCGGCTGTCACTTCGATTCTTCAGCCAATATATTGAGACCTTTCAAAACGTAATAGAGTTAACTAAATGTTCTATATTGAGGTCTCATTTTATACTGGTTTAGTTTGAGCTCATTACTGTGGACGCCGAGACGTCCAAAAACGTGTCCTTTTCAAAATTTCGAAGATAATCGACTTTTATTAAAGTTTTTTTCTTTCTTTTTGTTCAAAATTGGTTTTCGATAAGTTAAATTATGTTTTAATGCATATTTTATGGAAGTTAAAAAGGTATTTTTAATAAGTTCGTAAGCAAGTATAGAATTAAAAAGTTTCAGGTGGATTTTTCACCCTTTGTTCGAAGTTTTTTTTTTCAATCCTAGCAGTTATTTTTCCTTCCCACTACTTTCATTATTACTAAAAATTTTGAATTTCCAGAATTCAGTAAAAAATAACAAAAATTAAGAGATTGGTTGATGAAGATAATTTTTTTTTAAATAGTAATTTATTTTTTCTTTTTGTAATTCAGTGGTATTCAGTGGTGGTGGTGGTGGTTGTAATCGTCAAATATTCGAGTTTACAAAAACGCTAAATTGAATTAATATTATTTCGGAATAAATTCGTACATAGGTCACGGACCTGAAAAAAAGACGGACGTAATGTCACATTAAAAGGAGGTGAAGCATGCAAGGTGCTACAATTTCGTTTGTTCTACAAAGCACCTACACTCACACAGACGCACCAGTTCTAGGCGCAGGTGCGACAACCCGCCGCCATTTTGTCCCGCGCAACAGGGCGACAGCACGCACACTCATATAAATGGGTGCTTCACTTTTGATTAGACGAGATTCCGTCCGTCTTTTTTTCAGGTCCGTGACCTAGGTATAGATTATTTATGAGTAGAGCCAATATCACAATGGAATTTTGAGCATAGGCGCAGTTTTGAAAAAAACCAGGGCTACAAGTTCTTTTAAATTTCGCCAAACTGTAGTAGTTTGTTGGCGAACCCTCAAAAGCGACTAGTTTCAGCGGTTTTAAACTAAAAACGTTATAAACGTAGTTATTTAAGTGTTGCGTCGTTACTAACAAACTTAAATAAATTGTCTGAATTGTAAAATTGTATCATTGTAAATGTATTGTAATTTATTATTATTAATTGTGTAAGTAATTTTTTTTATTGTAATTGTAATTTTAATTATAATTGCTATTCTTCTTAATCTATAAAAATGTAAAATGTTATATGAATCAAGTAAGCCGAAATAATATTTTTATTTATTTATAAAAACAAAATTCCCACTTACGCAATAACCCGAAAATTTGAAAATCAGCAATGTATGTGATATCCTTGTGATATCATCGTGCACCGGAGAACCTTCAATACTTTTGTATGCAAACTACTCAATCCCAAAGTCGTTCGCATCGATTTCCTGGTTTTTCGTTGATACCGTAACACCTTGGATACGAGAACTAATCATAACTCTGTCAGACCGACATTTTTTTGAGTCGATACGCACCGAACTGCATCCCCTGCGGATCTGTCTACCCCCTGCCTTAACAGTGGCACCATTACTCATATGATTCAGCTGTTTTGATGAAACTGACTGCGGGCTAGTTTTTCGAAAATAGTTTTAAAATTCAAATCGTATTTGAAATCCTAGTAGATAAATAGATAAACAATTTATTTGCATAAGTAACACGTAACACACATAATGTTACAGTTCGTAACAAGTTTACAGAACAAGACTACAGCGAAACATCATATAACTTATTAATTAAGTACATAGAACAAAATGTAATTAATTTTTTTGCTTTGAGCGCGCCATTTTCTTTTCACGTCATTTCCTCGCTGAGGTGGGATGAAAAGTTACGTGTTGTACTCGAGTGCAAAGAATTTTCACCTCGTGCTCTTTTGATTCCCTCGCCAACGCTCAGGATTCTAATTTTTGAATCCTTCGCTTGCTCGGTCATCAAAATTGAGCACGCGGTTAAAAAGCAACTTTGCACTCTTGTATAAAAAACCGAAACCTTGGGATCATTACAATGTATGTGCCTGTGAGCGTTATTATTATTTTTTTTAACTATTATGCTACTGCAGCAAATAGGTCCCAGCTCAACATAGACCTTAGGTACCCGAAAGCAGGGTGTTAGTAGGTATCTTTTTATACCTTAAGGCGCTTAAAGCGTGCCACACACATACGGAATTCAGCAGTGCCGAAGCAATTTGCGATCTTCTTCGTACAATCGCTATTTAGCGATAAGACCTCCTTATTTGTACCATAGTAAATATTGTTTCTTGTTGTGCAATACTTTTTGTATTTGGTGTAAATAATAGTATGTTACATTCATTCATAAATGGAAATAAATAACTCAAAAATTCTTGCCATACTCAAAAAACTTTTACGAAAAGTTACCTAGAACCCGCCCGAAGCACCCCTGGTAAATAAGCTACAATAGAGCTCAAGTAAATAGGGGTGGCACCCTTATGTTCTGTATGTACGTAGTTTCGTATGTGGCTGATACTGGCTTATTTGATATTATACTAGTTGTATAGTTTGTTATTTTTTTGTTAATTTTATAGGAACACGAATTGATTGACATTGACAGGTTTTCTATTCGTGTAACTTATCCTACAGCGCTCCCAGTGTTTACTTTAAGAACTAATTTTGACATATACAGGATGGAAACTTGAGATGGGTCACAAAGGGCAGCTACCAGAAGCATTTTTGGCTATGTGCGAAGTGGGTGTTGGGAACTTTCAAGTCGATCGCAGCACACGGGGTGGCAGAAATTTGTACTGTTGCGGGCCAATATGCTTGAATCTATGCAAAACCACACACTAACTAAACACGAAATCTTAAAAAATGGTCAATACTACAAACTTAAAATTTGGCATGGAAGTTTCTATTGGCATCTAGATGCTCACTTAAAAAAGATTTGTTGTATTTCAACCCCCAAAAGTGTTAAAACGGAGGTAAAAGTTTGTATGAGAATTCCGATACAATTTAGATTTTGCCCGTGGCTTCGTCCGCTTCACCGGGATAAAATATAAGCTAGTTTTTAAGTCTAATAATAAGCTTTTAAATATAAAAAGTTTTATCAAAATCGGTCCAGTAGTGTTGGCAGGATCCTCGAACAAACACAGACTCTTTACAGTACTATAATAGTGTAGATAATTCACGGCTGGCCGACATAGTTCATGCGCTCCGCCGCGCTAGTGTGGCGCTAGTGTCGTGCACATAGCCAATAGCTACAAAAACGGCAATTTTCATAAAACCTTTTTTTCATCCCATTCGATACTCTTACTGATAAAGAAAAAAGTCTCTATGGGGTCAACCGAGGTCGAGGTACTAGAACTCTCAGAAAATGCAAAATTAAATTCCCATACATTTTAGTAGGGACATAACCAAATCACCTATAGTGATGATTTTGTAAACCCTTCAAATGGGAATTTAATTTCGCATTTTCTGAGAGTTCTAGTACCTCGACCTCGGTTGACCCCATATAGACTTTTGTTCCTTATCAGTAAGAGGATCGAATGGGATGGAAAAAAAGTTTGATGAAAATTTCCGTTTTTCTCGATGACTGTACATTTTTTTCGAAATCTATGAATGCAGAAGTGAAAGACTCCAAAAGTTAGGGTTAGTCTCCTAACAACGTTTTCTTGTAGCAATAATGCTTCTGGTAGCTGCCCTTTGTGACCCATCTTAAGTTTTCACCCTGTATAAAATGCGCGCCTTGGACCTGTTACTTCAGGTTTGCTCCCATAGTAAATGTTGTTCAGTTTGATGGTCTGAACCGCCCCTAAAAATTTTGAGTGTTTACAAAATCATTACAAGGGTGATTTTGATATTTCCCTACTAAATGTATGGTATTTTAATATTGCTTTTTCTGTGAGTTCTAATACCTCGGCCTCGGTTGACCCCATAGGGACTTATGTTCCTTATCAGTAAGAGAATCGAATGGGATGAAAAAAAAGTTTTGTGAAAATTGCAGTTTTCTCAATGACGGTGAATGCAGAAGTAGAACACTCCAAAAGTTAGGGTTAGTCTCCTAAGAACGTTTTCTTGTAGCTGTAAATGCTTCTGGTAGCTAGCTGCCCTTTGTGCCCCATCTTAACTTTCCACCCTGTATAGTTGAGTACACTTTTGAATCTGTCAATTTTGGAGCGTTGATTGTGTTTATAGACCGAGATCCGACCGTAAAATTATGCACCTATTTCTTAGGCGAATGAAATGTGATTCAAGCACAGATTACCCCCAATAGATACCGCATACAGGGCCGCCGACGCTCGCCACACATCTATGGTTTTTCACTGATATAAGCAACGCGAGTGAGCGAGCTAGAAGTAGTGCGACCTTGAAATGGCCAATCACCTTGCACCGTTTCGTGCCCCGCTACCCGCACCTACCGCCAAAAATGGTGACTTCGGGCGTGAACAAAATGTTCATTATGCGGTATCTATTGGGGATAATCTGTGGATTCAAGTGTATGTTTACAGGGGTTAATTCAACGCCGCCAAGTTGCCTAGAAAAATCTTGCCGCAAGCACCTTTTCCATTATGATTTTTGGTATAACTCTTTCCACCTGTCTGTTTGGGAAGTAAATGAGGTGCCATCGGAAGGAGAATGATCTAAAGAACTGGAAAAACTAGGGTTGCCACCTCTCAGTCTGCCGCAACTCTAGGGTTGCCAGGTTAAAAACTGAATTCTTTGAACAGCGGCGGCGACCTTGGCGGCAGGCTGAGAGGTGGCAACCCTAGTTTCTTCAGTTCTTGAGTTCAGTCTCCTTCCGATGGCACCTCATTTACGTCCTAAACAGACAGGTGGAAAAAGTTATTCCAAAAATCATAATGTAAAAGGTACTTGCGGCAAGATTTTTCTAGGCAACTTGGCGGCGTTGAATTAACCCCTGTGTAAACATACACTAGACTCACATTTCATTCGCCTAAGAAATAGGTGCATAGGTGCGGTCGGATCTCGGTCTATTAGTTAAGTATGAATGATCGAAGACTGATAAATAGTTAAGTACTTACCAGTTTCAGTATCGACGGTGTAAGATAAGCCGGCCCATGGATCATCCTGTAAAAAAATACATTGTGAACACCAAATCAAAATCTGAAATCTGTATAAAATTATACAGGGTCCTTCTTAATATGCTGACACTTTTTATGGGGATGATCAGACCATCAAACTGAACAATTTACTCTATGGGACCAAAATAGAAATGGCGAAAAAACAAAACGGATTGCACTCCGGGAGTGCCGGCAGAAGTGAAAACTTGAACATCATCATCATCATCAGCCTATAAACGTCCCACTGCAGGGCACAGGCCTACCCTCAAGGAGGGTGTATGGGCATTAGTCTACCACGCGTGCCCAATGCGGGTTGGTAGACTTCACATACACATAAGAATTTCTTCTTCAGTGTATGCAGGTTTCCTCACGATGTTTTCCTTCACCGTTTGAGAGCAGTCGGTTTTACGTACATAAGTTAGAAAAACTCATTGGTACATGGCATGTTGTCCGCGCGGATTCGAACCCGGACCCCCATAATTGGGAGTCCATACCTCTCCGAAACGCGCCACCGACGCTCTCATAAAAAAATCTCTCGAAAACTTGAACATATAAAAGTACTATCATTTATTTAGTAAAATACAATATTCATTTATTAGGCTATCGTACACAAACATGACAATTTATGCCGCTTAAAAGAAACAGCAGGAACAGGCATACATTTTCGCCGCGCGGTAGAAAGAGAGGGGGATATGTTTGACCAATTTTCGATCAGATCAGATCGGGGTGACGTCACGGTCCTGACGCGAGTTTAAAATTTTTTCCCCATACCAAAAAGTGCACAACGCCGCTAAAGAAGTTTTCACTTAAAAAATCTGCTGTCCCATACATTTGTCCCAAACCTACTCGAGGTTTTGTATGGAAGAGCCATAAAGCTTTATGGTCTGATCATTCCTTTATAAAAGTGCCAGCATATTATGAAGGACCCTGTCTGTATAGGTATATGACTACGTAATCGAGATCATACGGAATGGAGAGAGAATACGAACCTCTTTAATTTCAGTATCAAGGAGAGAAGCTTTCACCTTCTCTATCTTCTCTTCTTCGTCTTTCTTCTGCTGCAGCTTCTCTTCTGCTGCCTTCAGCTCCTTGTCGATCTCGTCGCAGAGCTCCACCTTCTTAGCTTGGGGACCCTCCTGGAAACAATATATACTCATAAAAGTGTTCAGTGACTGACTGACAACGGACAGCGTAAACCGCTGAAGATAGAAACATGAGGAATATATATCGGGAGGATAGAGGATGTCGGGGTGCACTAAGAAGGGATTTTTCGAAAATCGACCCCTAAAGGGGTAATCCACGCGGTTGAAGTCGCGGTTTAAAAACATGTGGGGACTTGCCAATAGATGTCAAAACCCACAAGTTTTAGCAACGAAGCTAACAGATGGCGCTACCGTCGCACTCGTAAATGTGCACGTAAGACAACTTACGACGTCACATTCGTAACCCGTTAACCGCTACACATGTTCACAATCGTATACAAGACATGAATCGCGCAAGAGAAATAATCACAGAGATTCGATACATATACAAGGTTCAACTAAGAACTGTTGGACCACGGCCGGTCCCCAGGCTTCACACATAGCCTGGTGGAAGATCTTCCCTTTTCAATGGAGGAACATTCCAAGTAGCACCTCCATAAACTCTTTAGTTTTTAAACAATAATTTTACCCACGACTTCGTCCGCACAAATTATATACCAGATTTTAAGTCAAATCATAAGCTTTCTAACAAAACAAGTTTCATCAAAATCGGTTCAGTAGTTTTTGCGTGATGCTCTAACAAACAAACAAACAGACAAACAAACAAATAAACAAACAAACAAACAAATAAACAAACAAACACAAATACAAACACCTTAAATGAACAGACAATTTTGGTTTTATTCGCTAATTTCATCCCTCTGCTTTGGAAAAAGGCATAAGTATGAGCATATGCTCACGACTATATTCCCCGAGGGGGTAGTCAGAGATATTCTGAAACTTCAGAACATCCACGTTTCACTAGTAGTACCGAAACTCTGTCCAGTGTGACGGGGAGTGAGCCCGTCGCCACTTATAATGGACAGTAGGTACAATACATGCCTCGAAATTGAAGCATGCAGGTTTCCTCACGATGTAATAATAGTTTAGAGTCGATTATTCTTGGCTGGGCTATTGCAAGCAAGGTTCGTTATGTAACACTGCGACCATAGCTGGTCTATTCTCTATTGTGTTCGCCACAAGCTCACCCATATTTTACACTTACATCCGAACTTATGGTATTTTCTTTTCATTCTCGGGTATGCAGTTTTCCTCACGATGTTTCCCTTCACCGCCGAGCTAGTGATAATCTAAGTATACTATACATGGTGTAACAAAACACCCTAGTAATACTTAAGGGGGTGCTTCAGACCATCAAACTGAACAACTTTCACTATTGAGCCAAGATCGAGAAAAAAAAAATCGCCTGTCCCATACAAAACTGCAGTACCGATTCGACTAAAATGTATGGGACAGCAGATTTTTTTTTTTTTTCTCGATGTTGGCTCCATAGTGAAAGTTGTTCAGTTTGATGGTCTGAAGCACCCCCTTAAGTATTACTAGGGTGTTTTGTTACACCCTGTATACTAATATTATAAAGAGGAAAGATTTGATTTTTTGTTTGTTTGAAATGAATAAATAATCTTCGAAACTACTCGACCGATCTGAATAATTCTTTCACCATTAGAATGCTACATTATCCGTGATGAACATAGGCTAAAAAAACGGCCAAGTGTGTGTCGGGAAGATTCTAAGGCGGTACGAAGTTCGCCGCAGTCATCTAGTGGTAAATACAAGCAAAGCATAGCATAGCATATGCTCACGACTATATTCCCCGAGGGGGTAGTCAGAGATATTCTGAAACTTCAGAACATCCACGTTTCACTAGTAGTACCGAAACTCTGTCCAGTGTGACGGGGAGTGAGCCCGTCGCCACTTGTAATGGACAGTAGGTACGATACATGCCTCGAAATAGAAGCATGCAGGTTTCCTCACGATGTTTTCCTTCACCGAAAAGCCAGTGGTGCTACAAATCGTACATAAATTTCGAAAAACTCATTGGTACGAGTCGGCCTGGACGGGGATCGAACCATCGCCTCCTGCACGGCAGGCAAGGTTACTCGCCACTGGACCACCACGGCTTCCCACTGGACCACCACGGCTTCATAAATACAACCATACATAAATTTCGTAGCCAGTATCAGCAACTAACAATAAAATCGCAACCATAACCATGGTCCTTCGTCCGGATTGAATTTATAAATTAAAATGATAGCTTACCAGTTGCATCGGGTCCGGGAGAGAGAAGCCCATATCGACATCCTGCTTCCACAACACCTCGATGAGGTCCATGTCCTGTTGGAGAGAGATAGACATTAGCTTTTTATAGTATGTACTTCGATCAACAATATATTGTTGATTATATTGTTGATCGAAGAGTATGTATGAAAGAGTTGGGTGATATCGGTCGGAGGAACACGAAGATTGTGAAGTTGCCTGTCTTTTGTACAAAAAGAGAAAAACGCTTTTATAACAAAAATATTCGCACATTACAATATGCTAAATTAAAAAAAAAATATATTCAAAATATCTATGATCCACTATTTTTAATAACTTAAGGGGGCACCGAGCATATCGTGCTACACTCAATCGTAGTCTTTTTTTACCTTCATTCATTTTATCCCTTCAATTCTATTGTATCGAACTGTGTCTAATTTTGTAAGCTGTAATGTACCTACTTAATTTCACTGTCCGAGGGGTGGAGACCTGATGTCCAGAACTGACAGACTCGAAATCGAGCTTAGTTCAGGCATCAGTCTCCCACAATCTCTTTGCACCTACTAATGTACCATGTACCCCATAATTTGTGTAATTTTATTGATTGTGGTGAGAAATAAATACGTTTTTTTTATTTCTAAACAATTAAACAAAATTTCCAAATAAAAAGAATGTCACATTATTTTCATTTTATCGGGTTACTGCGGATTTGTTTTTATAATGTTTGCACTTTTGGCGGTTTTAACGATAATAGCTACAAGCATAAAACATAATAATCCGTAATGTTTCGATAAATTGAAAGCCAATCACGACTACAATGTGACATTCTTGTTTTTGGGAAATGTTGTTTAATTGTTTAGAAATAAAAAAAAATACGATTGAGGACAGCACAATAGGCTCGGTAGGCTCTCAATAGAAACATTTCAAATAATGAATCTTTACCCTAAGAAACATGGGTCGAAAAACGAGACATTATTCTTTGACCTTCTTTTCAATTAGTGCGGGTCAGTCGATCGATCCGACCGAGCGTCGGTGGCGCGTTGCGGAGAGGTATGGACTCCCAATTATGGGGGTCCGGGTTCAAATCCGCACGGACAACATGCCATGTACCAATGAGTTTTTCTAACTTATGTACGTAAAACCGACTGCTCTCAAACGGTGAAGGAAAACATCGTGAGGAAACCTGCATACACTGAAGAAGAAATTCTGATGTGTATGTGAAGTCTACCAACCCGCATTGGGCACGCGTGGTGGACTAATGCCCATACACCCCTCCTTGAGGGTAGGCCTGTGCCCTGTAGTGGGACGTTTATAGGCTGATGATGATGATTTATTTAGTCGATCGATTTTCTATGAGAGGTACAAAAAATTTTTTTCGTTTTCCGACCCATATTCCTTAGGGAAAGTATTTTAGTTTCATTATACAATCTTAACATTATTCTGGTAATTAAAAAATAGTTGGGTAATGTAGGCCACCGAATTACTACCTATGCTTAAAGAAATTAATACAGGGTGTAAAATTTAATACGTTATACAGGGTGTAAGGGACAGCCTTCTGCAGACTGAAACGGTGAACTAAGACCACCAAACTGATCAACTTTCACTATGGAGCCTATCCTGCTATGTATGGGGACAGTAGATTTTTTTTCGCGATTTCGATAATTGTTCAGTTTGATGGTCTGATAATCTCCTTAAAATAGTTTCAGCTAATTTTGTTAGACCTTATGTTATATCAATGTTTCAGACCACCCCTAAAAGGATAACGATCGTGAATTGTCTTAAAAAAGCAGGATTTAAAATTATTACCATTAAAATGTCAAACAAAATTCATTTCATTTTATCTGTCCACACATCTGCGCGCGCGCCGATCACAAAACCGTAATGGCGTCGAAGATTATCTTTATACCGATCTATGTTTTACATCTATTAAATGTCTGACAGATTTTTTGCAAAAAAAGTTGCATTTAACATTTAAGTCAAACATGGTTTTTCCCGCCAAAGCTCTTCTACAGGGTGTTAGGTAACTACTTTAAGAGGGCTATCGGAGTCCAGTGGCGCCCTCACCACAATAATAAAGATTTCTCAATAAAGAAAACCTAAATTAAAAAAGTGCTCGACAGATAAACTACAAAAGCCTTCAAGCTATTTTCATAGAATACTTTTATAGGTTTTTTAAAGGTCTAAAGATACAAATTTTGAATAAAGAAAAAAACGGTTGCTTTTGTTTTTATTCGAAATTATTTACAAGTAGAATGTTTAGAACCTATAAAAGTATTGTATAACAATGGCTTGAAGGCTTTTGTAGTTTATCTGTTGAGCCCTTTTTTAATTTAGGCTTTCTTTATTGAGAAATCTTTATTATTGTGACGAGGGCGCCACTGGACTGCGATAGCCCGAATACAATCACCCCTTAAGAGTAAGGGGTGATTGTATTCATGACAATTAACAACTTTGCCTAAAAATGTTGAGCTTTCCATACTAAATGCAATTAGCTGTTGTACTTTTGTATGAAAAGTTGAATTTCTCCGTTGTTCCTTTGGAAAAGTTGTTCAGTATCATGGATACAATCACCCATTAAAGTAATGCTACTGTTTAAACTAACGCTCCGTAAAAGATCAAAGAAAAAAATTTTAACAAAAAATTAAAACCGCCTTCAAAAAAACTAAAAAGTTAAAAAATAATATTGCAGCCTATGACTTTTTCGTTCGCATCATAAGAACATTAATTTGTTTTATTGAAGTCGCTGTCAAGCCGGTACGATTCGCGACAGGGCTTGCATTTTTTGGCTTGGCTTGACACCGACTTCTATAAAACAAATTAATGTTCTTATGATGCGAACGAAAAAGTCATAGGCTGCAATATTATTTTTTTACTTTTTAGTTTTTTTGAAGGCGGTTTTAATTTTTTGTTAAAATTTTGTTTATTTCACAATTTTTAGTGGTGAATTCATTAGTTCGATTTAATAGGAGTGCTTTAAATTAACAAAGGCACTAGTCGGCACTACAATTTTCGAAGGTTCCCCTCGATTTCTCTGGGATACCATCATCAGATCCTGGATTCCTTACCATGGTACCACCCTCGGAACATCTTCTTTCCAACAAAAAAAGAATCATCAAAATCGGTTCATAAACGACGAAGTTATCCGCGAACACACATAAAAAAAAAAAAATATATATATACGGTCGAACTGAGAAACCTCCTCCTTTTTTGAAGTCGGTTAAAAAAATAAAACCGCCTTCAAAAAAACTAAAAAGTTAAAAAATAATATTGCAGCCGATGACTTTTTCGTTCGAATCATAAGAACATTAATTTGTTTTATGATATGGTTTCAGCTTAGATTGGTCCACCCCATTTCTTCGCGTAGGTATGTGTCTATTTGTTTCGTCCTACCATAGGGCCTTAAGATGGTCATCTCTATTCTTTAATTACTTTTATACAAAATTAATTACTTAATCTGTGGTAAGCCTCAAGCCGTAACATAATAAAAGAAAAAAAAATCCACATAAAGGCGAAATAAACCAAAGCGCCCTTCGAATAAGGTTCAAATAAAAGTAACAAACAGCGTAAGCGCCTTTTAGATTCAAATCCTATCTTCAGACCCGTCTAAGAAAAGTCTGCTCTAATTACGATGCAATAGAGTAAGTTTTTGTTTGAATGTGAAAAATGAATTTTACTGCCAATCAACTGTATCCGTCCGCATTTAAAGTGTTACTATGAGTTTAAAACTCATTCTTAACTCGCTTTCCAAGTGTTCCTCATATTTTTTCTTCACTCGAATGAAAAATCGCAGCTCTTGTGGAAGAGTGGATAACTGTTTTACGAAAACCCGTTCGTCGAAATCACGGTTCAAAACCGTTTCGTTCGACGAAAGAACTGTTCAACGAAAGCGTGCTTTCGTCTAAATTTTAAGGCAAAATAGCCTTAAAATGTCGTTGCTATTTGGGATGGAGTATAGTTATAACAAGCGTGACCAAAAAACATAGGTAAATACTATACTATAATCAAATTCAATTCAGACTCAGACATAGGTAGGTAATCACAATCAGTTACTGACCCAAATTATTAAACGCTTTTTAACCCCCGCCGACGATGCAAAAAGAGAGGTGTTATAAGTTTGTTTGTGTATCTGTCTGTGGTATCTTAGCTCCCAAACGGATGAACCGATTTTCGTTCAGTTTTTTTGTCATCGATAATTTTTATCCCGAGCGTTCTTAGCTATGTTTCTTGAAAATCGGTTCAATAGTTTTGAATTTGATGTAACTTTAAAAATTATGAAATAACATTAAATTACAAATTTAAAAAACCCCAAGTAACGCCAAAAAAAACATTTTGAAAGTAAAAAATAATTCGGTCACCCATTATTTTTGTATTGCGGTCCCCTACGCATTAATTGCCCTATAATATCTTATAGATACCTAATTAAAAAGTAAAACATACCTACATTACAATCCGGGCGAATTAACTTGGCACCTGGCTCGCACGTGGCTCGGAATTTCACACCCCTCCTTCTACCCCCCGCGGGACCCCGCCGTCGCCGTGCGAGGCCGTAGCATAGCATTTCAGTTACCGTTGCACGTGTCCCTAAGCTTTAGCATTTTCGAGTTATTCTTTCCGAGTTTTCCTAGTTTTTTATTCCGAGCCACGTGCGAGCCAGGTGCCAAGTTAATTCACCCGTGTTGTACTTACATCGTGCATCATACACAAATAATAGGTGACCGAATTATTTTTTACTTATTCAATTTCTTTTTTTGGCATTGGGGTTTTTACATTTTTTTTGCTTCCTGTAAAATTGCATTTGTGTAAGTCAGATGTTATTGATTCTTAACCGTCGATATAAAATGTTGGTTTGGTTAATTTCGTTAAAACATTGTAAAAAATACAATATCCTTCGAGTCTACGAATAAGAATAACTATAGACATAGAAGAATAACTCTAAACAAAAGCAACATAATTTTTGGCACCTAATGAAAAATGTAATTTTGTATGAGTTTTGGCGGCAAGGTGTAGTTTTAATAGTACAAAATTAGAACACGGTGTAGTTTTTTTGGTGCCACTTTTTGAGCTTGATTTACATTTCTATACATTCTAAATTCGTAGCTTCGAGTACTTAACACTAATCCAACAAACAGTGAGTTACGATGGTAGCACTGCGCTTAGCCCTATAGGGGCTCGGATAAATTAGCTCGGCGGGACGCCGCCAGCCATCGCCATGCGATATCGGTTAGTTTTGTATATTATGTATGTATTTAATTGTATTATGTTTGTGTAGTGAGCATCGATGTTACATAAAAGTATTACTTACTAGCGGCCCGTCCCGGCTTCGCACGGGTGGACGTCTAATCTTTTCTAGCAATAAATATAGCCTATGTTACTCAGGGTGAATGCAGCTTTCTAATGGTGAAAGAATTTTTTAAATCGGCCCAGTACTTTTTGAGCCTATTCATTACAAACATACAAACATACAAAAATAGGTACAAATCTTTCCTCTTTATAATATTAGTGTAGATATAATATTAGTGTAGATAGTGTAGATGTAGATGTTATTCCGTAGGCTTCTAAGCGCGCCGCGCATACGAACGAACTGCCGCCCTATGTCCAATCAAAGTCAATGAATTTTTTTAAATAGGATCTATGGATCTAAAACAATAGGATATAAAGGTAAAGGTAGGTAGGGTTGGCTAGTTTGTAATAGCTGCCAGTAGATGTCGCTCACGTCCCCTCAAGACGCAACAGATTGAAAAATTCGTTCTCTGGCTAGTGGACTCGGTAGCGAAATTGGATAACGCACTTCCCCGGTTTGGAAGGGTGCGGGTTCAAGTCCCGCCCGAGACTTAATTTTTCAATCTTTAATTTGATTCGAAATAGCACAACATGGCTGTAACATGTTCAAAATCAATAATATTTGAAATAAAGGTAAAATACTTATTCCAATTAAAAGCACAATATACCATAAATAATTGAATCCGCAACGCAGGCTTCGTCAAAATATTAAGCACACATATCTACAGGGTGAAATTGATATCATTAGCATCCTTTTAAAGTAAGAGTCTACCCATCAAACTGAACAACTTTCACTATGGGAGCAAACCGATCGGAGCAACCAAAAAAAATTTTACTACCCGACTCAAATGTATGCAACAGCTGATTTTTTAGTTGCTCCGATCGGTTTGCTCCCATAGTAAAAGTTGTTCAGTTTGATGGGTAGACTCTTAGTTTAAAAGGATGCCAATGATATCAATTTCACCCTGTATATCCGCTACAAGCTTCGTCAATGGCAGCACACAAGATAAAATCCGCATGCAAGCTTCGTCAGACTATCACTAACTTAATCTAAAGGCACTGCCCTGCGCGACGCTGGCTCAAAGGTCCCAAAGATGCTGGCCGCATTGCCCCTCTGGATGGCCAGAGAAATTCTCTGCACCAGCACTGGTAGCATGCACACCCGCGATAGCCGTGATACGGCTTTATCACGTCTTTTATCTCGTTCGTTCGCGCGCAAAGAACGAGATAAAGGACGTGATAAAGCCATATCACGGCTATCGCGGGTGTGCATGCTACCAGTGCAGATAGGCTCCCGAGCGTGGGTCCCCCCTTTAGTTCGCATCCGCTGCCCTATCTCCCTAACAAAGTCCTTGGCATCGACTCCCCAAGGGCCTCCAGTCTCAAAGGCAGCCGGCACGAAATCATACCCTTGCTCCAGGTTGGCATATATCGTCCGCTTTAGCCTCGCCGCCCGCTCTGCGGCAGAGCCAGCAAAACTAATAAACAACTAACTAACTATAAAACTAGTCTCTGCACGATACGGCTTTATCACGTCTTTTATCTCGTTCTTATGCGCGCGAACGAATGAGATAAAAGACGTGATAAAGCCGTATCACGGCTATCGCGGGTGTGCATGCTACCAGTGCTGGAGTGCGATTTTTGAACCTCATTCGCTGAGATGCATATCGCCACAGTAATTTTGACATTTTCAACTGCTGAACTCAGCGAATGAGATTCAAAAATCGCACTCCTGTGCTTTAAATTTGTCATGTTTCCGGTGAAATGTAGTTTCAATTTTCAATGCTAGGATTAATTTAAGATTTGTATGAAAAACTTAGAGCTACGATAACTTTAAAACTGATAGCCTACCTATTACCTAGATAATGGTTTCTATTCTATTGTGATTTGTGACTGTTGAAATTGAGAATGGTTTCGTTGCTATTTGGAATGGAATATCGTTACCGTTTACTCTGCCATCTATAGAAAAAATAATGGAACTATATCAAACACTATCATCTGTCGAAAACTTGGCAAAGTATTTGGTACAGCGCCATCTGTATTGCGCGCTTTGAACTAGGACGGACTGCCATAGCCTCAGCTTAGAGTCAACTTATTGCTACTCGACAACAGATGGCGTGTGTAGTACACACGAAAATGAATAAGGAATTTAATTTTGTCAATATTTCGCCCACAACCAACTAATTTGATACCTACTATTTTAACAAAATAATTATGTCTTCTTTTTCTCATTAATTTCCTCATGATCAAGAGTTTATTTCTTTGAAGATGACGAAAATTTTAAATATGCATAAAAATTAACATTAACGGTGCAAATTAACAAATAGTACTATATAAAATCAAATTTATTTCAAAAAAATATTATAAGAACTGATTACTTAGTTCGTTTCTATATTATCAACAAAGAAAATTTCACGAACAAGCTTCGGAAAAACAACAAGAGATGGCGCTGGATTCATTACAAAGAAAACCTTCTAGAACGTGATTTCAAGGAAAATCGTTTTTTCTACCTAAAAAAGAGGTCGGTCACGGTCAAGGCGAACGTTAGATAGGCAGCTTGTGTTTTTTATTGCATATGATTCGTAAACGAACTATAAATACGTCTACCATCACCGAGTGCGTAAGTTTTCGCATGTTCATTCAACACACGCGCGGAAAACGCGAGCATCAAGCAATTATAACCCTTATCGCCTGGAAATAGAAGTGATTTTAAAAGACTTTATATTTTGAATAAGCTACATATGCGATAAGCGGCTTTACCGCATCGACCTAAGTATTTTTAGGGTTCCGTACCCAAAGGGTGAAAACGGGGACCTATTACTAAGCCTATGTTGTCCGTCCGTCCGTCCGTCTGTCCTACCTATATTTAGGGCTGTAACTTTTGAACCGTGAGAGCTAGATAGTTGAAATTTTCACACAATGTCCGTTATTACGGCGGATTTGTTAACAAATAATAAAAATTTCAAAAAGTAAAAAATTTATGGTGTCCTCATAGAAGAAATTAGTTTTTTTCAACGTTTTTTCTTCTCGCTCTATAGTAAAAACGGTAATACATACAAGCGTCAAACTTAGTGTGATTATAGAACAAACTCTACAGAATAACAACAAAAAATAAAAACCGGCCAAGTGTGAGTCGGTCTCGAACTAAAGGTCCCAGTCAAAAATTTTTTTTTTTCTAAGTTAATAATGTTGTGTTCTGTGGTGGTGTGGTACGGAACCCTCGGTGCGCAAGTAGCCCGACTCGCACTTAACCGGTTTTTATTTTATTACTCATACGTAGTAAAGACGTAATAGTAATGATAGTTGATTCAATACACAACCTTATAACGTCTAACATAGAGGCTAATTTAAAAACCATTGATTTAGCTTGCTTGCGCCTATGACGATTGCAATTATTTTATTTTCAACTAGCATTGTGATGTCATTTATACGAGGTGTAAAATAAAATGCGTCACGTTCCATTAGAGTTTTCTATCGAACAGCAGATATTTTTCGCGATTTCGATGTTGGCTCCATAGTGAAAGTTATTTAGTTTTATGGTATGGAGTGCGATTTTTGAATCTCATTCGCTGAGTTCAGCAGTTGAAAATGTCAAAATTAGTATGAAGATACGCATCTTTCCACTGCTGATTTGACTTTCAAAAATCGCACTCCTGATGTATGATTTTTGAAAGTCAAATCAGAATTAAAAATAAAAAGATGCATATCTCCATAGTAATTTTGACATTTTCAACTGCTGAACTCAGCGAATGAGATTCAAAAATCGCGCTCCTGAAGCGGGGTGTTCTCCGGGATCTTTAGCACAAGCCCGACACACACTTGACCGGATTTTTATTTTACATTTTATTATATTATTTTATTTTCATTTTTTGTTTTTGAGGTGTTTGCACTATAATCATAACAAGTTTGACGCTTGCATGTTTTACCGTTTTTACGATAGAAAAAACGTTGATAAAAGGGCCATTATTTTATTCAGGGTACAATTTGGATAAAATTTTATTTTCTTTAATTGTGTAAATTCTATTTTTACCGTTTTATGACGATTTTTGTTCATCATTGTTTATAGTAATCGTTAAAGACATTTGCAGCGAGATGTTTACTTGCTACTTCTTACTTTTATTGATATTTTTTAACCGACTTCAAAAAAAGGAGTAGGTTCTCAGTTCGACCGTATATATATATTTTTTTTTTTTAATGTGTGTTCGCGGATAACTTCTTCATTTATGAACCGATTGTAATGATTCTTTTTTTGTTGGAAAGGAGATATCCCAAGGGTGGTCCCATGATAAGGAAACCAGGATCTGATGATGGCATCCCAGAGAAATCGAGGGGAACCTTCGAAAATCGTACTGCCGACTAGTGCGTTTTTTAATTTAAAGCACTCCTATTAAATCGAACTAATGAATTCACCACTGAAAATTGTGAAATAAACAAAATTTTAACAAAAAATTAAAACCGCCTTCAAAAAAACTAAAAAGTTAAAAAATAATATTGCAGCCTATGACTTTTTCGTTCGCATCATAAGAACATTAATTTGTTTTATAGAAGTCGGTGTCAAGCCAAGCCAAAAAATGCAAGCCATGTAGCGAATCGTACCGGCTTGACAGCGACTTCAATAAAACAAATTAATGTTCTTATGATGCGAACGAAAAAGTCATAGGCTGCAATATTATTTTTTAACTTTTTAGTTTTTTTGAAGGCGGTTTTAATTCAGCAAAATAACCACTGCGTTACCGCCCCTCAAAATTATATTGCATTTCAAACACAAACAACTGAGTTACCGTAATTTACTAAAAAGTATAGTAAACTAGTATTTTAGTTTAAGTCCTACGTTTTTCTAAGACTGGAGTGCGATTTTTTAATCTCATTCGCTGAGTTCAGCAGTTGAAAATGTCAAAATTACTGTGGAGATATGCATCTTTCTACTGCTGATTTGACTTTCAAAAATCATACTTCAGGAGTGCGATTTTTGAAAGTCAAATCAGCAGTAGGAAGATGCGTATCTCCATAGTAATTTTTACATTTTCAACTGCTGAGTTCAACGAATTCAAAAAAAACGATTCAAAAATCGCACTCCTGATTTCTTATTCGGTAGCTACCGATAACCGTTTTATTGTTGAATTTACCTATTTTACTAACAAAATCGCTTTTGTTCCGTTGCCTTTGAAGGGGACCGGATTATGGTACCCTGAATAAAATAATGACCCAAAAACTATTTTTTATGTAGGTATAATAAGAATTTAGCGCCGAATCTAGCGCAATTTTAAGCCGCAAAAATTTTTCAATTTTTTTCACAGTTTTAGCGCCCAATCGATTTTTTGAGGTGGCAGCCCTGGCGTGTGATAAATAAACAGATATACTTCACACAATAATGAACGCACAAAATCAATAAACTTTAAACTAAGCGATGTATTATGCCATCAAATTTGTTGGCAATTAAATTGTGACGCAAAACCGTCCCGTGTGTGTTCGAAAACGAAAGTTCGACACGTGTTGTGTTATTTATACGTTTGTTATGAACTTACTATTAGAAATAGGGTGTAAACAATATATATATCTATACATAAATAACGTGCACTGGCACATAATGTAGTAGTATTACACATGGCCACTTCCTACCCCCCACTAACTTCAGATATCCCACCTCGCATATCTTGGACAATGTAACACAAATTATCTAGTCATATAATTATAGTGCCAGAATCTCTCTCTTTATTCTAAAGCATAGAGACTAGAGTCCGCATCAATTTACGATTGTAGTTATTTTCTTTTGTCGTATGACTAAGAACTGGTATTTATTTTATCTCGCTAGGGTGATGGGAAACTGTGCTATGGACACAAAGTCGCGGGCTCGTAAATACATAAAATGAATTAAGATTTTCCGACAAAAATGACAATTTATCACAAAAACTCCCTAGTTTTCTGCGTTCTACCTGGTTCGTTGGACCTCTAGCCTCTACATTATCGATCTGCTAGGGTGAACGCACCATTTTGGGCCAGACTCCAGACGTCGCGGCCGATGCACTTGCAACTTGGCAATGACCTGGCCACTCTTTGTTGAGTTACCTCTTCCCTGGGTCACTTTAGTTCGGTGATCTTTTAGCTTACGATATTTCCCAGTGTAGTAGGTATGAGATATCTAAATTATAGCATAGCCTATGCTCACGACTATATTCCCCGATGGGGTAGTCAGAGATATTCTGAAACCTCAGAACATCCACGTTTCACTAATACCGAAACTCTGTTCAGTGTGACGGGGAGTGAGCCCGTCGCCACTTGTAATGGACAGTGAGCTCAATACATGCCTCGAAATTGAAGCATGCAGGTTTTCTCACGATGTTTTCCTTCACCGAAACGCCAGTGGTGTTACAAATCGTACATAAATTCCGAAAAACTCATTGGTACGAGTCGGCCTGGACGGGGATCGAACCATCGCCTCCTGCACGGCAGACAAGGTTACTCGCCAATGGACCACCACGGCTTCTAATATCTAAATTATTACAGGGTGAAATTGATATCATTAGCATCCTTTTAAACTAAGAGTCTACCCATCAAACTGAACAACTTCTAACGGGACAACTCCAACTCTGAACTTTTAACGTGAGCAAATGTGTGCATTTACTTGCTCCCATAGTAAAAGTTGTTCAGTTTGATGGGTAGACTCTTAGTTTAAAAGGATGCTAATGATATCAATTTCACCCTGTACAGGCTGATGATGATGATTACTATTTAAATATATTATTTAATTATACAAACACACAAACTTGAAGGCTTCAAACTCATTTAGCATAACCTCAGTACGAATATTTTAAGCAGTACAACATCTCAACGATGAATAATAAACGGCCAAGTGCATATCGGGCCACGCGCAGGGTAGGGTTCCGTAGTTGCCCGTCACAATATATTGACTTAGAAGTGGCTTTTTGTTTTCAAATCAAATCAAATCAAATAATTTATTTCAGACAAGATGTCCATATACAACGTGTTAATAAATTAGCGCAAAACCTCATACACCCAAACTGATTTATAACAAAATAATTAGATTGAAACAATAATTTCATTATTTTGATAGTTAAAATTTAAAGTTATTAGCATTTTAAGTTTTGAGGCGAAAATGATTTGTTATCATTTCAGCACTGAAAGAAAGCGCTAACGTACTCATGCATACATTTTTATAATCCTGTTTTGGTAGTAAGTAGGGTGAGTGTGTCCGTGCGGTGGGTTGACATCGGGTTCAGAAAATTTGAAATTTTGCAAAAAAATTAATCAATATTTGGAAAAAAATTACCTATGTTGAAACCATGATAATTCGACTGTGCTCTCGATTCTAAACAAACTAATTTCTAGTTTTGCGTTAATTCATTAAAACGTTGTAGTGTTAGTAAGGCGGTGTCCTATTGCCATCGCACGCGCGATGGTGCGATGCGATGTGATCTTACTGATGGGTAATTCTCCGAAATTTTACAAATCGTTGAAATTTTTCCATAGAAAATTTGGTAATTTGAAAAATTTCTGAGAATTACCCATCAGTACGATCACATCGCATCGCACCATCGCGCGTGCGATGGCAATAGGACACCGCCTAATAGTTAGTATACATGTATCTTACAGCTAGTGTTAGTAACAAAACATTTTGTTTTATTTTAAAAACCCGGTATGGAGCTTCACCCAGTGATGTAACAGCGGGGAGTCCCACCGGTCTTTAAGCACGCTCAGGAGACCGTTGGTGCTGGCTCGGAGCCTGCTCAACATGGAGGCGCACCGTCTTCTCAATATAGCATAGAAGTCGTCCGTGTGCGCCTCCGCAAACATTCCCGACGCACTACAATGCCGCGCCAGCCCCATCAGTATCCTGAATGCGTTATTATACTGTACGCGTAGGTCGCTGTATGGCCGCTGCGTATACCGGGTCCAAAGGCTGCACGTGTAGAAAGACTGACAAAATGCTTTAAAAAGTGTGATTTTTACTTGTTTCGTACATCGTGCAAACCTTCGTGCCAGCATATTACAACGGACAGTCAGCGACCTACGCTCCCTCTCAATATCGCAGTTACCCCTGAGATCATCAGTGACCCAATGGCCCAAGTACTTAAACTTTGTCACCCATCCTAGGGGAGTGCCACTGAGTGAGGCGGTGTCCTATTGCCATCGCACGCGCGATGGTGCGATGCGATGTGATCGTACTGATGGGTAATTCTCCGAAATTTTACAAATCATTGAAATTTTTCCATAGAAAAATTTGAAAATTTGAAAAATTTCGGAGAATTACCCATCAGTACGATCACATCGCATCGCACCATCGCGCGTGCGATGGCAATAGGACACCGCCTGAGACTCCAGGTATATTGGAGTAGTTGATAGTGTTAGTCCTAAACATCATCAGCTCACTCTTCTTGACATTGTACTTGAGCCCGTGGTTTTATACTTTGCACTTTAAAGCCACAGACCTGAAAAAAAGACGGACGGAATCTCATCTAATCAAAAGTGAAGCACCCATTTATATGAGTGTGCGTGCTGTCGCCCTGTTGCGCGGGACAAAATGGCGGCGGGTTGTAGCACCTGCGCCTAGAACTGGTGCGTCTGTGTGAGTGTAGGTGCTTTGTAGAACAAACGAAATTTGTAGCACCTTGCTGCTTCACCTCTTTTTAATGTGACATTACGTCCGTCTTTTTTTTAGGTCCGTGTTTAAAGCTTGATATTTCGCTAACGGATCCCTTAATCCAAAATGGTTTTCAAAAATAATTAAACAGCCACTATACAGAGTGTAACAAAACACCCAATAATAGTATACAAAGGGG
Source organism: Agonopterix subpropinquella (assembly GCA_922987775.1). Lineage (NCBI taxonomy): Eukaryota > Metazoa > Arthropoda > Insecta > Lepidoptera > Depressariidae > Agonopterix > Agonopterix subpropinquella. The sequence continues at coordinate 8,305,527 of OV277718.1, read as the reverse complement.
TGGTTTATATTTAGACCATCAAACTGAATAATTTTTACAATGGAGCAAACATAGGAAAAAAAAGTCTGTTGTATGGGACATTTGAATCAAATAGGTAGGTAGGTGGATTTTATTGTCTGTCGGTTTGTTTGTTTGTTTGATCAAGCAACACGCAAAAACTACTGAACCGATTTTGATGAAACTTTTTTAAATTCACTTAGGCTGCCTGTCCATTGACGCGGAGCTGGCTGGCGGAGCGGGGAAGCGGAGTTTTATTAACAGGGCTATCGCAGTCCAGTGGCGCCCTCATCACATTAAAAAAGATTTCTCAATAAATAAAGCCTAAATTAAAAAAGTAATCAACACGAACACTACAAAAGCCTTCAAGCTATTTTCATAGAATACTTTTATAGGTTTTTTAAAGGTCTAAACATACAAATTTTGAAAAAAGAAAAAAAACGGCCGCTTTTGTTTTTATTCGCAATTGTCTAAAAGTGGAATGTTTAGAACCTATAAATAGTACATTACTGCAGCGGCCAGCAACAGAGGCATTGATGGACGAACGTGTAAATGTGGGCCGAGGCGAAGCCGAGGCACACATACGTAAGTCCAGCAATGCCTAGTTGTGGCCAAGGCTTGTATAGTACTTTTCTCAAATAATGCGCGGAAATTAAAACAGTAAATTTTCTCAAATAATTCGCGGAAATTAAAACTCTTTTCAAAATCAATGACGAACAACGAACAACAATTTTTTTTTTCAATAAACAGCTTTCTATTTGCAAGCCAGTTCGATATTTAAATAAAACCTTTGATGAGTTACCTCCTTGGTCGCCATGTTTCGGAGAAAAAGATCGTTCCATTTTTAAATTACACGACAGATATGAGTTTACTATGTAATTTATTTGGCCGCTAAACACGACAGATATGGATTTTCATACAAACATTGCCGGCCGCTGCGCGCATGTATTTGGCCAGTACAGCAATTTCGATTTATCTCGAAGAAGGTTGTCAAAATAATGCTCACATTTCCAAGCATGTTTGAGAAAAGTATTGTATAACAATGGCTTGAAGGCTTTAGTAGTGTTCGAGTTGATTACTTTTTTTAATTTAGGCTTTCTTTATTGAGAAATCTTTTTTAATGTGATGAGGGCGCCACTGGACTGCGATAATCTCGCCCGAGATTTTATGCAATCCTGATTGGTTAATATTTCCTCGCTACTCCGCTCTGCCAGCTAGCTCGCGTCAATGGACAGGCACCCTTAAAATCTGGTATATAATTTATGCGGACGAAGTCGCGGGTTAATTTACTCAAAAATTCTTGAGGCCACCTACTCTTATTAGGACGTTTTTAAGAGCTACGAGTCGTGTCACGGTATGAATGGAGTGTACGGCGAAGTTTAACGTACCGTCACAGTGATATTGAACTCTAAAGAGATCAACGCACCATTCGCCAAGGTTTTAGACGAAAATTCACCAACTTACCGGCTTCTACGCTTTTTAGGGTTCCGTACCCAAAGGGTAAAAACGGGACCCTATTACTAAGCCTACGTTGTCCGTCCGTCCGTCCGTCCGTCCGTCTGTCCGTCTGTCCGTCTGTCCGTCCGTCTGTCCTACCTATTTAGGGCTGTAACTTTTGAACCGTAATAGCTAGATAGTTGAAATTTTCTCAGATTATGCGTTATTACGGCGGATTTGTTAACAAATAATAAAAATGTCAAAAAGATAAAAATTAAGGGGGGTTCTCAACAAGAAACTAATTTTTATCAACGTTTTTTCTTCACGCTCTATCGTAAAAAAGGTAATACATACAAGCGTCAAACTTAGTGTGATTATAGAGAAAACTCTACAGAATAACAACAAATACTAAAAACCGGCCAAGTGTGAGTCGGTCTCGCGCTAAAGGTCCCGGACAAAAAAAGTTTTTTTTCCTAGTCTTCTCTGGTGGTGTGGTACGGAACCCTCGGTGCGCGAGTAGCCCGACTCGCACTTGACCAGTTTTATTAAACGCTATGGAATGGGTTTGCAGAGAGTACCGCCGCAAAAATTAAATAAATTTAATTAAATCTACATAATTAATATACCTACCTATCTTTATTCTAATAAAGAATTAAAGTTAGGTACAAATAAGGCGGTCTTATTGCTGAAAATAGATTTCTTCCGTTCCAGACAACCTTTTGGGGTGAAGGAATTTGCAACGAATATAATTAATAAAAGAAAAATAGAAAGGAGAAATTTCTCTATGGGATCGGCCGATCGGGGAAATGGACGAAACCGGGAAGTGGACGTTCGGGTCCATAGTGGTCGTTCGGAGAAAAGGCCGTAACTGATCTGATCCCGAGAAACATATGTCCCGAGTAGGTTTGCAGTTTTGTATGGCACACAATTTTTTTCGCGATTCGGATGTTAGTCTCATAATTAAAACTCTGTATTATAGTGTGTAAGGAAACGTATCATTAACCTTTAAACCACATACTCTACCCATCAAACTGAACAACTTTTACTATGGGAGCAAACCCATCAGCGCAAAAAATCTGCACTGCAGCGCCTACTCGACGTAAATATATTAGACAAAAGTTTTTTTTTCCTGACAGGTTTACTCTCCCATAATCAAAGTTGTTCAGTTTGATATGTAGAGTATGTGGTTTAAATAATGATACTTTAACACCCTGTATACCTACTACTACCTAAAGTGTAAAAGTGCGGATCAGATGAAACAACCGTTCCGTTTTTATTCATTTGTACTACGGAACCATAAAAAAGTTCGTATGTACGATAAAGCCTCGTACTGTATTCGAACCTGTGACCCTCGTTTCAACAGGTAGGTTCGCTACCAACTGAGCTATCGATTCATAGATTTATATCAGTTGATGTTGGAGTAACCATATTAGTCAGCACTCAATGTTGATGCCATAGAGTAAATAAATTATACACAACAGAGGGTCAATGCCCATACTAAGAAAGTTGCCACCTTCTTAGTTGAAAACTCGCGCAAGTACAGCGCCGGTGGTGAGTAACGGTACTACAGCAATGTTTAATTACGTTAAAATACGTGTTAAACACACCTGTTATTAAAATTTTTAAGAAAATTAATCTATAATTTATTTCCGTGGAACAAAATTCAAATAATAGTGATCTAATAACGTTTTCTCAAACATGCTTGGAAATGTGAGCATTATTTTGACAACCTTCTTCGAGATAAATCGAAATTGCTGTACTGGCCAAATACATGCGCGCAGCGGCCGGCAATGTTGTATGAAAATCTTAGACTAATTAATGAAAATCCATATCTGTCGTGTTTTGCGGCCAAATAAATAACATAGTAAACTCATATCTGTCGTGTAATTTAAAAATGGAACGATCTTTTACTCCGAAACATGGTGACCAAGGAGGTAACTCATCAAAGGTTTTATTTAAATTTCGAACTGGCTTGCAAATAGAAAGCTGTTTATTGAAAAAAAAAAAAATTGTTGTTCGTTGTTCGTCATTGATTTTGAAAAGAGTTTTAATTTCCGCGAATTATTTGAGAAAATTTATTGTTTTAATTTCCGCGCATTATTTGAGAAAAGTACTATACAAGCCTTGGCCGCAACTAGGCATTGATGGACTTACGTATGTGTGCCTCGGCTTCGCCTCGGCCCACATTTACACGTTCGTCCATCAATGCCTCTGTTGCTGGCCGCTGCAGTAATGTACTATTTCTCAAACATGCTTGGAAATGTGAGCATTATTTTGACAACCTTCTTCGAGATAAATCGAAATTGCTGTACTGGCCAAATACATGCGCGCAGCGGCCGGCAATGTTGTATGAAAATCCATATCTGTCGTGTTTAGCGGCCGAATAAATTACATAGTAAACTCATATCTGTCGTGTAATTTAAAAATGGAACGATCTTTTACTCCGAAACATGGCGACCAAGGAGGTAACTCATCAAAGGTTTTATTTAAATTTCGAACTGACTTGCAAATAGAAAGCTGTTTATTGAAAAAAAAAATAACTAATTGTTATTCGCATAGAAATATTAATTTACTACGTGTTATTCGTTGTTCGTCATTGATTTTGAAAAGAGTTTAAATTTCCGCGAATTATTTGAGAAAATTTATTGTTTTCATTTCCGCGCATTATTTGAGAAAAGTACTATACAAGCCTTGGCCACAACTAGGCATTGATGGACTTACGTATGTGTGCCTCGGCTTCGCTTCGGCCCACATTTACACGTTCGTCCATCAATGCCTCTGTTGCTGGCCGCTGCAGTAATGTACTATTAATTAAGATTTATCTCTCGTTCAGGCCAGTAGCGACATCTGTTTGCGCCAAGACTATACTAAATCTAAAATGTATGGAACTGTCTTGATACTAAATGAATCACCACCTGACACAAGGTCATTCCAAACTGAACTTTATTGCCATGGAGTTAGTGTCCAAGGTGGTGAGGTGACTAGTCTGCAAGCGATGCAAGGATATCGCATGTAGGTTAGAATCTTAGAATTATGTTCCTAATAGTTCCTATACAAGGTTCTAACAAATATAATTAGTACAAGTTAATTTTTGCATCTTGTAATTGTCCTGGTAATTAGGTACTAAGGTAGAATACTTAAAAAAAAACAATACCACCCGTTCATTCAACTCCAATATCTTACAGCTAAAGATAATATTTCAAAAGAAATAATTTATCTAAGCCAATGTTAACAATGAAATTAGATAATTACTAAATGACATTGACCTACGTCCGTCCGTTGTCAAGGCGAAGTCTGCTAGTTACGCAATCAGCGCCATCTATCTTTCATATTCGATACTCACTAGTAGTCATAAACAATCTAGAGAAATAGGTCCACAAAAAATGTTTACTCTTTATTTTTTCCTCAGAGTAAGGATCTCTTTATTCTAAAGCATAGAGCCCGCATCAATTTACGATTTTAGTTAGTCTGTTTTGTCTTATGACGTACCTTTAATAGTAGAAGGAGACGGAACTATAGATATTTATTTATGCGGCTGTCCACTTTTTTCGTACTAGTGTGTGAAAAGTGACCGTAATCATTAGAGCAGTTGTAAATTTGGTTGGTCTCTTTTGTTCATACTACTTGACATCACACACTTAAACACAAAGTAAAGTTTTTCCTTTAAAGTAAATTTTTTACCAGTTATGCAACGATTATTTGTTTAGAAATTCGATGCTGATTACGATTATTATCCAGGGTCTTATAAGGGACATGCAACGATTTTTTACTGTGCAATCAATAGACGTCCATCGGCTGAGATGATGATGATGATGATGAATCAATAAAAAATCCTTCTACTTAATTTTATTTTATTTTGTTTTATTCAGGATAACAACAGCCTTAGTTACATGATTTACAATAATGTTTACATTACATAAGGTAACTATCAGAGGTAGGTAGGTAGGTATGCAATCATGATCAATAATAATAGGTTAAGGTTGGATTGCATGCCGATTACGATCATGGCATAAAAGTAACAATATTTGAAAATAAGCCATAGATAGTTTACAGGTGTGGTACGCTCCCCACAAGGTGGAACGACGACCTGGCGAAGGCGGCAGGAACCCTTTGAATGGCAGCGCAGGTCCGGTCGTTGTGGCGATCCTTGGGGGAGGCCTATGTCCAGCAGTGGACGTCTATCGGCTGAGATGATGATAATGAATATCCAGTTTTTACGTGATGCGTATAAACAAATAAACTGACAAAAAGACATAAAATATTACCGGTTGAAAAATTTAAAATCGCTCAAATAAAACACTGCAAAAAGGCTTTAATTCTCTCGCACTAACACCTAAGAAAAACAAAAGGTGGTTTATGACCGGGGAACAACACGGAAAAGAAAAACGTAACGTACAAAAAAAATTGAATAAAATCTAAATTAATTAATGCCGACCAGCGCGCACGCACCCAAACCGTGTCAAATGTTAAAAGAGTACATTTACAATTATAAACAGTCCGTCGAACGATCGCAGTCTACTTGAAGTACTTACAATAATTTTTCCACAAAGGTACTAAAAGGGAAAACAAAGAAATCGTGTCGTAAACAAAACTACATTTGACACAATAAAACTCGTTTTGTGAAACGATTTTCCGTTATTTTAATGGAGTACGGACGGTGAAATCCAAAAACTAAATGATTTAGACCATAAACCCATTAAGAAATCAATTAAAAGAAATGTCCGAAGAACATGCTAGCCAGAACGTCGTTTCCCTCTTAATTAATAATCTATGGAAAAAAAGTTATACACAACTCTCTCTTACACACGTTATAAAATCTAAAGAACAAGCAAGATAGATATAACTTAAGAGCTAAAACTCACCTCTTGAGTTAATTCGTCTCCAGTATGATGCCCCTCATCGGGCTCCAGTTTAACATCAGGCATATCCATCTCACTCACACCACTAGAACTTGCTGAAGTAAAACTAGTGCTAGCTCTCTCCCTCTTCACGTCCAACACTAATTCTTCTTCGAACATAGGCGCCAAGTCGTAAGCTTCGGCGTCCAAAGGAGTATTTTCCAAAAGGTATTGCTCCAGATTTTCCTGTTGTTGCTTGACATCTATGTATTCAAGATTGTTCCGAAGCTCCTTAACATCTTCGAATAACTCCCCATAGTCTTGTAAATCAGCCATGTTTTGATGAAATACTGAATTGGGTTCACCCATTTCAAACTTCTCAGCTTTGGCTGAGAAGTACGGAACGAAATCATCAATGGCGTTGTCGCTGTACAAGTCATCATTTTGCCGTTCTTTCTTGATATGAACGTCCAGGAAATCAGACTCGTTCGAGTCGTCTGGCTCTTTCTTGATCTGCATCTCGTTTGGTTGAACGAGAAATTCGTTGACATCGAAGGATCGTGTCGCTATTTCAGCGAAGATATCGGACTCTGTCCGGTTGGACAGAAAATCCGCTGACAATGTGACAACTGCGTCAGGCTCTCTATGGTCTTCCGAAGTCTGCTGAGTTTCTTCATCAGATACCTTGACTTCCTGGGCTACGTTGTCATCAGCAGACACTCCATCCTGGTCTGGATTTTCATCGGGAACCGACGCCGTGGCCAGCGCCGGGGCGACTGCGTCGGTCGCCACGTTATTAACTAAATATGTATGAAGTATTGGACCACGATTATTCCATATCCGGTCATTGTTTTCCACGTTGTAGTCTGCGTATCGCCCCAGGGAATTCAGCTCTTCAAATAATTGCCTTTCGTAGTTGATCAGGATGTTGTCTAAGGACTTCGGGTGGACGAATCTCGGGCGAATGAGGGTGCGAGCTTCGTGCTCTAAGGACCAGTCTGATCCGTTTGAGATATGCAGTCCAGCTAAGAGCTGCGTGTCTCTTTCGAGGTAATCGTTAGGGTCCACCTTCAATAGGCTAAGCACCAATGCAAGCCGAAGAAGCTCATCCCCGTACAATTTCTTCAAAGCTATCATACTGACCGTTTATACGACCTTTTTTAAATGTAGATTATATTCGTTCCAGCGACTGCCTGTCGTTTTGAAAGTATAACTAAAGTTTACGGTATTCAGTCTCTTTTAAATTCTAATATTAACTTATTATGTTGAGCACTACAATACTGAGATCATTTATATTTTATAACCTTATAAAGGTTTTTAGTTTTAAAACAGTTAGCGCTTGGCTATAGTCTGCAAGTCCTATTAGTATTGATTCTAATTATATCTTCTGCTTTCCTCCTTTTACGTTTATCGGGAGACATGATTAAAACTATCACTTTCGCCTTCGAACGTAACGTTTCAATGTTGCCATATACATTTTGTTTGAATACATTGTCACAGAGTCACTTTAAATCAAAAGTTTTGAATTTTTTGGTGTACTGCCAGATTTTGTCACTTCACTTCTTGGTATTTTATCTAAAATTGGGACAGAGATATTATGACCTTGGATACTGCAGAAGTCCTTTGGGAATTATTTGGCCGATAGGTACCTAGTCTATATCAGACGAAAGTCAATGTTCAACGGTTCACCAAACTTAAGTAAATTTCCACCAAAATTAACTGTAAAGAAACAATTAAAGTTCATTTACATTATTCTAACGAATCCTATTAGCCTTTGATCCTATTTTACAAAATACCTACGCAACAAAAAGTACGTTCAAACTACAAGTTTTTACTTATATGAATTATTAGGGGGAAAATCCGAGCACGATAAATAACCATTTAAAAAAAAGCACTGAATATTTCCGTTTAAAAAAAGTTATTCACTTTTTTAAAGATAGCGAAGATTATAAATTGTCCAATTTGCGATAACAATGTCCTTTGTTTATGTTTATGAACGCGCGGCGCGCGCCATGAGCGACTGCACTGGCAGTTCGGAATCAACTGCGACGAAAATTAAAAACGCGCCTTTAGCACGTCTGCAACATGCGTTCAATGACCAGAATTTTATGGCATTCTATTTTTCACAAAACATCCTCTATTCCCTCTCTTTACGAATTTTCTCTGAGCAGTGTGGAGCTCAATTTAGACTGGACGGCACTTAGGTCATAGTACCTAGGTTGTTAGTCGTCCTCTTAGATTATCTTTGTTCAGCTGATAATAAAAGTACTACGAAGTTGATAATTATTAAAATTATAGACCTTTGTAATTAATATGTAGTATCGCTATATACGTCATTTATCTTATCACGCACATATCGATCTAAAATTAATGTAGATCATAGTCCAATTATTATTACCTATGGATATTTCCATATGCCTGACGTTATCTATTATTAGTTATTACTCAACCAGGCTTTTTAAAAGTGCTGCAAATAAATGTTACGTAATAAGTATAAATAATGAATAAATTTATTTCACTTTATTTATTTCAGTTTATTCAAATAGCTTTAAATTAAAAGGTAAGTATTTATTTAAAAAAAAATATTCCGTAGCACTGGAATGAACAGATGGCGTTGCATTGCAATCTTTAAAAAAATTATGTCAGATTGATATTGACTCGATTCCCTAATTTTAGGGAGCAATTTGTTAATTCATAAATACGATTTTGATAGTTACAATGTGAAAGAAGTCTTGTCTTGATACTTTGAATTCATCAACTTTTTTGCAGTTTTGAAGTTTTTGTACACATTTTCGATGTTAATGCGTATTTATCAACTGAAAACATCAGAAAACTTGTCTTGTGTCAATGTCAGTTAACAAACAAACCATAGACAACCAACCCTTCTAACCATCAAATTGACAGTTTTTTTTTTTAATCTTTACGAACGCCATCTGCAGGTTTTTTATTTTTTACTGCCCTCGGAAAATGCCTCACTGTAATGACTAATTCTGACTCACCCAGAACTACATGATAACTTAACTGTGTAAACATTATTGATTTTCCAAGCCTTCATAATTTTTTTCTTCAAAAGAGATTTCGAACAATCGTTTTGTTAACTTTCAACAAACGCATGACGATTTCATTGCATTGTGATATCATTGAGGTTGCCTAATATGGCGTGATCAGTAATGAGTCAGTTACAAGTTACAACCTAACCTCTTATGTCGCACTTAATATGTTATTGTTCGTAAGGTCAGCGACATTTTGAATAGCAACTGTGTAAGGCGAAAATGGTGGCCATTTTAAAGACTAGGACTATTAATAAAATAGTTATCTACAAATATCGTTTTAATCCGTTGATTTTATTTTATTTTGAAAGGACAAATACTTACATAAATAATAACAGTGTGTACTGTTATGTATATTTTGATAACTATAACGGCGAAAAATGTTAAACAGAATATTAAACAAAATGTTGTTTAATATTCTGTTCGATTTAGCCAGCGTAAGCGAAAAATTCTTCGTCTATGGATTTAGCACACTATTTTCTGTAATAAGATAGTGACAGATTTATGACTTAATTTTTTATTCAGATAAAAATCTACTGATGGATGCGAATCATATAATTATCACGCTAAGCTAATGTTTAAACCAAAAATTAAAAAAAATTGAAAAACAGTTTAAGTTTATACAGTACCTATGCCAGCTTCCTGATAAGAATATTAATAACCAGATTTAAAAAACATAATTTGATTGGATAAGAGAAGTTATACAATTATGAAGACAGCCAATTGGTACAACTGAATGTTTCTAAAAATAAAAAGAACAAAGAGAATGCGCCATGCGTTTGCAACACGATTATGAGTATTCAAAAATACACTAAAGATAAAGTTTGTTTGTTTCGCCAAAATAAATCACAAAAACAAGTTCAGGCGATAAAAGATGTCTCCGAAAGACAATTAGCGAATTTCAGAGCGAAATAAAAATAAAACCATGCACAGATCAAAAAGGTATTCAGCCAAAAATGCAACGAACTTTCTTCTTAACTTTTTCACTTTGTTTTTTCAACGTCTTTGGGATGACATAAAGGCCATTTGCCCAGTTTGCCCTCCATGGCTCGTGTTCAAATTTAGAACGACCAAGTTATGATGGTATCTGAAACCGTTTATTTTGAAAGAAACGATGGGTTAACTTATGTTGGTTAGGTGTAATGTAATTTCCGTAGATAAACAAGGTGTTTTTGCGCCGCCAGTAATTCTTTCCGAAACACGTTTTGCTTCGATTTGCGCACTTTCTTTTGTTAGGTGATTTCGTCAGTCGTAAAATAGGGTTATTAAATAATTGACTCATGGACTCGTGATATTACGTTGTTTTCCACTAAAAGATTGTTTGTGTATTTTATGCTCTGCCTGTTTCAAAATCTGAACTTTACAAGGAAAAAAAAGGAATGCAGCACATGTTTAAAATTATATTTGCTCAAGAAAACAAAGTTGGTATAGCTGATTAGTGACTAAATAGCTTGTTTTTCTCTTTTCAGTTAATAGTTTTTTTATGCAGTCGGGTTTTTTGTTTTTTAAATAATTTAGTTTATTTCATACTTTTTAGTCTTGTGTCTAAATGGTAGCATAAAAGCACAATATTATTATTTTTTGGAATCGTCTATCCACTAGCTTTCATTTGATACCCATATTGTAATTTTTTTAGAAAAAAAAACCTCTTTTTTTTAATTCGCGACCGCCTTATTAAAATAATATAGCCTATGTCACTCTCACGATTTTTACAAATCTAACGACACCTCATACGTCAAAATCCATCAAGCCGTTTAGGCTGTAGGCCGTGCCAAAGAAATATACATACAAACATACATACATACATACATACATACGCTCGAAAAACATAACCCTCCTTCTGGCGCAGTCGGGTAATGATGTCGCATCACACCATGGACGCCTAGGTTCTAGGGGTCACAAATTCGTTGACTATAAATCAGTAAGGTTCTTCATAGAAATGGAGACGTAAGTACACAAATAAAGTCTAGCCACACTAGATCTAATTTTAATCACGCTTGGAGTACAATTTCCACAACTGCCTGAATACGATATTTTGCCTCCAAAAATGGTACCGAAGAACGCGCAGGCTACTTTCGTAGATATATGTGTATCTGAACTTTACAAGGATAAAAAAGGAATGCAGCACATGTTTAAAATTATATTTGCTCAAGAAAACAAAGTTGGTATAGCTGATTAGTGACTAAATAGCTTGTTTTTCTCTTTTCAGTTAATAGTTTTTTTATGCAGTCGGGTTTTTTGTTTTTTAAATAATTTAGTTTATTTCATACTTTTTAGTCTTGTGTCTAAATGGTAGCATAAAAGCACAATATTATTATTTTTTGGAATCGTCTATTCACTAGCTTTCATTTGATACCCATATTGTAATTTTTTTAGAAAAAAAAACCTCTTTTTTTTAATTCGCGACCGCCTTATTAAAATAATATAGCCTATGTCACTCTCACGATTTTTACAAATCTAACGACACCTCATACGTCAAAATCCATCAAGCCGTTTAGGCTGTAGGCCGTGCCAAAGAAATATACATACAAACATACATACATACATACATACATACGCTCGAAAAACATAACCCTCCTTCTGGCGCAGTCGGGTAATGATGTCGCATCACACCATGGACGCCTAGGTTCTAGGGGTCACAAATTCGTTGACTATAAATCAGTAAGGTTCTTCATAGAAATGGAGACGTAAGTACACAAATAAAGTCTAGCCACACTAGATCTAATTTTAATCACGCTTGGAGTACAATTTCCACAACTGCCTGAATACGATATTTTGCCTCCAAAAATGGTACCGAAGAACGCGCAGGCTACTTTCGTAGATATATGCGGATTACATGTAACGCTTTCACTTGTTTTTTCGCGAACTTTCTAAATTTTCGTTTCTATCTTGAACTTTGGCAGTTCACAGAGTTTAACCATAGATAGAGTCGATAATAGATCAGTATCTTATCTTTATTTGCATTCGCACAAAAATTTTGAATCCGAAGACATAAAGTTTTGACATTTTCTATGAACAATTTCAAAGCTTTATAAATGTTCGTAATTATGTTATTTGTGACGCGGCATCTAGATTTTCTAAACTAATTTTTTTAAGAATTTCTAAAATATCGAGTCGAGATGCAATACTATCGATAATATCGACAGAGACAATAGTTTTTAAAGTAATAACTATCGATATTGTTATTTAGAGGTCACGATAATATTGATAGACTATCGATAGTTCAACACAACTCGAAAAGGTCTGACGTCTACGTTTATTTGATTATCCCGATCTTATGGATAGGCCCAAAGCGCTTTAAGTTGAAGCACGCAAAACTAGGGCACTTCAATACAAATTAGGGTACTTGGTCTGTCATCTCAGTACATTTTTGAAGTAAAACTGTCAATTGTTTTGCCTCAATTTTCTGGTTTGAAATGTTCGCGTAAGGCCTGTCCATTCTTGTTTACTAATGTCATTGATCCCGATCACCTATTTGATTAGAAGCGAAGTAAATAAACCAAAAAGTCGTAAACCAAATATTAGATTTTCGAACGTTTCTCTTCTCTCCTAGGCATTGGCCGGATAACCTTGAACTCTTGACGGTCAGCGATGAAAAAAACATGACCGAGGTGACGTAAAACTGGCGGGAAAAACAAACAGCTACCTAGCAGCTAACCTCGTTGAATTTCAAGTGCAAATTTTGTTTATTCTGGAGATCGTTTAAGAGGGCTATCACAGTCCAGTGGCGCCCTCATCACATTAAAAAAGATTTCTCAATAAAGAAAGCCTAAATTAAAAAAGTGCCCAACATCAAAACTACTAAAGCCTTCAAGCTATTTTCATAGAATACTTTTATAGGTTTTTTAAAGGTCTAAACATACAAATTTTGAAAAAAGAAAAAAAACGACCGCTTTTGTTTTTATTCGAAATTGTCTAAAAGTGGAATGTTTAGAACCTATAAAAGTATTCTATAACAATGGCTTGAAGGCTTTTGTAGTTTTAATGTTGAGCACTTTTTAACCGACTTCAAAAAAAGGAGTAGGTTCTCAGTTCGACCGTATATATTTTTTTTTTTTTTTTTAATGTGTGTTCGCGGATAACTTCCTCGTTTATGAACCGATTTTGATAATTCTTTTTTTGTTGGAAAGGAGATATCCCAAGGGTGGTCCCATGATAAGAAAACCAGGATCTGATGAAGGATAGCAGAGAAATCGAGGGGAACCTTCGAAAATAGTAGTGCCGACTAGTGCGTTTGTTAATTAGAAGCACTACTGTTAAATAGAACTAATGAATTCACCACTGAAAATTGTGAAATAAACAAAATTTTAACAAAAAATTAAAACCGCCTTCAAAAAAACTAAAAAGTTAAAAAATAATATTGCAGCCGATGACTTTTTCGTTCGCATCATAAGAACATTAATTTGTTTTATAGAAGTCGGTGTCAAGCCAAGCCAAAAAACTAATGCAAGCCCTGTCGCGAATCGGCTTGACAGCGACTTCGATAAAACAAATTAATGTTCTTATGATGCGAACGAAAAAGTCATCGGCTGCAATATTATTTTTTAACTTTTTAGTTTTTTTGAAGGCGGTTTTAATTTTTTGTTAAAATTTTGTTTTTTAATTTAGGCTTTCTTTATTGAGAAATCTTTTTTTAATGTGATGTGGGCGCCACTGGACTGTGATAGCCCTCTTAAGAATTTTGTTTAAAGCTTAGAACTACAATATTTCCTCCTGCGAGTGTAAAGGCGACTAAGGGATTTAATAATGTAAGTAAAGTTAACTTTATAGTAGACATTTAGATTACGTTTCGACACTATAGCGGAAACGTGTTCTAATCAGCATAATCATTGTATTTGTATCGTAATTATATCATCAATGAATCAATATTCTCTCCTGAGTTTTATCATCATTATCTACAAATCAATCTCCAGCATACAAAGGTACTTACATAACCCGTACAAATAACTTTTTTTTAATATTACAATTTTTTTTTGTCCAAACCAGAATCTGCCGAATCCAGACCAGAATCTGTCAAATCCAGAATCTGACGAATCCAGAGTCTGACGAATCCAGAATCTTTCCTATAGTATTAAATTAAGATACCGCCTTGTACGCCTTGTGCTTATTCTGTTACTCTTATAGATTTATTATTGTTACCTACCTACTTAAATTTTCTGCCCAAACAAGAATCTGCCGAATCTATAGGTAGAATCTGCCGAATCCAGAATCTACTGAATCCAGAACCTAGCCCTATAGCCCCTATACCACAGTATATTAAGAAATGCCTTATTATAATTTGGCACCAAATAAAATACCTAGTGAATTGGTTTCTCGGAGATAGTTGATTTAAACATATTTCTGTTACAACTGAGTGCAATAACCGATGTATGATTTCACTCAATAAGCCAATTCATCGGAAAAATCAATGACATCATTATAATATAATAATGGAGCACTTAAAACGACAAAGAACAGAGACGCGGCCAAGTTTTTCGAAGATATTTTGAGACATGCATTTCCTCTATCAAGGCTGACTGGAACAATTTTGTTTATCAAAATCGTTTTACAGCGCCATCTGTTTAATTTAACTTCAATCTGCGGAGAAATTTTATAACCGGCTTCAAAAAAGGAAGGCTGCTGAATATAGGCCTATAGTATAGGGTCCTTTTCGATGTTGGTCCCATAGAGAAAGTTGTTCAGTTTGATGGTCTGATCATCCTCTTAAGCTATTACGAGCTCAGTGGCGCCCTCGTCACAATAATAAAGATTTCTCAATAAAGAAAGCCTAAATTAAAAAAGTGACCAACAGATAAACTACAAAAGCCTTCAATGTCAAAAAGTTAAAAATTAAAGGGGGGTTCTCAACAAGAAACTAGTTTTTATCAACGTTTTTTCACGCTCTATCGTAAAAACGGTAATACATACAAACGTCAAACTTAGTGTGATTATAGAGCAAACTCTACAGAATAACAATAAATACTAAAAACCGGCCAAGTGTGAGTCGGTCTCGCGATGAAGGTCCCGGAGTAAAAAAAAATCTTTTTTTACTTTATTATTTTGTAATGGTGCGGTACGGAACCCGCGGCCTCGGTGCGCGAGTAGCCCGACTCGCACTTGACCGATTTTATTTAATTTTAATATTGTTTAATGTCTCTAACATAGAAAATATTGCAGTGCAACAGCAGTGACCAGGAGTGCGATTTTTGAATCTCATTCGTTGAGTTCAGCAGTTGAAAATGTCAAAATTACTGTGGAGATATGCATCTTTCTACTGCTGATTTGACTTTCAAAATCGTACTCCTGAAGCACAGCCCGGACACTGCATACAAAAATTTAAAATTGGCAAGATGACGTCACCACATGCAAAGAAATTGAACCTTATGTCTTCTTCTTAGGTAACGAGTAACCAGTGCGAGGTAACCAGAGGGCGATAGAGGGGGTGAGGTAAAAAGTTGGTGGGAGGAAGGGAGTGTCCGTACTGTATCTAGTAATAGATAGGTACTCTTTCTTATATAGGTACTGTTCCTGAAGTATGATTTTTGAAAGTCAAATCAGCAGTAGAAAGATGCATATCTCCATAGTAATTTTGACATTTTCAACAGCTGAACTCAGCGAATGAGTTTCAAAAATCGCACTCCAGAGGGTAATTACGGAAAAATACATTAATTACACACTAACGTTGATAAATGACGATGATTTTCTAACAAAATAAAAAAAAAATACAGAAAAATAAAAACCGACTTCAGAAGTAAAAAAGTACAAAATAATATTTCAGCCTATGAATTTTACGTTCGATTCGAATGTATAAGAAAATTAATTTGTTTTGTCGAAGTCGCTGTCAAGCCGGTAGGTAAGTACTTATACTTAGGTATAGGTACGATTCGCGACTTTGCAGTAATTTTTTGGCTTGGCTTGACACCGTCTCACGGTGGTCTGAGAATCGAGCTCCATACTCATAGAAACTTAATGTCTCGAAATGAAAAAAAAAATATTGGAATGGCTTTGGTACACATCCCTTTATTACATATTGTAGTATGAAGGGTATGAGTAGCTCCACGCGTGAGAAAAAAAAGTTTTGTTTTTTTTTGTATGGGAGAAAACACTTAAAAGTCCTTTTTTTTAAAACTGAATGAAACTACGAGGCTGTTGCTCATGTGAGCTATTGTACCTTACACGGCCATCAAGATGACATACAATTCATACGCCTTTCGGTGCCGCTTTGCGAGTAGTGAATTTTTAAAATTTTGAATTTTCAGTATGTTATTTTTGAGACCTTTGGCGTAACTAAATGAAGTTGCCGACCGCTTTACTCAAATTTTAGTTAGTTAATAGCCTGTTAATGACCTTCATGGTGGCACTAATAGAAAACTATATTGATTATGCACGTTTTTTTACAAAATTACATTCTAACAACTAACTCATTATGGTAATCATAGTTGATTACCATTATGAGTTAGTTCTTTAAATTCAAATATCCCCGTCATTACGGAATTGAATCACCGTCATTTCGGAATTGGATCAGTACGTAATTGAATCATCGTCATTACGGTATAGTTTCAATTAGATATACTTACTTATACTTAGTACACGCATTAAAGAGACAGCGAACGTTAATGAGGGTAGTTGCAAATAAACAGGATGTTTGAGCTGCTAAATCAACTGAGAGGATTGCTCTCAGTTGATTTTAGCACTTGTGCGCGCTAACTTACGTTCTATTCGCTTACGTGTTATCATGGAAGGTTTCGTTACCAATTTGGACATTTTCATGTTTGTTGCAAACAACAGTTGTTTCTCACATCCCAGTGTGTTATTGGAAGGTTTAGTGAATGCCGTTGATTTGTCAGAAAATGAAAAGATAAAATTAAACCAATTCTGTCAGAATTATGTGTGTACGTTGTAGGTAGCCTCTTCGGAATGATCTGTAACCAATTTGATTATATCTGCTACATTCTTGTTATCTGCTTTTAAACCAGTTGCATAAGCAAGACTTTCAGGGCTATGCGTTAGGAGCTCTTCCACTCTCCTTCTCTTCTGTAGCGGGCTTAGCTCCGTGAACGGTTATCTAGGACTGGCAACTGATGTCGATATTCCAATACTGCATGTCACCGGTTTGTAGGATGTTGATGCATCTTCATTAACACCGAAGTCAGAGCTGGAACATGGTTGCTGCTCTACTGACACTAAAGAAGGTTCCATCTTATCCTTTATGACCACAGGCCATTTTATATTTTCTTGCAGCCACGTCTCATATTCTTTATCAATGTATGTAACTCTGACACCAGGGCTCTGCCCACACAATAAGAAGGAGAATGTATGTCGCGTGCGATTACACGAAATCCATTTATTTGTCAACGTACACACATAATTCGGACAGAATTGTTTTAATTTTATCTTTTCATTTTCTGACAAATCAACGGCATTCACTAAACCTTCCAAAACACACTGGGATGTGAGAAACAACTGTTGTTTGTAACAAACATGAAAATGTCCAAATTGGTAACGAAACCTTCCATGATAACACGTAAGCGAATACAACGTAAGTTAGCGCGCACAAGTGCTAAAATCAACTGTGAGGATTGAGCTCAAACATCCTGTTTATTTGCAACTACCCTCATTAACGTGCGCTGTCCCTTTAATGCGTGTACTAACTATAAGTAAGTATATCTTATTGAAACTATACCGTAATGACGATGATTCAATTACGTACTGATTCAATTCCGAAATGACGGTGATTCAATTCCGTAATGATGGGGACATTTGAATTTAAAGAACTAACTCAAAATGGTAATCAACTATGATTACCATAATGAGTTAGTTCTTAGAATGTAATTTTGTAAAAAAACGTGCATAATCAATATAGTTTTTTATTATTGCCACCATGAAGGTCATGAACAGGCTATTAACTAACTAAGATTTGAGTAAAGCGGTCGGCAACTTCATTTAGTTACGCCAAAGGTCTCAAAAATAACATACCGAAAATTAAAAATTTAAAAAATTCACTACACGCAAAGCGGCGCCGAAAGGAGTATGAATTGTATGTCATCTTGATCGCCGTGTAAGGTACAATAGCTCACATGAGCAACAGCCTCGTAGTTTCATTCAGTTTTTAAAAAAAGGACTTTAAGTGTTTTCTCCCATACAAAAAAAAAACAAAACTTTTTTTTCTCACGCGTGGAGTTACTCATACCCTCCATACTACAATATGTAATAAAGGGATGTGTACCAAAGCCATTCCAATATTTTTTTTTTCATTTCGAAACATTAAGTTTCTATGAGTATGGAGCTCGATTCTCAGACCACCGTGCGTCTCCAACAAAACAAATTAATTTTCTTATAGATTCGAACGTAAAATTCATAGGCTGAAATATTATTTTGTACTTTTTTACTTCTGAAATAGGTTTTTATTTTTTTGTAAAAATTTTTTTATTTCTTAATTTTTATTGATTAAATATGTTAGTTCGACTCAGATATCAGTTATATATGCAAAGGGTACATTGAAAAGAAGCAAATGGTTCAATCGCAGACGATTTGGTTAAATAATTTCTAAAATTGGTTCACAATTGACGAAAATATCGGTGAACATACATAAAAAAAAATTACATACAGCCGAAAATAGAACCTCCTCCTTTTTTTGAAGTCGGTTAAAAAGAACTCAAGACAATTTCTCTAAAAGGCAACATAGCCTTGTAACGTTTTCCTTACTACTAGTATTTATTCTGTGCTACTGAGGACAACTAGAACCTCTCTGTCTGACCTGAACAGTGTGAAAGAGACAGCTCTAACCATATAAAAGGATGACATAAACTATGATAAGTCCATATCGAACAGTCGTTGAAACCTTCCTAGGTTAGATGTATTGTACTTTATACTTTGTATGGTTCCGTACCAAAGACATATATTACTTATGTAAGTCTATGTTCGGTACCCAAAGAGTGAAAAACCCACAACGCCAAAAAAAATACATTTAAAAAGTGAAAAATAAATAGGTCACAATATTTTTGATGTAAACCTTGATCGAAGATGTAAACCAATGTTTGTTTCACTTTTTAAATCTCCTATTGCGTAGGGGACCGAAATGAATGACCATAGATTTTTTTTTACTTGCGGTCCCCGACATATTAATAAAATTGACTTTATAGTACATTACTGCAGAGGCCAGCAACAGAGGCATTGATGGACGATCGTGTAAATGTGGGCTGAGGCGAAGCCGAGGCACACATACGTAAGTCCATCAATGCCTAGTTGTGGCCAAGGCTTGTATAGTACTTTTCTCAAATAATGCGCGGAAATGAAAACAATAAATTTTCTCAAATAATTCGCGGAAATTAAAACTCTTTTTATGAAAATCACTGACGAACAACGAACAACAATTTTTTTTTCAATAAACAGCTTTCTATTTCCAAGCTAGTTCGAAATTTAAATAAAACCTTTGATGAGTTACCTCCTTGGTCGCCTGATGTTTCGGAGAAAAAGATCGTTCCATTTTTAAATTACACGACAGAAATGAGTTTAGTATGTAATTTATTTGGTCGCTAAACACGACAGATATGGATTTTCATACAACATTGCCGGCCGCTGCGCGCATGTATTTGGCCAGTACAGCAATTTCGATTTATCTCGAAGAAGGTTGTCAAAATAATGCTCACATTTCCAAGCATGTTTGAGAAAAATATCTTAAAGACAGTTAAAAAGTAAAACAGACATTGGTTTACATCAAAAATATTAGGTGATCTATTTATTTTTCACTTCTTAAATGTGTTTTTGGGGTTGGTTTTTTTAAAGTAATTAAACGTTATTTACAAAATAACGTAAAATATTTTTTCATCACTCATACTCTGAAAGTAGGTCATTGTTTATCTAAGAAGCGGGTTGAAAGTGATACATTTCTTCCCTAGGGCGGAAAAGTAATTTAAAAAAAAAATCTACGTCTATACCACTCTATACTGAGCAAAGGCAGAAACCTATACAGCCACACTTCCATAACATTATATTAAAATTCTTAACTTTAATAATTATTACGAACAAAAATATTGGAATTTAGTAATAATAACAATAATTAGTAACATTTCAATACTTTTGTTATACAAAAGTTATACGCATTTTGTTTTCTGCGTGAAGAAAAAGTACCTAATTTAATTTAAAAAAAAGTCATTAAGTTGGGCTGCGTTCACGAACTTTGGGTGCGGTTGTTTTTTCAACTTGCTCTATGGTAGAACGTTTTTCACAGAGGCTCTGAAGTGCGATTTTTGAACATCATACGATAAAAAGATCCATAATCTCCATAGTAATATTGACATTTTCTACTGCCGAGTCGCTCGTATGATGTTCAAAAATCGCACTCCTGAACGGCGTTAGTGTGAAAAGTTGCACTCGGGGTGCACCTGGGGCGTAGGTTCGGAACGCAGCCTTGCGCGAAAAATAAAAAAGGGAGGGAAAGCACATGTTGCTAATTTTTCGGATCCGTTTCAAAACGTGTAAAAATCACTAGGGAAGTATATTTGTCTCATTCTAGCATCCACTATCTTCTTATGTTTTTTTTCTACTTCGTATTGGTACCCGAGTGATTTTCAAACGTTTTGAAACGCAGCCTAAAATGAATTCATCGAGCTAATAGCGATTCAGAAATTGATTTTTCATTATCTGTTTTTTGGTTAATTTCCTCGTAATCGTGATGAAAAGCAGAGTGTTTAACTCGGGTGAAAGTACCCATTTCACACTCGAACTATGGGCGCCCCTCACCTTTGGTTCGGGGCGCCAAACATCTCGTGTGAAATGGGTCACTTTCATCCCTTGGTTAACAATCTACTATTTTTTAGATTAACTTAAAAACTACTAAAACGATTTTTATGAAACAAAGCTGTCACAAAAATTAGCTTTCTATTAAAAAAACTGCATCGAAATCGGTCCACTCGTTTGGGAGCTACGATGCCACAGACAGACAGACAGACCGACATAGGCGTCAAACTTATAACACCCCTCTTTTTTAGTCGGGGGGGATAAAAAGGGACCCTATGACCATAGTATTATCTTATCTGTGCTATCTACGTTGTCCGTCCGTCCGTCTGTCTGTAACTTTTGAACGGTAACGGCTAAACAGTGAAATTTACGCAAAATTATTATGGTAATCATCAGATTTATCAGTCAAATCGGTCCAGTAAGTCAAGGTAATATCGTGAGAACTCGAGAAGGCAATGGGAACGAGTCACAAGGTGGGTTTCCATCAATGGGGCCACCAAGGTTGCTTTATAAGGTACGAGCATTTACCCGCGTCTTCGTCCGCATAAATTATGTACCAGATTTTAAGTCAGATCATAAGCTATCAAACAAAAAAAGTTTCATCAAAATCGGTTCAGTAGTTTTAGCGTGATGCTCGATCAAACAAACACACAAATAAAACAAACAGATAGACAAAAAATCCAAAAATTGGTGATTTGGAATCAGGGAATTCTAAAAACCATATCGTAATTTTTTTTTGTAAATATCTTCAATGTACAGACACACTTCTGTTACAGTTTTATAATAGTTTAAATAAGGCAAAACTTACACAATTATATATGCTGACGGTATTTTAGGGGATGATGAGACCAACATTACAACTTTCCCTACGTAAGTCGTTCACTTCAAAATCGCAAAAAAAATTGCTGTTCCATACAAAACTGCAATACTACACGACCCAGATGAATAGAGCGGTTGATTTTTTCTTCTCGATATTGGTGTTGGTCTCATAGAGAAAGTTGTTCGGTTTGATGGTCTGATCATCCCCTTAAATGCCCCGTTATCCCAGGTTTTCTTCTTTTTCTTTCATATTTTTAGGGTTCCGTACCCAAAGGGTGAAAACGGGACCCTATTACTTACGTTGTCAATCTGTCCTACCTATTTAGGGCTGTAGCTTTTTACAAACTTTCATTCTGTAATAGAATCTTGCAATTTAAATTTGACCCACTTTCCGGTTTCCGTTTTTTTGTTTTAGTTTTTTTTAATTTTTAATTTAATTTTAATTTAGTTTCGTTTAGTGACAAGGGGCAGAGACCCTTACCGTATCAACTAAATATCCGGCAATATGAGTATACGAATTCAAACAAAATTCAGCCTTAACGTAAGGAAATAACGTAGTCCTCCAGCTGGAGGCCTGGTGATTAAATGTGTCTGTTTACTGTTGACATCTCGCTTATTCTAATGGTCAGTTGTCATAAGTATGAATAGATGTCAAGTAGCGTTTTAATATCCTGCTTTATGGGTGAAATGCAGAACGGATGTACATAGATACAATTTAAGTTGTCTCGTAAGTTTAAAATAAGATACCGTCTTTTCTCTTTCCTTGATTAAAATTATTTCCATTATTCTGAGCAGTGTATTTATTTCCCAATTAAGCCCATTTTTTATTTTTTTGATGCGCGCAATGAGGCACGAATTATTATATTTTTAAAATTTAATACTAATATAACTTTCATACAAATTTTATATGTCTCTCCACCACCTTGTCAATTTTGTATATTAGGAAATAATTTTTTCTTAGTTTAATTTAACTTTTTTTTGGTTAAAATGACCACTTAATATCTAAATTGTCAGATTGAAATAGGCTGGAATTAAAAGGAAACGATTTAGTCATAAGATTAGCGTATTAAATGTTTGTCTCCATTTTTGTTAATTTCGTAACTCAGGGTTAGTAACGACATTTTGGGCACAATTACAACAACAATTCTACCATTCGATTGTATTTTTATAAAATGGCATCATTTTCTCAACTTACGTCAAAATATTGACATTAAGATGGCCGTATTTTGCTTCGCAGTTCGAGGTTGGTGTATGACACGCATTTTGTTAAATATCAATATCAGGGTTAATAACGCGATTTTTCTATTTCCGGTAAGTGTAATTTGTCAGTTATTTGCTGATTTTTCTTGCGTAAGAGATATAATTACCGCTGGGATATAAGTTATTGTCAAACCAATAGCGATTTTGGTAGCAAATATTTTTGAAGTTAGGATTTCTCAGTTTATTTTATCAGTTTCGTAACGTTTCGTTACTCAACGAAACTGAGCTCTCAGTTTCGTTACACTAAGGTCTCGTTCATATGAGTTTGTGACATAATACTGTTTTTTTTAACATTAGACATCAAGTAATATCCAAAATAGTAAATAATATGTATTAATTAATTTAATACTAGAAACTAAAAAATATATTTTAATGTTCTATGAAAATAATTTTATAAAATATAATGAGATTATTAAACATAACACAAACTAAATAGCGGCGTCTTCTCCTGGCTGGCAGCATCTTCTCCCTGGCTGGAGCGATGTCGTCTTTCTTGCTGGCGGCATGATTGTTTGCAGATAAGATTGATTTTTGACAAGTCTTTTGCAATTAGTACAAAAATATACAACGTGTTAATGAATTAGCGCAAAACCTCATACACCCCAACTGATTTATAACAAAATAATTAGATTGAAACAATAATTTCATTATTTTGATAGTTAAAATTTAAAGTTATTCGCATTTTAAGTTTCGAGGCAAAAATGATTTGCTATCATTTCAGCACTAAAAGAAAGCGCTAACGTACTCATGTATACATTTTAATAATCTTGTTTTGGTAGTAAGTAGGGTGAGTGTGCCCGTGCGGTGGGTTGACATCGGGTTCAGAAAATTTTAAATTTTTCAAACAAATTATTTAACATTTTGAAAAAAATTTCCTATGTAGAAACCATGATAATTCGATTCTGCTCTCGATTCTAAACAAACTACTTTCTAGTTTTGCGTTAATTCATTAACACGTTGTAGATGTAAGTTAATTAATAAAGTTGATTTATGCCATAAATATTTTATTTATTTTAATGCTTATGTTATCTCACCCTTACCTTACCAGTTTCGTAACAATTTATCAGTTTCATTACAATCTCAGTTTAATAACGATTTCGTTACGGTACATCTATTCTGCATTTCACCCTTATAATTTTTATCTACCCCTATCTTAGATTAAAAACTTTTCGCTTACGCTGAAAGATGGAGCCAAGAAATGAGAGAGCGGGATAGCCAGTTATAAAAACTTATGTAAACAAAAAAGACAGAAATATTATTTTTTGTTTCGGTCACCGTGGCCGGTTTTTTTGTTTGGCAAGATAACGCTCACAGGCACATACATTGTAATGATCCCAAGAAAGCACTATTAATAGGCTGTTTATTATGGAAACCATACAACAACGGCACAAACATGTAAACATCCATGACCGAACCGGGATTCGAACCCAGGACCCTGGTTTGGCAGTCCGGCGTGGTAACCATTACACCAACCGGGTCGTCGAAAGATGTCAAACCATTGTCAAACCTATGGAATGTTGATGACATAATGCCAAACAAACCGACTTTTTGTATGCAAAAGTCACACTATTGCTGTTTCATGTGCGGCCACGGTATGGTTTCATCTAGTTACTATATCTATGACCCCTATACTATATCTATGGCAGAAACAATCAGGGCTGCCGATTCCGGGGAATTTCCCCGATTTTCGGGGAATGAGGGGTGGGTGCGGGGAGAGCGCGGGGAATGATTCAAATCGGGGAATCGCCTATTTGTAATAAATGTCGAACAAAGGATGTCTAATGAAGAGGAATTGCTAAAATTAGAACCGAATCGGACTATCCTTGGTCCGAAAGTGTGGGAGAAATATAAATAATAAATAAAACTCATTGTATTCTAAATATTTAAGTAGATTTTTTGATAAAAATTAGAAGACAAAGAAGTTGATAAGCTAATTTTTAAAACATTTAACTACATTTTGCATGAAAAAATGCTTTATTTCTTGCATATTTCAGTGTCGGGGAATTTTCGGGGAATGCATGATTGGAAATCGGGGAAATTCGGGGAATTGAGCCTACTTAAGCGGGGAATCTAGAAATTTACATTGGCAGCACTGGAAACAATACTGTCCCAGATTTTGACAGAAGTGAAAATTTTCCCGCGAATTTATTGCGACAGGAGCACAGTTTTGAAAGAAAGATTTACGCGAGGTTTCCGAGCAAGGTGATGCCCCATTTTGTTATAATTATATTTAATCTCGTGATGCATTCACGTAAATAAATAATTTTGTTAAAAATAAACTTATTTTTGCTCTTGGCAGGCGAAAAGATGTTGGTAGACTTGGTAGGTCTTTAAAGATACACAATTCAATTATCTGGGTAACTATTTACTTCAAAGATTTTTTTAAATTATATACCTAAGGCACATCGATTTCAATGCAAAGAAATATAGACACTAAGTGCTGGTGATAACGGCGATAACAGCTCGCGCATCGCGCTTACAACACGCGCCTTTTATTCGAATTAAGAATGTGTTTTTATAAAAAAAAAATCGTTTATTTACTGGCCTGGTTACAAGACCTTTAGGCCAAATCTTCTAGTAAAACAAAATCTTAATTTTTTGTTAAACTTAAAAATAATATTAGTGTTACCACCGCTAAAAACAGGAGAAACAAAATATGCCCTTGGTTGCTATGCCAAGAAAATCATAAAAGTGCATCTGCATCAAGACTGCACTGAATACAGTGGGACGGAAGACGAAATTATGTATTTTAGGAAAACCAGAGCGGTTATTTCAGGATACGCATGGTCAATCCAAGGAAACTGTAAGGGCGTAATCAACAAAGCTGTTTGAACCAAGGTATTATAAATGATAACTATTTCCTGTTTTTGTATAGCTCAAGGAAGTTAGGTTATTTTTCTCAACCATGCTTGGAAATGTGAGCATTATTTTGACAACCTTCTTCGAGATAAATCGAAATTACTGTACTGGCCAAATACATGCGCGCCGCGGCCGGCAATGTTGTATGAAAATCCATATCTGTCGTGTTTAGCGGCCAAGTAAATTACATAGTAAACTCATATCTGTCGTGTAATTTAAAAATGAAACGATCTTTTTCTCCGAAACATGGCGACCAAGGAGGTAACTCATCAAATGTTTTATTTAAATTTCGAACTGGCTTGCAAATAGAAAGTTGTTTATTGAAAAAAAAAACAAATTGTTGTTCGTTGCTCGTCATTGATTTTGATAAAAAGAGTTTTAATTTTCGCGAATTATTTGAGAAAATGTACTGTTTTAATTTCCGCGCATTATTTGAGAAAAGTACTATACAAGCCTTGGCCACAACTAGGCATTGATGGACTTACGTATGTGTGCCTCGGCTTCGCCTCGGCCTACATTTACACGTTCGTCCATCAATGCCTCTGTTGCTGGCCGCTGGAATAATGTACTATTAATGCATGTTTTTCATTACTCTTTTTTTAAATTATATCGTCTTCGTCTGTCTTTGTCAAAGATTCTTTTTCTTTTTTTCTTTACTTAAGTATATTATCCAACAGCTGGGCTAAGTCACGTGATCGTAACGACTGTGATTGGCCGAATGGTTGATGACGACACCTGCATGTAGCCACGTATATTGTCAAGAAAAGTGATTTCGCAGGATATTTAAATAACGGCTCTTATCATTAAAAAATATTACGGTACTACGGTAATATTTTTAACCGACGAAAAAACAAAAGACGGAGGAGGTTCTCAAGTCGACGCGTATATTTGTTTTTTTGTTTGTTTTATGTATGAACACGCATAACTTTGTACAGAGTAGTCCGATTTTGATAATTTTTACACAATCTATTTTACTTTCTTCAGTTTCGTGACAAATCTAATATCTAAAATGCATAATGCATTCCAGACTATCACGAAGAGAATAAACGGGTTTCAAATAAAGAATAACTAACATAGGTGGGCTTGAATATCGGACGCTTTTTCAATTCCGGAATTGGGTTTCGATATTCATTATTTCAATTCCGGAATTCCGGAATTCCGGAACTCAAAAGTGTCTTTTTGTATAAAGTTGTGATACGTAAAAGTTTACATTGACTCTAAGTGTAAAAAAATTGCAAAAATGTCATATCTAATATTATAATAATTTAAATGTATGTTTTCTATCAAATACCATTAATTTTATGGATTTACTTTCTTAGTAGGTTTTAGAAATATGATCATATAAAACAAATAAAATGATGAAGTACTTGAATTACATTTATAAAAGAGAAATCAGAAATTATTCAACTTTGTAGTAATTAAAGTTAATTAAATCGCATAAGAAGCTCACTAACGGACGACAGCTGTTGATGATTTATAATCCACATTTTTGTTTATAATGAAATTTTAATAACATTAGCGCGTTTAAACTGTCGTCATTGAGTGAGCATCGTATTCGTGTGTAAGAAGGACCCTGTATAGGTGACCGCCGAAAAAGCTCTTTCTGTTTTTACGCTCGTTGTGTCTTCTAACGCCACCGTTTTCATAAACTGCCATCTCTACTATTATTAAACTTTCTAAATCTAAAACGTTCGTCTTCCTTCTCCTTTTTTCGTTATAATTCTTTTTTCATGTCTTTTTTTCCATGTCTGTATTTGTTTCTATTTCAGTATTTCACCTCGTGCCTCAAACCGCGTAGTAAAATATTATTTTATTTCAATATCGAAATTTCGATATTGATATCGCCAATTCCGGAATTGAAAACGATATTAGATTCTATCGGAATTCCGGAATTATGCCAATTCCGGAATTCCGGAGCTCAAGCCCTAATAGGTATTAGATAGATCGATGATGTTTATTTTTTTAATTTAATAGATTTTTAATGGTTTTCAAACGACAGGATTGAGAACAACAGTTTGTGACGCATGTTCCTAAAATCTCATAAAACATATCAGTAATGGAATGAAAGTCTTTGTCATCCTAGGACCAAATATCAAGAATGGACTACTTTTTTTTAAAACGGAAAAAGGAATGGCCACTTCTCTCATTCTTGGTTATGGTATTTTTTCGTGTGAAAAAAAAGACAAACATTGATAAATGTCACCGTCTTGAACGCCAAAGTGTAAGCTTCCGAGTTATCGTGGTACCCACTGGGGCCACAAAGCCTTTGGAGTTACATTGTATGTTATTACGCGAGTTTGGTTTTTATTACGAAACAAATTATCTAGTGCGTGTCTTCATACACCACGGATTGTGTGACTACTGGTTGCAGGAGTAGAATGGGGGTTTTACCAGAAAATAATCCTAGGATATCTTTCCTTCGGTAAGTAATCGACTACTGTTTTTAAGGTTTTGACCTAGGAAATGCATAAAATTATCCATTCAGAGTAAAGCTTTTTTCATTGTGAATGTGTTACATAATGTGGTGTATCATTTCTGCTTGTTTTATTTGCGGAAATTATAAACTAAAACCATAAGTTCATTTGCACTGACAGTTTATGTACTCTAGTTTATGCCATTAGTGTTGACCTGACTTATCGACAATTGCACACGATGTAAGTACCAGAATCAGCATGGTTAGCACGACACCCCGCGATAGCCGTGATACGGGTTTATCACGTCTTTTGTCTCGTTCGTTTGCGCGCGAACGAACAAGATAAAAGACGTGATATAGCCGAGCCGTATCACGGCTATCGCGGGGTGCTAATACCCATGTTGATGGCAAATAAGGGAATCAAATGACATCATGCAAGCAGTACGGGAGTTCGGCCAAATTGTGATATGCATGTTATATACGCATTGTATATAATATAGACTAATATGATAGAAATACAAACGAATTGCAATACTGGGGTTAGATTAGGGCTTAGATAGATAGATAAACAATTTATTTGCATAAGTAACATACACATAATATTACAGTTCACAACAAGTCAGGCTTAGGCTTAGGGCCCTTTACGCACTGCGACTTTTTGCAACGCTTCTGCACCGCTTCAGTCGCGATGCAGCATCGATGCAAAAACGATACAAACGCGATAAATCATCGATGCAAACGCGATACAGCCTCGACGGAATACGTTTGTCGTCGTTTGATCAGCCCCTGTACCCGCACTTTCGATGTTCGCTATATCGCCACTGTTTCGGTCCACGCTTCATTGTAATAGAGTTGAATTTGGAATGAAAATGTTCACGCGATTGCGAAGTTCGAATCCCGGAGTAGACCCCCAGTCATTCATCGACAGTCTTTGTCGCAATGCACACGCGCGTCTGCATCAATAGGTGCGTGTGCATATACTGCATAGGTAAAAATGCCTGTTAATGATAAAGGCGCGTTTATACAGCGGCAAAAAGTTGCAGTTTGTAAAGAGCCTACTTTGACTAGACAGATGACAGTTTGACATTACCATGTGAAAATCCCATTTTTTTACTTTTTTTATACCATGAGATTCTGGTAGACTTATTGTTACGACTTTATCACTACATTAATTTATTGCTATTATTTTGCAAACGGTGCCTAGGCATCCTAGACCTTCCAGACCGGAATTGGTTGAGCCGCCAACATCTAAGAAGAGTTTTCAGGAAGAAATCAATACTACGGTCTCGGTCTACCTCCGGCTAAGGTCCCTTGGAGATGTAAAAAGTGCATCATCCAGGTTTCATCATCAAACTAATTTGATGTAATATTTCAATGTAAGCTGTTGATTTCATCCACAGATCACAATATGGTTTCATCTACACTAATATTATAAAGAGGAAAGATTTGTACCTATTTTTGTATGTTTGTATGTTTGTAATGAATAGGCTCAAAAAGTATTGGGCCGATTTAAAAAATTCTTTCACCATTAGAAAGCTGCATTCACCCTGAGTAACATAGGCTATATTTATTGCTAGAAAAGATTAGACGTCCACCCGTGCGAAGCCGGGACGGGCCGCTAGTCAGTTAATAAAATAAAAGATAAAATGAAATTTTATTTATACATAAATTCTGCTCATACAGAATAGAAATTAAAGAGTGCTAGTTTCATCGTAACTCTCACGTTTTTGGCGTAAAGTACTTGATAGAAGTACGTAATTAGGGTTCCGTACCCAAAGGGTGAAAACGGGACCCTATTCGTAAGCCTACGTTGTCCGTCCGTCCGTCAATCCTACCTAGGGATGTAACTTTGAAACGGTACTATTAAAGTCAGAGCAAAAAAAACCAGCTGTTGCATACATTTGTGTCGCGTAGGCATTGCAGTTTAGTATGGAACAGCAGATTTTTTTGTTGCTCCGATAGGTTTGCTCCCATAGTGAAAGTTGTTCAGTTTGATGGGTAGACTCTTAGTTTAAAAGGATGCTAATGATATCAATTTCACCCTGTAAAGTATAACAACAAATAATAAAAACCGGTCAAGTGTGAGTCGGTCTTTATAAGTTTATACAACGTGTTAATAAATTAGCGCAAAACCTCATACACCCAAGCTGATTTATAACAAAATAATTAGATTGAAACAATAATTTCATTATTTTGATAGTCAACATTTAAAGTTATTAGCATTTTAAGTTTTGAGGCGAAAATGATTTGTTATCATTTCAGCACTGAAAGAAAGCGCTAAAGTACTCATGCATACATTTTTATAATCCTGTTTTGGTAGTAAGTAGGGTGAGTGTGTCCGTGCGGTGGGTTGACATCGGGTTCAGAAAATTTGAAATTTTGCAAAAAAAATAATTAATATTTGGAAAAAAAATTCCTATGTTGAAACCATGATAATTCGTTAACACGTTTACTACTTTCTAGTTTTGCGTTAATTCATTAACACGTTGTATTTTATGTGGTGGTGTGGTATGGAACCCTCGGTGCGCGGGTAGCCGACTCGCACTTGACCGGTTTTTTATATTATTAATTACTCTTTTCTTCACTTTCATTTCAGGCAGGCTGTAAATTAAATCTTAAAGCCCATAGGTATACAGGTACAGGTAGGTAGGTAGCTAGGCGCTATCGATAGGCTGTCGATATGTATCACAGGAACAACACTAGTATCGTATATACAATTAAAACAAGTATCTATAGATAATCGGTCTCATTGGCACAAAAGGTGGCATAGATAAAAGTCTATCCAACCCTTTATTTATATGGCATTTCATAACGTAAAAAAGAGAAAACCGATGCACAAATTTCGTCTTAATAAAAAGTAGTCCATTCTTGATACAACGTCCCTGTTGTCATCAAATAATCGTTCATTTGAATCATCTGATGCTTTGTTTAAAAATTGCTTCACACCTAAAATGGCCAGAGCGATAATCGTCGAATCTCTGTGTACCTTCAAACACCCATTTTTTTTTAAACTAATAAAATATTTATTATCTGAAGTCAATGTTCTTACAAATAACGTTCCGTTCCACGATGACTTATAGCGTGGGTGCAAGGTCGGATGTGATGAGGTGCAAGCGAGGTTTTAAAAAAATAATTTACGACATGTCACTTAGCGCGTCCACCATGTTTACTGGTGCAGTCATTAACATGCAGCTTTGATGTTTTGGCGGGAAAATATGGACAATTTTGACATTTTATAGAAGTCAGGACAATGAACAAAGGTTGGTGTTAGTTGAAGGATGATGTGGTCATTGCAAGACAAGAACTTTGCTTTGGCATTGGTTTCGATTCGATCTGTGCCACGACTTAACTAAATTTATTCCTGTCACTTTCTAAAAAAAGATTAAGAAAAGAGACAGAAAACCAACAACTGACTTTAGTGCTGTCAAAGTGACGTCACACGCCCAAAAATATATTTGATTTAAGTATTTTGATTGAAAAACGCTTTAAATAAGATGGCGTACATTATGATGGCATCATATTTTGGGCGTGTAACGTCACTTTGACGGCACTAAAGTCAGTTGTTGGTTTTCTGTCTCTTTTCTTAATCTTATTTTAGAAAGTGAAAGGAATAAATTTAGTTAAGTTAAGTCGTGGCACAGTTCGAATCAACACCAATGGACACTTAGCTGTCATTTCAGACAAATGGGAAAAAGAAGACAATTTCTCCAGCTGTGGGAAAAAGGCACCCAAAAAATGTTGGCGTATAGTTGACGTATCGTTTTGGATCTCATGTCGATTTGTTTCTCATAATCTCTAGATTATAGTGGTAATATTAGCTATACCTCATCTAAACGGAGTGTCGCGTAATCGCAGTTGGCGCATATCTTGTCGTGGTAAAATATGTTGGTTTTTTTTTTGTTCCGTACCAAAATTGGCAAAACGGAACACGTTTATTTTATTTTTATTTTCGTATGAACATCTAAGACCTTCCTAATACACGCATTGCTTTACATGTGCCGTTTTAACAAGGAAAAAGAATCTTCGCAAAAAAGTCAAAACGGTGCATTTTTTATATTAATTTCATAATTCCGTTCGCATTTTTACCGAATATTTCGTCCGATTACTATAATAAATTAAATTATGTTTTTAGAGTGTAATAACATCAATAAACGTTACCGTTTGTGGGCCTGAAATAAATTGGCTCCTTTGACGCTGAAATTTTAAATAGGGGATTATCGGTTTTTAAGGCTTTAACTGCGTCCATGGTCTAGTGGTTAAGAGCATTGCGCGCTCTCGATACCGAGGTCGTGGGTTCGATTCCCACGGGGGACACCTAGTGATATGTCACTTTGTGCGTTTTTTCCCAGTTGGTTAGGACATTGCAGGCTGAATCACCTGATTGTCCGAAAAGAAAAATGATTCCGTGCTTCGGATGGCACGCTAAGCCGTTGGTCCCGGCTACTATCTCTGGTGGTATTAGTCGTTACATAAAAACCACGTCAGAGGCCGTAAGGCGGTCTGAAAAAACTCTGACACCAGGGCTCTGCCCACACGATAAGAAGAAGAAGGTTTTTAAGGGGATGATCAGATCATCAAACTGACCAACTTTCTCCATTTAAAACCAACATCGAAACCACAAAAATAATATTAGCTGTTCAATACAAAACTACAAGCCTAGGTAGCAAATTGTATGAGACAGCTGATCTTCTTTCGTTGGTCCCATCTTAGATCAAAGTAAAATGAATGGATAGGCCCAAAAGCGCTTTTTATTAGTAAACATAATTATTAATCTACCCACAAAATAATGTTAACCTGGACATTTCCCCGATTTCCCGCGTTGCATTGTTTGTTTTTTTTTAAGAAAAATCTAAAAATAGCTGTTACGTTACATCAAACAGCCAATATCTTGGAGGTCAACGACACCGCTGACCGACCATCGACAAGGACGTTCCTATTTTAAAATATTGTTTGTTATAAAATGGCGCTTTACGATTTTGGCGGGAAGAATGGGTTTAGGGAAAAGACATAAAATTTTTAGATGCAAAGGTGACATTGGTAGGTAATTAAATTCAAAACGCAAGCTGTAAAATGTTGCTAAGATAAAAAAAAACCGGCCAAGTGCGTATTGGACTACTCGTGCACCGAGGGTTCCGTTCCATACACATTTTAACTTAAAAAAAAAAGTTGTTTTCCGGGAACCCGGGAAGCGTTATATCAACTCACACTTGGCGACTATCATTTAAGTTTGACACTTATATTCATTACCGTTTTTACAATAGCGGGTTGTTGAAACCATCAAACTGAACAACTTTTACTATGTGACCAACATCAAAATCGCGAAAAAATCGAAGGTGTTACAAAAATACAAATAAACATTTAAGGGGGTGGCCCTTAAATGTTTATTTGTATTTTTGTAACACCTTGTAAGTATAGTATAGAGCGAGAAAAAAAACATTGATTAAAACTAGCTCCTTGTATGCCCTTAATTTTTTACTTTTTGCTCTGCGCAAACGAAGATTGGCGAGGGGAATTATTTTCCTGGTCGTACTGTACTTTAATCGCTTTGAAGTTGTACTTTAGTCGAGCTTACACCCTTTAAAGTACATACATAACATATGTATGTAACTAACGAAACCCAAAAGGCATACGTTTGTATGTAACATTTTGCAGCAGTAATAATTTATAAACAAAGCAGAAGAAAGTAAAAGATTAGCATCTTTAATAAAATGCTCATGCGAAATGAAACTAGGTTAACAAAGGCGCAATGCTATGTAATATATTTAGACTTTCTAACATGCCAACCCGCAGCGCGGCGCATCCGAAATAACACTCTCACTTATTGTGACCAAATGCAAATGCGCTGCAATGCACCACGTGTGCAATAAGGCCGCGTTCAGACGACCCGCACCCGCGCCACACCCGCCACGCACCCGGCCCGCACTCCACCCGAGCTCTCAACCCGCGTCCTAAAATGCATTGCTTGCAATTTGAGTCTTATTCTTTTCTCTTTTTATTAAATTAAATTAAAAATTAAATTAAAAATTATTAGCCTACTTCATCCCACTGCTGGGCAAAGGCCTCTCCCTTGCTCTTCCACTCGTTCCTGTTTTGGGCAACCTCTGGCCACTGGTCGTCAAATTTATCCAGGTCATCCCGCTACCTCTTCCTGGGTCGACCTGGACGCCGACGACCGTTTTCAGGGATCCAGGGATCATGATGGTTTTTGCCCATCACTCAGGATGCATCCGACAGACATGACCGGCCCACTCCCATTTAAGTTTGGCGCTTTTCTCTCCGACGTCGGCGATTTGAGTTTTGGAGTGCAACGTGGTGTTTCTGACCCGGTCGGTTCGTTTAACACCCAGAATGCTGCGCTCCACCGCTCTCTGGCAGACCTTAAGCTTGGACTTTTGGGCCTCAGTAAGTGACCACGTTTGAGCTCCGTAAGTTAGGATGGGCAGGATACACATGTCTTGTTATTCTTATGACACGATAATAAATCTTGTATTGTATTTTAACGAGCGGTCGCGGGGCAGGTGTGGGACGGGTGCGGGGCGGGTGCGGGGTGGGTTCGGGGCGGGTGCTCTCCTAAAATACAATACGAGATCTATTATAGAGCACCCGCGCCCGCCCCCCAACCGCCCCGCGCTCGGCCCGCGAAATACAATACGAGATTTATTATCATGTCGTGATGATTCCGTGCTTCGGATGGCACGTTAAGCCGTTGGTCCCGGCTACTATCTCTGGTGTAAGTACTCGTTACCTAAAAATCACGTCAGAGGCCGTATTATTATTATTTGGGGTTTTGGGCCTT
The DNA here is from genome assembly GCA_922987775.1 of Agonopterix subpropinquella. Lineage (NCBI taxonomy): Eukaryota > Metazoa > Arthropoda > Insecta > Lepidoptera > Depressariidae > Agonopterix > Agonopterix subpropinquella. The sequence goes on along the minus strand of OV277718.1, from coordinate 8,270,340 downwards.
GACAGGCTTGCTAAGCCTGTGCCACGTAGACCTTCGCTGGTCCTTTGTGAACGCCCTGTTTATAGTTCCTTATCTATCCCCACTACGGTCAGAAATCGCAGTAGATTCTTGATCGGGATAGTTTGTATCTCATCTGGTGTCAGCACCTGCCTACCCAGATGAGTGCTGCGTTTGTACATCAGGGGCCACAGTCACATAGGAGGTGCAGAGGAGTTTCCATCTGTTAGAATCTGCAGCCGGTCGTGTCACTTAAATTCAGCGTATGCATGTGCTATTTAATTTGCAGTGGCCTGTGAGTGACCTTGCTATTGTACTAATTTGATCCTTGCTGAGGGCAAGGAGACCGTTCGCAAGTTTGCGATTGTAGCCTTGGAGTGGCCCATACCTGGTGTGTTGCACCAAAGCTTTATTGCCTCTCCAAAGCTGGCCCTATTCAAAGAATCTCGCGTTAAGACTTTTAGGGATTCCAAGAAAGGGTTCGGCCGTAAGGCGGTCTGAAAAAACTCTGACACCAGGGCTCTGCCTACACGATAAGAAGATCGTGTCATAAGACTCAAATTGCAAGCAATGCAATTTAGGACGCGGGGTGAGTGCGGGCCGGGTGCGGGCTGGGTGCGGGACGGGTGTAGGGCGGGTGCGGGTCGTCTGAACGCGGCCTAAAAGTACCTATTTGAGCTAATTAATAACGTGTGCTCGCTGCCATTGGCACAGTTCAAAAAACCCGGCCAAGTGTGAGTCCGGCAAAGATATAGCAAGCCCGACGCGACGTGTGCAAAAACATGACAGAGAGGGAGAGATAAAAAGATAGTAAAAACTATACGCGCGAGAAACACAAAAAAATTATCTTCCTAACTTGGCGAACTTTACGGTTTCGTGCATACTATTGTCTTCTCTTTTTCGCGTATAGGTTTGTCCTTCACTATAATTTAAGTAGCAATATCTCTTGTCTTCTCTTTTTCACATATAGGTTTGTCCTTATTTAGATTTGCTTAAGTTTTTCGAGGGCGGGATAAAAATTTTTGTTTCATTAAAATAATATTGAGAATGCTTTTTAATAACCACAATCAAACTACTACACGTGACCGCAGAGCGCAGTGTGAGAGTGGCTAAATGCAAGAGTACTATATCGCCGCAATAGAATGGGACATCATGAAGCGCGATGTTCACTCTATACATTATACCTCAGTGGGTACAGGGCATGATGTTTGTCTGTGTAGATGACAGAAAATATTTGAAAACACCTACAATAAAATTAAATCGATTTTTAATTTATTTTACCAGTCAAAATTCAAAATTTTTTATTCAAAATAATATCATATAGATAGCTTTTTGACGTCATTTTTTGACTCTACCACCGCGTCGGAAGGTGTTCCGTTGAGAGAAGATGCGGCCAGAAACTCTACAACACACAACTTTTAAACTAAACAAAATGTACAAAGTACAATTAAAATACAATATTGCATTACATGGTGTAAAATTGTCAAGACCAGACATTTTGGTCATTCAAATAATCATCGAGTTTATAGTAACCTTTTTTACAGAGCACTTGTTTAACATCAGTCAGCAGTCTTTCTTATAGCGTCACATATAGACGAAGAATTTTTCGCTTACGCGGGCAGACGGAATGTCAGTGTAACCGCGTCAGTGTATGAGATAGCGATAGTCATAAAATCCTATACAGTTTATATGAAGTGACAGTGAGTTTGAGGCAGGTGGCCGTAGTACAAAAAAGTGGATACGCCGATAAGGACAGCAATAAGGTAGCGATCTCCTTTTTTAACTAGAGCAAATTTGCAATGTGCATCTTTTACTGAGTGAATATGACAAGACACGTGCTTCCTTCTACAACCCGGGCGAATTAACTTGGCACCTGGCTCGGACGACGTTGATGTAAACAATAACAAATAACAGCAAAAGAATAACTCGAAAATTCTAAAGCGAGGCCAGTAGCGATGGCATCTCAGTTACGTTGCACGTGTCCCTGCGCTTTAAAATTTTCGAGTTATTCTTTTGCAGTTATTTGTTATTGTTTACACCAACGTCGTTCGAGCCAGGTGTCAAGTTAATTTGCCACGGTTGTAGTACCTTTTTTTTTTTTTTTTGGTTCAGTTCAAGGTAAAGCGATTATAGTATCGCATACAACCGATGTCAGGAATAAATACTCTCATTTATAGCAAATAACCGTGTGGTGTCGGTCTGACCGTGTGGTGTCGGCTAAGAATAGCACCATCCCATTTCTACCCGTGGGTGTCGTAAAAGGCGACTAAGGGACCTACCAGAAGATGGGCAGCAGCATCCTCTGCGTACACACATCCAGCCGAACTGCGATCGCCAACCCGCCTGCCAAGCGTGGCGATTATGGCAAAACCCCCCAACATGGCAAGTACGCCCTTAACACGGCCCCCAGTCCCCGGCGGCCCCGCTATTCCTGGCTACGGTAGCGGTCAAGGTAACGGCGGGGCAGGGGGTGCGAAGAATCTCCGGAAGAGATCCGGCTACCACAACCGACAACAGCTGCACCTGGCAACGTTCAACACACGTTCACTGCGGACCGACGAGTCGCTCGCTATACTCGAGGAGGAACTGAGCAGGATACGTTGGGATATTGTTGGATTATCTGAAGTCCGAAGAGAGGGAGAGGACTCGATAATCCTCAAATCTGGTAACCTGCTCTATTTCCGAGAGGGCGAACTAAAGTCCCAGCACGGTGTCGGGCTAATGGTCCATAAGTCTCTTGTGAACAACGTGGAGAAGATCGAAAGTGTGTCGAATAGGGTGGTGTACCTTATACTCAGAATAACCAAACGGTATTCGTTGAAGGTTATACAGGTATACGCCCCGACTTCAGAAGAGAAATACGCCGACGATGTAGAAACTATGTATGAGGATATCTCTAGAGCCATGCATAGTTCTAAAACACACTTCACGGTGGTCATGGGAGACTTCAACGCGAAACTGGGCAAACGAGACGGTGAAGAGATGCGAGTGGGAAAATTTGGGTATGGACGACGGAACAAACGGGGCCAACTGCTGGCTGGCTTCATGGAGAAGGAGGGACTCTATATGATGAACTCCTTCTTTAAGAAGCGGGAGCACAGAAAGTGGACCTGGTTGAGCCCGACCGGTACAAGAAATGAGATAGACCTCATCATGTCGACGAAGAAGCAAATATTCAATGATGTCTCTGTGTTAAACGCGTTTAAAACCGGAAGCGATCACCGTATGGTAAGAGGCACATTGAATCTTAATATCAAGCTCGAAAGATCTCGTCTGATGAAGTCTACGCTCCGTCCAGTACCGATCCAGATCCAAAACCCCTGTAGTTTTCAGCTCGAACTCCAAAATCGTTTTGATTGCCTGGGGAGTAGCGTGGACGATTACAGCGATGGGTTTGTGGAAACTGTCCATGCGGTCGGGTCCAAGTTCTTTAAGACCCGTCGTACAAATAGAACTAAGAAAATCTCAGACCCTACTCTTAAGCTCATGGAGGAAAGGCGCGAGATGATTCTGCAGTCTTCAGATGATGCGAATAAATACCGGCAGCTCAATAGGCAGATTTCAAAGTCCGTGACTTGCGACCTGCGTCGGTTTAACACCGAGCGTATTAAGGAGGCTATAGAGCGGAACAAAGGCTCCAAAGTTTTCGCAAGGGATCTGTCTATTGGGCAAAGCCAGCTATCAAAGCTGAAGACTGAGGATGGCAGAATCGTATCGTCCAAGCCTGAGCTTCTGAGAGAGGTTGAGAAGTTCTATGGACAGTTATACACGTCAACACGAAGACCCGCTACAGATCTGGCTAACGACCCAAGAGCTAGATTGACCCGGCACTACACAGAAGATATTCCGGACGTCAGCCTGTACGAGATTAGTATGGCTCTAAAACAGCTAAAGAACAACAAGGCGCCGGGTGATGATGGGATTACGGCCGAGCTTCTGAAGGCGGGTGGAAAACCGGTCCTGAAGGCCCTTCAGAAGCTGTTCGATTCCGTCATACTCGAGGGCAAAACGCCGCAGGCATGGAACAGAAGTCTGGTGGTGCTCTTCTTCAAAAAGGGCGATAATGCCCTGTTGAAGAACTATAGGCCCATTTCCCTTCTTAGCCATGTCTACAAGCTGTTTTCGAGAGTCATTACGAACCGTCTCGCGCGCAGGTTTGACGATTTCCAGCCTCCCGAACAGGCCGGTTTCCGAAAGGGCTTTAGCACTGTGGACCACATACATACGCTTCGGCAAGTTATACAGAAGACTGAAGAGTATAACCTGCCCCTTTGCTTGGCGTACGTGGACTACGAGAAAGCCTTTGATTCGATCGAGACTTGGGCTGTACTGCAGTCTCTTCAGCGTTGCCAAGTAGACTACCGGTACATCGAAGTGCTGAAATGCTTGTACAAAAACGCCACTATGTCAGTCCGACTACAGGACCAGAACTCGAAACCTATCCTACTGCAGCGAGGCGTGAGGCAGGGAGACGTTATATCTCCGAAACTGTTCACCGCTGCACTGGAAGATGTTTTCAAGGTTCTGGACTGGAAAGGGCTAGGCATCAACATAAACGGCGAGTACATCAGTCACCTTCGGTTTGCCGATGATATAGTCATCATGGCGGAGACTATGGAGGAGCTCAGTCAAATGCTCGATGATCTCAGCAGAGCCTCCGAACGAGTTGGTCTGAAAATGAACATGGACAAGACGAAGATCATGTCAAATGACCATGTTGTACCCACTCCTGTAATGATCGGAAACTCTGCGCTCGAAGTTGTTGACCATTATGTTTACCTGGGACAAACTATTCAGTTAGGTAAGTCCAACTTCGAGAAAGAGATCAACCGTCGAATCCAACTCGGCTGGGCAGCGTTCGGGAAGCTACGTAGTATCTTCACGTCCCAAATACCGCAGTGTCTTAAAACGAAAGTCTTCGATCAGTGTGTGTTGCCAGTGATGACATATGGAACAGAGACGTGGTCGTTCACTCAAGGCCTCATAAAAAGGCTGAAAGTCACCCAAAGGGCAATGGAGAGGGCTATGCTCGGAGTTTCCCTGCGAGATCGAATCAGAAATGAAGAGATCCGCAGAAGAACCAGGGTAACTGACATAGCCCAAAGAGTTGCTAAACTTAAGTGGCAGTGGGCGGGGCACATTGCTCGCAGAACCGATGGCCGGTGGGGCCGAAAAGTTCTCGAGTGGCGACCGCGTACCGGAAAGCGCAGCGTGGGTAGGCCCCTCACACGGTGGACCGACGACCTGGTGAAGGTGGCGGGAAAACGTTGGATGAGGGCAGCGCAGGACCGGTCGTTATGGCGATCCTTGGGGGAGGCCTATGTCCAGCAGTGGACGTCCATCGGCTGAGATGATGATGATGATGATGATAGCAAATAAAACGTTGGTGTTCGACGTTTCAACGCTTCTTTGGAGTTTTTGGAGGCAATCGAGAAACGCAGGAAACGCAGAGAAGTCCACAGGAAAGAGGTGAACCGACCGCTTGCCGCGCTACAAAAGAACGGAACACTTTTCCTGTTCACGACCCACAGCATCATATTTCACTGAACTGTATATTGTTCACTTGCACGACACTTTGTTACGCAAAACAACACCGATTTTACGAACCAAAACTCACTATAAACAATAAAAATTCGATGAAATATGAGGACTCCAAACGTATCTGTTCACATCCCGCCAAAAACCTCGGTTGTAGTACCTTTTCTTTCTACGGCTTCACATGGTAGCCAAGCGAAATACAACATTTAATTATGATTGGTTGAACCGTTAAGCAATGAAGTGAAATAAACATATTTAGAACATAGAAAATATGTTTATATTTCAAACAATTTATAATGGTAGGTATTATTATGTGACAGGGTGCGAAAAACTTTGTACTTAGGATTTATAGCATTTTTTTAAAATTAGTATTGTGTTCTCATTCAATTATCATAAGAGAGAAAAAGACAAAAAAATACTGCAGGTTATTCAAACTACCTTGTATGTTTAAGACCAAGCTATGCAATAATAAACTTTTCTGCATACCTTCAAAATGCAATGTTATTAACAAACATACATACAAACAAAACATGTGTTATTGTACCTAAAGTATATTCGTTTATACTGTTATATCTTATAAGAATCCAATTCGCAAGTTCAATAAGAAAATCTGATAAGAACTGATAAGATAAAAAACAGTCCCTTGTTTAATTTGTGGCGATAAAAAGTTACCTTTTTTAAAAAAACAAAAACTTTTCTCATCTGAATCACGCATGGCAAAGGAAACATCATTATTCAGACACAAAAAAAAACTAGGTTCTTTAAGGTTGCAAATCAAGTTTTATGTTCACCTTTTGAAGGTTAGTTTTAATTATATTTGCGTTGTTTGAAGACTACTGCAGTATCAAAGGGTACGTTTACGCTCCGTTACCTTTAATAGCGGAAGAAAAACAACAAAAACTGGTAAAAGCACTGGAAAAACAGCAAGGTTCACTATTTTTTGGTTACACTACTATCACGCACTGAAATCCAAACACAATATAGCCGGTGATACACTGAAAACAGGGATCGATAGTTCAGAAACAGTTTTTACTCATTGTATACAATCTAAATAGAATAATTATTGAATTAATTATTCAAAATATCACACAACAAGAACATAGCGATAGCGAATTCGTTTTGTGACTGACTTCCGATCGAAATTGCGAAACGAACACGTCATTGTGACAACTAGAGAGGGAGAGCGCTATACGAAAGAGTGAGAAAACGTTACAACACATGTCAAATGCTTCGTTTTAATGACAGCTCCATCTAGTGTCAAATAGCTTAACTAATTTAGAGACTTTGAAGATGAAGTAATAATGCTACTCGTCACTTGATGGCGCTAGTTTGTCTTAAATGAAAAATGGAAAATATTGCACAATAAAATCTGAAATTGTGTAATCAATTAAAATTATTGTTAACCTAGGTACTTTAATTAAGATAAAGTTTTCTTTCAAGGCTGAAAGTTAGATCCGTATATAAATAACTAAATTACAAATTGTAACAAGAGTCTGTTGTAGCGATAAACAGTTTTTTTTTTGACGATACGGCCACGATTGCCGGGTTATCACGTTTTTATCATTCAGATAAAAAAATCGTTCAAGTAGCAGATAAATTTATAAATTGGAGGTTAAATAAAAAGGGAGCGAGCGGGTCCCAAACGCGCTGCTTAATGCCGAAATGTCCTCTATTTTAAATATTATCCGACTAACGTTTTTTAAGCACGATCTAAAATAAAAACTAATCTCTGTGTCCGTATTTTGTTAACCCCGCACTACACTCTCGCCGAGAATTCTCGCCGAGAACGCTCGCCGAGAACTTTCAAGGAAAATTACTATGGCTTACGACGCCACGAGAACAATGAAAGGGCATCCACCTAGGAATCCACACTCTCGTTCTCGGCCTGTCTCGCCCGTTCTCGGCGAGACGAGAATGAAGCCGGCATTAGATTTCTAATAAAATGTAGGTACTACTAGTTTAAAATAACAATGTGCATGACCTCGCTCGCAAATGTGACGTCACTCAATCACACGAACTTTACTCGAGTCATTCAAATTATTGTTTCCTTTGCATAGAGTCTACATTCCTTTGTCAACCGAGTGAAGTTATCCAACGGCCCTTCAAGGTCATGCTCATTGTTATTTTAAACCGATAGTACCTAGTACCTACATACCTACCAGGTGCGATTTTTGAATCTCATTCGCTGAGTTCAGCAGTTGAAAATGTCAAAATTACTGTGGAGATACGCATCTTTCTAAGTGCTGATTTGACTTTCAAAAATCATACTTCAGGAGTGCGATTTTTGAAAGTCAAATCAGCAGTAGAAAGATGCGTATCTCCCATAGATATATATATTATGGTATCTCCATATTAATTTTGACATTTTCAACTGCTGAACTCAGCGAATAAGATTCAGCGAAAAAGTCATACGTTGAACTCAGCAGTAGAAAATGTCAAAATTACTGTGGAGATACGCATCTTACTACTGCTGATTGGACTTTCAAAAATCGCACTCCTGAAGTATGATTTTTGTATGTTTTGACACCCGATACAGCGTACATGTAATTACAAGTTTTGTTTGTTATTTTATTCTGAACGAAAATATGCATGTTTGGTTGCTGGCCGCGCCAAAAACAACGGTGAAAAATAAGGCGCCAACCTTCCATACAAAACCCGCATTGTCTTTTCTTGGTAGGGGGTCATCAATCATAATAATATGGTACCTACCTACCTACCTAGGTAACGATATATGTTAAGACAAGATTTCGTAGGTACTACCCGTTCACGTCCAGTTGGCCGTCGATGACCGTTACAAAATTTCCTCACAGGCACATTAACTGGTCCCGTCGACAAAAAATAATATAAAAGGCAAATAAAAATTTAAAATTAAAAGCGATATTAGTGACCGGGACGGACGTGCCGTACGTGGTTGCGTTGCTAAAGGTTATAAAATTCCGTTTATTAGGGTCTCTTAGGGGTGCGGTGCAGGGAAGCGGGAAGGGAGGTAGCGGCCAACTCGAAGTGAACGCCTAGTAAATACCGGCATTTTTTTTCTACCACATGGTGAAACCACATGGTTTAAAGGTTAATGTTTTCCTTACACCCTGTATACAGTGGCCTTAAAAATTGTTTGACTATCCTGACAGTGTGAAATTAAATAAAACCGGTCAAGTGCGAGTCGGGCTACTCGCGCACCGAGGGTTCCGTACCACACCACCACAGAACAGAACACAACATTATTAACTTAGAAAAAAAACTTTTGTGTCCGGGAACTTCTAACTTCTTCGGGAAAAAACTTCTTTAGCGCGAGACCGACTCACACTTGGCCGGTTTTTATTATTTGTTGTTATGCTGTAGGGCTTGTTCTATAATCACACAAAGTTTGATGCTTGTATGTATTACCGTTTTTACCATAGAACGAGAAGAAAAAACGTTGATAAAAACTAGTTTCTTGTTGAGAACTCCCCTTAATTTTTAAATTTTTGACATTTTTATTATTTGTTAGCAAATCTGCCGTAACAACGCACATTCTGTGAAAATTTCAACTATCTATCTCTTTCGGTTCAAAAGTTACAGTCCTAAATAGGTAGGACAGACGGACGGACAGACGGACGGACGGACAGACGGACGGACAACGTAGGCTTAGTAATAGAGTCCTGTTTTTACCCTTTGGGCACGGAACCCTAAAAATATTAACTCGCAATCAATGTTACCTATCTTATCATCGGTATATATCGCTAATTTCAAATTTAAAATAACGAGAATTCGAAAGAAAAATAATTTCTGATAGATAGGTATCTTTTGATTATAAGTATGAATCACTATAATAGGCTCGTGACCTCAATAATTTTATTCTTATACAGGGTGTAACAAAACACCCTAATAATACTTAAGGGGATGCTTCAGACCATCAAACTGAACAACTTTCACTACGGAGCCAACATCGAAATCGCAAAAAAAAAATCCGCTCTTTCATACAAAACTGCAGTACCGTCTCGACTCAAATGTATGGGACGGCAGATTTTTTTTATTTTTTCTCTACGTTGGCTCCATAGTGAAAGTTGTTCAGATTGATGGTCTGAAGCACCCCCTTATGTATTACTACGGTGTTTTGTTACACCCTGTATAACTTATTTAATAATAAGATATGATTTGATGCACAGCTGCAATTTTTGAAAAACTGGCGCATAAAAATAAAATCAAGCAATTTTTTTTTTCAAACTGCAGTAAATATATAACATTGACATTCAGGGAAAGTAGAATTTAAAATAAAATCAGTCAAGTGCGAGTCGGGCTACTCGCGCACCGAGGCCGAGGGTTCCGTACCACACAACCACAGAACACAATATTATAAACTTAAAGCTAATAGCTGGCCAGTGCGATTATTCTAAAAATGAGGTTGGTGCATTGACATTTTCCTCGCTGTAGTGAGGTGAAAAGTTGTGTGTTGCGCTCGGCAGCAAAGTTATTCTGCGACTCGTATCTATGAAACCCTCGCGACGCTCAGGATTCAATACAAGTACTCACGCCAAAAAGCAACTTTGCAGCCTTGCATAACAAATAACTTTTTCTCAAACATGCTTGGAAATGTGAGCATTATTTTGACAACCTTCTTCGAGATAAATCGAAGTTGCTGTACTGGCCAACTACATGCGCGCAGCGGCCGGCAATGTTTGTATGAAAATCCATATCTGTCGTGTTTTGCGGCCAAATAAATTACATAGTAAACTCATATCTGTCGTGTAATTTAAAAATGGAACGATCTTTTTCTCCTAAACATGGCGACCAAGGAGGTAACTCAAAAAAGGTTTTATTTAAATTTCGAACTAACTTGCAAATAGAAAGCTGTTTTTTGAAAAAAAAAACAAATTGTTGTTCGTTGTTCGTCATTGATTTTGAAAAGAGTTTTAATTTCCGCGAATTATTTGAGAAAATTTACTGTTTTAATTTCCGCGCATTATTTGAGAAAAGTACTATACAAGCCTTGGCCACAACTAGGCATTGATGGACTTACGTATGTGTGCCTCGGCTTCGCCTCGGCCCACATTTACACGTTCGTCCATCAATGCCTCTGTTGCTGGCCGCTGCAGTAATGTACTATTTTTGTCCGGGACCTTTCAAGTCAAGTCAAGTCAAGTCATAAATAATTTATTCAATATAGGGGCTTGAAGCACACTTATTAAACGTCAAATCTTTTTTTGAAGCTACCACCGCGTCGGAACGTGTTGTCGCTGTAGAGAAGATGCGGCCAGAAACTCTACAACATACTCCCTTTCGCAAGCGCAAGACCGACTCGCACTTGACCGGTTTTTAGTATTTGTTGTTATTCTGTAGAGCTCTATAATCACACTATGTTTGACGCTTGTATGTATTACCGTCTTTTTCGATAGAGCGTGAAGAAAAAACGTTGATAAAAACTAGTTTCTTGTTGAGAACTTTAACTTTTTGACATTTTTATTATTAATTTGTTAACAAATCCGCCGTAATAACGCACATTCTGTGAAAATTTCAACTATCTAGCTCTTACGGATCAAAAGTTACAGTCCTAAATAGGTAGGACAGACGAACGGACGGACGGACAACGTAGGCTTAGTAATAGGGTCCCGTTTTCACCCTTTGGGTATGGAACCCTTAAAAACGTTCTTACGTAAAATATGTAAAGTCGGTCATTATAACCGAGGCGGGATTGGAGCATGATCCGCAGGCGAGGGCTGTAAACGAGCCGAGAATGTAATGACCAATGTTCACGCGAAAACGGTTTAGACAAAATGTTTGTGGAAAGTGGCGCCTAGATCGCGCTGAGTGTTCGAAATAATTTTAACTGCATTATGAACCTAAAAGCGGTTCTATAAGACCCAATTTACGAGTAAGTGTGTTCAAAATATTAATGAAACGATTAAGTATCAGTTAAGCGATTACGATTATTTCATTCAAACTTTCTTTTTCTTTCTGTCGCATAGAAAGAAAGAAAATTCACACTAGGTTCATTTAAATAAAGCGTATTTTTAAAGTTATGTAAAGATAGGTATGTAGGTAGGTATTTCAATTTACAATTACCGATAACCTGCTTTTTATGCAAAGATAAAATATAGGTTTTTGTTTGAAAACATAATGTTTTGTATAAGTTGTGATTGTATAAGTATGATCTCAGTCTGGTTCTATTTTACAATGAATGATGGTTTGAGGTTATGAAGTGCGAACGCAATTTTTTTTTTTCATGTTTCTGAAGTGCGTTCGAACATGCAATTACAATCGGAAAAAATATATAACATTTAGTAGGTATTAAGTATATTGAATTTATTGGTATAACAAATAAAAGTGGGTAAGTACATTAAATGCGTTGTCTGGAAGAAATCGCTTTTAGTGATAAGACCGCCATTACGTTCTTTTGATTTTGTTTTTGTTGCTGTATTTTTTGGTGTGCAAATAAAGAATATTTATGTTATGTGTTATGTTGTGTTATGTTATGTTATGTTATGTTATGTTATGTTATGTTATGTTATGTTATGTTATGTTATGTTATCTACACTAATATTATAAAGAGGAAAGATTTGTACCTATTTTTGTATGTTTGTATGTTTGTAATGAATAGGCTCAAAAAGTACTGGGCCGATTTAAAAAATTCTTTCACCATTAGAAAGCTGCATTCACCCTGAGTAACATAGGCTATATTTATTGCTAGAAAAGATTAGACGTCCACCCGTGCGAAGCCGGGACGGGCCGCTAGTTAAAAATATATTTAGATAATAATCGTTTATTAATTTACTGTTTGGTAAATAGTAATCGTTTAGTAAATTATGAAAAATGAATTATGAAATATGAATAATCGCAAAGATAATCGTCAATTTCGATTAGGTAATCGCTAAATGCTGATAATTGCCGATTACGATTGATCGAAATCGTAATCGTCTCATCACCTTTTCAGTTAATATTTCATTTAGTTTTCGTACCTGAATGTTGTTGTACTTCCTGTTGACGGCGGCCATGCACTCGAGCCCCGGGCTGAGGCTTCTCATTGTGGGCAGCACCTCGTCCAGCATTCTTCCAGTTCTCGAGGCACCTGGCACTATATGATGGATGTCAATTCGGTTTGTAGTTAGGATGGATGCTACACCGGAATCTGAGGGTGACCTGAGGACGAAAACAATTAATTACAGAACAACAAAATACAACGGGTTGCACTCCGGGAGCGCCGGCAGAAGTGAAAACTGTTCTAGTTTTCACTTCTGCCGGCACTTACGGCATTAACGTTGTGCATTTTTGATACCTATTTTGGAAAGGTTAGGGAATAATTTCGCACGAATTGCTTTAATTATCATTTTTAATCCAAAGATTTTTAAGCTCGACTCGAGGTCGGTTGTTTTGAACGAGGTACGGACTTACGCCAAGTATCCTTGCTCTGGAAGTGAATGAGGATCGTGTGTGTCTCTTTGTGTGTTGTGGATAAAAGTACTATCATTTATGTGGTAATATACAATATTCATTTATTGCGCTATCTTACACAAACATAACAATTTATGCCGCTTAAACGAAACAGCAGGAACAGGCATACGGGTAATTATACGAAATGTGGACAATCATGGTAATGAGATGAGAATCTGATTTTTTTTCAAATATTGACATAGTAACTGTTTCTATTGGAAGAAGTACTACTGTAGGCAGAATATGAGAAAGGCACTAAAATCCACCACTTGAATAAGGAGATATATTGAATTCGGTAATGAGAACGATCATAGTAATGAGAAATCGAGACATGGTAATGAGATGCATATCATGGTAATGAGATAACGAGATATGATAATGAAATACCTATCATGGTAATGAGAATTGTCTTAAAATCTTGGGTAGCTTGGGAAGCTTAGGTACTAGATAAAAGGGCCAAAGCAGTTATTGCTCTGCTACTAAATAGGTTTAAGTTTCGTTAGCACTCGTTCACTGTATATCGACATTGTACAATGTATAAAGTGATCAGTGATTTGATTTTTTACACGTATTGCAATCAATGGAACATCTGGCATGCAATGGAACAAATGGAATATTCGGATATGGTTGTTGTGTATCTCCCTGGAGTGAAGGACCCTAGGCGGAAGAGAACTTGCAACTCAATCACGAGGCAATTTAATCCCAATTCGATTCCACGCCTGTACCACAAAGTTCTATAGTCTTTCGTATCAGGTTGAGCTAAATAAATAATTGTAGTGGAAACATTATCCAGAAAGCAATGGTCATATCGAGACTAACTGCCCAGGATGCGCAAGACGAAGTCAGGTTACTCGAGGAGGGTCTTTCTTTCTAAGTTCTACGGAATTTATGTACGCTTGTATCTGTCACTATAACTAGCTCGGCGGTAAAATAAAAAACTTGGTGAGGAAACCTGCATACTCGAAACGAAAAGGAAATGCCAAAGTTCAGAGGTATGTTTAGAAAATGTGGGCGAGCACAATTGACCAGCACTGGTCGAAATGTAGCCAATTCCGTTCTGGTACTACGGCTTGCAATAGCCATTATCTCCCTGGCTGTTAAATCTATTGTTATAGAATTATATGATGTAGAGCAAAAACTTGAGAATGAATACTACGTACTAACTAACCCTATGAGCTGAACATAAGAAGTCAAAAATGTCAGTGAAATGTCCTCCCTTTTAGCTGTACTGTCTTGCTCCTTTAGTTTTGTCGAGCCTTGGACCTAATCTGTATTGTAGGTTCAAGTATGATCTGTGTCGCTTCTTTTTGTTGCTCACTTCGGTGGCTGCATTAGCAGTAATCAATAATCTGAAGAAATATCTTCAGATTATTGATTACTTGATGATCAGTAATTACTGTCGATGGTAACCATCATCACCATCTTAGCCAAAAGCATTTCACTGCTGGACAAAGGCCTCCTCTAGGATAATCACAACGACCGGTCCAGCGCTGCCCTCATCCATGTGCTTCCCGTGACCTTCACCAAACCGTCGATTAGTCCACCTTGTGAGGGATCTACCCACACTGCGCCTTCCAGTACGCAGTTACCATACCACTCGAGAACTCTTCGCCCCATCATCATCATCAGTATCAGCCATCGTTTTTCACTTCCATTTTGTTATTCTGCGGTTGTAACAAGAGAGTAAAAAAAAGAATGCTCTATAACAGTTTGTTGGAATCCCTGGGACTTCAGTCCCATAGTTCTTAGTTGGATTTCGTATTTATTTTCAATCTCTTGCAAACATCAACACTGTGAATCTGATTGGCTAGTTAGTAGCAGTGTGGCGTGCTGTGTTGTGTACATTTAATATCATTTTACATCACTTTAGTGTTATGTCAGTACGAAGAAATTCAAAATTCTTTTGAGATCTGCTATTTCATGTTCTCATCTACTATTAAACATAAGCCTTGCCAAGGTGCCCCACAAAACAATCCTGGCCCTTCGTCATCCAGTCGCCCCTGCAAATTATCTCTGGTCGTTGCTCCAGCGGGCTGCAAGGAGTCCCACTATGGCTGCCCAAAAGCAGCCCATATCAACTGGTCCGAGCGTAACTGTAAGGAGCCAGAATTTGTCTACGATTGCTCGCGAAGGTCTTAGCCTCGGCACCCCAAACCCCCGTGGTCTCAACGACGACAGATACAAAAAGATGATCGGCCACCAGGGCCGAGTACGTGTCCCACTTCCTAACGGCAACCCCCTCCGCGGCTGCTCCAGGCGTCCGCGACGAGCGACTTAGGTAGCTGGCGGTGCGGTGGAAGTGCTGACGCACGTTGCGTCCCATAAAAAGCACTTGCCCTTGTGCCAGGGCACAAAAGTCAAGCCATCCGGGAACATCCATGCCGGAGCTGTCCGCAAAAGATAGGTAACTTTTGGAATAGAAAAGTGCAAAGTAGCAAAAGTGTTAGCGCGACATGGGCCGAAAGGTTACATAGTCGCTCCCGGGCAAAATTGAGCATCTGCCTGCGTACCGCAATGAAAAACCTGAATCTGACCCGGGGCCACAGGGGAAAACCTCGCACTTAGCTATGTTAGCAACCAACCTCAGCTTTCCACGACGCGGCAGCAAACAAAAAAGATCCTGCTGAATGACATCAGGCTTGCCCCTAATGGTACCATCATCCATGTACCACAGGTTCAAAGGCAACTTCAGCTCCAGAATAGCCCCGTGAATGGCAAGGCTGAAAACGAGCAGACCTAGAGAGTCCCTCTGCTGCACCTCTACCTGGGAGAGAATAAGCTCTCTGTCAAAAAACAGGTTTGACGGACTTTCGTAAACCTGATGCAAGAAAGGGTAGAGGAAGGGAATCCTTTTGCTGACCCCGCTTAATAATATGTCCCTCTCCAGGGGCAGGGTATTAAAGGTGTTGCGTATGTCAATCTTAACCATAACGCAGTCCCAGTTGGTGGCGTCTATAGCGAAAGCACGAGTTGCGTGGATCGCCGCCTCGCAGCCCAGACGCCCAAAACCCAGCTGTTGAGGCTGCAAGAAGCCAGACAACTGGCTTTACTGCTAAACGACGGAAAGTGCTACCAACAGCTATCTTACACCGCCATGTTTCTTAGCAAGGGCACAGAGCGATGCCCAATACAAAAAAGGACATACGTCCTTGTTCATATAGCCGCTATGCAAGAAATTGATAAGCCTCGCATGCCAATAAGCGCCATCCATCCGTCCATTATGGCCAGCAGAAATAGACGTGAGCTCCCATCAAATGACCAGGACGAATACCATTCAAGCCCTTCGCTGAACCACTGTTAAATGCTCCGAGGTCCCAAGACACAACCTCCACACTGGCTACTAGGGGTGAAAAAGTAAGATCCGGAGCAGGAGGTTTTAGAGCAACGCTCTTGTCAGTCCTCATTCATCTCCTTCACTTCCTGATACGATACGACTTCAATCTTCTTCTTCACCTGTACAATAGCATTGACCCTCGATGTCATTTTCTGCCTTTCTTCCTAACTATTTTTCTTCTAAGATACCTACTATAAAACAATTCTTCGTGCTAAACTAGATCCGTTTGTTCTTGATTCAGCATTCATAACATGATGATGAATTTAGTTGAAAATTCATTCATCAATTTCTACTTATAGCAAGAAATATCTCATCACCATATTCAATGCCTCATTACCATGATTGATTTATAGTCATGGAAACCATGGTAATGAGAACTAGGGTAATGAGAATTTGCTTGTTTATTTAAAATAACTTTATATCTATCAATTTTCTGTGCTTTGTTGATATCTACAATGACGCAGAAACATGTAAAGCACGCTTTTGAATAGCCATTTTATAAAAATAGTAAATATTAAGTGTGTAGGAAGAGTCACATGAATGAGGTACATTCCGTGACAAACCCCAAAATCGACCATGTACAGGACCGTATTATTTAAACAAACCAAGATAGCGTATGCCTCTCTTATGTAACCTATAGGTCGATATCGAATGTATGCCTGCAAGCCGGGGCAACACTGTACTTTATCAGTAAGCAAAGTTATGATTGTGATTGTGCGCGGTCATGGTAATGAGAGGAAAGTCGTGTGACAACATTGGTTTGCATATAATTCATCAGTCTTTAGCCATAAACTGGAGCACATCGTTTCATCTGAAAGGCTAATTATTCAAAATACGTGTGACGTAATTTAATTGCACAGGTTCTTTGTAGTTTCAGATGTATATAATTATTTGTACACTGACCTGTGCTGTGTGACAGTCATGGTGATGAGAATTTACGACTTAGATTTTTTTTTAAAGTATGTTATCGATACATTTCATACAGTTTTCTTATGTGCTTTAGTAGATACCGATGTCAACTATGTTATAAAAATATAATATCGGGAATAAGTACAAGGTAACATGCGTTCTTCGGTCTGTGACATGGGTTTGACCACATTTCGTATAAATGCCCATACATATTTGCCGCGCGGTAGAAAGAGTCTGAGCGATATGTCTGACCAATTTTCGATCAGGTCACGTGACGTCACGGTTCTAACGTGAGTTTAACATTTTTTACCCATTCCAAAAAATGCACAACGCTGCTAAAGAAGTTTTCACTTCAACAGGCTGCCACCTCAACAAATAGGTGACGGTGGTGGTAGGTGGTGGTGGTAGAGTGTAAGTGACAGCCTAAGAAATACTGAAATGGTGAACTCAGAACATCAAACTGAACAACTTTGACTATGGAACCTACTTCAGGAAACGCGAAAAAATATCAGCTGTCCTATACAAAACTGCTGCACCTACCCGACTAAAATGTATGAGATGGCTGATTTTTTCGCGTTTCCTGATGTAGGCTTCATAGTGAATGTATGGAGTACCTCTAACTGTCCCTACCTGTGCCATATAGGGGTGCTCTTGGACCAGTGGCCATAAATTTTTGCCCAGTGTCCTTTTTAGGGTTCCGTACCCAAAGGGTAAAAACGGGACCCTATTACTAAGCCTACGTTGTCCGTCCGTCCGTCCGTCCTTCCGTCCGTCCGTCTGTCTGTCCTACCTATTTCGGGCTGTAACTTTTGAACCGTAATAGCTAGATAAGTGAAATTTTCTCAGATTATGCGTTATTACGGCGGATTTGTTAACAAATAATAAAAATGTCAAAAAGTTAAAAATTAAGGGGGGGTTCTCGACAAGAAACTAGTTTTTATCAACGTTTTTTCTTCACGCTCTATCGTAAAAACGGTAATACATACAAGCGTCAAACTTCGTGTGATTATAGAGCAAACTCTACAGAATAACAACGAATACTAAAAACCGGCCAAGTATGAGACGGTCTCGCGCTAAAGGTCCCGGACAAAAAAAGTTTTGTTTTCTAAGATAATAATGTTGTGTTTTGTAGTGGTGTGGTACGTAACCCTAGGTGCGCGGGTAGCCCGACTCGCACTTGACCGCTTTTATTAATTCTTTCTTTTTATATTGGGGCTTTATCAACCCTGAGGTAATGTCAACGCGTTGTTTTAAATTGTATCGTAAATAAGACCTACTTATCTATAAAATGTAGGACTTAAGATCAGGAAGTTCGATTAGGTATTTGTACTTAAGTCTATATTATTACCTATTCTGTGCTTATTACTCCATGGCCGTGACCTGAAGTGGTTCCCTCTATTTATTATGCATGATAGAAAATGCTTCATGTAATGATGCTATGTAAAATCAATACCTATTAGAAAGTAGACAGTATTTCAAATATGCACCCAGATATGATAGCCTGTTAGGCTGAAGTCAAACGAGCGTAATTTTGTGAGTTGTGAGTCGCGTATTTTGAGTCCGTTTCATACGTAGAAAGAGAAGGTTCTAGAAGGAAGCATCATATTCACTCAATAAGAGATGCACATAGCAAATTCACTCTAGTTAAATAAATAAATGCGTTGGTATTTTTTTTTTTTTTTTTAATGTTCGATAGGTAAACATTTGACCCCAATCTCACCTGATGTTGAGTGATGATGAGGCCGAAGATGTAGCATGCTTACCTAGAAAGATGCCTATTCACTCTTGCCTTGAAGAGGCCCAGGTTGTATTGCTCAGGGAACAGGTCCGCAGGCAGTGCGTTCCACTCCTTAGCCGTGCGCATTATAAAAGAAGAAGCAAACTTCTTCGTGCGAATTGCTGGTAGGTCAACGACATAAGGGTGGAAACCCAGCCTGCGTCTCGTCCCCCGCAGATGAAAGGGAGACGGAGGTATTAAATCGTGTAATTCCGTCGCACACTCTCCGAAATGTATCCTATAAAAAACAGATAGACAGGCTACCATGCGACGATGCTCAAGACTTTGTAGTGGTATGACGATATCAAAAGAACAGCTGGAGTCAAATGGATAGAGACAGCACAAGATCGAGAAGGATGGCATAGACTGAAGGAGGCCTACACCATTATGGTAGAAAACGGCTAAGAAGAAGAAGAAATAAATAAAACCGGTCAAGTGCGAGTCGGGCTACTCGCGCACCGAGGGTTCCGCACCACACCACCACAGAACACAACATTATTAACTAAGAAAAAAAACTTTTTTTGTACAGGACCTTTAGCGCGAGACCGACTCACACTTGGCCGGTTTTTAGTATTTGTTGTTATTCTGTAGAGTTTGTTTCTTGTTGAGAACCCTAAATTAAACCCTAAATTTTAAACTTTTTGACATTTTTATTATTTGTTAACAAATCCGCCGTAATCACGCATAATCTGAGAAAATTTCAACTATCTAGCTATTACGGTTCAAAAGTTACAGCACTAAATAGGTAGGACGGACGGACGGACGGACAGACGGACAGACGGACGGACGTCGGACGGACGAACGGAAGGACAACGTAGGCTTAGTAATAGGGTCCCGTTTTTACCCTTTGGGTACGGAACCCTAAAAAGGAGATCGCTACCTTATTGCTGTCCTTATCGGCGTAACCACTTTTTAGGTTTCCGTACCCAAAGGGTGAAAACGGGACCCTATTACTAAGCCTATGTTGTCCGTCCGTCTCGTCTGTCCTACCTATTTAGGGCTGTAACTTTTGAACCGTTATAGCTAGATAATTGAAATTTTCTCAGATTATGCGTTATTGCGGCGGATTTGTTAACAAATAATAAAAATGTCAAAAAGTTTAAAATTTAGGGGGGTTTTCAACAAGAAACTAATTTTTATCAACGTTTTTTCTTCACGCTCTATCTTAAAAACGGTAATACATACAAGCGTCAAACTAAGTGTGATTATAGAGCAAACTCTACAGAATAACAAAAAATACTAAAAACCGGCCAAGTGTGAGTCGGTCTCGCGCTAAAGGTCCCGGACAAAAAAAGGTTTTTTTTTTGGTTAATAATGTTGTGTTCTGTGGTGGTGTGGTATGGAACCCTCGGTGCGCGAGAAGCTCGACTCGCACTTGACCGGTTTTTTTTAAATCGATTTATTAATATTTCTTCTTCTCGCTTTATCGCAAAAACGATAATACATACAAGCGTCAAACTTGGTGTGATTATAGAGCAATCTCTACAGTATAACAACAAATAATAAAAACCGGCCAAGTGTGAGTCTGTCTCACGCTAAAGGTCCCGGGTGAAAACAAACCTTTTTTGTACTTAAGTTTATATTTTGTGTGTTGGTGTGGTAGGCAGAACCCTCGGTGCGCGAGTAGCCCATCTCGCACCTGCACTGGTAGCATGCCAACCCGCGATAGCCGTGATACGGCTTTATCACGTCTTTTATCTCGTTCGTTCGCGCGCAAAAGAACGAGATAAAAGACGTGATAAAGCCGTATCACGGCTATCGCGGGTTGGCATGCTAACAGTGCTGGAGTGCGATTTTTGAATCTCATTTGCTGAGTTCAGCAGTTGTAAATGTCAAAATTACTGTGGAGATATGTATCTTTCTACTTATGATATGACTTTCAAAAATAATACTACAGGAGTGCAATTTTTTTAACTCAAATCAGCAGTAGAAAGTTGCGTATCTCCATACGTTTTCAACTGCTGAGTTCAACGTATGAGATTCAAAAATCGCACTCCTGACCGGTTTTATTTTTTAATATTTTTTATATTGTTACCTAATACTACACTGAAATGTTGACATCTATGATATTTTACTAACATAGGGGATGTAAGATTATACACCACTAGTTTTTAATTACTAACGTAACTTTAAGGGTGTATTCAGACCATGAATCTAAACAACTTTCCCAAAGAAACATGGGTCGAAAAACGAGAATTTTTTTTGAGCCTCCCATACAAAATCGATCGGCCGATCCGCACTTTTGTATGGAAGATCCAAAAAAAAATCTCATTTTTCGACCCATGTTTCTTTGGGAAAGTTGTTTAGATTCATGGTCTGAATACACCCTTAAAGTTACGTTAGTAATTAAAAACTAGTGGTGTATTATGTGGGATGGTAAATTTTTATTGAACTTATTTTCTGAAATATTATATAATATAATATACAGGGTGTCCCAAAAACCAACGTCAAGCCGAAAACGGTTGATCATCAACCGTTTTATCAACCGTTTTCGGCTTGACGTTGGTTTTTGCCAGGTGGTGACAGTTATAAGAAAAATAAAAAAATCTCTTTTGAAAAAAAAATTATGTGTTCTTAGTTAATAAATAATCTAGCTAGTATTATACCTTTTTAGAATCCTGACTAAATCCACCATCTTTTAAAGTCACTTGTCGAAATAGCACAGTACATTTTTTTTTCAGTACAGTTAGTTAAAGTTGGGCGCTGTAATAATTTTTAGTGTATGGTGGGGCAAAAAGTGATATTTTCTTTAAAACTGAAGCAGTTGTGTTTTAATTTCAGACTGTAGATGACAGAAGGGTTATTCAGGGTTACACCACACACAAAAAAAATTGAAAAGTAAAGATTTGTAGTCATAGTACTTAAAAGATCATCACAGGGTGTAAATTTAAAAAAAAAAAAATTTTATGGAAAGTACTAATCTTAGATTTTTTTTTTTTCTGATAACTGTCACCACCTGGCCTATCAACCGTTTTCGGCTTGACGTTGGTTTTTGGGACACCCTGTATATACAGGGTGAAATTGATATCATTGGCATCCTTTTAAACTAAGAACCTACCCATCAAACTGAACAACTTTTACTATGGGAGCAAACCAATCGGAGAAAAAAAAAATCTCACGTTGCATACATTTGTGTCACGTAGGCACTGCAGTTTATTATGGAACAGCTAATTTTGTTGTTGCTCCGATCGGTTTGCTCCCATAGTGAAAGTTGTTCAGTTTGATGGGTAGACTCTTAGTTTAAAAGGATGCTAATGATATCAATTTCACCCTGTATAAATATAATATACCTACCTATTGATTGAATTGAATTGGCGATTGATGGAAATACGTACGAAGCAAAGACGAAATCACGAGCACAGAATTATTCTAAATAAATCAAATAAATGCTTAGCCATTCGAAGAGACAAGGAAAACAATTTAAACTACTATGTTTCCCCATCGATGATTCACGTTTAACGAGTTCTCCGTAATTCGTTTACTTTATACTTAGGTACCTGTTTATGACGCAATCTAAAATCGCTTATAACCCGACTAAATTGAAAAAAAATGTTGTACTTTGACCTTTTGATATTACGACGTCACGTGAAAATTGTATAATTATGTCTATAGGGTGTCCGTGTAATTATTTGTTATTTTGAACCTATGGACGAGTTACGCGTAAGAGGGAGGTTACACGCTCAATATTTCGTCATTTGCGATTTTGAATCTGATTCGCTGAGTTCTGAAAATTACTGTAGAGATATGCATCTTTCTACTGCTGATTTGACTTTCAAAAATCGCACTCCTGAAGAATAATTTTTGGAAGTCAAATCAGCAGTAGAAAGATGCATATGTCCACAGTAATTTTGACATTTTCAACTGCTGAACTCAGCGAATGAGATTCTAAAATCGCACTTCAGGTCCATCAGTCTGGTCATATTGATTTGATTTGAAGGGAAACTGATATACTGAAGCACCATGTTAGTTGGGTCAGTCTCGAGCATAGAGTAAGAAGAGATGGCATATCGGCTTGTTTCTATAGAAAATGTTGTCGCCAACAAAGGGGGTGAAAAACGGGTGAGGGGAGGGTTAACATTTAAATACGCTACTTCCCGCTAGATGTGTATGATATGACGTCAGGCCCAGTTGAGTATCTGTGCACAGTTCGATACAACATCTCTACCCCAGGGGAGCGCGTTATTTTCTCTATGGTCTCGAGTCAATTTCCCTTCAAATCAAATATACATGACCAGACTGATGGACCAGAATGATGAAATACTGAGCGTGAAGCCTCCCTCTAACAAAGGACAGTGGGCAGAAGTGGGCCAAGAGCCCCCCCATAAGTGGCCTACTACGTTTAAAAGGGAGTTTTCAGACACACTAGCACAAAAAGTTACAAGTGAAAAGTAGCGGCATAAACAAAGATCTATAGTTCCGTCTTCTTCTACTATTAAAGGTACGTCATAAGACAAAAGAGGCTAACTAAAATCGTAAATTGATGCAGTCTCTATGCTTTAGATTAGAATAAAGGAGATTCTTGCTCTTAGGTTTGTTTTATGGAAAATTAAAAATGCCTCATACAAAGTATCAATTCGTCTTTATGTTAACTGCACCAAAATTATATTAAGAGGCAAAATCTAGCTCGAGCCATATTTTACTGGTTTTTAGAAGCTATCTTCTCATTATTTGAAAGACATACAAATAATTGAAAAATGTAGCAATATTCTTCAACATCTCGGCTTTATTTGCTATAGATCATATTTCTTATTTTTCTATAAAATACATATGAAACCTGTGTTCAAAGGAAAGCATAAATATTGGAAAAAAATCTGTATTTTATGCATTTACTTTGAAAGTTGAAGTCACATTTACTTGAGACACGCACCTTTGTGTAGACAATATTAAGGTCTAAAATAGCTATTTAGCAAAATTTTCTTAAGACCAATATTTTATGAGTTAATTAGATAATTGTTAAATTTGGGGCGAATTCTTATGATTTTAGAATGTGATTTCCTTGGATTAGAAGGCTCCACTGTGACATAATGAAGGACAAGCTAGTCAAAAATAGGTATACCTACTAAAATGACGTAGTTTAGTGGAGGTGAGGTGGCTCTGAAAGAGTCAAGGTCGTTCGGTCAGGGAAACCCCTTAATGAATCAGCAAATCGCTCCCTAAAATTAAGGAATCGAGAAAAATGTAATTTTATTTTTTAAATGAATAGGTAGCCGTACCTCTTATTATGTCTGACCTTGCCTACCTAATTGTGCGCTGCGTGGTTACGTGGTGCGGATCTAGTTAGATACGTAGTTCCTGCAATTTTAATGACAAAAAGCCGGACTTTTAAATATTTAGTATACCTACTAGGTCTACCCAATATCAAACTGTACAAAAACATGTATAGTCAGTCCTTACAGTCGCACACAGATTGCCATAAGAGTGACAGAGCTAGATTAGACGTTAATTTGTTACGTCTGTTAAACAAATGTCACCACTTTTTAAGCAAATTCAAGCAAAATTCGTTCTTAACATAAGGAAATAGCTGAGTCTTCCAGCTGGAGATCTGGTGACAAAATGATTCAAGACGGTTCCGTTTACTATTGACATTTCACTTATTCTAATGGGTGGTTGGTATAAGAGTGAATGTATGTTCTCTGATGCATGTCAAGTAGCGTTTCTATGTCTTGCTTTATATTATTTATCTACCCCTATATTTTATCTTTGGTATACTACGTAGTCAGAGACGTGGTCGTTCACTCGAATTATTCCGTCTATGTCGAGCCGCCTCAACGTCGAAGGCCTCATAAAAAGGCTGAAAGTCACCCAAAGGGCAATCAATGGAGAGGGCTATGCTATGCTGGGCTATCGAATCAGAAATGAAGAGATCCGCAGAAGAACCAGAGTAGCTGACATAGCCCAAAGAATTGCTAAACTAAAGTGGCAGTGGGCGGGGCACATTGCTCGCAGAACCGATGGCCGGTGGGGCTGAAAAGTTCTCGAGTGGCGACCGCGTACCGGAAAGCGCAGCGTGGGTAGGTCACACGGTGGACCGACGACCTGGTGAAGGCGGCGGGAACCCGTTGTATGAGGGCAGCGCCGGACCGGTCGTTATGGCGATCCTTGTGGGAGGCCTATGTGCAGCAGTGGACGTCCATCAGCTGAGATGATGATGATGAGGTAGTGTATCTCTTAAGAGATAAGCTCGCCTGTGTATATGTATTTTCTATTGTTTGTATCAATGCGTCTGTGTATACAATAAAGTGTTAACGTAAAGTAAAACCCTGGCGAATTACCTTGGCACCTGGCTCGCACGTGGCTCGGAATTCGACACCCCTCCTGCTACCCCCCGCGAGACCCCGCCGTCGCCGTGTGAGGCCGTAGCATCTCAGTTACTGTTGCACGTGTCCCAGCGCTTCAGCATTTTCGAGTTATTCTTTTCGAGGTTTCCGAGTTTTTTATTCCGAGCCACGTGCGAGCCAGGAGTGCGATTTTTGAATCTCATTCGCTGAGTTCAGCAGTTGAAAATTTCAAAATTACTGTGGAGATACGCATCTTTCTACTGCTGATTTGACTTTCAAAAATCCTACTTTAGGAGTGCGATTTTTGAAAGTCAAATCAGCAGTAGAAAGATGCGTATCTCCACAGTAATTTTGACATTTTCAACTGCTGAACTCTGCGAATGAGATTCAAAAATCGCACTCCTGGTGCCAAGTTAATTCGCCCGGGTTGTACTTAATTGGACAAACAGAAAGGTATTAAGTAAATTGTATATCATTTATTTCAGACTTCTTTTGTCCATATGTGTTAATAACAAAAAAGCACTTATAACTATGTTAGTAGGCAGAATAACAATTCAAATTCCAAATGCAAACAAACACAAAACATATAAAATTAAATACAATTATAGACATGTCATATAGATATTGGAAAAATATTTATTTAGAGGCGCGGCTAGCTGGCACTACATGGGTTGAAGTCCAGTGCCTGAGTATCGGGCCATCCACCCTATTTGCTACTATGGTCAGGAGGGTGTTTGCGCTGCCGCGCACCCGCCGCATCACGGACGCGACTCTCTTGCGCATGATGGCTGGGAAGCCATCGGTGTGCGCCTCTGCGAACATTCCTGATGCGCTACAGTGGCGCGGCAGCCCCAACAACCCCCTGAACGCATTATTATATTGGACACGTAAGGCACTGTAAGCTTTTTGAGTAAAGTTGATCCACAGGCTGCAAGTATAAAATGATTGGCAGAAAGCCCTGAACAATGTGATTTTAACGCTTTCCGTACACCTCGCAAACCTGCGAATCAACATATTACTTCTCACTGCCAGCGCCCTACGCTCCCTCTCGATATCCTTGTCATCAGATTGCGACGCGGTGACCCAGTGCCCCAGGTATTTAAACTCCGATACCACTCGAAGCGGAGTGCCTCCAAGTGTGACCGTTGGTACAATGGGATAGTATTTAGTCCCTGCTCTGAACATCAACAGTTCACTCTTAGCAGCATTATACCGGAGACCATGGCGCACCGCGTAGCGCTCACAGATGCCAAGCAGTTTCCTGAGCGCACTGATAGATGGACTCAACAACACCATATCATCCGCGTAACTAATGTTGTTTACAAATTTGCCATCAATGGAACATCCCACCATGGCGTCATTGAGTTCACCCATCAGCCCGTTTACATACAGGTTGAATAGTCTTGGCGAGGTCAACCCCCCCTGCCTAACTCCACACTCCAGCCTGTACGCATCAGACATCGATCCGGCCCATTTAACTGTATTACTTTGGTGTCCGTACCAAAATTGCATCAACTTGATTAATTCGGCAGGCAGGGCTGTGTCCTCATATAACTTCTGCCACAATCTGTCATAAGACACCAGATCGAAGGCTTTTGAAAGGTCAAGAAAACACGCGTAAACAGGTGTCTTCCTGTCCGTGTAGTACCGAACAGTATGCTTGAGGCAAAGAACTGCTGTCTCCGTGGAGAGACCTGCTCTAAATCCAAACTGTGCATCTTGGAGAGCTATATGTTTTTCCAGTTGTTTGTCAAGCATACTGTCCAGCACCTTCGCTACAATTGTTGCCAACGATATGGGTCTGTAGTTATTAATGTCAGAAATGTCACCTGTCCGGTTCTTTACTATGGGCACCACCAGTGTCCTCATCATGTCATCAGGTAAGTACGAATGTCCAATGCAAAAGGTATGCAAAAGGTATGTAACATGCTTCTTGAATCTTTCCAAAAGGGGTTGCGATCAGTGACTCACCATCGAGAGGCCACGGGGCGCGTACGCCGGTCGCCCCCGCGCTACCAGACCACCTACCTACAATCAGTTTAAAATAACAATGTGCATGACCTCGCTAGCAAATGTGACGTCACGCAATCACACGAACTTCACTCGAGTCATTCAAATGATTGTTTCCTTTGCATAGAGTCTACATTCCTTTGTCAACCGAGTGAAGTTATCCAACGGCCCTTCAAGGTCATGCACATTGTTATTTTAAACTGATAGTACCTTTTTGACTCACGAGTGTAGTGTAGCAACGCTACATTAATTTTCGGGAGGATTCATTGAAAATAAAACCGGTCAAGTGCGAGTTGGGCTACTCGCGCACCGAGGTTTCCGTACCATACCACAGAACACAACATTATTAACTTAGAAAAAAAACATTTTTTGTTCGGGACCTTTAGCGCAAAACCGACTCACACTTAAACAAAAAAAATGTTTTCCCCTTTTATGGAGGTGCTACTTGGGAATGTTCCTCCATTGAAAAAGGAAGATCTTCCACCAGGCTAGGTGTGATGCCTGGGGACCGGCCGTGGTCCAACAGTTCTTAGTTGGACCTTGTATATATATCGAATCTCTGTGATTATTTCTCTTGCGCGATTTATGTCTTGCATTCGATTGTGAACCTTATTTGTAGTAGGTTACGAGTTACGTATTTACGATGAACGTTGTCTTTGTATGGAGCATATTTCCGCGAGCGCCGGTATCGCCATCTGTTGGCATCTTTGCTATAACCTGTGGGTAGTAGTTCCCCACATGTTCTATTATCAATACTGATTGCATGGAAGAAAAATGCGCACTATCTCCGAAGTATCCCTGTATAACCGACAGCTGCCGCTTGTATGAACCTTCCTATCTGTAGTGATATTTAATCATCATACAGTCAAAATATGTCCGCCACCGGCCGATTACCCGTTTAAATTGACTCGCTTCTAATCTAAAAGATAACTTGTAAAACTTGTATTTAAAACAAACGTGGGCCATTCTATTCTCATGCCTTAAAAATTGGTTGTCTGTAAAGTCGGTTTACGGACGACAGTTTTACCTACGTGATAACGTCATAAAGAAACATTGATGAATATTCGAATAGGGGAGTGGACTACATAAAATATGTTTAAGTTTTAAGTTTTTAACTGCTCAGTAAATAAACCGTTTGAAAATAACTCTAAACTCACATTTTCAGTAATTCTGTTGCTTGAATACTATTTTTAATAACTGAATAAACTATAAAAAGTATCAAAACGACGACAAAAAACAGTACAATATTTCATACAAAGCACGCGTTTTGTTTTGACGTTTGATAAAGAGTTGTTAATTTGACTAGTTGGAAACTCGCGGATTGCTTGCTCTGATGTCAGGCGAGAAAGAGAGATTTGTTCCGCGCTCTCGCTTGCACGCTCAGGCTCAGGCGGAACGTGACACTTTTTCGTGCGTGCAGACGGTGTTCATCGATTTATAAGACGTTATCACGTCAAAATTGTTACTGATGATTTTTTCCTACAAAAATTTTACGAAAAAATTTAAACCACCTTCAAGAAAAACAAAAAAAGTTAAAAATAATATTGCAGCCGATGAATTTTTCGTTCGCATCTAATAAGAACATTAATTTGTTTTATCGAAGTCGCTGTCAAGCCGGTACGATTGGCGACAGGGCTTAAATTTGCTTTTAGATCAATCAATAAATATTTTTCATGATTTTGTCACCCCTATTAAAGTACCGCCCGGGGCACTTGCCCCCCTGCCCCCCCTCGCTACGCTACTGATCTTATCGTTTTTGGAGGTTGATTTTACGTAATGTATTAAAAAATGAAAAAGGCTTCAAGCCGCCTTTAGAATAGAATAGAATTAAGTGTTTTCAAAAAAAAGTTTAATGTACTTCTTGAAAATGTAAATCATGCGCGTGCAGTGCATATAGGCAATTAGGCAGTGCCTACCTGTCTCTTCATTAATTATTAATCAACTAACAATTTACAGTCATACTCTATAAACACAAACAAATAAAGCATCCAAAAGCTTAATTCCACATTCAAATATGGCGCGCAAGAACTGTCCGAAGTTCGGGTGGGCCCCAAACGCACGCACGCAGCGCGCAATAGGCAGTTTTCAAACGGCACAAGCTCACGCAATACAAACGATCTATGGCTACCTATGCATTTACACTTGTTAAAAACTATACGACAAAAATGCAAAGTACGAATTAACCACGCGATAATACGTGACGTTTGACCTTCGCTATTTACTGTCACAAAATAAGCATGCGTAATGTATTAACCAACCTCGTGTGAAAACAACGAAGCGCTTGGCATCTCATTGATAGATTGCATCTTCGCTATTTGGTTGCATGCGCGCTCTTGACGTTGTTCATTTGGCTGCGTTCAGGACCTTTGGGTGCGGTTGTTTTTTCAACTCGCTGGTAAGAACGTTTTCACCGAGGCTCTGGTTTTGTAAGTCACACATCCTAATTCGTATACGCAAGTGATACCAAACTCTATGAAATTTATGCATTATTCGTATACGAATCAAGATGTGTGAATTTCAAAAATAGCACTCTTGAACGGCGTTTAGTGCGAAAAATTGCACTCGGGGTGCACCTGGGGCGTAGGTTCGGAACGCAGCCCTTGGCCGATTTTGTTTTGTTTGACTTTGACAGTTTGTTGAATTCCGAGCGTGTTCAATTGTTTCAATTGTTTTTTATGTGTTTTGGTAGAAATTAGCTGAATATTTTGTTTCTAGCAGTGTATTTTGTGAATATTAACAAATTATAAATAAAGTAAGGTTTGTAGTGAAAGATCAAATGTGTTTCGATAAATTACGTGCAGTTCAAATATTTTCGCGCAGTTTTCATTTGATTTGTCGTGGTTAATAATATTCATCAACTAGCGAAGATTGATCGTCAATAAAGAGAGCAGTGTTATGAAGAAATAGGTAAGAAGTTAAACGTGAAACAGTATACAAACCAGTGGCAAGTTGGTGACCAACATGCTCACTATCTACCTACTTGCCACTCTGGTGCTGGTGCTGGACAGAATTCAGGCACTCTCAGCGAAATGGGGATTGTAAATATGGTAGGTAGGGGAAGATTGGCACCATTCGTACAAGGGGCACATACGTACAGTAGATTTTACAGAAAAACTAAGTGGAGTACGGGCATGTCTTTTCACGTGTACGTAGCCTTTGTTCGACCGCATCGTCAGACCGGTAAGCCGCGACAGCAGCGCTATTACCTATGATACCACAGGTAGCAAAGTGTTTTTGCACTTGGTGAGTAAATATTTTATGGTAATTCACGTTCGCATTGTAACAACTTTTATTACGTTTCTAACATAATAATTACCTTTATGTCAAGTAAATATCTTTAAGAAAGTGTTTTAATGACAAATATTTTCTTACTTTACTTGTTACTAGAAATAGGTAACTTTTTTAAACTTATATATCACGGGGTACCTTCGTACAGCAAGGAATGGGGCACATTAGTACGCGCCAAATGGTTGGTGATTCTTGATAGATTAATTTATTTATAAAGAAACATTGTGTAACATTACAAAATTGAAAAAGAGGAGCAACGAAGTAGAGTAGACGAAGATTTGATGCTATATCGGCTGTAGATGATTGTGATGGAGCAGGGAATCCCAAACATCTTTTTATCACACCTCCTTTGGGCAAACAAAAAATATCCACGCCCCCGTGTCACATTAGGATACCTAAGTACTACAATACAAACGAAATGTTAGTTTCATCCTCTATGTACTAAATAAAGTTAATTTTCGGTGCTGTATGAAAGTACCCCATTCGTGGGGCAGATTCGTACGAATTCCGGATGAAATAAAAATCACTTTCATTCAGTAACCCTCTAAAATACACATTTATACTATTTTTTTCCTAATAGCTAAATATATGTGCTATTTCAAGATGATTTCCATAAAGCTACATCTAAATCAACGCAGTAAAAAGAAAAAAAATATATTGTGAAAACTGTACGAAGGGTCCCAATCTTCCCCTATAGTACTAAAAATATCTTTGATAGCAGTCGGGGTACAGTCGTGGGCACAATTATGCTGAAAACACCGTATAGGTTTTTTTTCAGTTCTATTTGCCTACTTGTGCCTGTTGGTAATGCACGCCTGTGATGTAAATATGATATTACTGTGTATAGCATCATTCCTGTGTACCGCATTTATTATTATTATTATGCCAATTTTCTATTCAAATACTACAGATTGACCTTGATCTTATAGTCTACATCTACACTAATATTATAAAGAGGAAAGATTTGTACCTATTTTTGTATGTTTGTATGTTTGTAATGAATAGGCTCAAAAAGTACTGAGCCGATTTAAAAAATTCTTTCACCATTAGAAAGCTGCATTCACCCTGAGTAACATAGGCTATATTTATTGCTAGAAAAGATTAGACGTCCACCCGTGCGAAGCCGGGACGGGCCGCTAGTATTTTATAAAACCCTTCAAATAATGCATCTATTAGACTAAAAATATTACTTTGAATTTTTTGTTAAAA
Organism: Agonopterix subpropinquella; assembly: GCA_922987775.1. Taxonomy (NCBI): domain Eukaryota; kingdom Metazoa; phylum Arthropoda; class Insecta; order Lepidoptera; family Depressariidae; genus Agonopterix; species Agonopterix subpropinquella. The sequence continues at coordinate 8,238,596 of OV277718.1, read as the reverse complement.
TTTATTAGAATGACCCGTGTACCTACATAAAACGAGATAAGATAACGGGTAGTTATAAAAATCAACAGCCGATGTCACTTTTATTAATAGGCTGTAAGCTGCCAAATAGCGCCAAGTACCTACTTTATATGTTGCCTTAGTACCATTGGTCCATACTCAAGGTTCTTATTCTATGGGTCCATAACTGACCATAACCAATGTCGTTCTTTTTTTCTATGGTCACACCAACAATGTTACTATTGCTAGAGCGTCCAAGATACCTCCGTTATTTTGACAGATTGTTTTAGAGCGATTATTTTATTTTCTCAAACATGCTTGGAAATGTGAGCATTATTTTGACAACCTTCTTCGAGATAAATCGAAATTGCTGTACTGGCCAAATACATGCGCGCAGCGGCCGGCAATGTTGTATGAAAATCCATATCTGTCGTGTTTAGCGGCCAATCAAATTACATAGTAAACTCATATCTGTCGTCTAAATTAAAAATGGAACGATCTTTTTCTCTGAAACATGGTGACCAAGGAGGTAACTCATCAAAGGTTTTATTTAAATTTCGAACTGGCTTGCAAATAGAAAGCTGTTTATTGAAAAAAAAAAAAAAATAACTAATTGTTGTTCGTTATTCGTCATTGATTTTGAAAAGAGTTTATATTTCCGCGCATTATTTGAGAAAAGTACTATACAAGCCTTGGCCACTACTAGGCATTGCTGGACATACTAGTCATTCACTTCGAGTTGGCCGCTACCTCCCTTCCCGCTTCCCCGCACCGCACCCCTAAGAGACCCTAATAAACGCAATTTTATAACCTTTAGCAACGCAACCACGTACGGCACATCCGTCCCGGTCACTAATATCGCTTTTAATTTTAAATTTTTATTTGCCTTTTATATTATTTTTTGACGACGAGACCAATTAATGTTCCTGTGAGGAAATTTTGTAACGGTCATCGACGGCCAACTGGTCGTGAACGGGTAGTACGTATGTGTGCCTCGGCTTCGCCTCGGCCCACATTTACACGTTCGTCCATCAATGCCTCTGTTGCTGGCCGCTGCAGTAATGTACCATTTCCCCTCACAAGCTCGGAAAGATTCTGTTTATCATTCGAAATCTGAGTGCAAAAGTGCGATTTATCAGCTAGCGAGGAAAGAATTTTTTAAATTCGAATCTTTCTATTCAATAAAGAAAAACAGTCTAAACAAGTTTTTAGGATTCCGTACCCAAAACGGGACCCTAGCCTACGTTGTCCATCCGTCCGTCCCACCTATTTACAGCTGTATCTTTTGAACCGTAATAGCTAGATAAGTGATAATGATAAGTAGTTAAAATTTTCACAGAATGTGCGTTATTACAGCGGATTTGTTAACAAATAATAAAAATTTCAAAAAGTTAAAAATTAAGGGGGGTTCTCAACAAGAAACTAGTTTTTATCAACGTTTTTTCTTCACGCTCTATCGTAAAAACGGTAATACATACAAACGTCTTTGTGTGATTATAGAGTAAACTCTACAGAATAACAACAAATACTAAAAACCTGCTAAGTGTGAGTCAGTCTTGCGCTATAAAGGTCCCGGACAAAAAACGTTTTTTTTCTATGTTAATAATGTTGTGTTCTGTGGTGGTGTGGTACGGAACCCTCGGTGCGCAAGTAGCCCGACTCGCACTTGACCGGTTTTATTTTTTCATGCTGTTTACGTGCTGGCCAGTGCGATTATTCTAAAAATGAGGGTGCAATGACGTTTTCCTCGCTGTAGTGAGGTGAAAAGTTGTGTGTTTCCCTCGGCAGCAAAGTTATTATGCGTCTCGTACCTTTGAAACCCTCCTCGGTACGCTCAGGATTAAATACAAGTACTCGCGCGCCAAAAAAGCAACTTTTCACACCACCCGCTCGAAAATGGAACATTATATGTCATGTAACTCGAACCTAAAGCAAGTCATTATAGCCCTGGGCCTAGCCGGGCAATAATATTGTACTGAATTTCATTATAACCCGCTGGTCAATAATGAGATTTGAATATGGAACCGCATCCACAGATTATTTAATAGTTACTACGATCCTTACTTAAAATTCGTATGAAAACCTGTGATGAAAACTAATTATGGAGACAGGCACCAAAAAGAACTTAATTCGAAATTTGAACTGGCCACCACGAGTATTGAACACAAAAAAAGAAAAAAAGGCGCGAATCATAAAGGTATCATCTTTATGGCGCGAATACTGCATATCTCTGTACTTGCTCTGTACTTATTATTGCCTTCCTATTGCTACGAACAAAGTAATAAAAAAATATTACATTGTCTTTCCACAACTGGAGTGCGATTTTTGAATCTCATTCGCTGAGTTCAGCAGTTGAAAATGTCAAAATTACTATGGAAATACGCATCTTTCTACTGCTGATTTAACTTTCAAAAATCGCACTCCTGGAGTATGACTTTTTAATGTCAAATCAGCAGTAGAAAGATGCACGTCTCCGTAGTAATATTGACATTTTCAACTGCTGAGTTCAAAGAAAGTTTCAAAAATCGCACTCCAGGAGTGCGATTTTTGAATCTCATTCGATGAGTTCAGCAGTTGAAAATGTATGAAGATGCATATCTCCATAGTTGCTTTGACATTAACAACTGCTGAACTCAGCAAATGAGATTCAAAAATCGCACTCCTGGTCTAATGTTTCAAATATTTACTTTCACTTTTAATATAAACTATTGAACACTAATACTTTGTTATAAACTCTAATAAAAGAATTGGTTTCTAACCATAGAGAATTTACACGCTCCCCTGGGTTTCTAACAGTATTGCTTTTTATTTTCTCGCGGAGGGTGTGAAAAGTAGAGTATGGTCCTCGGGGATAAACGTGTTTTCATCTTGGGCGAGCTTGAACCCCTCGCTTCACTCAGGATTCTAGTCTTAACTCCCTCGCTTCGCTCGGGAGTTAACTCTAAACTCCATCGCTACGCTCGGGAGTTAACCCTAGAATCCCTCGTTACGCTCGGGATTCAATATCGCGCCCGTGATGAAAGACACTGCTTTATCCCCTTGGTACATAATCTACTATTGCAGCCTTGCACATAACAAATAACTAGGCATTTACTTTCTGAAAATGTTTGAGTCATAAACCTTTAATTTTTTGATAAATGTTATTTAAATATTATTGATTTTGAACATGTTACAGCCATGTTGTGCTATTTCGAATCAAATTAAAGATTGAAAAATTCAGTCTCGGGCGGGACTTGAACCCGCACCCTTCCAACCGGGGAAGTGCGTTATCCAATTTCGCTACCGAGTCCACTAGCCAGAGAACGAATTTTTCAATCTGTTGCGTCTTGAGGGGACGTGAGCGACATCTACTGGCAGTTGTTACAAACTAGCCAACCCGCAAGTTCAGCATTACAACTGAAATTCATACGGTATAGATGACACACCCTGTTCCAATTTCAAATATTATTGATTTTGAGTGAACTGCCAGTAGATGTCGCTCACGTCCCCTCAAGACGCAACAGATTGAAAAATTCGTTCTCTGGCTAGTGGACTCGGTAGCGAAATTGGATAACGCACTTCCCCGGTTTGGAAGGGTGCGGGTTCAAGTCCCGCCCGAGACTGAATTTTTCAATCTTTAATTTGATTCGAAATGTTATTTAATCTTGTACATTTTTAGTGTATTATAAAGTGTAGACGGCTCAACTCAAACAGCTTTAAAAAGTAGGTACTATAAAATCTCTAAAATCACCTGTCAAAATCACTAGCCTGCCCATAGACATGAACTGGTACAGTACATTGATATCGTTGAGCCTGCCATACAGACACAATATAGAATTCCATTCGGAATTATGGTAGGTATCAAGTCCTATACAAAATCTTAATTCCGAATCGGAATTCCGAATCAGGTTTAGGTACGATTTCGTATGGATTTTCCCCCTCAATTGCGGAGGTGTCAAATTCGATACAAAATCACAATCCCGATTCGGAATTACGGATCGGAATTCCGTATGTTTGCGGCATGTCTTCCGTATACATTCGGAGTAAACTTGATTTGGAATTCAGTGTTGCCGCTTACAGAGACTTTTTCACAAAATCTAGTGATTTTTTGAAGTTGTCATTTTTTAAAGATCATAGTCATATCACACAAGCTATTTTTAACCGACTTCAAAAAAGGAGGTTTCTCAATTCGACCGTATATATATATATTTTTTTTAATGTGTGTAGTCAAAATACTTGGAAATACTTAGATTTTAAAAAAAACTTTATTTATTATTAATTAAAATAATACAGTTTCTGTGCTAAGTTACTAAGGTTATACAGTAGAATGACCAAAGTGTCTGACGAGTTTTCCCCTTTTATACCACATTTGTTAATGTTCCATTGTTTCCATCCTTCCACGGTCTTCTATCATCAACTTCTCGGTTCTCGGTACCCAAGGGGTAACGATTATGTGTCTTGGAAGTTGTAACCGATCCTCGATAGTTCCATTGTGAAATGTGGGTCGACCACCCACATGTGTTATTATATTTTTATAGTCTTCTGTGTTGGGTAAGTGTTGACTCTCCCCCTCCAAATTTGAAGTCCCTGGTTTCATCTGAGGACTGAAGAATTTGTAAACAATACAAAATATCAAGTCTCCTCTTGTAGTATACTTCCTTTGCAGATCAACTCCTTGAGCTCGAGACAATCTTGCACTTCATATGCCTCCAGTGATGTGTACGCCAGAGTTACCTTCCGTATTAAGGGATAGGTGCAGGTTGGGGAATTTTGGATAATGGGAACAATTCTACTTTGTATTGCTAAGTGGTTACATATCTCCTTTACATGATTTAATATAATATTAACCCTATCGTAAATATGTTTTACATCCTCCAACTTGGGTTGTAACATAATGCTATGCATCCTATTAACGATCCATAATCTATTATCAAATATAGGATTAATATCTAGCTTATGTAATATAGTCCACCTTCCTTCGATAATTCGAGTAGGCTTCATCTGTACCAAAATCAAGTGCTTGTCTGTGTTGAGTTTTCGGAACTTGTATCCGTAAACAATGAAGCATCCGTAACACAAAGCTCTTCTACGTGATACGACCTACCATTGCTTAGTTTATATACATTATTAGGTTCCAAACTCGTAATTTTAAAAGGACCCAAAAATCTCGCATTAGTTTTATGCCTTTCGGCTCTGCTATTTTTTAAATAGGTTATGTCCCCTACTTTAAAGGATTTAGCAGGTTTCATACCGCTGTTTATTCTTTCATTCCTTACTTCCTTTTGTTTTTTTAGTAAAGTGTGAATATTTTTATTTAGTTCGGCAGTATATTGTTTTTGTTGATTGGTATACTGTTGAACTACTACTTTCAAATTATCAAAATTACGCAACTTGGGCTTACGACCAAAATGAACTTCGAACGGTGTCATATTAATTGAACTATGCATTGTGTTGTTATAAGCATGCGTGATAAAGTTCATCTTTTGGTTGCGGTCCAAGTCAGAGTCTCGCTGCAATCGGTATAGCTCTTGAATTGTGCTATGTAACCTCTCTACATCAGAGTTTGATTTATGATGTTGTGGTGACGTGGTATGATTTGTTATTTTATATGTTTGAAATAATTCAGATAATAATTCGCTACAGAACGACTGTTCTCCGTCATGAATTATTTTATTAGGTGCTCCTATCATCGCAAATATTTCTGCCAACGTATCATATACTTTACTTTTCTCTGTGGACTTAACAATAGCGTATTTGGAAAATTTATCAATTACTGTTAAGTACCATTGTTTTTCTAACGACATGAAATCAATGTGCCATATATCCATTGGCTCATAGGGTGTTTCAGTATTCAACGACAAAGTTTTATGGGGATGCCTATTATACTTTTCTCTTTTACATGGTTCACATTTTAAGATAAATTTCTTAATTTGTTTCCTCATATTTTCCCAATAGTACTTTTCTTTCAATTGCTTATAAACACACTCAATCCCAGCATGCCTATTGTCCTGCAAGTGGCATTCTTTAATTAATTGTAACTGTTCCTCCTTATCACTTACCTCTACCAATGACTTTGTATACCTAACAGGTTTAAATTTACTATGATCAAAGTACTTGCGATAAACTTCCGAAGCTTTGTAATACAATTCGTCATTAGGAATTATGAAAGCATATCTTTCGTGAGGCAGGTATTCTAATATGAAGTTTTTAATAGTTTCCTCTTCATTACCTGGAGGAATATAAAAATACCAAATTCCATTCTCTCTTTTGATTTCTTTATAGGGTGCCATTTCGAATACAACACGCCTTAATCTTTTAGGCGGGTAAGCATCGATTATTGGAATTCCTTCATCACTATCTTGTTGATTTGAGTGTACAGTTTCATCAGGTAAACTAGACCTATCTGAACTATCTGAAGACAGCGCTAGATCTTCCTCAAGATTAACCTTCATAGAGTCATTTGAATGATGATGTATCTCGACTCGACTTAGAGCATCAGCTACATAGTTATCTTTTCCCTTGACGTGCTCTATAGTATAATCATAATCTTGTAATTTTAACTTCCATCTAGTTAATCTTTGATTCGGTTCTTTCAATTTAGCTAACCATATTAATGCTTTATGATCGGTTCTCAACACAAACTTCCTACCATAGACATAGGGTCTAAATTGAGTTATGGCCCAAAGGATTCCTAGTAATTCCTTTTCCGTAGTGTTGTATTTCTGTTCAGCACTACTTAGGGTTCTTGACGCATAAGCTATCGGATGGCTATCCTGACTTAACACTGCTCCCAATGCTATATCTGACGCGTCGGTAGTTATAACAAAAGTTTTACTAAAATCCGGAAATGCTAATATCGGCGCGTTTGTCAGCAAGTGTTTACAGGTTTTGATCGCTTCTACATATTGTTTATTATTGATGTCTATAGATGCATCCTTTTTGGTAGCCTCGGTTAACGGCTTTACGATCTTACTAAGATTTGGAACAAACTTTCTATAATACCCTATTAATCCTAAAAATGCTCTAATCTCTTTTAATGTCTTTGGTATGGGAAATTTTTGAATGGCTTCTATTTTCTTTTGATTCGGTTTTAAACCCTCATCATTTAAAATATGGCCTAAAAATTCTATTTCCTTTTCCATAAAAACGCATTTGTTTTTGTTTACTTTTAAGTTGGCTTTTCGCAAAGACTCAAAAACTTGTTGTAATTTATTTATATGTTCTTGTTTCGTTTTTGAATAAATTATAATATCATCAAGATATACTAAGCAAATATTTCTAGCTATCTCTTGTTTCAAAGTATTATTCATCATTCTTTGGAAAGTCGCGGGGGCGTTCTTTAAACCAAAGGGCATCCTAAGAAACTCATAGTGCCCTTCAGCAGTACTAAATGCTGTCTTTTCAATTGAATCCTCATCCATCCTAATCTGATGGTATCCCGACGTCAAGTCCAAAGTTGTAAAATATTTATTACCTTGTAATTTTGAAAATAATTCTTCTATATTAGGCAAAGGGAATTTATCTGATTTGGTATCTTCGTTTAACCTACGATAATCAATAACCATCCTCCATTTCTGTATACCGGATTGATCCATTTTCTTTGGAACCAAATGAACGGGAGAAGCCCATGGCGATTCCGAATGTCTAATAATATTTTCACTAAGTAATTTATCAATTTGCCTCCTAATCTCCTCCTGCTGGATTTGAGGCAACCTAAAAGGTCGTTGATAAATTGGTTCAGTATTAATGAGATTAATACGGTGCGTTATATTTGTAGTTGCACTATTAGTAACATCCTCTGTAAATAAATCGTCATAAGTCTTACATAAATCCTGGATATTTAGCTGATCATCTTCTGTCATATGAAAAATAAGTAAATCACGATCTGACATAATAAGTTTTCTTTCCTTCAAATCAATCTTTGCATTAAATTGTTCAATCATTTCAGTACCCATTAAAACGTCATATTTATCGCTAAAATCGTATATATAGAACTTCATTGGCCCTTTATCTTTTCCAAAGTATTTGCACCAAAACGGGGTTTCTATAATCCCATTATGTGACGTAATACCATGTGATGTTCGAACCGTGAATTTCTCTGGTTTCCAAAATTCTGGAAACACCAATCTTTGAGCTCTACTAGTAATAAATGATCTTTGACTTCCGGTGTCTATAAGAATCTTTAACTTCGGATTGTCTGTCTCGAAATAAGGCAAGAAAGATTTAACATGATTGAATTCTATGATTTTTTCTTTATGTTGGAACTTTCCCGAAAATCCTGCTCTTCCCTAGCGATATCATTCCTATGACCGTCGGTACTTTGTTCCGGCAAGTTCTGATAACACTGATAATAGTCTTGATAATAATCGGGTGTATACTCTAAGTACTCACTGTATTCTGGTTGCTCTGCAAATTCCGGATAGGAATCAGAAGCCTCAGGATGATAGAACACTTCCTCAGCCACATAACCCTGTCCTAGATTCACTTGATTTTGTCTAAGCTGGTGCGGAGGAGCGGTCCTCATCGTCACGTCTTCGTTCTTAAACTGACGCGGTTGGCTATTCCTATTATCGAAGTACTGGTGTCTTGGTTTCATAAACACATTATTTGGATTAGGTGTCCATGGGTGTCGTACGTGAAATGGTGCATTGTTCTGATTATTACCGTATTGTCCGTTGTTGAATCGGTGCATTTGCGATCTAGACGGGTAATAAGGAACCATTTGCGGGATTGCCCATTGTTTCGGTTGAATGGGTTGATTAATTACGCGAGGTGGCGGAAGAATGTTCGAGAATTTTTGTTTTATATTATCGAATCTGCCTTCGGCCTCCAATTGCAATATTTTTGCTACAGTATCATTGAAGTTACAACTACTGACATAGATTTGATCGTGGTACGGTAGACTGTTTCGTAATGTATTCTGTGCAGTATTTATATATGGTTCCATTACCTCATCTACAATGTAAACTCGATCATAGATGTCTAATAATTTACTTCTTATATAAAATAATTTTTGTTTTAATTCAAAAATCAAGTCCCTATAGCTACCTTTTTTTTTCACATTAGATAGTTCAACCAACAGGGTATTAAACTCTCTGTTGTCTCCGCATTCGGCCTTAAGGGTCGATTCTATAATATCCCAGTCAAACTTATGATCTATCATAGATACAATAAGGGATGCTTTCCCTTCTAGTTTTCCTAATAATAGCATAGAGTTTCGTGCAGTCTTTCCTCCTGCTACTGCCAGCCATTGTTTTGCGCTATTTAAAAAATTATACAACGTCGTAGGGTCGCCATCATATGACGGGACAAAATTGATTAATTTATATGGATCAACGACAGAACTCATCAGGATCCTTTGATCGCTTGGTGCCGAATGAGGCACGGAGCTTGGTTTACCCTCTCCATTATCGAAAGAAGGGTCGGTCATCTTACTGCTATCCTTAGGTCTATATACAAAAGTCGGGGGTTTTAGGAGCGGAATGTTGGACGAAGGATAATGCCTTGGTACTCACAGCGCTTGCCACACGACGATCTTCTTTAGCATTTGACACATTTATTTGTAGGGATGCCCAGTATTAAAGACTTGAGAGTCACGCAGTTGTCGCACGAAGATAACTTAGGAGCGAGCTTGGTAGTACAAAGCCCTTGAACTTCTAGAGTTTTCTCGACGAACTTGCTTTAGCTGGGCCCCACGTTGGGCGCCAGTCAAAATACTTGGAAATACTTAGATTTTAAAAAAAACTTTATTTATTATTAATTAAAATAATACAGTTTCTGTGCTAAGTTACTAAGGTTATACAGTAGAATGACCAAAGTGTCTGACGAGTTTTCCCCTTTTATACCACATTTGTTAATGTTCCATTGTTTCCATCCTTCCACGGTCTTCTATCATCAACTTCTCGGTTCTCGGTACCCAAGGGGTAACGATTATGTGTCTTGGAAGTTGTAACCGATCCTCGATAGTTCCATTGTGAAATGTGGGTCGACCACCCACATGTGTTATTATATTTTTATAGTCTTCTGTGTTGGGTAAGTGTTGACTCGCGGATAACTTCGTCGTTTATGAACCGATTTTGATGATTCTTTTTTTGTTCGAAAGGAGATATCAGAGAGGTAGATAACTAGGTACCATGATAAGGAAACCAGGATCTGATGATGGATCTCAGAGAAATCGAGGGTAACCTTCGAAAATCGTAGTGCCGACTAGTGCGTTTGTTAATTTAAAGCACTACCTACTATTAAATCGTACTATGAATTCACCACTGAAAATTGTGAAATAAACAAAATTTTAACAAAGAATTTAAAACCGCCTTCAAAAAACTAAAAAGTTAAAAAATAATATTGCAGCCGATGACTTTTTCGTTCGCATCATAAGAACATTAATTTGTTTTCTAGAAGTCGGTGTCAAGCCAAGCCAACAAACTAATGCAAGCCCTGTCGTGAATCGTACCGGCTTGACCGCTTCTTGACAGCGACTTCGATAAAACAAATTAATGTTCTTATGATGCGAACGAAAAAGTCATCGGCTGCAATATTATTTTTTAACTTTTTAGTTTTTTGAAGGCGGTTTTAAATTTTTTTGAATATATGCGTTGACGGAACGATACCGTATCGTGACGGTGCAGTTGCGACATCGTTGCGGTATAGTTGCGAAATCACCTACGCTCCAAAATAGCTTTTGTGATAATGGTTCATGCCGATTATTTCTAATGTTAAAAATATCGATAGTCTTCTGTTCTGATATAGTTGCATAATATTGAAATACAATTTGCAAATCATCCTCGTAACGTCATGACCTCATCTCGTGATCGGAAGTAGTAACTAGTACTTAAAAATACAATTGTCTATTTATTTGGCATTTCATACATTCGTATTTTAGGCATTTTTTAGAAACACTATTTTTAGGGTTCCGTACCCAAAGGGTAAAAACGGGACCCTATTACTAAGCCTATGTTGTCCGTCCGTCCGTCCGTCCGTCCGTCTGTCCGTCTGTCCGTCTGTCCCTCTGTCCGTCTGTCCGTCTGTCCGTCTGTCCGTCCGTCCGTCTGTCCTACCTATATAGGGCAGTAACTTTTGAACCGTAATAGCTAGATAGTTGAAATTTTCTCAGATTATGCGTTATTACGGCGGATTTGTTAACAAATAATAAAAATGTCAAAAGGTTAAAAATTAAGGAGGGTTCTCAACAAGAAACTAGTATTTATCAACGTTTTTTCTTCACGCTCTATCGTAAAACCGGTAATTCATAAAAGCGTCAAACTTAGTGTGATTATAGAGCAAACTCTACAGAATAAAAACAAATACTAAAAATCGGCCAAGTATGAGTCGGTCTCGCGCTAAAGGTCCCAGACAAAAAAAGATTTTTTTTCTGAGTTAATAATGTTGTGTTCTGTGGTGGTGTGGTACGGAACCCTTGGTGCGCGAGTACCCGATTCGCACTTGACCGGTTTTTATTTGAGAACACTGGTGTTATTTTTAAATGAATTTTGTCAACAGTCAACACACACATCCAATTCATATGAATATTCCATTTAATATGAATTACGATGTATGTGTGAAATTCTAAAACTGCGCCATAGATCCTTCAGTCAGTTTTAAAAGATCCTCTTGAGATACTATACTATCTTATTTATCAATGCAATTCAGTAAGCGGAAGTACCTACATCGTCATAACCCTGAATTAGGGTTGCCAACCCTACTATATAATATATAGAAGGGTTATATAGTAGGGTTGCCAACCCTTGTAATTATAGCAGTAGGGGCCCTACTACTATAATTCTGAGAAAAATATATAGAAGGAAACTACTATACAGGTTGAACAAAACACCCTAGTAATACTTAAAGGGGTGCTTCAGACCATCAATCTGAACAACTCTCACTATGCGGAGCCAACAGCGAGAAAAAATAAAAAAAATCTACTGTCCCATACATTTGAGTCGAGACGGTACTGCAGTTTTGTATGAAAGAGCGGATTTCTTTTTCGCGATTTCGATGTTGTCTCCATAGTGAAAGTTGTTCAGTTTTATGGTCTGAAGCACCTTAAGTATTACTAGGGTGGTGAAATTTATAACACTGGCATCCTTTTCAACTAAGAGTCTACCCATCAAACTGAACAACTTTTACTATGGGAGCAAACCGATTGATGCAACTAAAAAACCAACTGTCCCATACTAAACTGCAATGCCTACTCGACTCAAAATATGTATGCAATAGCTAATTTTGTTTTTGCTCCGATCAGTTTGCTCCCACAGTAAAAGTTGTTCAGTTTGATGGGTAGACTCTTAGTTTAAAAGGATGCCAATGATATCAATTTCACCCTGTAGTAGGGGCCCCTACTACTATAATTCTGAGAAAAATATATAGTAGGCAAAACTACTATATTTTGATAAGCAAATAATTTATAGAGAATTTAAATATACAACGTGTTAATAAATTAGCGCAAAACCTCATACCTACACCCCAACTGATTTATAACAGAAGAATTAGATTGAAACAATAATTTCATTATTTTGATAGTTAAAATTTAAAGTTATTCGCATTTTAAGTTCAGAGGCAAAAATGATTTGTTATCATTTCATCACTGAAAGAAAGCGCTAACGTACTCATGGATAAATTTTTATAATCTTGTTTTAGTAGTAAGTAGGATGAGTGTGCCCGTGGGGTGGGTTGACATCGGGTTTAGTAAATTAAATATTTAACGAAAAAAAAAAAATTTTTGCAAAAAAATTACCTATGTTGAAACCATGATAATTCGATTCTGCTATCGATTCTAAACAAACTACTTTCTAGTTTTGCGTTAATGCATTAACACGTTGTATATGGTCTTAGCTTAGGTCCAATCAAAATGACCAAAAACTTAAAATTATTTTAAAAAATTTCTGTCTCTTTACCACATTTGTTCCATAAACAATTTTTTACTAAATATCTAATTTTCTACTGAAAAGTGACAACAAGTTTTCCTAAAGTCAGATTTATCAATTTTTTTTAGAAATTATATTATTTCTGTATCGAATCCAGCTAACTACTTCTGCGTTTATGCATTATTTTCTATACGAAGACGAAATAGAGAAATGATTGTTCTTTAAAAAATGAGAACTTGGTATTCAAACCAAAAAGTAGCAAAAAATATCTTTTTGAAAAAAATTTAATTAACAAATTCGAAAAATACCATATTTTTTCTCATTTCTCCCCGATGTATGTGATGATGTATTTTTTCGGGCACTAAGGCTTGAAATAGGTACTATATTATTTGGTCATAAAAAGTTGGCAACCCTACCCTGAATCTCCTAACAGCGAGCTTTCGATTTCATGTGTCAAACTCATATAAAACCTCCGACGATCTGAAGGATGCGAGCTCGTCGATGTTTTTGACAGCGATGTGACGCATAGTGAATTGCACTCCAGAAACTTGGATAAGTTATATGTCAAGATAGACAGTCGAACGCACGAACGAAAATAAAACCGGTCAAGTGCGAGTTGGGCTACTCGCGCACCGAGGGTTCCGTACCACACCACTACAGAACACAGAACACAACAATATTAGCTTAGAAAAAAAACTTTTTCTGTCCGGGACCTTTAGTGCGAGACCGATTCACACTTGGCCGATTTTTAGTATTTGTTGTTATTCTGTAGAGTTTGCTCTATAACGATAGAGCGTGAAGAAAAAACGTTGATAAAAACTAGTTTCTTGTTGAGAACCCCCCTTAATTTTTTACTCTTTGACATTTTTATTATTTGTTAACAAATCCGCCGTAATAACGCATAATCTGAGAAAATTTCAACTATCTAGCTATTACGGTTCAAAAGTTACAGCCCTAAATAGTTAGGAGAGACGGACAGACGGACGGACGGAATAGGGTCCCGTTTTCACCCTTTGGGTACGGAACCCTAAAAATTGCAACAAGTTCTACCGGAGTGCGATTTTTGAGCGACTCGGCAGTAGAAAATGTCAAAATTACTATGGAGATTATGCATCTTTCTACTGCCGATGCCGAGTCGCTCGTATGATGTTCAAAAATCGCACTCCTGGCCTCTAAACCGTATCCATATACACGCACACAGAGATAATTTGTATGATGCCTCACGCACACTAACCTAAGAAAGTTGGCCCCTTTTTTATACGGTAAAAGCATGAGGCTCATTCTAGCTAGACCTTTTAACATTAACTTCACTACAAAAACAAAAATATCTAACTTATTCCTTCTCGCTTGTTTATAATAGTTATTGAGGAAAAGAGATGCATGATGTGACTGTATCAACGGGTCATGCAATCACTATTAGGTAATCTTTGACCACACATAATAATAATGCGTAGATTTTTTTTATCTTCTGCAAAGACATGTTGTCTTAAATAGACTTTATGTTGTAGGTGGTAAGAACTAAAGTCGAACTAAACGAGGTAACAGAGCTAGAAAAAAGTCTTTTAGGGAAGTTCCGCAAACTTTTGCCGCCAATTTTAGTTTAAAACTGTCCTGTCCTTTTAAATATAGGTACCTACTTGAAAGTATCATACCGGAATAGGTAGTGCAATTTAGGGTAAAGTTGCGAATATTAATTGTGTGATAAATATTAATATTTGTATTCGATTTATGGGTGTTTGTATCTACACGGGGCGTGCACCCTATTTAAAATACAATGTATACAATTTTACGCCCTGTATACAGGGTGAAATTGATGTCATTAGCATGCTTTTAAACTAAGAGTCTACCCATCAAACTGAACAACTTTTACTATGGGAGCAAACCGATCGGAGCAACTAAAAAAATCAGCTGTCCCATACTAAAACTGCAATGCCTACTCGACACAAAATATGTATGCAACAGCTGATTTTTTTTTGCTCCGATCGGTTTGCTCCCATAGTGAAAGTTGTTCAGTTTGATGGGTAGACTCTTAGTTTAAAAGGATGCTAATGATATCAATTTCACCCTGTGTAGGTACATGGCGTAAAATTGTATACATTGTATATTAACAGGGTGCACGCCCCGTGTAGATACAAACACCCATGAATCGAATACAAATATTCGCAACTTTACCCTAAATTACACTACCTACCTATTCCGATCACTGATCAGTGATCATCCATCCATTCCTTGCATGCATCCATCTTACGGTTACGTCACACTTATTTTATCCAAAACACACATCAAAGGTAGGAAAATTACACAAAAACAAATGGCACGTTACCACAAAAAAAAATTAAATCATAGACAAATGCAAATATTAAAAAAAAACACTTTTTGAATAAGTAAACACGCGTTATCCTACCTTATTGAAAAGTCGCGGATGTGATCGGAAACGTTCTTCAACAATGGTTCACTACACTTAGCCGGGTTATAATCATCGGGGACGCACACACGCGGTAAGGCGAACACTAACAGACTGGTATGTAACGTAACTACGTAAATAATAAAATGGCGGCCAATCGAGATGTCTACGTAATTATGGTGCTGTCGTGATAACGATAAGAAGTACAGCTACATTTTTCAGTTGGTCAATAAGATTATGTATCATTATGTATCTAAATTGGTGTTCGTTCACATATCAAATAGAAGCGTGTGATTTTTACTTCCGAGTAGGTAGGTTTAGGTAGTAGGTACTACCACAGAGTACCTTATAGTCCGAGATCCGACCGTAAAATTATGCACCTATTTCATAGGCGAATGAAATGTGATTCTGGTGTATGTTTACACAGAGGTTAATTCAACGACGCCAAGTTGCCTAGAAAAATCTTGCCGCAAGTACCTTTTCCATTATAATTTTTGGTATAACTTTTTCCACGTGTCTGTTAGGGAAGCGAATGAGATGCCTCGGAAGGAGACTGATCTAAAGTATTGGAAAAACTAGGGTTGCCACCTCTCAGTCTACCGTAACTATGGGGTTGCCAGGTTAAAAAATGACTTCTTTGAACCTGGCAACTCTATAGTTGCGGCAAATTGAGGGAGTTTTTGGCGGGATTTGAACAGATACGTTTGGAGTCCTCATATTTCGTCGAATTTTTATTGTTTATAGTGAGTTTTGGTTCGTAAAATCGGTGTTGTTTTGCGTAACAAAGTGTCGTGCAAGTGAACAATATACAGTTCAGTGAAATATGATGGTGTGGGTCGTGAACAGGAAAAGTGTTCCGTTCTTTTGTAGCGCGGCAAGCGGTCGGTTCACCTCTTTCCTGTGGACTTCTCTGCGTTTCCTGCGTTTCTCGATTGCCTCCAAAAACTCCAAAGAAGCGTTGAAACGTCGAACACCAACGTTTTATTTGCTATAAATGAGAAACAATAATTTGCTTAAAAAGACTGGCTCAAAAGGAAAGAAAATCCAGAGCCGTTAAAAAAAGGCAAATTGAGAGGTGGCAACCCCCTAGTTTTTTCAGCACTAAAGTACTGATCTAAAGATCAGTCTCCTTCCGATGGCATCTCATTCGCTTCCCTAACAGACACGTGGAAAAAATTATACCAAAAATTATAATGGAAAAGGTACTTGCCTCAAGATTTTTCTAGGCAACTTGGCGGCGTTGAATTAACCCCTGTGTTAACATACACCAGAATCACATTTCATTCGCCTATGAAATAGGTGCATAATTTTACGGTCGGATCTCGGTCTATTATTACGTACTACTTACCTACTTCTTTAGTTCTACTTTGTAAAATAAAACCGGTCAAGTGCGAGTCGGGCTACTCGCGCACCAAGGGTTCCGTACCACACCACCACACAAAAAAAGTATGTGCGTGTAATCTTTACGCGCGATTGAAGTAAAACTGAAGTAAAACTTATTCTCTCTCTCTCTCTTCCTGGCTTTTAATCCCATATGGTGGTGGGGTCAGCCTTCCGTGTCTTTTCTCTCCACCTTGCCCTATTTCTGACGTCGTCTTCGGAGACATTGCACTCGGTCATATCACAACGAACTGTGCTCATCCATCTAGTCTTCGGACGTCCTCTTGGTCTCCTGGAATCGACAGTTGCAGTGCCATATTTTCTACATATTCGGGTGGCTTTCTTTTCACGTGTCCAAACCACCTAAGCCTATGCTCCTGAAGCTTATCTGCAATGTCACGAACACCCAGGCCACCTCGCACATACTCGTTGCGGATTCTATCGCGCCTCGTGACACCGCACATCCACCTCAGCATCTTCATTTCGGCTGTTTGTACAGTTCGGACATGGCTTTTCGTTGTGGCCCAAGTCTCACTAGTGTACATGAGGACTGGTCTTATTATGGACTTATAGACCAGGCCCTCATATCATATTATAATTTGATTATTTTTATTATTCGTGTACTTTACAAAGATTATAGATATTTAAACGTTATATTCATATTATTCATTAGAAATAGATACTTGAATGTCATAATAATGCATTCCCACTTCGCGTGTAGGGGAGATACCCTAAAAAAATTAAATATTTTTCACCTCACATGCTCGGAAAGATTCTGTTTGTCATTCAAAATCAGAGTGCATTTTATCCGCTAGCGTGGAAAGTGTTTTTAAAATTCGAATCTTTCTATTCAATAAAGAAAAACGTGAGAAAAACAGCCTAAACAAGTTTTTTTTCATGCTATTTTCTTGCTAGCCAGTGTGATTATTCGAAAAATGAGGTTGGCGCATTGAATTTTTCCTCGCTGTAGTGAGGTGAAAAGTTGTGTGTTTCGCTCGGCAGCAAAGTTATTCTGCGTCTCGTACCTTTAAAACCCTCGCGACGCTCAGGATTCAATACAAGTACTCGCGCCAAAAAGCAACTTTGCAGCCTTGCATAACAAATAATTATTTCAAGATATTTTCATTTTACCACTTTGTCGACGTAATCTTTCTTATGAATATGAAAACCCATTCCAAATTATAGCTTTCTAGTACTAAGCATCTCTGAGCTAAGCCGCGGACGGACGGACGGACAGACGGACTTGGCGAAACTATAAGGGTTCCTTGTTGACTTTGGAACCCTTAAAAACGGGCCAAGTGTAAGTCGGTCTCCCGCTAAAGGTCCCGAGAAAAAAAGTTTATTTTTTGAAGTTAATATGTTGTGTTCTGTGCCTCTGTGGTGCTGTGGTGCTGTGGTACGGAACCCTCGGTGCGCGAGTAGCCCGACTTGCCGGTTGTTGTATTTTTTTTAAAGGCTTTCGCAAAATCGCTCATTGAATTTACATTTCGTCTTCTATGTCTATGGCTCGATAGAATATTTTGGTTTGGGTCTACTCTAAATCGATGTACTACTCTGTCAAGAAAGTACCGGGAATCCTACTAATATTATAAACGTGAAAGTTTGTAAGTATGGATGGATGGATGGATGTTTGTTCCGCTTTCACGCAAAAACTGCTGAACGGATTTTGATCAAATTTGGCATACAGATAGACCATGGCCTGGATTAACACATATGGTACTTTTTATCCGGGTAACGCAGACGAAGTCGCGGGCAACAGCTAGTAGATCAATAATTCACAACATGTTAGTTATTCATCCTTTATTTTATCACCTTCAAAGTATGCGCCTTCAGAAACGATACACTTACGCCAACGAATAACCTAATCATCAAAAAAAGGTTTTAAACCCTTTTTCCGGAAGTGAGTTCAGTTGTCGCCGCGAAATCTCCTTTATGTCTTCTACCGAATGAAAATGGTAGTACGAAGTGGTAATTTGAGTTTAGGGAAAAGAAAGAAGTCGGCTGGAGCCATATCTGGTGAATAAAGTGGTTGCTCGATGGTATTTGTTGAGTTTTTGGTCAAAAATATGCGATAGAGTTTTTGGAGAAAATAAGGTCTTTTGGGACTAGCCGAGCGAGCCAAGAGATTATTTAAAATGATACGGATCGACTCGTGAGACACAGAAAGTTCGGCGGCTGTATCTCTCAAACTTGAATGAGGATTTTCAGTCTGAATTTCCTTCACTTTTGCGATGTTTAATTCAGTTGCAGACGTTGATGGCCTACCAGAGCGAGGCAAATGTTCCATCACATCTTGAAAGTTGTGTACCATTCATACGCACGTATTTTTGATAAAGTCGATTCACCATAAGCCTTCTGTAACATTTTCAGTGACTATCCGAACACGAAATTCCATTGGCGATGCAAAATTTAAGACAAACTCTTTGTTCGATGTTTTTGTCCATTACGAAATTCGCAATACACAATAGACCTACATGATAATACTAAAACAGCACTGTCAAATGACACTCAAACTCCACGCCAAAATGGGACACAGTTGTGCTAATCTACAACTACAAAACCGGCCAAGTATGAGTCGGGACTCGGGCAATTAGTGTTCCGTACTACCAGTTGATTAACATGGGTCATTGATAAAACCACTATAAATTCACACTTACTTAGTATGTGGTCACATAGTAACTTAATATCATTTTACACTGGACGCACTGGTGTTGTTTTTTGAAAAAAAAACTATCTATGTTAGACCCACCCTTATAATTTTCCCGCCATCTTCACGTCATTTCTGATGTTCATGATTTTTTTCAGATCTTATACGGCTATATTTTTTGAAATAGAGGTTGTGAGTGGACATCACTTTCTCGGATTTAATTGAAAATTTTGTGAAACAAATTTTTTATAAAACATTTGAAAAGCATAAGCATATGCTCACGACTATATTCCCCGAGGGGGTAGTCAGAGATATTCTGAAACTTCAGAACATCCACGTTTCACTAGTAGTACCGGAAACTCCGTCCACTGTGACGGGGAGTGAGCCCGTCGCCACTTGTAAAGTGACATTTGAAAAGTATACTTTTAAACTCGTATTTTCATAAGCTTTCAATTGATAGGGTAGTAACCTTAGGGTAGAAAAAAAATGTTTAATTACCGTTTCTTACTCCCCAAATTGCCCCCCAATATAAAAATTTAGCTTTTTTTTTACTTCATTTATGACATTGGACCACCAATTGCTATATCTATACCGAGTTTCAACTTCCTATGTCTTACGGTCTCTGAGAAAAAAAGGAACACTAAAAACAAAAAAAAAATCAGTTTGGAACCATAGAGAAATTATCCATTCCCGATACTTTTTTGACAGAATGTAATGTCAAGTCTAGGAAGCTGGCATAGAAATAGAAATAGAAATAGAAATATATTTATTTGCCAAAATACTTTTTTATAGGTATTTATAGATAATATTACAAAGTATTATCATAAGACAAGTCACACGCGAGCCCACGGGTTCCACGATGACCACGTATCCTCGATGGACCAACCGTAATGCAGCGGCCAATCACTGAAACAAATAAATATTCGTTAATTTCCATAGATTTATATATTACTAGCGTAAGGATAGGCCCGTGAGAATATTTTACAAAAACCTTCTTCATAGAAACAAAAATTTGCGCCATCTGTCATAACTCGTATACGAACTATATCGTGTCATATATTTGTAGTGCTCTAAATTGTCATTTTTCCTTGCATTTTAGAGCCAACAAACTGGAGACAATAGTCAAGCTCATAGGCCATGTCCTTACGCTAGTAATATATATGTCTTTGTTAATTTCATTCGGAGCGCGCTCCATACAAACGATAAGTCTGGTTAAGAGGGCTCTCGGAGTCCAGTGGCGCCCTCATCACATTAATAAAGATTTATCAATAAAGAAAGCCTAAATTAAAAAAGTGCTCAACAGATAAACTAAAAATGCCTTCAAGCTATTTTCATATAATACTTTTATTGGTTTTTTAGGGTGCCTGTCGAGATCGGCCGTGCCTCGCCCGAGCTCCTGATTGGTTAAAAAAACACAGCTACACAGCTCGCACAGCTCGCACAGCTTCAATGGACAGGCAGCCTTAAAGGTCGAAACATACACATTTTGAAAAAAGAAAAATAAACGGCCGCTTGTGTTTTTACTCGAAACTGTCTAAAAGTGGAATGTTTAGAACCTATAAAAGTATTGTATAACAATGGCTTGAAGGCTTTTGTAGTTTGTCAATTGAGCACTTTTTTAATTTAGGCTTTCTTTATTGATAAATCTTTATTAATGTGATGAGGGCGCCACTGGACTCCGATAGCCCTCTTAAGCCGGCGTCTCGTTAACAAATCTTCTAGACGATGACAATCAGGGATGTATTTACAAATATTGCGCCCCTGGTAAATATATTAGGCCGCCCCCATTAGCACAATTACAGTATAAGAAAGAGTATCTATTACTAGATACAGTACGGAGAGTACGGACACTCCCTTCCTCCCACCAACTTTTTACCTCACCCCCTCTATCGCCCTCTGGTTACCGCGCACTGGGTACTCGTTACTTCAAACTTTAGTTAATTTTTTTAAATTAAATAAAGTTTGAAGTTACTCGTTACTTAAGAAGAAGACTTCGTTTGGTTGAATTTTTTCACATATCCAGAAACAACCGTTTAGCTGGGAGAGGGGGGGGGGACACTTGACTCTAACCAAAATTTTCGCTTTAAAGCTTAATATTTCGCTAACGGATCCCTAAATCGAAAAATGGTTTTCCCAAACCGACAATATTTTTAAAAGACCTATCCAACGATACCCCACAACATGGGATAGACGAGAAAAAAAATCCATCCCCACTTCACGTGTAGGGGACCTCCCCTTACAAATATGTAAAAAGCGGTCAAGTGCGAGTCGGGCTACTCGCGCACCAAGGGTTCCGTACCACACATCTACAAAACACAACATTATTAACATAGAAAAAAACCTTTTTTTGTCCGGGACCTATAGCGCGAGACCGACTCACACTTGGCCGGTTTTTAGTATTTGTTGTTATTTTGTAGGGTATACTCTATAATCACACTAAATTTGATGCTTGTGTGTATTACCGTTTTTACGATAGAGCGTGAAGAAAAAACGTTGATAAATACTAGTTTCTTGTTGAGAACCCCCCTTAATTTATAACTTTTTGACATTTTCATTATTTGTTAACAAATCCGCCGCAATAACGCATAATCTGAGAAAATTTCAACTATCTAGCTATTACGGTTCAAAAGTTACAGCCCTAAATAGGTAGGACAGACGGACGGACGGACGGACGGACAGACGGACGGACGGACGGACGGACGGACGGACAACGTAGGCTTAGTAATAGGGTCCCGTTTTCACCCTTTGGGTACGGAACCCTAAAAACGGTAATATAAAGATTATATTACGTAGCATAGCGTCGTTTTTGTCGTAAAGGAAAATCGCGCCCGCGCCACCAGGTGACGTCGCTTGGTGGCGCGGGTGTAATTCTCAAAACGACGCTATGCTAATATTGTCTTACTTTGACAATCCGCCACTGCCACACGTCTCTTCTGTATTCGTACATATTTGTACGAGGACCCTCGTACCTACGTCTGGCAAACTTCTTTAGCGGCGTTGTGCACTGTTTTTGGTATGGGTAAAAAATTTTAAACTCGCGTCCTCCCAATCTTTCTACCGCGCGGCGAAAATGTATGCCTGTTCCTGCTGTTTCGTTTAAGCATCATAAATTGTCATGTTTGTGTACGATAGCGCAATAAATGAATATTGTATTTTACTACATGCATGTTTACTAGAGATGGGAAATGTGAGGGTGATGTGCATAGGCGAGTAACAGCGGGAAACAAAGTAAACGGTGCTCTGCATACTATTGTGGCTAGCCAAGTAGTGTCCAAAAGCGCACGACTTGCTATACACAGTGGTGTGTTGGTGCCTACACTTATGTATGGCAGTGAGTGCTGGGTATGGCAGAAGAAGCATGCGAGTAAAATTAATGCTGTTGAAATGCGTTCCTTGCGAAGTATAGGTATGTGCTGTCACAATGAGAGATAGAGTGAGAAATTGTGTAATAAGAGATCGATGTAAATTGAAAGAAGATGTTGTGACAAGAATAGAGAAAGGTATGCTTCGTTGGTTTGGTCATGTTTGTTTGGATGAGTGACATCAGATGTACGAAAGAGATATATGTTGCTAATGTGAGTGGAAGTGTCGGCAGAGGGCGCCCTCGTAGGACGTATGCTGATCAAATCAGTTGCGTCCTACAAAAAGGGGAGGTGCGGAGTACTCGAAACCGACGGGCATGTATGAAGAGATGTATGGATGTGCATGAGGCAAAATAGGTATGTAAGGATCGTAGTAAGTGGCGCGCGCTGAGCCTCAATTGCGCAATTTTATACGGTTTTGGTTTGGTTTTGGTTTAGTTTTGGTTTAGATTTGGTTTAGCTGAAGTAAATAAAAGCGGTCAAGTGCGAGTCGGGCTACTGGTGCACCGAGGGTTCCGTACCACACAACCAAAGAATTTACAACACAACCAAAGAACATTATTAACTTAGAAAAAAAACTTTTTTGTCCGGGAGCTTTAGCGCAAGACCGACTCACACTTGACCAGTTTTTAGTATTTGCTGTTATTTTGTAGAGCTTGTTCTATTATCACACCAAGTTTCACGCTTGTATGTATTACTGTTTTAACGATAGAGCGTGAAGAAAAAACGTTGATAAAAACTAGTTTCTTGTTGAGAACCCCCCTTAATTTTTAACTTTTTGTCATTTTTATTATTTGTTAACAAATCCGCCGTAACAACGCACATTCTGTGAAAATTTCAACTATCTAGCTTTTACGGTTCAAAAGTTACAGCCCTAAATAGGTCGGACAGACGGACGGACGGACAGACGGACAGACGGACAGACGGACGGACGGACGGACGGACGGACGGACGGGCGGACAACGTAGGCTTAGTAATAGGGTCCCGTTTTCACCCTTTGGGTACGGAACCCTAAAAAGCTATCGCGATATTTTTTTTGAACGGTTAAATCGCACAATACAGAAAATTCGATCGAACGGACATCAAACGTTACGCCAACGTATCTTCCGACATAAAGCTTGATACGAATTGTGCATAACGTAACGTTTTTGGTTGTGGTTTTGTTTTGGTAGTATCGTTCAAACTTAGGGCGATTACCCCACTGGGAAAGAGGCGTGACGTTATAGATAGATAGATAAATGATAGAACTAGTCTAAGTTGGTCTGATTGCGGTACCTTCTATTCGGTTTCCGGGTTATTCCTCCCCAACTCCACTTTGTGCTAAGCAAATTTCGATTTTTCAGGAATTGCTTTCTCTTGTTACGGGATTTTTTTAATCTGTCCCGCTTCTCTTTTTGTCTCCGTCTCATATAAGCCATGATGGCTTTTTGGTGTGCGGAGTTCATAGTACCGTTTCCTGAAGCCTTTGCCTCTGTAAATAAAGATATATTAAAATAATTATACATACGCGAGCTTTTACCCGCGACTTTGTCCGCATAAATTATATACCAGATTTTAAGTCAGATCATAAGCTATCAAACAATAAAAGTTTCATCAAAATCGGTTCAGTAGTTTTTGCGTGATGCTCGAAGAAACAAACACACAAACAAACAAACAGACAGACAATAAATCCAAAAATTGGTGATTTGGAATCAGGGACAGGTAAAAATAGACGAGAAAATTAACTGGAAAGCGCACATCAACAGAATTGTAAGTAAATTAGGTATCGAGATTCACGTATGCCCTTTATGAACTCAAAAAAGCAACAAATATAAAAATTGCTACACAAGCATATTATGCGTATGCCCACGCATGGCTACAATACGGTGTTATCCTGTGGGGCAATAGCACAGACACTGACGATCTTTTCTTATTACAAAAAAAATGCATCCGAATATTAGTAAATATCAAACGAATAGAAAGCTGTAGGCCACATTTCATTGAACTCCAAATATTGACGCTTACCTCAATCTACATTATGGAAATATGTAAATTTGTTCGCAACAACAGCCACCTTTTTCAAAAAGCAAAATATGTAAGCTCTCGGATAGCCAACCAGCCGCAGAACAAAGATAGATTGGCCCCACCAAACATTAAAACAATGGAAATGTACAATAAAGGCACCTATTTAATGGCCATCAAAATTTACAATAATATTCCCACAAAAATAAAAGAAATCGAAAAAAAATCATTTTTTTTATCAAATTTAAAACAATATCTGATTAGCAAATGTTTTTATAGTTTAAAGGAGTTTTTTGATGAGCATTAATAAATAATAATACCCACTTGTAATATGATTATTAGATATATATATATTTTTTTTCTATTGTTGTGTATAATGTAAATTCTTACGTATACGGAATCTACACTAATATTATAAAGAGGAAAGATTTGTACCTATTTTTGTATGTTTGTATGTTTGTAATGAATAGGCTCAAAAAGTACTGGGCCGATTTAAAAAATTCTTTCACCATTAGAAAGCTGCATTCACCCTGAGTAACATAGGCTATATTTATTGCTAGAAAAGATTAGACGTCCACCCGTGCGAAGCCGGGACGGGCCGCTAGTAATGTATATAGTATACATAAAATAAATTTGTCAAAGAGTTTTTTTTGCAGTGCCCGGTCAGGGTTTCACATAGGACCATAACTGTATTTGTAACATCTATAAAACATGTGAAAGCAATAAATGATTATGATTATGATTATGATTATGAAAACCATGTCGTAATTTTTTTTGTAAATATATTCAATGTACAGACACATTTCTGTTACAGTTTTATAATAGTTTAGATTGTTATAGTATAGAGTTATCACACCAAATTGACGCTTGTATGTTTCACCGTTTTTACGATAGATCGAGAAGAAATTTTTTTATAAAAACTTTTCTTGTATGAGGACCCCCCTTGATTTTTCACTTTATGTCATTTTTATTATTTATTAGAAAATCCTCTGTAATAAGTAAATAACGCACATTCTGTGAAAAGAACAATGGCAGATTTGGTCCCAGCCATTTTTCCGAAAACTAAAAGCCATTCAGGACGGCGGTCATAATTATTATAAACAGAAAATTTTAAGGAATTTTTTAAAAAAACTTCCACATCTCCACAATTTTCATTAAGTAGAAGATTGAGTGCACTATCTAATAAGAAAGATTATGAGTTTCACACACTTGATACATAAGGTATCATAAGGAGAAATACCTTTCCCCCAACTTCTACAGATTACAACCAATTTTCATTTTTGTTAGTTTTGATTCACTTTACACGTATTACTAAGTTTCATTCATGTATGGGACCCAGGCGGAGGACATTTGCCTTTTGGTGGTTTTTCCGATTCAGTTTGCATAGAATGTGCTGCCATCTGTTAAATATATCTTTTACTATGAAAAAAAAAGATTATATTGTATAATGTCAATGTCAAATTGACAAATTTACAAAATGGCGACATACCTTGAGTAATGTGCGTGTTGTTTGTAGTTTTTGTTCAATTTTGTGCCGATTTAGTGATGTTCTGGAGTTTCAGTTGTTCTCTTACCAATGTACAGATTACAGGAATAGTAAGGATACTGGAATTTCACTCGATCGGTGCGGGATTGAACGAAAACTAGCATTCAAACGTCGGTATGAGTATATAAGTATATATATAAGTAGGTATGTATAGTATAGGTAGAATTATTTTCAAAGAAACACAGATGGCGCTAGCTAGCCTTCAATTTGACATAAGGTGGATGCATAATGTTGCCACGAGTGGGTTCTCTTTTCTAATATACTTATATTACTCTTTGATGGGACCTCTAAGTCTGGGTCTCACATTACATGGCCTTCTGCCAAACTTATTTCAACTATCTAGCCATTACGGTTCAAAAGATACAGCCCTAAATAGGTAAGACAGACAGACGGACAACGTAGGCTTACACGGGCGACTTAACTTGACACCTGGCTCGAACGACAATCCAATAACAATTGACAAATAACAGCAAAATAATAACTCGAAAATGCTAAAGCGCAGGGACACGTACCGGATAAACCTCCGCTGGTTTTTGGAAGTTCAATTGTCAAATCGTTTGTAATTTTTCATTTACAATAAATAAATAAATAAATAAAAAAAACTGTAAGTAACTGAGATGCATCGCTACTGGCCTCGCACGGCGACGGCGGGGTCCCGCGGGGGGTAGCAGGAGGGGTGTCAAATTCCGAGCCAGGTGTCAAGTTAATTCGCCCGCTTAGTAGTAATACCGTTTTCACCCTTTGGGTACGGAACCATAATAAAAATAAAAAGAAAATAGTAAATAGTAATTACTTAACACTTAATAATAATTAATAATTAATTTGAATTTTAGCGGGCGACAGTTGTCTGCGACAGCTCGCGAAAGGGTTTCATACAAAACTGCAGTACCGTCTCGACTCAAATGTATGGGACGGCAGATTTTTTTTATTTTTTCTCGACATTGGCTCCATAGTGAAAGTTGTTCAGATTGATGGTCTTAAGCACTCCCTTAAGTATTACTAGGGTGTTTTGTTACATCCTGTATGCTGACACTTTTTTAAGGGGATGATCAGACCGTCATACTGAACAACTTCCTCTATGGGACCAACATCGAAATCGCGAAAAAAAATCATCATTTCCATACAAAACTGCAAACCCAAACCTATGGGACAACTGTTTTTTTATCGCGATTTCGATGTTGATTCCATAGAGAAAGTTGTTCAGTTTCATAGTCTGGTCATTGCCTTAAAAAAGTGTCAGCATATTAAGAAGGACCCTGTACATAGGATGTTGCAAACTACCAAAAAAACTGTTTTGGATATGGAGGTCTATCTCTCAGACTATACAACACTACGTCACGGTCGCCAACTGTCGCGCGACCGTCGCGCGTCGACCGTTGTCGCAGACAACTGTCGCTGGTCTGTAAGAGCCCTTAGTGAATTGCACTAGGCTGGAGTATGACAGAGACGTAGCATGACAGAGGTGAGAGCGACACAGGTCACTTCTAAACGTCAAATTGGCGGTTATCTCCGTAGTATCTCACTCAAATTTGACGTTTAGAAGCATAGAGACCAAAGGTCACGGGGCACCTTAGTATGAAACCTATACCCACGACCTACAGAAAAAAAAAATTATGGGATGTTTAGATAAATGTCTCTAGTTCATGAATATATATGTCGCATTATTGTGGGTCATGGGATTCAGGCCAAAAAATAATAAAGAAAAATGTAATATTACTAAACATTAAGGTTTATCATAATACGGTTTAAGAAATTTTTATTGGTTTCTTGTTAGCAACTATGATTTTATTCATAGCCATTAATGTCCCACTGCTGGGCATTAGCCTCTCCTTCTTCCCAATTCCCTGCAAAGACCCACCAATCAGCTCTGTAGGTGTCTAGGTCATCTCGTCATCTTTTGCGGGGTCGACCCCGACGTCTCTCTTTCTCTCGACCCAAATACACATTAATACAATATAAAATAAATAAAAATAAAACAAGTATTGAGAAGTTTTTAAGTTTTATTCAGCATGATCAATCATCATCATCTCAGCCGATGGACGTTCACTGCTGGACATAGGCCTCCCCCAAGGATCGCCATAACGACCGGTCCTGCATCCTGTCCTCCTCATCCAACGTTTTCCCGCCGCCTTCACCAGGTCGTAGCGTAGGTCCACCGTGTGAGGGGCCTACCCACGCTGCGCTTTCCGGTACGTGGTTGCCACTCTAGAACTTTTCGGCCCCACCGGCCATCGGTTCTGCGAGCAATGTGCCCCGCCCAGTGCCACTTAAGTTTAGCAAGTCTTTGGGCTATGTCAGTTACTCTGGTTCTTCCCTGCGGATCTTTTCATTTCTGATTCGATCTTGCAGGGAAACTCCGAGCATAGCCCTCTCCATTGCCCTTTGGGTGACTTTCAGCCTTTTTATGAGGCCTTGAGTGAACGACCACGTCTCTGTTCCATATGTCATCACTGACAACAAACACTGATCAATGTCTATAGGAATAACTGTATTATCTAAAAATTCGAAATTCGATTCGAAGAATTAAAACATGTTCATAATGTCCAAGTTGCTCATGTTGTCCTAGTAGTCTTAATTGTTCATAGATTCATAGATTCTTTATTGTACACAAAAACATAATTATGAAAAAAAAAATAGTATTCTAACTTGTTTATTGGTCCAAAATATGCGTGTTGTCCAAGTTGTCCTGTTCTTTCGTGTTGTTAGAGTTATTCAAGTTGTTCTTGTTGTCCATGTTGTCCAAGTTGTTCATGAAGTTCAAGATGTTCATGTTATTCTAGTTGTTCATGTTGTCTAAGTTTTTCATGTTGTCCAAGTTGTTTTTATTTTATTTGTTAGTCTTGTTCTATTTGTTCATGTGGTCCAAGTTGTTCTAGTTCTTCATTTCGTCCTTGTTCAAGTTTGACATAACACAATGACATGAGGGAAAATGTGACTGCAGCGACAAAACGGACCTATCAGAACTAAAGCTGTCATAGCCCGGGATGTGATAACGTATCGCTATCGCGGGTTGGCGTACTAGCCCCGCTGTTTCTACTTGTCTAACGTGCGAGTGGCACAGTATATGCAAGCCGCTGACCACGTTTTCTTACCGCACAAACGTTTATTTTGTTTATTTAATATAATGGGTTCACTAAAATTGTTTAATGTACACATTTAAATATTAATTTTTACATGTTATCCCATGGTTTAAAAAAAAAATAACAACATAAAATTAAATGTGGGTTAATGCTACACATTTTAAAACCAATTTGGTTTTTGTAGGAAAAATTTAGTTAACTGGGTCAGATTCCGCCCAATGACCTTTGAAGCTTCTTGATAGAGACGAAGAATTTTTTGCTTACGCTGGTAGACGGAATGTCAGTGTAACCGGGTATGAGATAGCGATAGTCATCAAATCCTATACAATTTATATGAAGTGACATGTCGGAGTCAGGTGGAGTCAGTACAAAAAAGTAGTTACGCCGATAAGGACAGCAATAAGGTAGCGATGTCCTTTTTCAACTAGACCGAATTTGCTATGTGCATCTCTTATTGAGTGAATATAACAAGACACGGGCTTCCTTCTAGTACCTTCTCTTTCTACGTTTAGAAGTGACCTGGAGTGCGATTTTTGAATCTCATTCGCTGAGTTCAGCAGTTGAAAATGTCAAAATTACTGTGGAGATACGCATCTTTCTACTGCTGATTTGACTTTCAAAAATCATACTTCAGGAGTGCTATTTTTGAAAGTCAAATCAGCAGTAGACAGATGCGTATCTCCATAGTAATTTTGACATTTTCAACTGCTGAACTCAGCGAATGAGATTCTCCTGTGTCGCTCTCTTGATACTTACTGTTATAATTTTGATAATCATCCCAAATGGTAAGACCAGGGTTTACATCATACTTCGCTGGCAACTCGTGAAGCATATCAATAAGAAGAGTTGCCTCTTTTGCGTGTGCAACAATCACTTTGTAAATAAAAAACATATAAGGCGGGGGCGCCAAATTTGTCAGCCACTTAGATTTGTACCTGTGCTCAAATCTCGACGAGATCATGTGGTATAATTCTAGAATAGTCTCGTAGTGGTAAATGATTTGGTTTATTAGATAACCAACTTCAAATTCAAGGGTGTTTAGGTACAATTGACGCATTTCAAAATATGTATGTAAGTCCTGCAACCTGAAAGCAATAACGAAAAATTAAAAATTTTACAAAAAAAAAAAATAAGCAAAAAATAATATTGCAGCCATAGATATATATATTGTAATATATATATCTATGATTGCAGCCGATGAATTTTTCGCTATTTTTTGCTTTTTTAGTTTTTAGGGTTCCGAAGTCAAAAAGGAACCCTTATAGTTTCGCATGTCCGTCCGTCTGTCCGTCCGTCTGTCCGTCCGTCTGGCCGTCCGTCTGTCTGTCCGTCTGTCCGCGGCTTAGCTCAGAGATTCTTAATACTAGAAAGCTGTAATTTGACACATGTATACATATTTATCACGCCGACAAAGTGGTAAAATAAAATCAAGAAAAAAATATTTTTTTAGGGTACCAAAACGTGTAAAAAAGGGGGTACCAAAAAGGTGTAACAAAACGCCCTAGTAATACTTAAAGGGGGGCTTCAGACCATCAAACTGAACAACTTTCACTATGGAGCCAACATCGAAATCGCGAGAAACATCCGCTCTTTCATACAAAACTGCAGTACCGTCTCGACTCAAATGTATCGGCCAGCAGATTTTTAGGGTTCCGTACCCAAAGGGTGAAAACGGGACCCTATTACTAAGCCTACATTGTCCGTCCGTCTGTCCGTCCGTCCGTCCGTCTGTCCTACCTATTTAGGGCTGTAACTTTTGAACCGTAATAGCTAGATAGTTGAAATTTTCTCAGATTATGCGTTATTACGGCGGATTTGTTAACAAATAAAAAAAATAAAAAATAAAAATGTTGTTGTTGTTGTTGTGTTGTTTGTTAATAAAAATGTCAAAACGTTAAAAATTAAGGGGGGTTCTCGACAAGAAACTAGTTTTTATTAACGTTTTTTCTTCTCGCTCTATAGTAAAAACGGTAATACATACAAGCGTCAAACTTTGTGTGATTATAGAGCAAACTCTACAGAATAACAAAAAATACTAAAAACCGGCCAAGTGAGAGTCGGTCTCGCGCTAAAGGTCCCGGACAAAAAACGTTTTTTTCTAAGATAATAATGTTGTGTTCTGTGGTGGTGTGGTACGGAACCCTCGGTGCGCGAGTAGCCCGACTCCCACTTGACCGGTTTTATTTATAATTCGTTCTTGAACTATTTGTGTTCGACTATTTAACTTTCGGTGTGATGTATCTACAGTCAAGTGCACATCAAGCTTTACACTTGCAGTTCGATTGTAACGCTTATGGCGCACTAAATAAGATCAACGGTACAAAGTCCAAAGTGTCAAGTTTGACGTGCTCTTGACTGTACTAATCCGATAAGGATACCCAGCGCCGGCAACCACATGAGAAATGAGCTTGGCAACCAGCGCCGGCAACCACGTGAGAAATGAGCTTGGCAACCAGCGCCGGCAACCACATGAGAAATGAGCTTGGCAACCAGCGCCGGTAACCACATGAGAAATAAGCTTGGCAACCAGCGCCGGCACTGATATGGATAACATGTGCGTATGGATTGAGGTGCCACATTTGCTATGGAAAAATGGATTATATGCCCATTTTGTAGGAAATTTGTAGATTTTGTAGGCCTAATTCTGGAATTTGTAGCAAAAGTATAAAGAAGTTACATGAACATAAAGGTGGCACCTCACACCAGATGCATCTGGTGTGAGGTGCCACCCTGGAACTCGGAAAATACGTGATGAATCTTTTTGAAAATTTTGTAGGATTTAGTAGGAGTTGGAAAAAGATCCTACAAAAAAAACCAGCTCTCTACGACTAAAACTGAAAAAGCTACAATACAAAAAGGTGGCACCTCACACCAGATGCATCTGGTGTGAGGTGCCACCTTTTTGTTCATGTAACTTCTTTATACTTTTGCAACAAATTACAGAATTGGGCCTACAAAATCTACAAATTTCCTACAAAATGGGCATATAATCCATTGTTCCATAGCAAATGTGGCACCTCAATCCATACGCACATTGGATAACCAGCGCCGGCAACCAAATGAGCGACTGGTGCCGTCCTCGGAGAGCCCATGTAAAGTACAGTTTAGCCTGGCACACCAGCAACAACCTTGGCAACCGGCGCCGCCGGCGCCTAAGAGCCTGTCCAGATGAGGCGTTTTACGCGCGTAACCACTCGCGCGTTTGCATTTTGTATTGCGTCCAGATGACGCGTTTCAGGCGCGATTTACGCGTGAGTTTTCTGGGACGGATTCAGATATTAAGAATTTTCTACTATTGCTTATCCAGAGCACGACTCTACGTCGAATATTGTTTCAGCATTTTGGTGAGCACATGGAGAATATTTCATAGACCACTCAATGTTGATCTTATAGATTTTGCGGAAGATATAATTAAACCTTGCTATGTTCTTCATAACTACTTCATATTAAGAGACGGTTATAAGTATGACCACACTCTGTCCAATATCACTAAATATTTTGAACACTGAGACGGTAAGACCCAGTGCAACGTCCCGAAATAAAAGACACAGATTTAATCATTATTTTGTTAATAAGTTTCAAATCCTTGGCACAACAAAATTATATAAATATATAAATGCCTTTATAAACAAACATTTATTGCCGCTCTCGGAAGTTATCACGCTCCATTTTTTTAAATATTCTAAATACGTCCACTCGCTCCAATACGCGCGTGTACTGGACGCAACTATGGCGTCCCTAGTATCTCGACTCGCGCGTAGAACGCGGGTCTCTCGCGCGACTCGAGGCACCTGCGCGTTGCACGCGATTTGCGCGCGAGCACCAAAACGCGCGACTGCATGTGGACGCAATGTATGAGCCCCTAGTATCTCGGCTACGCGCGTTTGCCTACGCGCGAGTGGTTACGCGCGTAAAACGCCTCATCTGGACAGGCTCTAACCCGGCGGCTGCGGCGGCGGCGGCGGCGGCGGTGCGGCCGGGTGGCGCGGCACCCACCTCGTGCCGTTTCGCGATTTCGTTGTTGGTTCCATAGAGAAAGTTGTTCAGTTGACCACCAAGGTCTGATCGGCCCCTTAAAAAAGTGTCAGTATAATAAGAAGGACCCAGGAGTGCGATTTTTTAATCTCATTCGCTGAGTTCAGCAGTTGAAAATGTCAATATTACTGTGGAGATATACATCTTTCTACTGCTGATTTGACTTTCAAAAATCATACTTCAGAAGTGCGATTTTTTAAAATCATACGAGCAAGTTGGCAGTAGAAAATGTCAAAATTACTATGGAGATTATGCATCTTTCTACTGCCAAGTCGCTCGTATGATTTTCAAAAATCGCACTTCAGGAGTGCGATTTTTGAAAGGCAAATCAGCGGTAGAAAGATGCATATCTCCACAGTAATTTTGACATTTTCATCTGCTGAACTCAGCGAATGAGATTCAAAAATCGCACTCCTGTACCTATATTTTCAGATAGTCTTTTTGTCACTAAATGGTGCTGGTTACAGGTTAAAAGTCCCATAATATTCCGTGTCCATTCGTAATTACCTACTAGAGATCGGATATTCGGATACAAATTTACCTAAACTTCATTTTTTACAAGAATAATGTGGACACGTCTTAATTTATTTTCACACCACCCGCTCGAAAATGGAACATTATATGTCATGTAACTCGAACCTAAAGCAAGTCATTATAGCCCTGGGACTAGCCGGGCAATAATATTGTACTGAATTTCATTATAACCCGCTGGTCAATAATGAGATTTGAATATGGAATCGCATCCACAGATTATTTAATATTTACTACGACCCTTACTTAAAATTCGTATGAAAACTTATCATGGAGACCTGCACCAAAAAGAACTTAATTCGAAATTCGAACTGGCCACCACGAGTATTGAACACAAAAAAAGAAAAAAAGGCGCGAATACTGCAAATCTCTGTACCTACCTATTGCTACGAACAAAGTAAAAAAAAAATTTTACATTTTTAACCGACTTCAAAAAAGGAGGAGTTTTCTCAATTCGACCGTATATATTTTTTCTTTCCACAACTGGAGTGCGATTTTTGAATCTCATTGGCTGAGTTCAGCAGTTGAAAATGTCAAAATTACTATGGAGATACGCATCTTTCTGCTGCTGATTTGACTTTCAAAAATGGCACTCCTGAAGTATGATTTTTGAAAGTCAAATCAGCAGTAGAAAGTTGCATATCTCCATAGTAATTTTGACATTTTCAACTGCTGAACTCAGCGAATGAGTTTCAAAAATCGCTCTCCTGGTCTAATGTTTCAAATATCTACTTTCACTTTAAATTTTTTTATTTTTTTCTTTAAATAGAGTTTTCTAAATACTATATTACTATTGAACTCTAATACATACATACATACATAAGCTCACGCCATTGTCCCAAGGGGGTAGGCAGAGACCACAGATCGCCACACGCTACGACTCTGACACACTTCTCTAGCCTCATTGACATTCATACATCTTTTCATGCACTTCCGTCGATTGAGGGTGCTACGCACTTGTCCTTTTCGGAAAAGATCATTGATTTGATCGTGGTATGTTTTCCTCGGACGGCCTCTCCCAACACTTCACTTGAACTCTAATACTTTGTTATAAACTAGAGTTTATGAGTTTATTAGAATAAAAGAATTGGTTTCTAACCATAGAGAATTTACACGCTCCCCTGGGTTTCTAACAGTATTGCTTTTTATTTTCTCGCGGAGGGTGTGAAAAGTAGAGTATGGTCCTCGGGGATAAACGTGTTTTCATCTTGGGCGAGCTTGAACCCCTCGCTTCACTCAGGATTCTAGTCTTAAATCCCTCGCTTCGCTCGGGAGTTAACTCTAAACTCCCTCGCTACGCTCGGGAGTTAACGCTAGAATCCCTCGTTACGCTCGGGATTCAATATCGCGCCCGTGATGAAAGACACTGCTTTATCCCCTTGGTACATAATCTACTATTATTTATGAAACAATCCCAGGAGTGCGATTTTTGAATCTCATTCGCTGAGTTCAGCAGTTGAAAATGTTAAAATTACTATGGAGATACGGATCTTTCTACAGCTGATTTGACTTTCAAAAATCGCACTCCTGAAGTATGATTTTCGAAAGTCAAATCAGCAGTAGAAAGATGCATATCTCCATAGTGATTTTGACATTTTCAACTGCTGAACTCAGTGAATGAGATTCAAAAATCGCACTCCAGGATCGTTCTTGACTCCCGGGACTGCTAAAATATCGTAGAACTTTGACATTTGAACAACATGAATAACTCGGACAACATGAACAACTCCGACATTTTGGTTAACATAAAAAATGTTATCTGTGAGTTGACCAAGTTATCCGAAATGTTTTGTTGTCGAAAGTACCTACTTAATTGGACAACATGAAAAACGGTGTGGGTGGCTCGATTTTTTTAATTAACTTTATTCAGAAAGGCATATCCATATTATGTTTTCGTGGGGAAAATAGTGAAGTTTAGGTAAATATGCATCCGATTATCCGATCTCCAGTAATTACTTCCCACCCCTCCTAATAAAACTCCGTAAATTGACTGGGCTAAGACATCCCTGTGCCCCTAGACAAGTTGTCTTTCGATTAGCGTTAACGCCTGTAGAAACGATAAAAAATGTATGGGACTGTAGAAAAGAACGAAAACGAATAGAAAAAGCTTAGACAACATGCAGTTTTTACCCGACTGCGCCAGGAGGGTTATGTTTTTCGAGCGTATGTATGTATGTATGTATGTATGTTTGTATGTATATTTCTTTGGCACGGCCTACAGCCTAATCGGCTTGATGGATTTTGACGTATGAGGTGTCGTTAGATTTGTAAAAATCGTGAGAGTCACATAGGCTATATTATTTTAATAATTTGGTTGCGAATTAAAAAAAAGAGGGGGAATAAATTTTTTTTTTTAAATTACAATATGGATATCAAATGAAAGCTTGTAAACAGACAATTCCAAAAATATATATATTATAGTACTTTTATGCTACCATTTCGACACAAGACAAAAAAGTATGAAATAAACTAAATTATTAAGAAAAACAAAAAACCCGACTGCATAAAAAACTATTATATTAACTGAAAAGAGAAAAACAAGCTCTTATATTCACTAATCAACTATAACAACTTGGTTCGAACAAATATAATTTGAATGCTATTAGGTAGGTATTGCAGGCGGGGACAAACGGAAGGTACCTAAGGGTGTATATTTTCTTTGCCTACGGTATCTAAACTATTATAAAACTGTAACAGAAGTGTGTCTGTACATTGAAGATATTTACAAAAAAAAGATCACGATATGGTTTTTAGGTGTCCCCGATTCCAAATCACAAATTTTTGGATTTTTGTCTGTCTGTCGCAAAAACTGCTGAACCGATTTTGATGAAACTTTTTTTGTTTGTGTTGTATTATTGAGTCGAAGACGTTGAGGATGTAGAGATAATTGTATAAATTAGTGAAACAAAGATGTTGCTGACACAAGTGTTTATATTGAAGTAAGGTAACTAAGCACATAATCAACTTTAAAAAAGGAATAAGAATATGTCAATATGATTAAATGCATAAAGAAGAAAATAACTTATAAAGAGTCTACACAACAAGAGATTAGTATAGACAGTATCTACAACAGCCGCCCTTAATCGATGTTATGGTTAACAAGGACACAAAAAAAACACATACAAAAACCTTATTAACAGCCTTTTGTACAGATAACAAGTTGGTTTTTAAATCCGGAACAAAAGGAACTTCACCAATACTGTTGACAACATTCTCTGGTGTACCAACTCCACAACATGATGAACATTTCCATGTTATCAAAGTCTGACAAGTTCAATCTGTACAATCTTCGCTCTAAGGTTAGTCTTCGTCCCATACCTTTATCCTCGAAAGCTCTCTGCAAAGATTTCCACGCTTCGGCTGCAGTTTTTCGCACATCGGACGTGAGTAAAACACTTGACCCTTCTCCAGATTCATGTGACATTTTAAAGAAAAATTTTGTTTCTATCAATCACATAAAAAATTAACTAAAAAATATATCACAATTCAAACTTTACATGAACTATCTTCTATTCGTGCTGATAACGTGTTGTATTATTGAGTCGAAGACGTTGAGGATGTAGAGATAATTGTATAAATTAGTGAAACAAAGATGTTGCTGACACAAGTGTTTATATTGAAGTAAGGTAACTAAGCACATAATCAACTTTTCACACCACCCGCTCGAAAATGGAACATTATATGTCATGTAATTCGAACCTAAAGCAAGTCATTATTGCCCTGGGTCTAGCCGGGCAATAATATTGTACTGAATTTCATTATAACCCGCTGGTCAATAATGAGATTTGAATATGGAACCGCATCCACAGATTATTTAATATTTACTACGACCCTTACTTAAAATTCGTATGAAAACTTATCATGGAGACCTGCACCAAAAAGAACTTAATTCGAAATTCGAACTGGCCACCACGAGTATTGAACACAAAAAAAGAAAAAAAGGCGCGAATACTGCAAATCTCTGTACCTATTGCTACCAGTGCTACGAACAAAGTAAAAAAAAATATTACATTTTTAACCGACTTCAAAAAAGGAGGAGGTTTCTCAATTCGACCGTATATATTTTTTCTTTCCACAACTGGAGTGCGATTTTTGAATCTCATTGGCTGAGTTCAGCAGTTGAAAATGTCAAAATTACTATGGAGATACGCATCTTTCTGCTGCTGATTTGACTTTAAAAAATGGCACTCCTGAAGTATGATTTTTGAAAGTCAAATCAGCAGTAGAAAGTTGCATATCTCCATAGTAATTTTGACATTTTCAACTGCTGAACTCAGCGAATGAGTTTCAAAAATCGCTCTCCTGGTCTAATTTCTCAAATATCTACTTTCACTTTGAATTTAATAAAATAGTGTTTTCTAAATACTATTATACTATTGAACTCTAATACTTTGTTATAAACTCTAATAAAAGAATTGGTTTCTAACCATAGAGAATTTACACGCTCCCCTGGGCTTCTAACAGTAAGTATTGCTTTTTATTTTCTCGCGGAGGGTGTGAAAAGTAGAGTATGGTCCTCGGGGATAAACGTGTTTTCATCTTGGGCGAGCTTGAACCCCTCGCTTCACTCAGGATTCTAGTCTTAACTCCCTCGCTTCGCTCGGGAGTTAACTCTAAACTCCCTCGCTACGCTCGGGAGTTAACCCTAGAATCCCTCGTTGCGCTCGGGATTCAATATCGCGCCCGTGATGAAAGACACTGCTTTATCCCCTTGGTACATAATCTACTATTAAAAAAGGAATAAGAATATGTCAATATGATTAAATGCATAAAGAAGAAAATATCTTATAAAGAGTCTACACAACAAGAGATTAGTATAGACAGTATCTACAACAGTTTGATAGCTTATCATCTGACTTAAAATCTGGTATATAATTTATGCGGACCTACCTTACCTAATAGCATTCAAATTATATTTGTTCGAACCAAG
Organism: Agonopterix subpropinquella; assembly: GCA_922987775.1. Taxonomy (NCBI): domain Eukaryota; kingdom Metazoa; phylum Arthropoda; class Insecta; order Lepidoptera; family Depressariidae; genus Agonopterix; species Agonopterix subpropinquella. The sequence goes on along the minus strand of OV277718.1, from coordinate 8,199,841 downwards.
TTGTTATTGACACTTGCTGTCTACAGTGAGCGTTTCGTTTTGAACGCTCCCTGGCGGCCCTGGCGATCGACCAGCCCTTGTAGATAACGCTAGAAAATGACGGGCGTCGGAATTTGACAGAAATCTCAAATTTTAAATTTTTTTGATAATCGAACACGGTTTAGCATATAAAAAAGAAAAAAGAGTGAATGATTGAGTGAACTAAACGCTAACCGTAGTGTATATTTTCTTTGCCATAGAGCAGATTCAGCTTTTAGCGATTGTCAATAATTTGTGACATTGTCTAACATTCTGTCGTTTTTCTATCGTCGATAACGCTGCGGCGTTAGCGTTTGTAGAATAGAAAGCGTATGCAATTTGTCTAGGGCTGCTGTACTTACGCAGATCGGTATGTTATTTGAAAAAAGAAGCAGGCCGTGTTTATTTCCCATAATTCATGCGGGGCACGTATTCGGTCATACCACCACGACTTGGTCGTTCCTGCATAATAATGACCTGCGGGTCTACCCGCACATTCGATTCGAACTTTTGCGTGAATGTTTTCGTTCCAATTTCAACTCTATTACAATGAAGTGCGGACCGAAACAGTGGCGATATAGTGAAGATCGAAAGTGCGGGTAAGGGGGCTGCTGTACTTACGCAGATCGGTATGTTATTTGAAAAAAGAAGCAGGCCGTCTTTATTTCCCATGATTCATGCGGGGCACGTATTCGGTCATACCACCACGACTTGGTCGTTCCTGCATAATAATGACCTGCAAAGTCCTTCATCCCCTGCCTCCTGCTATTCAGAATGGCGCTTTCCATATCTTTAATTCCAAATTTTCTGTAATCTGGAACGAAAGAAAAATGGCAGATGTTATTTCGGTCTCAGTCTTAAGTAGGGTTGCCAAGCGAGCTTACCCAGAATGGCACTGGCACTTAGGGTTGCCAACCCTACTATATAATATAGTATCCTACTATATTAGGGGCGCTACTACTATAATTCTGAGAAAAATATATAGTAGGCAAAATTACTATATTTTGATGAGCAAATAATTTATAGAGAATTTAAATATATTGGTACTTAGGTCCAATAAAAATGACAAGTAACTTAACATTTTAACAATTTTCTTTGTCTTCATCACATTTGTTCCATAAACAATTTTCTACTAAATATACTACTGAAAAGTGACAACAAGTTTTCCTAAAGTCAGATTTATCTATTTTTTTAGAAATTATATTATTTATTTCTGTATCGAATCCAGCGACTTCTGCGTTTTCAGGATGCATTATTTTCTATAACGAATACGAAATAGAGAAATTATTGTTCCGTAAAAATAAGAACTTGGTATTCAAACCAAAAAGTAGCAAAAAAATCTCTTTTTGAAAAAATTTAAATTAACAAATTCGAAAAATACTATATTTTTTCATATTTTTCCCCGATCTACTATATTTTTTCGGGCACTAAGGCCCGAAATACTATATTTGGTCTAAAAAAAGTTGGCAACCATACTGGCACTCCTGCACACGCGCCAGACTCCGGCAGGAGGGTGGTCGCGAGCCAGGCGGCCCTAGAACTATACGTACTTGTGAAATTGAGGTCCAACGTGTGCAAGGTTTGCATAGATAGTTCTTGTTGCATATCCAAAGGTAGATCCTTTATAGTAGTGGCGGATATCATTAAAACTGAAGTCAACACTGTAACAAAAAGACGCGTTTTCTTTTTAAAAAACCGGCCAAGTGCGTGTCGGGCTACTCGCGCACCGAGGGTTTCGCACCATAAAACATAAAAGTTAAAATATTTTTGAAGTGAAAACTTCTTTAGCGGCGTTGTGCACTTTTTGGTATGGGTAAAAAATGTTAAACTCGCGTCTGGACCGTGACGTCACCCTGAAAGGGGGCGGGGCCAGTGTAGCAGCAATATGCGCAAAAATGGAACACATTGCTCGCGACAGTAAGGATTCTATATATTACTAGCGGCCCGTCCCGGCTTCGCACGGGTGGACGTCTAATCTTTTCTAGCAATAAATATAGCCTATGTTACTCAGGGTGAATGCAGCTTTCTAATGGTGAAAGAATTTTTTAAATCGGCCCAGTACTTTTTGAGCCTATTCATTACAAACATACAAACATACAAAAATAGGTACAAATCTTTCCTCTTTATAATATTATTATTAGTGTAGATTTATAATATTAGTGTAGATGAGCCTGAAAGCCAGTCGAGATATTATGTGTAAATAGTTTACAATGCTTGCGTAGTACTAAAGATTATTCGAACGTTGAGTTCTGATACCGCAATGGGTAATGAGCACATTCAAACTAACAAAATACTTTCTATCGCGTGGTACTGGTGGTAATGCGACACTAGGCTTCGTACTCAGCGCGTTGGTTGGCATCTCTCTAGATCTCTATGGGTCAGACAGACATATTCCCCTGTCTTTCTACCGCGCGGCGAAAATGTATGCCTGTTCCTGCTGTTTCGTTTAAGTGGCATAAATTGTCATGTTTGTGTACGATAGCGCAATAAAAGAATATTGTACCACAAGAATGATAGTACTTTTATATGTTCAAGTTTTCACTTCTGCCGGCACTCTCGGAGTGCAACCCGATGTTTTTTTTTCTCCTTGACCTTTAGCACGAGACCGACTCACACTTGGCCAGTTTTTAGGGTTCCGAAGTCAAAAAGGAACCCTTATAATTACGCCATGTCCGTCCGTCTGTCCGCGGCTTAGCTCAGAGACGCTTAGCTAAGCTATAATTTGGAATGGGTAGGTATACATATTAATCACGTCGACAAAGTGGTAAAATAAAATCTTGAAAAATATTTTTTTAGGGTACCTCCCCTACACATGAAGTGGGGATGAATTTTCTTTTTCTCGTCTATCCCATGTTGTGGGGTATGACGGGGTATCGTTGGATAGGTCTTTTAAAAATATTGTGGGTTTGAGATAAACATTTTTCGATTTAGGAATCTGTTAGCGAAATATTAAGCTTTGGTTAGAGTACTTAGAGTCAAGTGTCCCCCCCCCCCCCCCCTCTCCCAGCTAAACGGTAATAACATCTATAACGAATTTAAAAGGAAAACTATCACCGCTAAGTAGGCTTTACAAGTTTACGAGTAATAGTCGACCAAATAATAAAATGTACTTTTTACACTTTATTAGCCGTAGTATAAAACAAAAAGCCTCCTTCTAAGTCCATATTTTTTTGGAACGGGCAACTACGGACCCTGCGCGTGGTCCAACACGCACTTGGCCATTTATTATTATTTGTTGTTATTATACTGTAGAGTTTGCTCTATAATCACACGAAGTTTGACGCTTAGAACCTGTTTGCTTCGCCGTAGTCGGAGTAAAGAATGGTTTACAAATTTTGAAACGTACAACTTAGTTAAGTACATACCTACGTACGAACATTGCAAGTTAAATAAAAGCAGAATAGTAAATAAAAGCTTTTAATATAAATAATTAATCTAAAGTACTAACTATAAAGAACGTAGAGTTTCTCGGCAGCCGCCATTTTCGTTCGGATTGTCGTTGCTGTCGCAGATTGCGAATATACTGTTACTTAATAATTAATAATCTAAAACCCCATTATTGTTTATTGAATGCTGATTAACTAATATTAATAAAATTTTAAATAATTGAAATATTAAATTAATATTTCAATTATTTTTACTGCATCATAAAACGGTTATACAACGTGTTAATGAATTAACGCAAAACTAGAAAGTAGTTTGTTTAGACTCGAGAGCAGAATCGAATAATCATGGTGAAACCATGGAAAAAAAATACCATATACAACGTGTTAATGAATTAACGCAAAACTAGAAAGTAGTTTGTGTAGAATCGAGAGCAGAATCTAATTATCATGGTTTCAACATAGGTAATATTTTTTTTAAATATTAATTAATTTGTTTCTAAAATTTTAAATTTACTGAACCCGATGTCAACCCACCACACAGGCACACTCACCAGACTTACTACCAAAACAAGATTATTAAAATTTATCCATGAGTACGTTAGCCCTTTCATTCATTGCTGAAATGATAATAAAGAATTTTTGTCTCAAAACTTAAAATGCGAATAACTTTTAATTTTAACTATCAAAATTATGAAATTATTCTTTCAATCTAATTATTTTGTTATAAATCAGTTGGGGTGTATGAGGTTTTGCGTTAATTCATTAACACGTTGTATAGGTAATTTTTTTCAAAATATTAAATATTTCTTTTGCAAAATTTAAAATTTACTGAACCCGATGAGAACTCACCGCACGGGCACACTCACCCTACTTCCTACCAAAACAAGATTATAAAAATGTATCCATGAGTACGTTAGCGCTTTCTTTCAGTGCTGAAATGATAACAAATCATTTTTGCCTCAAAACTTAAAATGCGAATAACTTTAAATTTGACTTCAAAACTCAAAAAGTATAAAATAATATTGCAGCCGATGAATTTTACGTTAGCTATCAATAATTTGTTTTATCGAAGTCGCTGTCAAGCCTGTACGATTCGAGACTGAGCTTGCAGTATTTTTTATGGGGCTAGGCTTGACACCGACTCCAATAAAAAAAATTGATAGCTAACGTAAAATTCATCGGCCGTTGAGTTTTGAAGTCGATTTTATTTTTTGTTAAAAATTTTTATTTCATAATTTTTTTGTGGTGAAATACATTTACTTAGTTGAATTCTGGATATCAGCACACACAAAGGGTACATCGATACGAAGCAAACTTTTCAATCGCCGATGATTTGCTGTCAACTTTTGAGGAGTTCTATTGTGTAGCTCCGAAGTGCGTCATCAGATCTTTACCGAATTGAAATGGGACCACCCCGGGAGTATACCCTTTCCAATAAAAAAAGAATTATCATAATCGGACTACTCTGTAGAAGGTTATGCGTGTTCATACATAAAACAAAAAAAAACAAAAAATATACGCGTCGAATAGATAACCTCCTCCGTTTTTTGTTTTTTCGTCGGTTAAAAAAGGTTGCAACGCCTAGACACAGTACAAATAAACAACTGTGTTATGTGCCAAAACGTTCCGTCGAGGGTTAAAAATCTGACAAAAATAAATTACACATAAATAATCAGAAATTTTTTAATTATTCTTTACATTATACTCTCTAAATCTACTTCTATTCCTTCCAATTCCGGGTCGAAATTAGCCCTTTTCTCTTCCATCTTTTTCACACGTAGCTGCCTCTTGTATTCGTCATCTCTTACCCTCGCCAATCCTCGGGTCGTTATAACATTACGCCGCTTGATGTTTGGTCTCGGACGTCCAGGCGTCATCAGTGAATACATGTTCACCGTGTTTCCTATAAAGAGAAAGAAGATTAAAGGGGTTTCCCTGACCGAACGACCTTCACTCTTTCAGAGCCACCTCACCTCTACTAAACTACGTCATTTTAGTAGGTATACCTATTTTTGACTAGCTTTGACATTATGTCACAGCCTTCTAATCCAAGGAAATCACATTCTAAAATCATAAGAATTCGCCCCTAATTTAACAATTATCTAATTAACTCATAATATATTGGTATATATTGGTATATATTGGTCTTAAAAAATATTTGCTAAATAGCAATTTTAGATCTTACTATTATCTACACAAAGGTGTGTGTCTCATGTAAAAGTGACTTCAACTTAAAAAGTAGATGCACATAATACAGATTTTTTCCAATATTTAGGCTTTCCTTTGAACACAGGTTTCATATTTATTTTATAGAAAAATAAGAAATATGAACTATAGCAAATAAAGCCGAGATGTTGAACAATATTGCTACACTTTTCAATTATTTGTATGTATTTCAAATAACGAGAAGATAGCTTCTAAAAACCAGTAAAATATAGCCCGAGCTAGCCGTTTACGTATGGGGAGCCCCTTAAAATAATTTTACTCCCGCGTCCCCAATTTTGATGACTGAACAAGTGAAGGATTCTAAAATTGATTCAAATTGGTTCAAAAATTAGAATCCTGAACGTTAGCCGAGGAAATAAAAAGAGCACGAGGTTAAAAATCTTTGCACTCGAGTGCAACTTTTCATCCCACCTCAGCGAGGAAATGACGTGAAAAGAAAATGGCGCGCGCAAAGCAAATTAAAAATAATAAAAACCGGTCAAGTGCGAGTCGGGCTACTCGCGCACCGAGGGTTCCGTACCACACCACCACAGAACACAACATTATTAACTTAGGAAAAAACACTTTTTTTGTCCGGGACCTTTAGCACAAGCCCGACTCACACTTGGCCGGTTTTTAGCATTTGTTGTTATTCTGTAGAGCTCGCTCTATAATCACTCTAAGTTTGACGCTTGTATGTATTACCGTTTTTACGATAGAGCGTGAAGAAAAAACGTTGATAAAAACTAGTTTCTTGTTGAGAACCCCCCTTAATTTTTAACTTTTCCATCGTAATAACGCATAATCGGAGAAAATTTCGACTGTCTGTGTTTCGCTATTACGGTTCAAAAGTTACAGCTCTAAATAGGTAGGACAGAAGGACGGACGGACAGACGGACAGACGGACAGACGGACAGACGGACAGACGGACGGACGGACGGACGGACGGAAAACGTAGGCTTAGTAATAGGGTCCCGTTTTCACCCTTTGGGTACGGAACCCTAAAAAAGACGGGTATTTGTGAGAGCTGTAAGGTGCAAAAAGAAAGAAAAAGAACAAAGAGAAAGATACGAGAAAGTCAAAAATGACAAAAGTTATGGCCGAAATAGTGAAAAGAAAAATTAAAAATCTTCAAAATTATTGATTTTGGCGCTCGATATTTTGGAAACGAAGAATGATATCAACAATTTGAGCAAAATTCCTCTGGACAATTTAGTCAGCTACAATTTGAGCTTAAAACAAACCCCCTCTAGCCTAACCTTTTTGAGACAATATTTTTTCGAATTCCATAGATTCATTTTCAATGTGCTCGATAGTCGTGTGAGGCATGATATCTATGATTTTTTTAAAGTAAAATAAATAAATGTTTACAACATCTCTTGACTGTCTGTTTTAGGGTTCTTGTAACTTTTGAACCGTTAGGCCTCGTTCAAGGAGACGATGCACTTCACGCGGCGCGGCCTGCCGGAAAAACAAACATATGAAGATGTATGAGAGCGTTCACGGAGAAGCGTTTTTGCATGCTTTTGTTTGATTTGAGGCGTCGCATGTGGCGGCAGCCGCGGCAGGTGACGCGGCGGCTGACGCGGCGGCTGACGCGGCGGCTGACGCGGCGGCTGACGCGGCAGCTGACGCGGCGGGTGCAGCGGCGGGCAACACGGCTATAGTTGTAAACGGGCGGTTTTAAACCGGTTTAAAACGAAACGGGCGGTTTAAAACGAATTCCTACGGATAAGACCAAGTAGCTTATTATAAAGACTGACAGGATGCAAAAAAAAGCTGCGGTAGCCGCGGCGGGCGACGCGGCGGGTGTAGCGGCGGCTGCCGCGGCGTGTGTAGCGGCAGCTGCCGCGGCGTGTGTAGCGGCAGCTGCCGCGGCGCGTGTAGCGGCAGCTGCCGCGGACGGAACCATGAACGGAGAATACGCTTGAAGTGCCGCGTGACGTGCCGCGTGAAGTGTCGCGTGAAGTGCATCGTCTCCTTGAACGAGGCCTAACAGCTAGTACCTAGTAACCTGATCGAAAATTCGTAAGACGTGACGTAAGATTTTGGGATGGGTAAAAAATTTTAAACAGCGGTAGAAAGATGCGTATCACATCACACACAAATTAATGTTCTTATGATGCGAACGAAAAAGTCATCGGCTGCAATATTATTTTTTAACTTTTTAGTTTTTTTGAAGGTTTTAATTTTTTGTTAAAATTTTGTTTATTTCACAATTTTCAGTGGTGAATTCATTAGTTCGATTTAATAGTAGTGCTTTAAATTAACAAACGCACTAGTTGGCACTACGATTTTCGAAGGTTCCCCTCGATTTCTCTGAGATGCCATCATCAGATCCTGGTTTCCTTATCATGGTACCACACTTGGGATATTTCCTTTCCAACAAAAAAGAATCATCAAAATCGGTTCATAAACGACGAAGTTATTATAAATATAAAAAAAAATTAAAAAATATATATGGTTGAATTGAGAAACCTCCTCCTTTTTTGAAGTCGGTTAAAAATAGGTATAAATGTCTTTACGTAAAAGCGCACTATAACCCGTGAAGTAACCCTGTATCCTGATATAATTTTACCTTTCTTTTTTTCGTGAGCAAGCAACAGCCGGTAGAAAACTCGTCGCTCATGCAGGATCTCGTTGTAAGCGCCATCTATGTGCCAGCAGCGCAAAACGAGAAATGTTATTTGATTAATAAAAGGAAATAAAACCGGTCAAGTGCGAGTCGGGCTACTCGCGCACCGAGGGTTCCATACCACACCACTACAAAACACAACATTATTAACTTAGAAAAAAAAACTTTTTTTGTCCGGGACCTTTAGCGCGAGACCGACTCACACTTGGCCGGTTTTTAGTATTTGTTATCTTTAATTTGTTGTTATTTTGTAGAGTTTGCTCTATAATCACACTAAGTTTGACGCTTGTATATATTACCGTTTTTACGATAGAGCGTGGAGAAATAACGTTGATAAAAACTAGTTTCTTGTTGAGAACCCCCCTTAATTTTTAACTTTTTGACATTTTTATTATTTGTTAACAAATCCGCCGCAATAACGCATAATCTGAGAAAATTTCAACTATCTAGCTATTATGGTTCAAAAGTTACAGCCCTAAATAGGTAGGACAGACGGACGGACGGACAGACGCACGGACGGACGGACGGACGGACAACGTAGGCTTAGTAATAGGGTCCCGTTTTTACCCTTTGGGTACGGAACCCTAAAAAGGAAATGCCAAGGAATAAAGCCAGGTTTATAAGTACGGTGACAATTTTGCGGTGCGAAATCTGCGACGCCTCAAAAAATGCAACATATTTCGCACAACAAATCAACACACACTTTTCGCACGATAATTTCACGGCATGCGAACGTTCGCAAGGAATAGAGCACGCGTCTATTTTTCGGTGCTAGTGAAATCCGTCCCTCGCATCCCCCACGCCAATTTTTCGTCTCGTGTAAACGCATTGTGCTAATAGTAATGGTAGGTTTAGACGATGACAGTTTTGCGGCGCCCTAACGGATCCCTAAATCGAAAAATGGTTTTCCCACACCAACAATATTTTTAAAAGACCTATCCAATGATACCCCACAACATGGGATAGACGAGAAAAAAAATGTCAAAAAATATTTTACAAGATTTTATTTTACCACTTTGTCGGCGTTATGAATATGTATACATATGCCAAATTACAGCTTTCTAGTATTAAGCGTCTCTGAGCTAAGCCGCGGACGGACGGACAGACAGACAGATGGACGGACGGACAGATGGACAGACATGGCGAAACTATAAGGGTTCCTTTTTGACTTCGGAACCCTAAAAATCATACTCCAGGAGTGCGATTTTTTAAAGTCAAATCAGCAGTAGAAAAATATGCATACCATACATTTTCAACTGCTAAGTTCAGTGTATGAGATTCAAATATCGCACTCCTGCAGATTTTATCGTGAGATTTTTAAAAATAGCTTGTAAAAATACTTACGTACTACCGAAAATGCGTAATTCATTTGATATTCAGGATGGTGATAATCCTTATACTTAAATTCTTTAAGACCGCTATACATCCTATACACTTTCATCATGAACCTTAATAAAAGAAAAATGTACTTTAACAAAAATATTAACCGACATCTAAACTAAATAAAACCGGTCAAGTGCGAGTCTGGGTTTGTCCGGGACCTTTAGCGCAAGACCGACTCACACGAAATAACATTAAGGTGTTTCCCAGACCGAACGACCTTGCCTCTTTCAGAGCCACCTCATCTCTACGAAACTACTTCATTTTAGTAGGTATACCTATTTTTGACTGGCTTGTCCTTCATTATGTCACAGTGGAGCCTTCAAATCCAAGGAAATCACATTCTAAAATCATAAGAATTCTCCCCAAATTTAACAATTATCTAATTAACTCATTAAATATTGTTCTTAAAAAAAAAAATTGGTACATAGCAATTTTAGATCTTAATATTGTCTACACAAAGGTCTGTGTCTCAAGTAAAAGTGACTTCAACTTAAAAAGTAGATGCACATAATACAGATTTTTTCCAATATTTAGGCTTTTCTTTGAACATAGGTTTCATATGTATTTTATAGAAAAATAAGAAATATGATCTATAGCATATAAAGCCGAGATGTTGAGGAATATTGCCACACTTTTCAATTATTTGTATGTCTTTCAAATAACGAGAAGATAGCTTCTAAAAACCAGTAAAATATGGCCCGAGCTAGCGTTAGCCTATGGGGAGCCTCTTAAATGACCAATTGACAAACCTACAATGCCAAAAACAAACATTTTAAAAACCCGACCGCAAAAACTATAATATTAACTGAAAAGAAAAAAAACAAGCTCTTATATTCACTAATCACTTCACTAATCACTAATCAGCTATAACAACTTGGTTCGAGCAAATATAATTTGAATGTTATTAGGTAGGTATCGCAAACGGGGACAGAGAAGAATCATAAAACATACCTACGATTAGGTACCTTCCTTGGTTTTTGTCCCCGCCTGCAATACCTACCTGATAACATTCAAATTATATTTGCTCGAACCAAGTTGTTATAGCTGATTAGTGATTAGTGAAGTGATTAGTGAATATAAGAGCTAGTTTTTTTCTTTTCAGTTTTTTTTTTTTTTTTTTTATTTATTTATTGTATGAAAAATTACAAACGATTTGACAATTGAACTTCCAAAAACCATCGGAGGTTTATCCGGAAGTGCAACATAAGTAGTGTTATTATTGGGAAGTCTAGATCACAAAACGGTCGTGATGAACGCTACACTTCGTTCCACTACGTTTCGCGTCAATCACGAACGTTTTGAGATTCAGACATCCCAATAATAACGCGTTGCATGCATTATTCATCATGCGCTTTTAGGATCTGGTAATACTGCGTTGAAGAAAAAAAAAAATACGTTACCATTTACCGTTTTCCGATGACATTCGCTGACTGTGTTATTGCTATCGTTGCCTTTTGCGTTTCAATAGAAATGTTTCAATATATACGAGTAACTTCAACCGCTATTGCGTTGTACTCGTTTGTCGAACAGAATATTCTTTTATCTCATTCGTTCGCATGGAAAAAGAAGCGACAGTATTATATCGAGCTGTCATGCAGATACATTATTATAATATCAGATACCACGTTAATACCGAACACGCCGGACGTTAAAAATAAATAAGTACTCAATAATGTCTTTAAAAATAGAGGATGTTGTGGAAGTGGTTATTGTTAAAAGGAATGAATATGGAATTCATAATGTTCGAATAATCGGTTCAGACTATTACGAAGGAGTTTTAATACCAATTTACCACAAAAATCTATATAGTACTTGGACAGGAATTTATTATGAAGGACTCAAGGTACCTGCTCGTGTGATTAGAATGAACAATCAATTTGTGGATTTCATAGAAGTACCAAAACCATGAAAGAGCAAATAAGATATTATTTACCAAGACAAGAATATAAATAAGCATTGTTTTCCAACATTACTTTCATTCTTATAAAGACATTACCCTTATTTGCACACCAAAATGAAATTCGTAAAGCAGCCGCAATCTTTAAAAGTTGAAAACCTATGTATACATTCTGAAAATGTTACTTCTCGTCATGGAAATCTCCTACCAAATACTATAAGGTGCTTAATTTGTGGACCATCAAACTGTGGAAAAACTAATTTAGTCATTGGACTTCTTCTACATGAAAATGGATTAAATTATCAAAATGTTTATGTCTACTCCAAAACCTTTCATCAACCAAAGTATATATTCCTAGAGAAAGTTTTATGTATGGTTCCTAGTATATCGTTCGCCAAGTATAGACAAAATGAAGAAGTGCTAAGTCACCAGGATGCTAAAACAGATTCTGTTATAATATTTGATGATGTTGCGTGCGAAAATCAAAATAATATTAGAGATTATTTTGCAATGGGTAGACATAAAAAAATTGACTGTTTTTACTTGAACCAGACTTATAGTAAAATTCCAAAACAGCTTATAAGAGATAACGCAAACCTTATTATCCTTTTTAAGCAAGATGATATAAATTTAAAACACGTTTATGACGAACATGTTAATACTGACATGTCTTGGCTCGAATTTCGTAAATTGTGTTCTATGGTATGGAACGAACCATATAGTTATTTAGTAATTAATAAAGATTGTCACAAAAACAAAGGATGTTACAGAAACAAATTTGATACCTTTGTTACATTTGAATAGTTGTTCATGTGAAAGAAATATATAAATGGGTGTTTTTTTAATTTTTTTTGCATTACTATTTGAGTATATAAACCTGAAACACTTACTTAATAATGGAACAATCTTTAAAACGACGAATTGTTAATGCTGCTGAAGCAGTAAAGAAGAAGGTACGAAAAATGAGGAAAATGGAGAGTGACAACCAAAAAGCTTTGGAAACTGTTTTCAAACCTATAACCAATCCTCTTAATCAAATAGTTGAAACAAATAAATGTAATGCCTCAAATGATAAGTTTGAAAGGCAACAATTTAAAATTGATGATGCCATTGACAACAATTTATTTATGGAAAAAACTCTTTTAAAGAGACAATCTGATGTGAAATTTCTCGAAAATGACGATATCTTAACAAAAGATAACATATCCGATCTAGATGATAGCATTTCAAACTCGGACTATGACGGTGATGATAATACAGAACATCAAGATACAAGCAACGCATCATACAAAACCGTTGATTCGAACCCCCTTACTCCTAGTAGGAACGAATCTGCATGGTCTTTATCTTCAGAGTTTTACGAGGATGTCCCATATGGAGTCAGAAACGATCGTGGAAAACTCATGATGGGATCAGCTCGTGTAGCAGTAGCTGGAGACAATATTACAATAGGTGGGCAAAAATACAAAAAAACCATAGGAATAAGTGAACTGTTGTTTAAAAAAGTACCAGATATTAATGTAATAACTCAAGAGGACACCCGTAATTATAAAATGATGTTGTTGGATACGAATGCTCATAGGAGAGATTTTGATCCAAACAAACCAATAAAAAGTAACAAAGGGCGAAAATACTTGAACGTTATCAAACCACTATTCAAGCTACGCAAAGTTTCTGCAAGTACTGATAGTAGTGCTGTGCATGGAACAGGATTGCCTTCGTTGAAAAAGTGTAATAATAATAATATAGATTATGTTTATTGGGATGATCCTAATGAACTTGTCGAAAGATTAAAATTATTAATTGCTTCTCGAGATGCAGGCAACACTGGTTTAGATAGTGAAATTATATCAATTCTTGAGGAGTTGCGTGAAAGTGGTTATATTAAATAAATAAAACTGCAATAATTAGTTTGCATCATTTACAACCACTCTTTTGAATAGATCACTTGTCAAAGATGAATATTGATAAATTTGGTCACCACGTTCATAAACGACTTCGTTTATCTGAAGTTATAGACTTCACAGATAATACTTTGAAGAAAGTTGAAAACGGAGAATTTGATTTAAAATTCACGAGACTTAAAGGAGTTAATTTACCATTGACGGCTGATGATGCTGCTAACAAAGAATATGTTGATAAAGTAACTAATTTATTTTATCGCAAAAATGATTCCCTAGAATTGATAAAAGCTATAAAACCAGACTTAGAAAGATTTTTGTCTCAGTTCAGAAAGAACTATTACACGAAAAGCGAAGTTGATACTATTTTTAAACCAATACTGAAATGATTAAGCAGCAAATTGTAAATGAACTTCACAGAGCGGCTCGAAAAAATTTCTTACGAAGATCTGTGATTCTAAAAGGAATTGATGATCTATGGCAAGCTGATTTAATAGACTTTTGTTCCTTAAAAAACTATAACAAGGGTATTAAGTTTATCTTAGTAGTAATAGACTGTGTTTCTAAATATACATGGGCAGTTCCAGTCAAGACCAAAACTAAATCTGAAATAACTAATGCATTCAAACAGATATTACTTAAGAGCCATCGTCGTCCAAGAAATTTACAAACTGATAACGGAACAGAGTTTTATAACGACGAATTTGTAAATTTAATGCATGTATTTAACATTAATCACTATTCCACGTTTTCTATAAAAAAAGCATCAATTGTTGAGAGAGTAATCAGAACATTAAAAAGCAAGTTGTATCAAAGTTTTAGTTTAAATGGAAGTTACAAGTGGATTGAAGGTACTTTGGTTGATGTTTTATGGACATATAATAACTCTTCACATCGCACTACAAAGTTCAAACCGATAGAAGTCAATCATTTGAATGAAAATATCGTTCTTAAAAATATAAAAAAATCCAGCATTTCGCTTTTGAAAACAAGCAAAAATAATTTTTTTGTTGGTGATTATGTTCGAATAAGCAAATATAAAAGCGGTTTTCAAAAAGGTTATACTCCTAATTGGTCAACGGAGTTATTCATAGTTAAAAAAGTGAATGACACCATTCCAATAACATACGTTATTGATGATTTACATAATCAGCCTATCTTAGGAACATTTTATGGACAGGAACTTCAGAAAACTAAAGTTCCAAACGTATATTTAATTGAAAAAATTATTCGAAAAAAGGGAAACAAAATATTTGTTAAATGGCTAGGTCTGAATGATAACGAAAATAGCTGGATTGATAAAAAGGATGTTGTATAAAAAATTTCATTCATTAACCATTTTGTAATGCAAGGAGGAGGACTTGTTAACAGTTTGATAAATAATCTACCATTTGAATTACATTTACCTGGATATAATTATTGTGGACCAGGGACAAAATTACAAAAACGATTATTGCGTGGTGATAAGGGTATAAATAAGTTAGACGACGCTTGTATGCATCACGACATAGCATATTCTAATTATATCGATTTGGAGAATAGACACAAAGCTGATTTACAATTACTAAGCATGGCTAAGCAGAGATTAAAATCAAATGACTCAGGAAGAGGAGAAAAACTAGCTTCTTGGATTGTTACTAAAGTTATGAAGACAAAATTAAAAACAGGAGCCGGAGTAAAAGGTTTTAAAAAAGTGGTTTCGAATATTAAATCACAACTTAGAAATTTGAAACCAAAAAATACAAAAACCGCCATTCATCTGGCATATTCATTAGCTAAGAAACTAATTTCGAGAAATCCGTGTATTCGATTACCACGCATGATACCGTTACCGAAGACAGGAGGAATTCTACCCTTAATACCGATCTTTGCAGGACTTTCAGCACTGGGCACTCTTGCTGGAGGAGCAGCAGGCATTGCAAAAACTGTAAACGATTATAAATCAGCTCAACAAAAATTAAGTGAATCTCAGAGGCATAATAAGGTTATAGAATCGATTGCATTAGGAAAAGGTTTATACATTAAATCCTACAAAAAAGGTGCTGGACTGTTCATAAAAAGCCAATCAAAAAACTGAATAACAGGCTACCTAAAAGAGCTCTTTCCAACTTAGATATCATAAAGTTTGCCAAATCCATTCCATACTTCAGAGGAGTTTTTATGAAAGATGAATTACCAAAAACTCCTAAACGTATTGAGTGCGGCATTGTTAATTTAGATAATTCTGAAGGTCTAGGAACTCATTGGGTAGCCTATGTAAAGTTGAACAAATATTGCGAGTATTACAATAGTTTTGGTGATTTGAAACCGCCTTTAGAAATAGTGAAATATTTAAATAATCTAAATATCTTCTACAACTATAATTGCTATCAAAAGTTTAATACAGTTAATTGCGGACATCTGTGTCTCTCATTTCTTAATCAATTTTGGAAAAATCATATAAAATAGGATTCTCCTTTCCATTTTTCTTACTAATAACATGTCATTCACACTGTCAATAACTGGAAACACTTCAGTATTGTTAACAAATTATTCGCCAGCTTTGCAACTGGAAGGTCAATATGAATGCGCTCTATTGTATCTATCAACCTTTAATTCTATTCCTAATATTGATGCTAGAAATAATAAATTTCATTATGGTGATAATGAAGTCATTGAAATACCAGAGGGTGGCTACGAACTTCAGGACATCTACGATTACTTAAATTCGAATATTAAAGGTTCAATATTTAAATTACATTGCAATAACAATACTTTGAAAACATCGATATTTTGCACGAAAGAAATCCATTTCGAAAAAGACCACACTTTCGGAAAATTGTTAGGTTTCAATAATCATGTGCTTAAAGCAAATATATTACACGAGTCACAGCTTCCAGTCAACATTCTTTCAACAACAGTGGTGAGGGTTGAGTGTGACATAGTGAGCGGGTCATATATTAACGGAAAATCCAGCCACATTATTCATGAATTCGCTCCAAATGTGCCACCAGGCTATCGAATAATAGAAATACCTAAAAACGTTATTTACTTTCCTGTGAATCAAAATAACATAAGTTGTATCCATATACGATTACTGGATATAAATAATAACCTTGTTAATATACGCGGTGAAGACATTCAGCTATATCTACATCTTAATAAAAAATGATTGATTACAATAAATATGAACCATCACAAATTAAAAACACCAGTACCAATCTACCTATCCTCAAGGTAACACCAAAGAGGAAGAAGAAGCTGACGAAAGAAAATAAAAAATTTCTCAAACTAATTGGATTATCAAAATGAACATTCTTGATATAACCGGTTCCCCTGTTTACGATAATACCATCGATGGTATTGAATTTCATTCATATAAACCTTATGTAACCTCATTCAATAGAAATGATGAAATTCGCATTCCTATAAACCAACAAGATTTATATGTGTTACCGTCAGCGAGTACTTTATATTTAGAGGGAGTTGTGAATGTCCATAAAAGGGATACAAAAGAAAAGATTACAAATGTACAGTTCACTAACAATCCTTTCCTCTACCTTTTCCAAGACATTCGTTATGAATTGAATGGAGTAGAGTTGGATAAGATTAAAAATGCTGGAATAACAACAACAATGAAGTCATTAATATCTATGAACGAAAATGATGCAAAAATGTCTAAAACATGGGGCTGGGATATAGACGGAACAAAAAATGTACATAGTGGAAGTTTTTCAGCATCTATACCACTTTGCAATATTCTAGGTTTTGCTGAAGATTACAAAAAAGTTGTAATAAATTGTAAACACGAATTGATACTGTTGCGAAGCAATACCAATCTAAATGCTTTAAAATTACAATCAGGAGAGGTGGTTGATGATATAAAAATACATAAAATAGTTTGGCGTGTACCACATGTAAAAGTTTCAGATAGAGAAAGAATTAATTTTCTCAAGATGTTAGAAAAAGATCGACCTCTTCAATTAGCGTTTAGGAACTGGGATTTATATGAATATCCTTTATTACCAAAAACTACTAAACATACATGGTCTATTAAAACTTCATCTCAAATAGAAAAACCTAGATACGTCATAGTAGGCTTTCAGACAAACAGGAAAAATAATGCTGCAGCAGATATGTCTCAATTTGATCACTGTTTTATGCGTGATGTTAAAGTTTATTTAAATTCAACGTATTATCCATATGAAAGTCTTAATGTTAGTTTTACTGATGAAAGAATATCTTTAATATATGAGCAATATGCAAGATTTCAGCAGTCGTACTTTGGCCGCAGAACAGAACCTTTGTTATGTGCAAAGAAATTTAAAGAAATAGCACCACTGTTTGTTATCGATTGTTCAAGACAAGTCGATAATCTGAAGTCAGGCCCTGTAGTAGATGTGCGAGTTGAACTCGAGAGCAACACAGAGATACCGGATCATACATCAGCTTATTGTTTAATTCTAAACGATTGTATTGTCGAATACAGACCCCTGAGTGGTATAGTCAAAAAGATATCATGAACGCTGATATTATCATCGTCGACTTGCAAGGCTTTAAGGATTATAAAAATGATTTTATCGTAAAAGAATTTGCAATAGCAGCTGATGAGTACACGCAGACATTTTCGATAAAACCTCCATACTCTTTTCACAAATTAACAAATTGTGAAAAGAAACAAATCAGATGGCTTGAGAGGAACCATGGAATTCGATGGAGTGAAGGATTCATCGACTATCATGAATTCAAACGCATTATTGTTCAGTATTTAACAAATAGAAAAATTTTAACTAAAGGCATTGAGAAAATTAAATGGATCCACGATTTGTGCTCGCACTGTGAAGTAGTAGATATTGGTAGTAAAGGTTGTCCAAATATTTCAAACTTGCATAAAGATTATTGTAAACTTAATACAAATTTTAATTGTATAAACCATCAAAAAGCATGTGCATTGAATAATGTTGTCTGTATAAAAAAATGGTATGTGGATAATCATATAAACTTTTTTGACTTATTTTAAATTTAAATAGGTAATTGTTGTATACAGAAAATAAAAGACATATAGAATAATTTAAGGTTTTTATTTACTTAATAATTATTTCTAAGTATTTAATACAAAGTTTCTTATAAGTACTTAATAAATCCTTATTAAAATATTACAATACGTTTAAATGTAATCTAATTATGGCATAGGCATATTATGTTCATGATTATATTCTCAACTATACACAACTAGGTACTACTCACAATTTCCACATATTTTTTTTGATATTCTGTTCACTAAAGATTCAGTCTGGTCCATTATTTCATCGAACGGCTCCAACACAACATACTGCGAGCTGATTACCGCGTTATCATTGTCGCTATCGCTCATCTCTGTAGACTCGTTCAAATCATACACCCTGATTTTAATCACTCGATGACCTTTCCTTTCACATTTTGTCTTAACATATGAAGAAGTTTGTTTGTTTTTTTGCTCGGAACATAGATGATTCTTCCACTCTTGGCTTTGCTGATTGCAATTTTCTTTTTCTTTTCGTTTACATCAGAAATAGGTCTGTTGGCTAACTCAGGATATTCTTCATCAAAGTTTTCCAGGGGGTCCTGTGCATGTCCAAGTTGTGAGTCGAAGGGGTCTAGAATTGTATCGAAATGAGAATACATCTCCATTCTATTATTTACTTTCGAAAGAACTGTATTTGTTGAAGAGAATAAATTAAATGAGAATTTTTCAAGTTGTTATTAAATGCACACAATTTAAGAAATATGATACTAGAGTCATTGGATCATGCAGGAACATGTGCGCAATTCCTACCAAACCAGTTTCGACAAGTTATAATAACCGTTTTTGCAATATGCATACTTGCAAAATCCTATCTAGGTAGAGTTGGATTTTGATAATTTTGCATAACTTTAAGGGTGTATTCAGACAACGAAACTACATGACTTTCCCTAACGAATATGGGTCGAAAAAGTTATTTAATTACACTAGAAATATCCCTAGTCTCGCGCTAAAGGACCGGAGAAAACCAAACTTTTTTTTTTTATGTTGATAAATTTGTGTGGTACGAAACCCTTGGTGCGCGAGTAGCGCGATTCGCACTTGACCAGTTTTATTAAAGCAATTACGTTTAGGTAAATATTACACTTTAAACGCCTAGTAAATAATTGATAGCAAAAAAAAAAAACAATGAATGAATAAAAAAAAATTACGTGATACCTATTTAATAAATTAATGAGATAGAATAAAAACAATGAAGCATTTTAATAAGACTATACAATCCTAAAGTAATTTAAATTCTGAAGAATTGAAATTTCGCAACATGAAAATGCCAGTCAACAACAGGAAAATAAAACACAGTAACGAATACCTACTAGGTTAGGTATACATTATAATTAGGTTGATAACTGCAAGATGGTTTGCAGGTAAGAGTCAATTTGCAGCTATACTTTACGTTCGCGATAAAAATAATCTGTATCTGATTAATATCTAAGTAACTTAACTTCCTATAAAACTTCTAAATTTCAAATCAAAACTTAATCGGTTAACAAAGCCTAAAACTATTAAAAAAAAAACATAACAACGTTGATAGTCTTGCAACATTATAACATTTTCATAATAAAAACGTGTTATTTCAAGCATATTAAGTAAGAATAGCTGAAGTCTCTGCCTGCCCTAGAGGGCATAGGCATGATCATCATGTTTGTTTGTATAATATCTTAGCTTTCAATGTGAATTTGCCTGACATGTTAAGCAGTCATCTTATATTGTTTGTTATGAATGATTCAAAACGGACTCAAAGTACTTTGTATTGACTATAAGCATAGCATATTCTTACAGCTGAACGGGAATATTCCCCGAGACGCAGTCACAGATATTCTCATAACTCAGAAAATCCGTGGAAGTTGTTTATTATTATTGTGTTTAAGGCAACAATGAAAGAAGTAATCATAATGTACTTTAATAAATGATACTTTAATAGCGGAACAGTACCCAACTTGATAAACGGAAAGGGTGAGGAGCTGAGGACTTGAGGAGGTTGCACAGTAGCATTTTAGTTTAGAAAATGTTGTTCTACACAGTCAAGGCCTTGTTCAAGATGTTCTCAGGCCATTATAATTATAAGCGTAGGAGAATATTACTCGTTTATACGCCTGATAAATTTCGTGAGCAATAAATCTTTTTATGATAAAAGGTATTGAATAAAAAAAGGCAAAAAAAAAATATGTTGACAGCATTATATTAGTATGTATCATAAAACTGCATATTTGCATATTTTTTTTTAAACAGCACCACAGGCGATGATCGCTAAAATGCTTATGTAAGATAAAACTCGTATACCTAGACTACGCGTCACCCATATCATTCAGTCCGGCTCGCGCGAGTTTACGTGAGGGTGACGTACATCGACTCTTTATAAAGCTATTGTTACTAGTTCTGTTTACAAAATACATCAGTGTACAGCGGTCTCGTGAAAATCGCGCATTTAAATATCGATTTCTAAATCGCGCTATTAAAGTTTTTAACAATTTTAGTATACAGGGTGTCCCAGAAATGGTGAATCAAAATGCTATGGGAGGCAGCTTGACTAATGTCCTATCCATAAAAAATATTAAAAAGAAATAAAACGCACATGACCATAAAAAAAAAAGAATATCCAAAAAAACGGGAAAATCATCAAATTTTTCTAAGTTTCCAGCTCTAATTATCGCGTTTTGGGATAATTTGTAATTTTTTTCTGCCAATATTAATTGTTAGAGGTTGCTTCGACTGATTGTTAACATTTTACAAAAAAAAATGTCTGCACTTAGAGCACAGACCACTTAGTTTAATTGTTTTTTTCTGAACCGAAAAATTTTCTTGCTATTTTAACCAGCTGTAGTATAAAAAAAATGTATGGGACTTGTGCGGCAAACTACTTCAAAAAGTTGCCTATTTAATGACGATTTTAAAATGATACGAATCACTGAATTTACTTTACAAAATTGGGAGATATTAATTTTCTTGTGTGCTAGGGTGAAATTTGTGCAATTTATTCTTTACTTTTTAATTCATTTTCCACTTCTAATCCGTTGCTTCTAAGGTTAGAATTGGCTAAAAAAGTTGTTTCAATACCCGGTAGTAATGGCACGGTTTTTTAGAATCCCGGTTTTTCAAAATCCCGGTGTTTTAAAAACCCGATTTTTTTTAAATCCCGTTTGTTTAAAATCCCGTTTTTTTAAGAATCCCGGTTTTTTAAATTCCCGGGATTCCCAAAAAACTGGGAATTTAAAAAACCGGGATTTTAAAACACCAGGATTCCCAAAAAACCGGGATTCCCAAAAAACCGGGATTTTAAAACACCGGGATTCCCAAAAAACCGGGATTTTAAAACACCGGGATTCCCAAAAAACCGGGAATTTAAAAAAAACCGGGATTCCTAAAAAAACCGGGATTTTAAACAACCGGGATTTTAAAACACCGGGATTTTGAAAAACCGGGATTCTAAAAAACCGTGCCATTACTACCGGGTATTGAAACAACTTTTTTAGCCAATTCTAACCTTAGAAGCAACGGATTAGAAGTGGAAAATGAATTAAAAAGTAAAGAATAAATTGCACAAATTTCACCCTAGCACACAAGAAAATTAATATCTCCCAATTTTGTAAAGTAAATTCAGTGATTCGTATCATTTTAAAATCGTCATTAAATAGGCAACTTTTTGAAGTAGTTTGCCGCACAAGTCCCATACATTTTTTTTATACTACAGCTGGTTAAAATAGTGTTACGGCCGCTGTCAAACGTCAAACGTAAAGAAGGCATTCGAAAATTCGGCCGGCTCATTAACAATCGCCGTGGTCCTACGGTCTAAGGTTCCGCCTCCCATGCTAGGGGGTGACGGTTCGAATCCGATCCGCGCCAAAAATATTTCTAGATTTTAGTGTTTTTAGAAATTTTCTAGAAGGAAGAAAGAGAAGGAATATTTAAAAGGGGACAAAAAGGTGACGTGTCTAGGAACTTCGAGAAAGGAGGCGAAATTACGAATATTTGAAAAGAATCAGAAAAGTGGGCGTGTCTTCGATCGGTTTCGAGAAAAGAAGGCGGGGTTGGAAATATCTGGAGGTAAACAAACGAGTAAAGAAAAGAAGATCGGAAAAAGGGTATTCCAGAACGTTCTGCGGGATATAAAAGGCGGCGCATTCCGTCTGATGGTTCAGTATTTGATTTAACAGTGAACAGTGCGAAACAAAAGGAAGAAAAGTAAAAGTGGAAAAGTACTAGTGAAGAGAAAAGTGCTAAGAGTGGAACAGTGAGTAGACTAGTGTCAGTGTAGTGCGTGACGTCATAGTGTCGGTGTAGTACGTGACGTCATAGTGTCAGTGTGGTGCGTGTCGTCATAGTGTCGTGCGTCGTGACGTCATAGCCGTGACGCGTGTCGGGTCGTCACAGTAGTGACGTAGTGGACTGTGAACAGTGACAGTAAGTGGTGCACGGGGAATCCCTGCGAGGAGGACCCGGTGAAGTGAACCGAATAGGGGAACCTCTGTGAGGTGGACCGTTTGTAAGTGTATCCCAAATAAACTCTGTAAAATTGGACTTAGCGTTTCACTCCAATCCCGTAACCCGTCGCTCGTAACAATAGCAAGAAAATTTTTCGGTTCAGAAAAAACAATTAAACTAAGTGGTCTGTGCTCGAAGTGCAGACATTTTTTTTTGTAAAATGTTAACAATCAGTCGAAGCAACCTCTAACAATTAATATTTGCAGAAAAAAATTACAAATTATCCCAAAACGCGATAATTAGAGCTGGAAACTTAGAAAAATTTGATGATTTTCCCGTTTTTTTGGATATTCTTTTTTTTTTATGGTCATGTGCGTTTTATTTTTTTTAATATTTTTTATGGATAGGACATTAGTCAAGCTGCCTCCCATAGCAGTTTGATTCACCATTTCTGGGACACCCTGTATATACCAATTTGAAACAGTTTCTTATGGACTGGTTGAGGAGAAAAGTATTGTAGGGCTTGGCCTACCTTGCTGTACTTAGTACTCTCAACCATGTCTGGGGATTGAAACCTAACAAAAAGTACGGTCTGGCCAATCGGAAACTTGTTACTAGTAATATCTCAATGAAAATGAATATGATTGTATAATTGAATTGAATTGAATTTGTTAAAACAAAAAACTCTTAGGGGTTTCCTCCAATGTGCGATAAGAGCGATTAAGGTACCTTGCACAACTTCCGAACACAAACAAGTACGAGACCGAGCAAGGTACCTGAAAGCACAAAGCACGTGGGGTTTTTTGCTTCACTTAGAAAGAAATCACTAGAACGAGGAGAACGAACAATTTCTCATTTCATTTATCGTTTTAATTACTTACTTCAAACGAAACATACATTTGTATATTGAAACATAGCGGGATAAAACGGTCAACGAATTTTCAGATTGATAAACAGAACGATTAATTGTCATCGGAAAACGAGTACAACGCGAAGCAACGGAAGCTGCTGAACTTATACAGTTTGATCTATTGAACAACGGAATAGCCAACGGTAGCGATAATATAATTTTCTGTTCGATAAACAGACCGATTATTATTGGGAAACGATTTGGTACAACCTAATTTCTTCAACGCAATATTACCAGATCATAAAAGCGCATGATGAATAACACAAGCAGCGTTTTGCTTGCAAGTCTTGCAACGCGTTGTTATTGGGATGTCTGAATCTCAAAACGTTCGTGATTGACGCGAAACGTAGTGGAACGAAGTGTAGCGTTTATCACGACCGTTTTGTGATCTAGACTTCCCAATAATAACACTACTAACATAAACAGTACAGTTACATAAATCACATCACAATTTTGTAGGTACTACTAAGTAGATAGTTAATATTATAGTTTTTGCAGTCGGTTTTTTTTTTCTTAATAATTTAGTTTATTTCATACTTTTTAGTCTTGTGTCGAAATGGTAACATAAAAGTACTATAATCTACACTAATATTATAAAGAGGAAAGATTTGTACCTATTTTTGTATGTTTGTATGTTTGTAATGAATAGGCTCAAAAAGTACTGGGCCGATTTAAAAAATTCTTTCACCATTAGAAAGCTGCATTCACCCTGAGTAACATAGGCTATATTTATTGCTAGAAAAGATTAGACGTCCACCCGTGCGAAGCCGGGACGGGCCGCTAGTCTAATATATTTTTGGAATAGTCGATTCACAAGCTTTCATTTGATACCCATATTGTAATTTTTGACAAAAAAAATGTTTTTACCCACTCTTTTTTTTATTCGCAGCCGCCTTATCGCAGCCTCCTTCTGGCGCAGTCGGGTAAAAAGTTAACAATAGGGGGAATAGGGGGACATTGATGCACGGGGCACATAGATACAGTCGTTATAAAATTTAAACTGAACGCAGCCGAAGCTCGTCGATACACACATAGGTAGGGTATCAGTGCAACCAACCACACGGCAGAATGACAGCAGCTGTCAGTCAGCCGTTCGCGTTTGACAAGTCAAAACACGTTTCGTAGAGTCGGAAGTAAAATTTTTCCTCACCTTTCGAATGTGATTTAACGTATGGGTTTTCGTGTAATTAGCTATATTTTACATTATTTTACAAAATCTTGGAAATTTTCTTTGGCGGTATTTTTTCTTCTTAAAATGACGTTATGGGGCACATTGATATGCATCATTTCCCTTTAAAAATCTTAAATTTAAGACTAATTGCCTGACTGAGTACCTACTACATCTTTTTAACTCCTAGGTTAAATAAAATATAAACATTTATGAAGACTGATTGCCATTACATTTTGTTCCTAAAAATTAATTATGTAGTTTAGTGTTGGAGAGTTAAATTTCTATGTAAATTCGTTATAAGAATTGTTTCTTTATTTTTCTATGCCAATTATGTATAAATTCTATAAAAATATAAAAATTATTTGTTTTACATCATAATTTATGGTATTTTACATAATTATAACCGTGTATCAATGTACCCCGCGTATGGGGCAGTTTGATACGAATTCTGGTTTCGTTAAATAAGTTTATAACTTTTTTTCCTTACTATATTAAGATGAATTCATTTCTACAAGTGTAACCTAGATAGACATTGAACACATTCAAATCATTATTTTTTTAATTACCGTTTGGTTCGACACTGTTTTTTCGCTTAAAAAGAAAATCGTATCTATCTGCCCCAACTCCCCCTAAACGGTGAACTCAGACCATCAAACTCTTAAACTGAACAACTTTCACTATAGGGCTTAAAATAAAATAAAATCTGCTGTCACATACATACATTTTAGTCTGGTAGGCAGGTACAGCAGTTTTGTATAGGGAAGCTGATTTTTAGTGTTCCGTACCAAAATTGGCAAAACGGAACACTTATGGAATCAGCTCGGTGTCTGTCCGTCCGTCCGTCTGTCACAGGCATTTTTCTCAGAGACCGTAAGACATAGGAAGTTGAAACTCGGTACAGATATTGAAATTGCTGGTCCAATATCATAAATGAAGTAAAAAAAGCAAAATTTTTATATTGGGGGGCAATTTGGGGAGTAAGAAAGGGTAAATAAAAAAAATGTTTTTCTTCCCTATGGTGTGGGGTATCAATTGAAAGCTTATGAAAATACGAGTCTAAAAATATACTTTTCAAATTTTTTATAAAAACTTTGCTTAACAAAATTTTCAATTGAATCCGAGAAATTGCTGTCCCAACCTCTATTTCAAAAAAATAGCCGTATAAGATCTGAAAAAAATAATGGACATCAGAAATAACGAGTAGATGGCGGGAAAATTATCAGGGTGGCTCTAACTTGGATAGTTTTTTTTCTATACCCAAAAAACTAACACCTGTAAGTCCAGTGTAAAATGATCTTCAGTTACTATATGATCACATACTAAGTAAGTGTCAATTTATAGTGGAGGTCAGTAATGACCCATGTTAAACAACTGGTAGTACGGAACACTAATTGCCTGAGTCCCGACTCGTACTTGGCCGGTTTTTTTTGCGTTTCCTGAGGTAGGTACGAGCTTAGACCAAGGTACGAGGTAGGCTCCATAGTGAAAGTTCAGTTTGATATTCTGAGTTCATAGTTTCAGTATTTGCTAGGCTGTCATATCACTTACACCCTGTATGTACTTAACGCATATGTTCAAACTGAACAACTATCATTATCAATCAATCAATTATTATTAATTATTATTAATTAAATAATTACTAGCTGTGCCCGCGACTTCGTACGCGCAGACCACTGAAATAACATAAAGAGAAAGAAAAAAGAACGAACTTACTTTACAATTTAGATCTAGTTTTGAGAAATTTATAGATAGATAGATAGATTCTACTTTCCAATTTGTTGGTAATATTATACGAACAGTACGCGCAGACCACACTAAAACACTGCTGCTGCAGGCTGCTGCTGTCTTTAAATACCCATAACTTTTGAATGAATAAACCGATTGCGACGAAATAAAGCTTATATGGTTATTCAAACCAAACCCTATACTTTTGTGAAAACCACATTTAAATAGGTGTAATAGTTTTTAAGTGATGCGTACATTAAATTCAGTGACGCTCGCGACAGTCTTTAAATACTCATAACTTTTGATTGAAAGAACCGATTGCGATGAAATATAGCCTATAACTTGACCAAAACTAAGCCCTATACTTTTGTGAAAACCCCATCCAAATTGATTGAGTCGTTTTCAAGTGATGCGCGAACATACAAACAGACAAACAGATAAACAGATAAACAGATAAACAGATAAACAGACAAACAGACAAAAATTCTAAAAATGGTCTTAATGTATTCCATTACGTATCCTGAACACCCCCAATTAATTTTTTTGCAAATATCTTCTATGTACATCATCACCAAGTTTTGAATTTGAATTTGAAAAACAACGTAGTATACGGAGAGCGAACAATCAGGTAATACAAAAGGCACAAAAATAGGCGGTCTTGTCGCTAAAAAGCGATTTCTTCCAGGCAAGCATAATGATTATCCATAATGATTCTCGCGATTTTGATGTTGGATAGAGCTATACATGTAATGTGCATAATCGGAGACAGTACGCAAATTTTACGTATATGAAGCTCATTCAAAATAAAAAGACACGTATTTTTAGTGTTCCGTACCCAAAGGGTAAAAACGGGACCCTATTACTAAGCCTACGTTGTCCGTCCATCCGTCTGTCCGTCTGTCCGTCCATCCGTCTGTCCTACCTATTTAGGGCTGTAACTTTTGAACGGTAATAGCTAGATTGTTGAAATTTTCTCAGATTATGCGTTATTACGGCGGATTTATTAACAAATAATAAAAATGACAAAAAGTTTAAAATTAAGGGGGGTTTTCACAAGAAACTGGTTTTTATCAACGTTTTTTCTTCACGCCTTATCGTAAAAACGGTAATACATACAAGCGTCAAACTTAGTGTGATTATAGAACAAACTCTACAGAATAACAACAAATACTAAAAAACGGCCAAGTGTGAGTCGGTCTCGCGATAAAGGTCCCGGAGTAACGTTTAACGTTTTTTACGTTCATATGTTGTAATGGTGTGGTACGGAACCCTCGGCCTCGGTGCGCGAGTAGCCCGACTCGCACTTGACCGATTTTATTTTATTTTACCATGTCTCATACAAAAATATTAAAAGGCGAGCGTAAACAAGACGCGTGCACCTCTGCGGAGGGGTTGCGATCAGTGACTCACCCTCGAGAGAGGCCACGGGGCGCGTACGCCGGTCGCCCCCGTGCTACCCTCGCACCTACCTACCTTTTTGAAAAATAACAAACAAACAAAAAAATTCCCCTATAATGTGTACTGATTGCATAAAACAAAAATAACTCGCCAAGTGCGTGTCGGACTACGCACAGAGTAGGGTTCCGAAGTAGCTCGTTACAATATAATATGGACTTAGATTAGGAGGCTTTTTGTTTTAGGTATACTGCGGTTTAACGGCTAATAAAGTCTAATAAAACCCGTCAAGTGCGAGTCGGGCTACTCGCGCACCGAGGGATCCGTACCACACCACCACAGAACATAATATTATTAACTTAGAAAAATACTTTTTTGTCCGGGACCTTTAGCACTAGACCAACTCACACTTGGCCGGTTTTTAGTATTTTTTGTTATTCTGTAGAGTTTGTTCTATAATCATACTAAGTTTGACGGAATGTATTACCGTTTTTACGATAGAGCGTGAAGAAAAAACGTTGATAAAAACTAGTTTCTTATTGTCCCCTTAATTTTTAACTTTTTGTCATTTTTATTATTTGTCAACAAATCCGCCGTAATAACGCATAATCTGAGAAAATTTCAACTATCTAGCTATTACGGTTCAAAAGTTACAGTCCTAAATAGGTGGGACAGACGGACGAACGGACGGACAGACGGACAGACGGACGGACGGACAACGTAGGCTTAGTAATAGGGTCCCGTTTTCACCCTTTGGGTACGGAACCCTAAAAATGCGCACTGTCTGCGAAGTAACCCTGTATAACGTATTTAATTTACACCCATGTCAATGATACTTTCTTTTTGGTATTCCATTGCACCCTGCATTCTGAGGTGGTGGTACGTACCGAAACTTCTCGAAGACGCCTGCAGCAATGAACCCAAGTTCATAGTTGATGCTTCCTTTGTGCATATCCACGTACCGTTGCGCGAGTCTTAACTTTACCGTTGCATCTGTGAAAGGTATGATCACAGAATGAAGAATTCACGTAACGTCTACTTCGCGCTACGGCTACTTCGCGCTACGGCTACTTCGCGCTACGGCTACTTCGCGCTACGGCTACTTCGCGCTACGGCTACTTCGCGCTACGGCTACATCGCGCTACGGCTACTTGACTCAAGCCGCTTTTATTTGCGCCACGGTTACCGGCAGGTTATTCCGGCGGGCAGTATGTAACTATTGGAATGTTTTAATATGTGTGTATGTGTGTGTGTGGTGGGGTGTGTGTGTATGTGTCTGCATTGTATGTGCGTGCGTGAGTGCAGAAATTCATTGAGAATCACAGTAGATATAGAGAACAGTAAGAGAACTAGGCTGTGTCCTTGAAAGCAATGGCTACTGTCAGAGCGCTATGGCACAGTCAGTATACAAAGTGTTAATAAATTAGCGCAAAACCTCATACACCCCAACTGATTTATAACAATAGAATTAGATTGAAACAATAATTTCATTATTTTGATAGTTAAAATTTAAAGTTATTCGGATTTTAAGTTCAGAGGCAAAAATGATTTGTTATCATTTAAGCTATGAATGAAAGCGCTAACATACTTATGGATACATTTTAATAATCTTGTTTTCGTAGTAAGTCGGGTGAGTGTGCCAGTGGGGTGGGTTGACATCGGGTTTAGTAAATTTAAAATTTTACGAAAAAATTAATTAAAAATTTTGAAAAAAATTTCCTATTGTGAAACCATGATAATTCGATTCTGCTCTCGATTCTAAACAAACTACTTTCTAGTTTTGCGTTAATTCATTAACACGTTGTATAAAATACCTATCCAGTACTACATACAGTACATATTTTACCTCACCCCCTAAAGCGATCGTGGCGTAAAATGAAAGCAAATGCTAACTTCTGTAATAATATCGCAATATGATTAACCTTGTCAAAGGCCTTGCTTTTGCTCTAGAATTTTTTTTTTGAAGTATGAAGAAGTGGTCTTCCATGTGGAGTTGACTCTACGGTGGCGTGTGTGAGTGCGGCGTGGCCGAGCCCCTTGTACTCGCCGACATTGTAGTACTAGTGATGTGCCGAGACGACTATTTTAGTAATCGGATATTAATATTAATTTATTCGATAAAAATTTTCTTATTTCTTTGTTAGGTACTCATTGAAAGAAGAATCAAATTGGTACCTAGTACTCGAGTCACGAACTCGAATTGATTTGGTACCTACTCGTATTCGAGTCCATTCTGAGCAACCATCAAATTGAGCAACTTTCTCTATGGAGCCAACAAAGAAATCGCGAAAAACAGCAAATGTCATTCATAGAAAATGCCAACAGCTACTCGAACAAAATGTAGGATTATTTTTTTCGCGATTTCAAAGTTAGTACCGTAGTAAAAGTTGTACAGTTTTACCCATTTAACCATACAGCCACTCTTACTTAATATAGTCGTTTTTCGACAAGAGATGAGAAATTAAAGAGGTATTTTATGTAGGTAAGTGCTAACTGTAAGAACGAATCGAAGTATTGTGTATCCGAATACTATATTTCGCATTTTCGAGTGAGCGAGTACTTAGGTATGGTATAAGGTATTCGAATCCGCACTCGAGTCCAACCTGTAACGGCACATCACTAGGGCGTAGTAGGCTAGTCAGTTCATTGAATAGATTGTGAGCATCAAGACGGCGGGATAGTCTTCCATTCAAAATTTATTTCTTTTATCAGTAAAGTTCAGGTACCAGTGTTGGGCAAAATATAATTAACTAATAATTAATTTATTAGACTTTTTTTTCTAATTTACCTTTCTTAAGATGATGACTTATTAGCTTTTATTAGCTTTTATTTTTCTTAATTGAAGTTTATTAAGTTGATTAGAATTAATAAACATCAATTAACTTTCGGTATGTCAATTTGGTCTTTATTTTATATGTCTGACATAGAAAATATTCAGCTGTTGCATACATATTTTAAGTCGAGTAGGCATTGCAGTTTTAGTATGGGACAGCTGATTTTTTAGTTGCTCCGATCGGTTTGCTCCCATAGTAAAAGTTGTTCAGTTTGATGGGTAGACTCTTAGTTTAAAAGGATGCTAATGATATCAATTTCACCCTGTAGTAGGCAAAACTACTATATTTTGATGAGCAAATAATTTATACAGAATTTAAATATATTGGTACTTAGGTCCAATAAAAATGACCAATAACTTAACATTATTTTAACAATTTTCTTTCTCTTCATAAAATTTCTTCCATAAACAATTTTCTACTCAATATACTACTAAAAATGACAACAAGTTTTCCTAAAGTCAGATTTAGGTATCTATTTTTTTTTAGAAATTATATTATTTCTTTATCGAATCCAGCGACTTCTGCGTTTATAGGATGCATTATTTTCTATAACTAATACGAAATAGAGAAATGATTTAAATTAAGGTTCTTATTTTTTTGCGACTTTTTGTTTATTCTTGTTTTTTTGAAAAAATTTAAATAAGCAAATTCGAAAAATACTTACCTACAATATTTTTTCTTATTTTTCCCCGATCTACTATATTTTTTCGGGCCCTAAGGCTCGAAATACTATATTTGGTCTAAAAAAAAGTCGGCAACCCTACTCCGCACACCGCACGAGCCCCCCCGCACTCTGCGCAAGCATAGACCCAAAGCGGCTACTAAGCGCTCCCACTTTATTGTATTTACGCTATGCCATTATCCAGCACTTTATTGTATTTACGCTATGCCATTATCCAGCACTTTATTGTATTTACGCTATGCCATTATCAAGTGAATCAAATAGTTTTTAGTCCACGAGCTTTTACCCGCGACTTCGTCCGCATAAATTATATACCAGCACTGGTAGCATGCCAACCCGCGATAGTCGTGATACGGCTTTATCACGTCTTTTATCTCGTTCGTTCGCGCGCAAAAATACGAGATAAAAGACGTGATAAAGCCGTATCACGGCTATCGCGGGTTGGCATGCTACCAGTGCTGATTTTAAGTCAGATGATAAGCTATTGACAAACAAAAAAAGTTTCATCAAAATCGGTTCAGTAGTTTTTGCGTGATACTCGAACAAACAAACATCCACACAAACAAACAAATAAACAAACAAACAAACAGAAAGACAAAAAATCCAAAAATTTGTGATTTGGAATCAGGGACAGGTAAAAACCATGTCGTAATTTTTTTTTGTAAATATCTTCAACGTGACACATTTCTGTTACAGTTTTATAATAGTTTAGATTTCAAACTATATGGCGGGTTTCCACTTGTTAAATGAGGGCTGCAATTTAGTGGGATCACACACGATGACGCATGACGGAGCGGCAGACATCAGTCCGTCATTTACGAAGCATGGAGTTGTATGTCATCGCACGTAGAAGCAAACACGGTGCGTCAATCCGTCACCGTGTGTGATACCACGTAATCTAAACTAAGTATTGTATTTCACTTCAGCATAGTCTCGAAATGATAATAATAGACATTCCTAATTCTACGGCCATTGTACACGAATTTTAGAGCTAGATCAATAGATCAACCTCCAAACTCAATAAAAAAAAAAAAAAAAACGTCATGCTTACAGTTACGCCCTCTACCGTGGATTAACTTCACACCTTAGCCCTAGGGAGTATTATATTCCTTATTGTTACTCCACTATGACATTAATTTTCATTTTATTTTATTGTATTGTCACGGACGCTGTCTATTTTATTTTATTTTATTTTAACACTTTATTGTACACACGGAAATATACAAGAAACAACATAATAGACAATTACAAAGGGCGAGCTTATCTCTAAAGAGATTTCTTCCAGCAAACCCGAGACAAGAGAGAGAGCATAGAAGTGAGGCAGGCATAGTGTGCACATTTAACTAATAAAACAGTATTTAAGACTAATAAATACATAATATATAAAGATACAGATAAATGTATACATACATACGTACATACAATACGGTATATAAATAAATAAATATACTAGTTTATTGAAGAGAGAGATAGTGATCTTTGACTTGTTTTTTAAATCAAGCAATTGTTTGACAGTCTCTTATTTTAAATGGGAGAGAGTTCCAGAGCCGGACTGCATGGACAGTGAAGGAATAGGAATAGAAGTCAGTAGTGTGGGATGGGATATTAAGGAGGGTACGGATGTGGGATCTACAGGGTTTGTCAGAAGGACGGGAGAAGGAGAAGCGTTCGCGGAGGTAACTGGGAGCAGAAGGATTGTGGAGGGTATTGTACAGGAGAGAAACGATATGGGCGTTCCTGCGATCACGAATAGGAAGCCATTTTAACTGCTTCCTGTATTCGGATACGTGATCGTATTTACGCAAACCAAAAATGAACCGAATACATAAATTTTGGAGCCTCTCTAATTTGTTAATGAGTTCCTCTGTGGCATCCAAAAAACATACATCAGCATAGTCGATGATAGGGAGGATGAGGGATTGGGCTAAGGAGATTTTGGTTTTAAGAGGAAGGAAATATTGGAGATGTTTGAGGGAATGAAATGAGTAATGCACCTTCTGACTAACCTTGTTTATGTGGGCCGACCAAGATAAATAGGAATCGAAAATGACCCCAAGATTTTTTACGGTAGTACTAAAAGGAATGATGACACCATCGTAGAGAACAGGAGGAATGACAAACAAAGAGAATGGAGATGACAAACTCACGGAGACGGTTGGACATGTATCTGTCAAACGTCAAACGTAAAAAAGGCATTCGAAAATTCGGCCGGCCCATTGACAACCTCTATGGTCCTGTGTTCAAAGGAATGGTTTTACGTAAGTCAAAAAGTAACTGGATCGAATCCAATCAAAACCAAAAAAAAAAATCTAGTTTTAACAGTTTTTTTTTGTTTTTTGTGTTTAACAGTGAAGAGTGCGAAACTAAAGGAAGAAAAGTAGTGTCCGACCGAACCTAGTTTTTACAACCGAAACCGAAACCGATACCGACTTTCGGTTTCAATTTCAGTTTCGGCCGAATCCGAAACCGAAACCGAAACTTCCTTATGACATAATTCTTCCCCACTTTTTAGGTTTGGTTCGATGTAGCTAGTTGCCAATAGGTATGTGTTTTATGTTTACAGAAGCAGTTAATTTGATAATTACCTGATTACTTAGTAGTTTTGAAAACAATCATTTCTACTTTACTTACATATAGGTAGGTACATGGTAGGTGTGTACCTATGGGGTGAGGTGAGGTATATTTTAACTCGGAAAAAATCATTTAAATCAGTTTTTAAAACATCTAAATTTGACGTAGGTGATTTGATTATGTGTGACGATCTCAGTCTTTTTAATTGATAGGTATATATCTAAAATTTATTTTTAACCGACTTCAAAAAAGGAGGAGGTTTCTCAGTTCGACCGTATATATATATATATATTTTTTTTTTTTTTATGTGTGTTCGCGGATAACTTCATCGTTTATGAACCGATTTTGATGATTCTTTTTTTGTTGGAAAGGAGATGTCCCGAGGGTGGTACCATGATAAGAAAACCAGAATCTGATGATGGCATCCCAGAGAAATCGAGGGGAACCTTCGAAAATCGTAGTGCCGACTAGTGCGTTTTTTTATTTAAAGCACTCCTATTAAATCGAACTAATGAATTCACCACTGAAAATTGTGAAATAAACAAAATTTTAACAAAAAATTAAAACCGCCTTCAAAAAAACTAAAAAGTTAAAAAATAATATTGCAGCCTATGACTTTTTCGTTCGCATCATAAGAACATTAATTTGTTTTATAGAAGTCGGTGTAAAGCCAAGCCAAAAAATGCAAGCCATGTCGCGAATCGTACCGGCTTGACAGCGACTTCAATAAAACAAATTAATGTTCTTATGATGCGAACGAAAAAGTCATAGGCTGCAATATTATTTTTTAACTTTTTAGTTTTTTTGAAGGCGGTTTTAATTTTATCAAGAATAATTAAACTGCCTTTAGTTTCTGCATATTTATAAACATGAATATAGCACTGAATACAGGGTGTAAATTTAAATGCGGTACATATTAAAGGGATTTGATTCAGTCCATCAAACTGAACAACTTTTAGGACGGGGTCAACATCGAAAATGCAAAAAAAAAATCAGCTGCTCCATTGAAAACGTCAACGGCCACTCCACCCAAATGTATGGAACAGTAGATTTTTTTTCGTCTTTTTAATTATGGAATAGGAATAAGAATCATTTATTGTTTTTATTGGTCTCATGGATAGTGAAAGTTGTTCAGTATGATGGTCTGAAGTACCCCATAATAATACAAGGTGTTACAAAATATAAAATAAAAATTTTTAACTTTTAAGGGGTTGTTTAGAGTCTAAACAACCCCCTTTAAAGTCTTAAATTTTAAACCATCGTGTCGCGTGTCGTGACGTCACTGTAGTGACGTAGTGGACGGTGACAGTAAGTGTATAGTGACAGTCCGGGGAGTCCCTGCGAGGAGGACCCGGTGAAGTGGACCGTGTAGGGGAACCTCTGCGAGGTGGACCGTTTGCAAGTGTATCCCAATAGACTCTGTAAATTGGACTTAGCGTTTCACTCCAATAATCCTGGAACCCGTCGCTCGAAACAGTATTCTTGTGTAGGTAGGTATATGCCTGTATAGGTAGATTATAATGAAACTAGCATGACTTCACATCCACAATGTACATTTACTTTTATAACTCAGTGTGCACAATAAAGAATAATGGTTTTACGCCGTGCCGTAAAATTGTCGTGCCAAAAGTGTTTATACGGTGCTTTTTTTAGGCGCCGCAGAATTGGCGTCGCGAAATTGTCATCGTCTAAACCTACCATTATTGAATACCTAATTGAATTGAATGTTCGGATGATGCGTCTACTCGAACGAACTAGGTACCCGATCGGCACAAGCCGAATGAAGCTGAACAAGTGCAGTGATTGCTTCGGGTCGGCTTTCTTGATCGACAAATACTGCCGAACCGATAGTGCCGACCCGCTTATGTGAATAGCAACCCTAACGAAGAATAGGTATTTTCACTATTTCTTGGTAACTTTACCCACCTCTGGCGATATCTTTTGTCATACTAATTAAACGCCTCGAAATCCAATGCTTTGCCCAATTACCCATTGTATCATATGGACTGTTTCCTAAGGGACGGACAACGGTAGAAACAAACACAACAGGACCTGAAAACAAATCAATTTAAAATAATGTTATTTACCTACTTTGTCTATTCCTCCTATCGTTTTTAGGGTCCCAAGTCAATTATCCTCGTAGCTACGCGATCACAGCCCCGGATCTAGGGGGGCAAACGGAGGCCCACGCCCCGGGCGGCAGGCCTAGGGGGCGCCAAAATGAAGAGTTTGAAAATTTAAATATTGCAACGACTTGAAAATATTCTAAAAAAACTCGAGCTCGCTTTGCTTGATCCTGGAGTTAGATCATATTGCAATGATCTTATTATATTGCGGTAAAATCTAGAGCTCGCTTTGCTCGCTCTTAATTTTTAGGGTTCCGTACCTCAAAAGGAAAAAACGGAACCCTTATAAGATCACTTTGTTGTCCGTCTGTTTGTCTGTCTGTCAAGACCCTTTTTCTCTGAAACGGGTGGAGGTATCAAGCTGAAATTAATACCAAATACTAAGATCTCCGGTCCCTTGGTGGAGTAAAAAATTCAAGCTTCCAAGTCAACTCAATCATAAACAAAATTTTAACAAAAAAATTAAAACCGCCTTCAAAAAACTAAAAATATAAAAAATAATATTGCAGCCGATGACTTTCCCGTTCGCATCATAAGAACATTAATTTGTTTTATTGAAGTCGCTGTCAAGCCGGTACGATTCGCGACAGGGCTTGCATTTTTTGGCTTGGCTTGACACCGACTTCTATAAAACAAATTAATGTTCTTATGATGCGAACGGGAAAGTCATCGGCTGCAATATTATTTTTTAACTTTTTAGTTTTTTGAAGGCGGTTTTAATTTTTTTGTTAAAATTTTGTTTATTTCACAATTTTTAACCGACTTCAAAAAAGGAGGAGGTTTCTCAGTTCGACCGTAAATATATATATTTTTTTTTTTTTTATGTGTGTTCGCGGATAACTTCGCCGTTTATGAACCGATTTTGATGATTCTTTTTTTGTTGGAAAGGAGATGTCCCGAGGGTGGTACCATGATAAGGAAACCAGGATCTGATGATGGCATCCCAGAGAAATCGAGGGGAACCTTCGAAAATCGTAGTGCCGACTAGTGCGTTTGTTAATTTAATGCACTCCTATTAAATCGAACTAATGAATTCACCACTGAAAATTGTGAAATAAACAAAATTTTAACAAAAAATTAAAACCGCCTTCAAAAAAACTAAAAAGTTAAAAAAAATAATATTGCAGCCTATGACTTTCTCGTTCGCATCATAAGAACATTAATTTGTTTTATAGAAGTCGGTGTCAAGCCAAGCCAAAAAATGCAAGCCCTGTCGCGAATCGTACCGGCTTGACAGCGACTTCAATAAAACAAATTAATATTCTTATGATGCGAACGAGAAAGTCATAGGCTGCAATATTATTTTTTAACTTTTTAGTTTTTTTGAAGGCGGTTTTAATTTTTTGTTAAAATTTTGTTTTCAGTGGCAAATTCATTAGTTCGATTTAATAGTAGTGCTTTAAATTAACAAACGCACTAGTCGGCACTACGATTTTCGAAGGTTCCCCTCGATATCTCTGGGATCCATCATCAGATCCTGGTTTCCTTATCATGGGACCTCACTTGGGATATCTCCTTTCCAACAAAAAAAGAATCATTGAAATCGGTTCATAAACGACGAAGTTATCCGCGAACACACATAAAAAAAAAATATATACGGTCGAATTGAGAAACCTCCTCCTTTTTTGAAGTCGGTTAAAAAGATACGAACATTTGTTATCGAATTTTCATACTAGCAGCTCGCAAACAAAAACCTATAGGGTACTTCCCGTTGACATAGAATCATGAAATTTGGCAAGAAGCTAGGTCTCAAAGCACAAGTAAGGGAAAAAATGCGAAAATAGTTAATTTGTAGTCATATCACATAAAAATTGCATAAAAACATATTTTTCGGTTACAAACTTACATTTTCGGTTGGGAGCATCAACCATGGTATAGATCGAATAGATCGATCGATCGATATATGGGAGAAAAACTTTTCCACCGCAAAGTTAAGTTTGTCCAAACTTAAAACTTCTTAGTGCTCACTTTACCTACAAAATCTCAGAGGAATGATCTCTTTATAATCTCTTTGCTACAAATACTTCGTGGATATCATTCATAGCCAACGTAAAGTCATCATGTCAAATTATTTTAATGTAGTGATGTGCTGTATTTGAATATCTACCGATGTCGAAATTATAGAAAATAAAAAAGTATGCTGCTTATTGAAATAATTATTTATGTCTTGGTGATGGATTGATGTCAATCAAACCACTAAAACAGAAACAGTATTTTTTTTGAGTTAATAAATATACTGTTGAATTTTCAAACTAAAACATTTATTTTAAATCACAATGATTTGAAGCTAACATAATTTCAAATAATACAATGTTTAATTTGGTAGGTAGGTATGTGTGTCATTGGGTGTGTTCTTCGTTTTCTGTAATTTGAACCCACTTTTGACACCTGAAAATAAAAACATTAAAATATTATGAAATCATCAAAAACATAGATATCGATATTTTCCATAAATAATTAAACACTATTTTGAAAAAAAAAAACACTTTTCTGGATCTAAAAATTATTTGCATTTATGCGTAAACATAAACCAGGCAGGCATAAATTACAAAAAAAATCACTCACCTTCAAAGACATATATATTATAGCGTATAATATATAAATCTATGCTCACCTTGCTTTATTTCTTGGAAATTAATCTTGCTAGAAATGACCAATATTGCACATTTGAAAACGAACTGACAGCTAACATATGTGACACGTGACATTTTCATAAAAGAGAGGGTCAAGAAAGGAGACGATTATAAACGCTCGTGCAAAAATTCTTCGTCCAAAGAGTACCTACTTTATCTTCGTCACACACTCAACAAGACACTTGTTTTTATCAACGTTTTTTCTTAACGCTCTATCGTAAAAACGGTAATACATACAAGCGTCAAACTTAGTGTGATTATAGAGCAAACTCTACAGAATAACAAAAAATACTAAAAACTGGCCAAGTGTGAGTCGGTCTTGCGCTAAAGGCCCCTAACAAAAAAAGTTTTTTTTTCAAACTTAATAATGTTGTGTTCTGTGGTGGTGTGGTACGGAACCCTGCGCGAGTAGCCCGACTCGAACTTGACCGGTTTTATTCAACAGACCTTCTCTGACCCCCCTAGCTACGCCGAAGTGATTTGGCTGTGATTGTAACTCTGTTGGTCTAATGCATGCAGTGTCTACTAAGTATAATAAAAATATAGACTAGAGCGAGCGATGCGAGCTCGAAATTTTTTCACACTGATGTCTGGCTAATACTGTATTTCTTTGGGCAACAATTTCCTCATCATGTGTATGGACCCAGTTCCGTAAATAGGGCGGTGCGAGCGGTGCCCAGGCACAGGGCGCAGAAATGATACTAGGACAGGACCAAGTTTTGATCCATGCATGTCGTAACTACATAAATAGTAGGTATACTGAGGCAAAGTGATACTATGACAAGACCTTCTTTTAGCGTCAGAATGAGTTGCAGAGCTAGGAAATTTGGAGCTTGCTTCGCTAACTTCTTCTTGCTAATGTATTCGTAATGAGGTGTACTAGGTGTGTGAAATTTCGAGCTCGCTTCGCTCGCTCCAACCTAATGGTTTACGCATGCATAGGCTAATGGACTTCATACCAGCCACCACCCTTTTGAGTCTTGGTATGTTCAATTTCGGTAACCTTTACGGTTTTTACCTATAGGCGGTGTCCTATTGCCATCGCACGCGCAATGGTGCGATGCGATGTGATCGTACTGATGGATAATTCTCCGAAATTTTTCAAATTTTCAAATTTTTCTATGGAAAAATTTCAACGATTTGTAAAATTTCGGAGAATTACATCAGTACGATCACATCGCATCGCACCATCGCGCGTGCGATGGCAATAGGACACCGCCATACGGTTGTACAATTAATTCGCACCGTTAAGATAATTTTTCAAGGGGGCGCAGTTATAGAAGCTCGCACCGGACGCATAGAAGGCTATTTACGGCACTATATGGACCCCCTTGACCCTGCCGCCCTTAGCACTTGTCCATTTTGACCTTGGGAGAATTCGTCACTACTGTGGGTACCTATCAAATGTTAGGTAGTTCCACAGCTTCGAAATTGAATAAAATCGTTTATTTAAAATAACACCAGTCAAGTGCGAGTCGGGCTACTCGCGCACCGAGGGTTCCGTACCACACCACCATAGAACACAATATTATTACTTAGAAAAAAAATCTTTTTTTGTCCGGGACCTTTAGCGCGAGACTGACTCATACTTGGCCGGTTTTCAGTATTTGTTGTTATTCTGTAGAGTTTGCTCTATAAAATTAATATTATTAATATTATTTTGACGATAGAGTGTAAAGAAAAAACGTTGATAAAATCTAGTTTCTTGTTGAGAACCCCCCTTAATTTTTAACTTTTTGACATTTTTATTACCGCCGTAATAACGCATAATCTGAGAAAATTTCAACTATCTAGCTATTACGGTTCAAAAGTTACAGCCCTAAATAGGTAGGACAGCCGGACGGACGAACGGACGGACGGACAACGTAGGCTTAGTAATAGGGTCCCGTTTTCACCCTTTGGGTACGGAACCCTAAAAAGTGGTTTTTAATACTCACAAAAGATTATATATATTCTAAGCCAAAACATGTTTTTAATAGCTCGTTTTAATTACTTTAATTATACATTCACTGGCATCTAGTAGAACACAACGAATGTAGGATCTTGTTTTTAATAGAAAAATTGAAATTATTGGTATTGTAGGTAAAGTACCTACATAATTAGGTGTGGTTATTAGGATTCCTTATCCTTACCTAAAAGGTGCCAACATTGTATCGAAATAGGATTATTATACACTAGCTTTTACCCGCGACTTCGTCCGCATAAATTATATACCAGATTTTATGTCAGATGATAAAGCTATCAAACAAAAAAAGTTTCATCAAAATCGGTTCAGTAGTTTTTGCGTGATACTCGAACAAACAAACACCCAAACAAACAAACAAATAAACAAACAGACAGACAAAAAATCCAAAAATTGGTGATTTGGAATCAGGGACAGGTACAAACCATGTCGTAATTTTTTTTTTTGTAAATACCTTCAATGTACAGACACACTTCGGTTACAGTTTTATAATAGTTTAGATTGCACCCTTCGTAATGTGAATCGAGCTTTAGGCTGCCTATCCACTGATGCGAGCTGGCTGAGCGAGCTGTGTAGCTGTGTAAATATTAACCAATCAAGAGCCCGGCCGATCTTGTCCGAGCTCCTGATTGGTTAATATTTACACAGCTACACAGCTCGCACAGCCAGCTCGCATCAGTTGACATTCAGCCTCATCATCATCATCTCAGCCGATGAACGTCCACTGCTGGACATAGGCCTCCCCCAAGGATCGCCACAATGACCGGTCCCGCGCTGCCCTCATCCAACGTTTTCCCGCCGCCTTCACCAGGTCGTCGGTCCACCGTGTGAGGGGCCTACCCACGCTGCGCTTTCCGGTACGCGGTCGCCACTCGAGAGCTTTTCGGCCCCACCGGCCATCGGTTCTGCGAGCAATGTGCCTCGAACACTGCCACTTAAGTTTATCAATTCTTTGGGCTATGTCAGTTACTCTGGTTCTTCTGCGGATCTCTTCATTTCTGATTCGATCTCGCAGGGAAACTTCACCTAACGACATTCAGCTCCGACATTCAGCCTAAGTGTGATTAAAATACAGGGTGTTAGGGTAAACAGTTGCATTACTTCAAGGGGTGATTGTACCTACAACTGATGATGCCTTTGTTGTTTTACTTTAGAGTATGTTGTACCCATGATGCTGAACAACTTTTCCTATGAAACCAATAGGAAATTCGCAAAAAGCAAATAAACTTTTCATACAAACGTTCGATCCACTGATTGCATTTTGTATGGAGATCCAAATTCCTTTTTGCGAATTTCCTATAGGTTTCTTAGGGAAAGTTGTTCAGTATCATGGGTACATCATACTCTAAAGTAAAACAACAAATACCAATAAAACCGGTCAAGTGCGAGTCGGGCTACTCGCGCACTGAGGGTTCCGTACCACACCATTACAGAACACAACATTATTAACTTTAAAAAAATCTTTTTTTGTCCGGGACCGTTAGCGCAAGACCGACTCACACTTGGCCGGTTTTTAGTATTTGTTGTTATTCTGTAGAGTTTGCTCTATAATCACACTAAGTTTGACGCTTATATGTACTACCGTTTTTACGATAGAGCGTGAAGAAAAAACGTTGATAAAAATTAGTTTCTTGTTGAGAAGAAGTTATTTTTTAATTTTTTGACATTTTTATTATTTGTTAACAAATCCGCCGTAATAACGCATAATCTGAGAAAATTTCAACTATTACGGTTCAAAAGTTACAGACCTAAATA
The DNA here is from genome assembly GCA_922987775.1 of Agonopterix subpropinquella. Lineage (NCBI taxonomy): Eukaryota > Metazoa > Arthropoda > Insecta > Lepidoptera > Depressariidae > Agonopterix > Agonopterix subpropinquella. The sequence goes on along the minus strand of OV277718.1, from coordinate 8,157,191 downwards.
GGTAGGAAAGACGGACGGACGGACGGAGAGACGGACAGACGGACAGACGGACGGACAGACGGACGGACGGACGGACGGACGGACGGACGGACGGACGGACGGACGGACGGACAACGTAGGCTTAGTAATAGGGTCCCGTTTTCACGGAACGGAACCCTAAAAACCGTCATAGTGTGTATCGAGCTCGCGCTAAGCACCAAGGAGAAAACAATATTTTTGGTAAACATTTTGGTGCAGAACCCTCGGCGCGCGAATTCGACTCGCACTTTACCGGTTTTTATTAATTACAGTAACCATTAAATGAAATTATCAAAATTAAATTTCACCTAATCGGTTTTAATGTGTTTAATTATATTATAATTATAAGTGAATTAATTATTCGTTTTACATACACACAATGATTAGGTACTCAAAAATGTTCCTGGCCTTTTTAATAATTTTATTACGTGAGTTCTTTTTTTTTTAATTTTCAGAGTTCCGTACCTTTAAAGGAAAAAGCGGAACCCTTAATAGGATCACCTTTTTAGGGTTCCGAACCCAAAGGGTGGAAACGGGACCCTATTACTAAGCCTACATTGTCCGTCCCTCCGTTCGTCTGTCCGTCCGTCTGTCCTACCTATTTAGGGCTTAACTTTTGAACCGTAATAGCTAGATAGTTGAGTTTTTCTCAGATTATGCGTTATTACGGCGGATTTGTTAGAAAATAATAAAAATTTCAAAAAGTTAAAAATTAAGGGGGGTTCTCAACAAGAAACTAGTTTTTATCAACGTTTTTTCTTCACGCTCTACCGTAAAAACGGTAATACATACAAGCGTCAAACTTAGTGTGATTATAGAGCAAGCTCTACAAAATAACAACAAATACTAAAAACCGGCCAAGTGTGAGTCGGTCTTGCGCTAAAGGTCCCGGACAAAAAAAGATTTTTTTCTAAGTTAATAATGTTGTGTTCTGTGGTGGTGTCGTACGGAACCCTCGGTGCGCGAGTAGCCCGACTCGCACGTGACCGGTTTTATTTTTAAAGTGAAAACTTCTTTAGCTACGTTGCGCACTTTTTGGGATGGGTAAAAAATGTTAAACTCGCGTCAGGACCGTGACGTCACGTCATTCGAAAATTCATAAGTATAGATAATAGTCAGACCGTGACGTCACGTGACGTAAGACGTAAGATCTCTTAGTTTTCTCTTCTGCCGGCACTCCCGGAGTGCAACCCATTTTTTTTTTAAAGGACAACCGCCGCTCTCCCTAGAAAAAATACCTTAAAATGTATAGAAGTTTTGACTGAAGGCAAATTTTTTTTTATTTTTTTTTATTTATTCTCTTTAAAGGGTACATGTGTGTCTTAAAAATTACCACGCCAAACTGTACAGCAGTTTGTCGGCGAAGCGCTCTTAACAACTTATGTTTTTTGTACCTTACTATTACTACACTAACGGAGAGAAAAATATACCTAGTCGCTTTTGTCACAGCTTTGTAGTATGTTTGACAACCATAAATAAATGCGACCAAGACCCGAATAATAGCAACAATACAACAATGATTAATATATTGTTATGTAACATTATGTTTCTTGATATTGTAATTATTTTATCTACACTAATATTATAAAGAGGAAAGATTTGTACCTATTTTTGTATGTTTGTATGTTTGTAATGAATAGGCTCAAAAAGTACTGGGCCGATTTAAAAAATTCTTTCACCATTAGAAAGCTGCATTCACCCTGAGTAACATAGGCTATATTTATTGCTAGAAAAGATTAGACGTCCACCCGTGCGAAGCCGGGACGGGCCGCTAGTTAAATATAATATGTATTTCTTTTTCTCCGTTTACACTATCATTAAAATACCTACAAGTAACATTTTGAGTTTTACACTACGAAAGAGCGAGACACACCTTAGAAGAATAAGGCCTCTCAATCGATTAATCAATCAATTGATTGGTCAATCAACCGACAGCCCCAACTCATCCAAAAAGTGTCTCTTTAATTTAGATTTTAAGCAGTTTATAGAAATTTAATGTTCATCTCTTAACAGAGTAATGGAGTTACAAATCTTGGGAGTCAGGTAGGCACGTGTCCGTTTACCATAGTAGTTATTAAATGGTAGTTCTGCAAGCTTACGGTCTGATACTGATCGGGTGGAGTAACAATGTGTAATAGGTGTTTTATGTTTTTCAGATAGATATGTTTCAATAGCGAGTAGGTAATTTACTTTTTCTCAAACATGCTTGGAAATGTGAGCATTATTTTGACAACCTTCTTCGAGATCAATCGAAATTGCTTGTACTGGCCAAATACATGCGCGCAGCGGCCGGCAATGTTGTATGAAAATCCATATCTGTCGTGTTTAGCGGCCAAGTAAATTACATACTAAACTCATATCTGTCGTGTAATTTAAAAATGGAACGATCTTTTTCTCCGAAACATGGCGACCAAGGAGGTAACTCATCAAAGGTTTTATTTAAATTTCGAACTGGCTTGCAAATAGAAAGCTGTTTATTGAAAAAAAAAACAAGTTGTTGTTCGTTGTTCGTCATTGATTTTGAAAAGAGTTTTAATTTCCGAGAATTATTTGAGAAAATTTACTGTTTTAATTTCCGCGCATTATTTGAGAAAAGTACTATACAAGCCTTGGCCACAACTATAGGCATTGATGGACTTACGTATGTGTGCCTCGGCTTTGCCTCGGCCCACATTTACACGTTCGTCCATCAATGCCTCTGTTGCTGGCCGCTGCAGTAATGTACTATATAATCAACTGGAATAATACTACATAGGATAAATAGTTTTTCATAATTTTTATTGCAGCTATTTTTAACTTTTTCAGATACCAAATATTTTAATAGCCTTATCTGTAGTTGACGAATTTTATCTAAGTTAGTTTTAAAGGTCATACCGTAACAGCTCAGACCGTAGCTAAACAACGAGTCTGCAAGTGCATGGTATAACATATACATGATATGTTTATTCACAAATTTGTTCAGTACATAAAATTTTCCTAGGATTGATCTTAACTTTTTGCAAACGCCGCTAACGTGGCTTTTCCAATTAAAATTAGTATCTACGGTAAATCCCAAAATGTGTAATAAATTATGAGGTTTTATAAAAACGACTCAGATAGTATCATTTATTTTTATTTAACGAGTTATTTAATCATTTATTATTAAGTAGTCTACACTAATATTATAAAGAGGAAAGATTTGTACCTATTTTTGTATGTTTGTAATGAATAGGCTCAAAAAGTACTGGGCCGATTTAAAAAATTCTTTCACCATTAGAAAGCTGCATTCACCCTGAGTAATATAGGCTATATTTATTGCTAGAAAAGATTAGACGTCCACCCGTGCGAAGTCGGGACGGGCCGCTAGTAAATTATAAAAAAGCAGCAACCCCAACATGCTGTCAATGTTGTTTGTAGGAGGAGGTAGGAGGTGTTGCAAGCACAATGTTTTTTTTTAGTTTCTAGTGTTCCATAGTCCATAATAAAAATAGAAGGACGGTTATACATTTTTGGGTATTATGTTATGTCCTTTCCATAGTAAATGCAATCAGCTGATCGAACATTTGCATTGACAAGTCGACAAAAAAAATTGCGAATTCCCTATATGTAGAAAGAGAAAGAAAATTCCTTGAGAAAGTTGTTCAGTATCATGGGTGCAATCACCCCTTAAAGTAATGCAACTGTTTACCCTAATCATCATATAAGCATATGCTCACGACTATATTCCCCGAGGGGGTAGTCAGAGATATTCCGAAACTTCAGAACGTCCACGTTTCACTAGTACCGAAACTCTGTCCAGTGTGACGGGGAGTGAGCCCACTGGCGGACTAAGGGGGGGGGGCGGAGGGGCGGTCCGCCCCGGGCCCCCAGTCCTGGGGGGCCTCCGAATCTCGAGAAGAGAATCCCTTTTTAATCAAAACCAAAATAATGACGTTTATATAGCAAGTAAAGACACAGTTTAGAGTTGGAGGCCCGGGCCTCAGGAGGCCAGAAGCAGAACAGGTTCTGAGTCTGCAGTTTGAAGTTGGAGGCCCCGTACGTTAGTCATTGAAAGTCAAGAAAAGAAATAGAGTCAAAAATACTGCGAATTTGCGAGCTCGCTTCGCTCGCTAAATCTTTTTCAAGTTGTTATGCAGTTAGCATAATTATGAGTTCGCTTCGCTCGCTCCGGAACTGGGTCTGCAGTTTGAAGTTGGAGGCTCCGTAAGTTAGTCATTGAAAGTCAAAGAAGGAAATAGAGTCCAAAATATTGTGAATTTGCGAGCTCGCTTTGCTCGCTCAATCTTTTTCAAGTTGTTATGCAGTTAGCATAATTATGAGCTCGCTTCTTGAAAGGTCAATGTGGTTGGAATTAGAATGTGTTTCGAAAATTTGAGCTTGCTTCGCTCGCTTGGTTTTTTTGATAGCTTTCTGTGCTTTGAGACTTTTGAGAGAGTTCATGCTACAACCCAGTCATAATTATAGAATCGTTCGCTCCGGTTTTAATTTTATACGCCAATATAATCACTTACTCTATTTCAAGATGAGCTCCACAATCGAGTTATTATAAGCATTATATTATAAGCTCATTTCAGCTATTTTTTTAATACATCAATCGCCTCGATTTCGGCATGAGCTGAAAAAGTCGAGTTATAATGAAGCAAAATCTCGAGCTCGCTTCGTTCGCTCCTGGCTAGACACATTGCACTAAAATCTTGAGCTCACTTTCCTTGCTCCAGAATTCAGTGAAGTCTCGAGCTCGCTTCGCTCGCTCTTGGTTTTGGATGGTATCTATGTCTTTTCATAGTATACAGTTGCAGTTGCAGTTGCACTGTTGGTGTGCAGTTAAATCTTGAGCTTACTTTGTTCGTTCCAGATTTTAAGTCGTAAAAAAACTCGAGCTCGCTACGCTCGCTCAATGATATACATCTTATTCCACTGATCCCATTATATCGCAGTAAAATTTCACTTAGCTTTGCCCGCTCCAGAATTCAGTGAAATCTCGAGCTCGCTTCGCTCGCTCTAGGTTTTACATTGTACGAATGTCAGGCTCGCTTCGCTCGCTCCGTGTTGTAGTACCTGGATCTCCCTGGGACAAAATACTTGCTACCTATGCCTATGGAAGGATGGGGCTCCGATGTTAAGTTTTTGCCACGGCTCGAAAGAATTGTAGATATCAATTTCTGGAAAGACCGGGGGCCTCATTTAGTTTTGCCGCCCCGGGCCTCCGGCGGGCTTAGTCCGCCGCTGAGTGAGCCCGTCGCCACTAGTAATGGACAGTAGGTACAATACATGCCTCGAACTCGAAATTAAAGCATGCAGGTTTCCTCACGATGTTTTCCTTCACCGAAAAGCCAGCGGTGTTACAAATCGTACATAAATTCCGAAAAACTAATTGGTACGAGTCGGCCTGGACGGGGATCGAACCATCACTTCACAACCAGGCAAGGTTACTCGCCACTGGACCACCACGGCTTCTTACCCTAATGTTTACCCTAATGATGGTGATTATTATGACTACTAGCTGTGCCCGCGACTTCGTGCGCGCAGAGAAGCCGATTGCGATGAAATAAAGCTTATACAGGGTGAAATTGATATCATTGGCATCCTTTTAAACTAAGAGTCTACCCATCAAACTGAACAACTTTTACTATGGCAGCAAACAAATCGGAGCAAAAAAAAAATCTGCTCTTCCATACATATTTTGAGTTGAGTAGGCATTGCAGTTTAGTATGGGACAGCTGATTTTTTTCTTGCTCCGATTGGTTTGTTCCCATACTAAAAGTTGTTCATTTTGATGGGTAGACACTTAGTTTAAAAGGATGCCAATGATATCAATTTCACCCTGTATATTAATCCAAACTAAGACCTATATTTTTTTGAATACTCTATCCAAATCGGTTCAGTCGTTTTTAAATGATACGTGCACTAAATTAAAATCAGTAGCGCTCGCGACTCTTTGCCTTTAAATGCTCATAACTTTTGATTGAATGAGCCGATTGCGATGAAATAAAGCCTATAATCTGCTCAAAGCTAAGCCCTATATTTTTATGAAAACCCCATCCAAATCGGTTCAGCCGTTTTCAAGTGATGCGCGAACAAAAAAACAGACAAACAGATAAACAGATAAACAGACAAACAGACAAACAGACAAAAATTCAAAAAAATGTCTTAATTTATTCCATTACGTATTCTGAACACCACCAATTAATTTTTTTGCAAATATCTTCAATGTACATCATTGCCAAGTTTAGAATTTTATTATATGTATATATATATATGTGTGTGTATGTGATGATGAAATGTTGTCCATTACAGACGCCGTTCAGCTGTGCTATCCGATGCAACTGCAACTAGGAGACTGGAAAAGAATATATGGAATAAAACTCATACAAAACGCTTCGAGGTACCTAATACTTGACACTGATCGACGCATAGAAAGGTTGAGCATTCTGAAATTGAACAGCTGGAAAAGCGCATCATTTGAGGTTCATAATCCATTTGTTAAATTAATCAATGCTGTTGCTAGTCGTCCGATAAACGGACGAATGAAATAAAGTTTGTCGTCCGACTATCGGACGACTAGATTCGATTAGCTTTCATGCATTACGACGAATAAAATAAAGAGACACTTCGATTGCATGTTGCTAGTTGTCCGATAAGCGGACGATTAAAATAAAGTTAGTCATCCGAGTTGCTAGTCGTTCGATAAATGGACGAATGAAATAAAGTTAGTCATCCGAGTTGCTAGTCGTTCGATAAATGGACGAATGAAATAAAGTAAATCGTCCGACTATTGGATGACTAGACACTTCGATTAGCTGTTGCTAGTCGTCCGATAAACGGACGATTAAAATAAAGTTAGTCATACGAGTTGCTAGTCGTTCGATAAATGGACGAATGAAATAAAGTTAGTCATCCGAGTTGCTAGTCGTTCGATAAATGGACGAATGAAATAAAGTAAATCGTCCGACTAAGACTATCGGACGACTAGACAATCGTCCGACTATCGGACGACTATCGGATAGCAATTTGACAAAATAATTCAATGAAGTGAAAACCTAATAATCCTCTATTCAGGGTCCTTCTTAATATGCTGACACTTTTTTAAGGGGATGTTCAGACCATCAAACTGAACAACTTTCTCTACGGGACCAACATCGAAATCGCGAAAAAAAACAGCTGTCCCATACATTTGGCTCGAGTAAGTTTGCAGTTTTGTATGGAAGGGCAGATTTTTTTTTTCGCGTTTTCGATGTTGGTGCCATAGAGAAAGTTGTTCAGTTTGACGGTCTGATCATCCCCTTAAAAAAGTGTCAGCATATTAAGAAGGTCCCTGTATACCTATTTTTGTTCCATCTTTGATAGGGTAAATCGTGGGTAAATCCAATTATCATTTTTGTTATAGGTCGACCTCCGACCGAATCTCATGAAATTAAAAAAAGTAAAAAAGTATAGATTTTCACATGGTAGTGTCAAATTGACATCTGTCTAGTTTGTGGCAACACTATTGAACGAGTGACTCGTTCATTCATCTCATTCATTCTCTCTTTTTCCACAAATTCATGTCGTGCACAAACTATTAGAAAACATGTCGTGACCAGAACTTACCTACATATTTTGTACCGATTATTATTAGTCGTTATATGGAGATATTTTAAGGAAATGCTGCACTTTTAGATGGAAGCAAGCCGCTTTGCACAGTGATAGTAGGGACCAAAATAAGCGATTTGACCCGCAGCAGCGCAACTTTCATCCCTTAGGATAATAGATGGCGCCACTTCATTAAAAAAAACTTTGAAAAATTCTACAAGCCGAACGGATTCACCGATTTCTATTATTAATGTGTCAATCGAAAGAACATTTATTAATTTAAGATAAAAAAAATAAAAAATAAATATATCTGTAATGGCTGCAAAGAGCATGCATTTTTGTAAAAATTTTTATGTTATTTTTCAGTTTTTTTCTGAATAACATTAAAAAAATGTATGAATTGGGTATATTTTTAATTATTCACATTGTTAATAAATCAATAACAAGTTTAATAAAAAAACCACATGTCAATATCTTTAATAGTTAGGAAAATATTTAAGATTACATAAGCAGGTAAGGCGCGCCCCAGTCTTAGTAATTATGCAAAAATTACTCAATTTGGTAATGGAAGCAAGCCGCTTTGCACAGTGATAGAAGGAACTAAAATAAGCAATTTTACCAGCAGCAGCGAAACATTTATCGTTTAGGATAACAGATGGCGCCACATATTTTAACAAACTTCGAAAAATTACAGAAACTAAACGGCTACACCGATTTTAATTATTTAGACGATTCGACTTTTTATGTTTCAACTTTAAAAAAATTAAATAATCAATTATTTGTAGAAATCGAAAGTGCAAAAAAAATTAAAGCATAGCATATGCTCACGACAATTTTCCCCGAGGGGGTAGTCAGAGATATTCTTAAACTTCAGAACATCCATCCTTCAAAAATTAAATATATAAAAAAATAAAAAAATATCATGTTTTCACTAAACTACGTTGAACAATGTATGAAGTGTGTATTTTTATTTTAGACAGATCTATTTTGAATCTAAAAGTGAAAACTGCATCGAAATCGGTTTAGTAGTTATGTAGATATTTCTAATTTCTGCCGATAAACGTCCACTGCTAAACGTAGGCCCCCCTCAAGGATCGCCAAAACAACTGGTTCTGCACTACTCTCATCCAAAAGGTACCCACTATCACCGGATCGTCGGTTCACCTAGTGGAGGCCTACCCACGGTACGTTTTCCGGTACGCGACCTCGCGGTCGCCGGTCGAGAATTTTTCTGCCCCATCAGCATCTGCCAGCTGTTCTGCGAGCAATATGCCCAGCCCATTGCCACTTTAGTTAGCAATTCTTCGGGTTGTGTCGACTTCATTTCTGATTTGATTTCGGAGGGAAACTCCGAGCTTAGCCCTCTAGCCCATTGCACTTTGGTTGACTTGCAGCCTTCAAACTATGCCTTCATTTAGTATTATTATAATAATATTAGTATAGCCAAGTATTGTAGTTGGTGATTGGTATTGTAGTTGTGGTGTATGAGTTTAGATTCCGGTACTTTAAATGTCACTAGATAATTTGTGTGACAATGTCCAAGATATTTATTTATAGCATTTCATACTTTACTTACGTTTGATTCCCACAGACGCTTTTGCAGAATATTTTACACTGCAGGGTGCAAGGTTGGTCGACGTGTCGACAACTACAGCGTATTGTGTCCGTCGCAGCCTCATTTATAAGTACATTGGTCGGAGAATGTTTTCAATTTAATAGTTCCCATCTCATGCTTATCTTTTTATGATGATGTAACAAGACCTCCTAAGGTAAGATGAACTCCACAATGGTCAAAAGTTGCAATTTGTCAGAATTATCCTTCTTCGACTAATACGCTTGTAAATCAGGCTGCGCACAATGCACTGACCATTGTATATTTTAACTACTGTGAAGTCCATTCACCTTAGGAGCTCTTGTTACATCCCTAAAAAGATGGACATGGGATGGGAACTATTAAACAGAAAATATTCTTCAACCAATTCGCTTATCAATCTGGCTGTGACGAACGCAATGCGCTGTGGTTGCCGACGCGTCGACCTAGCTTACACCTCGTCCTCTGTAGTGTAATAAAAATTCAGCAAGGGCGGCTGTGGAAATCATACGTAAGTAAATAGATATGATTTGAAATGATATACAAATATAATATAATAAATTATGCTACATGGTCGCTCACTAAATTAAAGCCAAGTAAAAATGTTGTAAGTCACCCAAAGGCAATGGAGATGGCTATATAGATTGTCCCTGCGAGATCGATTAAGAAATGAAGAGGTCCGTCCGCAAGACAACCAGGGTAGCCGACAGCCCGACACAACCCGGAGAATTTCTAACTAAAGTAGGAATGGGCTTAGCACATTGCTCGACGTACAGATGGGCGATGGGGCTGAAGAGTTCTCGAGTGGCGACCGCGCAGTCGCGTACCGGAAAGCGTATCGTGGGTAGTCCAAAAGGTGGACCAACGATCCGGTGAAGGTAGCGGGCACTCGTTGGATGAAGATAGTACAGGGCCGGTCCTGTTGTGGCGATCCTTGATTTGTGGACTTTTATCGGCAGAAATTAGAAATATTTACAAAACTACTAAACCGATTTCGATGCAGTTTTCATCTTTAGATTCGAAATAGATCTATCTAAAATAAAAATACACACTTCATACATTGTTCAACGTAGTTTAGTGAAAACATGTCATTTTTTATTTTTTGTATATATTTTATTATTTTTGCACTTTCAATTTCTACAAATAATTGACTATTTAATTTTTTTAAATTGAAACATTAAAAGACGAACCGTTTGACACCTAAATAATTAAAATCGGTGTAGCCGTTTAGTTTCAATAATTTTTTGAAGTTTGTTAAAATATGTGGCGCCATCTGTGATCCTAAACGATTAATGTTTCACTGCCGCGGGTAAAATTGCTTATTTTAGTCCCGTCTATCACTGTGGAAAGCGGCTTGCTTCCAGTATCAAATTGAGTAATTTTTGCATAATTACTAAGACTGGGGCGCCCCTTACCTGCTTATGTAATCTTAAATATTTTCCAAACTATTAAACATATTGACATGCAGTTTTTTTTATTAAACTTGTTATTGATTTATTAACAATGTGAATAATTAAAAATATACCCAATTCATACATTTTTTTAATGTTATTAAGAAAAAACGGAAAAATAACTTTAAAAAATTTACAAAAATGCATGGCTTTTGGCAGCCATTAAAGATATTTTTATTTTTTTTATCATAAACTAATAAATATTCTTTCAATTGACACATTAATAATAGAAATCGGTGAAGCCGTTCGGCTTGTAGAATTTTTTAAAGTTTTTTTTTATGAAGTGGCACCATCTATTATCCTAAGGGATGAAAGATGCGCTGCTGCGGGTCAAATCGCTTATTTTGGTCCCCCTGTGCAAAGCGGCTTGCTTCCATCTAAAAGTGCAGCTTTGATTTCATAATTAGTATGACTATATCTTTTATATGTAATTACTGTGAACTGAACATAGTTTCCAATATACGGATTAGAACACAAGATCGCACTGGCCGTATCATTTCAACCTCCAAGCTAGCCGACATCCCAAGGACCCAACGGACAACCTTTGGATAGGCCCAAAGCGCTTTAAGTTGAAGCACGCAAAACTAGGGCACCAAAGCGCTTTAAGTTGAAGCACACAAAACTAGGGCACCAAAGCGCTTTAAGTTGAAGCACGCAAAACTAGGGCACTTCAATACAAATTAGGGTACTTGGTCTGTCATCTCAGTACATTTTCGAAGTAAAACTGTCAATTGTTTTGCCTCATTTTTCTGGTTTGAAATGTTCGCGTAAGGCCTGTCCATTCTTGTTTATTAAAATTTCATTGCGGACAACAGACCAATGTAAATGCTGCCAATGTAAATTTCTTGATTCCCCGCTTAAGTAGGCTCAATTCCCCGATTTCCAATCATGCATTCCCCGAAAATTCCCCAACACTGTAATATTCAAGAAATAAGGCGTTTTTCATGCAAAATGTAGTTCAATGTTTCACAAAATTTGCTTATCGACGTCTTTGTCTTCTAATTTTTATCAAAAAATCGACTTAAATTTTAGAATACAATGAGTTTTATTTATTATTTATATTTCTCCCACACTATCGATCTAAATATAGTCCGATTCAGTTCAAATTTAAACAATTCCTCTTCTTTAGACATCCTTTGTTCGACATTTGTTACAAATAGTCAATTCCCCGAAATTCTCCGATTTGAATCATTCCCCGCGCTCTCCCCGCACGCACCATTCCCCAAAAATTGGGGAAATTCCCCGGAATTGGCAGCACTGCAACAGACGGGAGGCGAGCTCACCACACGCGCCCCCCAGTTTCAATAAAACTGGCCAGGTACGTGTGGACCACGCGCAGGATAGGGTTCCGTAGTTGCCCGTCACAATATAATATGGAATTGAAGCAGTGCTCCGTCACTCACGTCTGACAGCTGCGATAAAGTACCTACGTCACACCTACCTTGCAAGATGTTAATATCATAGGGCTATCACACGCTATCGCGATTGCGTACTTCCAGCACGGGTAGCATGCCATCCCGCGATAGCCGTGATACGGCTATATCACGTCTTTTATCTCCTTCGTTCGCGCACAAACGAAAGAGATAAAAGACGTGATATAGCTGTATCACAGCTATCGCGGGTTGGCATGCTACCCATGCTGTACTGGACGGTTTTCTTTTGGGAAAATATGCCTGCTCATAATTATTGTGATGTTTGGTAGACAATCTAACAAAATATGTCATTTTTCACATTGCCTACGGATGAAAAAAGGTACTTACTTACGTAAATTTTAATTTAGTTTTATCCAAAAGCAAACTTTTGTGTTGAAAATAATATGTGCAAAAATACTTAGAATACCGGTATAACAACGCTATTGTTTTTATCGTTTGTACAAGATACAAACAAAATAATAAATAAAGATACAAATAAACGGAATAATTTTATCAATGTTGGTAACTAGTTGTTGGTTTAAATTTTTTTCGCAAAAAAAAAATTCCTTTCAGGAGAAGTAATTCCCGTAGTCTTCGAACTTGGTTTAAACGTTATTTTGGAAAATAAGATTGAAGAAAATAAATTCCTGGTGATGGAGGGTATTTTCTGACAATAAACAACCCTAGCGTTTCGGTAGTTACGTCAGAGGCGCGTGACGGACAATGTGATATCGACTCTAGGTTAATTGACATAAGACGCGTTTAAGTTCGTCGTTCGTCGCGGTGACAGATCGTAAGACTCGGTTGTCTGTAAAAGCGCGCGAAATCAGTGTTTTCTAAGAGCCCGGTTACACGTTCAGTATTTCATCAGTCTGGTCCATCAGTCTGGTCTGAATGACGGGAGAATGATGCCAGAATGATGGGAGAATGATGGACTGATGGAATGATGGTAAACCATCCATCCAGACTGTCATTCCGTTGTGAATGATGGTATACTGATGGTAAACTGATGGTCGGTGTCAGTCACCGTCGGGGTTGCCAGATTGGGGGTTTTTCACGGGATTTTTGGGAAAAATTTGGCCTTTGGGGAAAATTTGGAGAAGTGAAATCGTTGGGGAAATTTATGGGGAAAAAAATTATCAAGGTGGGGAATATGGGGGCTGTAAATAAATAATTTTAACACCGCATTATGATTTATGTTACAAAATTAGGGCCTAATAATAAGAGATCGGATATTTGGATGCATAGTTAGCTAAACTTAATTTTTAGCAATAAAATTATGGCGGCTTCTTAAAATTATTATTTTTAAATATTTGTTGGGATGCCATGAAAATGCGGGAATGCATAACTAATCGGATGCATAGTAAACGCATGCATAGCAAAAATCAACTTTCAAAATTATTTACTTTAAAAGTTAATCTTTTTTAATTTAAAAGAGAAATAAATCCCGGGATTTCAGTACCTCGTACGTCTGGCAACCCTGCAGTCTTCCATCATTCTGGCGTCATTCAACGTTTGACCAGACTGATGGTCCAGAATGATGAAATACTGATGGGAAACTGATCGTGTAACCCACTCATCATTCTGGCATCATTCTGCCGTCATTCTGGCGTCATTCAGAATGATGGACCAGACTGATGAAATACTGAACGTGTAACCTAGCACTAAGAGAGTGCAGTATCTGTTACGGTAGTAACTATTAAATAATCTGTGATTGAAGGAGGCTTTTTGTTTTATACTACGGTTTAACACCTAATAAAGTCGAAAAAATACATTTTATAAGTTGATCGACTATTACTCGTAAACTTGTAAAGTCTTTAGCGGTGATAGTTTTCCTTTAAATTTCGTTATGCCATGAATTTTTTCACATATCCAGAAACAACCGTTTAGCTGGCAGGGGGCAATATTTATGAATTACCTATCCAACGATACCCCACATTATGGGGTAGACGAGAAAAAAAATCCATTCCCACTTCGCGTGTAGTGGAGGTACCCTTAAAAAACATTTTTCACGATTTTATTTTACCACTTTGTCGGCTTTATTAATATGTATGTATACCCATGCCAAATTACAGCTTTTTAGTACTAAGCGTCTCTGAGGTAAGACGCGGACAGACGGACAGACGGACGGACATGGCGAACCTATAAGGGTTCCTTGTTGACTTCGGAACCCTAAAAATCACACTCCAGATCTTCCACGATCTTGGATTCTTTGGTAAAAAATAAGCAGCAGCTCTATACTTCGCACTAAAATTTAGTGATTAAATAGGCGATACCAAAATATGTAGTATTATTAAAACATTTATACTATTGATAAATGTGTATTATTTTAACTCTTGGGTTTAAAAATATTAAGTGGGTCACGAAGAGGCAGTGTGAAAATTACCGGGCCATGGCAGAACAATGTTTTGGAAACACTGCATTAGTGTAAGTAACAACTGTTGATGAGCCAAATAAAAAAAAAAATAAAAAAACAAAACTCCTTCATTACAGATTGGTTTCCTTACGTTCCAAATTCAAGATAAGTACAGAAGGATGATGGACGTTTACAATATAAGTAGCTATTTAAAGCTGTTCTTGTACACATCCGAGCTAACTCTCTACCTTCAAGACATTGAGACGAATTATTGGGAGATCGAACACATCAGTTAGTATGCTACATCTTTTTCAGCCACTTTTACATTATATTCATACAACGATTACGAAGCGGTGCATCGTTTTGCATCTGTAATCGTAATAATCACGATTAATAACGATGCAATGCACCGTAGCAAGAATCGTACGATTATTAAATCAAATTAAAAATGTCAATCGGACTTTGGAATCGGAATTCGGAATTGCACTTGTTGACAAATACCAGGAGTGCAATTTTTGAATCTCATTCGCTGAGTTCAGCAGTTGAAAATGTCAAAATTACTATGGAGATGAGCATCTTTCTACTGTTGGTTTGACTTTCAAAAATCATACTTCAGGAGTGCTTACTTGATTTTTGAAAGTCAAATCAGCAGTAGAAAGATGCGTATCTCCATACATTTTCAACTGCTGAGTTGAACCTATGAGATTCAAAAATTGCACTCCTGAATACTAGATTACAGATCCAAAAAAACAAATGTAAAAAATTATCTCTTGTAGCTCGTTTGTAGCTAAACCTGGATTTTTTTTGGTAGATTTAGACTCTCATTTTCGTAATATCTCGTTAACATTTTGAAGGTATATGTGAAAAATATTAATTCTGGGACAGGGTGGGTGCGTTTGACTTCGACCTCAATTTAGTAGAAAAAGCAACAAAACTATAGTTATTTGTTATGCAAGGCTGCAAAGTTGCTTTTTGGCGCGAGTACTTGTATTGAAACCAGAGCAAGCGAAGGTTTCAAAAGTACGAGACGCAGAATAACTTTGCTACCAAGCGAAACACACAACTTTTCACCTCACTACAGCGAGGAAAATTTCAATGCGCCAACCTCATTTTTAGAATAATCGCACTGGCGTAACATAAACAGCATGGAAAAAAACTTGTTTAGGCTGTTTTTCTATATTGAATAGAAAGATTCGAATTTTAAAAACTCTTTCCACGCTAGCGGATAAAATGCACTTTTGCACTCAGATTTCGAATTATAAACATACTAGCTGTGCCCGCGACTTCGTACGCGCAGACCACTGAAATAATATAAAGAAAAAAGAAATAAAAAGAAAGAAAATGAAAAAAGAAAGATATAAAGAAAAAGGAATTCGTTGGATAAATTATTGCCATAAAATTAAGATATAAAGTAGAATCTCTTTATAAGTTTTTCAAAACATCATCTAAATTGCTTGATAAGTAGGTACTTACTTTTTTTCAGGCATAGGCCCACCACACTTTCCCACCGCTGCCGCTGTAACTTCTGTAAACCAGGATCAACAGCGGCCACCATTCACAACACTGGACAATGAAGTCCAGCGAGCCCGGGGGATGACTCTAATCTGTCTTGGAACCCGCAATTAATTAATCAAAGAAGATAGAAGTCAAGAGTAGTAAAAATAAATATCCGACATCCCTCTATTGCAAACGGGAGACAGCAATAAGAAAAAAGCCGGTTAAATACTAATTTAAAATCATCAGAACCATATGAATTGGTAATAATTGTTACACTAACGATATGTCAGAACATCGTCATGTCTCACCTAAGTGTCTCACATGGCAAAGTTTCTTCTTAACCCTACAAATTTACAATTATTGGCTGTAGATTCTCAAAGCACACATAGCTCACCACACAGTTAGGTACTCAAGACATAGTTTATGTTGACATTACCTCCAAATGATCTGGACTGAGAAATTAGAACCCGGGGGTTGGTCTTTGCTTGATGCCAACAATGCTAATTCGTAGTCAAAAAACCGGCCACGTGTGTCGGGCCACGCGCAGTGTAGGGTTCCGTATAGTTGCCCGTTACAGTATATGGATTATGAACTTAGAAGGGTGCTTTTTGTTTTACACTACCGTACCGTTATACTATTGCCTTGAATTTTTTCACATCTCCAACCACAACCGTTTACCTGGGAGAGGGTGGGGGGGGGACACTTGACGCTTTTTTTACTTAAGAGTTCTTCCATCCCATGGTTGTCTGGAAGAAATCGCTTTTAGTGATAAGACCGCCATTTGTACCCTTACGATCTTTTATTCTGTTTTTGTAGCTGTATGTTTTGGTGTGCAAATAAAGAATATTTATGTTATGTTATGTTATGCTAACAAAAACTTTTGCTTTAAAGTTTAATATTTCGCTAACGGACCCCTAAATCGAAAAATACTTACTACTACTTACTAATTGAATACTTTTATTGTTTCGATACCTTTTCCTTTCCGACGCCCACAATATTTTTAAACGACCTATTCAACGATACCACACCGTGCGATAAGAGAGAAAAAAGATTTCATCCCCACTTCACGTGTAGGGGAGGTACACTAAAAACAATATTTTTTAAGAATTTATTTTACCACTTTGTCGGCATGATTAGTATGTATACCCATGCCAAATTACAGTTTTTTAGTACTACGCATGTATGAGCTAAGCTGCGAACAGACAGACGGACAGACGGATGGACAAAAATTATCAATTGCTGGCATCTTGCAAATAGTTTTTAATTGAATTTGGGGTTCTAACTCACAGTTCTAATGCTGAATTGGCACTAACTACCTAAACCGTAAGCCTTAAGGATTTTTTGACTTGGTCTTTGCATAGCAGAACCCCATTCAGATCGGTTTTGTGCATTAAATTCAGTGGCGGTCGACTTTGTGTTTAAATACTAATAACTATTAATTGAATTAACCGATTGCGATGAAATAACGCCTATAATTATGTTAGTCCACGCTTTTGTGAATGAAAACCTTATTCAAATCAGTTTAGAAGTTTTTGAGTAATGCGTGTAGGTATCAAAATCAGTTGTCCTGCGACTTTGTATTTAAATACTCATAACTTTAGATCGAATGAACCGATTGCGATGAAATAAAGCCTAAATGTTAATACAAACTACGTCCCATGTTTTTTGTGAAAACATCATTCAAATCGGTTCAGTAATTTTCAAGTTATGCGTGCATTAAATTCAGTGGCGCTCGCAACTTTTTCTTTAAATACTCATAACTTTTGATTGAATAAACCGATTGCGATGAAATATAGCCTATATTTCATCGCAATCGGTTTGACCCAAGCCATGACCTATACTTTAGTGAAAACCCCATCCAAATCGGTTCAGTCGTTTTCAAGTGATGCGCGAACAAACAAACAGATAAACAGATAAACAGATAAACAGACAAACAGACAAAAATTCTAAAAATGGTCGTAATGTATTCCACTACGTATCCTGATCACCCCCAATTAATTTTTTTGCGAATATCTTCAATGTACATCATCGGCAAGTTTAGAATTTTATTATATGTATAGATTAACATGTAAAACAACGGAGTAAGGTTTTTGTCCGAAACTGTTCAGATGTTTATGGCCACCATGACTGCGTCGATATATTTTATGTTCTCGGCGTTCCTATATTTTTGATTGACTGAAGAAAAGAAAAGAAAAGAGAGACAGATGAGTAAAGAAATTATTGAACATTAGAACTGCTTAGAAAAATTTGACCACCTTGTTTGCTACGATATATCTGCTGGTGACTTTACATTCAAAATGAAAAATATCATAAAAATCAAATCTAAACTAAATAAAGTGACCGTCTGAGGGCAGGGTTCTTGTCTGTGTGGAGTTATTAATGGATACTAAATCTACATCATAAAAAGCCTATAAACGTCCCACTGCAGGGCACAGGCCATGGAAGGAAAAATCATTCCATGCATATGCTCACGACTATATTCCCCACAGAACATTATAACAGAGGTTAGAAATGCAAAGTAGCGCTTTTGCTTCAAAGACGACTGTCGCCACTTGTCTTCCCACTCACGCTGCTACATACAACTTCTTATGCCCTCTCGCTCGCACCACGCCGCGCCGCGCGCCTTATATGTTATGCAAATCATTGCCTTGTGGCACGCCTACTTTGCACTTCTAACCCCTCTTATAATGTTATGTAAGATTATTTAATAGAAATCTGGGGATGTGCTGCGAAATCGAATTTAAAAGAACTACAAACAACACAAAACAAAATAATTAAAATTCTTTATGAGTATCCCTACCTAACACATACACAAGACCTTTATCAAAAAACAAAACTACACAACCTCAGGCAAATATACATATACAGCACATGCATTCTAATTTGGAAAATACAAACAAAAAAGATTCATACACACATCACACTAAAGAAAAGAACATTCACCCACAGTTTGAGAAACAATAACAAATTTGTAACCCGTCGCCCCCGGACAGAATATGGAAAACGAAACTTGCTTTTTGAGGGAGTGACACTGTTCAATGACCTACCAAGTGATGTTAAAACCGCTCAATCTCTAACAAGCTAAAAACATATATCCCTAGCATGTAATAAGGTGTGAAAATAATGTAGGCTACCTATTATAACGTAGGTATACTATATAATATTTAAAATAATTATTGTTACCCTTCTTATCTCATGCCAACTATTCTCTTTAAGTGAACTGTAACTGTTCGTTTGAGAAATAAATATCTTTAAACCTAATATTCTCCGAGGGGGTAGTCAGAGATATTCTTACACCTCAAACATCCAGGTAAAACCACTCCAAATTCTTAAATACCATTTCGACAGTTATTGTTCTACGCCGGGTTTCCCTATACTACATTGTCTCTCACTATTCAAAATGTACTGAGAGGTATCTCTTCAAGATACCTCTGACCGGTTTACACCCACATCAATTTAAACCAACCTTTTTCGTCCGTGTCCCAAATTATTTACACAACCATGCATGCCGTTGCCCGGCGCAAGGTAGCTACGTGCTACTATGCTCGTAGCCCACCGCTACGCACGTAGCTGTCTTAAAAATTCGTAGCACGCGAAGTCAAATTTTCGTTGGCAAAGTCGAAAACAAACTTATATGGAAAACAGACCAAGTCGTCTAGTATGAATCCCTATATAGTACGCGACGCGCCTTCGCTAGTTAGAAAATGACCTCTTCTCGCGCTTTTCGGAAAGCGAAATTTGCCCGCCCTTGCCACAACATTTAGTATGAAAATCATGCTAAACGTGCAGGAGGGGTATTATTGAATCTTACACGTTCTAATCAGCACTAGAAAGTGATGTTAAACTTTATATAATTTATATCACTTTCGAGTATCATCATCTTCCTACCCATATACCATTACTTGGGGTCGGCGCAATATTTTTCAATTTAGTTCAGCAATTTTTTTCAAGCTACATCGGCTACCCCTGGTCCTCCTGCGGATCTCTTCATTTCGATCCTACAGGAAAACTTCGAGCATAGCCCTTGTGGGGAACTACTACAGATGTCCAGCACCCACAAGTTATAGCAAAGATGCCAACAGATTTTATTTTTATTTATTTTATTTTATTTTTATTTTATAATATTCGGGATGCTAACAGCCTCATTTACAAAATAATGTATTCAATAGCATGTCATTTGCCATTTATTAGCATCCACATATAGATTTTATACATTTAACAATCATTTACGTTTCTATAAATGGTCTTCAGAGTAGAAACTATTAAGTATCAATAGTTTTATCAGTTAACAACTTTTTGGTAAGTCGAGCACTACAGCTAAATAGATCAAATCGAGCGAGCAGAACAGAATCGAGAGAACAGATGGCGATAACGTCGCTCACGGAAATATGCTCCATACAAATACAACGTTCATCGTAAAATACGCAACTCGTAACCTACTACACATAAGGTTCACAATCGAATGCGAGACATAAATCGCGCAAGAGAAATAATCACAGAGATTCGATATATACAAGGTTCAACTAAGAACTGTCGGACCACGGCCGGTCCCCAGGCTTCACACATAGCCTGGTGGAAGATCTTCTCTTTTCAATGGAGGAACATTCCCAAGTAGCACCTCCATACCCGCTCCAATGCCCTTTCGGTGACTTTTACCCTTTTTTAAGCGATCACGTCTCAGTTCCGTATTTTATCACTGAGTCTTTCGTCTTGATACACTGAGGCAATTTGAGATCATCATTATCATATCTCAGCCGATGGGCGTCCACTGCTGGGCATAGACCTCCTCCAAGGATCGCCACAACGACTGGTCCTGCGCTGCCTTCATCCAACGGGTTCCCGCCGCCTTCACCAAGTCGTCGGTCCACCTTGTGGTTGGACCTCACCTCACCTCACTCACACCCAATTCAATATGTAATGTTTGTGTAATATTATTAATACTGACTAGTAATAATAGGTAGATAACAAGATTGTATCAAGACCTCCGCTTCTAAACATCTAGTAGACAAAGTTGTAAGTATTACGTTATGCAATACAACCTGCCCACCAAATAATTTCTACTCTACACGTGTTTCGCTCCACCAAGGAGCATCCTAAGGAGTTGTTCAACAGCGGAGCGAGGATCTCGATACAATCTTGTTATCTACCTATTAGTCACGGAGTTCCACAAAGTAACGCCTGATTCAATTAATTAAATACTAACTGGTATCAGGCAAGCGATGTACAGAGTATATAACGGCCTCGTGCATCTCCGGCAGGCTGGCCGGAGTCGTTCGTATCCTCTCCTCTTCGGTGCACTTCTCAATGCTCTTGCGGTATATGTTGTAGATTATAGCTGTGCATCGGACCTGCGGTAAAGAAAATAATTATACACTACGCGACCTGCGGAGAAAGCATCAGTTAACAAACTTTTTTGGAAGACAACAAGTAGGTACTCAAATTTTGTGGCTAGGACGGGAATCCGATAAAAAAAATCGGATGAATAAATATTGTTATGCCTAATATGGTAGTTTGTAAAAACGCCTGTAGATGGCGCCACGTCTTGTGACAAAATAGGTTAAAATCGAATTTTGAATTTCGTTCTCAGGTGTAGTGGGCTCGGTA
The DNA here is from genome assembly GCA_922987775.1 of Agonopterix subpropinquella. Taxonomy (NCBI): domain Eukaryota; kingdom Metazoa; phylum Arthropoda; class Insecta; order Lepidoptera; family Depressariidae; genus Agonopterix; species Agonopterix subpropinquella. The sequence goes on along the minus strand of OV277718.1, from coordinate 8,135,711 downwards.
GCTAAATTTCACGAAAGAAAAATCAAGTCAGCCCGAGACTTAATTTTTCAATCTTTAATTTGATTTTTATACCTCTTCTTATTAATTACTGGGTTTGTATTTTTTGTTTGTTTGTAGTAAATGTATTTAATTATTTATCATGCTTACTAATTTGACAAATAACGGTAACATAGTAAGCGAATATTATGACGACTGAGAGCATAGGGTCGCACTGCAGCTCAAAAATCAGGGCAAGTCGCTAATCTCAGGTCAGCAAATTGCTTCTATCAAATCCGTTGAAAAATGGATAAAAGTTGTATAAAAAAAAAATCTCACCCAAGAATCGAACCTCCAACCTCTTGCGCGAAAATCTGACCATTTCCCAACTACGCTACATAGCTCTTGAGAGAAGTGTTGAAAAAAGCAACCACTATTTACTACTGGAATCTACCCAAATACATCTGTCAGCGTCAAGGCGGCGCTAGTGAGCATGATAAAACATTGGAAATTATCTCACAGACTCCCACAGTAACCCATTGCTGGGATAAAAAGTATCCTATGTGTTAATCCAGAACACATTCTATCTGCATGCCAAATTTCATCTAAATCCGTTCAGCCGTTTAGGCGTGATTGAGCCACAAACACACAAACATCCAAACATCCAAACATCGTCACAAACTTTCGCATTTATAATATTAGTGAGATATATTCCGAGCTTGTGAGGTGAAAATGTAATTTTTCTAAACATTTTTTTTTTTAATTTAACTTTCATTGGAATGAAAAGAAACACTATGAAAACTCATTCTGGGGATAATCTCAACACTTTTTTTTAATAATCGTAATGCATCGGTTATCGTAATAAATAACGATCAATATCGTAATCGTAATCGTAATGGCCGAATCGTTGCATCCACGTTGCATCCCTAATTCACACACACAACGCTGAAAAACGCTCACAATTGACAACATTTCATTTTAAGAAAGGTACCAAAATTAGAAAACCATTTGGAGATTATGTGATTCAAAGCTTATATCAAAATTATCAGATTTTTCCATCCATTATTTCTCGAGTTATTTGGAAAATAATGAAAAATAAAATAGAGGTTGAATAAGATTTTATTCCTTTGCCTGCAAGACTTTTCTATTGTATAATTGAGAGTTTTTATTTTTAATTTTATTGCGGCTAAGCTATTATAGCCGTAAATCCTACGTTTTTCAGAAAATTCTAAGTAAATAAAAAATAGAAATATCGGTCAAAAATTAAATCAGAAAAATACGGTACTTACTTATCTCTTATTTTCTAACCTATTTTTATATTTTTCATTAAAAACAGGTGGTTAAAAAAACGAAATGTTGTCAATTAAAGGTCACAGACACGCGCTATAATTATGTAGCTGTCAAGCACGTATCCAGGGGCGGGTGAGATTTATAATAATTAAGTAGGTAGGTAGATATTATATTTATGTACAGTGACAAAATTACGGAGCGAACGAAGCGATTTCGAAACTTTTTAGCACAACTGTTCGGGTTGTGTGGTCAGGTACGAGTATCTTTTGGTTTATCCATGCAAAAATAGAAACGTAGATCGAGCGAAGCGTGGCAAAAATGTTCTTAATTCGAAGTCAGTAGGCCTACCATGAGTTTTCAATGTACGTTACTACTGTAGTTGCGCTGTCAAATTTGTATGACAGAATTGGTTCTCAACGTAACCACTAGGAGCGCTGTACAAAATTCAATACAAAAACTGTAGTTTACTACAGTAGTTTTAGTGTAGTATACTACAGTGTAAACTCATGGTATTCCTACAGAGCTCTTTCGATACAAAACCAGTGCTCTATAAGGAACGCTATGGAGCAAGCGAAGCGAGCTCTATTGGCAGGCAAGCCGCTCCTACGCATCACTCCAGAAGCTCTCATGGATCACTGACCATACAGGCAATTAAGGGGGGGCCCTTAATTTTTCGGAGATATTTTTTATAAATGTGAAAATTTTCGTAAATTATTTATAACAAAAAGTACTGGGCCGATTTAAAAAATTCTTTCACCATTAGAAAGCTGCATTCACCCTGAGTAACATAGGCTATATTTATTGCTAGAAAAGATTAGACGTCCACCCGTGCGAAGCCGGGACGGGCCGCTAGTTATTTATAAAGCGCTGGAGGTTCGAAGTAACATGGTCCGAAGGTTTGCTCGTTGTTCAAAGCCAGTGAAAATCACACTTTTCAAAGCTTGCTGTACATCATTTTACACGAGCAGAATTTGGATTAATTACATTATTATATATCTAATAAAATGTTTATCTATCTACATTCAGAGATCACTAGATAGATGCCCTGCGAGTCCAATATAACAACGTTTTCAGGATGCTGCTGGGGCTGCGTCGATATTGTAGTGCGTCCACTATGTTTGCAGAAGCGCGTTCATACGACTTTTACGCATTAGTTAGAAAGAAAACCGGCTCACTAATGTATAGGACGCAATGCAGTAACAACGGCATCCTGCAGATGATCTCCAACAAATTGGACTGCCCGATTATAAAGCACACCAACCCAGGTGTGGTTTTAAATACAATTCTGAACAAAATCGCTAAATAGTACCTTGCCAGAATTGAGCAACCGATACTGCACCGTCGCCAGCGGTCATGAGCCCCCCCTGCGTGCAGGTGTTAGGGCACGCAGGGCACGATGTGAGATGGGCCATCGTTTGTGGAGCTCCACACAAGCAAGTCACAATTTGCGCATCCGAGAATTCCCACCTGACAATGTTGTCATTACGGCGACCGACCTGAGTTCGAAGTCGGTTTAAGGACTTCCAGGTCGCCCAAAGCAAGTCATGCCCAGGCGGGAGGCTCTCAGACGGCGGCATAAATGGAGTTGGGAGGGACACTTTTAGTCGCCAAAGAGTACACGTCGCTTGCACTGGGCCAGTATTCAGTGGGTCGACACACTTCATAAAGCTGCGTCGGCTTGGCAGCCTTTGCGGCGCAGGAATGAAGCCGTGCATGGGATGTCGTGAGTCGTCCACCATTATGGCACTCTCTGAGGAACCTGCCATAGCCCTGCGGACATCTGGGGGCGCTATGCCAGCCAGTGGATAAAGCATCTGATCTGTACCGGAGTCGGTTTCAAGCAACCAGTTGTAATCCGACACGTTTCATTTAGTGCCGTATCCACTATTGGATGAGGGCATCGCAGGACCGACCGGTCGTTGTGGCTTTTAATTTTTAGGGTTCCGTACCCAAAGGGTGAAAATGGGACCCTATTACTAAGCCTACGTTGTCCATCCGTCCGTCCGTCCGTCCGTCCGTCCGTCCGTCCGTCCGTCCGTCCGTCCGTCCGTCCGTCTGTCCGTCTGTCCGTCCGTCCGTCCGTCTGTCCTACCTATTTAGGGCTGTAACTTTTGAACCGTAATAGCTAGATAGATGAAATTGTGCGTTATTGCGGCGGATTTGTTAACAAATAATAAAAATGGCAGAAAGTTAAAAATTAAGGGGGGTTTTCAACAAGAAACTAGTTTTTATCAACGTTTTTTCTTCACGCTCTATAGTAAAAACGGTAATACATACAAGCGTCAAACTTAGTGTGATTATAGAGCAAACTCTACAAAATAACAACAAATACTAAAAACCGGCCAAGTGTGAGTCGGTCTCGCGCTAAAGGTCCCGGACAAAAAAAAAGTTTTTTTTCTAAGTTAATAATGTTGTGTTCTGTGGTGGTGTGGCACGGAACCCTCGGTGCGCGAGTAGCCCGACTCGCACTTGACCGGTTTTTTATTATTTATTTGCTTTCAGAAAAATTTACAAACCAAATAGTGTCCTTAGATAAATATATAAATTAACATAATGATATTAACAAATCTTCACATTCAGCCTTTTAGCGTTACCTTCCCTTTAAGGCCTATGTCCAGCAGTGGACGTCCATCGGCTGAAATGATGTTGATATCGTTGTTTATCCACCAGGCAGCATGATGCATGAAATAGAGCGAAAGTACGAGATAAACGGTTCAATACACGACCCGCACGTGGAAACAACGACGACCACCACCAAGTCGTCGCAGAGGACGAAGGAGCGAAGCACAAGGACCAGGGACCCAAAAAAAAAGATAAAGCTGCGTAAGATCGCAGACTTCTATAGGCGAATGACTACTACTCCCAAACGTGCACGAACCCGGTGGTTGTGGCCTCTTGAGTATGGATGGGAACCCGAAAAGGAGTGGTTTTTTGGGTATAATTAGATGGCTCTACATTCTTCGCGAATAAAGGTCATAGAATGCTACAAAATGTGTTTCTTTAACCCCTTATGTATTAGTAGAGCAAGCCTCTCTTTCTAACAAGCAAACTTTTGCAATTAGCCATCGCGCTTCAATTGAAAGCGAGATAGCAAAAAAACGTATTTTTCATCAATATCTTTTCTCTTGGGTGTTTGGGGAAAAATCCATCGGGTAGAAGCCCTGCTATAATTATTTACCTTTCAAACGATGGTATATTCAGAAGAAATGGTGTAGGGTGATTCTTGTAAAACTGGTTATAAATCTGAAATCGAGCTTAGTTTGCTCCTCTTTTCTATCGAGAAAATGTAATAGAATCGTGTTTTCAACAGTTAGATGCCCTGCAGAAAGAACGTATCTACACCGTCATGTGAACTATACATATTAAATGTAATAATTTGGTTATCAAAAATCGGTTCGAAAACAGACAAAATAGGTATGACCTCCTCTTAAGGGGCCATAGGTTCAGACGAATATTTTCTATGAGAAACGCGATTGCCCAGTCCTCTGAAAAGTGCGTGCGCGTGCCGTATTTTCGATTAAAAAGAGTTAACAAAAGTACTTTTTAAAGATTTTTTTAGGGTTCCGTACCCAAAGGGTGAAAACGGGACCCTATTACTAAGCCTACGTTGTCCGTCCGTCCGTCCGTCCGTCCGTCCGTCCGTCCGTCTGTCCGTCCGTCCGTCCGTCTGTCCTACCTATTTAGGGCTGTTACTTTTGAACCATAATAGCTAGATAGTTGAAATTTTCTCAGATTATGCGTTATTACGGCGGATTTGTTAACAAATAATAAAAATATCAAAAAGTTAAAAATTAAGGGGGGTTCTCAACAAGAAATTAGTTTTTATCAACATTTTTTCATCACGCTCTATCGTAAAAAAGGTAATACACACAAGCGTCAAACTTAGTGTGATTATAGAGCAAACTCTACAAAATAACAACAAATACAAAAAACCGGCCAAGTGTGAGTCGGTCTTGCGCTAAAGGTCCCGGACAAAAAAATTTTTTTTTTCTAAGTTAATAATGTTGTGTTCTGTGGTGGTGTGGTACGGAACCCTCGGTGCGCGAGTAGTCCGACTCGCACTTGACCGGTTTTATTTATGATTTCAAGATAAACTAATGGTGAATATGTGAGTATAAATACCTAAAATGGGAATAGTACATTACGATACGTGTGACCTCGAGGGCGATAAACGCCGTGTAATAATGGACTTACTTAGGTCACGAGTATCGTATACTATTTTATAGCTCGTGTGACCTAAACCCGCCAACTTTTGTGTGTGTGTGTGTGTGTGTGTAATGTATTGACATTCTCTTTCATGTTGAAGTTTTTAATTCTACGAAAACGTATACTAACGAACAGGGCAGAAAGGGGGACCGGGGGCGAAGCCCCCGGCGGAGTGGAGGGGCGGAGCCCCCCCGGGGGCACGGGGGGCGGAGCCCCCCGTAGGACACAACCATGACTTTAAAATCTTCGTTCATATATCGCAACCACAATCAATAGATACTCACCTCTAATCACATCTACCGTCACATCATCATCAGCCCCTACTCACCCCCTACGCACGTACCCCTAATTACCCCCACGAACTAGGGGGTACACCCCCAAATCACCCCCACGAGCTAGGGGGTACACCCCCTAATCATCAGCACGAGCTAGGGGGTACACCCCCTAATCACCAGCACGAGCTAGGGGTACACCCCCTAATCACCCCCACGAGCTAGGGGGTACACCCCCTAATCAGCAGCACGAGCTAGGGGGTACACCCCCTAATCACCCCAACGAGCTAGGGGGTACACCCCTAATCACCCCCACGAACTTTGGGGTACACCCCTATTCACCTCCACGACCTAGGGGGTAAACCCCCTAATCACCAGTACGGGCTAGGAGGTATGTACCATAATCACCCCAACGAGCTAGGGGGTACACCCCTAATCACCCCCACGAACTAGGGGGTACACCCCCTGATTAGGGGGTACCCCCTAGTTCGTGGGGGTGATTAGGGGGTTTACCCCCTAGGTCGTGGAGGTGAATAGGGGTGTACCCCCTAATCACCACTACACACCCCTTACGCATTAGGGGGTGCACCCCTATGCATCCCCAATCACCCCCTACGGACTAGGGGGCGCATCCCTTACTCGCACCCTACTACCAACCAACATACTAATAAGGTGTGATTAGGGGGTGCGGGTATAAGTAGGGCGTACGTTAGGGGTAAGTATAGGTACGATCAAATATAATTAAAGTAGGGGGTAAATTGGAGTCAGTTGGGGATTTCGCGATTTCAATGTTGGTCACATTGATTGAAAGCACATTTAAAAGTACCTTCTTTTGTTTATTATTTATGCATCTGTGCAATAAAGTATTTTCGAATGGTGTAATGTAATTCGTGTACTTCTCTTGTTTTCGTTACTAAGTAACGAAAAACCGTGACCTAAGTGCGGGTTTAGGTCACGGAATGCTATAAAAGTACCTTCTTTATAACCGACTTCAAAAAAAGGAGTAGGTTCTCAGTTCGACCGTATATTTTTTTTTTTTTTTTTTTTTAATGTGTGTTCGCGGATAACTTCTTCATTTATGAACCGATTTTGATGATTCTTTTTTTGTTGGAAAGGAGATATCCCAAGGGTGGTCCCATGATAAGGAAACCAGGATCTGATGATGGATCCCAGAGAAATCGAGGGGAACCTTCGAAAATCGTAGTGCCGATTAGTGCGTTTGTTAATTTGAAGCACTACTGTTAAATCAAACTAATGAATTCACCACTGAAAATTGTGAAATAAACAAAATTTTAACAAAAAATTAAAACCGCCTTCAAAAAAACTAAAAAGTTAAAAATAGTACATTACGATACGTGTGACCTAAGTAGTCCATTAATGCACGGCGTGAAATTATCGTCCGAGCGCAGCGAGGACGATAAACGCCGTGTAATAATGGACTTACTTAGGTCACGAGTATCGTATACTATTTTATAGCTCGTGTGACCTAAACCCGCCAACTTTTTAATGTAATGAAATTCTCTCTAATGGTGAACTTTTTAACCGACTTCAAAAAAGGAGGTTTTTAATTTTATGAATACGTATACCAAATAAAAGAGGAGAAAGGGGGTCCGGGGGGCGAAGCCCCCGGCGGGGTGGAGGGGCGGAGCCCCCCCGGGGGCACGGGGGGCGGAGCCCCCCGAAGGACACAACCACGACTTCAAAAGCTTCGTTAATATTTTGCAATCACAATCAATAGTTAATACTCACCTCTGATCACCTCCTACGCACTACCCTAGTATCCTAGTACCAACACACTAATAAGGTGTTAGTAGGGGGTGCACCCCCTAATCGCCCCCCACAAGCTAAGGGGTGCACCCCCTAATAGCCCCACGAGCTAGGGGGTACACCCCCAAATCACCCCCACGAACAAGGGGGTACACCCCCTAATCACCCCCACGAGCTAGGGGGTGCACCCCCTAATTACCCTACATCCTAGGGGGTGCACCCCCTAATTACCCTACATCCTAGGGGGTGCACCCCCTAATTACACCAATCTCCCCTACGCACTTGGGGGCGCACCCCCTAATTTCCCCCTACGCACCCGTTACCCCCTATGCACCCCCTACTACCAACATATTAATAAGTTGTGAGTAGGGGTAAGTAGCCCGGCGTACGTAGGGGTAAGGGGGGGTAGGCACAGTAAAATAATATATCATTAATGTAGGGGGTAAGTTGAAGTCAATTGGGGATTTCGCCATTTCAATGTTGGTCACATTGATTGAAAGCACATTTTAAAAGTACCTTCTTTTGTTTATTATGCATCTGTGCAATAAAGTAGATTCATTTTTGAACGTAAAATCCGTGTAATAATGGACTACTTAGTAACGAAAAACCGTGACCTAAGTGCTGGTTTAGGTCACGGAGTGCTTTAAAAGTACCTATTGTGTATCTGTGCAATAAAGTAGATTCATTTTCGAACGGTGTAATCCGTGTAATAATGGACTACTTAGGTAACGAAAAACCGTGACCTAAGTGCGGGTTTAGGTCACGGAGTGCTATAAACCATTTTACGCTCTTCTAACATGCGAAAAATGTTTAAAAATACAAGAAAATACGTCATCTTTGTGACGATTTTCTATCGAGTGAAGTAATTTCAATCGTGAGTTCAATTGATGATTTCACTAGATAAACTATCCAAGAATACTGAGGTATGACTTTGATTTCGGTAAATTGTATAAATCTAGTCGAAACATGAAAAATAAAAGATGCCTCCAAGGTGTTTCTTCCTGCCTTAAGAGGATAGACGGGTACAGTTTTTCCATACAAATGTATTCCCCTTTTTCCTCCCTGAATAAGTCATTATTCAGGGAGGGGGGGGGGGGGGGTTATTCTAGTGTCAACTAGAGCAAAAAAAAATTTACTCTACAATCTATGTTACCTCTGCTATGTCCCTATGTTTTGCTTTAATTAATTACTGTAAGAACTAGGAACCTTCGAAAATGACAAAACCACCCATTTTCAGACATACATCAAAAACATTTGACGAATATAAACAAAAAACCAAAACATACATCTCAAATCAACTAGTATAGGTTCTTATTCTATGACATACATAGAGACATAGCCAAAGTCTTTTTCATATTATTCTTGAAATAATTATTAAATTCGGTTTAGTTTTGAAGGAGAAAAAAGGGGAATACGAAATGCTGATTTCGTCGATTTTATATCAATAAAATCGATCCGAGCTACAGTTTTCTCTTTCGCACTCTAGTTGGCGGGGTGTATGGGTGGCGCGGATCGGAAAAATACGTATATAGTCGGAAAAGTGGCCTATTCTCCAAATTACCATTTCAGCCCGCCCAGTGCCGGATTAACCATATAGGCAAAGTAGGCACGGGCCTACGGGCCCACCACCGCCAAGGGGCCCCGCGGCCCGTGAGAAAAAACAATTCGTTTTTGTATTTGAATTGAATAAAAATGAAAAAAAAAAAAAGTTTTATTTTTTAAATCTTTTCTTTTTTTTCATTTTTATAACGTTTCCTTTAATGATACCCCACATAATAATTTTAGAATAAAAAACTGTTGACTCCCAAGCTCAATTGTATAGCAAAATAATAAATCTTTTTTTGACTGCACTCTTCTAATTGGGGGCCCAATTAATTGATATAAAAAACGAAGTTTCAGCTTCTTATAATATAAGAATTTTATATATTATATAAAAATCTCTTTATCTCCGAGATAAACGAGTTTACGACCGTTACAGACAGATGGACGGACAGACATCGAGGTGATTCAATAAGTGTTCCGTTTTCCCAATTTTGTTATGGAACACTACACAGAGTACACTATAGGTTTTGGATCGTGTTGCAACATCCTATTCATATTGGATGTACTAGAAGCTTGATTTTAGTAGATATGAGAGGACCTCAATAAGGCTACACTGGACGCTGTCAGGCTGGCCGAATATCTGGCCAATAAAATATAGAAATAGTAGAACAATTGACACGAAAAGAAGAAGAAGAAGAAGTAGATATGTGCTATTTTATTGCGACCACCTAATCTGGACCATACTGGAAAAGAATCATTGTTACGCCCATGGGCAGGGGGGCCCCGAGACTTGCATTGCCTAGGGGCCTCTGCATGGCTTAATCCGGCCCTGCCCGCCTATCCTCTTAACACTTTAACTGCTGACGACCTACCTGGTAGGTCAGCGACAAATGGGCCGCAGTGCTGAAGAACCCGCGTAGCGAGCCGGTTCAATTGCATTTCGCCTATGCTCATGACCTACCGCGCGAGTCACCAACTCCTGTGCGGGTGACCCACGACGCGAGCCACATTATTGTTTCAACGTTACGACTGTGCGCACGACCTACTAGGGGGGTCAGCGCTATTGCATTTCGCCTGTGCTCATGACATACAGCGCGAGTCACCCAAACCTTACGTCTGTGCGGGTGACCCACTAGGTGAGCCGCATTGGTCTTTTTACGCTACGACTGTGCGCACGACCTACGAGGGGCGTCAGTTTCAGCACTGCGCGAGTATCATGATTTTGAGCTTAGCAGCGAAAGTGTTAAGAGGATATAATTCGTTCGGCGCGGCGCTCCATACTAAACGAAGTTCCGTCCTAGTTTGAATGTTTAGATTTTTTAAATATTTTTTTTGATAAACCCCCGACTAAAAGAAAGTAGGGAAGTAACGAAAGATAATAAACCAAACCCTAGAAAATACATCGGGCCAGACACAGACAGAGACATAGGTTTCTAGAACGTGTTTAAAAAATTGCATTGACTTTATGAAAATAGGACTGAACTTCGTATGTATGCAGCGCTGTCGGGAGCTTTCGGAATATTTATTCCGAAAATATTATTATTATATTATTTATTTATTCTTATTTATTTATTTATTCTGGGAGAGCATTTGCTCTCCCAGAGATATTACAGAAAAAATAATTAATTAATTTCATAAAGTTTGGTTAAGGGCAGGGAGTGTCCGTACTTTATTTAGTACCAATACTCCTTCTTATACTGTGGTTAGGGGCAGGGAGTGTCCGTACTGTATTTAGTACTAATACTCCTTCTTATACTGTGGTTAGGGGCAGGGAGTGTATGTGCTGTATTTAGTACCAATACTCCTTCTTATACTGTGGTTAGGGGCAGAGAGTGTCCGTGCTGTATTTAGAACCATACTATATTATCTTACGCTTATGAAAGCAGCGCAATTATCTGGAATCCACATGAGGCTAAATATATAAAAATGATCGAAAAAATTCAAAATAAATTCACTCGATATATTTATTCCTTCGTCTAATCTTTTCTAGCAATAAATATAGCCTATGTTACTCAGGGTGAATGCAGCTTTCTAATGGTGAAAGAATTTTTTAAATCGGCCCAGTACTTTTTGAGCCTATTCATTACAAACATACAAATATACAAAAATAGGTACAAATCTTTCCTCTTTATAATATTAGTGTAGTGTAGATGTAGATGTAGATAAAGGTAGACAGTAAGTCAATGTCATCGAATTAGGAAAAACCTGTAATGATGATATTGCGTATTGTAAATCTAAACTATTATAAAACTGTAACAGAAGTGTGTCTGTACATTGAAGATATTTACAAAAAAAAGATTACGATATGGTTTTTAGGCTTCCCTGATTCCAAATCACAAATTTTTGGACTTTTTGTCTGTTTGTTTGTTTGTTTGTTTGTTCGTTTGTTTGTTTGGGTGTTTGTTTGTTCGAGCATCACGCAAAAACTACTGAACCGATTTTGATGAAACTTTTTTTGTTTGATAGCTTATGATCTGACTTAAAATCTGGTATATAATTTATGCGGACGAAGTCGCGGGTAAAAGCTCGTATAGTATAAAATAAAATAAATAAATAAATGCTGTCTGTTGTGTTCTAGTGTTCCATTACCTTTAAATTAGCTTACAGTTTTACTTGCAGCTTGCACAAATTCTCACGTTATAACGAATACTTTGTAATTTTGTAAATGTGTTGGAATTGGAGTGGAAACAAAGGTTACGCAAAATGGTGCTCATCAAACATTAACTTTTACTTATTACTAAGTACAGTATCTATTGCGCTTGTTATTATGTACCTATGATTATATTTACAACTAGATTTTGAATGCGACTTCGTCCGCACTGGCTTTCGTCATCATCATCATTTTTTTCTGGAAACACCGCCTACCTTTCTTCGTTTACCGTTTCCTCGACCACCGTAAGGTTTGGAAATGTTGTTTAATTTTTTAGAATTATAAAATAAAACCGATCTAGTGCGAGTCGGGCTACTCACGCACCGAGGGTTCCGTACCACACCACCACAGAACACAACATTATTAACTTAGAAAAAAAACTTTTTTGTCCGGGACCTTTAGCGCGAGACCGACTCACACTTGGCTGGTTTTTAGTATTTGTTGTTATTCTGTAGAGTTTGCTCTATCACACTAAGTTTGACGCTTGTATGTATTATCGTTTTTACTATAGAGCGTGAAGAAAAAAACGTTGATAAAAACTAGTTTCTTGTTGAAAACCCCCCTTAATTTTGATCTTTCTGCCATTTTTATTATTTGTTAACAAATCCGCCGCAATAACGCATAATCTGAGAAAATTTCAACTATCTAGCTATTACGTTTCAAAAGTTACACCCCTAAATAGGTAGGACAGATGGACGGACGGACAGACGGACAGACGGACGGACGGACGGACGGACGGACAACGTAGGCTTAGTAATATGGTCCCGTTTTCACCCTTTGGGTACGGAACCCTAAAAATACGATTGAGGGCAGCACAAGAGGCTCGGTACCCTCTTAAATGCGTTACGAACTTTACGAGGTGCTTAAATAAAACCATCACACTGAACTACCGGATCAAATTATAAATCGCTAAAAAGAAATCCGCTGTTGCACCATATAGCTACTCGTTCAAAATGTATAAAACAGCTTTTTAAAAGGTTCCATAGTAAAATTTGTTCAGTTTGATGGTCTGAAGCACCCCATAAAGTATGTAACATAGGATACAGGATAATGGTGTACAGACATACACCTACAGTTTTTATAATATTGTAGATACGTTGTCCAGTTTAAAAGGAAGTGCACAGGCTGTAAAATATCAGAACTGTTCTGTAATAGAAAGGACGTTGCAAAATCTAGACAATCTATAAAAGCTGGTAAAATAAAAATAAATAAAAATTAAATCTTCAGAAATAATCTCGCCGTTTCCACAAAACCGTTTCAATTATTGTTCTTATCGAATCCGTGAGCACGAAAAAAAAACAATGAATTTTGATTTCAACGAGCTATTTAAATTCTGTATAATTTTTACGAAAATCAACCGCTCGCACCCTGACGTCCCCAAAGACACAAAATGGTGGATCCAAATTGCCCTAGTACAAGGAATTTACACTCTGACTTTCTTACTTATCCTATACAGTACAATATATCACGATTTAAGAAATGGTGACTTCATAAATACTTGCGCGAATGGTACCATATCAATAATTAATGTGGTTGTCACTTTTCATTACTTCACAATGGTGTGGCATCAAGATAGATTGAAACGTTTGATTTCAACTATGGAATCGGACTACGCTTTGGCTTCAAACTTACCTGTAATTGAAAAGAATATTATTTCAAATTACATTGTCAAAGGTCAATGGTTAATCAAGGTCTGGGTATTTCTTATATTATCTTGCGTTGCTGCCATGATTACTTTCAAATCAGTTTTTGTAATGCTGTATTCTGGAATCGTGGGTAACTTCACACGTGTACCTATTCTTGAAATCACGTACCCGGCAAAATTGGATGCGGTAAAAGACTCAGCAGGACTTTTCGTGTGCATTTACATAGCACTGCTATATAGTGCAATGTACTCGGCGTGTGTGTTTTTGGGTGCAGTGCCATTGGGGCCCATTTTTATGCTGCATGCATGCGGTCAGCTGGGTTTGGTGACGACACGCGTTTTGAATCTTTTTCCTGAGCACGAGTATAGCTCGACGAAAGTGCAGCGAGACTTGAAAGCAATCGCAATACATTTGGAAAATGTTTACAGGTAAGTTGTTTATGGTTCGCTGCAGGTAAGGAAGTTATTTTTCACCTCACCTCTGTTTGTCATTCGAAATCTGAGTGCAAAAGTGCATTGTAAAATAGTAGCTTATCTATGAGTGCATTTTATCCGCTAGCGTTTGCTAGCGTGGAAAGAGTTTTTAAAATTCGAATCTTTCTATTCAATAAAGATAAACAGCCTAAACAAGTTTTTTTTCATGCTATTTTCGTGCTGGCCAGTGCGATTATTCTAAAAATGAGGTTGGCGCATTGAAGTTTTCCTCGCTGTAGTGAGGTGAAAAGTTGTGTGTTTCGCTCGGCAGCAAAGTTATTCTGCGTCTCGTACCTTTGAAACCCTCGCGACGCTCAGGATTATATATTTGAACAACTCGCTTCGCTCGTGGTTCAATCCTAGAGTCGTTCGCTTGCTCAGGTTTCAACCAAAAAGCAACTTTGCAGCCTTGCATAACAAATAACTATTAATGTTGTGAAAGAACCGGCCAAGTGAGGGTCGCGCATGGCGGGTTCCGCAAAAACCTTTTAGTCTCTGGGATCCTTAAGGCGCGCCCGACACACACTTGGCACTTTGGCCTTTAAAAATTGGATTCCTATCCTATTCTACTGATATAATAAATGTCCATTTTGTACTTAACGATGTTACAACAGCTTGATGTTTTTGTGTTCATAAGTACATTATAATTTATAATATACAGGGTGAAATTGATATCATTAGCATCCTTTTAAATAGAAATAGAAATATTTATTTGCATTAAATAGGGTACATGGTTGGTTGTTACAATAATCCTGTTCAATAGTATCACCTGATTCAGCCATGCAAATTACAAATTTAATTTTAATAAAAAACAAAATACATTTACATTTATAACTTAGTCTACAATATCGTATATTAAAATTTGTCATTTATTAATCTTATTATAGGTACCTATATTTATTATTCAATTATTATTCAATTCCATTATGTCATCTTTAGCATTGTATATTTATATTAGAGAAGTTAAAATCGAGATATTCCTTCACTGAATAAAACACATTGTTCATTAATATATTACGCAAAACTCTTTTAAATTTAACATAAGGCAAATTCTGTACACATGAAGGTAACTTGTTATACACTGACTTGCACATTGAGTAACAGTTATTCAAATATCGGGTACTCCTGGGAGTCATCTCAAACGCAATCCTATTGCGAACATGAGCCCTATACTGAGAGAAAAACTTATCCAGAAATTAAAAAACCGTTTTGTTACTGGCGTAAAAACTAATTTATAGTTATGAATACTAAAGTTCTGCTGTCATTACTGGCACAAGCAGTTTTTTACAATAGTTTAGTATTATTAAAATGTAATCCCTACAAACTAGTTTTAGTAAAGTAAAATATTACATAATAAAGTAATTCTTGCATAAATAGTGTAAGTTTCACTTTACTTTAGTTATTTCCAAAATCATATTAGCTATGATTAGTAATCACAATTGTAATTTTTAATAGACAGTTTTAATAAAAGTAGAGAAACAAAAGGCATAGTTAATTCTGCAACTGCTTTGTTTTTGCTATAAATAACGTCGTGTTAATTAAAACACTCGTTTGTAATAACAAGTGTTTACCTGTTATTTCGATTAACAATTTTTTATTAATTCTGACCAACCTCCTTTGTAATTCCTAGTGTTCCCATAGTTCTTTTTATGACGCTTGTCTTTTATAACCAGCTTATGATTAGTTATATTTACTACAAACATTTCATCGTAATAACTGCACGGAATTTTGTCATTTCTAGTTTCTCCTTTCTTCTTTCAATAAGCCATTTTTGTGATTTTAAACAAACTAATTTTGAATTTAATACCAGTTTGGTAATATTTAAAACTATTTGTGATTGCTGACTTTCTGAATTGCCATATTAATTTCATTTCGGTTTCACCTCCCGGCCGGATTAGACGAATCGTTATCATCTCTAAAGTGATCATAACAGTAACAGTGAAGTGAAGTGTTTAATTTTATTAAATTAAGTGTCCTAAATTTGGAATCGTTGACTGTCTTGAACTAAATATTAAAAAATTATATAATAAGATGATGGCAACTAAAGTTTCCAGCCAGATGAATCTGGAAGCGGACATGGATCAGCTCACTAGCGATTTACTGACAAACTTGGGACTAAATGTTTATGTCAGAGCTTTTTGTGGTAAGTAAAGTGTGTGTATTTATTCATTTATAGTGTGATAGGTAGGTACGTACTAATGTAACTTTATAGGCAAGATCAAGGAAGGAAAAGATCTATGTTATCTCTTACTAACCATATCATTTCTGCCAAAAGTGCATAAGTAAATATAAATATTTCTATGTCCTTCATGTCATATCTATTTTCTTCTCAACCTGACATGAATGTTTAAAAAATTCACTTGACCGCCCTTTCATATTTATTAATGATTGCAGAAGGCAAGGAAGATGCTGGGATACTAAGGCTTCTATCAGATGATGAGACATCCAAGCTTATACCAGTACCTGGAGACAAGGCTAGATTTAAAGTTAACCTAGCCAATTGGAAGCAACCAATCGACAATTTAAATAACGTAGACCCCTGGACTTAACACCAAATGTGAGTTTTTTCCCATATATTCCCTAAATAGAATAGATTTTTATGATCAATGTGTTTTTAATTATCTATCTGAGATTACTAGTAAGAGCGTCAATTTTAGGCGTTACTTTGTTCGTATTGATTCTGAATACTTAGTACCTAGCTGTAGGTTGGCATACCTACATTTTTTGGAGTTGGATGCCATCTTTGGCTGTACTGATCTAGTAACTTCCAGACATCATGATCAGTATCAATACCTAGATTAAAATATAATGTATTTATTTAATCGTTATTTTTTCAGAACCCGCGGCGCCTGATGCTTTAAATAACACCAGTCTGCCACAACTACCGTACTGGACTTTCAGCGTGCCGTTAAAGGAAAAAAAGAAATCGCTGTGGCTTTTAAATTATGTAGATACTTAGATAGTAATCTGTTGTAAAAACTGAAATGAAAATAAACTACATTAACTATTATTTTAAGTTTCATTTGAACACAATTACCTATACCTTATAATTTAGTGGAGTTGTTATAACAAATCGTTTTACTAGGTATCACAACTTTCTCCTGTATTCTTTATTCTGTATTTCTTTACAGCATATACATAATAATATGTATATACACTTTTATACGAGGTGTTTTTCAGTAGCTAGGAAAGAACGCAATAACCTGAATACTGATACGTTCTTGCTAGCAAATGAAAAAGTACTGTAGAAACATGTACATGTTATGTACAAGGTGTAACAAAACACCCTAGTAATACTTAAGGGGGTGCTTTAGACCATTAAACTGAACAACTTTCACTATGGACCCAACTTTGAAATCGAAAAAAAGTTGGCTCCTTAGTAAAAGTTGTTCATTTTGATGGTCTGAAGCACCCCCTTAAGTATTAATAGGGTGTTTTGTTACACCCTGTATAATGTTGTAAAGAATACAGGGGAAAGTTGTGATATCTAGTATAACGATTTGTTGTAACAATGCTACAATCTTGTAAAAATTACTCATTGTTTAGTAATATCAAGTAGGAACTCATTAGAAATTGTAAAAGTACAAGCTAGAAATTAGACTGCATTTTCTAAAAAAACACTAAATTGTTTAGTAAGAACAAGCACTATGTTTCGTAATTATAAAATACAAACTAGTATTTACAAAATGTTCAATTGCATTTAAATAATCGTTTAGTAAAATCAAGTAAGACATCGTAGATATCGTAAAGTAGTTTCTAAAATTCAGTTTAAAGACAACTAGTAAGTGCTATCGTTTTATTTGTAGATAATGAACGACTCTATGTTTTTACAAAACGGTTTGTATATTCTGTACATCAAAATTTGGAGGATTACTGTTTCATTTTAGAAATTACAAAACACTTTGTCTTAACTGTGACGTCATAATGACGTCATCGTTTTGAGGATTAGTATTGTGCGTTAAAAATTACTAAACGCTCACTACACTAATTACTAAATACAATAACTAAAAACGACTCCTTCTTATTACAAAACTTTTGTTGTCGTGGGATCTGCAAATATTTATTTAATAATTAGTGAATTTTTGTAATAACAAATGAAGTTTTCTCTATATAGTGTTTCGCGTACATACATCACTACTCTTTTTAAATAGTGAGTAGTTATTTTTCACAAATTTAGCTAACTCGAAAATATAAAGGCAAGGTAAGTCTACCCATCAAACTGGACAACTTTTAGGTACTATGGGAGCAAACCAATCGGAGCAAAAAAAAAAATCATCTGGTTGCATACATTTCTGTCGCGTAGGCATTGCAGATGAGTATGGAAAGGCAATTTTTTTTGTTGCTCCGATCGGTTTGCTGCCATAATGTTGTTCAGTTGTTCAGTTTGATGGGTAGACTCTTAGTTTAAAAGGATGCTAATGATATCATTTTCACCTGTATACAGGTGTAACAAAACACCCTACTAATACTAGGAGCTTCAGGCCATCAATCTGAACAATTTTCACTATGGAGCCAACGTCGAGAAAAAATAAAAAAGATCTGCCATCCCATACATTTGAGTCAAGACGGTACTGCAGTTTTGTATGAAAGAGCGGATTTTTTTTTCTCGATTTCGATGTTGGCTCCATAGTGAAAGTTGTTCAGTTTGATGGTCTGCAGCACCCCCTTAAGTATTACTAGGGTGTTTTGTTACACCCTGTATAATTACATACAACGTGTTAATGATAATCGAGAACCGAATCGAATTATCATGATTTCAACATGGGTAATTTTTTTCAAAATATTAAATAATTTTTTGGTAAAATTTTAAATTTTCTGAACCCGATGTCAACCCGCCCCACGGGCACACCCACCCTACTTCCTACCAAAACAAGATTATTAAAATGTATCCATGAGTACGTTAGCGCCTTCATGCATTGCTGAATAGATAAAAAATCATTTTTGCCTCAAAACTTAAAATGCGAATAATTTTAAATTTTAACTACAAAAATAATGAAATTATTGTTTCAATCTAATTATTTTGATTTAAATCAGTTGGGGTGTATGAGGTTTTGCGTTAATTCATTAACACGTTGTATACTTAATAGGTACTATAAATTATGAATGCTAATAATAATTTATCATCATAAATCGGACTCAGGTTCGTGGCAGATATTCAGGCAAGTTTCCAGTTGATCTACGAGTTCTCCCTGAAAATTACAACGATTGCTCTCCCCATTCTTGCGTACCAAATTATAGAGGTGAGTCTGCTGAACTTATTGTTTTGTTTTGTGACTGCCTCCGTGGTCTAATGGTTAAGAGCATTGGCTCTCGACACGGAGGTCGTGGGTTCGATTCCCACGGGGGACACCTAGTGATATGTCACTTTGTGCGTTTTTCCCCAGTTGGTTAGGACATTGCAGGCTGAATCACCTAATTGTCTGAAAAGAAAAATGATTCCGTGCTTCGGATGGCACGTTAAGCCGTTGGTCCCGGCTACTATCTCTGATGATAGTAGTCGTTACATAAAAACCACGTCAGAGACCGTAAGGCGGTCTGAAAAAACTCTGACACCAAGGCTCTGCCCACACGATAAGAAGAAGATTGTTTTGTGTAGACAGAGGGCCTAGCATGACACTCCCGAGAAAACGAGAAAGATCGAGATGTGCTTTGTAACTTAAATTAAAACCGGCCAAATGCCAGCCAGCCAATGCTACTCGCGCACCGAGGGTTCCGCATGTTTTCTCCTTCTGTTTTCTCTTGGCCTGGGCCATTTTTGCGCATGGGCACACTAAGCAAATGCACCAGCACTGGTAGCATGCACACCCGCGATAGCCGTGATACGGCTTTATCACGTCTTTTATTTCGTTCGTTCGCGCGCAAAAGAACGAGATAAAAGACGTGAAGTACCATCATCCCGTGTTGGGGTGCGATGGGGTTGAAATGTCTAAATATCATTATGGGTTTCTTTTTTATGGTTTTTTGGGACGTTAATTGAGGACGAGTAGAGTGTGAGTAGGGGGTGCGTAAGTGGTGAGTAGGGGGTGCGTAAGTGGTGAGTAGGGGGTGCGTAAAGTGGGTGAGTAGGGGGTGCGTAAGTGGTAAGTAGGGGGTGCGTAGAGGGGTTGAGTAGGAGGTGCGTAGAGGGGGCGAGTAGTGCGTGCGTAGGGGGTGCGTAGGGGAGCGTAGGGGGTGCGTAATTGGTGAGTAGGGAGTGCATAGAGGGGGTGAGTAGGGGGTGCGTAGGGTTGAGTAGGGGTGAGTTGGAGATGCGTAGGGGGTGAGTAGTGGATGCGTAGGGGATGAGTAGAGGTGCGTCGGGGATGAGTAGGGGTGAGTAGGGGTGCGTAGAGGGTGCGTAGGGTTGAATAGAGGTGCGTAGGGGTGTGTAGGGGGTACGTGGGGGTTAGCGTAGAGGAAGCGTAGAGATGAGTAGAGGGTTTTGCATAGAGGCGTTGAGTAGGGGGTGTTCTTTCAGAAGTCATAAAAACAAGTCAGTGCCACAAAAAAACCATAAACACAAAAAGTCCTAAGTCCACGCGTACGAAGTCGCGGGCAACAGCTAGTGTTTCGATAAATTGAAAGCCAATCAGGACTACAATGTGATTATGTGACATTCTTGTTTTTAGGATATGTTGTTTAATTGCTTAGAAATAAAAAATATACGATTGTGCGAACGTCTGTGTGAACAGAGTACAGAAATTAAATCGATTTCGGCACAAAGTCCACAATCGAGTTATAATGTAACAAAATCTCGAGCTCGTTTCGCTCACTCCTAGTTTTAGTCGTTGATCTTATTTTGTAATACCCCTCTTTTTATCTTCTTTCAAATAAAAAGAAATTAAAATAAATTAAGTTAGTTACATTTGAGTCGATTGGGACCAAAAAAAATCAAATCAAAATAGTTTATTGCTTTCATTTGTTAATTACAGAGGGGTATGGGGAGTTGTATGAGGGGTTTGCAAGTACATCATGAGACCCTTTTGGTTATAGCAACATTAGTGATCAATGGATCAATGGATTAAGTATAATCATTAGTAAATTACCTATGTATTTTTAGCATGTAAGTATTTTGGAAATTGCTCTGTAAATTTACATGTAATGTTTTATAATAAAATAAATAAATATAAATATTCGTATTTGCTAACAATTAATAAAAATGTAATAGTATACAATATGTGTTGATTTGTTGACATGTTGGTGATTTGATTACCGCTGAGGCGCCATTGATACCCGACCCGTAGGCGAGGGTCTAAAGAGAGCCGAAGATGGTAATCATCAATACACACGTGTATCATACGACGTTCAGCACACTTGTGAAGAAAATAATACTAAAAATAACTATAATTTCAACAGTGAAAACGAGTTGTGAAAAAATTTTCACAGTGGCGGGAAAAATTTATCAGTTTTCTTATCGTCAATCAAACGAAGAATGGTGCATAATTGTTTCTCTATATGTTTTGTTTCTCTTTTGGTTCGGAAATAGATATTAGTTAACTAGATGAAACCATAACGTGGCCGCACATGAAACAGCACAATAGTGTGACTTTTGCATACCTACTAAAAGACGATTTGTTTGGCAAAATGTCATCAACATTCCATAGGTTTGACATCTTGCTGAACACAAAAACCGGCCACGGTGACCGAAACAAAAAATTATATTTGTGTCTTTTTTGTTACATAAGTTTTCATAACTGGCTATCTCGCAATATAATTGTATTTGTTTATTCTTGGTGTGCAAATAAAGAATATTTTATTATTATCTTATCTCGCTTTCTCATTTCTTGGCTACATCTTTCAGCGTAAGCGAAAAGTTTTTAATCTAAAGCTCCGGCTACACACACCGTCATGCGCGCGCGCTTACTTGCGCAATCCAGTTTGTGCAAGTAAGCACGCGTGTATGGACGGCAAGATGGAAGCACGTGCAGTCCTACAAGCGCGGCTCGAACAATCGTTGACATGCTGAAGATCGGACTGCACAGTTTTCGGTTTGCACGGTTTTACTTGTATAGACGGGCAATCAGGCCGCGCCTCTGTCCGCGCTTCAGACCGGCAAGTTTTTAACAGAACAATGCTTTTAAATGCCCGATAATGGTTGATATTTCTATTTGAAGCCGATAATCTGTTTCATAAAACTGTTTTGTAGTTTGGCATTATATTTTATAGTGAATGTACACACGACGACACATCAAGCTATACAAAACCAACATAAGCTGGCCGCGCGATGCTATACGTTACTCGGCCTACGCGCAGTCAGCTTATATTGGTTTTGTATAGCTTGATGTGTCGCCGTGTGTACTGTGTTTTTTAAAAATAAAATAAATCAATGTTTACGTTATCTATTGAATGTCTGTTTTTTTTTTCAATCGGCAAGCAGTACAATTATTTTTGAACCAAAAAAAATCTTTCTTCAGCTGCGATGCTAGAAAGTCTTTACTTGATGACTCTGAGAATACTGAGGTTTGCGCGGACTTGCGCGAAGGCTTACTTGTACAGTGTGGACGGCACCTCCGTGTTCCGTCTTGCGTTCGAGTAAAACCGTGCGGTTTTAACTGCGCAGGCAAGAAGGTGTGTGTAGCCGGAGCATAAGGGTTCGGACACTTTTGAGCGCGGACCCTACGTCCAGTTGTTAGTAAGTCAATGTGCGTGGCATTATGTTATCCCTATTTATACCTTTGCTCATGTTAATAATATTTGCAGACATTCCAAAACGGCAAGCTAAGTCTGGAGTCCATCGCTATAATATTCGGATGCTGCGCGTTCACCATTTATCCGTGCTACTTCGGTGACCAGCTGCTGCAAGCCGTACGTATACAGCGTCCGACTGAGGCCACGGTCCGATTCACAATTTCATAGCTCACAGTGCTAACGTCCATAATCGCTGGTCCTAGACACTAGTGTAGTAGACACATCATCACTATCTTTAAAACATGGCGGATTTTGTTACATAAATTAAAAACCTAACTTATTCCTAAAACATCGAAACGAAACATTAAATCAACAGGGCGAGAATGTCCGTCAGGCAGTTTACATGTGTGGTTGGGAGAGACACCGCGACCTGCGCGCACGCAGCTCCCTGCTAATAATACTGACGCGCACAGCTCGCCCCGTCGCCATACGATCCATGTTCAGTACGCTCTGCCTGGATACTCTGACTGACGTAAGTGATGATACCTACGTACGACACTCTACTCTTGCTACTGACGCGCACAGCCCGCCCCGTCGTCATACGATCCATGTTCAATACGCTCTGCCTGGATACTCTGACTGACGTAAGTATTGATACCTAAGTTCGGCACTCTGTTCATGCTACTGACGCGCACAGCCCGCCCCGTCGTCATACGATCCATGTTCAATACGCTCTGCCTGGATACTCTGACTGACGTAAGTATTGATACCTAAGTACGACACTCTGTTCATGCTACTGACGCGCACAGCCCGCCCCGTCGCCATACGATCCATGTTCAATACGCTCTGCCTGGATACTCTGACTGACGTAAGTATTAATACCTAAGTATGGCACTCTGTTCATGCTACTGACGCGCACAGCCCGCCCCGTCGCCATAAGATCCATGTTTAATACGCTCTGCCTGGATACTCTGACTGACGTAAGTATTGATACCTAAGTACGACACTCTGTTCATGCTACTGACGCGCACAGCCCGCCCCGTCGCCATACGATGCATGTTCAATACGCTCTGCCTGGATACTCTCACTGACTTGAGTATTCATACCTACGTAAGGCACCCTGTTCATGCTACTGACGCGCACAGCCCACCCCGTCGCCATACGATCCATGTTCAATACGCTCTGCCTGGATACTCTGACTGTGTTAATACCTACGTACGACACTTTGACGCGCACAGTCCGCCCTGTCGCTATAGCGGACCAATGTCAATACGCTCTGCCTAGATATTTTCCTGTTTCTTAACCTTAAGACTTCATGTTCGTATGCGTATCATATGCTTATACAGGGTGTAAGGAAAAGTATCATTAACCTGTAAACCAATTACTCTATCCATCAAACTGAACAACTTTTACTATGGGAGCAAACCGGTCAGCACAAAAAAATTTGCTAAACTGCAGCGCCTAGTCGACTCAAATGTATGAGACAGCATTTTTTTTTGTTCTGACAGGTTTTCTCCCATAGTAAATGTTGTTCAGTTTGATACTGACGCGCACAGCCCACCCCGTCGCCATACGATCCATGTTCAATACGCTCTGCCTGGATACTCTGACTGTGTTAATACCTACGTACGACACTTTGACGCGCACAGTCCGCCCTGTCGCTATAGCGGACCAATGTCAATACGCTCTGCCTAGATATTTTCCTGTTTTTTAACCTTAAGCCTTCATGTTCGTATGCGTATCATATGCTTATACAGGGTGTAAGGAAAAGTATCATTAACCTGTAAACCAATTACTCTATCCATCAAACTGAACAACTTTTACTATGGGAGCAAACCGGTCAGCACAAAAAAATTTGCTAAACTGCAGCGCCTAGTCGACTCAAATGTATGAGACAGCATTTTTTTTTATTCTGACAGGTTTTCTCCCATAGTAAATGTTGTTCAGTTTGATGGGTAGAGTATTTGGTTTTTAAAGGCTAATAATCCTACTTGTCCATACACCCTATAAGTTCGCTAATGTGCATAATTGCTACGAACATCAGATTCGCTATACGTGTTGAATTTCATTAAAACTTTTACTTACAGGTGTACCAGCAAGCCTATAGAATTTTCAGCGTTATAAACGCCGCCTGGCGATAAATCGAAGCTTAATCTACACTACATTCTTTGGCAACAAACTACGAATGTAGTACTACCTACTTATAATAGTATTTTTTCGGGGTCTATATAAATTAGAATCCATACCTAATTGAAAATGCATACCTATACAGGGTGTCCCAGAAGTGGTGGTCTAAAATGGACGAGGGGGTAGTGGAGATCATTTCCAACAATTTTGGTCCCATACACATAGGTCCGAAAATTAACGGTTCAAAAGTTACACTGAATTTTCTACTTTTTGAAAAAAAGTCGACTTGTCACTACAAAAATACTAATTTCAAAAAAAAACTATGAAACATTTCCAACTTTTTATTTTAATTTCATGTTCCTTAATAGTGCACCTTTGTAACGAGACCATTTTCAATACAATCAGCATCGTGTATGACAAGCAGGAGACGATTTTGTGACAGACTATCGTTTTCTTGAAAACAATTACCTGACTTCAGAAGCTTGCTGTGAAAAAAAATGTACTACAGAAAAGTGACCCTGTATTAGTTATTTTGAAATTAGTATTTTTGTAGTGACAAGTGGACTTTTTCTCAAAAAGTAGAAAATTCAGTGTAACTTTTGAACCGTTAATTTTCGGACCTATGTGTATGGGACCAAAATTGTTGGAAATGATCTCCACTACCCCCTCGTTCATTTTAGACCACCACTTCTGGGACACCCTGTATATTGAAATATGCGGACAAAGTCGCGGGTAAAAGCTCGTTTCTTATATACTTAGTATCCGATTTCCTTATATTTTATTTTTATTTTATTGTTTGTTTTAGGTTATGAGTTTAGTAATAAAATAGTATAGTATAAAATTTGCACTCAAATTGAGTATTTCCGATAATAGTTTGTAATTTCTACTTAGTTAAAAACTAAGTTCCCGTCACGGACCTGAAAAAAAGACGGACGGAATCTCGTCTAATCAAAAGTGAAGCACCCATTTATATGAGTGTGCGTGCTGTCGCCCTGTTGCGCGGGACAAAATGGCGGCGAGTTGTCGCACCTGCGCCTAGAACTGGTGCGTCAGTGTGAGTGTAGGTGCTTTGTAGAACAAACGAAAAGACATCCTCCAAATCGGGCCATTTTTGTACTACCAACTTTTTCTACGGCGTTATAAAAATATGGGAATAATAGTTCGCATACTCATATTACTAAAACTAATTATTTCAACGTTATATTTTATGGTACAAACGAGATATCTTGAATTGAATTTGGATATTTTATTTACGAAATGTGAAAAAATGGCGAAAAAAACACTGAAAAAGTAATCACAAACTTTTCGAAAAAAGAAGGCCTTGACAATAAATTGATTGACAACTTGACATTTGACATGGACATACAAGCATTTTTTTAAGTCGACTTTCCCCCACACAGGTGCATTAATTATCGAGCGTTAATATCGCTGCGATTTTGCAATATTTATTTTCTGAACTTTTTGAGCGCGGTCCTACAGACTGCCGCGGTTTTATCGCTGCGACGCCGACGACACGTCGCGTTCGCGTGCCGCGACCTGGCGTAAGAAATAGTATTAGAGACTACATTACATTTCTTATCGACTTTATACATATAAACTCATGACCATAATTCCTTGCGGGGTGGTCAGGAATCGTATTATAAATGGTACATAGTTTCTTTATTTCTCGCGACTTCCGTGTGTGGAATAATATGGTGAAAGTGACCTGGTGCTGCTGCCAGAATCGGCTTGTTTACAGTTCAGTTTTGATAGCAAAACACATCTAACCAAGATCTGGTGCTGAAGCCAAGAATATGTCCGTACGAGGGAACTCCTTGACGGTTAACACATTGGCTTGTCATTTTTTGTACACGATCGCGTTTAATAGCAAAACTAACATTTTAACCAAGATCTGGTGCTGAAGCCAGGAATGTCTCCATATAAAATAAATAAATAAATAAATAACGCTCACAGGCACATACATTGTAATGATCCCAAATTAAGCCTTAGGCTTTTTGTTATGGGAACCATATACAACAACGGCACACACATAAAACATCCATGACCGAACCGGGATTCGAACCCAGGACCCTGGCTTGGCCAGCCATTGTTTGGCCATATGATAGAACTCTTTCTTCTTCGGAAAGCCTTTCTAGCGATAGTTACCAAAAGTATGTCTACCTCTTAGACTATATTAATTGGTGGGGGCGGACGCGTGTCGCGGATCGCAAAATCGCACCTATGTGGAAGGATACGCGACGCAGTCACTAAATCGCCGCGATATTATCGCTCGATAAAATCGCACCTGTGTGGAGGAGCCCAATATGACCGTCTGCAAACTGAGATTTTTTCTATGAAACTGAGAGTACACCTTAACTTCTTTCACGTTTCCAGCTGCAGTATTATCATGGCTATTGTGTGCATGACGTGATGGATGATATTGTGTGATTATAAATACACCTACAAAGCCTAAATTATGTGTACCTACGTGTTTGTTGAAAAGGGTGAAATAAAACAGTATTTGGTTATTAAACATAAGTATTATTCATTTTCCACATCTTCTCAAACAATTATATCATCCAAAAATGCAGCAGGAGGCTCAATATTTGTCTGGTATCGTGCACGACCCATGTACCAGATTATCGTCATTATATTATGTGCACAACGGGTTACCTACGTAACATCTAAACATGCAGTTCCTTTACCACTAACACAGCTACAATAATAACCACAAATGCTATCTTCCCGCGACTGTATCACACTTTCATTGAAAAACTAAAGCGTAGCCGAATCGAACGAAAACATTGACTTGTTTACATTACTCTATGACATTGACGTACTGTAAAGAATATAGGTAATACTCCAAAGAAATCCTATTTCTTCTGTGTAAAAGATCGTTTTTTTATATTGCTAACTGCGCTATTTGTAATTACTTCGAACTGTCAAAATATTACTTTAAATATTTTGTAACACGAAACGACTTTATTTATAGCTATTTTTGCAATTGGTTTGTACTTCTATCATTTTCATCTATATTAAAATGCATCTATAAAAGCTATTAAATGCATATCACAATTTGGCCGAACGGCCCATAACTTGGTGACTGATATCCTTTGTAGCACCTTGCTGCTTCACCTCTTTTTAATGTGACATTACGTCCGTCTTTTTTTTAGGTCCGTGGTTCCCGTGGTGTTTTTTCTTTGGATTTACTATTGTAATATAAAAGAATACAAATGTATTTAACAAATAGCATTAAAAAAATTGTATAGGTACGCAATTTTTTTCGAATTTTACTTGTTTTTTCTTTACTTTGTTTAATTATTTCTGTAATTAGTTAATAAGAAAATTTGGGTCCGGGCCCTCCGGGCCCGTGCTCCACCTAGGTTCTCCGCCTGGGTGAAGCACGGGATACTAACAAGTCCTTTATAGTTGGATTTTTAATCTAAATGGTAACTAGAATTATGATAAAAGAGAAATAACTGCTGTTATAAATTATTTATTTTCGCCATACAAGCGAACCGTAACTTTACTGGGCTAAAATAGGTAGGTACTTAGAATTTAGATAGTGTTAAAAAAAAGTAGGTACCTTTTGTCTAAACAATTTGAATAAACACACTATGCACAGTTGGTGCGTTTTACTTTTACTCTTTTTTAAACTACGGCAACGGCAACGGCAACGGCAACGGCAACTACGGCTGGTGTTACGCAGGCAGTATTTGCTAGGCTGTCACTTACAATTACAACCTATATAAAAATGAATCCCTATTTCCCTTGGTCACGACATCACTCGAGAACGGGTGGACCGATTGCGATGAAACTTTGGTAGGTTGTTGTGCACATGCCAGGGCATAAGCATATGCTCACGACTATATTCCCCGAGGGGGTAGTCAGAGATAGTCTGAAACTTCAGAACATCCACGTTTCACTTGTAGTACCGTTCAGTGTGACGGGGAGTGAGCCCGTCGCCACTTGTAATGGACAGTGGGTACAATACACGCCTCGAAATTGAAGCATGCAGGTTTCCTTACGACGTTTTCCTTCACCGAAAAGTCAGTGGTGTTACAAATCGTTCATACCATAGAGTACGAAGAGATGGCATATCGGCTTGTTTCTATAGAAAATGTTGTCGCCAACAAAGGGGGTGAAAAACGGGTGAGGGGAGGGTTAACATTTAAATACGCTACTTCCCGCTAGATGTGTATGATATGACGTCAGGCCCAGTTGAGTATCTGTGCACAGTTCGATACAACATCTCTACCCCAGGGGAGCGCGTTGTTTTCTCTATGGTTCATACATTCCGAAAAACTAATTGGTACGAGCAGGGCCGTAGCTAGAACTGGATTGAAGGTAGGGCATAGGAGGTTTAAGGTAGCGTAGGGCGGAAGCAAAAGGCTAGTTTTTTGGATGAGTAACATAATTCAGTCTCTGTGAAATTTTCAAGACTCAAAACTATGGTAATACTGAATTCCATTAGCCTACTTACTTTCAAAACTCCATTTCATCAGTCTAGAGCGAGCGAAGCGAGCTCGAAATTTCTCACTACAAGACTCAAAACGGTGTTGGTATGAGTTCCAATGGCCTACCTTCGCTCACAATATCATATGCAGCATTATGCTACAATACTCAAAACGTTGTTGGTATGAGTTCCATTAGCCTACCTACGCTCATATGCTGGAGGGAGCGAAGCGAGCTCGAAACTCACACTACAAGATTCAAAAAGGTGTTGTATGAGTTCCATTAGCCTACCTACGCTCATATCATGGGTTGCGAGAGAAGCGAGCTCGAAAAGACATCATTCATCAATGTATGGGCCGTCAGGCCAATTTGTGATATGCATGCATATGCATGTGATAGCTTTTATATACGCATTTTAATATAGACAAATATAATAAAAATACAAACCAATTGCTATAATAGCTACAAATAAAGTCGTTTCGTGTTACAAAATATTTAAAGTAATATGATGACAGCTCGAAGTAATTACAAATAGCGCAGTTAGCAATATAAAAAAGCGATCTTTACTGTAGTAAAACTTCTTGGTTAATGATAGCGTCATCAAGGAGGTAATCCTCAAGGAGGTGAAACTACACATTACTTCCTTTATGGATAGCGCACTCTGAATTTTGCTCTGAAATGGCTCTGAATCAAAGACTACTTTCTCTGAATTATCCAGTGGAATTATCTGATGTTTTTGTTCGATTCGGTTGCGCTTTAGTTTTTTGTGTTTTTCTGCTTTATACCTACTTATTAATGAAAGTGTGATACAGTCGTAGGAAGATAGCATTTGTGTTATTATTGTAGCAGTGTTAGTGGTAAAAAGACTGTGGAGTGTTGTGCATACTGAAGGAAGTCTGGTACATGGGTTGGGCACGACACCAGACAAATATTGAGCCTCTTGCTGCATATATCTGGATGATAAATAATTGTTAAAGAAGATGTGGAAAATTAATAATAATTATGTTTTTTAATCAAATACTGTTTTATTACACCATTTACCTATACTAAAGGCTCCCCCACACAGTTGCGATTTTATCGAGCAATAATATCCCAGCGACTTTATGACCGCGTCGCATGTCCTACTCCTACCACACAGGTGCGATTTTGCGATCAGCGTCACGCGTCCGCCCCACCAATGAGAATGAATAAGTATAGTCTGAGATAGACATACTTTTGGTAACTGTCGCTAGAAAGGCTTTCCTAAAAAGAAAGAGTTCCCTCATATGGAGACATTTCTGGCTTTAGGACCAGCACTGGTAGCATGCACACCCGCGATAGCCGTGATACGGCTTTATCACGTCTTTTATCTCATTCTTTCGCGCGCAAAAGAACGAGATAAAAGACGTGATAAAGCCGTATCACGGCTATCGCGGGTGTGCATGCTACCAGTGCAGATCTTGGTTTAAATGTTAGTTTTGCTATTAAACCCAATCGTGTTCAAAAAATTAGAAGCTAATGCTGTACTGAAAATAAAAATTGTAAAATCGCAGTGATATTATCGCTCGATGAAATCGCACCTGTGTGAGGGGCCTTAATAGAGAATTAGAGAAATAAAACCTAAAAAAAAATTATGTCAATGTCAAGTGGTCAATGTCAAAATATGTCAATCAATTTATTGTCAAGGCCTTCTTTTTTCAAAAAGTTTGTGACTACTTGTTCTGTGTTTTTTTCGCCATTTTTTCACATTTCGTAACTAAAATATCCAAATTCAATTCAAGATATCTCGTTTGTACCATAAAATATAACGTTGAAATAATTAGTTTTAGTAATATGAGTATGCGAACTATTATTCCCATATTTTTATAACGCTGTAGAAAAAGTTGGTAGTACAAAAATGGCCCGAGTTGGTGGTTGTCTTTTCACACTATAAGAACGGTGTTGGTATGAGTTCCATTAGCTTGCTGGCGAGTGAAGTGAGACCGTTTCAGAGCACTGTAACCTTGTTATAACCAAAATTCTGTCAGTTCCAAACATTTTACTACAGTCGGAGTTGGAGTGGTAGAGTGTGCTCGAAATTTCACGACGAGATAAGAGTAGGTTGTTACAAGCTTTAGAATAGAATAGAATAGAATAGAATAGAATTTCTTTATTTGTCTTACATTACAAAAACAATATATTACACAGTCAGGACATAAAAAGACTTTACCGTTTTATATAACAAAATCAATAAGCAGGAGCAAGTGAAGCAAGCTCGAAAAGACAACCACCAACTCGGGCCATTTTTGTACTACCAACTTTTTCTACAGCGTTATAAAAATATGGGAATAATAGTTCGCATACTCATATTACTAAAACTAATTATTTCAACGTTATATTTTATGGTACAAACGAGATATCTTGAATTGAATTTGGATATTTTAGTTACGAAATGTGAAAAAATGGCGAAAAAAACACAGAACAAGTAGTCACAAACTTTTTGAAAAAAGAAGGCCTTGACAATAAATTGTTGATTGATTGACATATTTTGACATTGACCACTTGACATTGACATAATTTTTTTTTAGGTTTTATTTCTCTAATTCTCTATTAAGGCCCCTCACACAGGTGCGATTTCATCGAGCGATAATATCGCTGCGATTTTACAATTTTTATTTTCAGTACAGCATTGGCTTCTAATTTTTTGAACACGATTGGGTTTAATAGCAAAACTAACATTTAAACCAAGATCTGGTCCTAAAGCCAGGAATGTCTCCATATGAGGGAACTCTTTCTTTTTAGGAAAGCCTTTCTGGCGACAGTTACCAAAAGTATGTCTATCTCAGACTATACTTATTCATTCTCATTGGTGGGGTCGACGCGTGACGCTGATCGCAAAATCGCACCTGTGGGGTAGGACATGCGACGCGGTCACAAAGTCGCCTGGATATTATTGCTCGATAAAATCGCAACTGTGTGGGGGAGCCTTTAGTATAAATGGTGAAATAAAACAGTACTTGATTAAAAAACATAATTATTCATTTATTATTCATTTCCCACATCTTCTTTAACAATTATTTATCATCCAGATATATGCAGCAAGAGGCTCAATATTTGTCTGGTGTCGTGCCCAACCCATGTACCAGACTACCTTCAGTATGCACAACACCCCACAGTCCTTTTACCACTAACACTGCTACAATAATAACACAAATGCTATCTTCCTACGACGGGAGTCATATGCAGTTTCGAAGACTGTCGTAGCGAAGTACGCTGGTGCGAAAAAGACTGTATCACACTTTCATTAATAAGTAGGTATAAAGCAGAAAAACACAGAAAACTAAAGCGCAGCCGAATCGAACAAAAACATCAGATAATTCCACTGGATAATTCAGAGAAAGTACTCTTTGATTCAGAGCCATTCAAGGAATATAATGAGCCATTTCAGAGCAAAATTCAGAGTGCGCTATCCATAAAGGAAGTAATGTGTAGTTTCACCTCCTTGAGGATTACCTCCTTGATGACGCTATCATTAACCAAGAAGTTTTACTACAGTAAAGATCGCTTTTTTATATTGCTAACTGCGCTATTTGTAATTACTTCGAGCTGTCATCATATTACTTTAAATATTTTGTAACACGAAACGACTTTATTTGTAGCTATTATAGCAATTGGTTTGTATTTTTATTATATTTTTCTATATTAAAATGCGTATATAAAAGCTATCACATGCATATGCATGCATATCACAAATTGGCCTGACGGCTCATACATTGATGAATGATGTCTTTTCCCAGCCGCACGAGACGTGCGTGATTACGGCTAGAGTAACATCAATTTTTTAAGGGAATTTGCCCCACTTGCCCATATTAAAACTAAAAATGAAGACTATAGAAATGGTTGGGTAATTTTTAAGGTAGGGCATTGGAATTTTAAGGTAGGGCATTGCCCCACGATGCCCCCCCCTAGCTACGGCCCTGGGTACGAGTCGGCCTGGACGGGGATCGAACCATCGCCT
Organism: Agonopterix subpropinquella; assembly: GCA_922987775.1. NCBI lineage: Eukaryota > Metazoa > Arthropoda > Insecta > Lepidoptera > Depressariidae > Agonopterix > Agonopterix subpropinquella. Next base: position 8,102,745 of record OV277718.1, on the reverse strand, counting down.
CCTGCACGGCAGGCAAGGTTACTCGCCACTGGACCACCACGGCTATGCCAGGGAAGGTATACAAACAAAAAACGGCCGAGTGTGTGTCGGTTAAAACTGATTCCGAGGCGGTATGAAGATCGCCGGGTCAGCTAGTGTTTTGTAATATTCAAGTTAGATTAATGGCCGCACTAAAGATAGGCGAAAAGAAAAAAGGGCGCCATTTTTAGGCATAGATTTTTGGGTTAGGTTGAGAAACATTGGAGTTAAGTTAGGAAAAGTTGAGAAATTGTGAGGTCAGGTTGAGAAACATTTAGGAAAGCTTAGTTATAATCTATGTATATTAGGGACCGAAAAGTTGCAGTTACCTTTATTTAAATGTTACCTTTATCCTGCTAACAACCGATTTTAATACCGGTAACCTAAATATGACCTTCAATAGAAAGCGAGTGAGTGCGGGTAAGGGTCAGTGTAGTCTGAGCGGCAAAAAGCGCGCGTGTTTTTTAATAACACTGAAAAATGAACTTTAATTTCTACTAATCAAAAGTACAAAATTGATTGGACAACGCCGTTGTTGTAGCAGGTGACGCAAATTTTGGAGCACCCGACGAGCGACGTGCGCACAATTTTCAGTGTTGCTTACAGCATTGGACAGGTCGAAATGATAAAGGAAATGATTATTTACATTTTATTGAACCCAAAAGCATATAATAGTTTAAGTTTATGTTCACGTTAGAGTTTTAGTTTGTTATTATAATTGATTTAATTTGTATTTAGTAACGACTAACGAGGTACTTACTAAAAAATTGAAAACTAACTATATTTATGAAGAAACAATTTTTAATTTAAACATATCTCTGTGTACGCGGACCGTTAGTACAATGATATTAAGGTGGTTTCAGTCCATACAAACGTATGACGCACAATACGCGTAGACGGAATTAATAAAAGTAATATTTTATATATGGAAAAATAGTTTAGAAAATCTAGATGTCGCGTATCCAATAACATTTGCCATTTATGTTATAATTACGAAGATATAAAGCTTTGAAAATTTTGTATGAAAAATTTCAATGCTTTATATCTTCATAATTATATCATAAATTGCAAATGTTATTTGATACGTGACATCTAGATTTTCCAACCTATTTTTCCATATATACAAAGTTACTTATATCAATACCGTCTACGCGTGTTGTGCGTCAAAGTTTTGCATAAAATTGACCCCTCTGCAACCGCCTTAAGGTTACCTATAAAAATACCTGTAAAAAAATAAAGGTTGTAACCAAAAAATACCGGTATTATCGATACCGGTTTCGGTCCCTGATCTATATCTGTCTAAACTATTATAAACCTGTAGAAGAAAGTGAAGAAGTGTGACGTTGTACTCAGCAGTTGAAAATGTATAGAGATACGCATCTTTCTACTGCTGATTTGACTTTCAATAACAAAAAAATTCAAACCGCCTTCAAAAAACTAAAAAGTTAAAAAATAATATTGCAGCCGATGACTTTTTCGTTCGCATCATAAGAACATTAATTTGTTTTATTGAAGTCGCTGTCAAGCCGGTACGATTCGCGACAGGGCTTGCATTTTTTGGCTTGGCTTGACACCGACTTCTATAAAACAAATTAATGTTCTTAGAATGCGAACGAAAAAGTCATCGGCTGCAATATTATTTTTTAACTTTTTAGTTTATTGAAGGCGGTTTTAATTTTTTTGTTAAAATTTTGTTTATTTCACAATTTTCAGTGGCAAATTCATTAGTTCGATTTAATAGTAGTGCTTTAAATTAACAAACGCACTAGTCGGCACTACGATTTTCGAAGGTTCCCCTCGATATCTCTGGGATCCATCATTAATTAATTTTTTTGTTAAAATTTTGTTTATTTCACAATTTTCAGTGGTGAAACCCGCGTTCCTACCCGCGCTCGCCCCCGACCCGCACACATAGCCGCGAGCGCTTTTACGAGCACACATGCATGAGTGTCGCTTCTTTTCGCGTAGTGTATATTTTCTTTGACAGGGTGTAAAAAAACACCCTAGTAATACTTAAGGGGGTGCTTCAGACCATCAAACTGAACAACTTTCACTATGGAGCCAACACTGAGAATAAATAAAAAAAATCAGCTCATACATTTGAGTCGAGCCGATACTGCAGTTTTGTATGGGACAGCTGATTTTTATTATATTTTCTCAGTGGCCTCGATTCGGAGTGTACTACGACTAAACTAAACTAAATGTATTCCTGTCACTTTCTAAAATAAGATTAAGAAAAGAGACAGAAAACCAACAGCTGACTTTAGTGCTGTCAAAGTGACGTTAAACGCCCAAAAACGACTTAAATAAGATGGCGTACATTATGATGGCATCTTATTTTGCGCATTTAACGTCACTTTGACAGCACTAAAGTCAGCTGTTGGTTTTCTGTCTCTTTTCTTAATCTTATTTTAGAAAGTGACAGGAATACATTTAGTTTAGTTTAGTCGTGGTACACTCCGAATCGAGGCCAGTGTTGGCTCCATAGTGAAAGTTGTTCAGTTTGATGGTCTGAAGCACCCCCTTAAGTATTACTAGGGTGTTTTGTTATACCCTGTATAATTTGTGCGGACGAAGTCGCAGGTAAACTCTAGTTATAAATAAAACGCATAGTTAACTATTTGTACTGCCTATATTCACCAGCGCACCCTGGGTCTGTACTCTTCACATAGGGCGACTCGCTTTATGCTCTCGTAGCCTAGTATGATGGTAAAAGAGAAGCACGCGGATTGCACCAGCCTGGCTGACAATCCTTTCATATAGAGTCCTAGAAGCCCTTCCTCGATCCAGAGGTCCTTGAATACTTTCTTCATTGTTCCTACACCTTCCACCTGTGAAAAACAACGTTTTATTTTAAAAACTTGAGAAAATATTTTTAGACTCCCATTTTCATAAGATTTAAATTGAAACTATATGGTAGAAATTTTTATTTTTATTTTATTCACCCTTCCAAAATAAAGTTTTTAGGGTTCCGTACCCAAAGGGTGAAAACGGGACCTATTACTAAGCCTACGTTGTCCGTCCGTCCGTCCGTCCGTCCGTCTGTCCTACCTATTTAGGGCTGTAACTTTTGAACCGTAATAGCTAAATAGTTGAAATTTTCTCTGATTATGTGTTATTACGGCGGATTTGTTAACAAATAATAAAAATGTCAAAAGGTTAAAAATTAAGGGGGGTTCTCAAGAAGAAACTAGTTTTTATCAAAGTTTTTTCTTCACGCTCTATCGTAAAAACGGTAATACATACAAGCGTCAAACTTAGTGTGATTATAGAGCAAACTCTACAAAATAACAACAAATACTAAAAACCGGCCAAGTGTGAGTCGGTCTCGGGCTAAAGGTCCCGGACAAAAAAAGTTTTTTTTCTAAGTTAATAATGTTGTGTTCTGTGGTGGTGTGGCACGGAACCCTCGGTGCGCGAGTAGCCCGACTCGCACTTGACCGGTTTTATTTGACTTCTCTGAAGTTTTAGCTTCCTATGTCTTACAGCACGCATGTCTAACTTGCGCACCGCAGTGCGTTTTTTTGCGAACCTATCCAATTTTATGAATAGGTTCCTAATGCGGCCCACAAGCGTGCAGAACTAACGTAGGTACTCATATTATCTAGGTACCACCTCTGTATTGAATCATGATGTGAAAAATTTCGAACTCGCTTCGCTCGCTCACTTTCTGTATAATTATGGTATGTAGCGTTTTTTATAAGGGTCCTGAAAATGTTGCCCTTGTAATATAAGTAGATACCGTCCTGGAGTGCGATTTTTGAATCTCATTCGGTGAGTTCAGCAGTTGTAAATGTCAAAATAACTTTGGAGATATGCATCTTTCTAATTCTGATTTGACTTTCAAAAATCATACTTCAGGAGTGCGATTTTTGAAAGTCAAATCAGAAATAGAAAGATGCGTATCTCCGTAGTTATTTTGACATTTACAACGGCTGAACTCACAGAATGAGTTTCAAAAAGCGCACTCCTTCTACGATAGATGCAATGAGTTTCATTTATTTATGTTCTTTGCGGCCCACTGGTTCTACTATCGTTATGCATTTGGCCCACAAGTGACTTTGAGTTTGACATGCCTGTCTTAGTCTCTGAGAAAAATGGCTGTGACAGACGGACAGATGGACAGACACCGAGATGATCCCATAAGTGAACCGCTTTGCCAATTTTGGTACGGAACACTAAAAGATTAAGTTATATGGGTTGGTTAGTATGTTGGTTGTGAACCCGCCCAGGGTCCCCGCACTGTATCATATCAACCTGTAGTCTGGCGCGCATTAAATCCAGGGGGTTGGTTAGTATGGTGGTTGCGAACCCGCCCAGGGTTGCACTATATCATATCTACCTGCAGCCTGGCGCGCACTATATCCAGTGGGTTGGTTAGTATGGTGGTTGTGAACCCGCCCAGGGTTGCACTGTATCATATCTACCTGTAGCCTGGCGCGCACTATATCCAGCGGGTTGGTTAGTATGGTGGTTGTGAACCCGCCCAGGGTCGCACTGTATCATATCTACCTGTAGCCTGGCGCGCACTATGTCCAGCGGGTTGGTTAGTATGGTGGTTGTGAACCCGCCCAGGGTTGCAATGTATCATATCTACCTGTAGCCTGGCGCGCACTATGTCCAGCGGGTTGGTTAGTATGGTGGTTGTGAACCCGCCCAGGGTTGCACTGTATCATATCTACCTGTAGCCTGGCGCGCACTATGTCCAGCGGGTTGGTTAGTATGGTGGTTGTGAACCCGCCCAGGGATGCAATGTATCATATCTACCTGTAGCCTGGCGCGCACTATGTCCAGCGGGTTGGTTAGTATGGTGGTTGTGAACCCGCCCAGGGTTGCACTGTATCATATCTACCTGTAGCCTGGCGCGCACTATGTCCAGCGGGTTGGTTAGTATGGTGGTTGTGAACCCGCCCAGGGTTGCACTGTATCATATCTACCTGTAGCCTGGCGCGCACTATGTCCAGCGGGTTGGTTAGTATGGTGGTTGTGAACCCGCCTAAGGTCCCCGCAGCGCACTGTATCATGAGTAGCGACACCCACGACGGACTTATTTTTAGCAGCTCATCTGAAATCAATGGAATATTCATCGGTGGGTCGGTTGGTGGTCAACCTTGGGGTATGTATATGTGTATAAGGTTTAACAAAATAAGCTGAAAAAATTTTAAGATTATGCTCAGACCATCAAACTGAACAACTTTCTCTATGGGACCAATATCGAAATCGCGAAAAAAATCTGGTGCCCCATACATTTGACTCAAGTTATGTTTGCAGTTTTGTATGGGACAGCAATTTTTTTTTCGTCATTTTGATATTGGTCTCATAGAAAAAGTTAAATTTAAATCAATCCTTTATTGATACTAGGGTATGCCTCCGTGGTCTAATGGTTAAGAGATTCCCACGGGGGACACTTAGTGATATGTCACTTTGTGCGTTTTTCCCCAGTTGGTTAGGGCATTGCAGGCTGAATCACCTGATTGTCTGAAAAGAAAAATGATTCCGTGCTTCGGATGGCACGTTAAACCGTTGGTCCCGGCTACTGTCCCTGGTGGTAGTAGTCGTTACATAAAAACCACGTCAGAGGCCGTAAGGCGGTCTGAAAAAACTCTGACACCAGGGCTCTGCCCACACGATAAGAAGAAGACTAGGGTATTTTGTTACACCCAACCTAGGGTATTGTAATCTTAGGGTCGATTCAGACCTCGGATCGCGTGCCGCGGCACCGAACCAATGCGAAGGCAGTCGATAGCATTTCAACGGAGCCGGTTATATGTCGCGGAATGCGAACGGAGACGAAATGCATAAGTTGCATGCAAATATGAACTGTAATTCCTGTTTACACATTTCAAAATCCTTTGCAGCATAAAAAAATGCTCACGACTATATTCCGCGAGGGGTTACATCAGAACTCGGTAACGGTATTTCAGAGGTTAAGAGGGCTATTACAAGCTCAGTGTCACAATAAAAAAGATTTCTCAATAAAGAAAGCCTACATTAAAAAAGTGCTCAACATATAAACTACAAAAGCCGTCAAGCGATTTTCATAGAATACTTTTATAGGTTTTTTAAAGGTTTACACACAAATTTTGAAAAAAGAAAAAAAACGGCCGCTTTTCTTTTTATTCGAAATGATCTAAAAGTGGAATGTTTAGAAACTATAAAAGTATTGTATAACAATGGGTTGAAGGCTTTTGTAGATTATCTGTTGAGCACTTTTTTAATTTAGGCTTTCTATGTTGAGAAATCTTTTTTATCGTGACGAGGGCGCCACTGAGCTTGTAAAAGCCCTCTTAACACATTCGAGGACAGTGACCGGCTATAGCAGTGATAACAATAAAAGTTCCATTGTGTTTCGTTCACTGTCCGCGAATGAGTGTTAAATAGTATTCAGTATGTAAATTACCTTGATAGGTGGTGTACCAATGAGTTTTTCGGAATTTATGTACGATTTGTAATTTGTAACACCACCGGCTTTTCGGTGAAGGAAAACATCGTAAGGAAACCTGCATGCTTCAATTTTCGAGACATGTTTTCCCTACTGTCCATTAATAAGTGGCGACGGGCTCACTCCCCGTCACACTGGACAGAGTTTCGGTACTACTAGTGAAACGTGGATGTTCTGAAGTATCAGAATATCTCTGACTACCCCCTCGGGGAATATAGTCGTGAGCATATGCAGTACTATCAGTTTAAAATAACAATGTGCATGACCTCGCTTGCAAATGGGACGTCACTCAATCACAAGAAGTTCACTCGAGACATATTCGAGTTCACACTTCACTCGAGTTATTTTTTCCTTTGCATAGAGTCTACATTCCTTTCTCAACTGAGTGAAGTTAACCAACGGCCCCTCAAGGTCATGCACATTGTTATTTTAAACTGATAGTTGCTACGGTCCAAAAAGCGCAAATATGCGCTATCGGTAGAGATAGCATGCACACAATCGGTTCATAATGCGCGAATGTGCGGATACGTTTGCTGTCTGACGTCATCAGTGACGTCATTAATTTGCGCTTACGCCGCACACGAAAAATAGGTAGTGCAGCATATACATGTCAAATTGACAGCTGGTTCAAATTGTACAAATTGTTTAGCAGTGTATTCGTACTTAATAATTTGGACCGACCGGTAAAGCGTGTGCACAGCGTTTGCACTATTGGCATATTCGAACCGTAGCAAGTATGTAAGATACCTTGATAGGTGGTGTAGAGTGCCCACCAGAGGGCGCTGTTGGGCACGTAGGCGGCCAGCGAGGCGCAGTACCCCCGGTAGTACCCCAGCACCCCGTGCAGCCTGTACACCCTGGTCGCAACCTCCCTGGCTAGATCCACCTTCGACAGCTTCTTGTCGAGGTCCAAGCCTAGGGGGTTCATTTTCTGCAACGATTTGTTTTGTCACAAATATTTTCAATAACTGGCCAAGTGCGTGTCGGACCACGCGCAGAATAGGGTTCCGAAGTTGCCCGTCACAATATAATATGGACTTAGAAGGAGGCTTTTTGTTTTATACTTAACGGCAAATAAAGTCTAAAAAGTACATTTTATAAGTTGATCGACTATTACTCGTAAACTTGTAAAGCCTACTTAGAGGTGATAGTTTTCCTTTTAATTTCGTTACCTATATATAACGTGTTAATAAATTAACGCAAAACCTCATACACCCCAACTGATTTATAACAAAATAATTAGATTGAAACAATAATTTCATTATTTTGATAGTTAAAATTTAAAGTTATTCGCATTTTAAGTTTTGAGGCAAAAATGATTTGTTATCATTTCAGCACTAAAAGAAAGCGCTAACATACTCATGGATACATTTTTATTATCTTGTTTTGGTAGTAAGTAGGGTGAGTGTGGCCGTGCGGTGGGTTGACGTCGGGTTCCGAAAATTTTAAATTTTGCAAACAAATTATATTTAATACTTTGAAAAAAATTACCTATGTCGAAACCATGATAATTCTATTCTGCTCTCAATCAAGAAACAAACTACTTTCTAGTTTTGCGTTAATTCATTAACACGTTGTATATACTACTGCCATGAATTTTTTCACATATCCAGAAACAACCGTTTAGCTGGCAGAGGGGGGGGGGGGGGGGGCGGGGGGGGAGGGGGGACGACGACTTCACTTTAACAAAATTGCCATTGAAGAGTTCCATAATCTACCTCCTGGCTCCATCTTACAAGGCTTAGTAATAGGCTCCCGTTTTCACACTTTGGATACGGAACCCTAAAAATGACGTCGGAAAGCTATCCATGTTAGCCCAGTCATTTTACGGAGTTTTGTTAGGAGAGGTGGGGAGTAATTATTAATTGGACTTTTAAACCGTAAGCGGCACCATTTAGTGATAAAAAGACTATCTGAAGACATATTTTAAAAAAATCGCTACGCAACATAGAAATCAAAATTGTGAGTCCCAGAAGGCTTTTAAAATAATATAACTGTTTTGCATTACAACAAAACAGATATTATGAGTGAGAGAATACATGCAGCATTGATTGAAGAAGCATCCATAGATTCTACCTTAAATTAGGCTAAATAAACGAACTTACCATCAACTCTCTATACTTTCCTCTATATCTGTCTCTTTCACTCTGCTAGATTGGCGCCTCGAATCTGACAAGGCGCGCTCATTTGACGTTTACTTCATAGTCTTCATCAATCACCAGCAAGCACCTTGCTGCAATGCTGCATGTATTCTCTCACTCATAATATCTGTTTTGTTGTAATGCAAAACAGTTATATTATAAGTTATTCGAATACATGCAGCATTGATTGAAGACCTGTTTGCTATCTGCTGGTGAAAGAGTACAAACGCTATGTGAAAATAAATGAAAATGTGTATGTCATAAAGCCATCATCATCAACAATGGGTACATTAACACAAGTCCTGTATAAAAAGGAAAAATACACCATAAAATAAATTTCATAATAGTAATAGAACATAATAGTCTTAATAATGACTAAATGTTGTCTCACTCAATGTAACTAGGTATTTAAAATCAACAGATTGCTGTTGAAAGAGAAAAACAATTTAAGATTAAATTTCTACACCAGTTGAGGCATAATCTTAACCATCATACAGAAACAATCCTCAGAGATCATTACAGTTACATTACATTTGAAGTCGACACGATAGGCAAACAAGCATTACAGTTAATTCAAACCACTGAACTTATTAGGTAGATGTATGAAAAATTATTTAAAGTAGGTCCTCATTCTTAACAGTATTATACGGTACTGTTTATCTGAGAACAATACAATTTCCGAAATAAAATTTACCAGTAAGCTTTTTTTCATGATTCTCTCCATGGACCGTTTTGAGTTCTGATAGCTGGTCTAATAACATAAGATATTATTAGATATTAGATAAGAAAAAGATTAATTACATCATTCTCAAAACAACTCTTCTCATTGACCCAAGCTTCATTACATGTTGTACTGAGCATAAGGACTCCACAGTATGTTGTTGCTCATTAGCTAGTCAGCTGGATTGTTAACATTTTCTGTGTCTGGAGCTGAAGTTGGGTTATTATATTTATTTATAATTATTAGGTTTATCTCACCACTACACTACTCTACCTGGTACTCTCGGATCTATCAATATCTGCATTGGGTTAATTTTCTAGCCAATAAAATACACACACAGTGTGACATATTGGCATCCTTCTCTCCTGGTATTTAGCTAACAGGATATTTTGTAATTTTATAATGGTCCAGCTGCACGGCAGGTAAAACCTACTGACCTATGGCAGAGTATTCTCTGAGATGTCCATAAAATTCTGCCCACATATCCCATATGGAGCTCTAGAATCTACACCAAACGAAGTTACTCAGTTACTCAGACCCTATTTTATAATGTAGTGTCTGGTAGATGTCTTATCGCAGGTTGTTAGGACCGATTCTCTTTAGTAGGAGTTCCTTTCGTTTAATGACCAGTCAGTACACTGCCTGATTAGCCTCCCCCCCTCCTTTTTTAGGGCTAAGGGTTTTAGTTTCTCCACCCATGGTGGGCTCCTGCTCAAGTCCTTACCCCAAGAACTGAACAGAATGTAAATTGTCATTTGGCAGCACTTGTGTGTCCAAGTTGTGGTACTATCAAAATGTATTGTGCCATGTGAAGTGAAGGTGGTACAGTTATTGTGGATCTATATTGAGTGGTGGGAGAGACCGCCCATGCCAACCCGAAGATCCAATGTGAAATGAATGCCTCGCAATATTCGCAATAGATTGTTGGACCATCTCTGAAATCCCAACCTTCACAACTATCTATGATTGTCTTTTCCTAGAAGTGAACAAAGCAACTAAATCAAAGTCAACGGTCTAAACGACCGGGGGGGTGATGAACTGATGATTGATGAGTGCCCATCCAGCAATGGATTCTAGATAATCGGTTGGTATTACTAAGGCAGTCAGCAACGCTGATATGTATATGCCCCTGATCTATGTTCGACCTCCGTGGCCGGGGGCGGCGACGAGTGCCATTCCGGCCCTGCATCCTAGATAAGAGGTCGGTAATGCTACTCCATATACCCCATGTTCTGAATGCGACCTCCGAGGCCGGGGGCGACAAGTGCTATTCCAGCACTGGGTTCTAGATAAGAGGTCGTTAATGCCACTGGGTATGCCCCTTGTACTAAATGCGACCTCCGAGGCCGGGGGCGACGAGTGCCATTCCGGCACTGGGTTATAGATAAGAGGTTGGTAATGCCACTGGGTATGCCCCATGTACTGAATGCGACCTCCGAGGCCGGGGGCGACAAGTGCTATTCCAGCACTGGGTTCTAAATAACAGGTTGGTAATGCCACTGGGTATGCCCCATGTACTGAATGCGACCTCCGAGGCCGGGGGCGACGAGTGCCATTCAGGCACTGGGTTCTATATATAAGACGTTGGTAATGCCAAGTATTGTATATGCCCTATTATCTATATTCGACCTCCGCGGTCGAGGGCAGCGACGAGCACCCTTCAGGCACTGCATCCTAGATAACTGGTCGGTAATGCCATTGCACATGCACCATGTTATGTACGACCTCCGCGGCCGGGTGCGACGAGTGCCATTCCGGCACTGGGTTCTAGATGGACAGTCAGTAAAGCTATTGTATATGCCCTATGATCTATATTCGACCTCCGAGGTCGTGGGCGTTGACGGGCGCAAAAGCACTGCGTTAGATAATCAGTCGGTAATGCCATGCATGAACCCCATGTTCTGTCTATGACCTCCGATGTCGGGGGCAAAAAGTACCATGCCATTCCGACACTGGGAACAAGATTTGATACATATTTGTACCTGAAGTGAGCACCCCAGACCACATCCGATGTGTCTGATTCAAATATGCTTCACCTTATGTGCAGAACCACCGAACTGTGGTATAATGGCCTTCCGCCATCAGGAAAATTCCTGCTGCACAGGGACAGAGAACTGATACTGTTGACATTGCAATAATCGCTATCTGGTTATATTGGCAAAGCCTAGGAGAGCTAACTAGCACTAGGTTCTATTATCTGTAGATAACTAGCGCATGCTATTGTAGCTCATGGTATTGTTATACAATACAAAACGGTTCAAATACTACAGGTCCAGACTAAGTGCAAGCGCAGCTTAGTATTGATATGCCAGTATTGTTAACTTAAACTCAGTATGGTTGTGTGACCAGGAAGAAAATGTCTACATAAATCAAGACATCCAATCACTGTGGGCCAAAGGAACTCTTTGAGTCTAATACGATAAAACTGCAAAAGACCAGAGGGCCTAAAAGGAAGGCTGGCTGCAGTACCCGATCATAATTATAAGACAGCAATCAAAAAAGATTTTGTCCTTCCGTACTCTTTATCAAGAACATCTTGAAAAAAGGGAAACAAATTCGGTAGGCACATCTAGTTTTCTTCTTTAAGTTTTTAACCATCTTTGACACATAAAATTCTTGCAAAGGAAGGTGGCAATGGTGGCATAGGTTTGTGATCATATTTATACCTACATAAGTCTGTTTTATGTCAAACTCCTTTTAATCTTTAATGTATATATTCTACAGGTATGCCTAACATTGCAAATATGGGTGATATTTCACCCCCCATTCCGGGGAACTTTGGTAAACCTATTTGTTTCTAACTGTAAGTATGTATGTAATAAGACTTATAAGGTATAACGCACTTTAATTGACTAGAGACACTTAATGATTTAAAATGTAACAGGTAGAATGCCACTCGGCTGAATAAGTGTTCAATGCTCAATGGGGTTGTCTAAGGGTTGTTTCACACATACCGCAACCACATCACGTGAGCGGGCACATATTTTGTATTGAAAATGAACTGTAGAATTTACACGGTACCACATTCTGGTATCATTACTGACCACATGGGTTATATCGACCACATCACAACCACAACACCACCACCAGCGACACCGCACACTAGGTAGCGGCTGGCCACATTGCAGACACAACGTTGCATTAACATAACGACAGTGCGCACACACCTATGCCAGAGTCAATCTGTCTGTCTGCACACGAAGTAACCACCTCGCAATTACTAGTGACAACGCAACCACATCGATATTTTGTTGGTACGCAACACAACTGCAAAAACTGCAGCGACACTTTTCACAAAACCACTGCTTGACCACTTTCTCTTCTTTCAGGGGGTGGGTATAACATTCTTTTGATCAATATTAGAACGTAAATCACCTAGTATAGGTGAGCTTAAGATTATAGGTGTCACAGAGACTAAATATTGGTTCAGATATCAAATCTGTTGTTTGTTCCTAGGAACAATAGTATACATGTTCTGAGTGTTCTGTTTAGCCATAAATAGCCGAAATACAAAGGATCATACCTACTAGATCCTGAAAAATAGGTAGTTAACTTGGCTAAGGTGTCAGCACAGATATGAATCATAAAATTGTTGGGAAGCAATTAAAGAAGCCATCCTCCACTTGATTGAAAGATGTAGAGGTAACTCACCCCTGTCCTGTAGGGTTAAGAGCGTCAAAAGACCCTTCGAAGAGGCCGCTCTTTATCCAAAGCAGCGGCATTAAAGAGGTGACGTTCATTAGTGCTTCTACTTATTTTCTGCACACCGTGAGGGCACCTCTTTGACAAAACACGCACAGAACACTCACAAAACAACCTTTCCGTGTAATTTACACAGTAAAACATTGCAATTTCACTGTTTTAAACAAGTTTTAAAGTTAAGAAAAAATTTTGCAAGCTTCGGCGGCAAAATCTATAAACGCTATGAAGTAAACGTCAAATGAGCGCGCCTTGTCAGATTCGAGGCGCCAATCTAGCAGAGTGAAAGAGACAGATATAGAGGAAAGTATAGAGAGTTGATGGTAAGTTCGTTTATTTAGCCTAATTTAAGGTAGAATCTATGGATGCTTCTTCAATCAATGCTGCATGTATTCGAATAACTTATAATAATACAATACCGATGCACTCATTCGAATTAGATTTAACAATATAAATTATTTTTGAGCAATAAAATAGGCATTGATATTTAAAAAATTAGGTTTTTATTGACTCAATACTATACCGAAAAATAATATCAATAGGGATGATGACAATTTTTATTTTATTTCTTTTTTAAAAACTGTTTGATATCTTAAACACTAAAGTGAAACAGATTTTTTAATATCTTCAAAAATTACCGAAATATAAGTGTTTAAAATTTACGGTTAGAGCGAGAGGCGAAGGGAGTGACGTCATACCCTCGTATTTTAATACAAATAATAACGAAGTCTCATAGTGTCATCTGTTTTGCATGAAAGAGATAGAAGACGATAAAAAACGCTTATAACTTTTTTGTTTTCTGTTTGATTGTAATTTCGTTTTAACATTTTGTTAATGAATTAAGCCTTTTTTTAGAATTCGTTATAAGATATGAATTTCCAGGATCAGTTATCATCTCTATTATGAATTAGTCCCGGCTCAAACCGTAAAATGACTGGGCTAATGTGATATTATTTTGATTAAAAAAATTTGAGTTTGACAAGTCTAGTTACTCGGCCCAGGTTCACAGATGGCGCTCATGGGATGAAGCTAGATTACTTACAGGGTTCCTGATGCCACCGGGGCGCCCTTTGACGAGCCCTAACACCATCAGGTGCTGACTCAGCACGTCGAACGGCACGATTATTGTCTGTCCCACGATCGACGCACAACCACCGCCTACGAACGACTGCAAAATAAAGTTTCTAACATTAGCACAGAATAGGTAATAGTATATAGTTCTACATACAGAACGGCCACTCCTCGCCCCCCTCTGACTTCAGTTACCTCACCTCCACTCACACTATTTGTGGTAACTTGAGGGAAGCCGAGCAAGGGAAGGCAGTCAGGCGCGCACACCCGTTGGATTTGACTACATAAAATATATTTTATTTTCCTCCTTACTGTAAAAATTAACGTTGGAAAATAACGCTAAATTCACATTTTCTGTGATTCTTTAGCTTAAAAACTATTTTTAATAACAGAATGAACCATAAAAAGTAACGAAATGTATAATGTAGTTCATACGATGCGTGAAGTCAACCCTACACATATGTCATGCACAATTTTCGCAAAGTGCGCATGTGCAAACGTCATCATGTCAAATCTAAAACGTTGTTTGAAGTGCCGGACCTGTGACATTAGTACGTAGACGCTAATTTATAGGCATCGTCGCCAAGGTGCTCCAAAGGTTTAGGTAGGTACCTACTAATGGTGTTTTTCTTGTTTCTAGCATTGCATTTCTGCCAATGTCGAGTGAGTTTAGGGAATATGTATGGCAACACAGAAAAAAAAAAACCTCGGTTTTGGCTAAACTGAAACCCGGTTTTGGAAATTGTCGTCAAAACCGGTTTAACCCGTTTTTTTTTTCGATTTTAGTGAAACCGGTTTTGTGTTAAGGCACCGATTAAGGCAGAGGAAGACCTATAGACAGAGTTATCTAGCCCAAGTGAAGGAAAAGGTTGATGTCGTGTCGTATCAAGAATTAGCGGAAAAGAGACAAAATAATATTGCAGTCGATGACTTTTACGTTCGCATCTACAGGGTGAAATCGAAGACATTCGACAAATTTTGGTGGCGAGTTGTACTCCTGATTTAGATCTTATATTGCAGGGTTTTCTTGAAATCTAAATTATGAAAATAAAAGACATTTTAAGCATGCCAAAACATTCAGAAGGGGTTCATAATAAACGCTCTGTGTCATACACACTTTAAATAAAAAAAATGTTTTTTAAATTAAAATTAAATAATTCCTTAAATAAACATTTTCTCATTCGAACTGTACATTTCCACCGGCCGGCGGCCCGGTCAACGTCCATCCCCTCGCAGGCGGAGCACCCCCGCACAACTCTAGCGAGCGCATCCCCACCGCTCGGCAAGGTCGCACGCGCTTCCCGCAAACAAAACAAAAACAGTTTCCGTTTGAACGCGATCTGATTAAGAGGTTACCGCGCTCTGTAATCAATCAGTGCCCGCTTACGTATCGGAACTTGGATTTCAGTGCAGTGTCGTATTAGGTTCAACCTGAATTTGTAAAAAAAAGTCGTACACAAATCTGCAGTTTTTTGGATATGGTGATAATTTATTAGTGAGAAACACGGAGGCTTCGTGAAACGCAAAGACGCTATCGCGAGATGCACCCTGCTTCTCAAGTATCATCCCTGGATAGAATTTTACGGTCTACTCAGAATTTGATAGATTTCCGACAACTTAATGTACCAGTGCGGCGCATTTTTCCAAAGGGACGTTCGCGCAGTTTCGAACG
The DNA here is from genome assembly GCA_922987775.1 of Agonopterix subpropinquella. Lineage (NCBI taxonomy): Eukaryota > Metazoa > Arthropoda > Insecta > Lepidoptera > Depressariidae > Agonopterix > Agonopterix subpropinquella. The sequence continues at coordinate 8,086,981 of OV277718.1, read as the reverse complement.
GTGAGTTTAATGACCGTTGGATAGGGCGAAGTGGGATGATCAGCTGGCCGCCGCGATCTCCGGATCTAACACCTTATTTGTGGGGGGAAATTAAAAGATGTGTGTATGAAACTGAATCGACCACAGTGAGTGAACTGAGAGAAAAAAATGTCAGTGCATTTGAAGCTGTAAATCACAACCAGCGCCGTGTCGGGCTCAATTTGTGCATACGAAATGGAGGTGGTCACTTTGAACATCTAAAACAGAACAGTTAAAATAAGGTAAGGACATTTTCTTTTAGTACTTAACGGACAATGGTATACCTACCATTGATTCTTATACCATAAAAATATCGTGCTTTAAATGCTTAAATTCGCCAAAACTCAACAGATGGCGCTATTGTTTCGTACCGCTCACTCTCGCTCGCCGCGTATCGGCCGCGCATCTGTACAGTCAGTCACAAATTAAATCAGCCACAATTAATAATTACGATATTTTAAAATCTCGGACGTTATTTAATTTGGTCTAAATCTATTTTTAAAACCAGCCATATCTCGAGTATAACACTCTCTTAAATTTTGTCGATTGATTTCAATTTCACCCTGTATAAGAATATTAATTTGTTTTATTGGAGTCGGTATCAAGCCAAGCCAAAAAATTAGTGCAAGCCCAGTTGCGAATCGTACCGGCTTGGCTTGACTCCGATGAAACAAATTAATATTCTTATAGATGGCAACGTAAAAGTCATCGACTGCAATATTATTTTGTACTTTTATAGTTTTGAAGTCGGTTTTAATTTTTTGTAAAAAATTTTTAAAGTCAGTATATATTGTTGGACCAGAAGAACACTGGAGTGGAGGCCCAGAGAAACCACGCGAGGTAGAGGCCGCCCACCAGAAAGATGGGTCAATGACATTAGGAAGCACGCGGGTCCGAACTGGATGCAGAGGGCAAGGGACAGAACGTCATGGAGAAATATGGAGGAGGCCTATGTCCGAAGACGGACTGAACAAGGGCTGTGATGGATGATGGATGGATGGATATTGTATGCATTAGCTTAAACCATTTAAATATGGACGAGTTACGCGTGTAATTCTACTAACAAACTTTTCTGTCACTTTTTGCGGGAGGCGAGGTAACATAAAATACGCAACTTTGGATTTTATTCCGTTGCTTTAGAGTCTAATGTTGAATGTCAAAAATCATGACAAATAGTCTCGTGTGAACCCCAAACAAGACTATCACCATCATCATCATCATCACAGCTGATGGACGTCCACTGCTGGACGTAGGCCTCCCCTAAGGATCGCCACAACGACCGGTCCTGCAGTGCCCTCATCCAAAGGGTTCCCGCCGCCTTCTCCAGGTCGTCGGTCCACCGTGTGAGGGGCCTACCCACGCTGCGCTTTCCGGTACGCGGTCGCCACTCGAGAACTTTTCGGCCCCATCGGCCATCGGTTCTGCGAGCAATGTGCCCCGCCCACTGCCACTTAAGGCCTCATAAAAAGGCTGAAAGTCACCCAAAGGGCAATGGAGAGGGCTATGCTCGGAGTTTCCCTGCGAGATCGAATCAGAAATGAAGAGATCCGCAGAAGAACCAGAGTAACTGACATAGCCCAAAGAATAGCTAAACATGACTAGTTGCTCCGCAATTATAGGCTGTCTCGTTTAGTAATAAGGTATAATGTTACATGATTATTTGGTCTTGTGCCTTGGCAGAGGGGAACTCAAACGTAAGGCAGGTCCCTATTTAAATGGTCTAAGGCATTAGTTTAATAATAGCTTTTCCAGGGATATTTTCTAGATGGCGCCACAGTATAAGAAAGAATATGATACTACATACATTAAGGACACTCCCTGCCCCAATTTTTACCTCACATCAAATTTTGGTATATTTTTCATGTTTTTCAAAGATTCTTATTTATTTAATTTACGTACCTTAACTTTAGGGCTGACGTCATATTTGCCAAGCTCGTGCCGCACGCCCTCGTACGTCGAGATGTAGAAAATGCCTGATATGATCTGAAACTGTGAGATAAATTAAAGTATTAGGAACTGGCCTCGATTCGGAGTGTACCACGATTAAACTAAACTAAATGTATTCCTGTCACTTTCTAAAATAAGATTAAGAAAAGAGACAGAAAACCAACAGCTGACTTTAGTGCTGTCAAAGTGACGTTAAACGCCCAAAAACGACTTAAATAAGATGGCGTACATTATGATGGCATCTTATTTTGCGCATTTAACGTCACTTTGACAGCACTAAAGTCAGCTGTTGGTTTTCTGTCTCTTTTCTTAATCTTATTTTACAAAGTGACAGGAATACATTTAGTTTAGTTTAGTCGTGGTACACTCCGAATCGAGGCCACTGAAGACCTGACAATATTTTAGGGTAATTGTATCCCTGATACTAAACAACTTTCCCTAAGAAACCTATAGGAAATACAAACCGGTCAAGTGTGTCGGGCTTGCGCTAGTATCCCGGAGATTTTTTTTTCGATAATACTGAATGGTAGTACGAAACCCTCCGTTCGCGAGTCCGACTCGCACTTGGCCTCCACACCTCGCACTCCACCACTTCACCCTTCACCATTTCTACTGAATATACCATCATTTGAAAGGTAATTAATTATAGCAGTGATTCTACCCGATGGATTTTACCCCAAACACCCAAGAGAAAAGATATTGATGAAAAATGCGTTTTTTTGCGATCTTGCTTTCAATTGAAGCGGGATGGCTAATTGCAAAAGTTTGCTTGGTAGAAAAAGAGTCTTGCTCTAGGGACACCTAGCTTTAAGTTGATAATAGTGGAGACATTATACAGGGTGAAATTGATATCATTAGCATCCTTTTAAACTAAGAGTCTACCCATCAAACTGAACAACTTTTACTATGGGAGCAACCAAATCGGAGCAAGAAAAAAATCAGCTGTTGCATACATTTGAGTCGACTAGGCATTCCAGTTTAGTATGGAACAGCTGATTTTTTTTTTGCTCCTATCTGTTTGCCCCCATAGTAAAAGTTGTTCAGTTTGATGAGTAGACTCTTAGTTTAAAAGGATGCTAATGATATCAATTTCACCCTGTAGAAGATAGATTAAATACTTACGCTGGAGAGCCAGAATCCCCTATAAAGGCCGGATACGCCCTCGTTCCTGTATATCTTGGTGATAGCGTCCGTGACACCGCTGTAGGCCTCCTTCTTGCGCTGGACCTGGATCTGGGTCTTCACTAACGTCAACGGGTACAAAGCACAACGCACTGCAACAAAACACTTACATAAACAACAACAAAAACTTACAGTCTGTCTATAAAGTAGTGACAAGAATGTTTGAGGAACTATAAGGTCGACCAGAATCTCATGAAATGAAAGAAAGTTAAAAAAATATAGATTTTTACATGGCAATGTCAAACTGTCATCAAGTAGGCCCTTTGCAAACTGCAACTTTTTGCGGCGACAAAAACGCGCGTTTGTTAATGGGTGCATATTTAAGATCACTTGAACGCCCAAATCATCTGGCCGAACATTTTCATCTTATTTATAAGAAAAGGCATACAATTTTATAGCTGAATTTTATTACGAACATTTTTCTTCGTGGCTGTATGGCGTTTCAGAAGTGCTGCTAAAAGTCGCAGTGTTTAAAGGGCCCTAATCTAATTACCCCAGTGTTGCTTACTCTAAAATTTGATTTCCTCATTTTTCATGAGATTCTGGGCAACCTTTAATAATTTTAGTATGGTGGTGTTACCAGGTTATGCTTGATTTTGACGTACTTGTGTGGAGGCAGCGCCCTCATTTATTGTTACGACTTTATAGACAGACGGTACTACCGTTCGCATTCGGGGTGACCAGGAACATTGAGAAGAATAAATAAATAATCTAAATATACTGAGTGATTTTTGGGTTCCGTAGTCAACAAGGAATCCGTATAGTTTCGCCACTGATGGATCCAGCATCAGTTAATTAGCTACTTGACCCAGTCAATCAATATATTTCACTCCTCCGGACGGAGAGCGTCAACTTTCGTCACCGCTGCGCTAAACGAAGTTGCCGCTGTCCGCCTCCGTCGGGGAGAAAAATAGTGGACTAACCTCGGGCAGAAAATAAGAAAGCGTCAGATCCACATGTTTGTCGACAATTACATGAGATCCGAGACCTTTCTTACTTTCCTGCCCTCGGTGTGTTATGATTATTATTTTACACCAAACACAACAATTTGATTTTATCCCGAAAACGAAACGGATTAAACCATTGAATCATGGAAAACTATGTATATATAGTACATTACTGCAGCGGCCAGCAACAGAGGCATTGATGGACGAACGTGTAAATGTGGGCCGAGGCGAAGCCGAGGCAAACATACGTAAGTCCATCAATGCCTAGTTGTGGCCAAGGCTTGTATAGTACTTTTCTCAAATAATTCGCGGAAATTAAAACTCTTTTCAAAATCAATGACGAACATCGAACAACAATTAGTTTTTTTTAACCGACTTCAAAAAAGGAGGAGGTTTCTCAATTCGACCGTATATATTTTTTTTTTTTTTTTATATGTTTTCGCGGATAACTTCGTCGTTTATGAACCGATTTCAATGATTCTTTTTTTGTTGGAAAGTAGATATCCCAAGTGAGGTCCCATGATAAGGAAACCAGGATCTGATGATGGATCCCAGAGATATCGAGGGGAACCTTCGAAAATCGTAGTGCCGACTAGTGCGTTTGTTAATTTAAAGCACTACTATTAAATCGAACTAATGAATTTGCCACTGAAAATTGTGAAATAAACAAAATTTTAACAAAAAAATTAAAACCGCCTTCAAAAAACTAAAAAGTTAAAAAATAATATTGCAGCCGATGACTTTCCCGTTCGCATCATAAGAACATTAATTTGTTTTATAGAAGTCGGTGTCAAGCCAAGCCAAAAAATGCAAGCCCTGTCGCGAATCGTACCGGCTTGACAGCGACTTCAATAAAACAAATTAATGTTCTTATGATGCGAACGGGAAAGTCATCGGCTGCAATATTATTTTTTAACTTTTTAGTTTTTTGAAGGCGGTTTTAATTTTTTCAATAAACAGCTTTCTATTTGCAAGCCAGTTCGAAATTTAAATAAAACCTTTGATAAGTTACCTCCTTGGTCGCCATGTTTCGGAGAAAAAGATCGTTCCATTTTTAAATTACACGACAGATATGAGTTTAGTATGTAATTTATTTGGTCGCTAAACACGACAGATATGGATTTTCATACAACATTGCCGGCCGCTGCGCGCATGTATTTGGCCAGTACTGCAATTTCGATTTATCTCGAAGAAGGTTGTCAAAATAATGCTCACATTTCCAAGCATGTTTGAGAAAAGTACTTATATTATAAGTTAACTGTTAAGTATAGGCAGAGAGAGCACCGTCGGTAATGAAAAATCATCGAGTACCAGCATGAAACAAATAAGAATATTTTTGCGATAGCTAAGTAGTGGTAGGTAGATCGTAGAGTTTTAGCCGCATCTTCTATAGAGCGAGCGACAACACGTTCCGAGATGCAGTGGTAGACAAAAAATACATCACTGATCGCTGAAAAGTTTCTGTACACGCGGCGGTACATCAAGCTACGCAAAACCAAAATAAGCTGGCCACGCGTGTAAGTCGAGTAACGTATAACGAATTAACGACGCGCGGCCAGCTTTATGTTGGTTTTGAATAGCTTTATGTATTGCCGTGTGTACATGTACTCGATGACGTAGGGTTACCAGCGTTGTTCTCTCGGTCTAGAATATTGCGTACCTGTAAAGCTGCTCAAAGTATAAAGAGGGTAAAATTTGCTCTTGTCTATCATACTCCATTCGATGGTTGTGATAAGCTGCGGCGGCGGAGTCTCCACCATGGTCGCCATCTTGGATTTGTCGTCCCTTTCCTTCTTACTGTCGCTATCCTTCCCTTCTACTCTAACCGTATTCCATAGACTAAATGACATCAACGTCTTTAGCTTTTTAAAATAAAATATTTACAATATCTTTGGTTAACTTTTTTTACGTAATGGTAAACATTGATTTTGTTTAAAAATAAATAAATATGTTTTAGTTCAAAAAAAACTTTTTGTATTTTGAATACAGATTATAAATGGAATTATTGCTCTTGATTTATTAACGTATAATAGATTATGGAAAAAAATAAAATATATATTTTTTATTTAATATAACAACTGAGACTAGAGATCTCTAAAATTAACTAGAATTTTATAATTTTTTTTTTACTTCTAAGATATTTTGAAATGTTCAAAATATTCTTTGCATATAATTATATTATTGAACGGGTCTTCCATTTTTCTTGGTCAATTTATCATCAGGCCCCTTGACTGATGCTGAAAAAATATAAAAAACGTTGTTAAAGCCATGAAGATAGAAAACGGCAACATCAAATATTTAAATTCTGATATTGTGAATATAATTAAGATTACCAAGTTTATAGGTCATCATGTGACATCGCTCACTAACCGCTTGAATGTAATCCTTTCATTTTAAAATCTCTTACATAGAAAATATTGTTATTCAGACAAATATCTCGAAATGGTTTTCGATTCAACCCTCCCAAAAAAACATGACAGATCAAATTATCTGTCAAGTCTTCCCTCGGGGTGATGAGAATGCTGACGAGCTGGCAAGGGCTGGGTCAGAACGAAAGATGGTTGGCCCAGAACCAAGTGTGGGAATCCCAGCATGCAATATAAGAATGGCCATTAGGGATTGGGCTGATAAAACACACAAGCTGGAGTGGTCTAGCCTTACAGGTCTACAGCACTCCAAGAAATTTATCAGCAATGCGACAACTCGTGTCTCAAAGTTCATACTGAACAACAGCAGGAGCAAGGCTCGTGCCATCGTCGGAGCCCTCACTGGTCACTACGCCACAGGCACGATGATGCACAAGATGAAACTCGCCCTGGATCCCAGCTGCCGAGCGTGCGGAGAGGATGAGGAGACCATGGAGCACATTCTCTGTGACTGTGATGTCTTGGCGGCAAAACGCATGTGCCTCCTCGGTGATGGATATCCAAAACCGGGAGATCTTAGGCTTCTTCCCCTCAATGGTATTGCCTCCTTCATTGACCATGTATTTGAAGGGTGAAGAAAGTAAAAAGTATTGGGGCTAACACAAAAGATCCCACTGGGTCGAAGTGTTGCTGGCTTGCCAGCCCCCACAACAAGATAAGAAGTCTTCCCTCACTCCAAAATATGTAGGTATCATTTCGTATGATTCAATGAACTTGCCTTATCAACTATAAGTCAATGCTATTGTATCATGTCTACGATTTTGTAATTCCCTGATAGTGATGAATGATAACTTACTAGACTGAAGGAAAAACAATTTGGGCATGATAAGATAGTGTAAAAAGTTACTATATTATTATCATTTATTAATTTGACTTGTATTTAATGGGCACATAGTAACTAAATAAACATCTTTTAACTGAATAGTTTGACAGCCCGGTAGCACAGTCGGTTGTGAATCTGCCTGCTGTGCCGAGGGTCGCGGGTTCAAATCCCGTAAGGGACAAATATTTGTATGATGAATATGAATATTTGTACCCGAGTCATGGATGTTTGTATCTATACAGGTTGAAATTGATATCATTAGCATCCTTTAAAACTAAGAGTTTACCCATCAAACTAAACAACTTTTACTAAGGGAGCATACTGATCGGAGCAACAAAAAAATTAGCTGTTCCATACTAAACTGCAATGCCTACGCGACACAAATGTATGGCACAGCAGATATTTTTTTGCTCCGATTGGTTTGCTCCCATAGTAAAAGTTGTTCAGTTTGATGGGTAGACTCTTAGTTTAAAAGGATGTCAATGATATCATTTTCACCCTGTATCTTGGACATTATCACAGAGAATTATACAGGGTGGAAAGTTAAGATGGGACACAAAGGGCAGCTACAGGACGCATTATAGCTACAAGAAAACGTTCATAGGAGACTAACCCTAACTTTTGGAGCATTTGACTTCTGCATTCACAGATTTTGAAAAAAAATTACAGTCGTCGAGAAAAACCTAACCCTATTAGTGATTTTGATATTTCCATACTAAATCGACGGCCCGGTAGCACAGTCGGTAGTGAACCTGCCTGCTGTACCGAGGGTCGCGGGTTCGAATCCCGTAAGGGACAAATATTCGTATGATGAATATGAATATTTGTACCCGAGTCATGGATGTTTGTATCTATAATGTATTGTATATCGTTGTCTAGTCATCATAATACAAGTCCAGGCTAGATTCTGGTACTTTAAATGTGACTAGATAATTTGTGTGACATTGTCCAAGATATTTTTCTATTTATTTATTTATCTTGGACATTATCACAGAGAATATACAGGGTGGAAAGTTAAGATGGGGCACAAAGGGCAGCTACAGGACGCATTATAGCTACAAGAAAACGTTCATAGGAGACTAACCCTAACTTTTGGAGCATTTGACTTATGCATTCAGAGATTTTGAAAAAAATTACAGTCATCGGACTCTTCCAGACCAATAATAATAATAATAATAAAGCTCTATTTATTCCGTAATTTAAAAGTACATTTCAAATGTTTTTTAGTTTTTATTAGTAGTTTACTTATGTTATGTTAGTATAGTTAGTTAAGTATATATGTATTTACTTTTCTATTATATATCTATTACGGATCCCTTCTTTGGGTAAAAGCCTCCTCCATCTCGTTCCATGTTATTCTATTTTGTGCCTTCGTTTTCCAGTTGTCCTCTGCCACCTCTATGATGTCATCAGACCATCTTTTCTTAGGTCTTCCTACCCTTCTCTTTCCTACCGGACCTTGCCACTGAGTGACCCGGAGCGTCCACCTCTTGTCCTTTAGTGTTTGTGATAGTGCCTTCTTCCAGACCAAACTGTATAATAATTCTACTACCTCCTACTACTGTGATATCATTGAAATTCTTTTAACCTAAGAGTCTATCCATTTAACAAAAAATAAAACCAGTCAAGTGCGAGTCGGGTTACAACGAGTGTTCCATACCACACAACCACACAAAATATTTTCTTACAAAAAAGTTTTGTTTTCTACGGGATCTTTAATGCGGGACCGACTCACACTTGGCCGGTTTTTATTATTTTTTGTTATTATACTGTAGAGTTTACTCTTTAATCACACCACATTTAACGCTTGTATGTATTACCGTTTTTACGATAAAGCGAAAAGAAAAAAACATTGGTAAAAACTAGTTTCTTGTATGAGGACCCCTTAATTTTTATCTTTTTGACATTTTTATTATTTGTTGACAAATCAAAAGTTACAGCCCTAAGTAGGTAAGACGGACGGACGGACGGACAATGTAGGCTTAGTAATAGGGTCCCGTTTTCACCCTTTGGGTATGAAACCCTAAAAAATCTGCCGTTTCATACTAAACTGAAATTTTGACTCAACTCGAATGGATGTAACAGCAGATTTCTTTGCTATGATCGGTTTGCTCTCATAGTTAAAGTTGTTCAGTTTGATGGGTAGACTCTTAGATGCTAATGATATCAATTTCACCTGTATAGTTGATGAATACGACGTTGTTGATATATGTAACTATAGTGTACATATTATTTATGTAGTGTTTATGTAAATACTAGATATTTAAATGAGTAATTCTATTCCATTGCCAAGGTAAAGGACATGGTCTCACTGTAATCTGTATTCGTAAGAAATTAGATTAAGAATTACTACAAAGGGATTCGAAAAATAGGTCTTACCTCACACGATGGTGGTTGTCCATCCCTTGCATGGGTTAACAGAGGTAGATAGTAACTTGCAGAGGAAAAAACATAAGTTTTAAAAAACCTTTTATGTAATAATTTACACAATTTCGATGGAATACACACATGGAAAAATAGTCCTACACATCTGTCAGCTGATTGGTCACCCATTTTGAGAACAGATTAAAAATTTTGCGTTTTGTTCTTGTTAGTTAGATGGAATCTTGATGGAATAGAATTTCTGTCTTATTATATGTGGTGCGAACCAAACGGTTTGAACTCAAAATGCTTGTAGTCAAGCTTTAAAATTAAAAGCTTATGTTTTTGTCTATGGTCTACCTTCAAATGCGTTTTTATTGTACATTTTTGGAGCAACTTGATATGTGTGAAAGATTTTCTCATTCCTTTCACAGAGTAATTTCGTAGCTAATCATGAATCTTCCTCTCTCTTTCTATTATAAGGAAGTTTTCTGAGAATGAGACAAGATCATTGCTTGTTGTCATTGTCAAATGTCAATTGTCTTGTCATCCACTTTTGCACTCTATTTACAACTGTTCCGCAAAACTTTATTTTTCTTTCTTTTTCTGAATTAAACTGAATAATGGTAAGTTTGTTTCAATAGTATTATTAACGATTTCATTACTCTTCTATTTAGGTCAAATTAATTTACTAAAACTTCCTTACAGGCGCGTTATTTCAAGGAACAAGACATTGACGGTGAGTGTATCCTCGGTTATCTTATCTATTTAATATTTTCATAGCAAAAATCATCATAATTTCACTCGTAAATGATAAAAGAATCATCACTTAGTAAATACAAACCTATTCTTGATGAATTCAGTGAACATTTACTTACACAAAAGTTATAATTGTAACTACAGTTATTTGACACATATTTCAATGAATTAATTAAACCGTAGACATTCTAACATTCTTGTAACATTAGTAACTGCTAATCTGATTCAGGGAGGAGATAATCATTGATAATGCTACAATTTCATGTTAGTTTTGTCAATAATCTGATTGAATTTTATTGTATATATTTTATTGAATATAGCATATGATCTACATGTATTCTTAGATCAAGTACAGTTTTGGACTCACGTTGCAGGTCCTGTACGGCTAGCATGCCACTCACGTCAAAGCGTTTAAACGAGAAAACTGTCATGCGCACTCTTTTTGGCATATGTTAAATAATAAAGATGGAGGCACGTCTCGATTTTTGTCGTTTTCTCGGGGGTGGCATGCTAGGCCTACGGATCCGAGCACCTGTCTCGCGTACGCTGGTGTTCGCGCGTCGCGTTTTTGTCTGCCACGAGGCTCCGCAATCCTCAGTCTCTTCTTGTTCTTGATCAAAAACAATCCCTGAGATTAGGATAGATTCTCCCATAAACTACTTGACACTGGCGGAAATGCAGTGCTAACGCACAAGCCATTAATGATAAATAAAAAGAAAGTACTGTTTTACTTTAATCTAAGCAATGATATTGATCTATGCATCTAAACTATTATAAAACTGTAACAGAAGTGTGTCTGTAGATTGAAGAAAAAGATTACGATATGGTTTTTAGATGTCTCTGACTCCAAATCAAGCATTTTTAGCTTTTTATCTGTTTGTTTGTTCGAGCACCACACAAAATCTACTGAGCCGATTTTGATGAAACTTTTATTTTTCGAAAGCTTAGGATTTGACTTAAAATATACTGTGCAGACAAAGTCGCGGGTAAAAGCTCGTTTCATATAATTATGATCAGATTATCAAACTGCGCAAATTTCTCTCTAAAAAAACAAAACTGCATAAAAAACTATTATATTAAAGATTATATTAACTGAAAAGAGAAAAACAAGCTCTTGTTGTCACTAATCAGCTAAGTATAACAACTTGTTTCGAGCAAATATAATGCTATTAGGTAGGTATCGCAAACGGGGACAAAGAAGAATTATAATAGGTTTGTCCCCGCCTGCAATACCTACTTAATAACATTCAAATTATATTTGCTCGAACCAAGTTGTTATACTTAGCTGATTAGTAACCTCCTTCTGGCGCAGTCGGGTAAAAATAAATTAGCTCTCTTATACATTTGGGTTTGCAGTTTTGTAATTTCGATGCTATAGTGCAGCGTTTCCCATTAGCCGGGTCGCAGCCCGGTACCGGACCATCAAAATAAAATACCGGGTCGCAACATTCCCGCCTTGTTTTAACAATAATACCAACACTGGTAGCATGCCAACCCGCGATAGCCGTGATACGGCTTTATCACGTCTTTTATCTCGTTCGTTCACGCGCAAAAGAAAGTGATAAAAGATGTGATAAAGCCGTATCACGGCTATCGCGGGTTGGCATGCTACCAGTGCTGCTATCGATAGACGCATCGTAAATATTCGTAAGCGGTATTAATAAAACATTTTTACTATTAAATAATGTGTATTATTTTAAGTTTAAAAGTATTAAGTGGGTCACGAAGGAGCAGTGTGGAAATTACCGGGCCATGGCAGAACAATGTTTGGAAAATACTGCTATAGTGCGTCCAAGATAGCATGGTGATTTTGACAGGCGGTTTTCGAGATTTCAGTCTACTTTTTAAAGCTGTTTGAGCCGTGAAAGCTTTATAATACACTAAAAATATACAATACGAGCTTTTACCCGCGACTTCGTCCGCATAAATTATATACCAGATTTTAAGGCAGATGATAAGCTATCAAACAAAAAAAGTTTCATCAAAATCGGTTCAGTAGTTTTTGCGTGATACTCGAACAAACAAACACCCAAACAAACATTCAAACAAACAAACAGACAGACAAAAAATCTATAAATTGGTGATTTGGAATCAGGACAGGTAAAAACCATATTGTAATTTTGTTTTTGTAGATATCTTCAATGTGTACAGACACACTTCTGTTACAGTTTTATAATAGTTTAGATTAATTAACATCTATAAGTCGGGTTTGTTCGAACACTTATAACTCGAGAACGGCTGGACCGATTTTCATGGTTTTTGATTTGTTGTATTTGTCTCTGTCCCGAATAACAGAATAACTATTTAAAAAATTGGAAATTGACAAAAAAAATAATGTCCACGCGTACGAAGTCGCGGGCAAAAGCTAGTTTAATTTAACATAAAATTAAAGGGTTTACGGCTCAAACATTTCAGAAAGTAAAATAATTGCTCTAAAACAATCTTTCAAAATCACGATCTTATATTGAACAGACTATAGTCCCATAGAGAATCTAGTTAAGTTTTATGGTCTGATCATTATCCCCTTAACACTTTAACTGCTGACGACCTACCTGGTAGGTCAGCGACAAATGGGCCGCAGTGCTGAAGAACCCGCGTAGCGAGCCGGTTCAATTGCATTTCGCCTATGCTCATGACCTATCGCGTAAGTCATCGAAATACTTACGCCTGCGCGGGTGACCCACGACGCGATCCACAATATCGTTTCAACGTTACAACTGTGCGCACGACCTACGAAGGGGGTCAGCGCTATTGCATTTCGCCTGTGCTCATGACCTACAGCGCGGGTCACCCAAACCTTACGCCTGTGCGGGTGACCCACTAGGTGAGCCGCATTGGTCTTTTTACGTTACGACTGTGCGCACGACCCACGAGGGGCGTCAGTTTCAGCACTGCGCGAGGATCATGGTTTTGAGCTTAGCAGTGAAAGTGTTAAAATAGTTTTGATGTAAATTGCAGAATTCCGTGAATGTTTCTACCTGTTTGCTCGCTCGGGGCAGATAACGTCGCTGGATGAGCTCACTGTTGTCATGCGGTCACTCGGCATGAGCCCCACCATACAGGAGCTTGCTGGTAAAATTAAAAACCGGCCAAGTGCGAGTCGGGCTACTCGCGCACCGAGGGTTCCACACCATACCACTACACAACATATTAACTAAGAAAAAATGATTTTTTTCTTCAGGACCTTTAGCGCGACACCGACTCACACTTGGCCGGTTTTTATTTGTTGTTTTACTGTAAAGTTTACTCTATAATCACACCAAGTTTGGCGATTGACAAGTGAGATTAAAAAAAAAATTCTTTTTTTTTCCGAGGCTTGTTACGCGTGGTGGTGACAATGCCAGCCTCATGGGTTTATACATATATATTTTTAACGGTCTAGGGCAAGGGATAGCCCAACAAACTGGTATAAGCCTACTGCTCTGCTAGACAGAGGGTCAGCCAACCAGCAGTTGAGCTGCCCATTGTAGCAGTTATTTGTTGCTATAAACCTACCTCTTAGATCTGCATTCCGGACACATTCCAGCATTACATGTATGAGGTCCTCCACTTTATTGCACACTGTGCATAGTGGGGAGGGTTTAATACCCATTAGATGATAGAACTTGTTAACTGGAATGTGCCCCGAACGCAGCCTGAATGCTGAGACTAGTGTTTTCCTAGCAAGATTGGCCGAACTAAACCAGGGCAACCAGTGTGGCTTACTGTGGAGAGTCCTATACCAAATTCCAACGATCAGCGATTGTTCCCCGAAATGATATTCCCATTTTTCTAAGGATTTTTTTTTAATTAAGGGTGTCAGTTCACTAGGATAAGGCTTAGAATCGTATACAGTCAATCGTACCCTCCATTACAGCCGACCCTGCCAGAGAATCCACTATCTCATTTCCACTAATACCTTTAACCTGAACCTTTATACAGACGTTCTTTGTTTTTAAGATATGAACAAATTTTTACGCTCAAACACTATTTCATAATTTTTATGTTGAAAAACTTTATCATGCAAATATTTCATGAACTATGTTATATATTTTCCAGGGTATTTAAAAGGCAAGGGCGGCAAGATGTCTTTCGCTGACTTCTTGGAAGTGATGCACATTCATTCCCGCGCTGAAAATTTACCGAGTGAGGCAAGTGTTTCAACTTTCAATCCATAAGCGGCGATTACACTTATTGTTGGTCGGGCCAGGTAGACAGCTTTAGTTCCGGTTTTTCCGTTGTGGCGCTGAAGTCACATTTTCCCATGAATCGTCCTCATTGGACGATGATACAACGCCATACTGAACTTTTTTTTATTTTTATTTATAATTATATGGACTCTTGCTTGTGCGTTAGCACTGCATTTCCGCCAGTGTCAAGTAGTTTATGGGAGAATCTATCCCAATCTCCGGGATTGTTTTTGGACAAGAACAAGAAGAGACTGAGGATTGCGGAGCCTCGTGGCAGGCAAAAACGCGACGCGCGAAACCACGCGAGATGTGTGCTCGGGTCAGTTCCTGCAACGTGACTCCGCCATACTGAACTTACAACAACAGCAGCCTCATGCCGTGTTGTTGCATCAGAAGCTAATATCTTGTGATTTTCCTGGTATTTTCGATTGAGTTGAGAATCCTTGAGAAGCCCCAATTCTTCTCCGTCGTATGACATAATAATGTCGTTGAATAGTTTGTTCCTTGGTCAAATATCCCTATTTTTGCATCCTGGAATCAGTGTATACATACCTGTAACTACAAGTTCTATACACATTAGCTTGATGACAGAACGCCACAACGGAAATGATGGAACTAAGTGCAAATTTCACTGTCGCAGTCGGGCTCGATTTCGGTATACATTGCCAGATTTGTTCTCTCTATTTTAAAGTGTAGCGATTAAAGCAAGCAATGTAGCCATGTCAGACGTAAACAGTTTATAATATTCCATTAAATGCTGCATTGGCCTTTTTTTAACCTTTTCATTCTTTAATATCTTAAAGCACTTATATCTTAATTAAATATCTTAAACACATTAGTCCGCCGAAAAACTCCAAGTCGCGCAACGAGCAATGGAGAGAGCAATGCTCGGCATCCCGTTGCTAGACCGTAAGCCCAATGAGTGGATTCGGCGAAATACAAAGGTCGTGGATGTGGTAGCCGCTATAGAACGCCGGAAGTGGAGATGGGCAGGCCACATTGCTCGTATGGCTTCTGAGCGTTGGACCAGAAGAACACTGGAGTGGAGGCCCAGAGAAACCACGCGAGGTAGAGGCCGCCCACCAGAAAGTTGGGTCAATGGTATTAGGAAGCACGCGGGTCCGAACTGGATGCAGAGGACGAGGGACAGAACGTCATGGAGAAATATGGAGGAGGCCTATGTCCGAAGACGGACTGATCAAGGGCTGTGATGGATGGTGGAAACACATTTTGAATTGTTGACCTTTACTCGCCGAAGTCCGTGGCGGCATCTACCGATCCTCTAGAAAACCAAAGGAACAACGCTCACTGATATTCCACTGATATATCTGGTTGCAGGTGGTGAACGCGTTCAAGGCGGGCGACGCGGACAAGAAGGGAGTGATACCGGCGCGCCAGCTCAGGAACCTGCTGCAGAACTGGGGCGAGGGACTCTCCTCCAGAGAGGTGACGGAAATTATTCAATTTGTTTGATAAGATTGACAGCAGATCTCGAATTAAGCGCCTTTATTACAGATCTAGCGAGTAGGTGACTGTGGTAGCCATAAAGTTACTATACCTTACAGGAATAGAAGAACTGACACGAGTTGTCAAATGAAACCGTTTTTTGAGAATATGTCGGCACTTATTGGCACGGTAAAAATTCGAGTTCTGTGTATAATTGTCAATCTAACGTGAAATCGTAGATAATTTAATGAAATAGTGTTAATATACAGGGTATAAGTGACAGCCTAGCAAATACTGAAACGGTGAACCCAGACCATCAAACTGAACAACTTTCACTACGGAGCCTACCTCAGGAAACGAGAAAAAAAAATCAGCTGTCCCATACATTTTTGTCTGGTAGGTACGGCAGTTTTATATGGGGCAGCCGATTTTTTTCGCGTCTCCTGAGGTAGTCTCCATAGTGAAAGTTGTTCAGTTTGATGGTCTGAGTTCACCGTTTCAGTATTTGCTAGACTGTCACTTACACCCTGTATTTCACAAACTAATCTACGATTTAACTTTAGATTCACCAATTATTCACAGAGCTCGAATATTTACCTGTCGATTGTGCCGATAAGTTCCCAAAAACGGTTCTCTTGTCTCGCGTCACGTATCTCTCTCTGTTATACAGTGAGGCCGCTGGGTACATCTCGCTCTCTCAGCTGTCAGTTCCTCTATTCCTGGTATAATACCTTTATGGTGGTAGCGGAGCGGTGCGGGAGGGGGTGAAATGTGACGTAATAGCACGTCAGATTTCGTGTTGAGAGGATAACTCACGCTACATCGTGCCGGATCCGAGCCGAGCGTCGGCCGTAGGCAACCGACTGACCGTGTGTGTCCATACAAAATACTACGCCGACACTCAGCTCGAACTAGGCTCGTACCCGGCACGGTATAGCGTGAGTCATCCTTTAGTGTGTGCATTTTGCATACATTTTGGAAATGGTACGAATTTCTGCCACAGCGTGCGCTGCGATCGATTTGATAGTTCCCATCATTCACACATCGCCAATTAATTGTGAAGGAGGTCACGCCGTACACCGTATTATAGCATAGCATATCCTCGCGACTATATTGACGACGACCCGGTTGGTGTAATGGTTACCACGCCGGACTGCCAAACCAGGGTCCTGGGTTCGAATCCCGGTTCGGTCATGGATGTTTATATGTTTGTGCCGTTGTTGTATGGTTTCCATAATAAACAGCCTATAAATAGTGCTTTCTTGGGATCATTACAATGTATGTGCCTGTGAGCGTTATTTATTTATTTATTTATATTCCCCCAAGTGGGTAGAGATATTCTGAAGCCTCAGAACATCCACGTTTCACTAGTACCGAAACTCTATCCAGTGTGACGGGGAGTGAGCCCGTCGCCACTTGTAATGGACAGTGGGGACAATACATGCCTCGAAATTTAAGCATGCAGGTTTCCTCACGATGTTTTCCTTCACCAAAAAGCCAGTGGTATTACAAAACTATACATATAATAAAATTGTAAACTTAGCGATAATATACATTGATGATATTTGCTTGAAAATGGGGGGTGTTTATGGAATTCGAATATTTGTCTGTTTGTTTGTGCACGCATCACTTAAAAACTACTGAACCGATTTGGATGGGATTTTCACGAAATTATAGGGCTTCGTTTTTTAGGATCATATAGGCTGTATTTCATCGCAATTTTATCTACACTAATATTATAAAGAGGAAAGATTTGTAGCTATTTTTGTATGTTTGTAATGAATAGGCTCAAAAAGTACTGGGCCGATTTAAAAAATTCTTTCACCATTAGAAAGCTGCATTCACCCTGAGTAACATAGGCTATATTTATTGCCTAGAAAAGATTAGACGTCCACCCGTGCGAAGCCGGGACGGGCCGCTAGTTTTTTATATTTCATCAAAATCCGTTCAGCAATTTTTGCGTGAAGGCGGAACAAACATCCATTCTTACAAACTTTCGCGTTTATAATATTAATAGGATTTAATTGTATTTATTTGATTACAGGTGGACAACATATTCCGTGAGGCGAACGTGTCAAACAGCGGCACGGTGCGTTACGAGGACTTCGTTAAAATCGCGTGCGCACCCGTGCCCGACTACTATTGACCCTTGCACCCTACGAGCACGGCTGTCGCGATGGCCGTCTCGCTCTGACGCGCGCGAGTAGGCCTACGAGTTGAGACTGTCGCGGTACGGCATTTCAGAAGCAGGCACTTTACTATCGCGAGAACTTTCAAGGAAAATTACTACGGCTTATGACGCCACGAGAACAATGAAGGACATTAAAACTTGCGTTCTCGGCTGTTCTCGGCGAGAATGTAATGTCCGCATTAACCTTTTCAACGCCAATGACGAATATACAGGATGTAAACTTGCTTTATACAAGGTGTCAGGGTAAACAGTTGCATTACTTTAAGGGGTGATTGTACGCTAAATCTGCTCTTTCATACAAAACTGCAGTACCGTCTCGACTCAAATGTATGGGATGGCAGATTTTTTTTATTTTTTCTCGACGTTGGCTCCATAGTGATAGTTGTTCAGATTGATAGTCTGAAGCACCCTCTTAAGTATTACTAGGGTGTTTTGTTATACCCTGTATAATAGCAACTGAGCAACAAACGGCTTAGCGTGTGACGACTTTTATAGTCGTGGCGTTGAAAAGGTTCAATTCAAATGCGACAGCCCTACGTCTTTTTAGTTTCATGAGCGTTTTTCTTTTGGTTTTCTAGTGGATCGATAGATGGCGTTACGGTCTGTGCGAATAAGGGTCAGCGCACACCCAGCGTAAATCTGCTCGCGCATGCTCGAGCATGTTCTTTGCAGTCGCGCACACCTAGCGGCAAAATCCGCCGGCGGCAGAGGCGAAATCCGCCGGCGGCAGCGGCGGATGCTCGAGCATGCGCGAGCATGCTCGCGCGTGTTCGAACAGTCTCGCGGATGCTCCCGTGTTGCTACAGATGACAGTGAATTTTGCAGTTGTGTTTACAATATTTTAAAGTAAAGACGTGCGAAGAGTAATTTTAAAGTATGGTGGACTGGGATTTGGTAATTATTGGGTTACTAGCAGAGGAAGAGGAGCAAGAGCAGGAAAAGTGCTGTGTTACGGTTTAAAGTTCTAGGGACAGTTATTTTATGGCTAGGAACTATAAAATGGAATATGAACAATTTGAAAACCTACTAAATCTGCTTCGACCTTTCAGATTTTCTTTGTATTTTCAAAAATTAAAACCGCCTTAAAAAAAACTAAAAAGATAAAAAATAATATTGCAGCCGGTGACTTTTTCGTTCGCATCATAAGAACATTAATTAGTTTTATAGAAGTCGCTGTCAAGCCGATTCGCGACAGGGCTTGCATTACTTTTTTGGCTTGGCTTGACACCGACTTCTATAAAACTAATTAATGTTCTTATGATCCCAACAATACAAGTACAAACTAAAATAAAAATATAATATAATTCAAATAATAATTATATATAAATAAGTAATGCATGTAAGTAATTGAAAATGAATTAGTAACGTTTAACAAATGTCAATGAAGAATTAGCAATCGAACTGAAATAAGATAGGTATGTACTTTATAATGTAAAGTTAATAACTAGATAATTAATGTTGATCTTATACATAATACAATATAATAAATAAGTAATAATGGAAATGATAAATTTTTTTATGTATAATATTGGATGAATTATATGTCAGGATAGACAGTCGAAGCCACAAACGCGTGAAAAAAAAAAAATTGCAACCAGTACTGGCCTCTAAAATATCCATATACACGCACACAGACATAATTTGTATGACGCCTCACGCACACCAACCTAAGAAAGTTGCACCCTTTTGTTTTATACGGCAGAAGCGTGAGACTCATTCTAGACATATACTTTTTCCAAGTGTTATAAGAAATGTTTTGTTACTACTTAATTTAAGTAATAATTATTATTGCATGCACTCACTACTTATACCAATGTTCCATGTAATTTACCTACAATGTGTTGGGAGCAAAATAAAAAGGCTTTTTATTTTATTTTTATGTTATATGATGCGAACGAAAAAGTCACCGGCTGCAATATTATTTTTTATCTTTTTAGTTTTTTTGAAGGCGGTTTTAATTTTTTGTTAAAATTTTGTTTATTTCACAATTTTCAGTGGTGAATTCATTCGTTCGATTTAACAGTAGTGCTTCAAATTGACAAACGCTCTAGTCGGCACTACGATTTTCGAAGGTTTCCCTCGATTTCTCTGGGATCCATCATCAGATCCTGGTTTCCTTATCATGGGACCACCCTTGGGATATCTCCTTTCCAACAAAAAAAGAATCATCAAAATCGGTTCATAAACGACGAAGTTATCCGCGAACACACATAAAAAATATATATATAGGGTGATTTGTAATAGGTCTGTATGGCTTAAAGGGGAAAGAGTACAGCCCATTAGAAGTCTAAAACTGTATGGAACCCCTGGTCGAAAATCACTGGTTTCGGAAATAATGGACACTTTAACTTTTTTTCAAAAATTACCAAAATTTAAGGTAAACGCATAAAAATAAAAATAAATACTTATTGCATGCATTTTTTTTTTACTTTTTCTGTTTACTGGATAAATTATTCATAAACTAAAAACAAAAAATCTCATAAGTTACTTCAAATTTTAAAGTTATGAGAGCTAAAAGTCGTAACATTACAAAAAAAAAAATACTTTATTGAAATTTCAATTAACTTTTGAGGAAAATATCTTCAAATGACTTGTCGTACAAACGATGTCAATAAATTCCATGTTTCCTTAGCTTTCTAAAAAGGTATAATAAGTGCACAAAATTCTCAAAAACCGCACAAAAAACTCAGTTATTGTCGAGTAGCTAAACCGAAAGCTACACGTTTTTATTACTTAAAGCTCCTGTAACAACGTTATTGACAAAAAACTCCTTTACCATATCGCCTTTCTAACTATGATAAAGTATCTTATGGATGTACAGTGGCGGTCTGTTCAAGCTTTACCTTTTGACAGCTGTCATGTTCTTAAGTCAAAGCAGTAAAGATTATTTTCCCTGTCATAGGGTAAAGCTTGAACAGACCGCCACTGTACTTTGCCTGTATACCTACCTACGGGATTCTACATGGGGTGTAAAAATACTCAATTGGCACAAATAATCAGATTTAATAAAAAACGAAAGTTAAATAAATTTCAATACAATAATAAAAATAATCGTACCGGTCAGGGACTTCGCCATCCGATTGGATGGCGCTGTGCTCGACAGCTTTTTAGCGCACGGATCGTTGAAATATGAGCACACGAATGTTTTATTTTATAAACAAACACTGTTTATTGCTTCAATATGAAACTCACTCTCCCATTACGTAGTTTTCTCAAACATGCTCGGAAATTCGAACATTATTTTGACAACCTGCTTCGAGATAAATCGAAATTGCTGTATTGGCCAAAACACGCCAGCAAAAATTGTATGAAAATACATTAATTATATGAAAATACAGATAAATTACTATGAAAACTCTTATCCGTCCTGTTATTCAAAAATGGAACGACCTTAAATTACGCAATAATGCAACCAAGGAGGTAACTTCCATAAGTTTTATTTAAAATTCGAACTGATTGTCAAAATAATGTTCGAATTTCCGAGCATGTTTGAGAAAACTACGTAATGGGAGAGCGAGTTTCATATTGAAGCAATAAACAGTGTTTGTTTATAAAATAAAACATTCGTGTGCTCATATTGATAGATTATTTGTGCCAATATGAGTATTTTTACACCCCATGTAGAATCCCGTAGGTAGGTATACAGGCAAAGTACAGTGGCGGTCTGTTCAAGCTTTACCCTATGACAGGGAAAATAATCTTTACTGCTTTGACTTAAGAACATGACAGCTGTCAAAAGGTAAAGCTTGAACAGACCGCCACTGTACATCCATAAGATACTTTATCAGAGTTAGAAAGGCGATATGGTAAAGGAGTTTTTTGTCAATAACGTTGTTACAGGAGCTTTAAGTAATAAAAACGTGTAGCTTTCGGTTTAGCTACTCGACAATAACTGAGTTTTTTGTGCGGTTTTTGAGAATTTTGTGCACTTATTATACCTTTTTAGAAAGCTAAGGAAACATGGAATTTATTGACATCGTTTGTACGACAAGTCATTTGAAGATATTTTCCTCAAAAGTTAATTGAAATTTCAATAAAGTATTTTTTTTTTGTAATGATACGACTTTTAGCTCTCATAACTTTAAAATTTGAAGTAACTTATGAGATTTTTTGTTTTTAGTTTATGAATAATTTATCCAGTAAACAGAAAACGTAAAAAAAAAAATGCATGCAATAAGTATTTATTTTTATTTTTATGCGTTTACCTTAAATTTTGGTAATTTTCGAAAAAAAGTTAAAGTGTCCATTATTTCCGAAACCAGTGATTTTCGACCAGGGGTTCCATACAGTTTTAGACTTCTAATGGGCTGTACTCTTTCCCCTTTAAGCCATACAGACCTATTAAAAATCACCCTGTATATACGGTCGAACTGAGAACCTACTCCTTTTTTTTGAAGTCGGTTAAAAAGAATTAGATTGAAACAATAATTTCATTATTTTGATACTTAAAATTTAAAGTTATTCGCATTTTAAGTTCGGAGGCAAAAATGATTTGTTATCATTTCAGCACTGAAAGAAAGCGCTAACGTACTCATGGATACATTTTTAACCGACTTCAAAAAAAGGAGTAGGTTCTCAGTTCGACCGTATATTTTTTTTTTTTTTTTTAATGTGTGTTCGCGGATAACTTCGTCGTTTATGAACCGATTTTGATGATTCTTTTTTTGTTGGAAAGGAGATATCCCAAGGGTGGTCCCATGATAAGGAAACCAGGATCTGATGATGGATCCCAGAGAAATCGAAGGGAACCTTCGAAAATCGTAGTGCCGACTAGTGCGTTTGTTAATTTGAAGCACTACTGTTAAATCGAACTAATGAATTCACCACTGAAAATTGTGAAATAAACAAAATTTTAACAAAAAATTAAAACCGCCTTCAAAAAAACTAAAAAGTTAAAAAATAATATTGCAGCCGATGACTTTTTCGTTCGCATCATAAGAACATTAATTTGTTTTATAGAAGTCGGTGTCAAGCCAAGCCAAAAAACTAATGCAAGCCCTGTCGCGAATCGGCTTGACAGCGACTTCGATAAAACAAATTAATGTTCTTATGATGCGAACGAAAAAGTCATCGGCTGCAATATTATTTTTTAACTTTTTAGTTTTTTTTGAAGGCGGTTTTAATTTTTATAATCTTGTTTTGGTAGTAAGTAGGGTGAGTGTGCCCGTGGGGTGGGTTGACATCGGGTTTAGTAAATTAAAAATTTTATGAAAAAAAAAATTAAAATTTTGAAAAAAATTACCTATGTTGAAACCATGATAATTCGATTCTGCTATCGATTCTAAACAAACTACTTTCTAGTTTTGCGTTAATTCATTAACACGTTGTATAATATTATCTGTAGTAAATTGCCCTTTTCGGGCTAAAGTAGTTAAAAAATATGCTAGATTTAGTACGAAACCGGCCGAGGCGGCAACACTTACGACGGATCGCAAACATCGACACGGGGGCGTATGCTCGAACATGCTCGAGCATGCGCTGCTCGAGCATGCGCGAGCATCCGCGCGCATGCTCGCGACTGCTCCCGTCGCCGCGAGGAGCATACGCGAGCATACTCGAACAGACGCTGAAGGGATTTAATCACTTGCAAGCTATTTTCAACTTTATTTCAATGGGAATAGAGTTCATTATCAATTGAATCAATGAAATCTGCTCGCGCATGCTCGAACAGTTTTACGCTGGGTGTGCGCTGACCCTAAAGGTCAAAATATCTAAATGTGTTTCTTTAAAATAATAAAGAGGGAGAAGATGATCAAAAAGATGCCATCTCATCTTTTGATTAAATATTTTATTATTTATAGCGGCCCGTCCCGGCTTCGCACGGGTGGACGTCTAATCTTTTCTAGCAATAAATATAGCCTATGTTAGGCCTCCTACGCACTGGCGACCATGGTCGCCGCGACCTGGCCGCGGCGGCCAGTGAATTCTGGACTTTATATGGCAATCGCTATAGCCCCTACGCACTTAGCGGCCAGCGACTATTGGCCTGACCACCACGGCCGCGGCGGCCTGGCCGCCTACCATGGTCGCCAGTGCGTAGGCGCCCTTACTCAGGGTGAATGCAGCTTTCTAATGGTGAAAGAATTTTTTAAATCGGCCCAGTACTTTTTGAGCCTATTCATTACAAACATACAAACATACAAAAATAGGTACAAATCTTTCCTCTTTATAATATTAGTGTAGACCATTGGTGTAGACGAATCATTTTAATCGAAAATATAAAACTTTTTAAGTCTGAAATTGTTGTATGGGCTCGATCCCTTGGCCTTTAAAAAAAAGTCAGGCACAGTCTTGACATGATTTTGACAGGATCAGGCCTACGTCTCTCTGTCTATGGAGCGATAATCATGTCATCTGTCGAGTTTTTTAGGAACTAAAATTAAAAAAGAAAAGAAAAACGCTCATTCTAAACTTCTTTTAGCTTTTATATCAAGTTTACTAACAACGTCATTGATCGTTCAACTAACTCTGATTACGTAGTGAGATTTCTTTGTTGAAATTAATCATTCCAATGTGTGCCGTCCAAAATTGGCTACTTGACAACTAGTCAAATCAGCTACTCTTTATCGGACGTCAAAACATGCGCTTTGTATGAAGATTTGTACTAAATATTGAGTTGTGACGTCATCAACATTTTCATTACTTTTTATAGTTTATCTTGTTATTAAAAATAGTATTCAACCTAAAACCCAATGAAAATGGGAGTTTAGCGTTATTTTCTAACCCTTTTTTTATTGAGTAGATAAAAATAAAATATATTGAATGTAGTCCAATACCCAATTATATTTAATGTTGCTTCTTCTATACAGGGTGAAATTGATATCATTAGCATCCTTTTAAACTAAGAATCTACCCATCGAACTGAACAACTTTCACTATGGGAGCAAACCGATCGGAGCAACAAAAAAATCGGCTGTTGCATACATTTGTATCGCGTCGGCATTGCAATTTAGTATGGAACAGCTGATTTTTTTGTTGCTTCGATCGGTTTGCTCCCATAGTAAAAGTTGTTCAGTTTTATGGGTACTCTTAGTTTAAAGGGATGCTAATGGTATCAATTTCACCCTGTATAATACCACATTGTCATCTTGTCATTGTGCAGAAAGTTATCGACCAAACCAAGTACTTATAGGTATATACTTACTTTTACAAGCACTTGTAATTTTTTTAAATATCATACAGGGTGTAACAATACAAAACAGCCTAGTAATACTTAAGGGGGTGCTTCAGCTCATCAAAATGAACAACTTTCACTATGGAGCCAACTCCGAAGTCGCTAAAAATAAATCAATTGATCCATACAAAACTGCAATCCCGACTCGACTTAAATTTATGGGACAGCTGATTTTTACTCGCGATTTCGACTTTGGCTCCAATGTGTAAGTTGTTCAGTTTGATGGTCTGAAGCACCCCCTTAATTATTACTACGGTGTTTTGCTACACCCCGTATAAAAGATTGAAAATGAAAAATGTTGTCCACAATCTTCGCTCCAAACTCTGACATGTAAAAATATGCTTTATTTATTTTAATATTTAACGGTGAAAGGTATTTAAATAAAACAAGAATAAATTCTTAAATAGTGTTTTTATTTAAAAAATTCAACAATTCCTATAACATGATATGGCACTAGGTTATCTGTGGTCCATTTGTTAAAATATATACGTTTATTAAAATACACAATCCATTAGAAAAGGGACCTTATGGCGGGTGTCGATCATTATCATATTTTATTAATTTATTTATCGCCATTAAGGGAAAGAGAAACTGAGACGTTTGAGGAAAGTCGAAAGGCGAAATTTGAAAAAAATATACATGGTGTTAGGGTAAACAGTTGCATTGGTTTAAGTGATGATTGTACCCATCATACTGAACAACTTTCCCAAAGGAAATTATAAGTATAGGAAATTCGCAAAAAAATTTGTGTACTTTCCATACTAAATGCAATCACCTGATCGATAGATTGTATGAAAAGTCGGTTTTTTTTTGCGAATTTCCTGTTGGTTTCTTAGGGAAAGTTGTTCAGCATCATGGGTACAATCACCACTTAAAGTAATGCAACTATTTACCCTAACACTCTGTATATTTTTGAAAATAAAATATGCATTTCATTTATATTTAGAGAAAAATGTATATTTTCGCTAAATATAGACAGTAAAGTTTTGATAGAAACAAAAAAGTTTATTTATAACTAAAACAGAATCCGGAAATTAACAAACAAACAAACCGACAAAAAATCCAAAACATTTTAAGCACCATATCAAAACCTTTTTTGTAAATACCTGTCTAAAGTGTACACACATCTGATAGTTTTATAATAGTGAAGGTAGACTTAATATACGTGTCTATGTAAGTAACACCCGCGGTAAGGTCCCTTTTCATTTCGACGGCCACTAATAGTGGTTAAATAAAATAACAACGCGTTTATGCGCGTTTACGCGTTTTGTCAGTGTGTTTTGTTGTTTGCAAATAAAAATATTTTCTTTCTTTTCTTTCTTTCTTTTATAACTTTCACACCAAAAAACAAAACAGGATGCTATTTATAATTATTGCTATACTCAAAAACCAGGATGTAATCTATTGCTATCGTCAAAAAACATTTTTCATTTAAAAATGAATTTTCACTTTTATGGTCGTTGAAATAAGACCTACAATCTTGATAGAAAAATGCTCGAGCAGTTTTCATTGATAATGGACTCAATTATAATTGAAATATAGTTGCAAATAGCGTGCAAGAGAACGCGAACACACGCCACAGAGATTTACCTCGTGCACGCTATTTTCAACTCTATTCTAATTATGATTGAGTTCATTTTCAATTTATCGCAAAAACTGCTCGAGCATTTTCCGCCTGATGTGAACTGATCCTTTGCACCATAATTATTACGAGTGTTAAACGTTGCGGTGCATTTGATTGTGAACTTTATTTCCTTCGAATAAAGCTTGAATTAACAAGCGAGCTATTAGTTTGGGCATAGTTTAATCGCAATTTTTTCACGCGCTATCCTTTTCTGTCGCTCAGGAACGTCACTTGCTATAGCGAGAAAGGTCGCAGCACTGCCGGTGCTGTCGCATTCCCGCTATCTCTCTCGCTCTAGCAAATGACGTTCCTGGGCGACAGAAAAGGATGGAGCGTGAAAAAATGCGATTCCGTGCTACCCATTGTGAATTCTCTATGGTGCTGCCTGAGGTTCGGCCTTACCCTTCGTCGTTATTTATCAGCTATTCGATATTCAAACTTAACTTTTTAAATCTGTCATAAAAAAGAAAGTTCTACAGCTAAAACGCCTTAAATCTAAATAATTATTCAAAAATAGTAAAATACTAAAGTCACTACCAAAAGCACTGTCTTGAGCTTATTGCATATTTTATTATAATGAATTTTAATTTTAATAATTATTTTTAGGATTTTTAACTAATAAAAGTGTTTTACGAGTCACTCGTTGAGCCATTAAATGAATATATAAAATAAATATACATAATTTATTTATAACAAGCACACAAACATATTGCAGTACTGCCCTCTTAGCGCAGTCGGGTAAAAATACAGTAAAAACTGACAGCAAATTAACAAAAAAAAATGGTTCCAAACGGCACGATAGATGGCGCTGATGTGAGATGGCTTCGCAATCTTTTTTTATTTATTTATTAAAGAAACAAAGTCACTTAAAATGGAGTTCCCTATATTATAATTAGTGATCGGTAACTATTGTGCAACTCGCGGCAAACTCTAGGGGTGACAATTGTAACACATATCATCGGTTAAGAATTACAATGTTATCATACCGTTTTCTTTTAGTTTTTTTCTAATACGACCCCCAAATTAGAGTTATTTTCACGTTTCTAATTGTTTTATTTTTTCCTGTTTGTAAAAGGCAAAGGGAACTAACCTATACAGCCATGTGCAGTCAAGACCACGTCAAGCTTGAGATTTGAAGTGCGATATTATTTTTTATACGAATTTAATAAGAACAGTACGAAGATCAAGGTGTCGAACTTGACATGTTCTCGACTGTATCTTTGTATCATATTGATAATTTCAGAATATAATTGAAATGGCACACCGTTTAGAACATGACTTGTAAGAATAATAATAAAAACTCAAGGCCACAAAAAACTCGCTTATTACCAACCCTGCAAATGCCGCGAATCGCACAATAGTTACCGATCTATAATTATAATTGAATTTTTTGTCTAATGCGCAGGAAAACATGGAAACGTTAAGAGCCTACCGAGCCTATTGTGCTACCCTCAATCATATTTTTTTTATTTCTAAACAATTAAACAACATTTCCAAAAAACAAGAATGTCACATTGTAGTCCTGATTGGCTTTCAATTTATCGAAACATTACGGATTGTTATGTTTTATGCTTGTAGCTATTATCTTTAAAACCGCCAAAAGTGGCCACTTTTGGCGGTTTTAAAGATAATAACTACAAACATTATAAAAACAAATCCACAGTGACCCGATAAATAAAAAATCTTCAATGACTACAACGCGACATTCTTGTTTTTTGGAAATATTGTTTAATTGTTAAGAAATAAAAAAAATACGATTGGGGGCAGCACAATAGGCTCGGTGCAGCCTTAATTCTTCGGAGCCGTGTCACGTCAACGCTATCTACCGAGGCATGTTAAATTGCTTTTATTTTACTTTTTAAACTAGCCGTCACAAAATCCCCTATTTTGAATAAAGCGCAGACAGTTATGAAATAACAATAAAAAAATAGATAGTTAACAATAGGTACGAGTATGTATAAAATATAAAACATAGCGTCAGTCAGTAACTCGCAAACAAATTTTATCAGCGCGAATAATTTAATTTCATATTATTACCTAGATTTACACATGGACAATGTGGTTAAGACAACTAAATTAAGGGGCTATGTGAAAAAAATAGGATTCTTCAAAGCTTCATATATCATGAAGTACTAACAGTAGGAGTATGATTTGCGGATATGTGTAAATTGAACATATAATTGAAGTTTTGATTAGAGCCAAAACACGATTAAGACACATTTTCTCGATAGAAAAACAAGCCAAAGTAGCCTCCGTTTTTATCTATAAACGCTTGGAACTGCTAAACGGTGAATAATAGAAACACAAGACTTGATTTAAAAAAAAGGGATTCATATTTTCTAAGTTTTGATTAGAGCAGAATTGAACTTACATAGTACAATCACAATTAAATAAAGTTTGATTTGGCGCTCGATTCGTTCCAGGCGCGCGCGCCGCCCCATCTCCTCTCGCATCAGGCCGTAATATAAGCTATCCTACGCCTGTTTCGCTTAAATTATTTTTCGACATAGGCCTAACTTTACTAATTGGGTCATTATTATTAGGGTTTCGTATTCCACCAAAAAGGGGCCCAAGCCCAGCCCAGTTCCTATTCTTAAGTCCGTCCGTTCGTCCATCCGTCCTACCTATAAATAGTATAAGAGATAAGTGTACTTTTTGCAACCATCAGCAGCAAGGCTGATTCAGTGTTTATGGGGTGTAGAGCATCTCTGTGATGGGGATGGATCAGGTCTGCCTGCGTAACTCCAGTCGGTTTAGGAGTTACTGATGAATGATTTTTCTGTTTATAGTTTAACCACTGTCCACGTGCTAACCGTTTAGTTAAGAAGTAGAAAAATTGTGTAGATTCATGACTAGGATAGGAGATTCTTATAAGTATAAATTAACATAAATTGCAGTCAATAAGTCATCTAATAATAGATTGATTAACATAACATTGATTCTTTGGTTAAAACGAGAAATTAGTTTTTTAAACGCGCGACATAATTTTACAGAATACGTAAATTGAACATGATCTGATTCGTGGTCGTTTTGAACCCGAAAAGAGGTGATATGCCATCATGCTTGCTTGTTGATTGGTTTATTGGTGTCCTGCCCACCGCTTGATGTGCATTGGGTAAAGATATCCAAGTTATAATTTGTAGGGTTCCGTACCGAAAGGGTGAAAACGGGATCCTATTACTAAGCCTACGTTGTCCGTCCGTCTGTCCTACATTTAGGGCTGTAACTTTTGAACCGTAAGATCTAGATAATTGAAATTTTCACAGAGCGTTATTGCGGCGGATTTGCTAACAAATAATAAAAATATCAAAAAGTTAAAAATTTTTACCCTAATATGTTGTGGTGGTATGGTACGGAACCCTCGGCCTCAGTGCGCGAGTAGCCCGACTCGCACTTGTCCGATTTTATTTTTTTTATTTTAAGTAATGGTATGGTTCAATTATCGTTTCTGTAAAAATACTGGCGTCTCGTTCTCCGTTAATTTGATTTTAAACTTAATTCTTACTAGCTTAAGATAATTTCTAAGTGGCACTTACTTAATTGGACTATACTTGTTCAGTTTTAAAACAATCCGGTAAGGCTCAACGCAAACGACGGACAATGAGCGTTTTTCTTTTCTTTTTTAAAATTAATTTCTAAAAAACTCGACAGATGACATACTTATCGCTCCATAGAGACGTAGGCGAGATCCTGTCAAAATCATGTCAAGACTATGCCTGACTTTTTTTAAAGGTCAAGGGATCGAGCCCATACAACCATATCAGACGTAAACAGTTCCATATTTTCGATTAAAATGATTCGTAAATAATGAAAAATTCAATCAAAAGATGCGTTGGCATCTTTTTGATCATCTTCTCCCTCTTTATTATTTTAAAGAAACACTTTTTGAAATTTTGACCTTTATTCGCACAGAAAACCAGAAGAAAAACGCTCATTATGTCTACGGGCATGTCTGCACGATGGAAACCTACGGCTGTGTGTAACGCACACATCTGTGGTAAATTCCATACTTAGGGCATAGGTAAAGAGCTAATAGTGGTAAAGCTCAGCGGTCGCGGCAGGCCAATCGTGCGGGGCGTGCGGGGCGTGCGGGGGCCGGGAGGAGTGCGTCTCGGCCCACGCTGCCTGCGCGTGTACCCCAACAGCGAATTGAGTTAGGGTACGCCCGACCCCCGCCGTACCCCGCATGCCGCGCGGGCATAGACCTGCCGCGACCGCTGAGCTTCATCACTATTAGTATAAGAGATAAGTGTACTTTTTGCAACCATCAGCAGCTAGGCTGATTCAGTGTTTATGGGGTGTAGACATAGAGAATTCACACGCTCCCCCGGTGTAGAGCTTCTCTGTGATGGGGATGGACCAGGTCTGCCTGCATAACTCCAGTCGGTTTAGGAGTTACTGATGTTTAAAGGTCAATAAAAAATTAACGATCAGCTGCACGGCTGATCGTATGATATTATTGTAGTATGCACTGTTGCTATGTGAACAGTACAAAAACTGATATGAACTGCCAGTCGGTTTAGGAGATACAGCCGTTCAAAGTTCGGACCTTTGAACGGTTGTAGCTCCTAAACCGACTGGAGTTATGCAGGCAGACCTGGTCCAACCCCATCACAGAGATGCTCTACACCCCATAAACACTGAATCAGCCTTGCTGCTGATGGTTGCAAAAAGTACACTTATCTCTTATAGATAGATGGAAATTGGAAACCTACGGATGTGTGTAACGCACACATCTGTGGCCAATTCCATACTTAGAGCCAGCGCACTCCAGGTGAAGTGCAGCGAAGAGCATTGGTCACTGCCAAACCATTATTGACTTTGCTTGCATTGAAATAATATAGAAAATCAACTACTAAAGTTCCAGAGAGCATCGAAGCGACTTGGCGCAGTGGCGTAGCGTGCTATTTTGCCGCCCCCTTATCGTTATAAGAAGACCTACACAAAAAATAACGAATCGAGCGATGCAAGCTCGAAATTTTTGAAGTGAAAACTTCTTTAGCGGCGTTGTGCACTTTTTGGTATGGGTAAAAAAATGTTAAACTCGCGTCTGGACCGTGTCGTCACCCTGATCGAAAATTGGTAAGACGATGACATAAGATCACGTGACATTCGTAAGACGTAAGATCTGTTAGATTAAAGTTATGTGAATCATTGGTCCTTTCAAAGTTGAATTACGGAGATGTGGTTATTGGTCCATGTTTACTAGCCGTGACTAAACGTTTGATACAACGGGTTCAGAATGCGTGCGTTCGGTTTTGTTATACCGTTCCTCGTCGTAGTCATATTACACCGTTTCTCGTTAAGGCTGGACTCTTAAATATGGATTCCCGAAGGCAATTACATTTTGCGGGCTTGTTACATTCAATTATACGGTACAAACGACCAAAATACTTACACGAAAAACTGGAATGGTCAAACTTTCATCGGAGATATAACTCTAGAAGAGCCAATTGCTTTATTATGCTAACACCATTTCATAAGACAAGGGCGTTTGAGGGAAGTTTTCGATACCAAGCAACAAAATGTTGGAATAACTTCCCCCCACCACTGAGAATACCTCTTTCCAAATCAGCCGTCAAGTATCGCTACAGGATTCATCTTTTGGCAGAGCAAGCAAAACTCGTGTAGGTAGTGGCTTCGTCAATAAATTTCAACCAAATTCAGTTGTAAAGTCGTTTTTGATTTTCTCAGAACAGCAAACACATTAACATTACATTATACACATAATTGCGTAATAGAAAACATCATACGCGCCTACTTAACACCTTTTTCCACAACAGTATCTAGTTTTTATCATTACTTCTATTTATTAATTATATATTTATTTCCTTTATTACTCTATATATTTATTTAAATTTTGCGGTGCGTCTTTCGTCTGGAGTGGTATTTTTGGGGGTCGCACTTTCAAATTATTATTACTATGTCTCCATAGCATCATTCGATCATGACTTTGGGGGTGCGAGCTTCAGAAATGGCACTTCTGTATTTGGGTGCGACAGAAAATCAGCGCTGAGCTCGTTGAGCCCAGCATAATGCTGAGTCGTAACCCTATTTGCTGCTGCGGCACACACTGGTCCTAATTATTTCATTTTTAAATTGTGTATTTTAGTTTAGTTTTACCGTATAGGTAATTATAATTACCAGTGTTTTTGTTGTGCATGCAAATAAAAATATTTTCTTTCTTTCTTTCTTTCTTTGTTAGTTTTCACTTCTGCCGGCACTCCGAGAGTGCAACCCGTTTTTTTTTTGTACAACCTATTCGTATTGTTGTCAGATGTCTTTTGATTTATCCATGTAAAAATAGAAACGTAGAGCGAGCGAAGCGAGCTCGACTTTTCTTCTCAATAATACTCGTTTAGAGCCAGGAGTGCGATTTTTGAATCTCATTCGCAGAGTTCAGCAGTTGAAAATGACAAAATTACTATGGAGATATGCATCTTTCTACTGCTAATTAGACTTTCAAAAATCATACTTCAGCAGTGCAATTTTTGAAAGTCAAATCAGCTGTAGAAAGATGTGTATCTCCATACATTTTCAACTGCTGAGTACAACGTATAAGATAAAAAATCGCACTCCAGAGCTTTTTACGTACAAAACATGTGTAACCTAACCTAAATTTTTAGCACTAAGTACGTCTTAGCATTGATCAGAACAGTTTAGGATTATGTGTATACACAGTCATCATCATCATCATCATCGCAGCCGATGGAAGTCCACTGCTGGACATAGGCCTCCCCCAAGGATCGCCATAACGACCATCGAACTCATCCGACTCATCCAACGGGTTCCCGCCGCCTTCACCAGGTCGTCGGTCCACCGTGTGCGGGGCCTACCCACGCTGCGCTTTCCGGTACGCGGTCGCCACTCGAGAACTTTTCGGCCCCATCGGCCATCGGTTCTGCGAGCAATGTGCCCCGCCCACTGCCACTTAAGTTTAGCAATTCTTTGGGCTATGTCAGTATAGTCATTAAAACAACAACTTTGAGCGAGCGCAGCGAGATATTTTTCCCGAATTTGCCGCCCCTAGTAAAGTGCCGCCCGGGGCATCCCCCCCCCTCGCTACGCTACTGACATGAGGCGGAAGGTAAGTAATTGATTTTCCATGTTATGTATATTTGAGCACTGAAAAATGCTCTGCGCTGTCCTTCGCGTGCTCTGGGCTTGTCAGTGCGTTCCCGCCGACGAAATGTCCATCGTCTGCGCAGAACCACAAATGGCGCTCACTACGCCATTTATTTTTAATAAAACACATCTTAGAATAAGGCTTTTTTAATCTCCGTAAGGGAGTGTGTTTCAAAGCGTGCTTGAAAAAATGTTTAGAGTGCTTTAATAATTTATTTTTTCTCTAATGTAAAGGCATCTTTTTAAGACCTTATAATTAAACTTAATGTTATTTATTGCACACCAAAAAAACTTAAGAACCCTATCGAGGAAAACAAAATGGGTGTTGTTATTATTTTAAATCTGATTTTTCATTGACATTATTTACATTCTGATACTGCGTCTTGTTCAAATGGGGGATTTTCTGAAGGTCGATTAAAAAGAAAAAAATAGTTCCAAATCACTCGATAGATGGCGTTGATGAGAGATGGATGAGCACCCTTCATGTCAAAAAAATACAAATAAAATTGTAAAATTAGTATTTTTGTAATAGTATAAGAGATAAGTGTACTTTTTGCAACCATCAGCAGCAAGGCTGATTCAGTGTTAATGGGTTGTAGAGCATCTCTGTGATGGGGATGGACCAGGTCTGCCTGCATAACTCCAGTCGGTTTAGGAGTTACTGATGATTGATTGATGACTTGTAGCTGATCGTTAATTTTTTACAGACCTTTAATCATCAGTAACTCCTAAACCGACTGGAGTTATGCAGGCAGACCTGGTCCATCCCCATCACAGAGAAGCTCTACACCCCCTAAACACTGAATCAGCCTTGCTGCTGATGGTTGCAAAAAGTACACTTATCTCTCGGAATATAAAAGAGGGGTCATGATTATGATACTTCGTCAACGGACGATTTTTATTATTTACCGACTTTTTAGCCAAAATGATTATTTTCGGAGCCATATGACACCAACGGCATCTATCGAGGCATATTGAACTATGTTTAAACTGGTTGTCAGAAAACCACCCATTATAATACTGATCAGATTTAAATTAATTATTTCTATAGAAGTACGACACTAAACTAATTGAAATGTATTGTCCTATTCTATTCTACGAAATTATTTTGTGGAGAAATTCGATCATTATTATGATGATGTTTCAAGAAATCACCCTATTTTTCCAATTAACTTTGTATGAAAACACATTTTAGAGTTTCTGTATGAAAATTACACATACCTACACATTATATAAGTGTAATTCGTAGATTTCGTCGGGCGTACTCTGATCAAATCGGTTACGTCCTACATAAAGGTGAGGTGCGGAATACTCGAAACCACTGAAGAGATGTATGGATGTGAATAAGGGGTTATAATGGTCGGCAAACATCATGAGCAAGACCTTGACTGCGCAGAATAAAGTAGGCGAAAACGCTACTGCCCATACCTCCTCACCCCCCCCCCCCCCCCCATTTTTACTACGGTCTTTACAAACCACTTTTGGTGTCAATTCACACGTACCACAACCACACCACAGCCACACCACAACGACGCCATGTGGTCGGGCGTATATTTTGTATTGAAAATGAATATTACAATTTACACGTACCAAATTTTGCCGTTGTTATCGACCACCTGTGTAATACGACCACATCGCGACGGCAACACCACCACCGGCGGCGGCACCGCGGCCACATCGCCATGACATGCCGTCAAGCCGTGTTTCCTCTACGAAAGCCGGAGTATAACTGCACATGACCACGTGGTTACCACATCGCAACGACAGCGACAACGCAACCACATCGACATTTTGTCGGTACCACAACGCAACTGCAAAAAGCAGCTGCGACACTATTCACACGTAACCACAGCTTGACCACATTTTGTCGCTGCGACGTGGTGTGGTACGGGTGAATTGACCCTTGCTTTCACCACGTTTATAATGAAGCATAAATACTAGATTTCTTGAAACGCATGCCTTATTAATAAACAAAACTCAAGCACGCGTTCTAAAGCCCCCTCTAAAAGTGCTTGAGATTAAGTTATTTGTAAGAGCCTCAAAGGTTGACGATATATTTATTGCCTCACCTCTAAATAAAGCATTCAAATGTGAACTTTAAATCGTGTGCCTTTGTGCTTTTAAATCTGTTTATTTTGTTTCACTGTTGACAGCTCGCGCCACGCCTCCCACCATGATCCTGTCAATGTTGCACTATGTAATTCGATATTGTATTATTTTGATTTGTTTAAAAGATGTGTTTTATACGAGTTTCTGACCGCATCTTCTCTGTAACGGAACACCTTCTGACGCGGTGGTAGAGTCAAAAAAATTACATCAGGAGTGCGATTTTTGAAAGTCAAATCAGCAGTAGAAAGATGCATATCTCCACAGTAATATTGACATTTTCAACTGCTGAACTCAGCGAATGAGTTTCAAAAATCGCACTCCAGAAAGCTGTCTTATCTGATATTATTTTGAATATACAATTTTGAGTTTGACTCATGTCATTGTTATTGAATTTGTCATTTATAGGCCGCAAAATAAAGCTCACATTTGCAAGTTTAATTACGAGGTGGGACATTGCCGAGAGGATTGTGACAACCTTAAAAACAAAGGCTACAAACCATACAAAGCCTGGCAACACTATCAGACGTGTTTGTTCTTGGTGTGGCCAGCTTTTCTCCGTCTAAAGTTGCCCATTTGTCTCAGGATCTGCGTGTTCTCGTCTTCGACCTCGACGGCCATCCCGGAGGTGCCTGGGATGGTCCCCCACAGTTTTAGCTTGCCCGGTAGGTATATTAGGCCTAGCAGAGTTATTACTGGAAAGAAAAAGTTATATTGGAGAGGTATGCGCTAAAAACGGTCATAAATGCAAACACAATAGAAAAATCTAAGTATTGTGTCTGCATTTATGACCGTTTTTAGCGTTTTTAGTTTTTAACAACTCATATGTTAAGCTAAATCAGAGGCATATCAAACTGGCTTGAAAGTAAAGCCTAACCAGAAATATTAAAAAACCTCCAACACTAAAAACAAACATTTAAAAAGAGAAAAATAATTCAGCCGCCTTATTTTTAACCGACTTCAAAAAAGGAGGAGGTTTCTCAGTTCGACCGTATATATATTTTTTTTTTTATGTGTGTTCGCGGATAACTTCGTCGTTTATGAACCGATTTTGATGATTCTTTTTTTGTTGGAAAGGAGATGTTCCGAGGGTGGTCCCATGATAAGGAAACCAGGATCTGATGATGGATCCCAGAGAAATCGAGGGGAACCTTCGAAAATCGTAGTGCCGACTAGTGCGTTTGTTAATTTAAAGCACTCCTATTAAATCGAACTAATCAATTCACCACTAAAAATTGTGAAATAAACAAAATTTTAACAAAAAATTAAAACCGCCTTCAAAAAAACTAAAAAGTTAAAAAATAATATTGCAGCCTATGACTTTTTCGTTCGCATCATAAGAACATTAATTTGTTTTATAGAAGTCGGTGTCAAGCCAAGCCAAAAAATGCAAGCCCTGTCGCGAATCGTACCGGCTTGACAGCGACTTCAATAAAACAAATTAATGTTCTTATGATGCGAACGAAAAAGTCATAGGCTGCAATATTATTTTTTAACTTTTTAGTTTTTTTGAAGGCGGTTTTAATTTTTTTGATGTAAGCAAATGTATGTTAAAAATTTTAGCTCGCTACGATATTTTAGGTCAATTCGTAATTTTTACAGTTACTAGAAAACTGCTGAACCGATTTTCATGAAACAACTAAGAACTAATGATTGCGGGAGTGCCGCAGAAATTTGTTTTCTATTAAAAAAACCGCATCGAAATCGGTCCACCCGTTTGGGCGCTACGATGCCACAGACAGACAGAGCGACAGACAGACCGACATAGGCGTCAAAGCGTACGCGGTTTTCTTCATTTTTCTGGTCGGTCTTTAAGATACTTACTATTTAGTATGCAGGGGAATACAACGTAAAAGTTGAGGTTGGTGGAGTGGTAGTAGAACGCCTCCGTGAAGTACAGCACTATAGTTAGCGTAAGCGACCAGTATCCCATCGATACCACCCTGCAACAATGTTATTTGATTCTTATCTTATCTTATCTTATCTTGTTGTGGGGGCTGGCAAGCCAGCAACACTTCGACCCAGTGGGATCTTTTGTGTTAGCCCCAATACTTTTTACTTTCTTCACCCTTCAAATACATGGTCAATGAAGGAGGCAATGGCCTCGATTCGGAGTGTACCACGACTAAACTAAACTAAATGTATTCCTGTCACTTTCTAAAATAAGATTAAGAAAAGAGACAGAAAACCAACAGCTGACTTTAGTGCTGTCAAAGTGACGTTAAATGCGCAAAATAAGATGCCATCATAATGTACGCCATCTTATTTAAGTCGTTTTTGGGCGTTTAACGTCACTTTGACAGCACTAAAGTCAGCTGTTGGTTTTCTGTCTCTTTTCTTAATCTTATTTTAGAAAGTGACAGGAATACATTTAGTTTAGTTTAGTCGTAGTACACTCCGAATCAAGGCCAATACCATTGAGGGGAAGAAGCCTAAGATCTCCCGGTTTTGGATATCCATCACCGAGGAGGAACATGCGTTTTGCCGCCAAGACATCACAGTCACAGAGAATGTGCTCCATGGTCTCCTCATCCTCTCCGCATGCTCGGCAGCTGGGATCCAGGGTGAGTTTCATCTTGTGCATCATCGTGCCTGTGGCGTAGTGACCAGTGAGGGCTCCGACGATGGCACGAGCCTTGCTCCTGCTGTTGTTCAGTATGAACTTTGAGACACGAGCTGTCGCATTGCTGATACATTTCTTGGAGTGCTGTTCTGTTATTTGATTCAGTTTCGATGGAAACTAGAGGGATTCTAGCGCCATCGCTGCGTTAAGGCTCTATGGCAGTGGTAGGACGAAACACCTTTGAGGCATCTTTTATTTTTCATGTTTCGACTAGATTTATACAATTTACCGAAACCAAACTCATACCTCAGTATTCTTGGATAGTTTATCTAGTGAAATCATAATTATACACGAGTAATTCCATTACTTTACTCGATAGAAAATCGTCACAAAGATGACGTATTTTCTTGTATTTTTAAAAAAAATCTCGTCTTAGAAGAATTTAATATAGTTTGCGATTTTTGGTATATTGGCTATGTACACGACACACACACTAGCGCGGCGTACTGACTTTTTTGAACAGCCGTGAATTATTTACACTATTATAGTACTGTAAAAGTCTGTGTTTGTTCGAGGATTCTGCCACAAATACTGGACCGATTTTGATAAAACTTTTTATATTTAATCGCTTCTTATTAGTCTTAAAAACTAGCTTATATTTTATCCAGGTACGATGACGGGAGCGGATGCGGACGAAGCCACGGGCAAAATCTAAATTTTATCGGAATTCCCATACAAAGTTTTACCTCAGTTTTAACACCTTTGGGGGTTGAAATACGACAAACCTTTTTTAAGTGAGCATCTAGATGCCAATAGAAACTTCCATGCCAAATTTAAAGTTTGTAGTCTTGACAGTTTTGGAGATTTCGTGTTTAGTTAGTAGTTTAGTTTAGTTAGTGGTTTTGCATAGATTCAAGCATATTTTCACAGCTTGTCCCGAAAAAGTACAGATTTCTGCCACCCCAGGCGCTGCGATCGACTTGACAGTTCCCAACACCCACTTCGCACATAGCCAATAGTAATACTGTGTTACAATACAGGAAAATTCTTCGTCAAATATGACCACCACCAGTATGTTGCTTAAGCTTATGATACAGGAATACTTACGGTCTGTAGTGAATGTAGAGCGTACAGTGAATGAGGGCCAGCGCCTTGAGCACCGAGTACATGCCCAGCATGCGCGATATTGTGAAGTCACCTGCAAGGTTTTAACATAATATTGTAACATGTTAGTCACTAAGTCAAAATTAAGCTACCTACAACACACCCCAGACACTGCATACAAAAAATTTAAATTGACAAGATGATGAATGACAGCACATGCGAAACCAACGAAATTTAACCTTAAGTCTTCTTCGTAGGTAACAAGTAACCAGTGCGAGGTAACCAGAGGGCGATAGAGGGGGTGAGGTAAAAAGTTTGTGGGAGGCAGGGAGTGTCCGTACTGTATCTAGTAATAGATACTCTTTCTTATACTGTGACTATACTATACTTATAAAAGAGATCCATGACTGACTGACTGACAGACAACGCACAGCCTAAACCGCTGAAGATAGAAAAATGTGGAATATATGTTGGACCGACTATAGGTATTTTGTGGGTGATCATAATCTATGATTGTTAACACATTTCCCCTAACATCGCTTTTGACCAAACTTGCAACATGACTTGTGATGACGTGATTGTGGATTACGATCCAAATGAACAGACGACTGGTGCAATGGTTACCACACCGGTCTTTCAAACCCGGGTCCTGGGTTCGAATCTAAATTCGGTCACGGATGCCTTAGAGCCAGATCATATTTTGTTGTTAGCACCTTTCTATTTCTACTTATGATCACTATAAGTAATAAGTACAATTTAACATACATAAACATGTACTTTTGGCAATCAGTATTATTGATTTGTTTTAAAAATAGTATTTATTTACTAACTGTGAACTATCTAAAAATACAGAGAAGAAAGAGACTGAACCCCAAAACTCAGGGTATAACCGTATTTTATTAAAATACATATACTTTATCTTGGGGTTCAGGGCTTCATTATCACTTTCTGTAGTTTTTTCTGCTCAATAAACATTTTTTTCTCAAACATGCTTGGAAATGTGAGCATTATTATGACAACCTTCTTCGAGATAAATCGAAATTGCTGTACTGGCCAAATACATGCGCGCAGCGGCCGGCAATGTTGTATGAAAATCCATATCTGTCGTGTTTAGCGGCCAAGTAAATTACATAGTAAACTCATATCTGTCGTGTAATTTAAAAATGGAACGATCTTTTTCTCCAAAACATGGCGACCAAGGAGGTAACTCATCAAAGGTTTTATTTAAATTTCGAACTGGCTTGCAAATAGAAAGCTGTTTATTGAAAAAAAAAACAAATTGTTGTTCGCTGGTTGTTCGTTGTTCGTCATTTCTCTTTCTATGGTTTACTCCCATTGAAAAAGTAAATCTTTCACACACGTAGAAAGAGAAGGTACTAGAAGGAAGCCCGTGTCTTGTTATATTCACTCAATAAGAGATGCACATAGCAAATTCGGTCTAGTTGAAAAAGGAGATTGCTACCTATTGCAGTCCTTATTGAAATAACCACTTTTTTGTACTACGACGGCTGTCTGACTCCGGAGGCAGTCGTCGAGCTTCATATAAATTGTATAGGATTTTATGACTATCGCTATCTCATACGCGGTTACACTGACATTACGTCTACCAGCGTAAGCGTAATTTTGTCATCTAAACTGATCAGAGCAACAACAAAAATTGGCTGTTGCATATACATTTTAGTTAAGTAGGCATTGCAGTTTAGTATGGAACAGCTGATTTTTGCTCCGATCGGTTGTTAAGACTAATTATATCGGGACGCGTAACCACGTGTCATTCTACTAACAAACTTTCTGCCACTTTTTGCGGGGGGCGAGGTAACATGTTATCCGCAACTTTGGATTTTATTCCCTATGACTTTAGATTCTAATTTTGAATGTTCAAAATCATGAAAAGTAGTCACGTGTAAACCCCAAACGTTCTAAGTTCGAAATTATTGTTTCGCAATAATAGGCTGTCTAGTTTAGTGATAAGTTATAAAATTTAATGTTGGATGTACATGATCATTGCTCTTATACCGTGGCAGAGGGGAAATGCTACCGCAAGGCCGGTCCGGATATAATTAGTCTAAGGATCGGTTTGCTCCCATAGTAAAAGTTGTGCAGTTTGGTGGTAGACTCTTTCTTTCTGTTAAGAATTAAACCACTCACCGTCCATATGTTCATTATCAACATTGTTGCTCAAAAACGATCTCCTTTCAATATAAGACCGGCCGGCGGTCCCCAAATCCATGAAGGCGACAAACGCTATCCATCCACGAAATGCGTATAAAACTTTATTTTGCACTGCCATAGTTCAATAATTTTACACTTAATTAATTAACTCAATAGTTTCCCGGTTATAAACACCTGTTTACATCCGTTTTTAGCACAGATTTTAGCTGAAAACACAAAAATAAATATCGTTATGTTACTGGACAGTGTAAACGCTAATTAGGGAGTAATTTAATTAGGCAGGTGGTTTTTCTATTTCGGAACTAGCCTGCGAACGTTTCGACT
Organism: Agonopterix subpropinquella; assembly: GCA_922987775.1. Taxonomy (NCBI): domain Eukaryota; kingdom Metazoa; phylum Arthropoda; class Insecta; order Lepidoptera; family Depressariidae; genus Agonopterix; species Agonopterix subpropinquella. The sequence goes on along the minus strand of OV277718.1, from coordinate 8,044,520 downwards.
TGCATCGCACTGCGGCATTTTACCTGCATTACAAATTTTCATATAAAAATTATAATTAGATGCGAATATAACCTCCACTGCGCGCAGAAGCAGTGTTTGTCAATGTCATTATTGTCATTTTCGTTTTTTTTGGGTTCAATTCAAGGCGTAGGGATATTTATAGCCCATACAGCCGATGTCTTTAATACTGTTTTCTCATTTATAGCAATAAAAACGTTAGTGTTCGACGTTTTGACGCTTCTTTGGACGCAATCGAAACGAAAGACGCAGGAAACGCAGAGAAGTCCACAGGAAAAAGGTGAACACACCGATTTGCTGCGCTACGGCGCTAAAATGACGGACCACTTGTCTTTACGACCCAATCGACCCATACACCATCATGAAAAGAGAACCCACTCGTGGCAACATTATGCATCCACCTTATGTCAAATTGAAGGCTAGCTAGCTAGCCTTCAATTTGACATAAGGCCGCCATCTGTGTTTCTCTGAAAATAATTCTACCTATGCTATACATACCTACTTATATATACTTATATACTCATACCGTTGTTTCAATGCTAGTTTTCGTTCAATCCCGCACCGATCGAGTGAAATTCCAGTATCCTTACTATTCCTGTAATCTGTACATTGGTAAGAGAACAACTGAAACTCCAGAACATCACTAAATCGGCACAAAATTGAACAAAAACTACAAACAACACGCACATTACCCAAGGTAGGTCGCCATTTTGGAAATTTGGAAAGACATTGACATAGACAATATAATCTTTTTTTTTTCATAGTAAAAGATATATTTAACAGATGGCAGCATATTCTATGCAAACTGAATCGGAAAAACCACCAAAAGGCAAACCATCATATTTCACTGTAGTGTATATTGTTCACTTGCATTACATGACACTTTGTTACACAAAACAACATTAATTTTATGAACCAAATCTCACAATAAACAATTTTTATAAAATATGTAGACTCCAAACATCGTAGCTGTAGTGCGATTTTTGAAAATCATACGAGTGACTTGGCAGTAGAAAGATGCATAATCTCCATAGTAATTTTGACATTTTCTACTGTCAAGTCGCTCGTATGATTTTCAAACATCGCACTTCTGATCCCATCCCATCACAGAGATGCTCTCACCCCACGGAGTACCAGAGGGGGGACAGAGGGAAACTTTGAGGAAAAACGCAAAGAAACCAGCGGCATCTTCTTTGAATAACGTGTAACTACAAAAATATTGTCTCAAATTTCCGATAGATGTCTCTTCAAACTCAACAATAAAGCAAATTTATTACTAAAATTATAAAAAAACGTTGATCCTATTTAATACAATTTACGTAATATTTCAAAACTGTTTTAATTAAAATTAGTAAATAATTTAACTTATGTTCTGCGGTAGCACCATATTATTGTCACCTAGCAACACCAGCTACACAAGTTGTCACAATATGGCCGCCGTTACAACTTGCGCGTACGCTTGTTTGTGTTTTGCGCCCATTTTGTGATTTGAGTGTTGATCTTCACTTCAGACGTTGAGGCAAGATTACTCCTCCGTCCTGTTACTGAGGCTACTACTCTAAACTAGAACAAAATAGCTCATTACTGAGAAAAAGTAGATTCCATTGTAAAGCATACATATAGCTATAGGTATGCGTATATATAGCAACTGTTTCTTGTTAAATATCATAGGTGGCGTTTCAAATTTATTTGCATTAAAATGGCACTAGAGGGCTCTCTTTTTCCGATATATTACTCTACTCTTTGCGGAGTACTCTCACCCCATAAACACTGAATCATCCGCCTTGCTGCTGATGGTTGCAAAAAGTACACTTATCTCTTATACTATAATCTTTATCTGTGAGGGCTACCAGAATTGCCAAATGTGATTTTGGAAAAAATAACTCGTTTGATAATTTTTAAACCGGTTCCGTAAAAATTGCATCGAGTCAAGGGGTCTCACAGTACTCCTACATAACTTTAAAATTGGTTGCTACTCGACCCTAGATGGCGCTTAATCTGATATTGTAATCCTGAAGTTGGAAAATGTTTTTTAATTTGAGTTCCTGTAGGTTTAGAGCCATCTAGCGTCGAATAGCAAACTATTTTAAAGTTTACCAACCTGAAGCTTCATAAGCTGAAAATTTTTAAATAAAAAAAAAAACAAAGGCAAAAGCTTCATTCAACTTCCGGTTATTTTCCACAGCCATTGTTGCTTTATATCATGAATAGAATGCTTTATTGTACAATGCGACTAAATTTCAAAATGCAAAAGCATACGGAAATTAGTTTGTCGAAAAGCGTTTTGCATTTGGTAGGCTTATGTAAATGTTGCCACCAAAAATATTGTCATTTTATCCACCAGCCACTGGTCACAAATGCCTAAAAATATCGTCGCCATATTGGTATTGTCAAATAGTTCGGGATATATCGGTGTCGAGGAAAAAATGATTTCTCGCCTTTTTCCACTAAAATATTCGATAATTGAGTGATCGAAAACAATCCGCTGTGACTTTAAATGTTTCGTTTGTCGATTCCGTTGTGATATTCGGTTTGCAAATGATGTTTTCTATGGAGAAATGTACTGGGCGCAGTGGCACGGCTACATCTGAAGAATCGGAGCTGTACGCCGGTGGCGGCGAAGGAATGGGGAAGGAAGGTGTGGCGTCGGACGAGGTGGCTTCAGCGGTCGCCGCCGTGTCGGACGAGATCGGAGACATCTTGAAAGATGAGCTCGGAGACGCGGATAGAGCGGATCGGATCGGAGCGGAACTGGCTGATCTGAGCGCGGAACTCGGGCTGCTGGCCGGCCTGGCGGATGGAGAGGCGCAGCCCGACTTCGCGTCCCGCTTCGAAGTCCCTTTCGAGTGGATCGCCGTAAGTTTGTCACCAATATGGCTGTCAGAACGATGTGATCCGCCTATCGCACTAAAACGCGTTCTCAATGCGTTCCCACGGTGCTACTCGTGCAAAGTGACAATATTTACCCGTTTTCGCATTTAACAAGTGTTTGCACATTGATTTATGGATGTCAATGACCTTTTGTACTTGCTATTTGTACCTACATATTTTGGGCATGTGTCAGTAATGAACTGCATTCAATGTATATATGGGTGTGATCATTGTGTTCTTATTGGGTATATTATGTGTATAAACATTGTGGAAACAATAATGTTTTGATTTCAGCCGCTACAACTTTGTGTCATGCCTGTGTTTCTTGTCAAATGACTTCATAATTATCATTGTAGTGGAGAAAGACATTTTGTTGGGTTTTGTCTCCGTGGTCGAATGGTTAACAGCATTGGGCTCTCTACACGGATGTCGTGGGTTCGATTCCCACAGGGGAACACCTAGTGATTCATATGATGTCACTTTGTGCGTTTTTCCCCAGTTGGTTAGGACATTGCAGGCTTAATCACCTGATTGTCTGAAATGAAAGATGATTCGGTACTTCAGATGGCACATTAAGCCGTTGGTCCCGGCTACTGCCTCTGGCGGTAGTAGTCGTTACATAAAAACCACGTCAGAGCCACGTAAGGTGGTCTGAAAAAACTCTGACACCAGGACTCTGCCCACACGATAAGAAAAATAAGGGGTTTGTTTTGTTGTACACGGAATGCAGGACTTAGAATTTTTTTTTCACTATTGTTTTCCTAATCCCTATAATATTATCATCATCATCATGATGACCACTCTTATCATGGGGGGCCGGTAGCCAGCAACACTTACACGCAATGGAATCTTTTGTTTTGACCCCTATGAATTACCCTTCAAAAACATGGTAAAAAAATGAGGGAGGCAATACCGTTAAGACCAAGGATCGTGCATGACCATTATTGATGATAGGTTCATGTTATGACAGTGGTGGCCAAGACGTCGACTGCGGTCTACCCGGTCTCCCGCGGCGACTTTTATGGTAGTCTCGCAAACAGATTAATAACTAAATTAAAGATGAAAAAAAATTACAGTAAGTCTATCAAAATTAAGCTATTCATTGCTAAACCTGTTGCGGTTGAAGGTAGACTGCCAGGTATATCTAAAATTTTAATTTTTTTGCCGTCCCAGCTGTAGGACAACCATATTTTATGACGATGGGGATTTGTTCATTACATTATGGACGACCCGGTTGGTGTAATGGTTACCACGCCGGACTCCCAAACCAGGGTCCTGGGTTCGAATCCCGGTTCGGTCATGGATGTTTATATGTTTGTGCCGTCGTTGTATGGTTTCCATAATAAACAGCCTATAAATAGTGCTTTCTTGGGATCATTACAATGTATGTGCCTGTGAGCGTTATTTATTTATTTATTATGTTTTATGTCGATCCCCTGAACCACTTAAGTGTGAAAACGAAAGGGCTTATCTGCAAGGGTCAGGTTAGCGAGGAGAAACGGAAGGCAGCGACAGGCATGTTATGATTCTTTTGACCACTGTCTGAACTTTTTTAGGGTTCCGTACCCAGGGTAACCTACGCTGTCCATCCGTTCTAACTTTTAACCATAATAGGTAAGGTAGCGAACAGTGCTGCCAAGTTAGGCGATTTATCGCCTTTTAGGCTACATCAGGGGGTCTATCGGCGACCAAAAAATACGATTGGCGACCGGTCGCCATTTAGGCTATATCCCAAATTAGAATAGGCGATTTTGGGCTATATTAAGAAAAGCTGACTTTTTTGGGTTATTTTAAACTATTTTAAGAAAAATTTGATATATTAATTTGATTTTTTATCGCAGACTGCATAATGTGTACCACATAACGTATGTGTATGTTATGTGGTACAGCTATTTTTAAATTGTGAGTATAGACTGCAACTGTAAAAAAAAAATTTCCTTCACAAGTAGCCAATATAGCATTTATTTTGGCCAATTTGCTGTATTTTTAGGCGACTTTAGGCTATATTACACGGGGAAAAAATTAGGCGACTTTAGGCTACTTGGTCCGATATTTTTGGTGATTCAGACTGGCTGGGACTTGGCAACACTGGTAGCGAATTGAAATTTCCTCTATCTCATGAACTGTTGCTGTGATGGACATATGGATGGATGGCTTCGTTTTAAATTCAAACTGAGTCAAGTTATTTTGAAACCATCATATTGCAAGCATCAATATGAAAATGATCCCTTAATAACTAATTTGATAGTAAGCAAAAAATTTTAAACAGACAGTTGACCTCATAGGTACTTTTCTTTTGAAAGTTTGTTAATTTTATAGGTTTGCCGGCCAACTTGTCTGTGCAGGACAAAATTTCTATTGAAGAAAAAATCTGCAGTCATATTCTACCCAAATGTATGGGACTGCAGATATTTTCTTTAGCTCTTTCTATGTTTATCCTATAGAGAAAGTGGTTCATTAGATGATCTGATCATCCTCCTTAAAAAATGTGTTAGCATTTTATGTTGGACCCTGGACATAGGCTGAAGATCCGATAAGTTTTAAGTTCCCAGCTACCCCTATAACGTTTTAATGAAATCATCATCTTATTTAAAATCTACGCTCTTGTCAGTGGAGTATTTGTTATTCGCCAATCCTGTCTCTTTTCCGCTAGTCTCTTGAGTTCTTGATATGACACGACATCAACCTTTTCCTTCACTTGGGCTAGATAACTCTGTCTTCATCTGCCTCTCTGATGAAATATGTTAATGTGAATACGGTCTATTTGACAGATGGGCCACCGTGGTTCAGGCAGTGGTTCATCTTCGTCGTCGTGGTCCGGCGCGCGCGGCGGCCGAGCCCGCAGGCCGTCCAGACCACAGCGCGTCCCGAGGCGCAGGCCCATCGCTAAAGGGAAAGAGGTACCTGTCGTGTAGACTAGAATACTTATAGCTTATTTTGTCGAAAGTTGGGCTTGGTTATGTATTAAAGAGGCCTGACGATCTCCCATCGAATGGCCCATCCAAACGAAAGAGTGGCCGCCCTAAAATAACCTGGTGCCGCTTTGTGGAAGTAGACGCCCAAAGTCTTAAACATGACCTGGCCGGATATCTATGTACAGTGCTGCTCAAGATTGCAACTGGTGGAGAGCTATTATTCGGGCACTATACTTTATACAGGGTGAAATTGATATCATTAGCATCCTTTTAAACTAAGAGTCTACCCATCAAACTGAACAACTTTTACTATGGGAGCAAACCAATCAGAGCAAAAAAAAATCAACTGTTGCATACATTTGAGTCGAGTAGGCATTGCAGTTAAGTATGGGACAGCAGATTTTTTAGTTGCTCCGATCGGTTTGCTCCCATAGTAAAAGTTGTTCAGTTTGATGGGTAGACTCTTAGTTTAAAAGGATGTCAATTTCACCCTGTATAAGGGTTACAAGAAGATTTTAGTGTTGCGATATCACCGTACTCCACTAGATAGATAGTAGATATCTACTACGATAACATGAAACGCAGATTTAACAAGTCCCACAACACATGGATGTGTGCATGACAGACTCTTTACATACATAGATAAACGACTTTTTTAACCGACTTCAAAAAAGGAGTTCGACCGTATATATATATATATATATATATATATATATTTTTTATGTGTGTTCGCGGATAACTTCGTCGTTTATGAACCAATTTTGATGATTCTTTTTTTGTTGGAAAGGAGATGTCCCAAGGGTGGTACCATGATAAGGAAACCAGGATCTGATGATGGCATCCCAGAGAAATCGAAGGGAACCTTCGAAAATCGTACTGCCGACTAGTGCGTTTTTTAATTTAAAGCACTCCTATTAAATCGAACTAATGAATTCACCACTGAAAATTGTGAAATAAACAAAATTTTAACAAAAAAATTAAAACCGCCTTCAAAAAAACTAAAAAGTTTAAAAATAATATTGCAGCCTATGACTTTTTCGTTCGCATCATAAGAACATTAATTTGTTTTATAGAAGTCGGTGTCAAGCCAAGCCAAAAAATGCAAGCCATGTCGCGAATCGTACTGGCTTGACAGTGACTTCAATAAAACAAATTAATGTTCTTATTATGCGAACAAAAAAGTCTTAGGCTGCAATATTATTTTTTAACTTTTTAGTTTTTTTGAAGGCGGTTTTAATTTTTTTGTTATTGCTCATCTAGTGGTGTCCTTAATTAACTCATCATATCAGTATGACTGTGGGCCATATTATAGTAGTAGATCTCTACTTAAATTGCTAGATTCTTTATCACCCATCTGCGCTCCTGTGGTGCATGACGTTTGTTTGTAACATCACCTCTAGGATGTAGCACATCTTATCTTATTATGGGGTTGGTAAACCAGCAACACTTCGACTCAATGCACACTCTATTTCACCCTTGAAAAACTTGGTAAATGAGGGAGGCAATACCGTTCAGGATAGAAACCTGTAATCTCCGGGTTTTGGATAACCATCTCCCAGGAGGCACATGTGTTTAGGCGCCAAGAGTCCTCTCCACGCACGGCAGCTGAGGTTTAAGGTGAGCTTCATCTTGTGCATTGTCATGTGCTTTGCTCCTACTGTTGTTCAGTATGAACCGTAAAGTTATTATACCTGTCGGAATAGAGTAACTGACATGAGTTGTCACATGAAACCGTTTTTTGTGCATTTGTCGGCACTTATTGGCACCCTAAAACTTCGAGTTCTGTGTATAATTGTGAATCTGACGTGAAATCGTAGGTAATTTAATGAAAAAGTGTTAGTATATTTCACAAAATAATCTACGACTTCACTTTAGATTCACAAATTATTCACAGAGCACGAATATTTACCCAGTCGATTGTGCTGACAAGTTCCCAAAAACGGTTCTTTTGCCTCGCGTCACGTATCTCTTATACAGGTTACAGGTTGTCTGGAAGAAATCACTTTTAGTGATAAGGCCGCCTTTTGTACCCTTCTTTTTCATGTTTATTATTGTGTTTTTTTGTGTATTTTGGTGTGCAAATAAAGAATATTTATCTTATCTTATCTCTTTCTATTATACAGTGGCGCCAGTGGCGTACTAGGTACATCTCGCTCTCTCAGCTGTCAGTTCCTCTATATGATACCTTTATGGTATGAACCTTCGTATTTGTGTTATATTGCTGATAAATAGGCCAGTGTCTTTTATCAGTAGTACGTAGCACATAATAGCTCAATGTAAATGAAGAAAATTCGGCATTGTGACATTGTGGTAAATAAAGGTTAATACTACCTTCCTAGATGTCGCGTCGGCGCAGCCTGGCGGCGCGGCGAGCGGTGTCGGTGCGCGCGCGCCGGGCGGAGGTGGTCTCCGACGCGTCCGACGTGGGCGCCGACTCAGACTCCGACGACCAGTGGACTGAGCTCGACGACGCTTGTGAGTACTTTGCTTGTGTCTAGGGTTTTATGCTACGAATAAGAATAACTATAGAAGAATAACTCTAAACAAAAGCAACATCATTTTTGGCACCTAAAGAAAAATGAAGTCGTGGTGGTCCAGTGGCGAGTAACCTTGCCAGGCGAAGTTCGATCCCCGTCCAGGTCGACTCGTACCAATGAGTTTTTTGGAATTTATGTACGATTTGTATAACACCACTAACTTTTCGGTGAAGGAAAAACATCGTGAGGAAACCTGCATACTTCAATTTCGAGGCATGTATTGTACCTACTGTCCATAACAAGTGGCGACAGGCTCACTCCATCACACTGGACAGTGTTCTGGTACTACTAGTGAAACGTGGATGTTCTGAGGTTTCGGAATATCTCTGACTACACCCTCAGGGAATATTGTCGTGAGCATGCTAATGAAAAATGTCATTTTGTATGAGTTTTGGCGGCAAGGTAGAGTTTTTAAGGAACAAATTTAGAACATGGTGTAGTTTTTTTGGTGTCACGTTTTGAGCTTGATTTACATTTCTATATGTATATTCTTATTATTCGTAGGTTTTATGTTCCTCCACAGAGTTTAAGCTATCTCTACAGGGTGAAATCTTAGATTAAAAACTTTTCGCTTACTCTGAAAGATGGAGCCAAGAAATGAGAGAGTGAAATAGCCAGTTATGAAAACTTATGTAAACAAAAAAGACAAATATTATTTTTTGTTTCGGTCACCATGGCCAGTTTTTGTGTTTGAAAAAATGACAATCCTATACCGGGTGAAATTGATATCATTAGCATCCTTTTAAACTAAGAGTCTACCCATCAAACTGAACAACTCTTACTATGGGAGCAAACCGATCGGAGCAAAAAAAAAATCTGCTGTTGCTTACATTTAAGTCGCGAACTCGCGCGTCGACATTGGGGTTTAGTATGCAATAGCTGATTTTTTATTTGCTCTGATCAGTTTGCTTCCATAGTAAGAGTTGTTCAGTTTGATGGGTAGACTCTTAGTTTAAAAGGATGCTAATGATATCAATTTAATCCTGTAGATATATTAAATTTTAGCTAAATTAGTGCAGTGGTTTAGCTGTGTAATACAATCAATACTATTGGATGTGACTATACTCAGATGTTTGTGTGTGTGTGTACTTTGCATGAACTATCGTCAATGCAAGCACAAAGACTGAAGGCCGAGTGCATGTAGATTCGTAGTCTCTTCGAAATAGAGGATAACAAATGTCACAAACTCTTGCTAACTAATTTAAATCATTTATTGTGTGTATCGTTCTTTCTTAAATATTTAGTAGTAGATGTAAAACTTTAAGCTTTTACCCGCGACTTCGTCCGCATAAATTATATACCATATTTTAAGTCAGATCGTAAGCTATCAAACAAAAAAAGTTTCATCAAAATCGGTTCAGTAGTTTTTGCGTAATACTCGAACAAACAAACACCTATACAAACAAACAAACAGACAGACAGACAAAAAAATCCAAAAATTGGTGATTTGGAATCAGGGACAGGTAAAAAACCATGTCGTAATTTTTTTTTGTAAATATCTTCAATGTACAGACACACTTCTGTTACAGTTTTATAATAGTTTGGATGTACCTGGGCAGCTCAGCGTCTTACGAGTTAATTAATCTGTAGGCTTCGCATGCAGACCCCGAGAAAACAATAAAAATCGAGATGTGCCTCCATCTTTATTATTTAACGTATGACAGAGAGCGCGCGCAAGTCGTTTTTCTCGTTTAAACGCGGGGTGGCATGCTAGCCGTGCTAGATAGGTTTAATTTTCATCTCTTCGGAAAATCTTTTTTTTTTCAATGGTGTCTATATTAGGGGCCAACTTATAGACCGAGATCCGACCGAAAAAATGCACCTATTTCTTAGGCGAACGAAATGTGATTCTAGTGTATGTTTACACAGGGGTTAATTCAACGCCGCCAATTTGCCTAGAAAAATCTTGCCGTAAGTACCTTTTACATTATGATTTTTGCTATAACTTTTTCCACCTGTCTGTTTGGGAAGTAAATGAGGTGCCATCGGAAGGAGACTGATCTAAAGTACTGGAAAAAGTTATAGCAAAAATCATAATGGAAAAGGTACTTGAGGCAAGATTTTTCGAGGCAACTTGGTAGCTTTGAATTAACCCCTGTGTAAACATACACTAGAATCACATTTCGTTCGCCTAAGAAATAGGTGCATAATTTTACGGTCGGATCTCGGACTATTAATATGCGGACACTTTTTTAAGGGGATGATCAGACCAAACTGAACAACTTTCTCTATGGGACCAACATCGAAATTGAGAAAAAAAAAAATCTGCTGTCCCATAATGCAGTACACTTGGCTCTAGTAGATTTGCAGTTTTGTATGGAAGAGAAGATTTCTTTTTTGCAATTTCGATGTTGGTGCCATAGAGAAAGTTGTTCAGTTTGACGGTCTGATCATCCCCTTAAAAAAGTGTCAGCATATTAAGAACGACCCTGTATAAAAAATTACTGACTAATTACTATCTTTGAGAGCTAAACTCCCCCTCCTCTCTACTCTCTCTTACTCTCTCTCTTCTTTCTTTTTTTAGTTTTTGAGCTAAAGTTAAATAACAATAAAAGCTTAAAGCTAAAACATATATGTTTGGGTGCAGGTTCGTCGGACAGCTCGTCGGTCAAGGAGGCAGCCGTCGTCGACGTCGACTGCAATGGTTTCCAGCACAAGGGACTCGTTAGTGCATTCTATCTGTCTACTATTATTTATTCTGGGTGTCAGGAAATATTTGAGACGATCATGGTGGCATGGTGGTTAAAAATTATATCGTCTATATGTAAACCTTCGAGTTAACGGCATTCATTCAGGGTATGAAGTGATAATTATCATTGATAATCACGATCATGATAATTTAGAAGATAAGATAAAGCTTTGAAAATGTTGTATGAAAAATTTCAAAGCTTTATATCTTCGTAATTATATTATAAATTGCAAATATTATTTGATACGCGACATCTAGATTTTCTAAACTATTTTTTCATGTATACAAAAGTACTTATATCAATACCGTCTATGCGTATTGAGCGTCAAAGTTTTGTATAAAATTGACCCCTCTGTTGATTGAGTTACAATTCCAGGACTAAGATTAAGATTGACTATGAACTATCCCGTATGTGTTCAGTCAGATGTAATGTTTGTTGGTTTGGTATGCAGGTGGAGGCGCCGGCGATGGGTCAGTTCCTGCTGCCGCTGCTGAGCTCCGAGCCGACCGGGGCGGAGCCCGAGCACCTGTTCATACGACACGAGGACATACTCCAGGTACTCTCGCCTGATTGTTTGATACCGACCACTTGCTGCATGCTGCTATAAAACTGTAACAGAAGTTTGTCTGTACATTGAAGATATTTACAATAACCCTCCTTCTGCCGCAGTCGGGTAAAAAAGGTAACGATGTGGTGTTAAGTTTTACTCTTTGATAAAATAGCAAGATAGGTGACTAGCTTATGGCCCCGTCGCCTAATTTACTTAGAGCGGCAGTACTTGGAGCGCCCCCCTCAGTATCCGCCACTGATTTCTTTAGCAGTACTATTCAAACATCGTACGACAACAATCGGCTACTTGACAACTAGTCAAATCAGTTACTCTTTACCGGACGTCAAAACGTGCGCTTTGTATGAACATTTGTACTAAATAATGAGTTGTGACGCCATCAAATTTCATTATTTATTAAAATAGTATCCAAGCTAAAAACTCAATGAAAATGGGAGTTAAGCGTTATTTTCTAACCTTTTTTTTATTGAGACGATAAAAATAAAATATACGAGCATTTACCCGCGACTTCGTCGTCCGCATAAATTATATACCAGATTTTAAGTCAGATCATAAGCTATCAGACAAAAAAAGTTTCATCAAAATTGGTTCAGTAGTTTTTGCGTTATGCTCGAACAAACAAACAGACAGACAAAAAATCCAAAAATTGGTGATTTGGAATCAGGGACATCTAAAAACCATATTATAATCTTTTTTTTTGTAAATATCTTCAATGTACACACGGCGACACATCAAGTTACAAAAAACAATACCAAACATACCAAACCACCAAACAATACATACCAAAGCTGTGTATACCTTTAAGTGATGTATTCATAAGACCTGATGCTCGTGTATTTCTTAAAACTTTAAATCAAATTTGTGAATGTATCGTTGGTGTATCTAATAAACTATTAAACTATTAAAAACCAAAATAAGCTGGCCGCGCGACGTTACACATTACTATGCCGACGCGCGGCCAGCTTATTTTGGTTTTGGGTAGCTTGATGTGTCGCCGTGTGTACAGACACACTTCTGTTACAGTTTTATAATAGTTAAGATGTAGTCAAAAACCCTATTCGTACAGAGCTTTGTCATTATATCAGCCAATGGACGTTCACTGCAGGACATGCCACAACGAGTGGTCCCGCGCTGCCCTCATCAACCAGAGCGTTGCACTAAAGCGTATGTTTGTTGCAGCTGCTCGCGTCGGCGGAGGAGAGCGTGCGCGACGACATACCTCTGGAGGTCGACGCGCTCGTAGACGACACACAGCCTGACTTGTGAGTTCATTGTTCACTTCTCGTGGGGCCATCTCCTATCGGAGGTTGGCTATCATTCGCTATTCGTACGTGGGACACACTGAAAGTTTCAGGACAATAAAAAGTGTATAGAAGTAGGAGGTTGGGAATACTTTAATATTTTTAGAAGTGGCCTCCATTCCATTTTATTAACCGACTTCAAAAAAAGGAGTAGGTTCTCAGTTCGACCGTATATTTTTTTTTTATTTTTTTTTAATGTGTGTTCGCGGATAACTTCTTCATTTATGAACCGATTATGACGATTCTTTTTTTGTTGGAAAGGAGATATCCCAAGGGTGGTCCCATGATAAGGAAACCAGGATCTGATGATGGATCCCAGAGAAATCGAGGGGAACCTTCGAAAATCGTAGTGCCGATTAGTGCGTTTGTTAATTTGAAGCACTACTGTTAAATCAAACTAATGAATTCACCACTGAAAATTATAAAATAAACAAAATTTTAACAAAAAATTAAAACCGTCTTCAAAAAAACTAAAAAGTTAAAAAATAATATTGCAGCCGATGACTTTTTCGTTCGCATCATAAGAACATTAATTTGTTTTATAGAAGTCTGTGTCAAGCCAAGCCAAAAAACTAATGCAAGCCCTGTCGCGAATTGGCTTGACAGCGACTTCGATAAAACAAATTAATGTTCTTATGATGCGAACGAAAAAGTCATCGGCTGCAATATTATTTTTTAACTTTTTAGTTTTTTTGAAGACGGTTTTAATTTTTTGTTAAAATTTAAGTAAATAAGTGGCCTCCATTCCATTTTATGTATCGTCCCGTTCAATGGAACCTCTGTGAGAAGCAGTGGACCCCCTCTGCTTTACTATGAAATTATTGAAATCGGTTTAATTATGGGGTATTCATCTAGTACAAAGCTTCCCTACGCCTTAATATTCGTGTAGGATCTTTTGCACTTGACTCATATCAATGCTGAAGCTTGTCTGAATCTGCTGGTAGGTCTTATCAGCCTCTCTCATGAGCTGCACAGCATTGGCGTTTTCTTCAGTTGTCGCCGTTGAACGACATCTCCCAGGTAGATCATCACTGAGATTGCTCCGATCATGCCTAAACTCATTTAACCAGTTGTAAACAAGTGTCAAGGGACAGGGCTTCATCATGAAATACCAATCGAAGTTTATCATTAACTTTGTTATGGACTAGGAACACGACGAACATCGTAATAAATTGGGGAGAAAACATTTTTCCTTGCTAAATTCGTTTTGCCTCGCGACACGCACTTCTCAAATTGCCGCCAAATCGTTAAAACAAATGACAATCGAATAAAATTTTTGGCTATAGGTTGATAAAGAGTTTTTTATTCGAAATTAAAATAAATTTTTCATTGACATCGTCATTAACTGGTCCGTTCCCGAAACTTTCAGTGTGCCCTACGTACCCCGGAGACTGCAGATGCAGCCTTGAACAGTGGGGTGGTGTTCATATCAAACCATTCACCTAGGTTCTTAAGCCAGACAGTGTTTCTACCAGACATTTGTCTCCCTAAAATTTTCACCTGCAGAATAATCTGGAGAAGTTGGTATTTTTAAAATGTCTGCTGTTACATACAAAAATGCAATCTTGCTCGACCCTAACATATGGGACAGCAAATTTTTTTTCTCGATGTCGATGGTCTCATAGAGAAAGTTATTAGAAATCCATCGCACCCATTGACTTACTAAGTTATGGACGCCGGCTTTAATACAAAATTCTCGAAAATCTCCAGACTAACCTAAGTAAATGAAAGTACTATAAAGTAGGAGTAGTATATATGTAGTGTTAGTAATATCATCATCATCATTATATCAGCCGTTAAACGTCCACTACTGGACATAGGCCTCCCCTAAAATGGGGGGACTTGCCATAATCGCCACGCTTGGCAGGCGGGTTGGCGATCGCAGTTGGATTGCTGGATGCTGCTGCCCATCCTCCGGTAGATCCCTTAGTCGCCTTAGTCGCTGTTAGTAATATAATCCAACTAAAACACTGAAACTGTAGTTGTAGTTTTTGTTTACAACAACCAACCTCGCAGAGGGCAACACTGGCTCGCGGTCATTTTTTCTACTTCTCCGAAAGATCTAACCGGACGGACGCGTTTCCTTACGAATAATATTTAATGTAACTAAAACTAAAGTAAAACCAGTTAACAGTCCACTGCCTTTTTATTTAAAGACCATCTGATCCTAGACAGTTTTTCAAATTCTTACAGCACACCGACTCAAGAGACTAGCGGGAAGTAGACATGATTAGCGTATACTCCACCGATTGTTACTCTTTATGTGTTTTGTTTCTCTTTGGTTCGGACATTTTGAGCGCGGACTCTACGTCCTGAAGTTGATAATTCAAAGCATATCACAAATGACAAAAAACATGATTTGTAAAAACTACGCAATTAAAATGAAAAAGAAATTCAAAAGTTTCAATAAAGTTTATATTACTTGTGGGGACACATTGTATTAGCATTATAAATAGTTTAGCATAATAAGCAATTTTGTCTCAGTCTGACGGAGCGACTGGAGTATTCGCCAGTCGTTCCTATACCACCGTACCGCTAGGTAATTATGTAGTTCAGAAATAAGTGCACTTTATTAAATATGTTCAAATTCAAGAAGACCTTTTTTATCCCTACAACAACTACACATCTGTGACCCCCTAAATACTGATACGTTTACGTTTATGTAGGAACACTTTTTCGAGAAATTTGTATTACTCATCGTCCATTAGTTTATCGAGTCAGTGGTGATATGTGTGTAGTGCCAGCATTGTAACGTGATGTGTGTCTGTCTGTC
Source organism: Agonopterix subpropinquella (assembly GCA_922987775.1). NCBI lineage: Eukaryota > Metazoa > Arthropoda > Insecta > Lepidoptera > Depressariidae > Agonopterix > Agonopterix subpropinquella. The sequence continues at coordinate 8,028,847 of OV277718.1, read as the reverse complement.
TGTCGCGCGCAGGTTGCCGAGCGAGCCGTTCCCGTGCGACGACACGCCCATCTCGCCCGAGGACGAGGCCGCGCTACTCCACTACGTCTGCGGTATGCACCATACTATACTATACTACACTATTGGCTATGTGCGAAGTGGGTGTTGGGAACTGTCAAGTCGATCGCAGCGCACGCTGTGCCAGAAATTTGAACTACTGACGGTGAAGCTGTGTCAGATTTGCTTGAATCTATGCAAATCTGCACACTAACCTAACACGAAATCTCCAAAACTGTCAAGACTACTAACTTAAAATTTGGCATGGAAGGTTCTATTGGCATCTAGATGCTCACTTAAAAAAGGCTTGTCGCATTTTAAACCCCCAAAGGTGTTAAAACTGAGGTAAAAGTTTGTATGGGTATTCCGATACAAATTAGATTTTGTGCGGGGCTTCGTCCGCATCCGCTCCCGTCATCGTACCGGAATAAAATATAAGCTAGCTTTTAACACTAATAATAAGCTTTTAAATATAAAATGTTTTATCAAAATCGGTCCAGTAGTTTTGGTAGAATCCTCGAACAAACACAGTCTTTACAGTACTATAATAGTGTAGATAATTCACGGCTGGCCGACATAGTTCATGCGCTACGCCGCGCTAGTGTGGCGCTAGTGTCGTGCACATAGCCAATACTATACTCATTCATTACACTTCGAGGCTCTACGACCACAGAATATTAAAAGAGGAGTTAGAAGCATAGAGTTGACTAAAGAGCGAACATCGCGCTTCATGACGTTGTCCCATACTATTGCGGCGATATAGTACTCTTGCATTTAGTCGCTCTCTCACTGCGGTCACGTGTAGCAGTTTGATTGAAAAAAAAACATTATCTGCGTAAAAAATACCGTGATGTACTGAGATACTGCGCAAACAATTCAAGAAATATAAGCAAATGTAAAGGAATAACTTTTCATAGGTAAGCAAGATGAATTAATTATTAAAAGCATTTTTTCAATAATATTTAAACAATATTTTTATCCCGCCTTCGAAAAATATAAGCTAATGCAAATAAGGACAAACCTATACGCGAAAAAGAGAAGACGCGAAATACGTATGCATGAAACGTTATTTTTTTGTCTCTCTCGCGCGTATAGTCTTTTTATCTCTCTCTCTCTGTCATGTTTTTGCACACGCAACCCGTTCCCCTCACCGGCTGCCGCACATAGCGCATTACTTTTGTTTGTCGTGCTATCTCTATATAGTCTAACTAGCGGCCCGTCCCGGCTTCGCACGGGTGGACGTCTAATCTTTTCTAGCAATAAATATAGCCTATGTTACTCAGGGTGAATGTAGCTTTCTAATGGTGAAAAATTTTTTTAAATCGGCCCAGTACTTTTTGAGCCTATTCATTACAAACATACAAACATACAAAAATAGGTACAAATCTTTCCTCTTTATAATATTAGTCTAACTATATGGTACAGGTCCGGCACTTCAAACAACGTTTTAGATTTGACATGATGACGTTTGCGCATGCGCACTTTGCAAAAATTGTGCATGACATATGTGTAGGGTTCACTTAACACGCATCGTATAAACTACATTATACATTTCATTAAAAATGAATTTATTACAAAATTTACACATAATTGTAATTTTCAAGTTCGCAATACCTCTAAGAATTTGCAGTCGGAAATATAAAATAAATTACTAAAATTCTGTGCAGGCTTTAATTCTAACTACTATCAGTTTAAAATACAAATGTGCATGACCTTGAAGGGCCGTTGGATAACTTCAGTAGGTTGATAAAGGAATGTAGACTATGCAAAGGAAACAATCATTTGAATGACTCGAGCGAAGTTCGTGTGATTGAGTGACGTCACATTTGCGAGCGAGGTCATGCACATTGTTATTTTGAACGGATAGTACCATGATAGTACCTATTATTGTTTACGGTTTTTGTTGTTTGACAAGTGGCCTTAGCTTGTCCTGAATATGTATGGTTGAAGCCAAAGATTTTTTTTGGTCTATACGACAGCATAGATCAAATCTACAGATCAAATATAATAATTAATAACTAGATGCACAGTCTTATGCAAAATCTTAACAATTTTGTATCTGAATTCGGAATACAGTGAAGGAAAACATCGTGAGGAAACCTGCATACTGAGGAAGAAATTCCTATGCGTATGTGAAGTCTACCCATCCGCATTGGGCACGCATGGTGGACTAACGCCCGTGGATCTTCCATGAGGGTAGGCCTGTGCCCTGCAGTGGGACGTATATAGGCTGTGATGATGTTTACTGTCAGCAAGATGGAGCAATACAGACAAAGTGCTCTCATATATTCGTTTGAGGGCATTCTTTTGAATCCGCCAGTTTTGGAGCGTTGATTGTGAATCTTGTTTTTTATTCTTGCTCTAACTGTTGGAAGAACGAATTGGAGACCTTGCTGGTCTCTCTGTATAAGCTATCTATCACAGCAGAACGCGGTGACAGCCTACGCGGTACAGCTTGAGACGACGTGTCCTGTAGATATCTACTACGATACCGTGGCCCGCGGTTGCACTGATTTAGGGTGCCAGTCCATTGACGCGGAGATAGGCGGCGGAGCGGAGAAACGAGGAAATATTAATCAATCAGGAGCTCGGCAGAGATTTTATGCAATCCTGCACGACTAGTATGATTTCTCTACACGCGCGCGACGCGCCTCCGTTGCATACAAAATAACCTGTTCCCGCGCTTTTTGGAGAGCGGAAGCCGCGCTTGCCGCGACTTGTAGTATGGAAAAAAGCCGAGTCGCGCCCAAGTAGAGAAATCATGCTAGAGGGTCTGATTGGTTAATATTTACTCATTTCTCCGCTCCGCCGCCTATCTCCGCGTCAATGGACAGGCAGCCTTAATGCGCCACTTAGTGACATCTCTCTAATCGAGCGACAAATCCGTGCATTTCTTTTTATACAAAGTCCGTCTCAGCATACGAGTTGTGAGACTTGTAAACTCTTTGTAAACACTTGTAAACAGTTTGGAGGCGCGGGTCATGCTATCCTAGTAGATCTCTTCCAGTAAGTTGTAAGGAAGGAGCTAAGTTCTACGGAATTTATGTACGGTTGTATTATCATTTACTAGCTCGGCGGTGAAGGAAAACATCGTGACGAAACCTGCATTCCCGAGAATGAAAAAAGAAAATACCATAAGTTCGGAGGTATGCGTAAATATGGGTGAGCTTGGGGCGAACACAAAAGGACCAGCGCTGGTCTCCGTGTTACAACGACCCTTGCTTGCAATAGCCCAACCACAAATAATCAACCGATCATCATCAATCTTTATACCTATGGTTTATGGCAATAAATGATTCTGATTCTGATTCAAGTTGTAAGGAATGTATGTATGGTTGTGTATGAACAGAGGCGGAAGCGCATAGCGGTGCGCAGGCGGGGTTCAGCGGCGTCGAGGAGTGGCTGCTCGGGGTGTACCACTCGTGGTGCGAGATATCTGCGCTCATGTACACACTCATCGGCACCAACATGTGAGTATAACTTACTTTTTTACATATAGTTAGAGATTCTGACAGTTAATTAAATGATGGTAGTGAGAGAAGGTACCGACCGGTAGGTAGGACCATAGAGTAAATAAATTATACACAACAGAGGGTCAATGCCCATACTAAGAATGTTGCCACCTTCTTATATGAAAACTCGCGCAAGTACAGCGCCGGTGGTAAGTAACGGTACTACAGCAATGTTGAATTACGTTAAAATATGTGTTAAACACATTTGTTATTAAAATTTTTAAGAAAATTAATCTATATAATTTATTTCCGTGGAACAAAACTCAAATAATAGTGATCTAATAACGTTTAATTAAGATTTATCTCTCGTTCAGGCCAGTAGTGACATCTGTTTGCGCCAAGACTATACTAAATCTAAAATGTATGGAACTGTCCAGACATGGTAGGACCTTGCGTGCGTTTATAATAGTCTGAATTAGTATGCATTTGTTAGATGTGGGATACCCAATTCTAGGACTACAGGTCAAACGGTGTGTAAAACATTGAATTAACTCGACAGCAATGCACAAGCTGCTGTCAATTTAACGATACAGGGTCTTTCTTAATATGCTGACTGTTTTAAGGGGATGATCAGACCTTCCAACTAAACAACTTCCTACATACATACGTACATACATATGCTCACGCCTATGTCCCACTACTGGGGTAGGCAGAGACAACAGATCGCCACATGCTACGATTCTGACACACATCTCTCGCCTCCTCAACATCCATAAGTCTCTTCATACAAGCTCGTCGGTTCCGGGTACATTTTATTTGGCCCTTTTTCAGTACGCATAAGATTTGGTCAGCATACGTGCGCCTAGGACGAAACAACTTCCTCTATGGGACTAACATCGAAATCGCGAAAAAAACACAATTGGGGGTCGAGTAGGCTTGTATTTATGTATGGAATACCATTTTTGTTTCGTGATTTCGATATTGAGTTTTATTATGAAAGTTGTTCATGGTCAGGATCGTAGCAGGTGGCGTTCCGTTGTCTCTGCCTACCCCAGTGGGAGACAGGCGTGAGAATATGTATGTATGTATGTATGTATGTTGTTCAGTTTGAGGAGCAGAATGCATATTTATAGTTTCCGCACTGACTACAAATTTATCCTGTATTTATTTATCCTTTGTCCTGTGTCGGTATACTTACTTAGCTTAAGAGCAAGTTAGGCTGACAATGGCCTCGATTCGGACTGTGCCACGACTTATCTGAACTAAATTTATTCCTATCACTTTCTAAAATAAGATTAAGAAAAGAGACAGAAAACCAACAGCTGACTTTAGTGCTGTCAAAGTGACGATACACGCCCAAAAACGCTTTAAATAAGATGGCGTACATTATGATGGCATCTTATTTTGAGCGTGTAACGTCACTTTGACAGCACTAAAGTCAGCTGTTGGTTTTCTGTCTCTTTTCTTAATCTTATTTTAAAAAGTGACAGGAATAAATTTAGTTTAGTTAAGTCGTGGTACACTCCGAATCGAGGCCAATGAAGTGAAATTATGGCACACCTGACAAACTAGGCAACGAATTAGCCTTGGCCTAGGCTGTACAATACAGCGCTATAACTCACAGCTACTGCATGAGTTTTTGTCATGCGATATGCACTCATATTCCGAGAGATAAGTGTACTTTTTGCAACCATCAGCAGCAAGGCTGATTCAGTGTTTATGGGGTGTAGAGCTTCTCTGTGATGGGGTTGGACCAGGTCTGCCTGCATAACTCCAGACGTTTAGGAGTTACTGATGATTAAAGGCCTGTAAAAAATTAATGATCAGCTGCATGGCTGGTCGTATGTTATTGTTGTAGTATGTACTGTATGTGAACAGTACTAAAACTGACATGGTTCATCAGTCGGTTTAGGAGATACAGCCGTTCAAAGGTCGGAACTTTGACTGGCTGTATCTCCTAAACCGACTGACAGAACTTGACAGTTTTTGTACTGTTCACATAGCTACAGTGCTAAAACAATATCATACGATCAGCATTGCAGCTGATTTTTAATTTTTTTACAGTACTTTAATCATCAGTAACTCCTAAACCGACTGGAGCTATGCAGGCAGACCTGGTCCATCCCCATCACAGATATGCTCTACATCCCATAAACACTGAATCAGCCTTGCTGCTGATGGTTGCAAAAAGAACACTTATTTCTTATACTATCACGCTGACACGAAAGAAGAAGAAGGCTCATAACTACCGCCTGTAACCGTTGTGTGGGTGTCCAAGGAGCGTGGAGATGGTGACGGAGCAGTGGGTGTACCGCGCTCGGTTCGGGTGCCACTGCCGCCCGTGCCTCTGCCTCGCCGACAGCGCGCCCGCCCTCGCCGCCCTGCTGGGGACCGTGGTCACCACCCTCGCGAGAGGTAAGTGCGTCTAGCTCGAGGCACAACTATTGGCTATATGCGAAGTGGGTAATCGAAACTGTCAACTCGATCACATCGCCCGGGGTGGCAGAAATTTTTATTTTTCAGGACAAGCTGTGAAAATATGCTTGAATCTATGCAAATCCACACACTAACTTAACAAAACTCCAAACTTGTCAAGACTACAAACTTAGAATTTGGCATGGAAGTTTCTATTGGCATCTAGATGTTCACTTAAAAAAGGTTTGTCGCATTTCAACTCCCAAAGGTGTTAAAACTGAGGTAAAAGTTTGTATGGTAATTCCGATACAATTTAGATTTTGTACGTGGCTTCGTCCGCATCCGCTCCCGTCATCGTACCAGGATAAAATATAAGCTAGCTTTTAAGACTAATAATATGGTTTTAAATATAAAAAGTTTTATCAAAATGGGTTCCGTAGTTTTGGCAGAATCCTCGAGCAAACACTGACTTTTACGGTACTATAATAGTGTAGATAATTCACGGCTGTCCGACATAGTTCTAGCGCTACGCCGCGCTAGTGTGGCGCTAGTGTCGTGCATATAGCCAATGCGTTCTAGAACAATAACCTCGTGTTGGTATAACAAACGGCGCGCGATGTTTCCAAGGTGGAAATAATCACACCAAAACATAGCGGTACAACGAGTCTGTCTCGCCGCTTTGCTATCGCCTATGTACCGTTTTCACATAGATTGTTGGCAACACCGGCCAGAATAATCTAGTATGGTAATTTCACACTATAATTGTAGCAACACTTTTCTGTCTCTCGATATGGCGCTGTAAATGACGTGCATGTTAACATTTGTATCTCTGCAATATAGCTCTTCGAATAAACTCTGTGATTTTCACTGCCAAGCATACTAGGCTAGTACCTAGGCTTGGAAGGCAAAGCACCTGAAGCCTCCACACACCTTTCTACAGCGTTTGTAACGGGTTTGTATTGCAATCAGGCTTTCTATGTGTTTTTAAAAACACCTGTACCACAGAATACAATAACATACAGAATTGCCACTCCCAGCCCCTCACTACTTTTAAAACGTGCTTTCTTTCTTATCGTCTGGGCAGAGCCCTGCACGTCTAGTATGATCTCTCTACACGCGCGCGACGCGCCTTCGCTGCATACAAAATAACCTGTTCCCACGTTTTTCGGAGGGCGAAAGCCGCGCTTGCCGCGACTTGTAGTATGGAAAAAAGCCGAGTCGCGCGCAAGTAGAGAAATCATGCCAGAGGGTCTGGTGTCAGAGTTGACGTCTGAGTCTGACGTGGTTTTTATGTAACGACTACTACCACCAGAGATAGTAGCCGGGACCAATGGCTTAACGTGCCATCCGAAGCACGAAATCATTTTCTTTTCAGACAATCAGGTGATTCAGCCTGCAATGTCCTAACCAACTGGGGAAAAATGCACAAAGTAACATATCACTAGATGTTTCCCGTGGGAATCGAACCCTCGACCTCCGTGTCGAGAGCCAATGCTCTTAAGCATTAGACCACGGAGGCAAAACGTAGTGAAATGTAACTTTAATCGTGTGCATTGCCTCGGAGCCTCGGAGTGGTGGAAAGCGGCTAAAAGAAAGTGGGTGAACGTTTCCGTTTGTAATGTGACTGACGTGATGCAGAGGTTTTCGTAGAGGTTTGCTCAGAGTGATTGGGTTCGGAGGTCATAGCATTCTTAGCCCTCCATCGACTCGACTATAAGACTTACTAACCAAATTGTACACTAACATAGACTAAGTCACAATTGTTACTAACCCCAATGGATCAATGTTGTCTGGAAATAAATAATTTTTGAATTTGAATTGCAGATGGCTCGCGCGAGGCAGCGGCTCGCGTCGTGCGCGCGTTGAAGCTGCGCTCGGCGGACGCGTGCGATCACAACGACTGGGACATACAGAGGCTGATGCGCGTCCCCTTCACCGACGAAGGTACCGCATCTTACGTTGTTATAGATCTCTCATCAAAGTAGATATAGGTCGACCAGAATCTCATGACACAAAGAAAAGTAAAAAATAAAGATTTACACATGGCAATTTCAAACGGACGAATTTTAGACGGCCCGTTAGCACAGTCGGTAGTGAACCTGCCTGCTGTGCCGAGGGTCGCGGGTTCGAATCCCGTAAGGGACAAATATTTGTATGATGAATATGAATATTTGTACCCGAGTCATGGATGTTTGTATCTATACAACGTGTTAATAAATTAACGCAAAACCTCATACACCCCAACTGATTTATAACAAAATAATTAGAATGAAACAATAATTTCATTATTTTGATAGTTAAAATTTAAAGTTATTCGCATTTTAAGTTTTGAGGCAAAAGTGATTTGTTATCATTTCAGCAATGAATGAAAGCGCTAACGTACTCATGGATACATTTTAATAATCTTGTTTTGGTAGTAAGTAGGGTGAGTGTGCCCGTGCGGTGGGTTGACATCGGGTTCAATAAATTTAAAATTTTACAAAAAAAAATATTTATATTTTGAAAAAAATTACCTATGTTGAAACCATGATAATTCGATTCTGCTCTCGATTCTAAACAAACTACTTTCTAGTTTTGCGTTAATTCATTAACACGTTGTATATGTATTCTATATCGTTGTCTAGTCATCGTAATACAAGTCCAGGCTAGATTCTGGTACTTTAAATGTGACTAGATAATTTGTGTGACATTGTCCAAGATAATTTAAAAAAAAAAACTGTCATCAAGTAGTAGGCCATTTACAAACTGAAACTATTTGCGGCGATAAAAACGCGCGTTTGTTAATGGGTGCATATTTAAGATCATTTGAACGCCCAAATCATCTGGCCGAACATTTCCATCTTGTTTATAGGGAAAGGAATATAATTTTATAGCTGAATTTTATTACGAACGTTTTACTTCGTGGCTGTATGGCGTTTCAGAAGTGCTGCAAAAAGCCGCAGTGTTTGAAGAGCCCTAATCCAATTACCCCAGTGTTGCTTACTCTAAAATTTGATTTCCTCATTTTTCATGAGATTCTGGTCGACCTATACGAGTACAAGTCTGTTGAGACTTGCCGCAAATAGGTAGCTTTCTCATTATGATTTTTGGTATAACTTTTTCCACCTGTCTGTTTGGGAAGTACATGAGATGCCGTCGGAAAGAGATTGATCTGAAGAACTGGAAAAACTATGGTTGCCACCTCTCAGTTTGCTGCAACTCTGGGGTTGCCAGGCTCAAAGAAGTAATTTTTGTTCCTGGCAACCCTAGAAATCTCCTTCCGATGGCACCTCATTTACTTCCCTAACAGACAGGTGGAAAAAGTTATAGCAAATATCATAATGGAAAAGGTACTTGCGGCTAGATTTTTCTAGGAATTCTATCGTCGTTGAATTAACCCCTGTGTAAACATACACTAGAATCACATTTCGTTCGCCTATGAAATAGGTGCATAATTTTACGGTAGGATCTCGGACTATAAAGGCCTTGTCACACAAGCTATTTTTGAGCGTAGGCGTTGACGGAACGATTCCGTTGAGATATTTCTGAGATCAATCTGTCGTCAATAAAATCCCTTAATATTATAAATGTGAATGTAAGTTTGGTTGTTAGGTTTTCACGCGAAAACCACTTAACCGATCATCATTGAAACTTTGTACACATATTCTTGGAGGTATTAGAAGTAACATAGGATACTTTTTAAATGGCTTAAATGCGAGCGAAGCCGCGGGTAAATGCTAGTAATATTATAAAGAGGAAAGATTTGTAATTTTGTGTGTGTGTATGTTTGTTAATAAACTCAAAAACTACTGCGCCGATTTAAAAAATTCTTTCACCATTAGAAAGCTGCATTCACCCTGAGTAACATAGGATATATTTATTGCTAGAAAAGATAAGACGACCACCCGTGCGCAGCCGGGACGGGCAGCTAGTCGTCAATAAAATAAATAAACAAGGCAAGTGAAATAAAAGCTAAGGGTTAACAATATTTTCCTCAGACGCGGCGATAATACACGAGCAGCTGACCCGAGTGGCCGCTCAGAGCGAGATAGCCAATCAAATAATCAACAGCATCTGCCTCTGTCGCACCTTCGACCATCCCATGGAGAAAGAGTAAGTATTCTTCTTCTTATCGTGTGGGCAGAGCCCTGGTGTCAAGAGTTTTTTCAGACCACCTTACGGCCTCTGACGTGGTTTTTAGGGTTCCGTACCCAAAGGGTGAAAACGGGACCCTATTACGTACGACCCTATGCCTACGTTGTCGGTCCGTTCGTCCGTCCGTCCGTCCGTCCGTCTGTCCTACCTATTTAGGGCTGTAACTTTTGAACCGTAATAGCTAGATTGTTGAAATTTTCTCAGATTATGCGTTATTACGGCGGATTTGTTAACAAATAATATAAACAAAATTTTAACAAAAAATTAAAACCGCCTTCAAAAAACTAAAAAGTTAAAAATAATATTGCAGCCGATGACTTTTTCGTTCGCATCATAAGAACATTAATTTGTTTTATCGAAGTCGCTGTCAAGCCGATTCGCGACAGGGCTTGCATTAGTTTTTTGGCTTGGCTTGACACCGACTTCTATAAAACAAATTAATGTTCTTATGATGCGAACGAAAAAGTCATCGGCTGCAATATTATTTTTAACTTTTTAGTTTTTTGAAGGCGGTTTTAATTTTTTGTTAAAATTTTGTTTATTTCACAATTTTCAGTGGTGAATTCATTAGTTCTATTTAACAGTAGTGCTTCTAATTAACAAACGCACTAGTCGGCACTACTATTTTCGAAGGTTCCCCTCGATTTCTCTGCTATCCTTCATCAGATCCTGGTTTTCTTATCATGGGACCACCCTTGGGATATCTCCTTTCCAACAAAAAAAGAATCATCAAAATCGGTTCATAAACGACGAAGTTATCCGCGAACACACATTAAAAAAAAAAAAAAAATATACGGTCGAACTGAGAACCTACTCCTTTTTTTGAAGTCGGTTAAAAAATGGCAGAAAGTTAAAAATTAAGGGGGGTTTTCAACAAGAAACTAGTTTTTACAACGTTTTTTCTTCACGCTCTATAGTAAAAACGGTAATACATACAAGCGTCAAACTTAGTGTGATTATAGAGCAAACTCTACAGATTAACAACAAATACTAAAAACCGGCCAAGTGTGAGTCGGTCTCGCGCTAAAGGTCCCGGACAAAACAAGTTTTTTTCTAAGTTAATAATGTTGTGTTCTGTTGTGGTGTGGTACGGAACCCTCGGTGCGCGAGTAGCCCGACTCCCACTTGACCGGTTTTATTATGTAACGTCTCTACTACCACCGGAGATAGTAGCCGGGACCGACGGCTTAACGTGCCATCCGAAGCACGGAATCATCTTTCTTTTCAGACAATCAGGTGATTCAGCCTGGAAGAGTAAGTATTTAGATTTAAAAAAAACAGCGCCCTGCGGGGCTAGTACGCCAACCCGCGATAGCGTGATATAGCGCTGTCACGCTTCCGCTCTCTTTCTATTTGCGCTCGAAAGAGCGAGATAAAAGACTAAATTAGACAGATGGATGTGTTAAATGTCGCTATCGCGGGTTGGCGTACTAGCCCCGCAGGTTCATAAATAATAAAAACTCTACCACAAAAACAGTTAAATATTATTGCTAGAACAATGTGTCTACAATACAACTAGATTGTGGAAGACTGGTGCTTGAGCCAAGTCTGTAAAGACTTTTCTTTCAAGTAAATAAATACGAATAAATTTCTTTCAAGTAGGCTGGGCCACACAGAGTGCGGCTGCGGGCCGGCAGTAGTTGTAAACTATGGAATTATATGCGTGTCACACTGCGGTCTATCTAGTGTGACACCTCGCATATAATTCCATAGTTTACAACTACTGCCGGCCCAGCCTTTAAGAATACTGTAGTAATTGGCAGCGTGGCCACAAGGTGGACCGAGGACCTGGTGAAGGCGGCGGGAACCCGTTGTATGAGGGCAGCGCAGGACCGGTCGTTATGGCGCTCCTTGGGGGAGGCCTATGTCCAGCAGTGGACGTATATCGACTGATATTGATATGATTTTATACTTGGCTCGCTTTAGTTTGCTTATTACAATGGGAAAGAAGCGTGACGTTATTAATTTAATTAATTAATTAATCTTGTTCTTAAACAGGCATGCCGTGGAGCGCTTCTGTAAGATTCTGGAGAACTTTAAAGCTGCTTCCACAATCACTTTCAAGGTATGTTGGATTCATCAATACACATAATTAAATTTCTTAAATTTTATTCAGGTAATAACATTTAGATTAATTGTACAATAAAGCGGTCAGCACAAGAGCGTCGTCAAAAACAAAGGTACAAAAACAGACATAAATCAGCAACATGCTTCGTCAAAACAATGAAATACAAGCTCAGTCAAATAACCCGCCCCTGGTCGATCCCGGCGCAAAGGAGCCCATAATACAAGCTGCGTTGCCTCGTTGAATTGCTATGGCTAGCCTTTAATTAAATTTGTAGAGGAACTGAGTGGAAGGTTTTTACATCGAAAGGGGAAGATATTCCGCCAGGTTAGGTGTGAAGCCTGGGGACCGGCCGTGGTTCAACTTCGTAGTTGAGTCTGTGATATCATGATATGCTTAGATCTTTGACTACTTATATAAGTACTGGCCTTGCGGTAGCATTTCCCCTCTGCCACGGTATAAGAACAATTGATAACAATTTTATACCTTATCACTGAACGAGACAGCCTATAATTGCGATACAATAATATTTAACTTAGAACGTTTGGGTTTCACACGAGACTACTTTTCATGATTTTTAACATTCAAAATTAGAATCTAAACTTATGGGGAATAAAATCCAAAGTTGCGGATTTCATGTTACCTCGCCCCCCGCAAAAGGTGGCAGAAATGTTTCTTAGTAGAATGACACGCGTAACTTGTCCCTACATACGTTGTCAAAGGCTTAGATGGTTCGGTTACGTAGAGAGAATGAATGAAAGAAGACTTACGAATGAAATTAATCGAGCAAAGTTGAGCGGAAGTGTTGGGAGAGGCCGTCCGAGGAAAACATACCACGATCAAATCAATGATCTTTTCCGAAAAGGACAAGTGCGTAGCACCCTCATTCGACGGAAGTGCATGAAAAGATGTATGAATGGCTGTATGAATGTGAATGAGACTAACTAAAGTGTCAGAGGCGTAGCGTGTGGCGGTTCGTGGTCTCTGCCCACCCCTGAAAATATAGAGTATATTTTCAGGGGCGACGGTATCACCATCTATGGGCTTCGTTGCTATACCAATGATGCACAGATTTTACTTGCGCTGTTATGGGTGGTGCCACAGAACATTATAATAGCGCTTAGAAATGCAAAGTAGCGCTGTTGCTTCGGAGACGGCTGTCGCCACTTGTCTTCCTGCTCACGCTGCTACAATTACTGATGCCCTCTCGCTCGCACTACGTAGCGCGCCTTATTGTGTTATGGAAATCATTGGATAACCTGTGGCGATACGTTCCACGCCTACTTTGCACTTCTAACCTCTCTTAATGTTCTGTGGGTGATGCCATCCGTGGCAAGCTGCCCACTAATTTGTAAAGACGTGTCCGTCCGTACATTGAAATGAACAGAAACAGCAAGGGATCTGTATCTAATTTAAACTATTATAAAACTGTAACAGAAGTGTGTCTGTACATTGAAGATATTTACAAAAAAAAGATTACAATATGGTTTTTAGATGTCCCTGATTCCAAATCACAAATTTTTTGATTTTTTGTCTGTCTGTTTGTTTGTTTATTTGTCTGTTTGTTTGTCTGTTTGTTTGTTTGGGTGTTTATTTGTTCGATCATCACGCATAAACTAGTCAACCGATTTTGATGAAACTTTTTTTGTTTGATTGCTTATGATCTGACTTAAAATCTGGTGTATAATTTATGCCGACAAAGGCGCGGGCTCGTTAGTGATATTTGTACCTTTGCAGGTGGAGATGATCCCGGTGGGCGCGGGGGGTGGGGGTGGGGGTGGGGGTGTGGGTGGGGGCGGGGGGCGGTGGGTGGCGGCGTGCGCGCGGCGCCTGCAGCGCTACCTGGCGCCGCACCAGCGCAACACCACCGCCGACCGCCTGCGAGACATGCGCGCGCGCACCACGCCCGTCGACCGTGAGTTACCTACACCCTACACACACATACTGTACATATACACTCACCTACTATAGCGCCAACAAATCGCATATTGCCGCATACACTGGACGAAAACCACAGATTACCCCCAATAGATACCGCATAATGAACATTTTGTTCACGCCTGAAGTCACCATTTTTGGCGTTAGGTGTGGGTAGCGGGGCACGAAACGGTGCAACGTGATTGGCCATTTCAAGGTCGCACTACTTCTAGCTCGCTCACTCGCGTTGCTTATATCAGTGAAAAATCATAGATGTGTGGCGAGCGTCGGCGGCCCTGTATGCGGTATCTATTGGGGGTAATCTGTGACGAAAACCAACGTTCCTGGCTTCGCATTCACACTCATAGGTGTGCAGAGATTTATGCATGCAGAAGATACAGGGTGTTAGGGTAAACAGTTGCATTACTTTAAGGGGTGATTGTACCCATGATACTGAACAACGTTCCCTAAGAAACCTATTGGAAATTCGCAAAAAAAATGTCGACTTTTCATATAAAAATTCGATCAGCTGATTTCATTTAGTATGGAAAGTCCACAATTTATTTACGAATTGTCTATAGGTTTCTTAGATAAAGTTGTTCAGTATCATGGGTACAATCACCTTTTAAAGTAATGCAATGATTTACCCTAACACCCTGTAGTATGAAAAATCTACAAATTTTTTTGCAAATTTCCAATAGGTTTCTTTGTGAAAGTTGTTCAGTATCATGGGTACAATCACCCCTTAAACTAGTGCAACTGTTTACCCTAACACCCTGTATATGCAAGAGAAATTGGAATAAATCATTTATTAAAAAATAAATCTTCTCTACAACGGAACACGAAGGTGTTCCAGAATACCAAATATTTAGTTTGAGCTAGTCGAGATACTGAATCAACAACAAACCATCGATTAGATGGTTTGTCGGGAAACGGGAAAAAATTCTCGCTGTCCCTAAAATAGAATCAATGGACTTTGAATGAAAACAAATCCATTGATTCTATTTTAGTGGGGGACAACGAGAACATATTTTCCCGTTGGCCCCAGAGGAGGACATGCGGGGACAGCGAGAATTTTTTTCCCGCTGGCCCCTACTGGGGGCATAGCTGTCGGGGACATCGGGAATAACCCGGGCATAGCTGTCGGGGACATCGGGAATAACCAAACTAATTGTGTTGATGTATTGTGTGTTGCAGTGAGCGCGTGGTCGGGCTACAAGCATCGGTGCGACTGTCTCACGCCGAGGACGCTGTGCGCACAGCAACGGAAACAGCTACTGAGGTACCACCATTTGCATCTTTTGTGCTTTACACATATACACTTGAAAAAGTAAAGTTTAGTGAACTAATAAAATTAGCAGTAAGACCGGCTACAATTACTAACCTAAACTTATGCACAATAAATATTATTTCTATTTCTATTTCTATTTATTCGTCCAAGCGCCGCCGCCTTCGCCCAGCAGTGGGATGAAATCTAAACTAGTATAAAACTGTAACAGAAGTGTGTCTGTAAATTGAAGGTATTTACAAAAAAAAGATTACGATATGGTTTTAAGATGTCCCTGATTGCAAATCACCAATTTTTGGATTTTTTGTCGGTCTGTTTGTTTGGGTGTTTGTTTGTTCGAGCATCACGCAAAAACTACTGAACCAATTTTGATGAAACTTTTTTTGTTTGATAGCTTATGATCTGACTTAAAATCTGGTGTACATGGCCTAGCCACTGCCTTAGATCAAAGTAAAATGAATGGATAGGCCCAAAGCGCTTTAAGTTGAAGCACGCAAAACTAGGGCACCTCAATACAAACTAGGGTACTTGGACTGTCATCTCGGTACAAATTCGAAGTAAAACTGTCAATTGTTTTGCCTCATTTTTCTGGTTTGAAATGTTCGCGTAAAGGTGGACTTCCGATGCCAGCGGCCGATGCGACTAACGCGCGCGTCTGACGCGAGGTTCTGTCAAATATGACAGAACCTCGCGTCAGACGCGCGCGGCCGACGACAGACCTCACTTCCGATGTCAGCGACTGACGCGTGCCTATTGTGCAGAGTGTTATCACTTTAGGGTATTTTCCCCAAAATTTAGGGTATGTTTTTATGTTTTGGTGTTTAAACAAAAACATAAAAACACAAACAAAAAAAAACAATACATATTTTAATAAATAATATTTGATGGATTGACAGATTGATAGGTTTAGAGAATATATGAATGCATTTTTTTACAGGGTTTATGATAAAATACATTTTTGGGAGTAATGAGACCCTTGGCTTTTTAACCTGTACCTACATGGATCTCTTTCTAGCGAATAATTATGTAGGCAAGAGATTTTCCGAAAAAAGAAAAAGTAGTTTCAAGTGGCTCGATAGATGGTGTTATCGCTACGTAGATGAGCAACCTTGCAGATAATAAAATACAAATAAAATAGTAAAAATTAAGCAAATTTTCGGTAAAAACTTCGTAATATTTCTGGCAAACATTCTTGTTCCGCGTGACGTCAGAGCATAGCCGCGCGCGGCCGCGGCCGATGCGATAGACATCGGCCGCGCGCGTCAGTCGCTGGCATCGGAAGCGGCGCCATACGTTTTCATAGTAACTAGTATGGCCGCATCGGCCGTCGGCCGCGAGCCGCGCGCGTCAGACGCGTCGGCCGCTAGCATCGGAAGTCCACCTTAAGGCCTATCCATTCATTTTACTTTGATCTAAGGCCACTGCCACTTTCGAGTAAGGATCACATTCTCTCTTAGACTACTTATATCGGGACGCGTAACCACGTGTCATTCTACTAACAAACTTTCTGCCACTTTTTGCGGGGGGCGAGGTAACATGTTATCCGCAACTTTGGATTTTATTCCCTATGACTTTAGATTCTAATTTTGAATGTTCAAAATCATGAAAAGTAGTCTCGTGTGAACCCCAAACGTTCTAAGTTCAAAATTATTGTTTCGCAATAATAGGCTGTCTAGTTTAGTGATAAGTTATAAAATTGAATGTTGAATGTGCATGATCATTGCTCTTATACCGTGGCAGAGGGGAAATGCTACCGCAAGGCCAGTCCGGATATAATTAGTCTAAGCTTTCTCTATACGGTGCTGACCCGTCCGTCTCCATAGCTCTTCGTTTGAGATGGTTTTTGACCAGAAGGTCTTTAGTATTTGCCTGAGGCGTTTGTTAATAAAGACTTGGAGTCTATCTGTGACCGCTTTTCGGACGAACCAAGTTCCGAGGTACGCCAGGTATTAATAAGTATAATAACTTGTCCAGGATCTCGTTCTTCGGCATGATGCAAGCGGTGAACGAGTACAACGGAGCGAAGCCCGCCGACGACGACCAGCTGCAGCAGGGAGACGGCACCGGCGCCAAGTATGCTACCATTATAAACATAGTTTAATAACGGTTTAGGAGTATAGACCAGTACGGTTTAGTTCATACAAACGTATTCCCCTGTTTTCTGCCTGGATAATGACACTAAAATTTCTTTAACCGGCAGTCACATGGTGAAGGCATCAGAGAGGTTGACAATAGTTTGAATACGCCAGCTGCGTAAAGGCAACCAGTGACGCGTATAACCGCCTTTGTATCAAAAATTCTGACCGCTCCGCGAAGATAATGGAGTATCACTACATAGTATAAAACAAAGTCGTTTCCCGCTGTCTGTCTGTCCCTATGTATGCTTAGATCTTTAAAACTACGCAACGGATTTTGATGCGTTTCTTTAATAGATAGAGTGATTCAAGAGGAAGGTTTATATCAGCATTGCACCCGTGCGAAGCCGGGGCGGGTCGCTAGTAATATAACATTGTAAACGTTTGGTGTCGTTGCAGGCCGCCGGACAGCGAGGGTCAGCCGGCGGAGACTCATGCGGACCTCAGCGAATCCAACACGACTTTCGAACTCGACGACAGTGAGTACAGCCAGCATCATATACAGGGTGAAATTGATATCATTAGCATCCTTTTAAACTAATCGGAGCAAAAAAAAAAATCTGCTTTTGCATACATTTGAGTCGAGTAGGCAGCGGCGGCGGGTGCAATTTAGTGTTTAGTGAGTGCAGAACAACTGAGTTTTTTTGTTCCGTTTGGTTTGCTCCCATAGTAAAAGTTGTAGCAAGTTGTGTTGTGTTGTGTTATTGTGTTGTTGTTGTAAGTTGTTGTAGTTGTAAGCCTAAGGCTTACCTTGGGATCATTACAATGTATGTGCCTGTGCTGTGAGCGCGCGTGAGCGTTGTTCAGTTCGATGGGTAGACTCTTAGTTTAAAAGGATGCTAAAATATCAATTTCACCCTGTAGATGTAAGCCCCCAAGGCGACCAAAAAGATCTCATTTACAGAAGTTCATTTCTCCTTCAGTTATTCTTCTTCTTATCGTGTGGGCAGAGCCGTGGTGTCAAGAGTTTTTTCAGACCGCCTTACGGCCTCTGACGTGGTTTTTATGTAACGACTACTACCACCAGAGATCGTAGCCGGGACCAACGGCCGAAGCACGGAATCATTTTCCTTTTCGGACAATCAGGTGATTCAGCCTGCAATGTCCTAACCAACTGTGTCCCCCGTGGGAATCGAACCCAGGACCTCCGTATCGAGAGCCAATGCTCTTAACCACTAGACCACGGAGGCAGTTCAGTTATTGACTCTGACGAAGTTTTTGGATCTCAAAAACTGAAAAAGGTTTTTTCTATAACTTGTTTTATTGTCTTAGCTTTTCCTTTTAAAAACTCGCCTTAGGAAAAGATACAGTTTCTGTATATTGGTATTAGTTTCCTACCACAAACAAAGAAAGTAACATACATAGGCGTAGTAATGGGGGTGGCCCCGGCCCACCCCAGAATCCTTCTGGCCCACCCCAGAAATCAAATGACTATTTATTTCTTATGTTCACTTTCTTGAAAAGTAAATGTGGTCAGAATGTAGGTACTATCGGGGACTTTTCCGCCTGACCACTTAAGAAAAATTTCGCATAATTTCGCGCAAAATGTATTGCTTGGAAACTATTCATTAATTGGTCTATTAATCAATAGGGCGGGGTAAGACAACATTTTATTTTTTAGTTTAGTTTATTTTTTAGTGTATTTTTTAGTTTTTTAGTTTAGTTTAGCTCACTCCGCTCGCTCAGCTTTTTTGATAGCATTTTATGCTTTGAGACTGAGTTCTTGCTACAATCGAGTCATAATATTTGGTAGGTTTATATTTTAGAACTCTATTCGTTCGCTCCGGTTTTATTTTAAACACAAATATACTCAACTACTCTATTTCAAGTTGAGTTCTACAGTCGAGCTATTATGTAGCGAAATCATAAATAAGCATAAGCTTGTTTCAGCTATTTGCATTAATCATTCATTTAAATAAATACATGAATCGCCTTGATTTCGGAATGAGCTGGAAAAATCGAGTTATAATGTAATGAAGCAAAATCTCGAGCTTGCTTTGCTCGTTCCAGATTTTAGGTTGAAAACTCGAGCTCGATTTTATTGCAACAACCCTGTGCCTGGCCCCCCCTGGAAATTATTGCTACGCCCATGGTAACATAAGTTTCAATAGTTACAGACTCGGACGCGAACTCTGTCAGCGGGACGGGCTCACTCGGCCTCTCCACGTCCTCGTCGTTAGACTCCGCCTCGGAACTGTTGCTAGCCGCCGCGGCCGCCGTCGAGTCCGGAGGCTCTGAAGGTACCTCAATAGTTACAGACTGCTACTCTGTCAGCGGGACAGAGTAGCAGGCTCGCTCGGCCTCTACACGGTGTTCGTCGTTAGACTCCGCCTCGGAACTGTTGCTAGCCGCCGTCGAGTCCGGAGGCTCTGAAGGTACCTCAATAGTTACAGACTGCTACTCTGTCAGCGGGACAGAGTAGCAGGCTCGCTCGGCCTCTACACGGTGTTCGTCGTTAGACTCCGCCTCGGAACTGTTGCTAGCCGCCGTCGAGTCCGGAGGCTCTGAAGGTACCTCAATAGTTACAGACTGCTACTCTGTCAGCGGGACAGAGTAGCAGGCTCGCTCGGCCTCTACACGGTGTTCGTCGTTAGACTCCGCCTCGGAACTGTTGCTAGCCGCCGCGGCCGCCGTCGAGTCCGGAGGCTCTGAAGGTACCTCAATAGTTACAGACTGCTACTCTGTCAGCGGGACAGAGTAGCAGGCTCGCTCGGCCTCTACACGGTGTTCGTCGTTAGACTCCGCCTCGGAACTGTTGCTAGCCGCCGTCGAGTCCGGAGGCTCTGAAGGTACCTCAATAGTTACAGACTGCTACTCTGTCAGCGGGACAGAGTAGCAGGCTCGCTCGGCCTCTACCCGGTGTTCGTCGTTAGACTCCGCCTCGGAACTGTTGCTAGCCGCCGTCGAGTCCGGAGGCTCTGAAGGTACCTCAATAGTTACAGACTGCTACTCTGTCAGCGGGACAGAGTAGCAGGCTCGCTCGGCCTCTACACGGTGTTCGTCGTTAGACTCCGCCTCGGAACTGTTGCTAGCCGCCGTCGAGTCCGGAGGCTCTGAAGGTACCTCAATAGTTACAGACTGCTACTCTGTCAGCGGGACAGAGTAGCAGGCTCGCTCGGCCTCTACACGGTGTTCGTCGTTAGACTCCGCCTCGGAACTGTTGCTAGCCGCCGTCGAGTCCGGAGGCTCTGAAGGTACCTCAATAGTTACAGACTGCTACTCTGTCAGCGGGACAGAGTAGCAGGCTCGCTCGGCCTCTACACGGTGTTCGTCGTTAGACTCCGCCTCGGAACTGTTGCTAGCCGCCGTCGAGTCCGGAGGCTCTGAAGGTACCTCAATAGTTACAGACTGCTACTCTGTCAGCGGGACAGAGTAGCAGGCTCGCTCGGCCTCTACACGGTGTTCGTCGTTAGACTCCGCCTCGGAACTGTTGCTAGCCGCCGTCGAGTCCGGAGGCTCTGAAGGTACCTCAATAGTTACAGACTGCTACTCTGTCAGCGGGACAGAGTAGCAGGCTCGCTCGGCCTCTACACGGTGTTCGTCGTTAGACTCCGCCTCGGAACTGTTGCTAGCCGCCGTCGAGTCCGGAGGCTCTGAAGGTACCTCAATAGTTACAGACTGCTACTCTGTCAGCGGGACAGAGTAGCAGGCTCGCTCGGCCTCTACACGGTGTTCGTCGTTAGACTTCGCCTCGGAACGTCCTATAACAATCTGCGGGTAGTCAGAGTTCTATAATGATACACAATGAACTGGCAGGCGTAGTGTGGGACTACCTGCGGCCCGCTGGACCGACGACTTAGGATAGGTAACGGGGAGCAATGAGCGTTTTTCTTTTAGTTTTCTAGTGGATCGATAGATGGCGTTACGGTTTGTGCGAATAAAGGTCAAAATGTCAAAGAGTGTTTCTTTAAAATAATAAAGAGGGAGAAGATGATCAAAAAGATGCCAAAGCATCTTTTGATTGAATATTTCACTATTTACAAATAATTTAAATCTAAAATATGAAACTGAATACGTCTGACATGGTTGTATGGGCTTGATCCCTTGGCCTTTAAAAAAAAGTCAGGCACAGTCTTGACATGATTTTGACAGGATCTCGCCTACGTCTCTATGGAGCGATAAGCATGTCATCTGTCGAGTTTCTTGGGAACTAAATTTAAAAAAGAAAAGAAAAACGCTCATTGGATACGGAACGAGGATAGTTTTGTGGCGTCTTGGGAGAGGCCCATGTTCAGCAGTGGATGAAGACAGGTCAAAAAGGATATACGCGTCAATCTAGATCAAAAGGACGTCGTCTGACGTCCTTTCTGAACGTGAGAGAACCTAAGCTAACTAGTTGTGTAATAAATATTATATTAATTGCAAGGCGCCATCTGCACGAGCGATAGTCTCGTCGAGTCACTAAATTCCATACTAAATGTAAGAGCTAATCTCTATACGGTGATTTCAACGCGGACGTTTCTCTCGTAGAGATAGCGTTTAAGAAGTGACAAGTAAATATCAAAACTTCCCCTATGTTGCAGAAACTAATTTCGTTTACTTGCAACTCTTATTTTAAAGGTAGAGTAACTCCCATGTACTATCAGTTTAAAATAACAATGTGCATGACCTCGCCTGCAAATGTGACATCACTCAATCACACGAACTTCACTCGAGTCATTCAAATGATTATTTCCTTTACATAGAGTCTATCTATATTCCTTTACAACCGAGTGAAGTTATCGAATGGCCCTTCAAAGTCATGCACATTGTTATTTTAAACCGATAGTAGTTGTTTTCTCCTTTATTCTAAAGGCATAGAGGGAGGCATACCATTGCAAGAATGTCTACTTTTTTGACGTTTGTGTTTAAGTGTGTGGTATCAAGTAGTATGGACAAAAGAGACCAACTAGACCAAAGTGACAACTGCCCTAATGTTTACGGTCACTTTTCACACATACTAGCACAAAATTGACAAGTGAAAAGTGGACAGTCGCATAAACAAAGATCTATAGTTCTGTCTCCTTCTACTATTTTCCTGCATCCCCGGATATGCAACAGAGTTTGTAAACTTCTAGACATAAAAACATTATCAGTGCGCCGTGCTAAATTCGAGATTAAGAACTGGTTGCAGACTCTGACTTACGATGGAACTGAAGACATAATCAAGGATATATCTTAATATACAAGTCAAACAGACACACACCTACCCAAGCCTCCACTCACACACACACTCTTTCACTTTGTTTCAATTGTACTGTAACTGTAACTTATGTCAATTATCTAACTTGTACTTAATGCATCTCGTTTTTGGTCTACCGTTTAATGTTATAGTTTTAAGCAAAAGTTAAAAATAAACATTATTATCTATCTTATCTTATCTATTAAAGGTATGTCATAGCAGGTATGACATAGTTTTTAAGCCCTTACTAACGCTATTATGGATCTATCTGTGGTCTGAAATAAATGATTATTTGATTTGATTTTTGATACGCCAAAAGAGACTAACTACAATCGTAAATTGATGCGTTCTCTATGCTTTAGATTAAATGAGATCCTTGCTCTTAGATTCTAGCACATTTAATTTTGATGTTGCCTAAATGACAGTGAACAGCTGATGTTGTTATAAAACCTAACGCCATACAATTGTCCCAACAGGTGAAGCAGCGCCCGGCGAGCTCTGTCGAACGGTCCGTCACCTGATGCGGTCCATAGCCTCCATCGAGCGGCTCATGGACCGCGTCCTCAAGCACTGCGACGAGTGGCCCGCACCCTCGAACCGCAACGACCACGAGGCCAGGTACGCACGATATATTGAACAGTTGATGCGGTCCATAGCCTCCATCGAGCGGCTCATGGACCGCACCGCACCGCACCGCACCGCATCGCATTTTTCCGTCGCTCCATCCTTTTCTGTCACTCAGGAACTTCATTCATTCGCTAGAGCAAATAAGATAGCGGGAACGAGACCGCACGCGGCAGCACCGGCAGTGCTGCGACCTTTCTCGCTCTAGCCAATGGCGTTCCTGAGCGACAGAAAAGGATAGAGCGTGAAAAAATGCGATTCGGTGCTGCCAGATGAGGCTCAACTCCTTAATCTGTTCCATACAAAATGCAAGTTTGACGAGTGTTTTGTCAACAGGAAACGCGTGGACATGGGTCTCTCTGAGGTGGACCGGAAGCTGATGGCGATGTACCGAAGGTTACCGGAAGTGCATCGCAGGCAGCTCCAGGTCTATAGGAAGCAGAAGAAATTGTCTACGGTAAGGATAAAAACACTGAATCGCCCACCCGACTCTCTCAGCCTAATATCACTTTACCTGCACTTTACCACGTGAATAGAATACTTAATGTGTCAATGTGCCAATGTGCCTTGATATGTCAACTTGACATACCTCATTATTAGAGATCGGATATTCGGATGTATATTAACCTAAAAATTTTAACAAAAAAAAATTAAAACCTTCAAAAAAACTAAAAAGTTAAAAAATAATATTGCAGCCGATGACTTTTTTGTTCGCATCATAAGAACATTAATTTGTTTTATCGAAGTCGCTGTCAAGCCGATTCGCGACAGGGCTTGAATTAGTTTTTTTTTGGCTTGGCTTGACACCGACTTCTGTAAAACAAATTAATGTTCTTATGATGCGAACAAAAAAGTCATAGGCTGCAATATTATTTTTTAACTTTTTAGTTTTTTTGAAGGCGGTTTTAATATTTTTTGTTAAAATTTTGTTTATTTCACAATTTTCAGTGGTAAATTCATTAGTTCGATTTAATACCAGTGCTTTAAATTAACAAACGCACTAGTCGGAACTACAATTTCGGCACGTCGGCGATGTCGGCACTACGAGTGTTTCAGGTTTTCTTAGAATTCAACCTTGAAAGAGGGAAATTAGGTGACAAAGTCTGAAAATGAAGATGGGTATTGTTGGTATGGTTTATGGGGTTGCTGATTACGAATACAACAATGATTTTAAAAACTGACGTGATGGACGTGAATTACCATCATCCCATGTTGGGGTGCGATGGGGTTGAAATGTCTAAATATCATTATGGGTGTCGTTTTTATGGTTTTTTGGGACGTTAATTAGAGAGGAGTAGAGTGTGAGCAGGAGGTGAGTAGATGGTGCGTAAGTGGTGATTGGGGGTGCGTAAGTGGTGAGTAGGACGTGCGAAAGTGGTACGTAGAGGGAGTGAGTAGGGGGCGAGTAGGACGTGCGAAAGTGGTACGTAGAGGGAGCGAGAGGGGGGGTGAGTAGGAAGTAGACAGGGGGTGCGTAGGGGGTGTGTAGGGGTTGAGTAGGGAGTAGACAGGGGGTGGGTAAGGGGGTGCCTTTGGGTGTGTAGGGGGTACGAAGGGGGTGCGTAGGGGTGAGTAGAGGGTGCGTAAGTGGTGAGTAGGGGTGTATAGAAGGGGTGAGTAAGGGTGCGTAGGAAGTGAGTAAGGGTGCGTGGGGGGTGAGTAGGGTTGCGTAGGGCTGAGTTGGGGATGTGTAGGGGGTGAGTTGGGGATGCGTAGGGGGTGAGTAGTGGGTGCGTAGGGGATGAGTAGGGGTGCGTAGGAGTGTGCAGGGGGTACGTAGGGGATGAGGACGGGGTGCGTAGCGGTTGGTAGGGGGTAAGTAAGGTTGAGTAGGGGATGTGTAAGTGGTGAGTAGGGGGTGCATGTAGAGGGATGAGTAGGGGGTGTTCCTTCAGAAGTCACAAAAACAAGTCAATGCAACAAAAAAATCCATAAACATGTCCTAAGTCCACGCGTACGAATTCGCGGGCAACAGCTATAGTGTAGATAAGTATAATAATGTAACGGTCTCCCCTCCCCCCGCAGGTGTGTATGCAGCTGGTGGGCGGGCAGGCGCCGGCCCCGCCCCCGCCCGGCTCGCCGCCCCCCGCCGCGCCGCAGCCCGCCCGCGCCCTCTGCCCCCAGTACCACCTGCAGCGCTTCAGAGAGGTCACCAGTCTTTATACATATTGGCCCCGATTCAGACTGTGCCACAACTTAACTAAATTTATTCCTGTCACTTTCTAAAATAAGATTAAGAAAAGACACAGAAAACCAACAGCTGACTTTAGTGCTGTCAAAGTGACGTTAAACGCCCAAAAACGACTTAAATAAGATGGCGTATATTATGATGTACAAAAACGCCACTATGTCAGTCCGACTACAGGACCAGAACTCGAAACCTATCCTACTGCAGCGAGGCGTGAGGCAGGGAGACGTTATATCTCCGAAACTGTTCACCGCTGCACTGGAAGATGTTTTCAAGGTTCTGGACTGGAAAGGGCTAGGCATCAACATAAACGGCGAGTACATCAGTCACCTTCGGTTTGCCGATGATATAGTCATCATGGCGGAGACTATGGAGGAGCTCAGTCAAATGCTCGATGATCTCAGCAGAGCCTCCGAACGAGTTGGTCTGAAAATGAACATGGACAAGACGAAGATCATGTCAAATGACCATGTTGTGCCCACTCCTGTAATGATCGGAAACTCTGCGCTCGAAGTTGTTGACCATTATGTTTACCTGGGACAAACTATTCAGTTAGGTAAGTCCAACTTCGAGAAAGAGATCAACCGTCGAATCCAACTCGGCTGGGCAGCGTTCGGGAAGCTACGTAGTATCTTCACGTCCCAAATACCGCAGTGTCTTAAAACGAAAGTCTTCGATCAGTGTGTGTTGCCAGTGATGACATATGGAACAGAGACGTGGTCGTTCACTCAAGGCCTCATAAAAAGGCTGAAAGTCACCCAAAGGGCAATGGAGAGGGCTATGCTCGGAGTTCCCCTGCGAGATCGAATCAGAAATGAAGAGATCCGCAGAAGAACCAGGGTAACTGACATAGCCCAAAGAGTTGCTAAACTTAAGTGGCAGTGGGCGGGGCACATTGCTCGCAGAACCGATGGCCGTTGGGGCCGAAAAGTTCTCGAGTGGCGACCGCGTACCGGAAAGCGCAGCGTGGGTAGGCCCCTCACACGGTGGACCGACGACCTGGTGAAGGCGGCGGGAAAACGTTGGATGAGGGCAGCGCAGGACCGGTCGTTATGGCGATCCTTGGGGGAGGCCTATGTCCAGCAGTGGACGTCCATCGGCTGAGATGATGATGATGATGATGATATTATGATGGCATCTTATTTTGCGCATTTAACGTCACTTTGACAGCACTAAAGTCAGCTGTTGGTTTTCTGTCTCTTTTCTTAATCTTATTTTAGAAAGTGACAGGAATAAATTTAGTTAAGTTAAGTCGTGGCACAGTCCGAATCGGGGCCATTGTCTGATATCACTGCCTTTTGATTATTTAACAGTTTTAACATCTAGTTAAGCCTCCGTCACTCGGACACTGCCTACAAAAAACAGAAATTGACAAGATGGAGTCAGCACATACGAAACGGAGTCTAGGACTGCAATAACTTTAGTTGCGTGCGGTACATTAGCGTAAATAAAACGATTTGACAACCGCGTCTATTCAAAAAGAATTTTTATCCTTCCTGCACTTCTAAACTATTATAAAACTGTAACAGAAGTGTGTCTGTACATTGAAGATATTTACAAAAAATAATTTCGACATGGTTTTCGACCTGTCCCTGATTCCAAATCACCAATTTTTGGACTTTTTGTCTGTTTGTTTGTTTGGGTGTTTGTTTGTTCGAGCATCTCGCAAAAACTAATGAACCGATTTTGATGAAACTTTTTTTGTTTGATAGCTTATCATCTGACTTAAAATCTGGTATATAATTTATGCGGACGAAGTCGCGGGTATAACAATGTACCTACGCGGCCGGGCCCCGACGTCGAGGTTTAATTCAGTCGAGTGCCACACGCTCATTGTATCGCACCGAACGACCTTGATGCTTGTTTTTTCATTTCGAAAATTAAATTAGTATCCTATACATTGTCGGATGTATAAAGTAATATCCTAATCGAAAGATTGCTAAAAATGCAGCATCCCAATAGGTTGTTTAGCCCGAATTTTAAGCGAAATTAAGAGGGCTATCGGAGTCCAGTGGCGCCCTCATCACATTAATAAAGATTTCTCAATTAAGAAAGCCTAAATTAAAAAAGTGCTCAATTGACAAACTACAAAGCCTTCAAGCCATTGTTATACAATACTTTTATAGGTTCTAAACATTCCACTTTTAGACAGTTTCGAATAAAAACAAAAGCGGCCGTTTTTTTACTTTTTTCAAAATGTTTATGTTTCGCCTTTAAAAAACCTATAAAAGTATTCTATGAAAATAGTTTGAAGGCTTTTGTAGTTTATCTGTTGAGCATTTTTTAAATTTAGGCTTTCTTTATTGAGAAATCTTTATTAATGTGATGAGGGCGCCACTGGACTCCGATAGCCCTTAGGCTACTTGACAACTAGTCAAATCAGCTACTTTTTATCGAACGTCAAAACATGCGCTTTGTATGATGATTTGTACTAAATAATGAGTTGTGACGTCATCAACATTTTAATTAAAAATAGTATTCAAGCTAAAAACTCAATGAAAATGGGAGTTTAGCGTTATTTTCTAACCCTTTTTTTATTGAGTAAATAAAAATAAAATATATTGAATGTAGTCAAATACCCAATTAATAGTATAATTGTTTATAGGTGCGACGTAAAGTGATGCACATGCGAGACCAGCAGCTGTACTACCACAGACTGAGGATGTGGCTCGAGGACCAGCTGCGGCAGGAGCGGGAGAGGTAGGTCTTAGACTCCTTGTTCTTCGTAGTGGCATCTATCGGAGGTTGGCTATCATTAGTGCTGTTCGGACCCTGGAGACTGCAGCCCTGAACATAGAGGTGGTGTTCATATCGAACCATTCACAAAGGTTCTTAAGCCAGGAAGTCCGTCTACCAGGCATTCGTCTCTTTAAAATTTTCCCCGACAGAATAATGTGGAGAACTGGATATTTGTCACTTCTCATAATGTGACTGAAGTACTGTAATTTCCGAGTTTTTATAATTTTTATCCTGATGAACCTAGTTAAGCGCTGAACGTATAATACTTTATTCCGAGAGATAAGTGTACTTTTTGCAACCATCAGCAGCAAGGCTGATTCAGTGTTTATGGGGTGTAGAGCATCTCTGTGATGGGGATGGACCAGGTCTGCCTGCATAACTCCAGTCGGTTTAGGAGTTACTGATGATTAAAGGTCTGTAAAAAATTAACGATCAGCTGGAAGGCTGATCGTATGTTATTGTTGTAGTATGCACTGTAGCTATGTGAACAGTACAAAAACTGACATGGTTCATCAGTCGGTTTAGGAGATACAGCCGTTCAAAGGTCGGAACTTTGACTGGCTGTATCTCCTAAACCGACTGACAGCAAAGACTTCTATTAAAACTGAGGTAGACGTGCTGTACTCTACCATACGGCATTTGAAAAGCAATCTTAAAACTACACATTGACAATATTACACACACAAAGATAAAGTATCTAGGTACATAAAAGAGCGTGAGATATCAATATTCATTGTCAACAAGAGCGACAAAGATGGGCTATGGCGTTTGGCTACCTACTTGAACGCTTGCGAGGTTTGGAGATTCCCCCCCGTCGTGAGTATTAGACAGACAAATGGCGATGGTTGTTTTATGCGTTGGGTGAGACAGAAAAATGATGGTTATACAATTTGGAAACATAGTAATGAGAACAATATTTCACAAAATTATTAAAAACTAAATAAATAGGCATTAATTCGGAATACTTATGGTACTACTAATATTGTTGTTACAAATTGACACTTTTAAACAAGTTTAGTGATAATAATGTAGACTGTATTCGCATAATTTCACGTAAAATATCATTTCTTGGTAGTTCCGTTTAGGACCGTCGCGTATTGGGCGCTGATGAACACTGAGCGCAAGGGTGCTAATTAGCTCCGTTGGAACGTTTCAAGATTTGGTGCGTATGCCCCGTCTACCTCAGTTTTAATAGAAGTCTTTGACTGACAGAACTTGACAGTTTTTGTACTGTTCACATAGCTACAGTGCTACAACAATATACGATCAGCCTTTGTAAATTTTTTACAGACCTTTAATCATCAGTAACTCCTAAACCGACTGGAGTTATGCAGGAAGACCTGGTCCATCCCCATCACAGAGATGCTCTACACCCCATAAACACTGAATCAAATCAAATCCTTGCTGCTGATGGTTGCAAAAAGTAAACTTATCTCTTATACTACTTGTTACTCCCCGCAGCTTACCAGACAGCAACGTGACACTGATAGAAGAGCTCCCACGGCGTAAGCGACGTACGGCGAGCCCCAAACTGCCGCGCCTCCCCACCGCGCCCAAGCGCAAACTCAAACCCGCCTCCCCCATCACCAAGCCGCACAAAATACTACAGCTCCTCAAGCACAAGGCGCCCGCGCAGACGACCGACCTACTCACACACATCAAACACCTAGACGACTCCTTCAAACCCGAAGTTGAACCCCCCGAAGCCTTCCCTCTCGGAGAAAAAGAGGATAATGTCAGTGACACAGAAACCATAGTGGGCGAGAAAGACGACCTGTGCAAGGAAATGAAAGAATGCCTGGCAAAGTTCGCGAACTTCGCTCTCAACAGTCCCGAGAATGAGGAATATCAGACTGAAGTTAAATACCCCGAGTCCGTTAGTCCACCGCTGCAGGAGATGTCGCCGACGACGTCCGAACCTATGCCCGTGTACACCCCGAAGCCGAGTCAAAGGCTTCTAGCCGTCAACAAGTTTCTTAATAGAAACAATTTAGATTGCAAACACAACGTCATAGATTTCCAATCTCAAGCCGAACTGAACGTTCCGTTAAACGCGCGTAGAACACCGATCTTAGTCAAAGAGGAAAGCGATAAGGAACTGAATCTAGACGAACACAACCCCGAGCTAGTTGTCGACACTTCTAAAGAACCAAACATTTACAAATATGTCACCTTCGGCATAGAAATAAAGAAAGCTATGGAAGAATGTCAGAACATAATCAATTCTTACAACAGTATTAAAGACAAGGGGGAGGAGAAGGACGGCGATAACGACGGACCTCTCTCTCTAGAGCAAATATGCGAAGTCATGATGAGCTTAGACACTAATTCCATTGAATTTTTAGAGAAAATGGACTCTGAAGAACCTATAGAACTTACTACAGCGAACGCTAAACTAGCGGAACTAGTAGAAAACATGCCACAGATACTCGCCAACATGCCAGAAATAGCTTCCAAACTGTCCGAATTCGCGAACGCGTCGTTCGAACTACCCGAATTCGCGTCGATCATGAATAGCATACCAGAAGTAAACAACGAAGCGCAACTAACACCAGAAACATTAAAACAGATCAGAGAACTAAAACTAAATAAACCTAGAGATAATGTTAAAGTGACTAAACACACTGCCAAGCGTAAAACCACACGTAGAATTAAGAATAACATAGATACTAACGATATAATAGGCACAATGACGTTCGAACTCGATAGCAAAGATATATCCGAACTTCTCAAGGACGAAAAGGAACTGCAGGCGCTTATGAAAAACAAATCTAACAATAAAGAGGACTTCAAAGATCTCCTCTTTTCTATTTCAGCTCAAGTAGTTATAAACAAAGTTTTTGAATATCTAAAGCAAAACAAAAGTCCCGAGCTAGCCAAGTTTATAAAGGAAGACAAAGATTTGTTCTCGCTTCCTAAAAATAGTATTAACTCCGAGATGTACTCGAAAGCGTCTACACTATTCGATAATTCAGTCAAAGACGCACTTAGTATGGACGAGTTGAGAGAGCTCGTCAAATCACGGTTCAATTCGTGGAAGCATTACGTCGCTACGAAATTCAAAAGCATACCCATAGAGCTACTCGAAAATGAAATCGAGGCTATGCTCGATAAATTTTATAGTTACATACAAGACTTAGCAGGGAAACAGTGTATTAACGACAGTGATAAAATAATAGAAAAGATCGACGAATTGCGTAAAAACAAAGATAGTAAAGACTCTGATTCTGAAAGCTACACGGCGCCGAAAGAGTCGTTGAATCAAATAACTAAATTGCTGAGCACTTCAGCCGGCAACACGTTCGATTTACTAATTATGAAATTATCTAAAATGTCACAGGATAAGAAAACTTCGGTCAAAAGTCTAAAGTTCAAATACATGGACGTGATACGACGCTGCGCGGAATCCCAGCAGCTCGCCGGTTGGATTCTCTTGGACCCCGAAATAGCTGCCAATGTTATACAAGAATTAACCGGATTACCTATTAAGAAAACCGAGAACCTTCCCGATTTCGCTACAATGAATAACGATAGAAAACGTGATTTTTTCATAGAAAAGCTTAGAGAAATGAATAGGTTATACATGGAAACTTTGCCTAAGAAAGTTCTGACCGGCGACGAATGGCTTGTCATGTTGTACAGGCTAGAACAATTAGAGGAAAAACTAAAGGAAGCGTTCTCAAAAGTGAGTCCCCCGCCGAAACCTAGCCAAACGAACGCGAGCGAAGCCGAAATTCTAGCCGCCAAGGGCCTTAGCAAAATCATAGGTAAAGCCAACGTACGAATCGTCAAAAAAGCCGAACCTCCGAAAGAACCCGAAAAAGAGAGCAAAGAACCAGAAAAAGACGATAAGAAATGCAAAAACGACGCCCTATTAGCAAAATGTGAAGCAATTTTGACATCTAAAGGCGAAAATTCATTACTAGAAAGCTTTTACACTATAAAATCTTATATAACTCAAGGTCTGCCCGTACCGGAGACTTATAAGAAACATGTCATATCAATATGCTCTAGCATCGACGCGAAATTACTAGACGAAGATATAGAAGATACACTGAGAGTTAAAGACGAAAACGATGACACAGAGTGTGAGAAAACTTCCCTATCAGTAATAGGGTCACAAAATCCGGAATTACTCGCAAAATACTCGGCGCAAGCGCTAAGAAACGCTAAGCAGACATTAAACGCGGTCGCTTTTCGAAACATGATGAGAAACGGCCAATCAAAATCCGAATCAGATGCATGTGATACCCCGAAAAGCGACTGCAAATGGACGAACGACTGTATATGCAGTACTTGTAAGGACACGGATAATAATTCAGTGTGTTTAGGTGATATAGTGAAGCAGTGCTACGATAAGGAGGCCAAGTCTAAGAGCGGGCTTGAGGAGAAGCGGAAGGAAGTCAAGGCCAAGCCGGTGGTCAAGCCGGCCAAGCCGCCCGCCAAGTGCGAGGTCGCTAGCCACCAGCAGCATATCTGTAAAGGTTTGTAGTTTATTCTTATCTCAGAAGACAGCGTTAAGCAGACGATAGGCTTTCTGTCCACAGACGGAAATATAACCTCAATCATTGAGCTTATGTACGACGCACTGAAGGTTCCGCCAGACATCACTTGCGGGTAGGAACGCTGGTAAGAGAGAATCTAGCCAGGTTACGTTTGAAAACGTTTGGAAATCAGTCAGGGTGCCAATACGAAAGAGAAAAAAAGTGCGCATACGATGATTTTTATGCTAGAGAAAGATAGATGGAATCTTTATTTTTATTCAAATGTATGTTCTTTTTGTTGTATAATAAAGTATAATTTTGACTCTTTTCGATGAAGGAAAACATTGTGAGGGAACCTAGCTAGACGCTTTAATTTCGAAGCGTAAAGGTGATCGCACATCTATCCGTGCCGAAATAATCTACCGCGCCGCTCGAAACTAAGTTCATATCCGCACCGAATAGGACGAAACGCCCGGAACCTACGTTTTATATTTCTGAAATGTTGTCATAGCGAACAATCGGTGCAATGTGACTGAATCGGATTCCTCAGGGATTTTGGTACCTTTCGAATTCTTTCAGCGATTCGTTCGATTGGGCGCGGATAAGTGTGCGAGATTTCATAGGATTTTATTAGGCATGTTGACCGCGGGCAAGTGTTCGCATACTTGCTTATTTCACATTTCACTGTCCGTTAAAAATTTCCGAAACTGTGACACTGGACAGAGTTAAGTCATTGCTTGTGAAATGTGAATGTTCTGAATAGGTTATTTTTAGAATAGCCCCCTGGGGAATATACAGGTGTTAGGGTAAACCATTGCATTACTTTAAGCTACTGAATAACTTTCCCTTAGAAATCTATAGGAAATTTGCAAAAAGAAATTCGACTTTTCATGCTAAAGCGTTCGATCAGCAGATTCTTGCTAATTTCCTATAGGTTTCTTGGGGAAAGTTATTCAGTATCATGGTTACAATCACCTCTTAAAGTAATGCAACTGTTTGTGTTTACTCTGACACCCTGTAGTCAAGAGCTGCATGCATTGCAGACAGGCTGGTAATGGTATAAACATGTTCTCTAGTTTTCTGGTGACTTGAAGTACAGGTATGTGTGTGCAAACATACATACTTACCAAGCACCACCTTCAATCCTATATAAATTGTGCAACGTACATGTAAACCTTTTGTGGAGAAAATAATTTCTTTTAAAAAAATTTTTTGTATGTTCTGTAACATTGCAGTTGGCCACTCCGCCAACGGTAACAACGCGTGCGCGGGCGACGCCTCGACGGACCAGCCCTGTACATGCTGTTACTGCACCGTATTCGGACATGCGGTGAGTTTTTACCTAGTTTTTACACACTGTATTATCTTATTCTAATTAGAGTGCCTCTGGTGGGCGGCCTCTACCACGCGAGAACCCACGCGTGGCGTAGTAGAGGCCGCCCACCAGAAAGATGGGTCAATGATATTAGGCGAGGGACAGAACGTTATGGAGAAATATGACCAAAGATGGACTGATCAAGGGCTGTGATGTATGAATTAGAGTGCGAAATAAATAAAAAAGACTATTGTATTGGCTGCTAGCCAATACAATAGTCTTTTTTATTTATTTGACTTTGACTACTTATATAGGGACTAGTTACGCGTGTCATTCTACTAACAAACATTTCTGCCACTTTTTGCGGGGGGCGAGGTAACAACTTTGGATTTTATTCCCCACTAGCGGCCCGTCCCGGCTTCGCACGGGTGGACGTCTAATCTTTTCTAGCAATAAATATAGCCTATGTTACTCAGGGTGAATGCAGCTTTCTAATGGTGAAAGAATTTTTTAAATCGGCCCAGTACTTTTTGAGCCTATTCATTACAAACATACAAAAATAGGTACAAATCTTTCCTCTTTATAATATTAGTGTGGATAAGAAAGAAATTAGATTCTAATTTTGAATGTTAAAAATCATGAATAGTAGTCTCGTGTGAACCCCAAACGTTCTAAGTTCGCAATTATAGGCTGTCTCGTTTAGTGATAAGGTGTAAAATTGGGTGTAAATGCACAAGATCAATTGTTCTTATACCGTGGCAGAGGGGAAATGCTACCGCAAGGCGAGTCCCTATATAGATTGTCTAAGGCATCAGCAGTTCCGTAGTGTTCTACTCTACTTGAACTGGATGTCGGATGCTAGGCCAGCATGCTTGAGGGTTGAACGTCATCTGGCAGCACTAAATCGCCTTTTTCTGTCGCTCCATCCTTTTCTGTCATCCAGGAACGTCATTTGCTAGAGCAAATAAGATAGACGGAACGCGATCGCGCGCGGCAGTGCTGCCAGATGAGGTTTAACCCTAACTCGCTCGGTTTTGCATACACAAAGACAAGTCGCAGCTGTGTTAAACGAATAAGGCAGCTGTTTAGCTATGAATACGGTATGTTTTCGTGTGGCGTATAATGTTGTTGTATGTGACAGCCGCCGCTAACGACTCCGGTGCCGCGCAACTTCAACGAGACCCGAGAACGACTGCGCTCAATACTCAACAAGAAGAAGCAGAAGTGCAAAACTGCCAACGTAAGTGCACCTCTGACTAACACATTATTATTATTATGCTCGTTTTGCGAACTTTATAAAGGTACACACGGCGACAGGTCAGGTTACCCTGTTTGGACTTTGAACTATTAGAAGTTGAACGCTGCGAATCGTGCGAGAGGGTGCGGTATGTTGTTGTTGTTTCGTCTCACAGCACGCTGCGCCCGCGCCGGCAGCCGCGTCTATGCAGGCTCTCTACCGCACTATTTTGTGTTTTGTACGTAGTGTAGTTATGGGTATACAACGTGTTAATGAATTAGCGCAAAACCTAATACACCCTATAGTGTTTCAGACGAGAGGGCTGAATACCTAATTAGATTTAGCTAACAGTAAAACAACGTATTGCGCGGCTAACGGTTTATTGCAAACTGAAGTAATTATTCTACCCACATAATTCCTTATATCTAGGTACCTACACTACAACCCTCCACCCTTATCTACGAACTATGCTAACCATTAAGTAACATTGTATTTATTTACCTACAATCGCATTACAACTTAGATTATAACCTTATACTATAAGTACAATGATCTGAATTTAATCTTATCCAGTTACAACTATTAAAACTTATATCTACTCACATTTTCTAATCGACACTTCCGCAAGGGCCGGGGCTGACGCGGTATAGGGGCAGGCTTAGGCACTGGTGAACTAGATGCTAATTCCCAGCTTGGCGGCTCATCATCCTGGGACGTCTCGCTATCATCGTCGACAACAATAGGCTGTGGTGGCTGCGGCATGCTGCGCGGCGGTGACACCGGCCCCGCCAACCTCCCCGACTGGGTCGGACCGTGTGGGGAGCGCGCGCGCTCATCTGCGCCTTCCATGTCTTCCGAATGAGGGTCCTTACAACTCGTGGGAAAGGCTAATGAACTACGAGGCTTCCGCCGTAACTGATCCGCATGTCTGTGGACCTGATTTCCGTTACCATCTGCTACCTTAAAATTCGTGGATCCCACTGCAGCCGTTACTGTACCTGGTAGCCATTTTTCACCTTTTAAATATTGTCGGTACCATACGTCGTCACCTACATTGACACTGATTCTTTCAGAACCCCCGGCATCCTCTGTTTGACGCTTCTGAGCCCGACGCACCCTATCCCCCCTATCAGGTTTTAATGCATCTAAGCGTGTTCTTAATCGCCTACCTGTTAATAACATCGCTGGGCTCTCCCCCGTAGAAGTATGTTCTGTATTCCTATAGTGTAACAAGAATGTATGTAAAGCTTTTTCTATATTGTTTTTATCTAATATTGCCTTTTTAATTACCTTTTTCAGCGTCCTGACCGCATTTTCGGCCGCCCCGTTAGAAGAGGGGTGGTACGGTGCTGTAAAAACATGCTCAATATGATCTTTTGTAAGAAAGTCTTTGAATTCTTTACTGGTGAACGGTGGGCCGTTGTCGCTAACTATTTGTTTAGGTATTCCCCACCTACTCCAAAGCTCACTAAGTTTCCCCATAGTAAAGCTAGCAGCGGTGCTAGGGACGTTAAAAATTTCCAACCACTTGGACATTGAATCTACTACCACTAAATATAGCTTTCCGTTCAGAGGGCCTAAATAATCGAGATGCAGCCTGGTCCACGGCCGCTGTGTCCAGCCCCAGGGCTGCGGCGCGCGGCGCGGCGGCGCATCCGCTAGTGCCGCGCAAGTTTCGCATGCGCGACACGTCGCGTCCACTGCCTCGTCTATCCCACCCCACCACACGTAGCTCCGTGCTAACGCTTTAGACTTCACGATTCCCATATGGGGTTCGTGGATTATTTCTAAGACCTTCCCCCTACAATTTTCGGGGATAACTACCCTATGCCCCCACATTATGCAACCAAGTTCCTCATATAATTCGCGCTTCCTATTAAAATATGGCTGCATACCTATTATCTCGCATTCCTCAGGCCAACCGTCACGAATGTAGCTCAGTATCCTACCTAGTATCGGATCTTTAGTGGTATGTTTCTTTATTTCATTATAGTCTAATAATAGCGCATCACTGGCGAAGTGCAAATACGTTTGTTCCGGAATAACTTCACTTTCCCTATTAGGTAACTGCACCGGTAACCTTGACAATCCGTCCGCGCAATTCTCATCCGTTTTCACATATTCTATGTCGTAGTCGTAGGCCGATAGAATGACCGCCCAACGTTGCATCCTACTTGCCGTCATTGTGGGAATTCCTTTATCTGGGCCAAATATTGATACCAGGGGTTTGTGGTCCGTGCGTAGGGTAAAGTGACGGCCATATAAGTATTGATGGAATTTTTTCATGCAAAATATGATTGCCAGTGCCTCTCGGTGGATTTGTGAGTAATTCTTTTCTGCTGGTGTGAGTGAGCGCGAGGCGTACGCGACCGGGCGCTCGCGGCCCGCAGCGTCTCGCTGCGCCAACACTCCGCCGACCCCCCGCGCGCTTGCGTCGCATGTCACCACCACCGGTTTCTTGGGGTCGTAGTGAGTCAGCACATCGGTGCTTGTTAGCAAACTTTTCACTTCTTTAAATGCATACTCACATTCCTCGTTCCACTTCCATTCTATTCCCTTTCGTAACAGCCTGTACAAAGGACTCAACACGAAACTGAAATTTTTAACAAACTTTGCAAAGAAATTCACTAATCCTAGAAATGACCTTAATTCTGGTACATTTTCTGGTTTTTGAATTTTCCTAATAGCATCTAACTTGGTCTTGTCTGCTTTTATTCCTTCTTTAGATACTATATTCCCCAAGTATGTCACTTCGTCTACTAAAAAAACACATTTATTCTTTTTTAGTTTCAGGCCGTTATTTTGTAGTCTTTCTAAAACCATCCCTAAGGCCGATGTGTGCTCCGCCTTAGTTTTTCCACCTACAATTACGTCATCTAAAAATACTTGTACGTTAGGTATTCCCTGAAACAAATTTGTCATGATACGTTGGAAGATACCTACACTAGATGACAACCCGTAAACAAGCCTATTATATCGGAATAATCCCTTATGTGTGTTTATAACCGTAAACTGTTTTGAATCGTCTAACTCCACTTGGTTGTATGCCTGCGACAAGTCTATTTTACTGAAAAATTGTACATCCCATCCTCGTCGCCAGTATAGTGTTTCAGACGAGAGGGCTGAATACCTAATTAGATTTAGCTAACAGTAAAACAACGTATTGCGCGGCTAACGGTTTATTGCAAACTGAAGTAATTATTCTACCCACATAATTCCTTATATCTAGGTACCTACACTACACACCCCAACTGATTTATAACAAAATAATTAGATTGCAAAAATAATTTCATTATTTTAATAATTAAAATTTAAAGTTATTCGCATTTTAAGTTTTGAGGCAAAAATTATTTGTTATCATTTTAGCACTGAAAGAAAGCGCTAACGTACTCATGGATACATTTTTATAATCTTGTTTTGGTAGTAAGTAGGGTGAGTGTGCCCGTGCGGTGGGTTGACATCGGGTTCAAAAAATTTTAGCAAAGATATCTAAACTATTATAAAACTGTAACAGAAGTATGTCTGTACATTGAAGATATTTACAAAAAAAAGATTACGATATGATTTTTAGATGTCCCTGATTCCAAATCACCAATTTTTGGATTTTTTGTCTGTCTGTTTGTTTGTTTGGGTGTATGTTTGTTCGAGTATCACGCAAAAACTACTGAACCGATTTTGATGAAACTTTTTTTGTTTGATAGCTTATCATCTGACTTAAAATCTGGTATATAATTTATGCGGACGAAGTCGCGGGTAAAAGCTCGTTATTTAATATTTTGAAAAAAATTACTTATGTTGAAACCATGATAATTCGATTCTGCTCTCGATTCTAAACAAACTACTTTCTAGTTTTGCGTTAATTCATTAACACGTTGTATAAGATACTAGGTGCCCTCGTAGGACGTACTCTGACCAGCTTACGTCCTACGAAAAGGTGAGGTCTGGTGTACTCGAAACCGACCGGAGTGTATTAGAATATGTATGGATCGTAGTAGATGGTGCGCCGTGGTCTCTGCCTTCCCCACTGGGTAAGATTCTTGACGTTACAGATAGATAATTCTACAGTAGAGCAAATTTACTTTAAGTATCAAATCGTTGTCTCTAAAACCGTTCTCTACACACAGGGCGAGCAAGTTGTCCAGGAGACTAAGCCGACCCCCGTGGTGCAACCACAGCCGGTAGAAACAACCCTACAACAGCAACAGCCGCCGAAACAACAGCAACAGCCGCCCAAACAACAGCAACAGCCGCCCAAACAACAGCAACAGCTACCCAAACAACCGTCGCCGCCTGTCGTTCAACCTAAACCACCGGTATGTATCACATTGTCATTGTAACGGAGACTAAGCCGACCCCCGTGGTGCAACCACAGCCGGTAGAAACTACCCTACAACAGCAACAGCCGCCCAAACAACAGCAACAGCCGCCCAAACAACAGCAACAACTGCCCAAACAACCGTCGCCGCCCGTTGCTCAACCTAAACCACCTGTAAGTCGCTCATTGTCATTGTAACTGAGACTAAGCCGACCCCCGTGGTGCAACCACAGCCGGTAGAAACTACCCTACAACAGCAACAGCCGCCCAAACAACAGCAACAACTGCCCAAACAACCGTCGCCGCCCGTCGCTCAACCTAAACCACCGGTAAGTCCCTAGGTAAATAGAGTAACTGACATGAGTTGTCAAATGAAACCGTTTTTTGTGCATTTGTCGGCAGTTATCGGCACCCTAAAACTTCGAGTTCTGTGTATAATTGTGAATCTAACGTGAAATCGTAGGTAATTTAATGAAATAGTGTTAGTATATAATTCACAAAATAATCTACGACTTCACTTTAGATTCACTAATTATTCACAGAGCACGAATATTTACCCAGTCGATTGTGCCGACAAGTTCCCAAAAACGGTTCTATTGCCTCGCGTCACGTATCTCTTTCTATTATACAGTGGCGCCGCTAGGTACATCTCGCTCTCTCAGCTGTCAGTTCCTCTATATGATACCTTTATGGTGTGTTGTAGACCAAGCCTGTTTAGGGTCTTCACTCCGTTTAGAACTAGTTTGGAACTTACATAATAGGACTTCAAGGCTTTGAGACCTGCTTATGACCTTAGACCATTTAAATATGGAAGAGTGACGCGTGTAATTCTACTAACAAACTTTTCTGTCTGATATTATTTCGTTACTTTAGAGTCTAATTTTGAATGTCAAAAATCATGACAAATAGTCTCATGTGAACTCCGAACAAGAAAAGTTGTTCGGCAATTATCGGCTGTCTCGTTTAGTGATATGGTATAAAATTGTATGCACATGTACATGATCATTTGATCTTATACCTTGGCAGATGGGAATGCTAACGTAAAGCAGGTCCATATTTAAATGGTCTAAACTGCCCACTGTTACTTTTTAACGCGTATTGACACATTTATCAACATAATCTTTTTATATGCATCATCAGGCGCTGCCCAAGTCTCTCCCTCCCACTCTGACGGCCGTGCAGACGCAGGCGCAACAGAGACGGCAAGCCATAGACTTCCAACAGAAGCAGCTCGCCGAGAAGATGGCCAAGATGGTCGTCACCGAGAAACCTGACAACAAGCCCAAGGTGAGCCCCACACTTTCATAGACAAATAGTTCAAACCAGAGACAACACGTCAAAGAGATGACTAAGGGTCGTCACCATAGAGAAAATAACGCGCTCCCCTGGGGAAGAGATGTTGTATCGAACTGTGCACAGATACTCAACTGGGCCGGACGTCATAATAGCGGGAAGTAGCGTATTTAAATGTTAACCCTTCCCCTCACCCGTTTTTCACCTCCTTTGTTGGCGACAACATTTTCTATAGAAACAAGCCGATATGCCATCTCTTCTTACTCTATGGTCGTCACTGACAGCAGCTATACCATTGATTTACTAACTACTGGACGTAGGGTCCGCGCTCAAGTGTCCCAACGAAAAGAGAAACAATTACGCGCAAATCTTCGTTTGATTGACGGACTACACGCATGCCGTTTAACTGTGCTGTAAGAATTTTTAAAAACTACTCAAGCAAAATTAAATGAAATGTTCATCAGTTTCGGTGTTTTTAGTTG
This sequence comes from Agonopterix subpropinquella, assembly GCA_922987775.1. NCBI lineage: Eukaryota > Metazoa > Arthropoda > Insecta > Lepidoptera > Depressariidae > Agonopterix > Agonopterix subpropinquella. The sequence continues at coordinate 7,987,567 of OV277718.1, read as the reverse complement.
GATTATATTACTAACACATACTTTAATATCGGTGTGAATTATTTTAGAAAACAGTAATGTTTCTACCCCCAAGTTTAGATCTTCCCCTAGAGTCTGGGGAAAAATCGAAACTTGGGAAAACTCAATTTGTCAGTTTTCGAACTATCTAAACTATAATAAAACTGTAACAGAAGTGTGTCTGTACATTGAAGATATTTACAAAAAAAAAAATTACGACGTTTTTTTTACCTGTCCCTGATTCCAAATCACCAATTTTTGGATTTTTTGTCTGTCTGTTTGTTTGTTTGTGTGTATGTTTGATTGTTTGTTTTTTTGGGTGTTTGTTTGTTCGAGTATCACGCAAAAACTACTGAACCGATTTTGATGATTTTGTTTTTGTTTGATAGCTTATGATCTGACTTAAAATCTGGTATATAATTTATGCGGACGAAGTCGCGGGTAAAAGCTCGTTATAGTACACTAGCGGCCCGTCCCGGCTTCGCACGGGTGGACGTCTAATCTTTTCTAGCAATAAATATAGCCTATGTTACTCAGGGTGAATGCAGCTTTCTAATGGTGAAAGAATTTTTTAAATCGGCCCAGTACTTTTTGAGCCTATTCATTACAAACATACAAACATACAAAAATAGGTACAAATCTTTCCTCTTTATAATATTAGTGTAGATTACTGCAGCGGCCAGCAACAGAGGCATTGATGGACGAACGTGTAAATGTGGGCCGAGGCGAAGCCGAGGCACACATACGTAAGTCCATCAATGCCTAGTTGTGGCCAAGGCTTGTATAGTACTTTTCTCAAATAATGCGCGGAAATTAAAACAGTAAATTTTCTCAACAATTAGTTTTTTTTTTCAATAAACAGCTTTCGCAGCAAGCCAGTTCGAAATTTAAATAAAACCTTTGATGAGTTACCTCCTTGGTCGCCATGTTTCGGAATAAAAAGATCGTACCATTTTTAAATTACGCGACAGATATGAGTTTAGTATGTAATTTATTTGGCCGCTAAACACGACAGATATGGATTTTCATACAAACATTGCCGGCCGCTGCGCGCATGTATTTGCCAGTACTGCAATTTCGATTTATCTCGAAGAAGGATGTCAAAATAATGCTCACATTTCCAAGCATGTTTGAGAAAATAATATTTTTGTATGGCACACACACGCAGGCGCTGCAGCGAACGGTCCCCATACAAGTGAACGTGCCGCCGACTCTCAAAGCTGAGGGCAAAGTGAACCCTAACGCGATGGAACAGATTCGATTACAGGTAATACACGCCTCCTTGCCCATTTCAAACTTAGATCAAAGTAATATTAATGGATAGGCCTTACGCGAACATTTCAAACCAGAAAAATTAAGCAAAATAATTGACAGTTTTACTTCGAATATGTACCGAGATGTCAGACCAAGTGTGCTAGTTGCGTGCTTCAACTTAAAGCGCTTTGGGTCTATCCATTAATTTTACTTTGATCTAAGATTTCAAAGGCTACATGTGAATTCATTGCTTAAACTAGTGAGGCTAGAGTTCCCATAGAGAAAGTTGTTCAGTTTGACGGTCTGATCATCCCCTTAAAAAAGTGTCAGTATATTAAGGACCCTATATAACTTTTAATGTAGTACGTTCGTAAGGAGATAAAATTGGTTTTAATAATTTTCGGTAACATAACGAGGTTTTAGGGCTCCGTACCCAAAAGGTGCCAACGGGGTCCTATTAACCTATGCTGTCTTTTCGTCTCTCCTACCTATAAAGGGCTGTATCTTTTGAACTGTAATAGCTACACAGTTCAAATTATCACAGAATATGCGTTAATTTTATAAAATTACACTGAATATCTAATTCATTTACAGCAATTAAAACAACAACAGCAAGCTCAACTACAACAACAACAACTCCAACAGCAGCAACTCCAACAACAGGCCCAGCAACAGGCAGCACAACAAGCCGCCCAGCAAGCACAACAGAAGAAACCCGAGCCCATCTACGACCTGCCCATACACAACAAGCCGACGCTGACTCCGCAGCAACAACAACAGATCCGACAGCAACAGTTGTTGCAGCAACAACAGCAACAGCGGCAGAGCAGGCCGCAGCAACAGCGAGCCATGTCGCTGTCTAGTAGAGACACTAGCGTGTTCTCTACGTCTTCCGGTTGTGATGGGTATGTATCTCAAAAGTTTTGTACTATGGTATGACCTCATGGGCTGTATCGCTTCGTAGCCAGCAATTGTTGTTGCAGAAACAACAGCAACAGTTGTTGCACCAACAACAGCAACAGTTGTTGCACCAACAACAGCAACAGTTGTTGTAACAACAGCAGCAAGAATAATGGCAGATTTGGACCCAGCCATTTTTTACGAAACTAAAAGCCTGAATGGCTTCGTACGGCGGGCATAATTATGATAAACAGAAAAAATTAAGGCATTTTTTTTAAAAAACTTCCACATCTCCTGAAGTCCGTATTCAAAAGTAGAAATTCCTACTAAAATAGACAAATCGTCCGAAAAGCAGTAGCAAAACGCAACCACGACAGCTATTTTCATCTAATATTATCATTGAGGTATTTTTTGGTCATTACGGAACGTATTTGACTTGGTTGAACTGATAGTGTGTGTGATTCCGTTTTCTTCCATTATCATAATATGGTACGGTTATCGTGAATTTTCATTTAAATAAACACAATGAATGCGTAGAAGATTGAGTGGACTATCTAATAAGAAAGATTATGAGTTTCACACACTGGATACAAAAGGAATCATAAGGAGAAATACCTATTCTCCCAACTTCTACAGGTTACAACCAATTTACATTATTGTTAGTTTTGTTTCACTCTACACGTATTACTAAGTTTCATTCGTGTATGGGACCTCTATGTCTGGGTCTCAAATTATATGGCCTTCCGCCAATTGATGAAAGTATAATAAACAAGCTTTTACCCGCGACTTCGTCCGCATCTAGACTATTATAAAACTGTAACAGAAGTGTGTCTGTACATTGAAGATATTTACAAAAAAAAGATTACGATATGATTTTTAGATGTCCCTGATTCCAAATCACCAATTATTGGATTTTTTGTCCGTCTGTTTGTTTGTTTGTTTATTCGTTTGTTTGTTTGGGTGTTTGTTTGTTCGAGTATCACGCAAAAACTACTGAACCGATTTTGATGAAACTTTTTTTGTTTGATAGCTTATCATCTAACTTAAAATCCGGTATATAATTTATGCGGACGAAGTCGCGGGTAAAAGCTCGTAAATTATATACCTACTAGCACTGGTAGCATACACATCCGCGATAGTCGTTATACGTCTTTATCACGTCTTTTATCTGGTTCTTTTGCGCGCGAACGAACGAGATAAAAGACGTGATAAAGCCGTATCACGGCTATCGCGGGTTGGCATGCTACCAGTGCAGATTTTAAGTCAGATGATAAGCTATCAAACAAAAAAAGTTTCATTAAAATCGGTTCAGTAGTTTTTGCGTGATACTCGAATAAACCAACACCCAATCAAACAAACAAAAAAAACATACAAACAAACAAACAAACAAACAGACAGAAAAAAAATCAAATAATTGGTAATTTGGAATCAGGGATAGGTAAAAACCATGCCGTAATTATTTTTTTTAATTATCTTCAATGTACAGACCCATTTCTGTTACAGTTTTATAATAGTTTAGATGTATGTGCTCCAATAATAACGTTATGTTACACTGTTGATCGTGCAGCGACTCCTGCTGGCGTGGGTCGCGCGCGGAGGACCCGCGCGACCTCGACGCGCTGCTGCAGTACATAGAGGGGCCCGCGCGGCACGTCGACAAGGGCAAGAAGCGCGCCAAGAAACAGCGACAGAAGGCCAAGAAGGTACGTGCCTGTTAATGTCACTAGCTGTCCGACCGGTCCCATTCTCTGTTCCTTTTGCAGATTGTCTCGTTCTCTGATTGTCCACTTCTATTAATTCGCTGTCCCCACAGAACAAAATGGTAAGTGTAAAAATTTTAATTAGTCAAGAAAAATAAAAAACACTGTTATTTATCATACAGGATGTAACAAAACACCCTAGTAATACTTAAGGGTGTGCTTCAGACCATCAAACTGAAAAACTTTCACTATGGAGCCAACATCGAAATCGCGAAAAAAAATCCGCTCTTTCATACAAAACTGCAGTACCGTCTCAACTCAAATGTATGGGACGGCAAATTTTTTTTGTTTTTTCTCGACTTTGGCTCCATAGTGAAAGTTGTTCAGATTGATGGTTTGAAGCACCCCCTTAAGTATTACTAGGGTGTTTTGTTACACCCTTTAATATCGATATTAGGGGTTAATAATAAAATGTCAAAAGAAAGCGATTTCTTATAAGTATACATTATATGTGATTTATGTTTTACCGAAGACGCCAAAAATGCTATAACATTGAAATTACGATAATGGCCTCGATTCGGAGTGTATCACGACTAAACTAAACTAAATGAATTCCTGTCACTTTCTAAAATAAGATTAAGAAAAGAGACAGAAAACCAACAGCTGACTTTAGTGCTGTCAAAGTGACGTTAAACGCCCAAAAACGACTTAAATAAGATGGCGTACATTCAAAAATTATTTAACATTATGATGGCATCTTATTTTGCGCATTTAACGTCACTTTGACAGCACTAAAGTCAGCTGTTGGTTTTCTGTCTCTTTTCTTAATCTTATTTTAGAAAGTGACAGGAATACATTTAGTTTAGTTTAGTCGTGATACACTCCGAATCGAGGCCAATAGCACTTTACCATTTTGTTCTGTGGGGACAGCGAATTGTGACTTCATTCGCTTGCATTTCGAAAATTTTCAACACCCCGTCGTACCTCGTATCATTAGAAATATAAATTTTATTTATTGTGAATCATAGATATTCATAATTTTGGCCTAGGGGTTGATTTTCTAAACAAACTTTTTAGTCATCATAGTGATAGTTATGTGTTGTATAATTTGAATCTAGATAATTTTTGCCGGTTTACTAAAAACGCGTTATTAGTACATTACTGCAGCGGCCAGCAACAGAGGCATTGATGGACGAACGTGTAAATGTGGGCCGAGGCAAAGCCGAGGCACACATACGTAAGTCCATCAATGCCTAGTTGTGGCCAAGGCTTGTATAGTACTTTTCTCAAACAATGCGCGGAAATTAAAACAGTAAATTTTCTCAAATAATTCGCGGAAATTAACTCTTTTCAAAATCAATGACGAACAACGAACAACAATTTTTTTTTTCAATAAAAGCTTTCTAATTTGCAAGCCAGTTCGGAATTTAAATAAAACCTTCGATGAGTTACCTCCTTGGTCGCCATGTTTCGGAATAAAAGATCGTTCCATTTTTAAATTACACGACAGATATGAGTTTACTATGTAATTTATTTGGCCGCTAAACACGACAGATATGGATTTTCATACAACATTGCCGGCCGCCGCGCGCATGTATTTGGCCAGTACAGCAATTTCGATTTATCTCGAAGAAGGTTATCAAAGTAATGCTCACATTTCCAAGCATGTTTGAGAAAAGTACTTTTCTCAAATAATGCGCGGAAATTAAAACTCTTTTCAAAATCAATGACGAACATCGAACAACAATTAGTTTTTTTTTTCAATAAACAGCTTTCTATTTGCAAGCCAGTTCGAAATTTAAATAAAACCTTTGATAAGTTACCTCCTTGGTCGCCATGTTTCGGAGAAAAAGATCGTTCCATTTTTAAATTACACGACAGATATGAGTTTAGTATGTAATTTATTTGGTCGCTAAACACGACAGATATGGATTTTCATACAAACATTGCCGGCCGCTGCGCGCATGTATTTGGCCAGTACAGCAATTTCGATTTATCTCGAAGAAGGTTGTCAAAATAATGCTCACATTTCCAAGCATGTTTGAGAAAAAAATATTTCTTTATGCTGACAGATTACAATAACTGAAAAATAAATTTCTTATGAATCTGAATTGTTCGCCGAATTATTTCCGATGTAACTTATGTATGATTGTTTTTAGATCAAATGTGTTGTGTGTACGGGGTGTAACAAAAGACTCTAGTAATACTTAACGGGGTGCTTCAGCCCATACTAAACAATTTTCACTATGGAGCTTAGTTCGAAGTTGCGAAAAAAAAAATCAGCTCTCCCATACAACATTTCTGTACCGACGCGACTAAAATGTATGGGAAAGCAGATTTTTTTTTTAAGATTTCTATGTTGTCTCCATAGTCAAAGTTGTTCAGGTTGATTGTCTGAAGCACCCCCTTAAGTATTACTAGGGTGTTTTGTTACACCCTGTGTGTGTTGTTAGTTAATAAAGGTCTATTGGCTATGTGCGAAGTGGGTGTTGGGAACTGTCAAGTCGATCGCAGCGCACGCTGTGGCAGAAATTTGTATTACTGACGGCGAAGCTGTGTCAGATTTGCTTGAATCTATGCAAATCCGCACACTCATTCAATCCTCAAATATCTAAACTAGCAAATACTAATACTTAAAATTTGGCAGGGATGTTTTTATTGCTATCTAGGTGTTCACAAAAAAAAGATTTTTCGCAATTCAACCCCCAAAGGTGTGAAAACGGGGGTGAAAGTTTGTATGAGAATTTCGTAACAAAGAATGGGAATTTCAGCCAATTAGGTATTACGAGCTTTTACCCGGGACTTCGTCCGCATAAATTATATACCAGATTTTAAGTCAGATGATAAGCTATCAAACAAAAAAAAATTCATCAAAATCGGTTCAGTAGTTTTTACGTGATACTCGAACAAACAAACACCCAGACAAACAAACAAACAAACAGACAGACAAAAAATCCAAAAATTGGTGATTTGGAATCAGGGACAGGTAAAAACCATGTCGTACATTTTTTTTGTAAATATCTTCAATGTACAGACAAATTTCTGCTTACAGTTTTATAATAGTTTAGATAATATTTTTAATATCGACAATTTTGCTTATTTATTTAGTTTTTACTTTATTTTAATATAAAATAACAAACTTTATCCTAACATTTGAAATTTATTTGCACAACAACATAAGTATGTTAACATAATATTATTAATCTAAATATACTATTAACTAAACTAAATCTAAAAGTATCCGATTGTAATTTACAGAGTATATACAAATATAAGAAATGAGGCTAAAAAGAGGGTATATATACAAATTTACAATCTTAATAGTACGCGTAAGTATAATATATACAGATTTACAGGGAGCCGCCGCACAGTCGAATGCATCTTCCATCTATCTTACGATAGATAGAAAATGCATTCGAGGTCGCTATCGAGCGGGAGAGTGCCCAGGACGCTGGCGGCGTTACCTCGCTGTATCGCGATGCTGATACGTTGCCCGAGGTAAGCGCCGGCCCTGTTATCGCCCGAGACCTCTACCAGGCGTGACGACAGCTCTTTAAACAGTTGTCGTGCCTCCGGGCCCCAAGGTCCCAGGGTCTCCACCGCGAATGGTGCAAATATGTAGCCCTCACCCAGGGCTGCATATAAGCGCCTCTTCTTGCCCTCCGCAGAGGCAGCCGCCGCGCCTACTCTAAGAGAGGTGGCAGGGAGATGTGAGGGCGCCACAGTATCCGCGCATGTGGCGTCCCACACCAGCGGTCTGCCACGTTTCCAAGGAATGAGTGACATTCCGTCGGGTCTCTTGCCATCGCCACGCACGATACCTTTCGGCTCGAGGATGGATGGCACGTTGGCGCTGGCAAGGGCCCGGTGGATCACGTCATTCAGGCAGGCGTGGCGGGAGTTGCGACCGGCACTAAATAGGCAGGAGAGGCCGTGGTGGCCGAGGCTGTCCACTCCCACTCCACACTTGCAGCGGTGCGGCTCGTTTGTCCTGGCCCCAAGTCTCAGACAGACGGCCAAGGACAGAGTTGTCCTGTCCAGTAGGGTCCCGATGTTTGGAGAGGGCACCGCGTGTAGCCAGTAGCCAGACTCGTGTTCGCCGGCAGCAAGGAGACGAGCACGATCTGCGGGGTTTACTGCGGAGTCAATTAAGTTCTTTTGAACTTTGATGCAGATCGGCTCGTCCCAATGCTTTTGCGATTTTGGGTTTGGAGGAAAATTTTGGCTCGGACAGGCTTGTGACCACGCATCCTTGGCTTCAGCTAAGTATGTGACCTCTACATCACCGAGTGACGGGTTAATTATTTTGCCGAAGAGGTCACGGGTACTGTAGCCGGAGGACAAGAATGCAGGCAGAGCGACACTCGAAATTTTTCTCACGCCCAGGCCTCCATGACGGATCGGGAGGGATGCCTGGTCCCAGCTGCGATCGTCAAGGGTACAATTTAGAATTTGGGTTATGGTCCCGCGAATGAGGTCGTCTAAAGGATTCAGAAGTGAAACAAATTTCCATAAAGGGCAGCAGCGGAGGAAATATGTAAACCTAGGTACGAAAAGACAGTACCGGATAATGGTCAGGGCCATGTGGGGGTTGATATCAGAGAGGCGGCCGCAGGATTCTGAGAATTTTGAAATTTGTCCTGAGATGAAATCCGGAAATGACTGTTCGAGGACGGGACTCCCTAGGAGGTGGAGCGAAACACTGTCTAGGATTTTGATATTAGGAGCTAAACCGTTAAATTTTGATATGATTTCAAGTTTTTTTGCGGTATCCACGGAGTCTGATACGTAGAGTTCACATTTGTTGAAATTTAGTTCTAGGCCGATGCTTTGGAATTTAGATAAAAGATCTTCCAAATCTTTTAGAACACTGCTCGCATCGCCTCCCAGGGTTCCGTCATCTAAGTACCACACGTTAAATTTTGAATTTAGCGCCGAGATAATGGGGTGGATTGCCAAGCTGAAGATAGCCGGTCCGAGGGGGTCACCCTGTTGACAGCCTACTGCCGAGTGAAGGAGGTGGTTCCTGTGGACTAGTTTTGAGGGGGAACTGTAACATTGCCATAGGTATTTGAAGATGGATGGAGTTTTTTCCTTAATTTGGGAAAGCAGGGTGCCTCTGTCTACTGCATTAAAAGCGTTTTTGACATCCACCTTCAGCAACACCTCCCCACCGCCGAGTTCCAAGAACGTGCGGGCTGCGTGGACAGCAGCCTCGCAGCCCCCTTTGCTGCCAAAGCCGAGTTGTATAGGTTGGAAATGGTGTGTTAAGTCCGGAAGGATATTTTTGCAGCAGACTTTGGAACAGATGCGGCGGATGGTATTGCCTACTGCTATGGGGCGTATACCGCCATCCTTTTTTTTAAGCGCGCAGAGGTTGGCGCCATAAAGGATGTCAACTATACCTGGGCACACCTTCCCGGACAGCATTAAGTTAACTAGCTGCACAATGTCCTGCAGGAGGGCTCGTCCAGCGCTACCGACGGAACTGCCCATTAGGTCTTTGAAGTGCTGCGGTGACAGACCGTCGAGGCCGCCGGCGGAGCCGTTCCTGAAGGACATTATGGCAGCCAGAACGTCTTCAGCTGACGCTTCGGGTGTGCTGTCGGATTGATTAGGGGGGTCAGGCAGGTGGAGAGTCGATGCTGGAGGTGGATGTTTGGATAGTAAGGCCGAAAGGGTTTCCGGAGAGTCTGGTGCGATGACATCACTGGAAAAGAGAAGCTGTGCACCGCCTTTTATGTCCCCGTCACTGATCTTGGACTCTACCAATTTTAGGATAGTACGGGATTTAATAGGAGTTTGAGTACTTGTGTGACCTACGTGTATCGCGGCATCGGAGGACTGGGATATGCTAATATTTTGATGCGGTGCACAGTTTCTCTTTATTTTTTGCGTAAGGGATGTTCCGACGCCATCCATTTGAGCATGCAGTGTCCGGTACGCAAAGGTGAAGAAGTTTTCCCAGCTGCGCTCGTCATTAAGTCTGATGACTGCTTTAATACAGTGAGACAAAGAGTTGGCTACTGATGGACGAGCGCCGCGTGGGATTCTTTTTACTACTGGGAATTTTGATTTGTACTGACCTAGCCGGCGCCATAGGGGGCTGGTGGGGTCGGTGGAGGTGGTTGTGTGGGGCTCTGGTGGGGTGGACGAGAATTTGTGGGCCTTACCTGTGTGGATTCGTAAGCCTCTCTGACCTTTAAGTAGTTTTGGGCATACCGGACATTGCACTAATGAAGCATCGCTTGACTGGCTGGAGGGCCCCGGGGTCTGGGACATGGGGACAGGAACCCTGAAGTATAAACGTACGTGCCGGAATTGCCGGCTCACACTCTTACAACCTAAATATACATAATATAATACAATATAAACAAAACATGTTATCAAAAGAAAAACTTCTGTCAAAACGCGACGAGATGACGTTGACTTGCCGCGCACTTCGCGCACAAGACGCGGTGTGGACGTCACGGCGAAGGCGCAACTCCAATTGGCTCGTTGAGCTTGTTGCTAGGCTTTGTTTGTGACGATCTGTCTTTATTGCTGTTTCCGGCAGCGAAGTGACACGGTGAGTTGTCCGTGGTTACGTTGCTATTTATGACAATAGATGACAGCTCTGCGAAATTATGTTTGAAACAGCTGATCTCATCCACAGGCTGTTCGAGGGCATGACTTAGGGTGTCTACACTCGTACGATAGGCCCGTACACTGAGCTTTTACATTCACAAGTTTTCGCGAAAGATACAGGCTTGAATTTTTTTTAATTCACGATTTAAGTTGAGGTAGGCAGCTGTCACGTCTGACAATAATGATTTTATGTACAAATAATGCACGGGGCCGTGTTGCGCTAGATGGCGCTAGTGTCGTGCACATAGCCAATAACCATGCTTTATCTCCGTTCAGCTGGAGTCGCGACTAATAGAGGAGCGAGCGCAACTGGCGACGGAGCTCCTAGAGACGCGGCGCTCGCTGGAGACGCTGTGCGGTGCGCACGCGTCGGCGCGGCGCCGCGTGGACGAGCTGCGCCGCGCGCTCGCGCACCACCACCGCGCCAAGAAGAAGCCCTCCGGTACGCTAAGCTAGGGCACACACTAGATATAATAGTATATAGAACAGTGGTTCCCAACCGATGGTCCCCGGACCACAGGTGGTCCGTGGGAGCCTCGGGAGGGTTCGCAGAAAGTTCCTGCCTACCATCATGTATCAAAGAATTGCCAATAATTTACGATAGAAACCAATGCTACACCACTGTTTTGAAAACAATATATGCGGCTTGTGGCATGAATACCTTAGACAATTTAATAGGGACTTGCCTTGCGGTAGCATTTCCCCTCTGCCACGGTATTAGATCAATTGATCTTGTGCATTTACACCAAATTTTATACCTTATTACTAAACGAGACAGCCTATAATAGCGAAACAATAATTTTGAACTTAGAACGTTTGGGGTTCACACGAGACTACTTTCATGATTTTTAACATTCAAAATTAGAATCTAAAGTTATAGGGGATAAAATCCAAAGTTGCGGATTTCATGTTACCTCGACCCCCGCAAAAAGTGGCAGAAATGTTTCTTAGTGGAATGACACGCGTAACTCGTCCCTATTAAATTGTCTAAGATAAATACATACGATACCGATGACTATTATCTGTTGAAGTTAAACCTTTTGTTTATTCACCTATATGTGGCAAATGAAATGTCTTTGAAACTTGCACTTGTCTTTGTTCTTGAACTTTGTGGTCCCTGATAACAACAAAACAATCAAAGTGGTCCTTGGTCGAAAAAAGGTTGGAAACCACTGATATAGAAGGTACTACATACAAAAAGCTTACGATCTGAAGATACCGCATCTCACCTCGCACAGCCACATAGTCGCTCCGGTCTTCAGCTCTATTTCTCCATTCTCTGTAAATAAATTAAAATGTATGTATAACTTGTTCAGGTAAGAAGCAGAAGCTGAGTCCGACGCAGCAGGCCAAAGTGCAGGAGATGGCCGAGCAGCTCGGCGAACTGACCACCCTACTCAACAATGCGGCCAAGGTATGTCGCCAACTCTTTCGTTAGTTTTATTTTATTTTATTCGGAAAACTTACAGCTTACAATTACAATAATAGTTCTGTTAATTCTATAGTACAATCTGAGCCAATTACAAGTTTTCACCAGTATTACTAAAATAGGTAAATACTTACAAATTACTAACAAATTTAAATATTTCAAGAAGAACAGGTAACAGTCTGTAGTTAATATACTAAGATACATCAGCGGAAACGAGAACATAATAGGTAAGTAGGCAGGTATATAGGTACTTAATAGTAGATTATGTACCAAGGGGATAAAGCAGTGTCTTTCATCACGGGCGCGATATTGAATCCCGTGCGTAACGAGGGATTCTAGGGTTAACTCCCGAGCGTAGCGAGGGAGTTTAGAGTTAACTCCCGAGCGAAGCGAGGGAGTTAAGACTAGAATCCTGAGTGAAGCGAGGGGTTCAAGCTCGCCCAAGATGAAAACACGTTTATCCCCGAGGACCATACTCTACTTTTCACACTCTCCGCGAGAAAATAAAAAGCAATACTGTTAGAAACCCAGGGGAGCGTGTAAATTCTATATGGTTAGAAACCAATTCTTTTATTAGAGTTTATAACAAAGTATTAGTGTTCAATAGTATAGTATTTAGAAAAACTATTTTATTAAATTAAAAGTGAAAGTAGATATTTGAAACATTAGACCAGGAGTGCGATTTTTGAATCTCATTTGCTGAGTTCAGCAGTTGTAAATGTCAAAGTAACTATGGAGATTTGCATCTCCATACATTTTCAACTGCTGAACTCATCGAATGAGATTCAAAAATCGCACTCCTGGAGTGCGATTTTTGAAACTTTCTTTGAACTCAGCAGTCGAAAATGTCAATATTACTACGGAGACGTGCATCTTTCTACTGCTGATTTGACATTAAAAAGTCATACTCCAGGAGTGCGATTTCTTAAAGTCAAATCAGCAGTAGAAAGATGCGTATTTCCATAGTAATTTTGACATTTTTAACTGCTGAACTCAGCGAATGAGATTCAAAAATCGCACTCCAGTTGTGGAAAGACAATGTAATATTTTTTATTACTTTGTTCGTAGCAATAGTAAGGCAATAATAGGTACAGAGCAAGTACAGAGATATGCAGTATTCGCGCCATAAAGATGATACCTTTATGATTCGCGCCTTTTTTTCTTTTTTTGTGTTCAATACTCGTGGTGGCCAGTTCAAATTTCGAATTAAGTTCTTTTTGGTGCCTGTCTCCATAATTAGTTTTCATCACAGGTTTTCATACGAATTTTAAGTAAGGATCGTAGTAAATATTAAATAATCTGTGGATGCGGTTCCATATTCAAATCTCATTATTGACCAGCGGGTTATAATGAAATTCAGTACAATATTATTGCCCGGCTAGTCCCAGGGCTATAATGACTTGCTTTAGGTTTGAGTTACATGACATATAATGTTCCATTTTCGAGCGGGTGGTGTGAAAATATAATTTTCATCACCCGCTCGAAAATGGAACATTATATGTCATGTAACTCGAACCTAAAGCAAGTCATTATAGCCCTGGGACTAGCCGGGCAATAATATTGTACTGAATTTCATTATAACCCGCTGGTCAATAATGAGATTTGAATATGGAACCGCATCCACAGATTATTTAATATTTACTACGACCCTTACTTAAAATTCGTATGAAAACTTATCATGGAGACCTGCACCAAAAAGAACTTAATTTGAAATTCGAACTGGCCACCACGAGTATTGAACACAAAAAAAGAAAAAAAGGCGCGAATACTGCAAATCTCTGTACCTATTGCTACGAACAAAGTAAAAAAAATATTACATTTTTAACCGACTTCAAAAAAGGAGGAGGTTTCTCAATTTGACCGTATATATTTTTTCTTTCCACAACTGGAGTGCGATTTATGAATCTCATTGGCTGAGTTCAGCAGTTGAAAATGTCAAAATTACTATAGAGATACGCATCTTTCTGCTGCTGATTTGACTTTAAAAAATGGCACTCCTGAAGTATGATTTTTGAAAGTCAAATCAGCAGTAGAAAGATGCATATCTCCACAGTAATTTTGACATTTTCAACTGCTGAACTCAGCGAATGAGTTTCAAAAATCGCTCTCCTGGTCTAATGTTTCAAATATCTACTTTCACTTTGAATTTAATAAAATAGTGTTTTCTAAATACTATACTATTGAACTCTAATACTTTGTTATAAACTCTAATAAAAGAATTGGTTTCTAACCATAGAGAATTTACACGCTCCCCTGGGTTTCTAACAGTATTGCTTTTTATTTTCTCGCGGAGGGTGTGAAAAGTAGAGTATGGTCCTCGGGGATAAACGTGTTTTCATCTTGGGCGAGCTTGAACCCCTCGCTTCACTCAGGATTCTAGTCTTAACTCCTCGCTTCGCTCGGGAGTTAACTCTAAACTTCCTCGCTACGCTCGGGAGTTAACCCTAGAATCCCTCGTTACGCTCGGGATTCAATATCGCGCCCGTGATGAAAGACACTGCTTTATCCCCTTGGTACATAATCTACTATTACAAATTACAAATACCATTGTGTCTGCAACGTCACTCACACCATGGTAAAAACAAAAAAATAAATAAATGTGACCATATCCAGATATAGTTTTTAGGTTCCGAAAAATTCATCATTGATCAATGTTCTTATAGTCCTTATTTTAGAGTTATACAGGGTGGCCGGGGAGTTGACGTTCAAACGTAAAATTTAGGTCCGGTATGTCGTGGGGTATCCGAATCACCCCCATCCATGTATGTTCTGCGATTTTTAATAGTTTTCGAGTTATGATGATTTTTCCGATTTTTTGAGGAAACTCGACATGACCGGCTTAAACAACCTCAAAAAAAAAAGTATAAGACTTTTTAGAGATTCTTTTTTTGCGACTTAATCTTCATGAATTGTGCCTTTATTCAAAACATCATCAGCATCGTAACTTTGATAAAAGTTATGAAAATATTGGTCTAAAGTTAAAAATTTGCGATCCGTGAATTATGACTAAATTTTCAACTTTAAATTAAAACTCTAAACAGGTGACCTTATGATTTTTTAGCCAATCCCAAAAATGCGGCCAACTCTCAGCTTTCATAATCATAAATAAAAAGTAGTACTTAAGAGGGCTAATTTGGCTAGAATTGATCTTCAAAGACAACAAGGCGGAAAAGTCTTAAATTTTTTTTTTTTTTTGCCATAATTACCACGCCTAAGGCTAAATAATGATTAAAGAATGCTGAAAACCGAAACGGCGACGGGTTATGCCGGACTCTTACCGGCTAAAACCCCACCGTGTTCCACCTCATCGCATATTGCCGTAGAGCCTGAGGGCCCGTGAGGAATCTTACACACTCTACGGCGCAGCGACCGACCTTACCAGGTCTCATCTCTGTTGGCCTTGACAAGCCTACAGGCCTTTAGGTGGTGCGTGGGAACACGCACACAACTACCTCGAGTCCCTATGATCAGACGCCGGACCCCCCAGCCCGACGCCCAGAGACTCAAAAATTAAGGGGGAGGCAGACCGCGAGCAAACGCAGCCCGTCTGCGCCCCGTGCGTCTTTGGCGGATCGGGAGTTCAGAAGTCGACTCCCTCTCCCTCTCCGCCGTCTCCTTCTGGAGCATTACTGCCTCACAGAAGGAGAGAACCACGCGCCAAGACGCCTCACTGTCGACCATAGCGCGAACCATGGCCGGCAGCGAGAGGTCTGAAACTACCTGGGAGAGCTCACTGCGCTCTCCCGCCCACTCAGGGCACTCCTGCAGCACGTGCTGCGCCGTCTCGTCGAGACAGCCGTCGCAGTGGTGGCACCCGGCTGTCGGCTCCCTCCTCCTAGGTTAGGTTAGGTTAGGTTAGGTTAGGTTAGTTCATGTTAGGGTAGGTTATCTACTTTTTACTTAAAACTTTCCTTATTCCACCAACACGATAGGTTCCTCTCGCTGCCAGTGGATGGTTCGCGCTATGGTCGACAGTGAGGCGTCTTGGCGCGCGGTTCTCTCCTTCTGTGAGGCAGTAATGCTCCAGAAGGAGACGGCGGAGAGGGAGAGGGAGTCGACTTCTGAACTCCCGATCCGATCTGTATATGTCGAATCTCTGTGATTATTTCTCTTGCGCGATTTATGTCTTCGATTCTGAACCTTATTTGTAGCAGGTTACGGGTTACGTATTTACGATGGAATTTGGATTTGTATGGAGCATATTTCTTGGCTTTGCCGCTATAACTTTCGCTGTTGTGGGTGTTGACGTATGGTGCCATCTGTGGCAAGCACCACACATCTTTGTTCTATTTTAGCAGGCTCTACGCTCTCGGGATAATTTCTCGTAGTTAAATTGTACGTAGGCTTGTCATCATGTGCTTCTAACCGAGCAGTAAAACAGATTCAGTACATACGAGCATTTACCCGCGACTTCGTCCCCATAAATTATATACGGCACGTTCACTTGTATGGGGACCGTTCGCTGCAGCGCCTGCGTGTGTGTGCCATACAAAAATATTACCCACAACTACGTCCGCATAAATTATATACCAGATTTTAATTCAGATCATAAGCTATCAAACGAAAAAAGTTTCATCAAAATCGATTCAGTAGTTTTTGCGTGATGCTCGATCAAACAAACACACAAACAAAGAAGTCGTTTAAACAAACAAACAAACACACAAACAAACAAACACACAAACAGACAGACAAAAAATTGGTGATATTGAATCAGGGACACCTAAAAACCATATCGTAACTTTTTTTTTTATCTTCAATGTACACACGGCGACAGATCAACCTACCCATAGTTGAACTCTATGTTCATGGACGTAAGGTCGAACTATGGGTAGGTTGATCTGTCACCGTGTGTACACACTTCTGTTACAGTTTTATAATAGTTTGGATAGGAGTTTGAAGCAGACTTATTAAACGTCAAATCGTTTTTTTAAGCTACATCGAACTATATCTATATTTACCTCTCAATCAACAGGAAGTGCAAGAATCAGAGAAGCAAGTAAACGACTGCTCGCGACGACTGCAGCACTGCGAGAGAGAGCTGAGCGAAGCGAGAGCCATGCAGGGCAAGAGCGAGAGGACTAGCGTGAGTTATATGTTCATTATCAGCCGATGTACGTCCCACTGCAGGGCACGAGCGTACCCTCAGAGAGGCTGCGTGGGCATCAGTCCACCACGCGTGCTCAATGCGTTGGTAGACTTCGTATACGCATAAGAATTTCTTCTTCAAAATATGTTTTTGTTTGTTATTTACAGGGTGTAACAAAACACCCTAGTAATACTTAAGAGGCTGCTTCAGACCATCAAACTGAACAACTTACTATGGAGCCAACATCGAAATCGCGAAAAAAAAAATCCGCTCTTTCATACTAAACTGCAGTACCGTCTCGACTCAAATGTATGGGACGGCAACTTTTTTTATTTTTTCTCGACGTTGGCTCCATAGTGAAATTTGTTCAGATTGATGGTCTGAAGCACCCCCTTAAGTATTACTAGGGTGTTTTGTTATACCCTGTATATATTTTATATTATATCTCTGAAATGTATATACCATGCCTGCCTCACTTTGTAAATTTTCTCTCTTTCACGGGTCTGCTGGAAGAAATCTCTTCAGAGATAAGCTTGCCCTTATTGTACTTGTCTACTATACTTTATTCATCTTTATTTCCATGTGTGTGTGTAGTGTTACGTGTGTTAGTTTACGAAGTTTTCCTTCACCGTTTGAGAGCAGTTAGTATTATTTTGAAATCAAATTAAAGATTGAAATATTTAGTCTCGGGCGGGACTTGAACCCGCACCCTTCCAAACCGGGGAAGTGCGTTATCCAATTTCGCTACCGAGCCCACTAGCCAGAGAACGAAATTTTCAATCTGTTGCGTCTTGAGGGGACGAAGTCCCGCCCGAGACTAAATTTTTCAATCTTTAATTTGATTCGAAATAGCACAACATGGCTGTAACATGTTTAAAATCCATAATATTTGAATTTATTTTGAAATATTCGAAAATTTCGATTTTTTCGTCTTCTTCTAACCTCTTTTGTCGCACCGTTGGGCATTGGTCTTTCCTAAACTCTCCCACGTCTCTCCTTAGGCATCCAACTGGTCTCGCCACCTTTTCCGTGGTCCACGAACAATAAACTAACATAGATAATGATGTTGAACAGATGGAGCAGGCTGCGATGCTGCACAAGCAACAACAGCTCCAGCAGCAACAGCAACAACAGCTGCAGCAACAGCAGCAACTGCAGCACGAGCAGCAGCTCCAGCTGCAGCTGTTGGAGATGGAGAAGCAGAAGTTAGAGCGGCAGAAGCAAGCCGCGCTCGTCAGTGAGTATTGCACGACCGAGCTACCTTCCAAGGTGGTTAGAGAGTTCGTTACAGCTATCCTTCGATCTAAGTAACATTAATGGATTTGGAATGGAATTACGTGTGCATGGGGGTTGAAGAAACGGCTGCGCACGTGCTGTTGGAATGCAGCGGGCTAGCACACTATCGGGCACAACACCTCGGATCACCGGGGTCTCTTCCAGAAGTCTTCGGCAGCATTAACAAGCTGGTGGGCTTCCTGGAGGAGCTGGGATGGCAGGAGTAGTCATTCCCACCCAACGCAAAATAGGCGCCTAAGTCGTCGAGTTGCGGAAAATGAGCCCGCTCAACCAATACCAATACCAGAAACGCGAACATTTTATTGCCTTTGGCGAAACGTCAAGTATATTCAAATCTTCGATTAAAGTAATATGAATGGATGTGCCCCTAAGACAATTTAATAGGGACGAGTTACGTGTGTCATTCTACTAAGAAACATTTTCTGCCACTTTTTGCGGGGGGCGAGGTAACATGAAATCCGCAACTTTGGATTTTATTCCCCACGAGCTTTTACCCGCGACTTCGTCCGCATAAATTATATACCAGATTTTAAGTCAGATGATAAGCTATCAAACAAAAAAAGTTTCATCAAAATCGGTTCAGTAGTTTTTGCGTGATACTCGAACAAACAAACACCCAAACAAACAAACGAACAAACAAACAAACAGACAGACAAAAAGTCCAAAAATTTGTGATTTGGAATCAGGGAAGCCTAAAAACTATATCGTAATCTTTTTTTTGTAAATATCTTCAATGTACAGACACACTTCTGTTACAGTTTTATAATAGTTTAGATAAGTTTAGATTCTAATTTTGAATGTTAAAAATCATGAAAAGTAGTCTCGTGTGAACCCCAAACGTTCTAAGTTCAAAATTATTGTTTCGCTATTATAGGATGTCTCGTTTAGTGATAAGGTATAGAATTGGGTGTAAATGCGCAAGATTAATTGATCTTATACCGTGGCAGAGGGGAAATGCTACCGCAAGGCGAGTCCCTATTAAATTGTCTAAGATGTGCCCAGAGTGCTTTTTTTTTAGTTGAAGCACAGAAAGTAGGCACCGGCGGCGTGCATTTTGGTCTGTCATTACTGTACGTATTTGGAGTATACCTGCCGGTTCGTCAAAGTCATAAAGTTATCAGGTCAATGTAGTCAAATGCACATCCATTCATTTTACTTTGATCGAAGCAACAAGTTGTAGCAAGCCTAGGTCACCGGAACGATATCGACGCTATTGCACTTGGACAGAATGCAAGTTTAATTGTTTTTCACGATTGGACGAAATAATACTTGGACTATTTAGTACCGTAACCGCTATATCGCTCGAATGGAAATGACCTGCACCGGTTTAAGGCTGGGTCACACCAAATGCGTGGCGTGGCGTGACGTACGCACGCAAAAGTTGTAATGTAAGAAGCTGTATGAAAGATGCCAGACCAGATGCGTGACGTGTTCACGCGCGTGATCGCGCACGCAGAGCCGCGGCTACCTGACAAACCGAGTCCGTGCGCGTGATTAGCGGAACGGCAACGTCGCACACGCGCGAGCAATGATGACGTTGTATTATATGGCGCTCCCTGTTAGATGCCAGACCGGGCATGCACGCACACGCATCGGTCGGTGCTGCACGTGCGCACGCACGGCATGTTGTATTTATTAACAAACAAAGTACAGTTTACGAGTGTTTTTCTTCGCAATGGAGAGGAGAAACTCATAGAAATTGTTCTAAAATATGACAAAGTTTATGATATTCATGATATTCACTGCATTCATCTCTTCTGGTATTGACATCATGGACACAGTCTCTTTGTAGCAGCAAAATATTCTTGGCATAGTAAACAATAATGCATCTTCATCAGAAGAACTGCTGTTGTCTAACATCTTTTCACCACCAAATGCTCTGAAATGAATATGGGTGCTGAAAAGGTGGCTCGCACGCGCATTCAGAAGTTACCTGCGTAACGTGATACGTGCGTACGTGACGTGTTCCTGCACCGCTCTTGCCGGTGTGACAGGGCTTGCACGCGCGTGCACACGTCACGTCACGTGTCACGTCACGCCACGCATCCGGTGTGCACCAGCCTTTAGTGTAATTTAAACCTTCCGCGACGCATACACGGTTCTATCACTCTCGCATTATATTTCTAAAACGTTTGCGAGCTGGTTTTTACCCGACTGCGGCAGAAGGAGGGTTATGTTTTTCGAGCGTATGTATGTATGTATGTGACATAGGCTATATTATTTTATTATGGAGTCTGCGAATTAAAAAAAAGAGGGGAAATAAAAATTTTTTTTCGTGAAAAATTACAATATGGATATCAAATGAAAGCTAATAAACAGACGATTCAAAATATATATATATATATATATATATATATATATATATATATATATATATTATAGTACTTTTATGCTACCCTTTCGACACAAGACTAATAAGTATGAAATAAACTAAATTATTACGAAAAACAAAAAACCCGACTGCATAAAAAAACTATTAACTGAAAAGAGAAAAACAAGCTCTATAGTCACTAATCAGCTAGATAACAACATTAAGCAAATATAATTTGAATGTTATTAGGTAGGTATTGCAGGCGGGGACAAACCAATAGATATGTTTTATAATTCTTCTTTGTCCCCGTTTGCAATACCTACCTAATAACATTCAAATTATATTTGCTTAATGTTGTTATCTAGCTGATTAGTGACTATAGAGCTTGTTTTTCTCTTTTCAGTTAATAGTTTTTTTATGCAGTCGGGTTTTTTTGTTTTTTTATTGATTTTAGTTGAATTGTTAACAGTTTCCTTTACAGACTACCTCGATGATAAAAGTATGTTAGTACGAGATACGAACGTAAGATCATGCACCTATCCCTTAGGCGAACGGCATGTGATTCATGTTAAAGTTTACACAGGGGTTCACACAATGCCACCGGGTTGCCTAGCAAAATCTTGCCGCAAGTACCTTTACCATGATGATTTATGGTACCATATTTACCAAAAATGCACCTATCTTTTAGGCCAGCGAATGGGGTGCCATCGGAAGGAGACCGATCTGAAGATCTCGAAAGACTAGGGTTGCCACCTCTCAGTCTGCCGCAACTCTAGGGTTGCCAGGTTCAAAGAAGTCATTTTTTACGAGAAATGCACCTATAAAGTAGGGACTTAATTTCTACACCAAATTGAAGCTATCGTCTTCCTCGACACGGTGGACCAGGGTTGCCAGCCTAAAAGCTGCCGCAAATGAGGGTTGCCAGCACTTTTACCAACAATTACACATACCTGATAGGAACGATTTTAACAAGTAAATGGGGTGCCATCGGAAGGAGACCGATCTAAAGAACTGGAAAAACTAGGGTTTTCACCTCTCAGTCTGCCGCAACTCTAGGGCTGCTAGGTTCAAAGAAATAATTTTTCAGCGAAAAGTGCACCTGCAAAGTAAGGATTAATTTCTACACAAAATCGAAGCCATCGTCTTCTACCAGACCAGACTCTCGCCAGACCTGATCTACCATGGAAACTCTCGTTTTCTAACATGTATACATATTACATAGGGCATACACTGAAATGCGTTACATACCTTCCTACTTAAGGTTAAATTAATTCTGAAGACGGATACCTATAGGTAAAGGTAAACAGATTATTTCATTCATAGTTAAATACGTTTCATACATATTTATAAACACTCTAGTACAGCAAACAATGTTGATATTTAATAATAAAAATGGACCAAGTAAAAGGACAATGGGCAAAAATGTCTGGAGTGTGGCCCCGCCCTACTAAACCTTCAGTAAGTATGGCATGTCTGTCTAATTGTTGGTCTATTTACATGCATTCAATAACATTAACGCGCATTCCAGAAATACTTTATTATTGAAGATAATATACATGGTGTAATAAAAAACCCTATTAATAATTTTAACCTCTCGTTTAAAATCAATTGTTTTCGTCGCGCGGATCCGCGTTCCGGCATACCAAAGGTTAAAGGGCTAGTTAATACCATCAAAACGAACAACTTTCACCACAGAGACAACTTCGAAAAAATAATACAATCTGGTGTTTCAGACAAAACTGCAGTAGGTACCTTCAGCCGAATTTTTCCCCGACGTTCTCTCTGTAGGTAACGTTGTCCAGTTTGATGGTGTTAAATATTACTAGAGTGTCTTATTACACCAGTATACACTGACACCAACGAAAACTCTAGCACACAACAAATTCTTTTTAAATTTTCTGCCTAAGCTCAAATTGTTTTCTTTTTAACCGACTTAAAAAAGGAGGTTATCAATTCGATTCGTATGTATGAATCATTCCCATCACGTCGCTTCCCATGACGCCGCTTCTGTAGATGTGCCTTGGTTCTATTCCCATCATGTCGCTCCTTCTATGTGAGTACAGGCGAATGTAATATTAAAGGAATTGCAAAATATTAGGGCTTCCAAACAAATATACAAAATTTCATAGGTGTATGTATGTTTGTATGTATGTTTGTCCACGCATATCTCCGAAACTATTAATCGAATTGTGACCATTCTTTTTTTATTGGCTTACATTTAGGGAACAATTTAAGTTACATCAAAATCGGTTCAGTAGTTTTCAAGATAATTATGAATTAATACGCGTAAGTGTGACGGCCTGGTTTGTATGTATTGTCACGAACGCTGTCAAACGTTAGACGTAAGAAGGCATTCAAAAATTCGGAGGGTGTATTAACAATCGCCGTGGTCTTACGGTCTAAGGGTCCGCCTCCCATGCTGGGGGGTGACGGTTCGAATCCGATCCGCGCCAAAAATATTTCTAGATTTTAGTGTTTTTAGAAATGTTCTAGAAGGAAGAGAGAGAAGGAATATTTAAAAAGGGACAAAAAGGTGAACGTGTCTAGGAACTTCGAGAAAGGAGGCGAAATTACGAATATTTGAAAAGAACCAGAAAAGTGGGCGTGTCTTCGATCGGTTTCGAAAAAGGAACGCGGGGTTAGAACTATCTGGAGGAAAACAATCGAGTAAAGAAAAGAAGATCGAAAAAAGGGTATTCCGGAATGTTCTGCGGGATATAAAAAGGCGGCGAATTTCGACTGGCGGCAGTCCTTGGTTAAACAGTGAACAGTGCGAAACTAAAGGAAGAAAAGTAAAAGTGGAAAAGTACTAGTGAAGAGAAAAGTGCTAAGAGTGGAACAGTGAGTAGACTAGTGTCAGTGTAGTGCGTGACGTCATAGTGTCGGTGTAGTACGTGACGTCATAGTGTCGTACGTCTTGACGTCATAGTGTCGTACGTCGTGACGTCATAGCCGTGACGCGTGTCGTGTCGTCACAGTAGTGACGTAGTGGACTGTGAACAGTGACAGTAAGTGGTGCACGGGAAATCCCTGCGAGGAGGACCCGGTGAAGTGAACCGTTTAGGGGAACCTCTGCGAGGTGGACCGTTTGTAAGTGTATCCCAAATAAACTCTGTAAAATTGGACTTAGCGTTTCACTCCAATCCCGGAACCCGTAGCTCGTAACAGTATTTACGTGATAACTTCGGCATTTCTTGACCGATTTGGGTGATTCTTTTTTAGTTCTGAAGGTACCCCCGAGGTATTTCCATTTTAATTTTGTGAAGATGTGATGACGCGATTCGGAGCTACACAATAGAACTCCTCAAAAGTTGACAGCACATCATTGGCGATTGAAACATTTGCTTTGTATCGAGTACCCTTTGCATGTATAACTGATATCTGAGTCAAAATAATGTATTTCATTACAAAAATTAAACAAAATTTTAAGAAAAAATTTAAACCGCCTTCCAAAAACTAAAAAAGTAAAAAATAATATTGCAGCCGATTGCTTTTTCGTTCGCATCTATAAGAACATTAATTTGGTATTGGAATCGGTGTCAAGCCAAAACGAATGCAAGCTCTGTCGCGAATCTTACCGGCTTCACAGCGACTTCGATAAAACAAGGTAGTGTTCTTAGTGACGGCCCGGTAGCACAGTCGGTAGTGAACCTGCCTGCTGTGCCGAGGGTTCGAATCCCGTAAGGGACAAATATTTGTATGATGAATATGAATATTTGTACCCGAGTTATCATGCAAATACATACAAACCAGGCCGTCACACTTACACGTATTAGTTCATAATTATCTTGAAAACTACTGAACCGATTTTGATGTAACTTAAATTGTTCCCTAAATGTAAGCCAATAAAAAAAGAATGGTCACAATTCGATTAATAGTTTCGGAGATATGCGTGGACGAACATACATACAAACATACATACACCTATGAAATTTTGTATATTTGTTTGGAAGCCCTAATATTTTGCAATTCCTTTAATATTACATTCGCCTGTACTCACATAGAAGGAGCGACATGATGGGAATAGAACCAAGGCACATCTACAGAAGCGGCGTCATGGGAAGCGACGTGATGGGAATGATTCATACATACGAATCGAATTGATAACCTCCTTTTTTAAGTCGGTTAAAAAGAAAACAATTTGAGCTTAGGCAGAAAATTTAAAAAGAATTTGTTGTGTGCTAGAGTTTTCGTTGGTGTCAGTGTATACTGGTGTAATAAGACACTCTAGTAATATTTAACACCATCAAACTGAACAACGTTACCTACAGAGAGAACGTCGGGGAAAAATTCGGCTGAAGGTACCTGTGTGGTTTTGAACGCTGGTTCAAATTATACTTGTGTGGACTGTAGGTATGTAGGTATAAAATTATGAAAGTAAGACGTATAAAACAATCTCCACCATTCAAAGCGAGCAAACACAACATCCACTAACCTTGGTCTTCAACCCTCGTATGCGAGGACCAGCAGACACCGACTTCAGAAGGCGGCAACGTGGCAAGGTTGAGGTTATGTTTCTCTTCAATGCTGACAAATGATGGCACCAAGGTGTTTCACACAGTTTATTATATTCACAGCACGGCTGTATATATGTTCGAAGGACACTAGCACTGGAACGTCCGAAAACTAGGCACTCCCGATTTTTATGGAAAATTATTTTACCGCAGACGCGCACGGCGGGGCAGCGGGATGGCGAAGAGGCGGTACCAACGCAAAACGAAGGTATCCGAACCAAAAGTTGGTTTGTGAATATTGGTTTACCCACATAAAATAAATGGAGATTGAACAGTACCTACTGCAGTTTTGTCTGAAACACCAGATTGTATTATTTTTTCGAAGTTGTCTCCGTGGTGAAAGTTGTTCGTTTTGATGGTATTAACTAGCCCTTTAACCTTTGGTATGCCGGAACGCGGATCCGCGCGACGAAAACAATTGATTTTAAACGAGAGGTTAAAATTATTAATAGGGTTTTTTATTACACCATGTATATTATCTTCAATAATAAAGTATTTCTGGAATGCGCGTTAATGTTATTGAATGCATGTAAATGACCAACAATTAGACAGACATGCCATACTTACTGAAGGTTTAGTAGGGCGGGGCCACACTCCAGACATTTTTGCCCATTGTCCTTTTACTTGGTCCATTTTTATTATTAAATATCAACATTGTTTGCTGTACTAGAGTGTTTATAAATATGTATGAAACGTATTTAACTATGAATGAAATAATCTCTTTACCTTTACCTATAGGTATCCGTCTTCAGAATTAATTTAACCTTAAGTAGGAAGGTATGTAACGCATTTCAGTGTATGCCCTATGTAATATGTATACATGTTAGAAAACGAGAGTTTCCATGGTAGATCAGGTCTGGCGAGAGTCTGGTCTGGTAGAAGACGATGGCTTCGATTTTGTGTAGAAATTAATCCTTACTTTGCAGGTGCACTTTTCGCTGAAAAATTATTTCTTTGAACCTAGCAGCCCTAGAGTTGCGGCAGACTGAGAGGTGAAAACCCTAGTTTTTCCAGTTCTTTAGATCGGTCTCCTTCCGATGGCACCCCATTTGCTTGTTAAAATCGTTCCTATCAGGTATGTGTAATTGTTGGTAAAAGTGCTGGCAACCCTCATTTGCGGCAGCTTTTAGGCTGGCAACCCTGGTCTACCGTGTCGAGGAAGACGATAGCTTCAATTTGGTGTAGAAATTAAGTCCCTAATTTATAGGTGCATTTCTCGTAAAAAATGACTTCTTTGAACCTGGCAACCCTAGAGTTGCGGCAGACTGAGAGGTGGCAACCCTAGTCTTTCGAGATCTTCAGATCGGTCTCCTTCCGATGGCACCCCATTCGCTGGCCTAAAAGATAGGTGCATTTTTGGTAAATATGGTACCATAAATCATCATGGTAAAGGTACTTGCGGCAAGATTTTGCTAGGCAACCCGGTGGCATTGTGTGAACCCCTGTGTAAACTTTAACATGAATCACATGCCGTTCGCCTAAGGGATAGGTGCATGATCTTACGTTCGTATCTCGTACTATGTTGATTTATTCAAAGCAGTCAATTTATACATTCACGAGCTTTTACCTGCGACTTCGTCAGCATAAATTATATACCAGATTTTAAGTCAGATGATAAGCTAGCAAACAAAAAAAGTTTCATCTAAATCGGTTCAGTAGTTTTTGCGTGATACTCGAACAAACAAACAAAGAAACAGACAGACATAAAGTCCAAAAATTTGTGGTTTGGAATCAGGGAAGCCTAAAAACCATATCGTAATCATTTTTTTTGTAAATATCTTCAATGTACAGACACACCTTCTGTTACAGTTTTATAATAGAGGTGGTGTTTTTCTGGTAGATGGCACTGCCGTCCCTTAAAGATGATAATATAGATTGAAAATTTCGTCGTGGCCTGCGTGGCGCCGACAGCTCTGTTGGAGAGGAGCATGCCCCGGAAAGGCATTTCGTGGGTTCGAATCCCGCTCGCCGCCCGACTTTTTCAATCTTTAATTTGATTTAGTTTTATAATAGTTTAGAACTTTAGATATAGCAAGTTTTCGAATACATAAAAACCCTTTAGGCCGACCAAAAGGGCTGTACTGCATCCGTTCTGCTATTCCGTCGTACTCTGTTTATTTGCACTGGAATGTCATATAGACTTGAGATAAAATATCCAGGTCTCTGTCGCACCCAGGAAGGTGGACATATTATTATTATTGGGTGCTTGGGGCCTTAACAGACTTACGCCTGTGCCACTTCGACCATCGCTGATCTTTTGTGAACGCCCCTTCTATAGTTCCCTATTAATCCCTACAGCATTTAGGTATCGCAGTAGGTCTTTAGCAGAGATGTCTTGTATTTCATCTGGAGTCAACACCTGTCTTCCAAGATGAATACTTCGTTTGTACATTAATGGACCACAGTTGCATAGAATGTGTAGGGGGGTTTCCATGTCCTCCCCACAGAATCTGCAGCAGGTGGTGTCGCTTAGTTTCAAGGTGTGCATGTGTTTGTTTAGTTTGCAGTGACCTGTGAGTGATCTCACTATTGTACATAGGTTGTCTTTTTTGAGAGCTAATAGGCTGTTCGTATGTTTACGATTATACCCTTTGATAAGTCAGTTTGATAAGGTGGACATAGGTATTGTCTATACCTGGAGGGCAAACTGCCCTACAAGCGGTGAAACATGAGAATACTCCTTGGCGGTCGGTTATGTTCGTCCTTCTTTCTTAAATTATCGTCATGTCAACTTTATCCCTTTCTCATCCAATGACAAAAATTTACAGAAAGGGACGAATTAAACACGTTGGAAAGAAGAACGAACAATACCGACCGCCATGGAAATTTTTCGTGTTTCCATGTGTGAGAGCTTATTACGTCTCTCACACTCATATGCTAAAATGCTATGCTGTGGATAACGATATCCTTATGCTTTGCTAAATGCTTGAGTGCCGACGTCGGATACGGCCGAGGGAAATGAAACGGCTGAGAGATGCTGTTGTATCCACGTATATTCGAACACTGATTTGATAATAATAATGATCTTAAAAGGTAATGTAAGCGCCCTATGTACGATGCACTTTTATCGAGGTCGCGTGAAGTCCGCGTTCAATGTCCAATGCTGTGCTGTGAACTAACATCTACCGATTGACCCCGATAATTGATGTACGTGCTTCGTACACCATGGTTGTTCGGAGGTTATTCTTCTTATCGTGTGGGCAGAGCCCTGGTGTCAGAGTTTTTTCAGACCGCCTTACGGCCTCTGACGTGGTTTTTAAGAAGAGGAGGTTATGTATCCATTTTAACTATTATAAAACTGTAACAGAAATGTGTCTGTACATTGAAGATATTTACAAAAAAAAAAATTACGATATGGTTTTTACCTGTCCCTGATTCCAAATCACCAATTTTTGGATTTTTAATCTGTCTATTTGTTTAGGTGTTTGTTTGTTCGAGTATCACGCAAAAATTATTGAACCGATATTGATGAAACTTTTTTTGTTTGATAGCTTATCATCTGACTTAAAATCTGGTATATAATTTATGCGGATGAAGTCGCGGGTAAAAGCTCGTTTCTTATAAAATTCAAATTTACCAGTTTTGAGGCGAAACGGGATTGGGCGTTTTCCTTTGTCAACTGCGCAGGTACACACGGCGACACATCAGGTTACGCACCCTATATACCCATAACTACACTACGTACAAAACACAAAATAGTGCGGTAGAGTGCCTGCATAGACGCGGCTGCCGGCGCGGGCGCAGCGTGCTGTGAGACGAAACAACAACAACAACATACCGCACCCTCTCGCACGATTCGCAGCGTTCAACTTCTAATAGTTCAAAGTCCAAACAGGGTAACCTGACCTGTCGCCGTGTGTACATCAGGGGAACCTATAAATCTGGTACTACTGTAACAAATGTGTCGAAAGGAAATCGCCGTCTCACCCCAACAAGATGCGGTTAAGTTTGGATAAAATCAAATGTTAGATATATTCTTCTCAGACTCTGCGGCCGCGAGCAGCGCGGGCATCGTGCGCGTGAGGAGGATGCCGGGCGACGGCGCGGTCACCGTGTCGCTGCCGCGCCGCGACGACGCGCCGCGAGCACACCTGCTCACCAACAACCGACATCTCACCGGTGAGTCTCTCGCTCGTCAACAACCTGTCAGCTACGAATAACAATGTATAGAAATGTAAATCAAGCTCAAAAAGTGAAGTGAAAATTTTGTTCTTTAAAAACTACACCTTGCCGCCAAAACTCATACAAAATGACGGCCCGGTAGCACAGTTGGTAGTGAACCAGCCTGCTGTGCCGAGGGTCTCGGGTTCGAATCCCGTAAGGGACAAATATTTGTATGATGAATATGAATATTTGTACCCGAGTCATGCATGTTTGTATCTATATATGTATTGTATATCGTTGTCTATTCATCATAATACAAGTCCAGGCTAGATTCTGGTACTTTAAATGTGACTAGATAATTTGTGTGACACTGTCCAAGATATTTATTTATTTTAATGTCATTTTTCATTGGGTGCCAAAAATTATGTTGCTTTTGTTTAGAGTTCTTCTATAGTTATCATTCATAGCCTGTCAGTGTCAGTCAAATTAAGGGGAATACCAATACAAGAAATGCGTTTTTATCAAGGTTTTTTGTTTTTGCTTTATCGTAAAAACGGCAATACATACAAGCGTGAAACTTGGATCAGATAATAAGAGAACAAGTTTTTTTTTTTTTTTATTAACTATGGGTTTGCTCTTGACCTTAATCCAGTCCTCAGGACGAAGATGGGGTCGTAGATGTAGCGAGCTTACCCAGAAGATGCCTATTCACTCGTACTTTAAAGGAATTCGGGTTGTAAGTACTCGGAAATACTGACGCAGGTAAGGCATTCCACTCCTTGGCTGTGCGCATTATAAAAGATTCAGAAAGGCGCTTGGTGCGGATATGTGGGATGTCAAATTGTCAACCAAGAAGGGGTGATATCCCGCGGTGCGTCTGGAAGTCCGATAGTAGAAAGGGGAAGGTGGAATGAGCTCATGTAGCTCTAGGGCACACTCACCGAAGTACAATCTGTGGAAGACCGACAAGCAGGCCACTCTGCGGCGGTGGGCTAGGCTATGAAGCTTGGCCTCCACCAGCTTACTATCGCCAATGAGCCTCCTGGCTCTGCGTTCAACCGAGTCGAGTGTGGCAAGTTGATACTTGGCTGAGCCATCCCACAGGTGGCAGCAGTACTCCATACATGATCGGACCTGAGCTTTATACAATACTAGCGGCCCGTCCCGGCTTCGCACGGGTGGACGTCTAATCTTTTCTAGCAATAAATATAGCCTATGTTACTCAGGGTGAATGCAGCTTTCTAATGGTGAAAGAATTTTTTAAATCGGCCCAGTACTTTTTGAGCCTATTCATTACAAACATACAAACATACAAAAATAGGTACAAATCTTTCCTCTTTATAATATAAGTGTAGACTAAGAGCTGTCCAGGAGTGAAGTACCGCTTCACCTTGTTTAAGATACCCAGCTTTTTGGCCGCAGTTTGAGCCTTAGACTCGATGTCAGCGCCGAAGTTGAGTTTCGTGGTCAAGCTTATACCCAGAAGCCCAAGACTGTCGGAAACGGGGACAGATGCACCCCGGAAAGTAGGAGTCAGATTAAACGGACTCCTTTTTGCGGTGAACAGACAAGCCTGTGTTTTGGTGGCGTTGAAGTTGACTAAATTATTGTCACCCCACTGGGAGACAAGACTTAAAGTCAAGTTTGTCCGCTCCACCATGGCCTCCCTCTGCGAGCGTATTTTATCCCCGCTGGCTCCTGCGCCGGATACATATCTCTCCATGACAGTACTGTCATCTGCATACCCAACAATACCTGACACAAGGAGGTCATATACAGGAAGATTTTTTTATCACCATCCAAATTTTAATAAAATGTTTGTTTATGAAAAAAAATTGATACGTGTTTTTTCTTTTAGCATCGCTCAGTACTAAAATATTGAGATATGACTACGCAAAAATGTCTTAAGAAAAACAATTCGACTGGACACAGTACGCACCTACCTGTGCCACAGATTACTTATTAATAGTTACTACCACTCAACCCGATTTCGCGCGCTTTTTCGAATTTAGAACTTTGCTTTTCAAGAACGAAAACTAACGAACGAATCTCTGTGGTCAGTAATTTTCTTTGGGTCAGAGCCTTTTAATTTTTAGAAAAAGTTTATTATGTGTCATTGTGTCATTCAAAGAGTACTTTATTATAACCGTGTCATTGAACAAAAATAAACAAAATAAGGAATTAGTATAACATTTTAACAATGTTTTGAAAGTGTTGTGTGTTCCTGTTAAGTTTACAATGCGTGGGACTCTGA
This sequence comes from Agonopterix subpropinquella, assembly GCA_922987775.1. Classification (NCBI taxonomy): domain Eukaryota; kingdom Metazoa; phylum Arthropoda; class Insecta; order Lepidoptera; family Depressariidae; genus Agonopterix; species Agonopterix subpropinquella. Next base: position 7,956,095 of record OV277718.1, on the reverse strand, counting down.
AGCTAGGGCTCCGCCCCCCGGTCCAGCCACACCCGGTCGGTACGAATATGAAACTCGATGACCAAGCTTTATGGAAAATTTTGTAGGATAAAATTTTTAAATGTGCAATTTTGACCTGCCCTTTTTTTAATGAAATGGGTTCTATAAGTGATACCAAACATGTAGAAAAAATTTGGATGGTGATAAAAAAATCTTCATGTATACCTCGCGGCATGAAACTAGCGCTCGAATGAGTGTGTTTAGACGAAAATAGTACATAGTGTCTTGTACATACGGTCGGCGCAATCAAGGTCAGCGCTAGAGATTCGTGCCGCGACTTATAAAACAACGTTCATAGGCCTCCCCCAAGGATCGCCACATCGATCGGTCTTGCGCTGCCTTCAACCAAAGGGTTCCAGCCACCTTGTGGAGGAAGCTTTGCTACAACTACCAACTAGATTTTGAGACATGCACAGTTGTAGCGATGATCACTTTTATCATATACGAGCTTTTACCCGCAACTTTGTCCGCATAAATTATATACCAGATTTTAAGTCAGATGATAAGCTATCAAACAAAAAAAGTTTCATCAAAATCGGTTCAGTAGTTTTTGCGTGATACTCGAACAAACAAACACCCAAACAAACAAACAAACAAACAAACAAACAAATAAACAAACAAACAAACAGACAGACAAAAAATCCAAAAATTGGTGATTTGGAATCAGGGACAGGTAAAAACCATGTCGTAATCTTTTTTAGGGTTCCGTACCCAAAGGGTGAAAACGGGACCCTATTACTAAGCCTACGTTGTCCGTCCGTCCGTCCGTCCGTCTGTCCGTCCGTCCGTCCGTCTGTCCTACCTATTTAGGGCTGTAACTTTTGAACCGTAATAGCTAGATAGTTGAAATTTTCTCAGATTATGCGTTATTGCGGCGGATTTGTTAACAAATAATAAAAATGGCAGAAAGTTAAAAATTAAGGGGGGTTTTCAACAAGAAACTAGTTTTTATCTTAAAAACTACTGAACCGATTTTGATGAAACTTTTTTTGTTTGATAGCTTTATCATCTGACTTAAAATCTGGTATATAATTTATGCGGACGAAGTCGCGGTTAAAAGCTAGTGTATAATAATCCTATTTCGATACAATGCTGGCACCTTTTGGGTAAGGATAAGGAATCCTAATAACAACACCTAATTATGTAGGTACTTTACCTGCAATACCAATAATTTCATTTTTCTATTAAAAACAAGATCCTTTATTCGTTGTGTTCTACTAGATGCCAGTGAATGTATAATTAAAATAATTAAAACGAGCTTTTAAAAACATGTTTTGGCTTAGAATATATATAATCTTTTGTGAGTATTAAAAACCACTTTTTAGGGTTCCGTACCCAAAGGGTGAAAACGGGACCCTATTACTAAGCCTACGTTGTCCGTCCGTCCGTTCGTCCGTCCGTCTGTCCTACCTATTTAGGGCTGTAACTTTTGAACCGTAATAGCTAGATAGTTGAAATTTTCTCAGATTATGCGTTATTGCGGCGGATTTGTTAACAAATAATAAAAATGGCAGAAAGTTAAAAATTAAGGGGGGTTTTCAACAAGAAACTAGTTTTTATCAACGTTTTTTCTTCACGCTCTATAGTAAAAACGGTAATACATACAAGCGTCAAACTTAGTGTGATTATAGAGCAAACTCTATAGAATAACAACAAATACTAAAAACCGGCCAAGTGTGAGTCGGTCTCGCGCTAAAGGTCCTGGACAAAAAAAGTTTTTTTCTAAGTTAATAATGTTGTGTTCTGTGGTGGTGTGGTACGGAACCCTCGGTGCGCGAGTAGCCCGACTCGCACTTGACAGGTTTTATTTGTAAATATCTTCAATGTACAGACACACTTCGGTTACAGTTTTATAATAGTTTATTTAAGGTTTCAGACGGTACATCTTGAAATCGGTGTCGTTTCGACGCCGGGATAGGGTGCTTTGGTTCAAACTGAGCATTTTTCACTTCACATTTTCAGGCACGTCACTCTCACGAGAACTTCTCGGCGAGAAGTATCAAAGAAAGTTACTACGGCTTATGATGCCACGAGAACAATGAAGGGCATCCACTCTCGTTCTCGACTGTTCTCGGCGAGAATGTAGTGCTTGCATATCATTTGTGATGTGATAACGGAGACTATTAACAATGTCGCATGTTCTTCCGCAGTACTGAACGTGTGCGAGGAGCCTCAGCCGAAGCCTCAAGCCGAGAAGAAACAGACGTGGGAGCAAGCGCTCGCGCACATGAACCAGCTCGCCAAGGGCAGCGCCAAGGAGAAGGTCAGTCTATACTAAATTAACTGAAACTATATTAATGAGATAATCTGACTATGATTCCATGCTTCGGATGGCACATTAAGCCGTTAGTCCCGGCTACTATGGTTCTATTCAGACTACGACGTACGGGCGCGGAGCGTGCAATGTAAAATAATACTTATTTCAATACCGTTAAAAGTCGACAGAGAGTACACCCATACGTGCCCCACGTGCGGAGGACTTAGACAATTTAATAGGGACTCGCCTTGCGGTAGCATTTCCCCTCTGCCACGGTATTAGATCAATTAATCTTGCGCATTTACACCCAATTTTATACCTTATCACTAAAGGAGACAGCCTATAATAGCGAAACAATAATGTTGAACTTAGAACGTTTGGGGTTCACACGAACACGAGACTACTTTTCATGATTTTTAACATTCAAAATTAGAATCTAAACTTATGGGGAATAAAATCCAAAGTTGCGGATTTCATGTTACCTCGTCCCCCGCAAAAAGTGACAGAAATGTTTCTTAGTAGAATGACACGCGTAACTCGTCCCTATTAAATTGTCTAAGGCGGAGGACGGAGCGACACGGAGCTTTCATACGTAAAATGATACCAATTTCAATATCATTTTTTTTACGTTGCATCCTCCGTCCTCCGTCCGCGCCCGCCAGTCGTAATCAGAATAGAGCTTATCTCTGGTGGTAGTAGTCGTTACATAAAAACCACGTCAGAGGCCGTAAGGCGGTCTGAAAAAACTCTGACACCAGGGCTCTGCCCACACGATAAGAAGAAGATCAGACTATCAAACTGAACAATTTTCTCTATGGCACCAATGTCCAAATCGCAAAAAATATCGTCTAAAACCATACAAAACTGCAAACCAACTTGACCCGAATGTAAGGGGTAACAGATTTTTGACGTAAAAATATTTTTGCAGTGAAAACTTCTTGGAACTTTGCACTTTTTGGAATGGGTAAAAAATGTTAAACTGGCGTCAGGACCGTGACGTCACCCTGATCCTGATCGAAAATTGGTCAGACATATCCGCCAAAACTGCAGTACTGACTCGACTTAAATGTATGGGACAGCTGATTTTTTTCTCGCTATTTCGAAGTTGGCTCCATACTGAAAGTTGTTCAGTTTGATGGTCTGAAGGAACCCCTTAAGTATTACTAGGGTGTTTTGTTACACCCTGTATGTTCAAATTGTCACTTCTACCGGCACTCCCGGAGTGCAACCCATTGTTTTTTTTCCGCTATTTCCATGTTGGCCCAAGGATTTAGTTTCTAAGTTTGATGGTCTGATCATACCCTTTTCTCAAACATGCTTGGAAGTGTGAGCATTATTTTGACAACCTTCTTCGAGATAAATCGAAATTAGTGTACTGGCCAAATACATGCGCGCAGCGGCCGGCAATGTTTGTATGAAAATCCATATCTGTCGTGTTTAGCGGCCAAGTAAATTACATACTAAACTCATATCTGTCGTGTAATTTAAAAATGGAACTATCTTTTTCTCCGAAACATGGCGACCAAGGAGGTAACTCATCAAAGGTTTTATTTAAATTTCGAACTGGCTTGCAAATAGAAAGCTGTTTAATGCAAAAAAAAAAAAAAAACAAATTGTTGTTCGTCATTGATTTTGAAAAGAGTTTTAATTTCCGCGAATTATTTGAGAAAACTTACTGTTTTAATTTCCGCGCATTATTTGAGAAAAGTACTATACAAGCCTTGGCCACAACTAGGCATTGATGGACTTACGTATGTGTGCCTCGGCTTCGCCTCGGCCCACATTTACACGTTCGTCCATCAATGCCTCTGTTGCTGGCCGCTGCAGTAATGTACTATTAATATAGTTTCAGCTTCGAAATTAAATGAAACTATATTCCAACAAATTGGACCTTATATTGTGATAATGATAACTGTAGGAATCTTGCAAAGCAGTTGCCTAAGGGCCCTTACAGACGAGCGACATTTTGCTGTCGCGGTGGGTCGCAAAGCGTCGCGCTTATACATTTTAAGGTGGCGCGACCCACCGCGACCGCAAAGTGTCGCTCGTCTGTGAGAGCGCTAAATGTAGACAACTTGCCAAAACATCTGTTGCAAAAAATAAGCCAAGTAATAAATGAACTACAAAGCAATACAACCTCTTGCCACTAGTCTTATTATGTCTAAACTATTATAAAACTGTAACAGAGTCTGTACATTGAAGATATTTACAAAAAAAAAATTACGACATGGTTTTTAACTGTCCCTGATTCCAAATCAACAATTTTTGGATTTTTTGTCTGTCTGTCTGTTTGTTTGTTTGTTTGGGTGTTTGTTTGTTCGAGTATCACGCAATAACTACTGAACCGATTTTGATGAAACTTTTTTTGTTTGATAGCTTATCATCTGACTTAAAATCGGGTATATAATTTATGCGGACGAAGTCGCGGGTAAAAGCTCGTACATAATAAAAGTATAATGTGTAATATTACAGAAGAAGAAAGAGCAACCGAAGCCGGAGCCTAAGAAAGAGCCGCAGCGATCACAGTCCTTGCCCGACGCGACCCAGCCACTCTCTAAGAAGCAGAGGAAGCTACTCGCTAAACAACAGGTACTCTACACTTATATTATAAAGAGGAAAGATTTGTACCTATTTTTGTATGTTTGTATGTTTGTAATGAATAGGCTCAAAAAGTACAGGGCCGATTTAAAAAATTCTTTCACCATTAGAAAGCTGCATTCACCCTGAGTAACATAGGCTATATTTATTGCTAGAAAAGATTAGACGTCCACCCGTGCGAAGCCGGGACGGGCCGCTAGTATCATATAAACAGCCACTCGGCCTATACCCGTACTAGTATAAGAGATAAGTGTACCTTTTGCAACCATCAGCAGCAAGGCTGATTCAGTGTTTATGGGGTGTAGAGCATCTCTGTAATGGGGATGGACCAGGTCTGCCTGCATAACTCCAGTCGGTTTAGGAGTTACTGATGTTTAAAGGTCTGTAAAAAATTAACGATCAGCCTCGTATGTTATTGTTGTAGTATGCACTGTAGCTATGTGAACAGTACAAAAACTGTCAAGTTCTGTCAGTCCGTTTAGGAGATACAGCCAGTCAAAATTCCGACCTTTCAACGGCTGTATCTCCTAAACAGACTGATGAACCATGTCAGTTTTTGTACTATTCATATAGCTACAGTGCATACTACAACAATAACATACGATCAGCCTTGCAGCTGATCTTAATTTTTTACAGACCTTTAATCATCAGTAACTCCTAACTGGAGTTATGCAGGCAGACCTGGTCCATCCCCATCACAGAAAAGCTCTACACCCCATAAACACTGAATCAGCCTTGCTGCTGATGGTTGCAAAAAGTACACTTATCTCTCGGAATATTCGTCCCACCGCAGGGCATAGACCTACTCTCAGCGAGTCTACTAGTTCTACTAAAAAGTTCTTGGAATGGAGGGGTTCGAGAGGGGAGGGGGGATTTTTTTTTACTTTGCTTTACTACTTGGTGACTCAATACAACTATAAGTTGTAAATTTCAGCCCAATCGGTTCATTAAACTTTGAGATATCGCTGGATAAACAAGTCAATCGGGTATCAGAATGCTCACAGCACTTCAGAAACAGCACCGCGGCGATTTTCGCGCGACTTTTTGTACCCGTTTAGTGAGAATAAGGATGAGTTTATGAACTATTACTATATTTTGACTGGGAATGAAACATGGGTTCACCACCATGAACCTGATTCAAAATACTAGTATATTTCACAAAATTATCTATGATTTCACTTTCGGTTCGCGATTATTCACAGAAACCGAATTTTTACGTGTTTTTACCATAGAGTAAGAAGAGATGGCATATCGGCTTGTTTCTATAGAAAATGTTGTCGCCAACAAAGGGGGTGAGAAACGGGTGAGGGGAGGGTTAACATTTAAATACGCTACTTCCCGCTAGATGTGTATGATATGACGTCAGGCCCAGTTGAGTATCTGTGCACAGTTCGATACAACATCTCTACCCCAGGGGAGCGCGTTATTTTCTCTATGGTTTTTACCCTGCGATAAGATCCCAAAAACGGTTCTATTGCCTCGCGTCACGTATCTCTTTCTATTATACAGTGGTACCGCTAGGTACGTCTCCTCGCTCTCTCAACTGTCAGTCACTCTATTAGTAACTTTACTGTCCATACTTTTTCTCAACGCGCCACCGTGTCTCTCATTTTCGATAAATAACAGTCACATTACAAATTACAGGCGGAAGAAGAAGAAAAGAAGAAACTAGCTCAAGAAGCTAAAGCCAAAAGGCAGGAAGGTAAGAAGGAGACGGCCAAGCCCGAGCCGGCCAGCAAGAAGGATAAGAAGGAGAGCAAGAAAGCGGAGCCGCCCGCGCTGAAGAAGAAGGAGGAGAAGAAAGAGAACAAGAAGGAGAAGAATGAGAAGAAAGGCAAGGAGAATAAACTGGAGAAGAACGGTGAGTGGGAGCTTTGTTCAAAATCTTATCTAATGTAGTAATGTATTAAAACTTAAAACCGGGTAAAAAAATGCTTTTTTTAGTGTTCCGTACCCGGACCCTATTACTAAGCCTACGTTGTCCGTCCGTCCGTCCGTCTGTCTGTCTGTCTGTCTGTCCGTCCGTCCGTCCGTCCGTCCTACCTATTTAGTGCTGTAACTTTTGAACCGTAATAGCTAGATAGTTGATTTGATTAGAATTTTCTCAGATTATGCGTTATTACGGCGGATTTGTTAACAAATAACAAAAATGACAAAAAGTTAAAAATTAAGGGGGGTTCTCAACAAGAAACTAGTTTTTATCAACGTTTTTTCTTCACGCTCTATCGTAAAAACGATAATACATACAAGCGTCAAACTTAGTGTGATTATAGAGCAAACTCTACAGAATAACAACAATTAATAAAAACCGGCAAAGTGTGAGTCGGTCTTGCGCTAAAGGTCCCAGATAAAAAAAAAATCTAAGTTAATAATGTTGTGTTCTGTGGTGGTGTGGTACGGAACCCTCCGTCCGCGAGTATCCCGACTCGCACTTGACCGGTTTTATTTCTGATGGTTATGCGAAGAGACTAGTGTTAAGTAGGAAGTGGAAGGGGATGTGGTAGGAGAGGACCGAAGGAAATAAAACTACAAAAATTTCAGAAATAAAAAAAGATCACAGTTTTTACCCGACTGCGCGACGCAAAGGAAGGGTAATCTGTTTATCAGCCTATGTATGTTTGTTCCTTTATGGCACTCTACAAGACCAAACACGTTGGCCGATTTTGATTATTCTTACGTCAATCAATTTGTCTTGATCTTGCGAGTGTCACTAAAGTGAACTTTAAATAAAAACTGAAAAGAAAATAAAACCGGTCAAGTGCGAGTCGGGCTACTCGCGCACCGAGGGTTCCGTAACACACCACCACAGAACACAACATTATTAAATTAGAAAAAAAAAATTTTTTTGTCCGGGACCTTTAGCGCAAGACCGACTCACACTTGGCCGGTTTTTAGTATTTGTTGTTATTCTGTAGAGTTTGCTCTACAACGTGTTAATGAATTAACGCAAAACTAGAAAGTAGTTTGTTTAGAATCGAGAGCTGAATCGAATTATCATGGTTTCAACATAGGTAATTTTTTTCAAAATATTTAATAATTTTTTTGCAAAATTTTAAATTTTCTGAACCCGATGTCAACCCACCGCAAGGGCACACTCGCCCTACTTACGACCAAAACAAGATTATAAAAAAGTATCCATGAGTACGTTAGCGCTTTCTTTCAGTGCTGAAATGATAACAAATAATTTTTGCCTAAAAACTTAAAATGCGAATAACTTTAAATTTTAACTATCAAAATAATTAAATTATTGTTTCAATCTTATTATTTTGTTATAAATCAGTTGGGGTGTATGAGGTTTTGCGTTAATTCATTAACACGTTGTATAATCACACTAAGTTTGACGCTTGTTTGTATTACCGTTTTAACGATAGAGCGTGAAGAAAAAACGTTGATAAAAACTAGTTTCTTGTTGAGAACCCCCTTTAATTTTTAACTTTTGGACATTTTTATTATTTGTTAACAAATCCGCCGCAACAACGCATAATCTGAGAAAATTTCAACTATCTTGCTATTATGGTTCAAAAGTTACAGCCCTAAATAGGTAGGACAGACGGACGGACAACGTAGGCTTAGTAATAGGGTCCCGTTTTCACCCTTTGGGTACGGAACCCTAAAAAACACGTCCACGTTGTAGTCTAGAATTCTTTTAAGTAATATTGAAGCTACTTTATTAACAGCCATGATTCGAGATTCCAAGATCGAGACGTGCCTCCATCTTTCTTATTTTGCGGATGTCAAAAAGCACGACTTATTTGTCGTTTTATCGCTTGCAGCGCCAGTCCCAGCCGCCAAAGCGAAACAGCAGCCTGCCCAGCAGCCGAGCAAGAAAGAGAAGAAGAAAGAACAGAAACCGCAGGTCATCAACATCACCCCGGACACCACCATAGAAGTTGTCAATAAGAAGGTAAGAAAATAAACCGGTGAGCATAGATGAAAGAAGTATAGAGTAAACATCTGGCTTCATGACGTTGTCCCATTTAACTGCGGCGATATACAGGGTGTAACAAAACACTCCAGTAATACTTAAGGGGGTGCTTCAGACCATCAAACTGAACAACTTTAACTATGCAGCCAACATCGAGAAAAAATAAAAAATCTGCTGTACCATACATTTTAGTCGAATCGGTACTGCAGTTTTGTATGGGACACCTGATTTTTTTTATTTTTTCTCGATGTTGGCTGCATAGTGAAAGTTGTTCAGATTGATGGTCTGAAGCACCCCCTTAAGTATTACTAGGGTGTTTTGTTACACCCTGTAGTACTCTGGCATTTAGTGGCTCTACATTGAAAACAATTTAATCTGCATAAAAAATGCCGTGGTGTGTACTGAGATACTGCACAAACAATTCAAAAAATGTAAGCAAATGTAAAGGAATAACTTTTCATAGGTAACCAAGATGAATCGATTATTAAAAAGAATTATTAATATTAATATTAAACAATATTTTTTCCCGCCCTCGAAAATATAAAGTACTAGCGGCCCGTCCCGGCTTCGCACGGGTGGACGTCTAATCTTTTCTAGCAATAAATATAGCCTATGTTACTCAGGGTGAATGCAGCTTTCAAATGGTGAAAGAATTTTTTAAATCGGCCCAGTTCTTTTTGAGCCTATTCATTACAAACATACAAAAATAGGTACAAATCTTTCCTCTTTATAATATTAGTGTAGAATGCAAATAAGGACAAACCTATACGCGAAAAAGAGAAGACAATAGTATGCACGAAGCTATGTATATTTATTGTCTTTCTCATGCCTATAGTTTTTACAATATTCTTATCTCTCTCTCTCTCTCTGCAATCTTCTTGCACACGTCTATAATCTCTCTGACTACTCCCTCGGAGAATACAAGGTGAAATTGATATCATAAGCATCCTTTTAAACTAAGAGTCTACCCATCGAACTGAACAACTTTTGCTGTGGGAGCAAACCGATCGGAGCAAAAAAAATCTGCTGTTGCATACATTTGTGTCGCGTGGGCATTGCAGTTTTCTCCGATCGATTTGCTCCCATAGTGAAAGTTGTTCAGTTTGATGGGTACACTCTCTCACTCTTACTTTAAAAGGATGCTACTGATATCAATTTCACCCTGTAGACGTGAGCATATGCTATGCAATATCAACATGAATGTTGTATTATTGCAGAATGCGCATACGAACGAGCTGGACAAGCCGGCTTCGTGCAGCATCATGGAGCAGCTCAGTTGTGGCGTTCAGGTAAGCGTCGTGTCTTTAGCAATTACAGTCTATTGTCGTTTGTTTTTAGCTTCAATGTGTCGTGTAATATAAGGGTTGAACCTCAACTGGCAGCACCGCATCGCCTTTTTCTGTCGCTCCATCCTTTTCGGTCACTCAGGAATGTCATTTTCTAGAGCAAATAAGATAGACGGACGCGATCGCGCGCGGCGGTGCTGCGGCGTGCTGTCGCGTTCCGTCTACCTTAGTAAATGACATTTCTGGGTGACAGAAAAGGATGGAGCGACAGAAAAAGGCGATGCGGTGCTGCCAGTTGAGGTTCAACCCTAAGACACTCACTCTTTTTGTGAAAGCAGGAGTGCGATTTTTGAATCTCATTCGCTGAGTTCATCTGTTTGAAAATGTCAATATTACTATGGAGATACGCATCTTTCTACAGCAGATTTGTCTTTCAAAAATCATACTTCAGGAGTGCGACTTTTGAAAGTCAAATCAGCAGTATAAAGATGCGTATGTCCATACATTTTCAACTGCCGAGTTCCAAGAATGAGTTTCAAATATCACAGTCCAGTAATTTGTCCTCCAGTGATGATAATAACTAGGTACGTATGTGAACATTGCAGGTGGCCGACTTGCGGCTGCCGCCCGGGATAACGCTGACTCGCGTCCAGCCCACCGAGCAGAAGGAACGGCCCACCATCAAATCTGTGGTCAGTTTTACTACTTAAAAACTTTATTATTTTACGAGCGTTTACCCGCGACAAACACACAAACAAACAGACAGACAAAAAATCCAAAAATTGGTGATTTGGAATCAGGGACACCTAAAAACCATATCTTAATCTTTTTTTTAACCGACTTCAAAAAAAGGAGGAGGTTTCTCAATTTGACCGTATGTATATATTTTTTTTATGTTTGTTTGCGGATAACTTCGCCGTTTATGAACCGATTTTGATGATTCTTTTTTTGTTAGAAAGGAGATATCTCAAGTGTGGTACCATGATAAGGAAACCAGGATCTGATGATGGATCCCAGAGAAATCGAGGGGAACCTTCGAAAATTGGAGTGCCGACTAGTGCGTTTGTTAATTTAAAGCACTACTATTAAATCGAACTAATGAATTCACCACTGAAAATTGTGAAATAAACAAAATTTTAACAAAAAATTAAAACCGCCTTCAAAAAACTAAAAAGTTAAAAAATAATATTGCAACCGATGACTTTTTTGTTCGCATCATAAGAAAATTAATTTGTTTTATAGAAGTCGGTGTCAAGCCAAGCCAAAAAATGCAAGTCCTGTTGCGAATCGTACCGGCTTGACAGCGACTTCAATAAAACAAATTAATTTTCTTATGATGCGAACGAAAAAGTCATCGGTTGCAATATTATTTTTTAACTTTTTAGTTTTTTTGAATGCGGTTTTAATTTTTTTTGTAAATATCTTCAATGTATAGACACACTTCTGTTAGTTTTATAATAGTTTAGATTGTTGTATATTCTTCCTTTATGGAGCACACTGGTATAAGTATTTACAATATACATTGTAGATGTGAAGTCATGCCAATATAGTTTACTATGCAGGCACTCACATTCAATTATATTTATTCTATAACATTCAAGTTATATTTGCTTAAACACAATTCTATAACTTGACCTGTTATTCTGTTTTCAGTTAGTTAGGTTATGGCCTTGATTCGAACTGTGACACGACTTAACTAAATTTATTCCTGTCACTTTCTAAAATAAGATTAAGAAAAGAGACAGAAAACCAACAGCTGACTTTAGTGCTGTCAAAGTGACGTTAAACGCCCAAAAACGCTTTAAATAAGATGGCGTACATTATGATGGCATCTTATTTTGCGCATTTAACTTCACTTTGACAGCACTAAAGTCAGCTGTTGGTTTTCTGTCTCTTTTCTTAATCTTATTTTAGAAAGTGAAAAGAATAAATTTAGTTTAGTTAAGTCGTGGTACACTCCGAATCGAGGCCATTGGTAAATACTCGTGACCCATATAAAGGAAAAAGCAAAGTTTAGCTTGATAGTAATGTATGTGTGTATGTAACGTTGCAGCCGCTGTGGAAGTCGAGCCAGCTGCCGGCGGCGCCGACCCCCGTGGCGCGACCCCCGCCCGTCATCAACGCGGACCCCAACATGATGATGTTCACCACCGCGCTACCAGGTACATACTGTTTACTAATAAACACTGGCCAAGTGCGTACGTACCACCATAGAAACCACGTCAGAGGCCGTAAGGCGGTCTGAAAAAAACTCTGACACCAGGGCTCTGCCCACACGATATCTTATCTTATCTTATCTTATCTTGTTGTGGGGGCTGTCAAGCCAGCAACACTTCGACCCAGTGGGATCTTTTGTGTTAGCCCCAATACTTTTTACTTTCTTCACCCTTCAAATACATGGTCAATGAAGGAGGCAATACCATTGAGGGGAAGAAGCCTAAGATCTCCCGGTTTTGGATATCCATCACCGAGGAGGCACATGCGTTTTGCCGCCAAGACATCACAGTCACAGAGAATGTGCTCCATGGTCTCCTCATCCTCTCCGCACGCTCGGCAGCTGGGATCCAGGGTGAGTTTCATCTTGTGCATCATCGTGCCTGTGGCGTAGTGCCCAGTGAGGGCTCCGACGATGGCACGAGCCTTGCTCCTGCTGTTGTTCAGTATGAACTTTGAGACACGAGTTGTCGCATTGCTGATAAATTTCTTGGAGTGCTGTAGACCTGTAAGGCTAGACCACTCCAGCTTGTGTGTTTTATCAGCCCAATCCCTAATGGCCATTCTTATGTTGCATGCCGGGATTCCCACACTTGGTTCTGGGCCAACCATCTTTCGTTCTGACCCAGCCCTTGCCAGCTCGTCAGCATTCTCATTACCCCGAACACCGGTATGCCCCGGGACCCAGACTAATCTCACGGTATTGTGTAGACCAAGCTTGTTGAGGGTCTTTACTCCGTTTAGGATTAGCCTGGAGCTCACATAATAGGAGTTCAAGGCTTTGAGAGCTGCTTGGCTGTCGCTAAGAATATATATAGTCTTGTTGGTTACCTTCCACACGATAAGAAGAGAGACCATATAATGTTACCAAAAAAAATTGTTTTCTCCAGGATCCTTAGCTCAAACCTGTGACAGACACTTGGTTTTAATTACTTGTTGTTTTAAGCTTAGGGGTTGTTTTCACTATATCACACCACGCTTGTATGTATTATTTTTTTTACGGTAGAGCAAAAGCTAAAAACGATGGAAAAATCACGTTTCTTGAAAGGAGACCAAACATTATGTTTACTTTTTGTATTTTTTATTATTTGTTAGCAAATCTGCTATAATAGCGTATAATCTATGACAGTTTCAACCGTCTACCTATTAATGTACCAGTAATATTAAGACCAAACTGTTTTCCTCCACAGAAGCACCAAAAACAATAATAAACGCGGAGCCCCCGCCCCCGCCTCCCGCCGCCAAGTCCAAGAAAGCCAAAAAGAAAGCTAAGAAAGCCGCCGCGGCCGCGGAGACCGATCCCAAGACAGACGGCACCAAGATGGTCACCCTGCGCAACCCCATGTTCCACCCCAACCTACCACCGGTCCAGGTATGAACACCACAGAATAAATATCAATACCATGTACAGAAGTTTCACTTCCATACAACGCGCACTACATAAGCATATGTTCACGACTATATTCCCCGAGGGGGTAGTCATAGATATTCTGAAACTTCAGAACATCCACGTTTCACTAGTAGTACCAGAAATCTGTCCAGTGTGACGAGGAGTGAGCCCGTCGCCCCTTGTAAGGAACAGTGGGTACGATACATGCCTCAAAATTGAAGCATGCAGGTTTCCTCACGATGTTTTCCTTCACCGAAAAGCCAGTGGTGTTACAAATCGTACATAAATTCCGAAAAACTCATTGGTACGAGTCGGCCTGGACGGGGATCGAACCATCGCCTCCTGCACGGCAGGCAAGGTTACTTGCCACTGGACCTATTACTACTACGTTTTGACCACTACGTTTGATAACAAATTGTGTCGGCTGTATCAGGGACACAGCCGCAGTAGAGTAGGTGAAACGTGTTGTACCCAATGACATTAGTAAACAAGAATGGGCAGGCCTTACGCGAACATTTGAAACCAGAAAAATGAGGCAAAACAATTGACAGTTTTACTTCGAAAATGTACCGAGATGACAGACCAAGTACCCTAATTTGTACTGAAGTGCTTCAACTTAAAACGCTTTGGGCCTATCCATTCATTTTAATTTGATCTAAGGTTGTACCGAGTAATGGCTTCTATCCTCTAAATAATAGTAATATAATAATGTCGGTAGGTGCTATACTTGCAATAGTAGATTATGTACCAAGGGGATAAAGCAGTGTCTTTCATCACGGGCGCGATATTGAATCCCAAGCGTAACGAGGGATTCTAGGGTTAACTCCCGAGCGTAGCGAGGGAGTTTAGAGTTAACTCCCGAGCGAAGCGAGGGAGTTATGACTAGAATCCTGAGTGAAGCGAGGGGTTCAAGCTCGCCCAAGATGAAAACACGTTTATCCCCGAGGACCATACTCTACTTTTCACACCCTCCGCGAGAAAATAAAAAGCAATACTGTTAGAAACCCAGGGGAGCGTGTAAATTCTCTATGGTTAGATACCAATTATTTTATTATAGTTTATAACAAAGTAGTGTAAAATAATGTTTTCTAAAAACACTCACACACTTTCTGTGTTTATAAAAACACTATTTTATTAAATTAAAAGTGAAAGTAGATAAGTATTTGAAACATTAGACCAGCATGTCTAGTATGATTTCTCTACACGCGCGCGACTCGGCTTCGCTGCATACAAAATAACCTGTTCCCGCGTTTTTCGGAGAGCGCAAGCCGCGCTTGCCGCGACTTGTAGTATGGAAAAAAGCAGAGTCGCGCGCGTGTAGAGAAATCATGCTAGACGCTCTGGAGTGCGATTTTTGAAACTCATTCTTTGAACTCAGCAGATGAAAATGTCAATATTACTACGGAGACGAGCATCTTTCTACTGCTGATTTGACTTAAAAAATCATACTTCAGGAGTGCGATTTTTGAAAGTCAAATCAGCAGTAGAAAGATTCGTATCTCCATAGTAATTTTGACATTTTCAACTGCTGAACTCAGCGAATGAGATTCAAAAATCGCACTCCAGTTGTGGAAAGACAATGTAATATTTTTTTATTATTACTTTGTTCGTAGCAATAAGTACAGAGCTTAGATTAAAAACTTTTCGCTTACTATATCTATGGTACAGAGATATGCAGTATACGCGCCTTTTTTTCTTTTTTTGTGTTCAATACTCGTGGTGGCCAGTTCAAATTTCGAATTAAGTTCTTTTTGGTGCCATGATAAGTTTTCATACGAATTTTAAGATAAGGGTCGTAGTAACTATTAAATAATCTGTGGATGCGGTTCCATATTCAAATCTCATTATTTACCAGCGGGTTATAATGAAATTCAGTACAATATTATTGCCCGGCTAGTCCCAGGGCTATAATGACTTGCTTTAGGTTCGAGTTACATGACATATAATGTTCCATTTTCGAGCGGGTGGTGTGAAAAGTAATAAGCGATCTTGTTATAACATATTTCGTTACCTATGGTTGTTGCAAGTGATCCCCTACTGGCCGAAATGAAAGACGTTCCACGCCAAAACATACCTACGAAATATAATGTGAGCTAAATTAAACCTTGCGCGCATCGCTAAAGATAAATGTTACACTGAATCGGTTTGTACCATCCATGCGAGAAACGCAAGGTTGGCGCAAAATGCATGACATTTCCCCGGGGTTGCGCCGCGTAGGTACGTTTTTATACCTACACTGCGGAGTCCGCCAATGAAATGAAATTTTTAAATCTCATTCTTTGAAAATCATGGTCGAAGGATCTTCATAGTAATTTTAACATTTTCTACCGCTGATTAGAACGTGTGACTTTCAAAAATCCCTCTCCTGAAGTACGATTTTTGAATCTCTCACTTTCCAAATCATGATCGAATAATGCATAAACTCCATACTGCTTATGTCACACATCCTATTATAATTATTGTAATAAAGTAGGTAACTGAGATTCACTGACTCGTCAAGAATTTTCAACTAGGTATAAACCGAATAAATTTAATTTTAATTACTCTTATGTATAATTAATTGCTTTCACAGGTATCCAGCACACAAGCTCCAAAGAAACCTGAGCAGATTCGAATCCCAGACCCAATCCCGATGCCGCCGAACGCCTGCCAAGCGACCATAACCCCCACGTCAAACGGGATGTACACCATCAGGAACCCCCTCATGTCCATGATGCACCAACAGACCATGATGGGGATGAGGAACCCCAGTCCCCAACTCAACCCCATGTTCGGACAACCGCAGTACAACTACGTGAACCCAAACGTGTACAACCCCGTACCGAACGTACCCCCACAGACCTATGTTCTAGACCCCAGAGCATCCCCCAAAGACACCGAATTTCAAAACCGAATCATGAACCTAGCTTCATTTACACAGAAAAACGACGAAGGCTACTCTTTATTTAAAACTTCGGAAGACAATCAGCAACGGAATTTTCTAACTCCAGAATTCTACGACAACCCAAGTCCAAAACCTATAGTATCACCGAACCCGATCGGAACACGACCGAATAACGATTCTAATCGATCATTCGATTCGGATTCTTCGCTATTCGCTAATCCGATTCAGCGTCCCGAACCTATAGGAACGCCTCTGAAACGCGATGAGAGCGACTTCGGAAGTCTATACACCCCGTTTGGTCAGGAAGATAGAAATGTGTTCCGAAACGCGCTGTTCAATGATAAGAACGAGTCTGTGGTGATGGAGGAGATGGGGGGTAGTCAGATGGCGAACGGGGACCCGCTGCCGTACTTCCAGAGATTGAGGGTCGGATCTAAGCTGAATAATGAGGTGACCATACACCATGTGACTGAATCTAAGTTTTATAAGGGACAGGTTGGTTGATGTTTGTTTTTTCTTTTTCACTATTACATCTACATACTATACATAATATAGTCATAACTTTAGAGCAACATCGTTTTAGAGCTCTTGCTCTGAGCTCTTAGCGCGGGTGACGGTGAACGTGCCTAGGCGACGCACCAGACACACACCCTTATTTCATATCCCGTTCCATCCCACTAACTATGGTATGAACGCTGTTCTAACAAGAATTCTCCGTACGTACAATGATAAGTATAGTACAGTTGATCCGTTTGTTAAATCCAAGCAGTCGTTCAAAAACGGCATAAAGTCGGTTATTACAGACTAAAGTCTAACATCGAATATGTTATGTAATTTACTTCACATCTATACACACACCTAGCGGTAGGTATTATTTATATATCTTTTTTTCCGATCCCAAGATTTTATTCGTAGGGCTAGGTTACACAAACACACACACACATACACACCCCACACATAAACACACATGGTTACACAAACGCACACATCATCCACTAACACATACACCTAACGTAAAAATAGTAGATATTGCAGGTTGTACCTACCTACGTGGGTTGCTTCTATATCTTTGCCTACATTCGAGTCATCATCAATATTATGATTCGAGTGTGGGTTGGGTTGTGGAAGCGACTTACATGTGAGGTGTTTTCTTTTTTTATTTTTTTATTTAAATCTTTCCCCATACCTACTTAACTAAGTTTGTATAATTATTTAACATTACCCACCTTTGTCTACGTTAAATGTACACAGGTTTTGTTTAACAATTGTTTTTCTTTTATCGCATTCTACCTTCCACACGGAGAGAAAATAATTAATTATCAGCATTTGTAACATGATTGTATTGTATTGTACGTAGATAGCTGAGTACCTAAAATTGATATTAATTATGTATGTAGTTTGAGTATCCGGATTTCGATCGCATCTACTAGAATTGTCATAGCAATAAATAAGTTTAAAAAGTTAATAGCTATGTTACAACTGTACCTATGACAAAGTTCTGGTGGATGCGATTAGAGATAGGTGTTTAGTTACCTCTTTTTTTTTTCTCTCCCTGTTTGTACGTCTGCTTATTAATTAATTAAATGATAAGTTACCTTATGGATAGCTATAATTGGCCATCAAAAATGTAATCAATATTGTAACACATGTAACTAAGGCTGTTGATATCCTAAATAAATTAAAAATAAAAATAAAAATAAGAGCGATTATTTTGCTTTCTGATAATGTTTGAGCCGTAAAACCTTTTTATGTTAAACTAGAGTTAACCTGCGACTTCGTCCGCACAAATTATATACCAGATTTTAAGTCAGATCATAAGCTATCAAATAAAACAAGTTTCATCAAAATCAGTTCAGTAGTTTTTGCGTGATGCTCTTTCAAACAAACAAACAAACAAACAGACAGACAAAAAATCCAAAATTGATGATTTGGAATCTGTTTGGAATCCAGGACACCTAAAAACCAAATCGTAATTAGTTTTTAGGTGTCATCGTAATCAGTTTTATTATAGTTTAGATGTTAATTAATCTTGTATATTTTTTCTGTATTATAAAGTTTTAACGGCTCAAACAGCTTGAAAAAGTGAAATATCTAAAACCGCCTGTCAAAATTGCGGAGTTATCTGGGACTATACTTTAAGGGATGCTTCAGACAAACAAACCGAATAACTTTCACTATGGGACCAATATAGAAATCGGCATCGAAGTCATATTTTTATTGTTCCGTACCCAAAGGGTGAAAACGGGACCCTATTACTAAGCCTACGTTGTCCGGTCCGTCCGTCCGTCCGTCTGCCCTACTTATTTAGGGCTGTAACTTTTGAACCGTAATAGTTAGATAGTTGATTTTCTCAGATTATGGGTTATTACGGCGGATTTGTTAACAAATAATAAAAATGACTATGGTAAAAACGGTAATACATACAAGCGTCAAATTTAGTATGATTATAGAGCAAACTTTACAGAATAACAACAAATACTAAAAACCGGCCAAGTGTGAGTCGGTCTCGCGCTAAAGGTCCCGGACAAAAAAGTTTTTTTTCTAAGTAAATAATATTGTGTTCTGTGGTGGTGTGGTACGTAACCCTCGGTGCGCGAGTAGCCCGACTCGCACTTGACCGGTTTTATTTAGTAATTTCGACATTGCTCTATGGCGGAAATTGTTTGATGGTGTGAAGCACCCCGTTAAACATGTAACGCATTCAAAACGCCGCAACCCCTCAACATAAAGCTGTCTTGTGGCCCACAGGAGCAGCCGCAGGAGGCTGCCCGCGCGGAGGAGTCGCTGTTCTCGGGCGCGCCCCCGGGCGGTCCGGGGGGTGCGGGGGGCGCGGGGGGCGCGGGCGTGTGGTCCGACGGCCCCTACACACTCGTCAGCCCCGCGAGCGTCAACAACAAGACCGGTATGCTATTTAATTTATCTCTATTGGTTATCAAACAACAATTTAATTAATTTATAATACAACATTAAAATTTTACAGCGCCAATTACATAACACGTTTTAAAAACTGTTTAAGGTACAAAGGACAAAATGTAAAAAATATGACAAGAAAAGACATTGCCCACCACGTGACGAACTGTATTCGTTTCAAATCGTTTCTCAACTAACTAATGAGTATGATCAAAGAACAAAGAGTTATGATAGCTAAAATTATACACAAAATAGGAGGAATATCATACTTCCCAAGGAAATGGAAATTATCCTTTTCTATCGTGGCATCTATACTAATATTATAAAGAGGAAAGATTTGTATTTTTGTGTGTGTGTATGTTTGTAATGAATAAACTTAAAAACTACTGGGCCGATTTCAAAAATTCTTTCACCATTAGAAAGCTGCATTCACCCTGAGTAACATAGGCTATATTTATTGCTAGAAAAGATTAGATGTCCACCCGTGCGATGCGAAACCGGGACGGGCCGCTAGTTTTTTATCAAATTCAAATTTTCCAGTTTCGTATGTGAAACGGGATGGGGCAATGTTTTTTGGAGAATTTAAAAGATAACTTAACATTTGAACTTAACTACTTCTACAGGATATTCCGTTTTAAAAACTGTGAAACAAAGAACAAAACTTTGACAAACAAAATTCGGACAGATAAAAAGACTCCCTAGCATTTAATACGGCATACCTTAACATACTCAACAAACAATTCGGCCATACAGTCAAACATTTGACGTATTTAAGGCACTAGTACAAAATTGATAAATAAACGAATTCAAGCCTGCTCATAATTTACCCAAATACCGCAGCGAAAGTCTTCGATCAGTGTGTGTAGCCAGTGATGACATATGGAACAGAGACGTGCTCGTTCACTCAAGGCCTCATAAAAAGGCTGAAAGTCACCCAAAAGGCAATGGAGAGGGCTATGCTCGGAGTTTCCCTGCGAGATCGAATCAGAAATGAAGAGATCCGCAGAAGAACCAGAGTAACTGACATAGCCCAAAGAATTGCTAAACTTAAGTGGCAGTGTTCGAGGCACATTGCTCGCAAAACTGATGGCCGGTGGGGCCGAAAAGTTGTCGAGTGGCGACCGCGTACCGGAAAGCGCAGCCTGTGCAGGCCCCTCACACGGTGGACCGATGACCTGGTGAAGGCGGTGGGACAACGTTGTATGAGGGCAGCGCAGGACCGGTCGTTATGGCGATCCTTGGGGGAGGCCTATGTCCAGCAGTGGATATCCTTCGGCTGAGATGATGATGAAGCCTGCTCATAATATCTTTAGAACGTGACAGTAACTTGTGTTTAGCAGCGGCGCTGTCGGGGCGCAGCTCGCCCACGGGCTCGTCCCTCTGCTCGAGCGGCGGCTCCTCGCCGCCCACTGACGACGCGGGCTTCGGCGCCGTGGGCACCCGCGCACAGCCCCCCGCGCAAGGTTGGTTCACACTGTAACAACCCCCCACGGGCTCAAAGGTGTTAAAACTGAGGTAAAAGTTTGTATGGGAATTCCGATACAAATTAGATTTTGTCTGTAACTTCGTCCGCCTCCGCTCCTGTCATCGTACTGGAATAAAATATAAGCTAGCTTTTAAGACTAATAATAAGCTTTTAAATATAAGAAGTTTTATCAAAATCGGTCCAGTAGTTTTGGCAGAATCCTCAAACACAGACTTTTACAGTACTATAATAGTGTAAATAATTCACGGCTCTCTAAAAAAGTTCTGTCAGGACGCCGCGCTAGTGTGGCGCTAGTGTCGTGCACATAGCCAATAGCAACCCGCACGCTTTGCATTTCTAACCCCTCTTATACCTCTTATAGTGTTCTGTGCGATAACTTACGCTATCTTCTTATCGTGTGGGCAGAGCCCTGGTGTCAGACTTTTCTCAGACCGCCTTACGGCCTCTGACGTGGTTTTTATGTAACGACTACTACCACCAGAGATAGTAGCCGGGACCAACGGCTTAACGTGCCATCCGAAGCACGGAATCATTTTTCTTTTCGGACAATCAGGTGATTCAGCCTGAAATGTCCTAACCAACTGGGGAAAAACGCACAAAGTGACATATCACTAGGTGTCCCCCGTGGGAATCGAACCCACGACCTCCGTATCGAGAGCCAATGCTCTTAACCATTAGACCACGGAGACACTTACGCTATGTAACACATAAACGTTATATGTATGTATATAGTTGAAGAAATATGTATGTATGTATGTATATATTTTAGATTATTTTATGTTAAAGTATATTTATACTTTCCTGGATTTCTTTCTTCTCTTGATCTACACCGCCTACCTATTTTCGTTTTTGTAATTCCTCTACCCTAAGGTTGTCTGGAAGAAATCGCTTTTTAGCGATAAGACCGCCTTATTTGTACGTAATTGTAATTCTTTATCTTTATTCAAATGTATATTCTGTTTTGGTGTGCAATAGAGTATAATTGAATTGAATTGAATTGAATAAACGTACCTCCCCCGCAGAGTCGAGCGTGTTCCTACCAGACCGCTCCATAACGAACCTCTCCACGCTGGAGGTGTCGGAGCGCGAGATCGAGTCGTTCAAGCGCTTCGACTTCTACTTCGAGCCGCCGCAGCACAAGCCCAAGGTTCAGCTCGACGTGCGCGACATCGCCGCCGCCCTCCGCCACAACCACAAGTAGACTGTCAGCCAACACGAGACAAGAGTAGCACCCATAAAGATATTATACCTTACGGAATAGAGGAAGTGACATGAGTTGTCAAATGAAACCGTTTTTGGACGTTTTCAGGAGTCCTCGGCAGGGTAAAAATTCGATTTCTGTGTATAATTCTCAATCTAACGTGAAATCGTGGATAATTTAATGAAATAGTTTTAGTATATTTCACAAAATTATCTACGATTTCACTTTAGGTTCACGATTATACACAGAAACCAAATTTTTACCGAGAGTGCGATTTTTTAAACTCATTCCTTGAACTCAGCAGTTGAAAATGTCAATATTACTATGGAGACGTGCATCTTTCTACTGCAGATTTGACATTAAAAATCATACTCCAGGAGTGCGATTTTTGAAAGTCAAATCAGCAGTAGAAAGGTGCGCATCGCCATACATTTTCAACTGCTGAGTTCAACGTATGAGATTCAAAAATCGCACTCCAGGACTCTACATCTCCAAAAATGGTTCTATTGCCTCGCGTCACGAATCTCTTTCTATTATACAGTGGTGCCGCTAGGTACATCTCGCTCTCTCAGCTGTCAATGCCTCTCTTCCGTAGTATAATACCTTAATGGTAGCACCGCTGTGACGAAGTTACGCGACTTATGCCTGTAGGATTACCAAGAGTTTGCATTTAGGGCAGCACAATAGGCTCGGTGCAGCCTTAACCTTTCGTCTGTGGGGGCGCTGCGCAAAAGATATACCGTCGTCTGTGTGACGTTTTAGGAGTTTCGCGCGAGATCCGCAAGCTTCAGTTTCATGGACGATTTAGCCGTGAAATCTTGGCGTAAGATGATGTTTATTGATTATTTACCCAGAAAATATATTCATTTTTGCATATACACTAATAAAACCATCCTCATAAGAAAGAAAACTTATTTTTCAGCGATAAACTGGATGAAACTGTATAAAAGTAAGGTTGGTTTCAAAACAATTTTGTGCTGTCAATAATTGACAATTCCCAAATGTGAAAATGTGACCACAAACTAGAAAAATAGAGCTTTCCATCGATGTATCACACTATGCACCTTATTTTATTATTTTCCGAGTTATTTTCATCGATTTAGCACTCGCGACACGAACGAACGAAAGAGTGAATTTGAATTCCACTTATAGCCGATATTATTTGACATTTTCTCTATGGTTGTCTATGGTAGATCATTCATTCAAGTTTATTATAATAGGATTTTAGACCTTCTACGTTATATAATACAGCGTAGAATTGCGTAAACGTAGAGAAGAGTAGTAATGATACGGATCCTTCTCATACACAGAGGACGGGGGTAGTAAGGATCCTAAACAAACACAGACGAAAGGTTAAAGAAAAACATCGGAGGAAAGCAATCCGCATCGTGTATGACGTTTATATAAGCATATGCTCACGACTATATGTCTGTTCTAGTACTGAAACTCTGTCCAGTGTGACGGGCAGTGAGCCCGTCGCCACTTGTAATGAACAGTGGGCACAATACATACCTCGAAATTCATAATACACTCGATATTTGATAATTATTCATGATAATATTGCCAAGAAATGTGAATTGTACTTGTATTTGATATCATAGTACAGAGATTTGATTTTAAATTCATTCTGTATTGCGCCTGAAATTTTAACTTAATTGTATCTGTCGCGTAACTTCGTCTTGCACCCGCGACATGGCGGCGCGATATAGCGCTATCGTACCCTAGCTTTCTTTTTTCTGCGCGCGAACGAACGAGATAGCAAGCGCGATAAACCGTTTATCAAGGCGCCATGCCGCGGGCGTTGGTGTGTCGCTACACTGTTAGACACAGTGTCATCGCTTTGTGGTATAGACTCACATATCGTTTTTTATTCATTTATTTATTCTCATGTAAACTGCTTACCTCTCTTCCTGTTTAAATCCTGTAAATTGTCATGTTTATTTTGGACTAATTAGTTTTGAACTTTAGTTTGAGATGTCAACGATATGACATATTACAGTAGACTTTTTTATACCATAACTTATTAAGGTTTAACGAGACGCTCTGTCTCTCACACTGCTCATATTATGAGAGTGACAGCATAAGCCTACGTATTGGTATAAGCGACCCTCATATTTAAATTATGATTTATTCTGAAAATGCTTCCAAATAAATACTCTTCTGTAAATATTTATTATTTTAATCCGCCTTCAAAAAAAGAGGTTCCCTGGATCGTCATAATGTTCACAAATAGTGTTAGTTGGTTTTATAATTTATTATTTGTGCCATCTCAATTTGATAGGAAACTTTATTTTATTTAATTTGTTTCAAACAAAAGGCAGAATTATGTATCTAAATAATTATGCGTAATATATTATTGAAAAAAAGTATATAAAAATATTTTACGTTATCTAAGTTTTTATTGTGTGTTATAATTTTATGATTTGTTGCTATACAAAAAGGGGTCTTGTGGCGTGAATTTAGAAGTTTGGGCGCTTCTTTATAAGCTACAACTATAATGTAAGTAACCGCCCATAGGTCCATTTTTGAGGCTACACTTATCTAATAAGACATTGAATAAGTATATAAAAAAAAAATGAAAGTGACATACTCGATTATGACAGCCAAACATGTTTTGGAAAACACTTGATTTACGACTCTGACTTGACAAAATGTAACAACTGTGGAATTACAAGGTCTTCCACTTGAAATGTTTTAATATTTAACTATTATTAATGTATACCGCATCGAAAGAGACCATTGTGTGCTGAGTTGGGAACTTGTCATTTTAACACATTCGCTGCTAAGCTCAAAAATATTATGCTATACGATTCTGACTCACTGGGAGAGTCGTTCGCACTGCAGCCCATTTGTCGCTGACCTACGACGTAGGTCGTCCGCACAGCAGCTAAAGTGTTAAAGACCGAATGTAAATAAAGGCAGTGGGAAATAAAAATTAAAAAAATCCACACAGATCTCCTCATAACGTTCCATTTTCAGTGATTTATCTGCAATGATAAATGTGTGATAAAATCGATAACTAGATATTGGTACCGATTCGGACTGTGCCACGACTTAAGTTAACTAAATTTATTCCTGTCACTTTCTAAAATAAGATTAAGAAAAGAGACAGAAAACCAACAGCTGACTTTAATGCTGTCAAAGTGACGTTACACGCCCAAAAACGCTTCAAATAAGATGGCGTACATTTATGATGACATCTTATTTTACCAGTGTATCCATTGGTACTAGATAATGTGTGATAGTGTAAGAAATTGATTGATTCCTTGCTTGCCACAAACAATTAGGCTACAAAATCCATGCTTCAACTACTGCTGTATGAAAATGAAACCATCAAAAGATGGTGGGGATCTGGAGTGCGATTTTTGAATCTCATTCGGTGAGTTCAGCCGTTGTAAATATCAAAATAACTTTGGAGATATGCATCTTTCTAATTCTGATTTGACTTTCAAAAATCATACTTCAGGAGTGCGATTTTTGAAAGTCAAATCGGAAATAGAAAGATGCGTATCTCCGTAGTTATTTTGATATTTACAACGGCGGAACTCACCGAATGAGATTCAAAAATCGCACTCTAGGGAGGATTTTGGAGAAAAAGCGAGTTCTAACTCATTTTCATTTTACATTTATATGCAATAGTAACTTTAATTCTCTGTGTTCGTTGCACACTCTGGTCTCTGTAAATACGGTCATATATCAACTGAATTGACTCTATTATGTTTGACTTGCGTTGTATACGTACCTACACGCTGGAAAGATGTTTCAATGACAAATGCGTTTTTATAAGCAAATGCTAATATTTAATATTGACATGGTTAACACATCGTTAAATTTTTTATTAAATTAAAGATGAAATAATGCATGTTGCAAGTTACTTTCTAAATATTCTGATATCTATCTTGCCTTTCTGTGGACTGTGGAAGCCTTAGGTAGGGTTTATACAGAAGAGACGCGTAGCGGTGGCGGGTAGTCAAAGTAACACCAATATAAACCTTATATTACGTAGCATAACGTCGTTTTTTGACGTAAAGAAAAATCGCGCCCCCGCCACTAGGCGACGTCGCCTGGAGGCGCGGGCGTAATTCTCCAAACGACTCTATGCTACGTACTATAAGGTTTATATTGCCGCACCCCGCCCGCGAAATGTCCGCGCCACGTCACTTCTGATTAAACCCTCCCTAAGACACTTCGGGTTGCTGTACGAATTGATTACCTATTTTTATCTTTAGTGGACGGAATGTTTCAATCTTTAATTTAATGAAAGCTATAACATGTAAAAACCAAAAGTTACTTTCTCGGATTTTAAAGTGAGACGATTCTAAAATATAAAATGACAATGTAAAAAGGAACCCAAGTTCGTGACACGTGTGTCCATTGCATATTTATTACAAGAAAATGCGACTGATTCTCAACTAATTTGGGTTACTTTAGATCTTGGATTGACAATTGATTTAAGCTAGTGCCGTTGATAAACTAAAATATATTTAACTTACACAAACGTTGTTTTCTAAACGCAATAGGGACGAGTTAAGGTGTATATTAGTTTGTCGGCGGCGCGCCTAGAGTAATAGAAAGAATAATGAATGTAATATTAGTATTAACGTAAGCGCCACGTATAGTTCTGTTGATGTATCTATCGCTCGTTAGTTCGGGATGTGACGCGAGCGCGTGCGCGTACGCCGCGCCTCGCTGGTTGTACGACCTATAAGTAAAAGTGTATATTATAGATGAACTGCCTTGTTTTATTTTATACTTACATAATATACTATACTTACGCTCCCTAAGACCGCTTACAGACGAGCAACACTTTGCGGTCGCCGTGTGTCGCGCGACCCACCGCGACAGCAAAGTGTCGCTCGTCTGTAAGAGCCCTAACTAGAACGGAACTTGTCCTCCGACCTACATCTCTTTCCTGTGTCATCTGAGTCCAGTTGGGCACCGACAGAACCTTGAGATCCTCAACAGGGTGAAAAATTAAATTCATTAACACGTTCACTGCCCCACCTGTAAGATATCTGCCACTTCGAAACATGGAACGCTGTGTGCCCCCGAACACTTTTGCGGGTCCATATAATTGTTACGGTGGATGCCGCTCGACACGCAGAATTGTCCGGTACAGTCAGTACCTACCCCCCCCCCCCCTTCCAGAGGGTATGGGTAGGGGGTAATTTTGGCAAATGCACATTTTACAACCTGGGCGAGTGACGTATCATTTTCTATGTAATTTTATGCGCTGAATCAAATGAGACCATCCCCATGCTTGTAGGACTATGTTCGGCCGCACTACCGTACCTTTTCCGGAAGAGATTCGGCGTATTTTTGGGCGCTCATAACTTCGGACTGGATAGTACTCATGAGCTCACATTTTCAGGACAGCATGTGGTCATCACTCTTATGAAATGTACACAATTTCATATTTATAGCCCTGCTACTTTAGATTTTATTAATACACAAACTTCGTTGATTTCGTCATTTACTCACTCACTGTTGTTCATAAAAACATACCTAACAGGCACTTCCCGAAATCTAAGAAAACTGAAATATTTCATAAGAGTGATGACCACATGCGGTCCTGAAAATGTGAGCTCATGAGTACTATCCAGTCCGAAGTTATGAGCGCCCAAAAATACGCCGAATCTCTTCCGGAAAAGGTACGGTAGTGCGGCCGAACAAAGTCCTACAAGCATGGGGATGGTCCCATTCGATTCAGCGCATAAAATTACATAGAAAATGATACGTCACTCGCCCAGGTTGTAAAATGTGCATTTGCCAAAATTGCCCCCTACCCATACCCCCTGGAATGGGGGGTTGGCCCCAAAATTTTGGGTGGAATCTGCAGATCCTCATTTCTAGTGCCAAGATAAAGTTATAAAACAAAGTTTCATTGATGTACATATTTTGCCTCCAAAATACCCTTTTTTTTCCTGTATTATTGTTCAACTATGTGTGTCGGGGACTCGGGGGGGGGGGCATCTGATAGATAAAGATAACACTAGAGCTAACTGTAGCAGTGAATGTGTTAAATATATAGCAGGTGCATCAGATCATCAAACTGAACAACTTTCACTATTGGACCAACATCGATATCGCAAAAAGAAACTGCTGTCTCATACATTTGGTACGGAAATCGGGGGGAGTCAGTTGCCCCAAGGTAGACCAGTTGCTGTCAAGCTGGCCTAATTTGACAGTCAGTCAGATGTGCCCTTTTGTGGGGCAAAACATGCAAACTAATAACCGTACACACATTGAAAAACGAAACTCTCGAGTCTCAAATACGAATTTTTTTGTTGGCTCTATACTGAAACTTGCCCAGTTTAGTCTCTGAATCAACCGATTCATTCTACGTTTTTCTTCCAGTCTGAGACCGGCGCGAGGTAGCCGTTCCTAACATAAGTATTACACATCAAAGATACATGCAATACTCTTTTGAAGGTGGTAAGAATCTGGTACTACTACCAAGCCTCCAAGAGTACACTAATCACTCATTAAAATACAGGGTTACTTGTAATTCGACGTATTCCTTTCAGGACGTTAAAGGGCAGCCTAAATGCATTTTTTTTTCTCAAAAATTAACCGTCAATGTTATTGATTTATTTTGAATTGCTCAGTATGATTGGACATCGATTTATGAAAAAATCTCGGGAAAAGTGTTAGCTATGAATTAAAATTCAAATCGACGCCATAGAATAAGCATATTTTTATTTATTTAAGAAAAAGTGTGAAAGAATGCGTTTTTTGGTTAAAAAACCTTTAAATTCCAAATATCTCGAAAACTATAAATTTTCGACCCCACATATGTGGGTTCATATAATTTCATTTAGGCTGCCCTTTAACGTCCTGAAGGGAATAAGGTCGAATTACAAGTAAACCTATACCCAGTCTCCACCCACTTTGTGGTAGTCAAAAAAAATCAATTTTTATTTATTTTTATAATGTCAGGATTGGCTGGATCACTTTTTTTCCTATATTTATGTTTGTATCGAGGGCGAGGTATTATTATTATCTGATGATAGGTACTAAATCGAGCATAGCTTAACAATTTAATTGCCGGCGTGACCCAGACATCCTGACGCTCATAATCTACACTATTATAAAACTTTAAATTAAATTTTTTTTTTTATAAAAGATTTTTTTTGCTTGGTGTGTTTGTTTGAGCATCACGCAAAAACTACTGAACCGATTTTGATGAAACTTTTTTGTTTAATAGCTTATGATCTGACTTAAAATCTGGTACATAATTTGTGCGGACGAAGTCACGTGTTATCGCTAGTACATAATATAATGAGTTTTCCGTTCAGTAAAAGAAAAAGCATGATTGTTTTTACAATAACATTATTTTTATTCCTTAAATTAAAATACAATTTACTGTTTTAATACAATTATTAGTGAGATAAAACTTTTTTTTTTATAAATCCTTCGAGAGTTTATTTCCAATGAGGAATTCTTAACTAATCTTCTACGACCGGTTTGACTCGAGCATCTTGTTTTTTTTATTTTTGATCTACAAAGGCTCGAGACACCAACCCTGTCACGCTTAGGGCTCTTACAGACGAGCGACACTTTGCGGTCGCGATGGGTCGCAGAGAGCCGCGCTTATACATTTTACGGTCGCGTGACGGTCGACCCTCTACGACACCCGGTCACAGCAAAGTGTCGCTCGTCTATGAGAGCGAGCGTTTATGGTCCGAGCACATCATAAGAAATTCAGAGGTCTCCAGCCACTGGCGGACTAAGGGGGGGGGGCGGAGGGGCGGTCCGCCCCGGGCCCCCAGTCCTGGGGGGCCTCCGAATCTCGAGAAGAGAATCCCTTTTTAATCAAAACCAAAATAATGACGTTTATATAGCAAGTACAGACACAGTTTAGAGTTGGAGGCTTGGGCCTCAGGAAGCCAGAAGCAGAACAGGTTCTGAGACTGCAGTTTGAAGTTGGAGGCCCCGTACGTTAGTCATTGAAAGTCAAGAAAAGAAATAGATTCAAAAATACAGCGAATTTGCGAGCTCGCTTCGCTCGCTAAATCTTTTTCAAGTTGTTATGCAGTTAGCATAATTATGAGCTCGCTTCTTGAAAGGTCAATGTGGTTGGAATTAGAATGTGTTTCGAAAATTTGAGCTTGCTTCGCTCGCTTGGTTTTTTGATAGCTTTCTGTGCTTTGAGACTGAGTTCATGCTACAACCCAGTCATAATTATAGAATCGTTCGCTCCGGTTTTAATTTTATACGCCAATATACTCACCTACTCTATTTCAAGATGAGCTCTACAATCGAGTTATTATAAGTATTATATTATAAGCTCATTTCAGCTTTTTGTTTAATACATCAATCGCCTCGATTTCGGCATGAGCTGAAAAAGTCGAGTTATAATGAAGCAAAATCTCGAGCTCGCTTCGCTCGCTCCTGACTAGACGCATTGCACTAAAATCTTGAGATCACTTTGCTTGCTCCAGAATTCAGTGAAGTCTCGAGCTCGCTTCGCTCGCTCTTGGTTTTGGATGGTACCTATGTCTTTTCATAGTATACAGTTGCAGTTGCACTGTTGGTGTGCAGTTAAATCTTGAGCTTACTTTGTTCGTTCCAGATGTTAAGTCGTAAAAAAACTCGAGCTCGCTTCGCTCGCTCAATGATTTAAATCTTATTCCACTGATCTCATTATATTGCAGTAAAATTTTACTTGGCTTTGCCCGCTCCAGAATTCAGTGAAATCTCGAGCTCGCTTCGCTCGCTCTAGGTTTTACATTGTACGAATGTCAGGCTCGCTTCGCTCGCTCCGTGTTGTAGGACCTGGATCTCCCTGGGACAAAATACTTGCTACCTATGCCTATGGAAGGAAGGGGCTCCGATGTTAAGTTTTTGCCACGGCTCGAAAGAATTGTAGATATCAATTTCTGGAAAGACCGGGGGCCTCATTTAGTTTTGCCGCCCCGGGCCTCCGGCGGGCTTAGTCCGCCGCTGTCTCCAGCACACAATTTTTACCGAAGTGGTTTCCAAGTTTAGTGCGGAAAAAATCAATAGACGGCGTTAGGGCTAGACTACAGGGTGAAATTGATATCATTAGCATCCTTTTAAACTAAGAGTCTACCCATCAAACTGAACAACTTTTACTACGGGAGCAAACCGATTAGAGCAAAAAAAATATCAGCTGTTGCATACATTTGTGTCGAGTGGGCATTGCAGTTTAGTATGCAACCGCTGATTTTTTTGTTGCTCCGATCGGTTTGCTCCCATAGTAAAAGTTGTTCAGTTTGATGGATAGACTCTTAGTTTAAAAGGATGCTAATGATATCAATTTCACTCTGTATATGTTCAAGTTTTCACTTCTGCCGGCACTCCCGGAGTGCCACCCGTTGTTTTTTACGATCGTTACTGTTTTGGAAATGGAGAAAAATTCTCATTCAATCTGATTGACAGTTACATTTGTTTACTACAACACTACAACGCATCTAGTTTAGTGTCGGTTGTAATAATAATGATGAGATAATGGTCAGTGGTGGCGCTTGGTGGCGAGTAGCGGCGACTCGGGGCGGCGTCGCTTGCGGCGCGCGGGCGCGGGCGGCGCCGCCACCAGCCCCGCGTGCGCCTGCGCCGCCAGCAGCATGCCCAGCTGACACTGCGCCTGCGGGGACACACACACCGACACCCAGCTATAGTTCCGATCCAACAACATTATAAGAGGGGTTAGAAATGCAAAGTATAGGTCGACCAGAATCTCATGAAAAATGAGGACATTTTTTTTTAGATTAAGCAACACTGGGGATTAATTGGATTAGGGCCCTTTAAACACTGCGATTTTTTGCAGCACTTCCGAAACGCCATACAGCCACGAAGAAAAACGTTCGTAATAAAATTCTGCTGTAAAATTATATGCCTTTTCTCATAAACAAGACGAAAATGCTGGGCCAGATGATTTGGGCGTCCAAATGATATTTAAATATGAGTCCATTACAAACGCGCGTTTTTATCGCCGCAAAAAGTTGCAGTTTGTAAAGGGCCTACTTGATGACATTTTGACACTACCTTGTGAAAATCTATATTTTTTTACTTTTTTTCATTTCACGAGATTCTGGTCGACCTATAGCGCTTTTGCTTTAGAGACGACTGTCGCCACTTGTCTTCCCGCTCACGCTGCTACAAATACTTATGCCCTCTCGCTCGCACCACGCCTCCCGCCTTATACGATGTTA
This sequence comes from Agonopterix subpropinquella, assembly GCA_922987775.1. Lineage (NCBI taxonomy): Eukaryota > Metazoa > Arthropoda > Insecta > Lepidoptera > Depressariidae > Agonopterix > Agonopterix subpropinquella. Next base: position 7,923,727 of record OV277718.1, on the reverse strand, counting down.
TGCAAATCATGGCATAATCGTGTGGTACGCATTCCAAGCCCACATTGTACAGTCGCCATCAGATATATCGTAGCATACAAGGTGTCCAAATATTTCTGAGCAGTTCTAATTTTCATTAAATTATTTACAGTAAATGTTACCAATTATATCTAAACGTGTATTTTGTCATAAATACGTGAACAGCGAATTTTCAATAATTTCTTTACAATGTTATTTAAAATTAACATGTAAAACAACGGAGTAAGGTTTTTATCCGAAACTGTTCAGATGTTTATGGCCACCCTGACTGCGTCGATATATTTGATGTTCTAGACGTTCCTATATTTTTGAATGGTTATGAGTAAAGAAATTATTGAAAACTAAAAAGTTAAAAAATAATATTGCAGCCAATGACTTTTTCGTTCGCATCATAAGAACATTAATTAGTTTTATTGAAGTCGCTGTCAAGCCGGTACAATTCGCGACAGGGCTAGAATTTTTTGGCTTGGCTTGACACCGACTTCTATAAAACTAATTAATGTTCTTATGATGCGAACGAAAAATTCATTGGCTGCAATATTATTTTTTAACTTTTTAGTTTTTTTGAAGGCGGTTTTAATTTTTTGTTAAAATTTTGTTTATTTCACAATTTTCAGTGGTGAATTCATTAGTTCGATTTAATAGTAGTGCTTTAAATTAACAAACGCACTGGTCGGCGATACGATTTTCGAAGGTTCCCCTCGATTTCTCTAGGATCCATCATCAGATCCTGGTTTCCTTATCATGGGACCTCACTTGGGATATCTCCTTTCCAACAAAAAAAGAATCATCAAAATCGGTTCATAAACGACGAAGTTATCCGCGAACACACATAAAAAAATATATATACAACGTGTTAATGAATTAACGCAAAACTAGAAAGTAGTTTGTTTAGAATCGAGAGCAGAATCGAATTATCATGGTTTCGACATAGGTAATTTTTTTCAAAATATTAAACAATTTGTTTGCAAAATTTAAAATTTTCGGAACCCGATGTCAACCCACCGCACGGGCACACTCACCCTACTTACTACCAAAACAAGATAATAAAAATGTATCCATGAGTACGTTAGCGCTTTCTTTTAGTGCTGAAATGATAACAAATCATTTTTGCCTCAAAACTTAAAATGCGAATAACTTTAAATTTTAACTATCAAAATAATGAAATTATTGTTTCAATCTAATTATTTTGTTATAAATCAGTTGGGGTGTATGAGGTTTTGCGTTAATTTATTAACACGTTATATATACGGTCGAACTGAAACCTCCTCCTTTTTTGAAGTCGGTTAAAAATTAGAACTGCATAGAAATATTTGACCACCTTGTTTGCTACGATATATCAGCTGGTGACTGTACTTCTTACCCCTCTTATAATGTTCTGTGGTTCTAATAGAGCAACATTAAATTACAAACCAAATCAGAAATGGCCATGAAAGAGTCCAAACTCGGTGTTCCTACAGTTTAACTTTCTCTATGGGACCAACATGTCGAAATCGCGAAAAAAAAAAACAGCTGTCCCATACATTCTAGTCGAGTAGGTTTGCAACTGTGTATGGAGCAGCAGATTTTTTTATGCGAGATCGGCCTTGATGCTATAGAGAAAGGTCTTCAGTTTGATGCGATCATCACCATAAAAGTCCTTCAGAATTTTAAGAAGGAACCTGTACAGCTTGATACCGTAGCAATATAGCTTGAAAGCAGGACGAAGCGACGCGTAAGAAATAAGAGGAACTGAGACTAATCAACCCAAAAAAAATTATATTGTATTTGACAAATGTCACAAATATCAAGCTATATTTAACAAACTGTAGGAGTGATATTGGCTGAGAGGTCGTGAGTTTGCAAATAAAGCTTATTATCTTTCAAAAAGCTGGACCGATTACCACGAAACGTACTCGTAGCTCAGAACAATCTGACAAAGCACGTTTCGCTGGAACTATGTCGTGTAGTGTCGTGTCAACTCGTGTTACCTCCTCGTGCATCTCCTTGGCCATGATGTAGACGCTGTGCTCGCTGCTGTTATACATGAGAGCGTTGGTACTGTCGTGTAGTGTCGTGAGCGTTGGAACTATGTCGTGTAGTGTCGTGTCAACTCGTGTTACCTCCTCGTGCATCTCCTTGGCCATGATGTAGACGCTGTGCTCGCTGCTGTTGTACATGAGAGCGTTAGACAGCATTAGCAGCACATCTCGCTGGAACTATGTCGTGTAGTGTCGTGTCAACTCGTGTTACCTCCTCGTGCATCTCCTTGGCCATGATGTAGACGCTGTGCTCGCTGCTGTTGTACATGAGAGCGTTAGACAGCATTAGCAGCACATCTCGCTGGAACTATGTCGTGTAGTGTCGTGTCAACTCGTGTTACCTCCTCGTGCATCTCCTTGGCCATGATGTAGACGCTGTGCTCGCTGCTGTTGTGCATGAGAGCGTTAGACAGCATTAGCAGCACATCTCGCTGGAACTATGTCGTGTAGTGTCGTGTCAACTCGTGTTACCTCCTCGTGCATCTCCTTGGCCATGATGTAGACGCTGTGCTCGCTGCTGTTGTACATGAGAGCGTTAGACAGCATTAGCAGCACATCTCGCTGGAACTATGTCGTGTAGTGTCGTGTCAACTCGTGTTACCTCCTCGTGCATCTCCTTGGCCATGATGTAGACGCTGTGCTCGCTGCTGTTGTACATGAGAGCGTTGGTACTGTCGTGTAGTGTCGTGAGCGTTGGAACTATGTCGTGTAGTGTCGTGTCAACTCGTGTTACCTCCTCGTGCATCTCCTTGGCCATGATGTAGACGCTGTGCTCGCTGCTGTTATACATGAGAGCGTTGGTACTGTCGTGTAGTGTCGTGAGCGTTGGAACTATGTCGTGTAGTGTCGTGTCAACTCGTGTTACCTCCTCGTGCATCTCCTTGGCCATGATGTAGACGCTGTGCTCGCTGCTGTTGTACATGAGAGCGTTAGACAGCATTAGCAGCACATCTCGCTGGAACTATGTCGTGTAGTGTCGTGTCAACTCGTGTTACCTCCTCGTGCATCTCCTTGGCCATGATGTAGACGCTGTGCTCGCTGCTGTTGTACATGAGAGCGTTAGACAGCATTAGCAGCACATCTCGCTGGAACTATGTCGTGTCAACTCGTGTTACCTCCTCGTGCATCTCCTTGGCCATGATGTAGACGCTGTGCTCGCTGCTGTTGTACATGAGAGCGTTAGACAGCATTAGCAGCACATCTCGCTGGAACTCTGCAGTCGTCCTGAACAAATAACACAGTTCAATGAGACTTTTAAACTTAGATTTGATATTTGACAGCCCGGTAGCACAGTCGGTATTGAACCAGCCTGCTGTGCCGAGGGTAGCGGGTTCGAATCCCGTAAGGGACAAATATTTGTATGATGAATATTAATATGTGTACCCGAGTCATGGATGTTTGTATTTATATATGTATTCTATATCGTTGTCTAGTCATCATAATACAAGTCCAGGCTAGATTCTGGTACTTTATATATGACTAGATTATTTGTGTGACATTGTCCAAGATATTTATTTATTATTTATTGATTTATTTTCCAACGTAGATTTGAATACATTTCAATGCAGTGCAGTGCAGTGCTTATACTAGGTGTAAACTTAAGGGTTGAACCACATCGGCAGCACGGAAACGCATTTTTTCACGCTCTATCCTTTTCTGTCGCTCAGGAACGTCATTAGCTAGAGCGAGAAAGGTCGCAGTTCTGCCGCGTGCGATCGCATTCCCGCTTTCTTTCTCGCCCTAGCAAATAGCGTAGCAAGTGACAGAACAAGATGGAGCGACGGAAAAATGCGATGCGGTGCTGCCAGATGAGGTTCAACACTAAATGCGTTACATGTTGGTCCCATAGTGAAAGTTGTTCAGTTTGATGGTCTGAAGCACCCTAAAAAGTCACTTAAGTTTGCACCCTGCATATGGTACTTAAATAATACCGTCTTCGCTAAACATCAACTGAATTTTTTTACTTATGTAATACCGACTGCTCTCAAAAAGAAGAAATTCCGATGCGTATGTGAAGCAACCAATCCGTTTGCGCACGCGTGGTGGACTAACGCCTACGCTAATAAACCAGCGTTTCCCACTAGCCGGGTCGCGACCCGGTACGGGGCCATCAAAATAAAATTCCGGGTCGCAACATTTCCGCCTTGTTTTGCGAACTTGGATTCATTGGTAAAAAATAAGCAGCAGCTCCATACTTCGCACTAAAATTTAGTGACTAAATAGGCGATACCAAAATATGTAGTATTCTTAAAACATTTTTACTATTAATAAATGTGTATTGTTTTACCTAATTAGTGTGAGATCCGACCGTAAAATTATGCACCTATTTCTTAGGCGAACGAAATGTGATTCTAGTTTATGCTTACACAGGGGTTAATTCAACGCCACCAAGTTGCCTAGAAAAATCTTGCCGCAAGTATCTTTTCCATTATGATTTGTGGTATAACTTTTTCCACCTGTCTGCTAGGGAAGTAAATGAGATGCCATCGGAAGGACACCAATCTAAAGAACTGGAAAAACTAGGTTTGCCACCTCTCAGTCTGCCGCAACTCTAGGGTTGCCAGGTTCAAAAATGACTTCTTTGAACCTGGCAACCCTATAGTTGCGGCAGATTGAGAGGTGGCAACCCTAGTTTTTCCAGTACTTTAAATCAGTCTTCTTCCAATGGCACCTCATTTACTTCCCTAACAGACAGGTGGAAAAAGTTATACCACAAATCATAATGGAAAAGATACTTGCGGCAAGATTTTTCTAGGCAACTTGGTGGCGTTGAATTAACCCCTGTGTAAGCATAAACTAGAATCACATTTCGTTCGCCTAAGAAATAGGTGCATAATTTTACGGTCGGATCTTGGACTAAATGGAACCAACTTGAGTTTAAAAAGTACTAACTGGGTCACGAAAAGGCAGTGTGAAAATTACCGGGCTATGACAGAACAAAGTTCGGGAAACACTGTAATAAACAATGAACAGGCAGGGTACCTGATGCCGCCGGCCTCGATGTTTCTCCGGATGGTGGTGAGGTCCATGGGTCGCTTGATGACCATGCTGTATCCAGGCGCCTCCTCGTCTGAGATCGGGCGGAGGAAGATCGACGCGTACTTGTGCGCGCATAGTCTGCGGAGAGAATCGTTCCATTAATAAATGTTATTTTAAAATGAAGCATAGCATAACATATGCGCAAGACTTATATTCCCCGAAGGGTTAGTCAGAGATGTTCTGAAACCTCAGAACATCCACGTTTCACTAGTAGTACCGTAACTCTGTCCAGTGTGACGGGGAGTGAGCCCGTCGCCACTTGTAATGGACAGTGGGTACAATACATGCCTCGAAATTGAAGCATGCAAGTTTTCTCACGATGTTTTCCTTCACCGAAACGCCAGTGGTGTTACAAATCGTACATAAATTCCGAAAAACTCATTGGTCGAACCTTAGATCAAAGTAAAATGAATGGATAGGCCCTAAGCGCTTTAAGTTGAAGCACGCAAAACTAGGGCACTTCAATACAAATTAGGGTACTTGGTCTGTCATCTCAGTACATTTTCGAAGTAAAACTTAACTTTTAACTATGTAACGGCTACTACCACAAGAGATAGTAGCAGGGACCAAAGGCTTAGCGTGCCATCCGAAGCACGGAATCATCTTTCTTTTCAGACAATCTGGTGACTTAGCCTGTAATGTCCTTACCAACTGCGGAAAAACGCACACAGTGACATATCAGGAGGTGTCCCCCGTGGGAATCGAACCCACGACCTCCGTGTCGAGAGACCAGTGCTCTTAACCATTAGACCACAGAGGGGCAGTTATTGGCAGGGCATTTCAATAAGAAAAGTAAAAAATCTGTGTGTGTGTTGTGTGTGGGGTTCACTTATAATAAATCTGTTCATTATTCTCCTAGTTTCATTTAGTTTTTCTAATAAACATTCAGTTTTTACCCTTTTTTTTTTTAATTAACTATGTTTTTGCTCTTGACCTCAATCCAGTCCTCAGGACGAAGATGGGGTCGTAGATGTAGCGAGCTTACCCAGAAAATGCCTATTCACTCGTACTTTAAAGGAATTCGTGTTGTAAGTACTCGGAAATACTGACGCAGGTAAGGCATTCCACTCCTTGGCTGTGCGCATTATAAAAGATTTTCAGTTTTTACCCGCCTGCGCTAGAAGGAGGGTAATAGTAACCGTAAAGTAAAATAAGGACGTAGTTTGCAAAAAATTACCTTTTCTCAAACATGCTTGGAAATGTGAGCATTATTTTGACAACCTTCTTCGAGATAAATCGAAATTGCTGTACTGGCCAAATACATGCGCGCAGCGGCCGGCAATGTTTGTATGAAAATCCATATCTGTCGTGTTTAGCGACCAAATAAATTACATACTAAACTCATATCTGTCGTGTAATTTAAAAATGGAACGATCTTTTTCTCCGAAACATGGCGACCAAGGAGGTAACTTATCAAAGGTTTTATTTGAATTTCGAACTGGCTTGCAAATAGAAAGCTGTTTATTGAAAAAAAAAAAACTAATTGTTGTTCGATGTTCGTCATTGATTTTGAAAAGAGTTTTAATTTCCGCGAATTATTTGAGAAAATTTACAGTTTTAATTTCCGCGCATTATTTGAGAAAAGTACTATACAAGCCTTGGCCACAACTAGGCATTGATGGACTTACGTATGTGTGCCTCGGCTTCGCCTCGGCCCACATTTACACGTTCGTCCATCAATGCCTCTGTTGCTGGCCGCTGCAGTAATGTACTATATCTGTCGGCAAAAATCCTCATTACTTGACACAAATGATTTGGGGCTAGTCAATTAATACAGTAATAGTGGAATAGTAGAGAAGAATAATAGACTCCTGGAGTGCGATTTTTGAATCTCATTCGCTGAGTTCAGCAGTTGAAAATGTCAAAATTACTATGGAGATAAGCATCTTTCTACTGCTGATTTGACTTTCAAAAATCGCACTCCTGAAGTATGATTTTTGAAGTCAAATCAGCAGTAGAAAGATGCATATCTCCACAGTAATTTTGACATTTTCAACTGCTGAACTCAGCGAATGAGATTCAAAAATCGCACTCCTGGACTCAAATTGAGCTCGACTCACTCAATACAACCCCCTCTCTTGATAAGAGAGTGAGTATTGTCACAGTTATAAAAATTTAATGTCATTTAACTTTTTTGCTTGGCAGTACTAACCATAAAATTAAAAACAATTTTAAGGGTTTAAAATTGTTTTTAATTTTATGGTTAGTACTTCACTTAGTTAGTCACAGTTGAATAAAGTCTAAATTTGATCAACGGTTTCGTTAGACCTAAATTACGATTAGTATGTAGAAGTTTACGTATTTTTTTTGGGAAATAGGAAAGAAAATTCTACTTTTCATAAATATCATAAGAGTCACCAAATCGAGCACTAAATCGCTATGTATTTATCTGTTTCAAATGTGCATCCGTTTCATTGGAATCATCGTTGGAAGAAACGTCTAGTTAGCAGCCTCAACAATGTACTATCATATCTCGGCTTGTATTGGATCAATATTCATGAAATTTTGGATACAGGAATCACTAAATGAGCACTAAATCGTGACATATAAATCACATCGATATAAACAGTATTTCTAAGTGTGACTGCTAACTTGACGTCTATCTAGCAGCCTCAGTAAGGTACCCAAATATCTTTTTAACCACATGAGCACCAAATCTGTGCTTTGGGCACCAAATTGCACTAATTGGGCACTAAATCGTGGCTTAGTCAAAACCTTCGAATGAGCTGGTGACGCTGCTAACTATACGGACACCACCACAGTGGACTGACGTACCTGCACCACAGTGGGCTGACGTACAGTCGCCATCAGATATATCGTAGCATACAAGGTGTCCAAATATTTCTGAGCAGTGCTAATTTTCATTAAATAATTTACAGTAAATGTTATCAATTATATCTAAACGTGTATTTTGTCATAAATATGTGAACAGCGAATTTTCAATAATTTCTTTACAATGTTATTTAAAATTAACATGTAAAACAACGGCGTAAGGTTTTTATCCGAAACTGCTCAGATGTTTATGACCACCATGACTGCGTCGGTATATTTGATGTTCTCGGCGTTCCTATAATTATTTTTGATTGACTATGAGTAAAGAAATTATTGAAAATTAGAACTGCTTAGAAATATTTGACCACCTTGTTTGCTACGATATATCTGCTGGTGACTGTACCTGCACCACAGAGGACTTAGGGACCTGCACCACAGTGGACTGACGTACCTGCACCACAGTGGACTGACGTGCCTGCAGCACAGTGGACTGACGTACCTGCTGTACACGAGCATGACGGACTTCTTCCACAGCCTGTGTTGCCGCTCGGCATCGTTCGCGCTGGGGGAGTCCGGCGCGCTCGCTTCTGCCGCGCTCTCTGACCCTGAACACGCTGTGAACAGACCGACAACGCGTTAGCGTATCTACAGGGTGATATTGATATCATTAGCATCCTTTTAAACTAAGAGTCTACCCATCAAACTGAACAACTTTCACTATTGGAGCAAACCGATCAGAGCAAAAACAAAATCAGCTGTTACCTTAGACAATTTAATAGTAAGGACTGGCCTTGCGGTAGCATTTCCCCTCTGCCACGGTATTAGATCAATTAATCTTGCGCATTTACACTAAATTTTATACCTTATCACTAAACGAGACAGCCTATAATTGCGAAACAATAATTTTGAACTTAGAACGTTTGGGGTTCACACGAGACTACTTTTCATGATTTTTAACATTCAAAATTAGAATCTAAAGTCATAGGGAATAAAATCCAAAGTTGCGAATTTCATGTTACCTCGCCCCCCGCAAAAAGTGGCAGAAAATTTTGATAGGAGAATGACACGCGTTACGATGGACGCGTAACGCGTGTCATTCTCCTATCAAAATTTTCTGCCACTTTTTGCGGGGGGCGAGGTAACATGAAATTCGCAACTTTGGATTTTATTCCCTATTAAATTAACCTAACTATTAAATTGTCTAAGGCTGTTACATACATTTGAGTCGAGTAGACGTTGCAGTTTAGTATGGAACAGCTGATTATTTTGTTGCTCCGATCGGTTTGCTCCCATATTAAAAGTTGTTCAGTTTGATGGGTAGACTCTTAGTTTAAAAGGATGCTAATGATATCAATTTCACCCTGTATATTTAACACAATCGCTGCTAAGCTCAAAATAATAACCCTCCAGAGCTAATATTGACGCCACTCGTAGGTCGTCAGTCATAACAGTAAAACGAACAACGTGGCTCACCTCGTGGGTCATCCGCACAGGCGTAAGATTTAGTGACTCACGCTGTAGGTCATAAACTCATGAGCATAGGAGAAATACAATAGAACTAGACACCCGTCGTAGGTCCTGCGCACAGTCGTAACGTTGAAACTATCAACATGGCTCGCCTCGTGTCACCCGCATAGGTGTAAGATTTAGGTCACTCACGCTGTAGGTCATGAGCACAGGCAAAATGCTATAGAACTGACTCCGTACGTAGTATCTTAGGCTACTATGTAGGTCGTCAGCAGGGAAAGTGTTGTTATAAAACCGTATTAATAAACCAAACTCATGCGCATTCATAAAACGAAAGCTTAAGGCGGTCGCAGAGGGGTCAATTTTATACAAAACTTTGACGCACAATACGCGCAGACGGTATTAATATAAGTAACTTTGTATATATGGAAAAATAGTTTAAAACAATAGTTATAAAAAAATAGTTTAAAAAATATAAAGCTTTGAAATTTTTCATACAAAATTTTCTAAGCTTGATATCTTCGTAATTATATTACAAATTGCAAATGTTATTTGATACGCGACATCTAAATTTTCTAAACTATTTATCCATATATGAAATATTACTTTTATTAATTCCGCCTACGCGTATTGTGCGTCAAACGTTTGTATGGACTGAAACCACCTTAACCGCCTAGATTAAATACATTCTAGAAAGTAATACTGTATGAGGGTTATCTTAAAAGATAATGGAATCACTACCGTTTTACTGTCGCCTAAATTCTTCTAAAGAGACAACTTACTTCTAGAATCAGGTTTCTTCTTTCGCGAATAATCTCTTCTCTTCTTGCCGTCTTTCTCTTCTTCTCGACTCAGCTGTGGAATATGAGCATTAATTCAATAAACATTTACATTAGAGAATGAATGAAAGAAGACTTACGAATGAAATTTATCGAGCACATATGAGTGGAAGTGTTGGGAGAGGCCGTCCGAGGAAAAGATACCACGATCAAATCAATGATCTTTTCCGAAAAGGACAAGTGCGTAGCACCCTCAATCGACGGAAGTGCATGAAAAGATGTATGAATGTCAATGAGGCTAGAGAAGTGTGTCGGAGTCGTAGCGTGTGGCGATCTATGGTCTCTGCCTACCCCCTTGGGACAATGGCGTGAGCTTATGTATGTATGTATGTATTTACATTATCTACTTTCTTCTCCTCATGTATGTTTCTCCGCTTACGTCTTCTAAACCACGCAACGGATTTTGATACGGCTTTCACTTGACTGTCATTTAGAGAATTTTTTACAGAAGGTTTATGTGTATTGTTTACTTATAATTATAGTTCCTGGAAGCTGGAACGGGTCTCTAGTCCTACTAATATTATAAACGCGAAAGTTTCTAAGTATGGATGTTTGTTACTCTTTCACGTAAAAACTACTGAATGGATTTTAATGAAACTTAACAATAATATAGCTTATACATCAGAATAACCCATAGGCTACAATTTATAAAGATATTGTGTGAATTTTCCAAATCCTGCGCAGAAGACGTCGCGTTGCTATAATCGGCAAAATAAGGCAATCTTTAGAGAAAACCTATTGGTTGCGATTTGTAACACCACTGGCTTTTCGGTGTAGAAAAACATCGTGACAAACAATTTCGAGGCATGTATGTACCTACTGTCCATTACAAGTGGCGACGGGCTCACTCCCCGTCACACTGGACAGAGTTTCGGTACTACTAGTGAAACGTGGATGTTCTGAAGTTTCAGAATATCTCTGACTACCCCCTCGGGGAATATAGTCGTGAGCATATACTATGCTATTGCTTGCTGTGCTGCTTGCTTTATGAAACACGTGAAATAAGAGTCAACTTGTCGATTTTTGATCACATCAAAGGATTCAAATATAATATTCTGTGTTGGATTCCCAGGTGTAGATTGAATGTTTACAGCATAAGTATATGCTCACGACTATATTCCCCGAGGGGGTAGTCAGAGATATTCTGGAACCTCAGAACATCCACGTTTCACTAGTAGTACCAGAGCTCTGTCCAGTGTGACGGAGCACAGTGGTACCGATTCGGACTGTGCCACGACTTAACTAAATTTATTCCGGTCACTTTCTAAAATAAGATTAAGAAAAGAGACAGAAAACCAACAACTGACTTTAGTGCTGTCAAAGTGACGTTACACGCCCAAAAACGCTTTAAATAAGATGGCGTACATTATGATGGCAACTTATTTTGGGCGGCTGATTTTACGTCCGCCATGTTCAAAGGGCTAGCTTACAATCAGCAAACAAGTTGAACGTTGAGTGACGCTTGTTCAATCAACGTACGTCGTAGTCATTCGATAGACTGATGCTGAGCTGAACAGGATTGGCTCTTGAATTTCAGGTGAAAGTCTTTCTTGATTGTGTGAAAGTATCAAATTTAGCAAAATCGTTGAACGATACATTCAATGACTTGACCAGTGGTCCTTTAGTCGTTCAATTGACTGTCGCCATTCAATGAAATGGCTAGCTAGATTTAACCAGATGGCTGTGACATATTGGCTATGTGCACGACACTAGCGCCACACTAGCGCGGCGTAGCGCATGAACTATGTCGGCCAGCCGTGAATTATCTACACTATTATAGTACTGTAAAGACTCTGTGTTTGTTCGAGGATCCTGCCAACACTACTGGACCGATTTTGATAAAACTTTTTATATTTAAAAGCTTATTATTAGTGTTAAAAGCTAGCTTATATTTTATCCCGGTACGAAGACGGGAGCGGATGCGGGCGAAGCCCCGGACAAAATCTAATTTGTATCGGAATTCCCATACAAACTTTTACCTCAGTTTTAACACCTTTGGGGGTTTAAAATGCGACAAGCCTTTTTTAAGTGAGCATCTAGATGCCAATAGAAACTTCCATGCCAAATTTTAAGTTAATAGTCTTGACAGTTTTGGAGATTTCGTGTTAAGTTAGTGTGCGGATTTGCATAGATTCAAGCAAATATGACACAACTTCACCGTCAGTAGTACAAATTTCTGCCACAGCGTGCGCTGCGATCGACTTGGCAGTTCCCAACACCCACTTCGCACATAGCCAATACAGTGTTATAGGTATTGTGCTGCATAGACATAAGCATTATATTGTAGGCCAACTGTGTCGCAATACGTCACGTGCATACGAACTGATGTAAGAAAGAAGGCTTTACAATAATATTCATTCACTATCTAACGCAATGACATTAGTAAACAAGAATGGACAGGCCTTTCGCGAACATTTCAAACCAGAAAAATAAGGCAAAACAATTGACAGTTTTACTTCGAAAATGTACTGAGATGACAGACCAAGTACCCTAATTTGTATTAAAGTGCCCTAGTTTTGCGTGCTTCAACTTAAAGCGCTTCGGGCCTATCCATTCATTTTACTTTGATCTAAGATCTAACGCTGCTTCAATAACCATCCCTTATCACCGTGCCTCCCCTAGTCGCCACAGTGTTATTGCTGCATTAAAACTAAATGCTAACACAAGGCTGGTCCCTCCCTATATACAGGGTGTTAAGGTAAACAGTTGCATTACTTTAAGGGGTGAATGAACCCATGATACTGAACTACTTTCCCTGAAGAAACCTATAGGAAATTCGAAATGTTTTTTTGGGCTTTTCATACAAATTTCGATCAGCTGATTGCATTTAGTATGGGAAGTTCAAAATTTTTATAATATACGAGCTTTTACCCGCGACTTCTTCCGCATAAATTATATACCAGATTTTAAGTCAGATGATAAGCTATCAAACAAAAAAAGTTTCATCAAAATCGGTTCAGTAGTTTTTGCGTGATACTCGAACAAACAAACACCCAAACAAACAAACGAACGAAAAAACAAACAAACAGACAGAAAAAAATCCAAAAATTGGTTATTTGGAACCGGGGACAGGTAAAAATCATGTCGTAATTTTTTTTTGTAAATATCTTCAATGTACAGACACATTTCTCTTACAGTTTTATAATAGTTTAGATTTCCTGTTGGTTTCTTTGGGAAAGTTGTTCAGTATCATGGGTACAATCACCCCTTAAAGTAATGCAACTATTTACCCTAACACCCTGTATATGCTCTAAGTTTAAAGCAGTAGACCCACCTCCATGGGCGTGTCGTCATCGGTCTCGGCGTGGGTCTCTTCCGGTTCCGTCGGCGACTCCTCCTTCACTTCCGCTTCCGGCTGCAGCTCCTCCTTGATCATCTCCTTCAGGGGTATCGAGTCCTGCGACAGTTTTCATTACTTTATACCACAGAGTACTATAATTACACTACATTTCAAAAGCATAGACTTGCACCAAAAAGTATTAGGTGCTGTTTAAACAGAAGTGACGTGGCGCGGACGTGACGCGGGCGGGATGCGGCAATATAAACCTTATAGTAGGAGCATAGCGTCGTTTGGAGAATTACGCCCGCGCCTCCAGGCGACGTCGCCTTTACGACAAAAACGACGCTATGCTGCGTACTATAAGGTTGAATATTATGTTACTTTGACTATCCGCCACGACCACGCATCTCTTCCTATACAGGGTGTAACAAAAAACCCTAGTAATACTTAAGGGGGTGCTTCAGACCATCAAACTGAACAACTTTCACTATGGAGCCAACTTCGAGAAAAAATAAAAAAAATCCGCTCTTTCATACAAAACTGCAATACCGTCTCGACTCAAATGGCGGATTTTTTTTATTTTTTCTCGATATTGGCTCCATAGTGAAAGTTGTTCAGATTGATGGTCTGAAGCACCCCCTTAAGTATTACTAGGGTGTTTTGTTACACCCTGTATAAACAGCACCTTAAGGCTTTAATTTGTCTAAATATGATGCTGTCACTGTCATCTGTGTGAGCAGTGTGAGAGACAGAGCGATCACTAAATACATTTAAGCCTAGGACACTGCAAACAAAAAACAGACACTGTCAAGATGACGTCAGCACATGCGAAACAAAAGAAATTGAACCTAAATGTTCTTAGGTAACTGTCGGGTAACCAGAGGGCAATAGAGGCGATGAGGTAAAAAGTTGGTGGGAGGAAGGGAGTGTCCGTACTGTATCTAGTAATAGATACTCTTTCTTATACTGTGCCACAGGTCCGGCACTCAATAGAAAATGTTTGAATTTCGAAATGGCGTCTGCACATGCGCACTTTGTGCAAACTGTCCATGACATTGCGTGTAGGGTTGAAAGCCGCGCTTTGCGTTTAACGTCATCTACATTTCAATACTTTTTCTTTTTCTTTCTATTATTAAAAATAGTATTTGTGCTAAAGGATTACTGAAAATGTGAATTTAGCGTTATTTTTCAACGTTTTTTATGCACTGAAAAGATACAATTTTATGCAGTCAAATCCAACGGGTGCGCGCGCCTATCTGAATTCCCTTGCTCGGCCCCCCTCAGGTTACCACATAAAGTGTGAGGGGAGGTGAGGTATCTGAAGTCAGAGGGGGGCGGGGAGTGGCCGTTCTGTATGTAGAACTATATACTATTACCTATTCTGTGACTGTGCCTAAACTTTAGGTTTAGAGCGATGATAGCCCATACGGAAGAGAGCTAGCGCCTCAATCATGAGGCGGAGGTTCGATTCCTGGCCTGTACCACTAAGTTCTTCGTACGGTTGAGTTTATCTATTACTAGCTCGGCGGTGAAGGAAAACATCGTGAGGAAACCTTCATTCCCGAGAAAGAAAAGAATGAAAAGAAAATACCATGAGTCCAGAGGTATGCGTAAAATATGGGTGAGTTTGGGGCGAACACAAAGGTCCAGCGCTGGTCTCAGTGTTACATAACGACCCTTGTTTGCAATAGCCCAACCATCAATCAATCAAGCCTAAACATGGTGCAAGAACAAACAAAGATGTCAACAAAGTTTACCTCGACATCATCTTCCTTCTTCACATCGACTGTGCTCTCCTCTGTGCTGACGACTTCCGGTAGTTCCGGCTGTTCCGTTAACTGCTCCTCTTGCACTTCCGGTTGGGGCTCCTCTTGTGGCACTTCCGGTTCCCGCGGGAGGGGAGGCTCTGAAAATAAAAAGTATATAAATTCACAATCTTTGGGGGTCGAAGTTGCTCGCGTCCGTAGGTTTTACTCCTGAGACCCTACACGTGATCCCTGGGTGGTGCCAAACGAGTAACAACTTCAGGTGGTAGGCTTCGGCCGAGGCTAGTCACCACCCTTCCGACAAAGCCATACCGCCAAACAGGTCTCCTGTGTTCCGGTATGATGTTGGAAGAAGCCGTATCTGGACAACTTGGTTGTGGGCGAAATTGTCCGAATAAGGCCGTTCTCGGCTTGTTGTGGTCTCGCGCCGGGCATCTCGACACGGAGGGTAGCGGGATCCGAAGCACGGTCCACCGCTGGCCGACCGCAGGTTGTAGGGGGCCCAATTAGTAGGCCAGCCACCTATGAAAGGCTGCCCCGCCGCCTCGCGAAAAATCCCGGATGGCTTCATCGTGCCGGTTGGCGACCGGATGGGAGGACCCGATGACAATCTCCGGGGGGGTTCGGGCGTCCCCGCAGTCTCCGTGCGAGCTTCCCTTCAGTGTGACTCCTCAGCTCAGCCGCTGGGTTCTTTTTCTGATCGTATTGCCCACCTCTGTCCGTCCACAAGCCTATTTTTGAATGAAGTATGAACAAGAAAAATAAAAGGAAAAATTATAAACGGCGGCTGCACGTCCTCCCCTTAAAAGTGCACCTCTCTAATATCCGAGGACTGCACTCCAATCTCGATCCAGTCCACCACCATCTTGAGACTGAGCAGCCTCACTTGTTTTTCCTCACTGAGACGCAGATTCGACGTCCGACAGACGCGACCTACCTGTACTATCCCGGATATAGCTTGGAGCATAATTTTAAGCCCAAAGCTGGTGTGTGCCTGTATGTCCGCGATGACGTATGCAGTCGGCGACTCCGTGCCCTTGAACATCCTGATTATTCTGTGCTCTGGGTATTGGTGGACACGGGAACTGAGCAGACGCTGTACGCCGGTGTCTATAGATCACACAGTGGCGACCTTGAGACAACCGCACTCTTTGAGTACTTAAGCGAAACGGCGGACTCTGCTCAACAACGGTACCCCACGGCTCAGGTTGTCTTTCTGGGGGATTTCAACGCTCACCATCGGGAGTGGTTGGCTCCTTACCAGAAAACAGATCATGCCGGTAGAGAGGCGCGCAAATTTGCTCTATCGCTAGATCTCACCCAAATGGTCAATCAGCCGACTAGGGTACCGGACGTTGAAGACCATACTGCAAATTGCCTGGACCTTCTGCTGACCACAGATCCCCACAGATACACAGTATCGGTATCAGCCCCCCAGGGCACTTCCGACCACTGTGTAGTGAAAGCTGTTTCGTCAGTAACACCGCCCGAAAACGGCCAAAATGGCACAAGGCGTCTGTGGCGGTACAAGTCGGCAGATTGGGACGAGATGCGTCACTTCTTCGCATCCTATCCTTGGCGGCAAACATGCTTTTCTTCTGGAGACCCGACGAGCTGCGCGAACGCCATAACCGACGTGGTGCTTCGAGGTATGGAATATTTTATTCCATACTCTGATGTACCAGTCGGTAGCAAGTCTCGCCCCTGGTACAACACCGAGTGTGCTCTTGCTGAGCAGCATAAGAACTCGGCCTACCAGAAGTGGGCTGAAGCCCGAAGTCGTAAAGCTCCGGATATTCGGGAAAAGAAAAAAGCCTTCAACCAAGCCGCCAAGTCAAGCAAAAGAGTTCTTCGCCGGGCCCGATACGACCATATTGGACGCATAGGCGCTAGATTGGCTTCGTACCCTTCAGGTAGTAAAGCGTTCTGGTCCCTAGCCAAATCGGTCGAGTCCAACTTCTGTCGCCCTTCGCTTCCTCCTCTGCTAAAACCTGACGGATCACTCGCGCACACCGCGAAAGACAAAGCGAATTTGTTTGCCTGTCTGTTTGCTGGTAATTCACGTCTGGATGCCGGCGCTAAAACACCGCCCTCGATACCATGTTGTGACACAGTAATGTCGTCCATTGGTATTCGAACAAAAGAGGTTCGAAAAGTGCTGCGCAACCTAGACGTGAATAAGGCTAGTGGTCCTGATGGGATTCCAGCCATAGTACTAAAGAACACCGCACCCGAGTTGTCTCCGGTCTTAACACGTTTATATCGCCTGTCTCTGGAAACGGGTAAAGTCCCAGAATCATGGAAGCTTGCGAACGTACAACCTGTTCCTAAGAAAGGTAGTCGGGCAGACCCTGCCAATTATCGTCCCATTGCTATCACCTCCATATTCTGTAAGGTTATGGAGCGTATTCTGAACACCCACATTCTTACGTACCTAGAAGAGTACAATATCCTTAGCGACCGTCAATACGGCTTCCGGCAGAGGCGGTCCACTGGCGATCTTCTAGTGTACGCCACACATATATGGGGCGAAGCCATGGAGAAACATGGTGAGGCTTTGGCGGTATCACTCGATATCTCCAAGGCGTTTGACAGGGTCTGGCACGCTAGCCTCTTAAGCAAGCTTCCATCATTTGGTTTCCCTTCTGGCCTGTGTGACTGGATAGCTGATTTCCTGAGCGAACGGTCTATTCGAGTTGTAATAGACGGCTCGTCGTCTGACCTTATGGCGATCAATGCTGGTGTCCCTCAGGGATCAGTTCTCTCTGCGACCTTATTTCTGCTGCACATCAATGATCTGCTACAGCCCGGTATATTTGGGTACGCAGACGACAGCACGGTCACCGAGAGATATCTGCCTGTTAGACAGGCCGACGGCCACGAAGTCCGGTCCCAGAGAGAGGCCATGGTCGAGCGTACGAATTCGACCTTGACGGCAGTGTCCGAATGGGGTTCTGCCAACTTGGTTGAATTCAATGCCACTAAAACACAGGCCTGTCTGTTTTCCGCAAAAAGGTCACGTCCTAGTGTGTCTCCTACATTCCAGGGTGTCTCCATTCCGATTTCCGAAAGTCTAGAGTTGTTGGGTCTCGAACTCACGTCGGACCTGAACTTCGGCCGCTCGATTGAGTCCAAAGCTAAAACCGCAGTCAAGAAACTTGGTATCCTGAACAAGGTTAAGCGGTACTTCACGCCTGCACAGCTTCTTACTCTCTACAAAGCCCAAGTGCGATCTTGCATGGAGTACTGCAGTCACCTTTGGGACGGCTCTGCGAAATACCAACTTGACGCACTGGACTCAGTTGAGCGTCGAGCCAAGAGACTCATCGATGACGATGCACTCGTCGAGACTAAGTTACACAGTCTGGAGCACCGACGATTGGTCGCTTGTCTGTCGGTATTCTATCGGCTACACTTCGGCGAATGTGCCCAGGAGTTACATGACCTGATTCCACCATCCCCCTTCCATCATCGTACGACAAGACGTAGTGCGAGACTGCATCCATACGTTGTCGATATTCCAACAATCCGCACAAATAGGTTCGCATCCTCTTTTATAATGAGAACCGGTAAGGTTTGGAACTCTCTCCCTGCGTCTGTTTTCCCAAGCAAATACAATCAGGATATTTTTAAAAGAAGAGTAAATAGGCTTTTTCTGGGCGAGCGCGCTACATCCTCGGCTTCATCTACACTTTCCATCAGGTGAGCTGAAGCCAAGCGCAAACCCATTATGAATAAAAAAAAAAAAAAAAAAAAAAAACAATCCGATATTCTGAAGCGGTAGAAACATTGACATAATTTCATTTTCGAGCTCTTCTGTGCCTCGGAATGCACGTTAAGCATTTGGTCCCGTTAGATGGCAGCAGGTCAGAAGCCATATTTATGAAGCCACGCTACCCGCGACTTCGTACGCATAAATTATATACCAGATTTTAAGTCAGATCATAACTCATAAGCTATCAAACAAACAAAGTTTCATCAAAATCGGTTCAGTAGTTTTTGCGGGATGCTCGAACAAACAAACAAACAAACACACAAACAAACAAACAGACAGACAAAAAGTCCAAAAATTGGTGATTTGGAATCAGGGACATCTAAAAACCATATCGTAATCTTTTTTTTGTTAATATCTTCAATGTACAGACACACTTCTGTTACAGTTTTATAATAGTTTAGATATGGTATCCCTTAGTCGTCTCGTAGGTAAAAAAAATCACAGAAACGCACCAGCTATCTGCTCCTCCACCTGAGCAGTAGGCTCCGGCGGAAGTGGTATGCTTCCGGTGTCAGGCTGTACTTCCGGTGCAGCAGTAGGTACTTCTTCTGTTGGTAGTACTTCCGGTTCATGTTGTTCCGGTTGTGGCGTCGGCTCTCTTTGGGGTTCGATACTGTAACATATACATTTTTATATCGTTTTATTTTATACATAATCTAACTTTTGCCCGCGATATACTTCGACTTCAAAAAATATCCTATGTGTTAATCCCGAACATATTCTATACAGCAGGGTGTAAGTGACAGCCTAGCAAATACTGTCACGGTGAACTCAGACCATCCAAACTGAACAACTTTCACTATGGAGCCTACCTCAGGAAACGCGAAAAAATTCAGCTGTCCCATACAAAACTGCTGTACCTACCCGCCTAAAATGTATGGGACAGCTGTTTTTGAAGAGAAATTTTAGCGGCGTTGTGCACTTTTTGGGATGGGTAAAAAATTTTAAACTCGCGTCAGGACCGTGACCTCACGAGACCTGATCGAAAAATCGTAAGACGTTGACGTCACGTGATGTATGACGTAAGATCTCTTAGTTTTCACTTCTGTCGGCACTCCCGGAGTGCAACCCGTTGTTTTGTTTTTCGCATTTCTTGAGGCAGGCTCCATAGTGAAAGTTGTTCAGTTTGATGGTCTGAGTTCACCGTTTCAGTATTTGCTAGGCTGTCACTTACACAATGTCTGTATATTTACCTTTCTAGTGCCAAGGATACGGGAGTATCTTCAACATTAACTTCTTCCTCTTGCTGTTTTTCCGTTTGCTCTTCCGGTGCAGGCAATTCTGCTTCTTTCACTTCTTCTTTGATCTGTAAATAAGAAAGTTTCGTAAGATACTGAAATGAGCGTTTTCATGTCTTAAGTTTACTCCTCAAATAACTCAACAGATGGCATTGTTCATCGCTCCATAGGAAACTGCAGGTCTATACTCCGTTCAGGAATTAGAGCGACAAAATGTAAACAAAGAAACGTCACTGTCAAAGTGACATTACGTGGTCAGATACCTTTGGTGCTTTTTTTAAGAATAAAATTATGTCGGGAGTCACGTTGCAGGAACTGACCCGAGTACAGGAGTTTGCTTGCCGCCATTATTTTGTTCGTTTGTGTCTGTATTTGATATTTGTGAAAAGTTGGTTTTTAGTGATATTTGTGACATATTTTCGTGCGGATTGTGTACCAAACGGTTGCGTAGATCGACCAACATAACAGGAATCTCAAATACATACGAAGAAAAAACAAAAGTATTGGTGCAAGTTTACTCGTATGGTGGTTTTGGCGGCATCGCGCGAGCTTACAAAATCATCCACAATTTCATCGTCATCCTATCATCCCATCATCCCATCGTCATCAGGATGGTTTTGCACGGGAATCATGAGGATAAGGACGGGCTTTGTTTCTTAATTTTCTGGATTCGTTTTTCGTGGCTATTATTGTGTTAATGTGGTGAAATTAGTTTAATAATGTGTCATCAATGAAGAACAATATAGTAAAAGTGAGAAATAAAGAAGGCGCTCCCGTTTGATTCGGATTGATCCTCGCGTAAAACTTATCTTGAACTTGGAATGTGTGTATCACCCACACATTTCAATATTTAGGTGTAAGATTAGTTAGTAAGTTAGTTTTAAGTACAAAGAAAAATGTAACTTATGACCATGCTGTAAGGGCTGGTTCCCATTGCATTTCCGAAAGGATAAATTGTTTAAAAAAAAAAAAAAATGACCCTAGTACACGTCTCGCGTGGTTTCGCGCGTCGCGTTTGTGCCTGCCACGAG
The DNA here is from genome assembly GCA_922987775.1 of Agonopterix subpropinquella. NCBI lineage: Eukaryota > Metazoa > Arthropoda > Insecta > Lepidoptera > Depressariidae > Agonopterix > Agonopterix subpropinquella. Next base: position 7,902,481 of record OV277718.1, on the reverse strand, counting down.
GCTCCACATTCCGCAATCTCTTCTTGTTCTTGTCCAAAAACAGTCCCAGAGATTGGGATAGATTCAAATCAAATTAAAGATTGAAAAATTCAGTCTCGGGCGGGACTTGAACCCGCACCCTTCCAAACCGGGGAAGTGCGTTATCCAATTTCGCTACCGAGCCCACTAGCCAGAGAACGAATTTTTCAATCTGTTGCGTCTTGAGGGGACGTGAGCGACATCTACTGGCAGCTATTACAAAGGGCAGGGTGTGTCATCTATACCGTATGAATTTCAGTTGTAATTCTGAACTTGCGGGTTGGCTAGTTTGTAATAGCTGCCAGTAGATGTCGCTCACGTCCCCTCAAGACGCAACAGATTGAAAAATTCGTTCTCTGGCTAGTGGGCTCGGTAGCGAAATTGGATAACGCACTTCCCCGGTTTGGAAGGGTGCGGGTTCAAGTCCCGCCCGAGACTGAATTTTTCAATCTTTAATTTGATTCGAAATAGCACAACATGGCTGTAACATGTTCAAAATCAATAATATTTGAAATGGGATAGATTCTCCCAATAAACTACACTTGACACTGGCGGAAATGCAGTGCTAACGCACAAGCAAGAGTCCATTTAATTATAAATAAAAAAAAAATTATGTCGGCACGGCATATAATAAATTGCGTTGACATTAAAAATGTATTGTCTATCTATAAATAATAAAAACAATCGTGACAATTTGAATGAAATTTTTAAATTATGTTATGCAGCCCGTTACTCTGTCTGTGTGGGCTTTTTGTGCTATGCGTAGCATCCGCGCATAGCGTACGGACTCAGACGAAGGTATTAAACAATCAATAGACGCGTTTACGTTATTGTTTACAATAAAAAATGTTTTTCATTAAGCACTTTGTTAAAACGAACCAAAGGTCTAAAATATCTAATTGTTGCCAGACCACGAAATAAAATATTTACAGTCACGCTTTCTTTTAATCTAAAATAAATTATAACTTACGTTTTTTAAATTTATTTTTCATACAATATTAACATATCATTTGTCGTAATCCTTTGCGAATAGAATAGATAATTTTCTGTTATTCATTCCGGAGATAAATTTTCTTCCGTCTCGAGATGGTATTTTCTACACTGGTATCACCGTTGTTTACATTTTGTCGCTCGAATTCCGAATGGAGATTACCCACTATCAAACTGTACAAAAACATGTATATTCATTCCTTACAGTCGCACACAGATTGCCATAAAGAGTGACAGGGTTAGATTAGACGTAAATCTGTTACGTCTGTTAAACAAATGTCACCACTTTTTGAGCAAATTCAAGCAAAATTCGTCCTTAGCATAAGGAAATAGCGGAGTCCTCCAGCTGGATGCCTGGTGACAAATTGGTTTAAGACGGTATCTGTTTACTATTGACATTTCGCTTATTCTAATGGACGGTTGTCATAAGTGTGAATAGTGATACGGTTGTCATAAGTGTAATAGAGTGAATAGTGTTTTTATGTCTAGCTTTATAATATTTATCAACCCCATAAAGTTATTATACCTGTCGGAATAGAGTAACTGATATGAGTTGTCAAATGAAACCGTTTTTTGTGCATTTGTCAGCACTTATACTTCGAGTTCTGTGTATAATTGTGAATCTAACGTGAAATCGTAGGTAATTTAATGAAATAGTGTTAGTATATTTCACAAAATAATCTACTTCACTTTAGATTCACTAATTATTCACAGAGCACGAATATTTACCCAGTCGATTGTGCCGACAAGTTCCCAAAAACGGTTATATTGCCTCGCGTCACGTATCTCTTTCTATTATACAGTGGCGCCGCTAGGTACATCTCGCTCTCTCAGCTGTCAGTTCCTCTATATGATACCTTTATAATCAACCCCTATCGAAAACTGTGTCAAATAATGTCAAGACAATTTTTTTTTCGGAAATGCTTAGGAGTCAAGCCCATGCAGCCATGCAATGTAACATGTTTTGTGTGCATTGTACATGGCATGTTGTCCGTGCGGATTCGAACCCGGACCTCCATAATTGGGTGTCCATACCTCTGCCGCAACGCGCCACCGACGCTCTCGAGCCAAAAATTAACCGCCTCTTCAGCAAAAAATTTACTTCAAGTAAATATGCATCCGAATAACCGATCTCTGCTGATGACTAACCTTGACCTCATCGGACTGTATGACCTTGATCTCCGGCGTGGGGAACTTGACCTCTGGGAACGCTATCCTCACCGCGTCCACCGGCACCACTTCCGCTTCCGGTGGAACCTGCACTTCCGGTTCCGGCTCCGCGTGCACTGCCTGCGGCTGTAATTTACTTAGAGGTTAATAATTTGTATTGCAGTCTCTTTCCCACTAGTGGTTATGGCATAAGATACTGTGTTCCTGCTTGCACATTGTGTTCGATGCTTATGATTGTTATAGGGAAGCAAGGACCATTAAAAATTTGAACAACAACAATAGTTATTTGTTATACAACAGTGCAAAGTTGCTTTTTAACCACGTGCTCAATTTTGATGACCGAGCAAGCGAAGCTAGGATTCTAAAATTGAATCACGAGCGCAGCGAGTAATTAAATAACTGGCCAAGTGCGTGTCGGACCACGCGCCGGATAGGGTTCCGTTGTTGCCCGTCACAATATAATATGGACTTAGAAGGAGGCTTTTTGCTTTATACTACGGTTTAACGGCTAATAAAGTCTAAAAAATACATTTTATAAGTTGATGGACTATTACTCGTAAACTAGTAAAGCCTACTTAGCGGTGATAGTTTTCCTTTTAATTTCGTTACCTATACAACGTGTTAATGAATTAACGCAAAACTAGAAAGTAGTTTGTTTAGAATCGAGAGCAGAATCGATTATCATGGTTTCAACATAGGTAATTTTTTTCAAAATATTAAATAATTTTTCTGCAAAATTTTAAATTTACTGAACCCGATGACAACCCACCGCACGGGCACACTCACCCTACTTACTACCACAACAAGATTATAAAAATGTATTCATGAGTACGTTAGCGCTTTCTTTTAGTGCTGAAATGATAACAAATCATTTTTGCCTCAAAACTTAAAATGCGAATAACTTTAAATTTTAACTATCAAAATAATGAAATTATTGTTGCAATCTAATTATCTACACTAATATTATAAAGAGGAAAGATTTGTACCTATTTTTGTATGTTTGTAATGAATAGGCTCAAAAAGTACTGGGCCGATTTAAAAAATTCTTTCACCATTAGAAAGCTGCATTCACCCTGAGTAACATAGGCTATATTTATTGCTAGAAAAGATTAGAAGTCCACCCGTGCGAAGCCGGGACGGGCCGCTAGTTTTATTATAAATCAGTTGGGGTGTATGAGGTTTTGCGTTAATGCATTAACACGTTGTATATACTACTGTCATGAATTTTTTCACATCTCCAACTACAACCGTTTAGCTGGCAGAGGGGGGGGGGGGGGGGACACTTGACGCTAACCAAAATTTTCGCTTTAAAGCTTAATATTTCGCTAACGGATCCCTAAATCGAAAGATATCCAACGATACCCCACAACATGGGATAGACGAGAAAAAAGTGTAGGGGAGGTACCCTAAAAAAAATATTTTTCAAGATTTTATTTTACCTCTTGATGATTAATATGTAATACCCGTACCAAATTATAGCTTTCCAGTACTAAGCGTCTCTGAGCTAAGCCGAGGACAGAAGGACGGACGGACGGACATGGCGAAACTATAAGGGTTCCTTGTTGACTTCGGAACCCTAAAAATTAGAATCCTGAGCGTTAGCGACGGAATCAAAAGACCGTTAGGTGAAAAATCTTTGCACTCGAGTGCAACACGTAACTTTTCATCCCACCTCAGCGAGGAAATGACGTGAAAACAAAATGGCACGCGCAAAGCAAATTAAAAAAAGTACACCAAGAAGGTTGCGAGTCTGAGTTCTTAACAAATTAAAAAAGTTGTTGATTAATTACCTTACCTACTAATATTTTCAAGCCATTATGGGCAGAATATGTTTGATAAGCTGAATTTTTGTGAACATTTGTGCCGTATTCCAGAAAATAAGCTATTCTGGTTTAAACGAGCTACAGTGGTAGTAATGTAGTCCTTACCGTTTCAACAACAAGGGGCGCTTCCTCGGTGACCGAGACAGTCTCGAGGATCATTGGCTCCTCCTGAACAAAACAAGGAAACAACATTTAAAACAAGTGTCTAAAAGTTATGAGAATGTTTCAAGAAACTAAATTTTCCTAAAACAATTTAACAAAAAAAAAATTTAACCGACTTCAAAACTCAAAAAGTATAAAATAATATTGCAGCCGATGAATTTTACGTTAGCCTATAAGAAAAAAATAAAATCGGATTAATCTGTAAAAAGTTATGCGTGTTCATACATAAAACAAAAAAAAAAAAAAACAAAAAAAAAAAATATACGCGTCGAATTGATAACCTCCTCCTTTTTGTTTTTTCGACGGTTAAAAACAATTTTCCTTGAAGGAAAACATATCGTGAGGAAACCGGCATGCTTTAATTTCGAGGCATGTATTGTACCCACTGTTCATTACAAGTGGCGACGGGCTCACTCCCCGTCACACTGAACAGAGTTTCGGTACTAGTGAAACGTGGATGTTCTGAATATCTCTGACTACCCCCTCGGGGAATATAGTCGTGAGCATATGTTTATGCTTTGTTTGTCTCCAACCATTATAAAAATGAAACAGAAGTGTGTCTGTACATTTAAGATATTTACAAAACAATGTTACGATATGGTTTTTAGGTGTCCATGGACTCCAAATCACTAATTTTAGAATTTTTTGTCTGTCTGTTTGTTCGCACATCACGCGGAAACTACTAGACCAATATTTGATGAAACTTTTTGTATGAAAGCTTATGTTTAGACTTAAAATCTGGTAGATCATTCGCTAGGATGACGGGAACCCATGCGGATGACGTCGCGGGTAAACTCAGTAATATCTAAACTATTATAAAACTGTAACAGAAGTATGTCTACATTGAAGATATAGACAAAAAAAATTACGACATTGTTTTTGCCTGTCCCTGATTCCAAATCACCAATTTTTGGATTTTTTGTCTGTCTATTTGTTTGTTTGTTTGGGTGTTTGTTTGTTCGAGTATCACGCAAAAACTACTGAACCGATTTTGATGAAACTTTTTTTGTTTGATAGCTTATCATCTGACTTAAAATCTGGTATATAATTTATGCGGAAGAAGTCGCCGGTAAAAGCTCGTAGTTAAATACAATCCTCACCTTGATCTCCTCAACGTTGATCTCTTGCACGACGTCCGGCGCCGGCGCGGCCGGCTCCAGCTCCAGCTCGTCCTTCTTGAAGGCGGGCTTCTCCACCACCCTGCGTTACATACAAATAGTACGTTTATATCACGACTTTGTAGTTAGTACCCACAAATACTCAACCAATGAAATACCAATGTTCATAGACAAGAGTTCAAGAGGTTTAGAAACTCAATCTTGAGGTCCTGTTTTGAATCTGCACGGATGACATGCTATGTATCAGTTTTTTTAACTTATGTACCGACGTAATACAGACTGCTCTCAAACGGCGAAGGAAAATATCTTGAGTAAACCTGCATACGCTGAAGAAGAAGTTCCGATGCGTATGTGAAGTCTACCAATCCACATTGTGCACGCGTGGTGGACTAACGCCCATACACTCTCTCTCTGGTTAGGCATGTGCCTTGCAGTGGGACGTATATAGGCTGATGATGATGTGCACAAAGTACGGTAGTTTCCGAGTTTTTATCTTATTGTTCGTTATAAACTTTTCACTGACTGACTAAATATTAATTCTCTAAAACAACAACGGGTTGCACTCCGGGAGTTCCGGCAGAAGTGAAGACTAACAGATCTTACGTCTTACGAATGTCACGTGATCTTACGTCATCGTCTTACCAATTTTGTGTTACGAATTTTCGACCAGTCATTTTCGATCAGGTCACATGACGTCACGGTCCTGACGCGAGTTTAACATTTTTTACCCATCCCAAAAAGTGCACAAAGTCATCAAAAACAAAAACTCAACTGTCCCATACATTTGAATAGGTACTGCAATTTTATATGAAAAAAATCAATTTAACTATGTGTTATAGACAAATATAATACAAAATTACCTGGTGGGTGGTTTGTGCATGGCGGTGACGGGCGGTATGTGTATGTCGACGTCGCGGAAGGCGTATACATCCTCCGCCTTTATCTCTATGTCGTCTATGTCGACGGAAGGCGGCGCCGCGGCGGGGGGCGGCGTGCTAGACGCTGCGGGATAAACGCATCCTCTTAACACAGACAATCAAAGAAAGTAAATAAAACCGGTCAAGTGCGAGTCGGGCTACTCGCGCACCGAGGGTTCCGTACCACACCACCACAGAAGAAAACAACATTATTAAATTAGAAAAAAAACTTTTTTTGTCCGGGACCTTTAGCGCGAGACCGACTCACACTTGGCCGGTTTTTAGTATTTGTTGTTATTCTGTAGAGTTTGCTCTATAATTACACTAAGTTTGACTCTTGTATGTATTACCGTTTTTACGATAGAGCGTGAAGAAAAACCTTTGATAAAAACTAGTTTCTTGTTGAGAACCCCCCTTAATTTTTAACTTTTTGACATTTTTATTATTTGTTAGCAAATCCGCCTTAAGGGGGTTCGAGAGCTGCGACAGTGGTGCCAGCAGTATTAAAATTAATTGTGTCTGAAATACAATCATTTTCATGAATATTTTACGTTTCGCGACAATCGCAACTGATTCTCCATTTTTAACCGACTTCAAAAAAAGGAGGTTTCTCAATTCGACCGTATATATATTTTTTTTTTTTTTTTATGTGTGTTCGCGGATAACTTCGTTGTTTATGAACCGATTTCGATTATTCTTTTTTTGTTGGAAAGCAGATATCCCAAGAGAGGTCCCATGATAAGGAAACCAGGATCTGATGATGGATCCCAGAGATATTGAGGGAAACCTTCGAAAATCGTAGTGCCGACTAGTGCGTTTGTTAATTTAAAGCAAGCAATTTAGTTTATTAAATCGAACTAATGAATTTACCACTGAAAATTGTGAAATAAACAAAATTTTAACAAAAAAATTAAAACCGCCTTCAAAAAACTAAAAAGTTAAAAAATTATATTGCAGCCGATGACTTTTTCGTTCGCATCATAAGAACATTAATTTGTTTTATAGAAGTCGGTGTCAAGCCAAGCCAAAAAATGGAAGCCCTGTCGCGAATCGTACCGGCTTGACAGCGACTTCAATAAAACAAATTAATGTTCTTATGATGCGAACGAAAAAGTCATCGGCTGCAATATTATTTTTTAACTTTTTAGTTTTTTGAAGGCGGTTTTAATTTTTTTGTTATATAATCTACACTAATATTATAAAGAGGAAAGATTTGTACCTATTTTTGTATGTTTGTAATGAATAGGCTCAAAAAGTACTGGGCCGATTTAAAAAATTCTTTCACCATTAGAATGCTGCATTCACCCTGAGTAACATAGGCTATATTTATTGCTAGAAAAGATTAGACGTCCACCCGTGCGAAGCCGCTATCCATTATATAATAATTCACACTAAGCCTAAAAGCTATGTATTGCAAATGTGCTAAAAGTTCTCCAATGTGGCCACTTTTAGCACATTTGCAATACATAGCTTTTATGCTTAGTGTGAATTATTATATAATGGATTATAAAATGGGCCCTTAGTTGCGATTGTCGCGAAACGTAAAATATTCATGAAAATGTTTGTATTTCAGGCACAATTAATTTAAAACTGATGGCGCCACGGTCGCAGCTCTCCGGCCACCTTAAGGTGGTTTCAGTCCATACAAACGTTTGACGCACAATACGCGTAGACAGAATTAATAAAAGTAATATTTTATATATGGAAAAATAAATTTTTCATACAACATTTTCAAAGCTTTATATCTTCGTAATTATATTATAAATTGCAAATTTTATTTGATACGCGACATCTAGATTTTAGACATATTCATTCAATGGGGTAAGGTAATTTTTTGAATTTGTTGATGTGTAACACCTATTAGCACGCCTTGGCAGTAAAACAGACTCGTATGCCGTGACGACAAATTATGGCATGACGCCGTCACGCCACGTTTGACAGCTGTTATAAGTTCGTGGTTCCAGGTCGATCCTGAAGCGCAAAGTACGAAATTTTTGATAAAAGAGCGTGAAATTGGGAATTCGGTATTTCGATGTTTCACATCTGCCGGTCACGTCACGTGTTTCAAGTACCTTTGAGCTGTTGCTCTATCTGCACGAGCTGACTCTTGGTGTGTTCTATGGCGGCGTGCTTGTTCTCGTGCGGACTGGTGCCGCCTGGCTTCTCTATGATGATGTGATGACACGCACGTACCTTTGAGCTGTTGCTCTATCTGCACGAGCTGACTCTTGATGTGTTCTATGGCGGCGTGCTTGTTCTCGTGCGGACTGGTGCCGCCTGGCTTCTCTGTGATGATGTGATGACACGCACGTACCTTTGAGCTGTTGCTCTATCTGCACGAGCTGACTCTTGATGTGTTCTATGGCGGCGTGCTTGTTCTCGTGCGGACTGGTGCCGCCTGGCTTCTCTGTGATGATGTGATGACACGCAAGTACCTTTGAGCTGTTGTTCTATCTGTACGAGCTGACTCTTGATGTGTTCTATGGCGGCGTGCTTGTTCTCGTGCGGACTGGGGCCGCCTGGCTTCTCTGTGATGATGTGATGACACGCACGTACCTTTGAGCTGTTGTTCTATCTGCACGAGCTGACTCTTGATGTGTTCTATGGCGGCGTGCTTGTTCTCGTGCGGACTGGTGCCGCCTGGCTTCTCTGTGATGATGTGATGACACGCACGTACCTTTGAGCTGTTGCTCTATCTGCACGAGCTGACTCTTGATGTGTTCTATGGCAGCGTGCTTGTTCTCGTGCGGACTGGTGCCGCCTGGCTTCTCTGTGATGATGTGATGACACGCACGTACCTTTGAGCTGTTGCTCTATCTGCACGAGCTGACTCTTGATGTGTTCTATGGCGGCATGCTTGTTCTCGTGCGGACTGGTGCCGCCTGGCTTCTCCAGTAGCATGGAGAGGGTCGGCGCGCCCGCTGACGGTGATATCGTCTCTGTGGTCATTGAAATAAGTTTGGAAACTGAGTGGCAATGTGGCGGAAGATTTCAATTAGTTTCTAAAGTAATCAGCTGTCCCATATGTTTGGGTCCAGTCGATATTGCATTTTATATGGAACAGGAGTGCGATTTTTGAAACTCATTCGCTGAGTTCAGCAGTTGAAAATGTCAAAATTACTATGGAGGTACGTATCTTTCTACTGCTGATTTGACTTTCAAAAATCATACTTCATTAGTGCGAATGTGAAATTCGGCGAATGTGATTCAAAAATCGCACTCCTGCTTGAGTTTTTTCGGGTATTCTATGTTGGTGACCCCGTCAACCCGTCAGCAAAGGATCCTGTACATAAGGTCCTGCTTAATGTGCTAACGGCTATTATGGGAATGACCATCAAACTGAACAACTTTTTCAATGACATATCGAAATCGCGAAGAAAAAAACAGTTGTCCCATATATTTGGGTCAAGTAATTTTACCCTGATCCTGTAATCGTTTATTTACTGTTGTATTATTTACGAGCTTTTACCCGCCACTTCGTCCGCACAAATTATATACCAGATTTTAAGTCAGATCATAAGCTATCAAACAAAAAAGTTTCGTCAAAATCGGTTCAGTAGTTTTTGCGTGATGGTCGAACAAACAAACCCACAAAGAAACAGACAAAAAATCCAAAAATTCGTGATTTGGAATCAGGGACATCTAAAAACCATATCATTATCTTTTTTTTCCAAATATCTTCAATGTACAGACACACTTCTGTTACAGTTTTATAATAGTTTAGATTAGATGACCCATAGGTTCATAATTGGGTAGAAGCTCCAAGGTGGACTGAAGACCTGGTGAAGGCGGCGGAAACCCGTTGGATGAGGGTAGCGCAGGACCGGTCGATGTGGCGATCCTTTCTTGGGGGAGGCCTATGTCTAGCAGTGGACGTCTATCAGCTGAGATGATGATGATGTTGATGAGGTACATAATTATAGTGAGTGTGACGAGTGACGTACCGACGCAGTTGGCGGGGTGTGAGATGTGCTGCGGCGTGGTGACGACGGGCGACGACTTCAGCAGCGACGTCAGCAGCGGGGACGACGGCGGCGCCGGCGCGACTGCGGCAATACAATAAAATCACACGTTATTACGTCACTACTTCACTTATATCTCTACCATATTAGTACATTATGATACAGGTGAACTAAGTTGGTCTTTATAGTCGAGTCTCGATTGCAGCACAAGCCACAGGCGAGGGCTGTAAAAAATAAATAAAATTTCACAAAAGGGCTCAGACAAATATTTGTGAAAAATTGCGCCCAGATTTCTTTCTTCCCGCGCTGTGTTCAAATTAGTTATGCGCGCATAGGTATCACCGCACTTGTAAAGTAACACGCACGGGTGTTTTATAAACTGCATTATGAACATATAACATTAAATTACTAATTCAAAAACCCCAACGCCACAAAACCTGTAAATTTTGTGCTCTTTTTGTTATAAGAGGTCGAATTACAGTTGACCCTGTATACAAAGTAATGCCTCTATTTTTTTTATTTTTATTAAGGATGGGTTTGCTCTTGAACTCAATCCAGTCCTCAGGAAGAAGATGGGGTCGAATATGTAGCGAGCTTACCCAGAAGATGCCTATTCACTCGTACTTTAAAGGAATTCAGGTTGTAAGCGCTCGGAAACACTGACGCAGGCAAGGCATTCCACTCCTTGGCTGTGCGCATTATAAAAGAATCGGACCAGAAAGGGATGACATCTCGCGGTGCGTCTGGAAGTCCGATAGTAGAAAGGGGAAGGCGGGATGAGCTCATGTAGCTCTTGGGCACACTCACCGAAGTACAATCTGTAGAAGACCGAGAAGCGGCTCTGCGGCGGTGGGCTAGGCTATGAAGCTTGGTCTCCACCAGTTTGCTGTCGCCAATTCGCTCTGCGTTCAACCGAGTCAAGTGCGGCAAGTTGATAATTGGCTGAGCCATCCCACAGGTGGCAGCAGTACTCCATACAGGATCGGACCTGAGCTATTCCGTGGCTACTCTCAACATACCGGCGGGTCCGCCGGCGCCGCTGCTGGGCGACACCGAGGTCCGCAGCGTGCGCTCGGTGCGAGCGCGTCTCTCCTCCCGCTCCTTCAGCCAGGCGGCGCGCCTCGCGCTCTCCCGCTCCCGCGCACGCTTCGCCGCCTCTATGCCGCTCCACATTTCCTTGATGCGATCTTCTGAAGTCGACGGGTTACGAGCCTCTACTATTTCATTCTGTATGAGAGAAATAAAATTGAAATTGGTACCTTCAGGACCTACTATTTCATTGTGAACGAGAGAAATAAAATGAACAGTGATACCCTTAGGACCTACTATTTCATTCTATAAGAGAGAAATAAAATTGACATCGATACCTTCAGGACATACTATTTCATTCAGTACGAGAGAAATAAAATTGACATTGATACCTTCAGCACCTACTATTTAACTCTGTACAAGAAAAATAAAATTTACATTGATGCGTTCAGGACTTTTTCATTCTGTACCTACGAGAGAAATAAAATTGACATTGATTCAGGACCTACTATTTCATTCTATACTAGAGCAATAAAATTGACATTGATGGCTTCAGGACCTACTATTACTAAAACTATTACTACACTCTAAATTATCATATCTGATTGAAACTACTAAACATATTTTCAAGAAACATAGCAAACTATCGTTTACATAAAACCACATAGAAATTGGACCACCCGTTTTGGAGCGAAGATGCTACAGACAGACAGACAGATAACACCCTTCTTCTTTGGTTAAAATAATCTTTCTTAGAATCTTTTTCGATCCTAAGATGTTACCTGCCATAAACCAAGGTTTTTAGATCCACAGATATCTTGATGAGTCAGTAAGTGTTCAATGTACCTTCAGCTGTTCGTACTGCTGTGTCATCTCGGCCACGGTCTTTTGTATCTCAACAATCCTCTCCTGCGTCAGTCTCTTCAGGATGCTCTCTTGTGGTGTCTCCACCGCTCCCTCTGAGCTTCTCTTCTTGCGCTTTGGAGTCTCCACATGTTCCAATAGCGCTCCATACTGTGCTGCACAGCTGTCATGAATTTCGGGATAAACTATTATTTATTACCTTTTGGAAGTTTCTAGAACCTCTAGTTCTTTTGTTTAGAAACAAAAATTTCCAAAATCTACTAAAAAGAACCAAAAACAACTAAAATCTCGGAAAAACTACCAAAAACGATCCAAATCTGTCAAAAACAACCAAAATCTACACACAAGAACCAAAATGTACTGAAATTTAAAATTTGTATTTTATTTTGTTACGAGAGCGTAACATCGTACACGTCTGACCACTTGACGCGCGCTTCCCGCTCCGCTGACGCTGTACGCGTCGGTGTAGGCGACTTAGCGGTACGCCATAAGATTACATTGGCAGCGACCGCCTCACGGTCAGTCACGGTAGACGCTCCCGCTTCGCAGTCGCTTTGGTCGCGTGGGTCTGAACGATCCTTAAAGGAAACCCTGTCAGGGTCATCTTAGGAACCCGTGCAGGCGCACTTCGCTTCATCTATAATAAAATAATAACAGAGTATATGTAAATAATAACAAAAAACTAACCTCTTCTGCGAGTACCAATCGGGCGGTCTATTCGGGTCGCCAACGGTTTTGAGCGCCCTGGAGACCGACATCCAGTTCTGGTCGCCGCTCCGCACTACCGCGGAGGCCAGGCACAGCTGCTCTCTGATGTTCCACGTGTCTAGGGGCACTCTTTTGAGTTGCAATCGCTCCTGTATTGAACTCATTTTGAGGTTATGATTTTGTTTATGTTTAGTTTTCACTTGTGTTTTGCTATTATTGCGTTTAATTGAGAGTTTTTAAGTAATGCGAAGATCGGTTTCTGTCTTTAAGCATGAAATTGCAAATCAAACAATGAAAGAAATAAATTCTGAAATGTCGTATCGACATTTGACAGCTATTGATTTGACATTGACAGCACAGATCAATTGACAGTGATAGAACGCACACCATGCTATGTTAGCTTAGTACAAACTTGATGTTCTATAGACAGCTCCCGCCATCTAGTGATAATCAAGAAGTACTATGTGGTCGAGAGAAGTGTAGAGGATTCATGCTAGAGGGTCTAGAGAGCAATCACGCTAAAAAGCAGTTCACGATCAGCGGGGCTAGCACGCCAACCCGCGATGGCGATATTTAACACATACATATTCTCACGCCTGTCTCCCACTGGGGTAGGCAGAGACAACGGAACGCCACCTGCTACGATCCTGACATACATCTCTAGCTTCCTCCACATTCATAAGACCTTTCATGCATGCTCGTCGGTTTCGGTCAAATTTAGTCTTTAATCTTGTTTGCTCGCGCGCAAATAGAAAGAGTGCGGAAGTGTGATAGCGCTGTATCACGGTATCGCGGGTTGGTGTGCTAGCTAGGCATGTGATGATGATGCGATTCCAGTCTCAGCCGATCTTTCTCAATTTTATTTCAAGCATGTGTCTCCCTCTAGTGGTAATAACAGTCACGCTAATATTGTGATGTACTAAATTCCAAGGTATCGTACCCCTGTCTTTAACCAATCATACATTTTAATCTATGGACAGAACGCGGTTTTTTGGTTAATGGCAAGTGGCAAGCAAAGCAAAGGGAAACAATCCATACAGCCAGCCAACAAGTCTGAATGAAATCCGGGCCGTCTTGTCTTCTAAAGCCCGATTTCGCTATTTTTTTTCTGACTTCTATTCTATGTAGAATAGAGTTCACGAACGAATCAAGTTCTCAATCATCTTGGATCGTCAATCTCAGGATTCAAACAGCTTCAAGTGATCAACAAATGGATTTGGGAAACCCCGAAAATAAACAATATCGAAACTTTTTTTTAATTTTTGAACCGAGCTCCAATAAAAAATAAAGACAGAGATAGCATATTTTTGTTTCCCTATTGTGTTTCTCTTTTCTTCTCGCTAACAAATCTCAAATATTTACAAAAAGAACGGTCTGTCAAAAAGTTTCTTTTTCGATCTTCGATTCTTCGCCAAATTGTGTAAAAAATTTCTTTTTCGTCAAGAACCGAGAAAAATAAAAAAAAATCGTAAACTGTTACGCTCTACTAAAAAAACATAGTATCCAGTGAATTCATGGAATCCGAGAAGGTAAGCTAAACTTTTATAATAGGTACCTAAGTAGGTACCTTACGAAAAATGTTTTCTTATAATTAATCAGAGGTCATCGGACAAATAAATGTTTATTGAACTCTTTGTTGAAATGAAGGTCTTTCTGATGGTGACATTGAAATGAGACAACAAATTTTCAGGGTTCAGATCGGACCATCAAACTGAACAACTTATACTATAGGTATAGGAGCAAACCTGAAAATAAAAACCGGCCAAGTGCGTGTCGGGCCACGCGCAGTGTAGGGCTCCGTAGTTGTCCGTCAGTTGAAGGGGGCTTTTTAGGTTTCCGAAGTCAACAAGGAACCATTATAGTTTCACCATGTCCTTCCGTCTGTCTTTTTGTCTGCGGCTTAGCTTAGAGACACTTAAGCGCTGTCCTATTGCCATCGCTCCCGCGATCATGCGTTCGTCCGACGAAAATGTGCCACTGTGCGTTTAAACATACTTATATCTGCGGAATATCCTATAGAAGGTCGTGCTATCATGAGATGCGATCGAATTATTTTATTTTTATTCAGATATAAGTATGTTTAAACGCACAGTGGCACAATGATTTTTGTCGGATGAACACATGATCGCACGAGCGATGGCAATAGGACGAGAGCCTTAGTACTAGAAAGCTGTAATTTGGCATGGATATACAAACATATTAATCACCTTTTCTTTTGATGTGAAACGTCTTTCATTTCGGTCAGTAGGGGGGAAGAATTTTAGAACATAACTATTAACATAAGCCGATTCGCGACAGGGCTTGCCACCGACTTCTATAAAACAAATTAATGTTCTCATGATGCGAACGAAAAAGTCATCGGCAATATTATTTTTTATTTTTTTCGTTTTTTGAATGCGGTTTTAATTTTTTTTTTAAATTTAAATTTATTTCACAATTTTCAGTGGTGAATTCATTAGTTCGATTTAATAGTAGTGCTTTAAATTAGCAAACGCAGTAGTCGGCACTACGATTTTCGAAGGTTCCCCTCGATTTCTCTGGAATCCATCATCAGATCCTGGTTTCCTTATCATGGGACCACCCTCAGGATATCTCCTTTCCAACAAAAAAAGAATCATAAAATCGGTTCATAAACGACGAAGTTATCCGCGAACACACAAAAAAAATATATATTATATGGTCGAATTGAGAAACCTCCTTTTTTGAAGTTTTCCTTTTCTTTTTTTTTTCCATTTTTTGCCAAGGCTTTTGCCACGTGTGGTGACAATGTCAACCTCATGGGGTAGTACATTTTTTTTCTTATCGATCTAGGGCAAGGGACAGCCCAACAAACTGGTATAAGCCTACTGCTCTGCTAGACAGAGGGTCAGCCAACCAGCAGTTGAGCTGCCCATTGTAACAGTTGTTTGCAATAAACCTAGCTCTCAGATCTGAATTCCGGACACATTCCATGTATGAGGTCCTCCACTTTATTGCACACTTAGCATAGTGGGGAGGGTTTAATACCCATTAGATGATAGAACTTGTTAACTGGAATTCGTGGTTTCAATAACGCATTTCTATTGTAGTAAAACCAAAGAGAGAAAACTTGACAGTTCAAAGCGGAACCATTGGCTCTGCTGCGTTACTACAAAAAATAGATTTAAGTGAGAAATGTGTGTGTTGTTCTCAATACAACACTTTTCCCTTCACGTACTACACTGCGACGACGGCGTCCCTGATACACCCGATTTCTTTTTTTCGTGTAATATGTGTCACATTTAATTTTATACCCTGCATGAAGACAATCTTCCTTGACTCTGGTACAAATATTCATATTCATCGCACCTACTCAAGTATTTGCCTCAAGTACATATCCAGGGCGGTGGATCAGCATGCAGGTTCACAACTAAGCTATCAGGCCGTCTGCCTCCGTGGTCTAATGGTTAAGACCATTGGGCTCCCGACACAGAGGTTGTGGGTTCGATTCCCATGTGGGACACCTAGTGATATGTCACTTTGTGTGTTTTTCCCCAGTTGGTTAGGACATTGCAGGTTGAATCACCTGATTGTCTGAAAAGAAAAATGATTCAATGCTTCGGATGGCATGTTAAGCCGTTGGTCCCGGCTACTATCTCTGGTGGTAGTAGTTGTTACATAAAAACCACGTCAGAGGCCGTTAGGCAGTCTGAAAAAACTCAGGCACCAGGGCTCTGCCCACACGATAAGAAGAAGGCTGTCTCCTGTCCTGAGACTATAGACTCCTCCAAAGTTCTCCACTCTATTCTGTCCCTTGCATTTGGTATGTAGGTACTAAATAAAGAAGAGATTAAAAAAAAATAACAATATAGGTAACAACCTATATTGTTATTTTTTAGTTTAAAGCATGGATGGACATTCCTGGTTTAAGAGCTTACCGAGTCTATTGTGCTGCCCTCAATCGAGTTTTAATTTATTTCTAAACGATTAAACATTTCCAAAAAACAAGAATGTCACATTGTAGATTGATTGATTGGCTTTCAATTTATCGAAACATCACGGATTATTACGTTTGATTGCTTGTAGCTATTATCGTTAAAACTGCCAAAACTTGCCACTTTTGGCAGTTTTAAAGATTATACAAGAGACTATACAAACATTATTTAAAAACAAATCCGCAGTGACCCGATAAATTGAAAATCGGCAATGACTGCAATGCAAATTTTCATGCACAAGGGCTAGGGTAATCATTTGTGATTTTTTAATGTATTAATTGATGCTTCTAGCGGATATCTATCATACCATGAAACATCAAACAAAAAAACACATAGCTAGAAAACAAATATTGACTTTTTATGGTTTTTATGGACTTTTCTCCATTTATTAATTTCTCTAAAACTTAGACAAAAGAGTTTCAATAGAAGTTTTGATTTAACATCATCTTTCCAAAAGACACATAAAATAAGATTACCGCAACTTTGGGAAAATTACACACTGTGCAATGTGACATTCTTGTTTTTTTGAAATATTGTTTAATTGTTTAGAAATAAAAAAAATACGATTGGGGGCAGCACAATAGGCTCGATGCAGCCTTGAAGTTACATTTTATTTTTATTTTTTATAAAAAGTTTTTATGTAATATTTCAGAATGAATAATTTAACAATGGATGCTGAGAACCAAACTTTCACTCTGTCCCTTGAAGATGTGGACATTGATTTGTTACCAAATTATTTCAAAAAGAAAGAAAAAGTGATGCCTATATGGAGTACAAGCAACTTGGGTTCCAGACAAGGCAGTTATTATGAATTTCAAGTGCTGGCTGGAAGAGGTGATGATGATGAAGCTGAAGGTACGGTATCAAAAGCAAATAAAGTTTACTTACAAAAAATTTTTTTGTAAGAAATCCTTTTACTTTCTTGTTCCAGAAAAAAGTTGTATAATTGCAATTTCGTATAAAGATTATGGCCATTTTTTGCTTAAAAAATCTGTTTTTCCGCCATTAGAAACAAAGAATAAAATAAAGTTTTTTCTTTTATTTAAATGGCCATTTTAAAACACTTTCTCCTATCAAAAAGGCCAGTGTTTGAACAAAGTTTGATTTGCAAACTCTTCTTGACGAAAAACTCAATGGTGTTCAGAGCCTACCGCCGAGCCTATTGTTCTGCCCCCAATCGTATTTTTTGTATTTCTAAACAATTAAACAACATTTCCAAAAAACAAGAATGTCACATTGTAGTCCTGGCCCCTGTACCCGCACTTTCGATGTTCGCTATATCGCCACTGTTTCGGTCCGCACTTCATTGGAATAGAGTTGACATTGGAATGAAAATGTTCACGCAATTGCGAAGTTCGAATGTTCGAGTAGAGGCCCTGATTGGCTATCAATTTATCGAAACATTACGGATTATGATGTTTTATACTTGTAGCTATTATCGTTAAAACTGCCAAAAGTGGCGGTTTTTAAGATAATAACTACAAACATTATAAAAACAAATCTGTAGTCATCATCATCTCAGTCGATGGACATCCACTGCTGGACATATAGGATTTCGTTTAGGATTTTCAGGCAGGCGGCAATAATATTTTAACAAAACCTGACTTAAATATGGCGCTAACCCTAAATAATGTGAAAACCAGTAGGATGACAGTATTTTTTCTTATTTCAGAAATCAAAATGGTACCATGCCACATTTGCAACATAGATATACCTCTAATCTACTTAAAACAACATCGAAACAGTACTAAACATAAAATATGCACCCAAATAGCAGATCAGGCTTTGGAAAGAACTAAAAAACAAATGTACGAACATTTTGAGTGTGAAACCAAACATAGCAATTCCACTTATTATTGTGAATCATGCGCCTTGGCCATCAATAGAAAAGATAAAGAAACACACGAGAAAACTAAAGAACACTCTAACTCAATGAGATATGATAGACTTTTGAATGAATTATTAATGCTATATAATGAAAACACTATCCAAGGTTTAAAGGAATGTATAACTACAGGAAACAAAGTGGATGCTTCGACCAACACAGAAATATTAGAAGAAGACATAGAGGCAACTGAAATGAGTGAATATATTCCAGAAATATGTCCTAATAAAACAGACTATTCTATAACAGCCATGGATGACAATTCCATCGATATAAATATAAATGGAAAGAGAGTCAACGTTTCTGTGGACAATTTCCATGGATTTTTCTCAATGGGGGAGAAAGTATTATGCATGTTATGTGCCAAGGAGGTCACTGATGAGAAAACTCATAAGGGTTCTAAAGGACATGTGGAAAAAGTGATGGCTCCATTGAAAAACGAACATTGTATAAGAGAGGTAAGATTTTCTAACTTAAGATTAATCCAAATAATATAATGTTTTCGGAATTTCCCTGCGAGATCGAATAAAAAATGAAGAAATTCGCGGAAGGACTACTTAAATACAAATAGAAATCCTTTTTATGGCAACCATGGTTTTAACAGATGTTATATAGTGATTAAAGTACACATGGACATGACCCTGCTAGGGCACTGCAAAACTTAAATCTAGAATTACAATTTCTATTTTTATTTCAATTCTGTGTCAATCATGCATATATTGAATCAAAATACAAATGGTGTTCAACATCAGAATACAAACAGAAAACAAAAAGTGTAGATACGTGTAACAATTATTGCGATTTGTAACTCATGCTGAAACAAAAAGACGAAAAAATAATCAGAATGAATAACAATTTATAAAGCACGAGCTTTTTCCCGCGACTTCGTCCGCATAAATTATATACCAGATTTTAAGTCAGATGATAAGCTATCAAACAAAAAAAGTTTCATCAAAATCGGTTCAGTAGTTTTTGCGTGATACTCGAACAAACATACACCCAAACAAACAAACAAACAAACAAACGAACAAACAAACAAACAAACAAATAAACAAACAAACAGACAGACAAAAAATTCAAAAATTGGTGATTTGGAATCAGGGACATCTAAAAATCATATCGTAATCTTTTTTTTGTAAATATCTTCAGACACACTTCTGTTACAGTTTTATAATAGTTTAGATTAGGTACAATAATTATAATGTCAATTTTGCAATAGCACAGTCAATTTTTAGATTATAGGTATTATGTCAGACTAACAAGTAACAATTAAACTATAAATAATATTAGATTAATGCAATACAATTTCACATAGATTTTAAAAGGGAATAATGTCAGTTTTAATTAATTCAAGATCTGATTACAGTCTAGATTCGATTACAGGCAATGCAAGGCCTTAAGGCACTCTCTTTCAATGCTTCGCTCGTTTATTTCACTTTATATTAATAGGCCGAGGCACGGAGGCAGCCTCGCGCGAGTCCGAACGTCCTGCCGCGCGGTGGGTGAGGACGAGCCTCGCGCGTGGCAGGCGCATGCTCACCCTCTGGCGAGCGTCCTCACCGACCGCGCTGCAGGGCGTTTGCCGCGCGCGGCAGGCCTCGCGCGAGGCTGCTCGCTTGGTGTCGACCCGCCTAATGATTAACCCTGAAATCTAAATACAACTTTTCAGATCGGCAGCTACAAGCATTGCGTGATATGTAATAAATATGTCGATTCCTACCACTTCAACGACGCTGAGCACCGTTCGCAACTAAACAAAGCTATTACAAACGGCAGTGAAGAAATAAATGAACCGCAAAACTATTGCGAGCTATGTGACATGATACTTCCCATCGGACAGACGCCCGACTCCCTAGCGCATACAAAAAGCCCAGATCACCGGCAGTTCTTGTGGCAAGCAAACCCGAATCTTCACCATCACTTGAAAAAGACAGAAGATCCAACCGTCTCAGAATGCAGAATATGCTATTTACCCGTTAAAAATAACGATATGCATCTTGAAAGTAAAATACACATGACGCGATACAAAGCTTTGTTAGAAATTAACAAGATTAAGGAAGTTGATGATCTACGAATTTTCTGTCAAGTATGTTGCAATAGAATGTTGGGAATCAATGTGCTAACTCATATCGGAGGTAAAAAACATTTGAAAAGCCTTGAAGACTATAAGACGACAGGCCAGATATCGGATTCGTTATTCTCTCAAGAACTAGAGAGACAGACAAATTTTAAAACAGATTTGATAGAAACTGAACATGAATATCTGTTAAATACAGATGGCGTTTTAAATTTTGTTATAGATGAAAGTAACGGAGTAACGGATGAAGAAACATCAATGATTTACAACCTGTTAACAGAAGAGAGTGAAGAATCTAATTTGTTCAACTTAAAAGTAACGGACGGCAACTTAATTATGGTTTTATCGAATACAGACGAAGATCTCGACGACATAAAAGACGTTATGAAACGTAAAAACAAAATTTTAATTAAGAAGCCTCCTGCTGATTTGACAAAAGTTTACTATCTGATGGAGAGAACTGATAAACTTGACATATTATTGTGCAAAGTATGTCAAATAACAGTTCCTAATACAGTGGAAGATATTAACGAACACAATAAAAGCAGTGATCACAATCAAAGCTTTTTTAAATGCATAGATGTAGCGATGAGTTTAGTGAAAAAAAACAAAAAGAAGAAAGAGAATGCAGATTGCGATGATGGAATTCAAATTGATTCTAAACAGTCTTCTGATAATTCTGAATCAAAACTACCTAGATCACTTCTGCAATCGAGTTCACATTTTGAAATAAGTAAGTCGTCTGGTTCGTTTTCTATAACACCACTGCGTGGTTCAAGTTCTGAATCAAATCCGCCTGGTTCAAATTCTCACTTAAACCAACCTTCAAGTTCTCAATTAAATCTGTTTGGTTCAAATTCTCAATTAAACCAACCTTCAAGTTCTCAATTAAATCTGTTTGGTTCAAATTCTCAATTAAATCAACCTTCAAGTTCTCAATTAAATCTGTTTGGTTCAAATTCTCAATTAAATCAACCTTCAAGTTCTCAATTAAATCTGTTTGGTTCAAATTCTCAATTAAATCGACCTTCAAGTTCTCAATCAAATCCGCCTGGTTCAAATTCATCTTCGTCTAAAGTAGCCATTGAATCGAATGTAAAAGGCCTAACCGTGAAAAATGGAAAAGAAGACAATATATTTTGTGATATCTGCCTTATTAGTGTACCGAATGAGGACGCATGTTTGAAAAGGCACTACGAGGGGTCTGCTCACAAATATCACGCACAGAATTCTTTACAAATTAATTCTGTTGTCGGACTCCCCACACATAGTTTTCATCTATTAACAAAAACTCAAAATCCAAAAGAACTCTTTTGCAATGCATGCAATGCTAAAGTACCATATTTGCCTCAAAATACAAGCGAGCATTTGAAAGGCGCGAACCATGAAATGAACTACAAAGCAATGTTAGAAAAAAATAAATTAACTAAAGTAGATGCCATAACATTCTTCTGCGGCTATTGTAATATTAATGTCGTATTTTCTAAAATAATCGATCACATTACCAAAGGTTATCACAGTTTATTCGTAAAAAGCGACATACAATTTCAACACGTAGCTAAGCCAGTCGAAAAACCAATAAACGCAAATCCAACGGTTCAAAAACCATTTCATTTTTGCGTTATATGTAATGTCAAAGTGCCTAATAGCGATCACGATATAAACATACATGAAAAAGGCAGACCACATTTAGAAAACATGAAATTACGAATACTCAAATTAGAAAAGTCATCACAGGACGATTTAAAACAGAATTACCAGATGGAATTTAAAAAGACAGGCGAACTTCATTGCAAAGTATGTAAAGTTAATGTTCCGAGCGGTAATTCTTGTGCTAACATTCATTTAAATGGAGCACCGCACAAAAACGCATACAACAAATTATTGGCTACTCATAAAATCACTAAAGTTGGGAGCAAACTTCATTGCCAAAATTGTAAAGTATTTTTAAAACTGTCCACGGAATTGACTCACATAGAAGACATGAATCATTTGGTTAACACATTGGCTAATAATGGGTTGGTAGTAGACGGTGGCAATAATTCTGCATCGAATGCGAGTCAAGCGTTACCTGCACGTAGGACTAGGATTCGAAAAAACAAAAACAATTAAGACTGCTAATACACATAAGTATATTTTGATAAACGTAACCTTAATAGGCATTAGATAAGACTATTATTGTTTCAAACCTCCGCTTCTGAATAAGTACCAGAGTACTATAATTAGGTACTACCATAGTACCACAGCATAACTACAGGGTGAAATTGATATCATTAGCATCCTTTTAACCTAAGAGTCTACCCATCAAACTGAACAACTATTACTCTGGGAGCAAACCAATCAGAGAAAAAAAAATCTGCTGTTGCATACATTTGTTTCGCGCAGGCACTGTAGTTTAGTATGGAACAGCAAATTTTTTATTTGCTCCGATCGGTTTGCTCTCATAGTGAAAGTTGTTCAGTTTGATGGGTAGATTCTTAGTTTAAAAGGATGCTAATGATATCAATTTCACCCTGTGTAGTCATTACAGTACGGCAACTGATGTACTTGCGCAGAGCAACGGAGGGAGCTTTGTGGGCAAGCGGGCAGCGGGGGTCGCATCATGTGATCTGTATGAAGGTTGTCTGGATTGCTTTGCATATTTGCGCATGACAGCGTAAGTACACGGGAACACGGGCGCGGCGCCATCCAGATCCAGAGCGTTGCCATACTGTAAGCACAGAGTACGGTCAAGAGCGCATCAAGCTTTACACTTGCAGTTCGATTGTAACGCTTATGGCGCACTAAATAAGAACTGTACAAAGTCCAAAGTGTCAAGCTTGACGTGCTTTTGACTGTACTATAATTACCTGTAAGGCTTAGGCCTCGTTCAAGGAGACGATGCACTTCACGCGTCACTTCACGCGGCGCGGCCTGCCGGAAAAACAAACATATGAAGATGTATGAGAGCGTTCACGGAGAAGCGTTTTTGCATGCTTTTGTTTGATTTGAGGCGTCGCATGTGGCGGCAGCCGCGACAGGTGACGCGGCGGCTGACGCGGCGGCTGACGCGGCAGCTGACGCGGCGGCTGATGCGGCAGCTGACGCGGCGGGTGCAGCGGCGGGCAACACGGCTATAGTTGTAAACGGGCGGTTTTAAACCGGTTTAAAACGAAACGGGCGGTTTAAAACGAATTCCTACGGATAAGACCAAGTAGCTTATACAACGTGTTAATGAATTAACGCAAAACTAGAAAGTAGTTTGTTTAGAATCGAGAGCAGAATCGAATTATCATGGTTTCAACATAGGTAATTTTTTTCAAAATATTAATTCATTTGTGTCTAAAATTTTAAATTTAATGAACCCAACGCCAACCCTCCGCACAGGCACACTCACCCGACTTACTACCAAAACAAGATTATTAAAATGTATCCATGAGTACGTTAGCGCTTTCATTCATTGCTGAAATGATAACAAATCATTTTTGCCTCAAAACTTAAAATGCGAATAACTTTTAATTTTACTATCAAAATAATGCTGGTGACTGTACCTATAGGTACAGTCACCAGCAGATATATCGTAGCAAACAAGGTGGTCAAATATTTCTAAGCAGTTCTAATTTTCAATAATTTCTTTACTCATAACCAATCAAAAATATAGGAACGCCGAGAACATCAAATATATCGACGCAGTCATGGTGGCCATAAACATCTGAACAGTTTCGGATAAAAACCTTACTCCGTTGTTTTACATGTTAATTTTAAATAACATTGTAAAGAAATTATTGAAAATTCACTGTTCACATATTTATGACAAAATACACGTTTAGATATAATTGGTAACATTTACTGTAAATAATTTAATGAAAATTAGCACTGCTCAGAAATATTTGGACACCTTGTATGCTACGATATATCTGATGGCGACTGTACTACCACAGTATTACCACAGAGTACTAGCTATTACTATAAGGCCTCGTTCAAGGAGACGATGCACTTCACGCGACACTTCACGCGGCACGTCACGCGGCACTTCAAGCGTATTCTCCGTTCATGGTTCCGTCCGCGGCAGCTGCCGCTACACGCGCCGCGGCAGCTGCCGCTACACACGCCGCGGCAGCCGCGGCTACACCCGCCGCGTCGCCCGCCGCGGCTACCGCAGCTTTTTTTGCATCCTGTCAGTACCTATAGGTACAGTCACCAGCAGATATATCGTAGCAAACAAGGTGGTCAAATATTTCTAAGCAGTTCTAATTTTCAATAATTTCTTTACTCATAGTCAATCAAAAATATAGGAACGCCGAGAACATCAAATATATCGACGCAGTCATGGTGGCCATAAATATCTGAACAGTTTCGGATAAAAACCTTACTCCGTTGTTTTACATGTTAATTTTAAATAAAATTGTTAAGAAATTATTGACATATTCGCTGTTCACATATTTATGACAAAGAACACGTTTAGATATAATTGGTAACATTTACTGTAAATAATTTAATGAAAATTAGCACTGCTCAGAAATATTTGGACACCTTGTATGCTACAATATATCTGATGGCGACTAGCGACTGTATTACGCAGACGCAGCGACTCCGCAGAGCCCAAAATTGCTTATTTCACGTACCTACCATTCCATGTGAAATAGATTATAATAAAATGTTTACTCGTTACTATGCTTTTACTACATTATAGTTATAGATTAAGATTAATACTTGTTTATAATTAGTTAATAAATTGAATATAAATTAACCTAATGCAGTTTTTTTGTTAGCTTGTCTCCACCTTTGCCTTGGTTCAAGCTTTTTTCGCAAGCATTTTTCACAGCCAAACCATTATCGACTTTGCTTGCGATGTAATAAAATTTAAAATCTAAAACTACTAGTCTCCGAGAGCATCGAAGCGATTTGAGGAGAAAGTTGTGTTCATTGAATTTCGATGTTATTTAAAAATGCTCTGCGCTGCGCTTTGCCAGGTTTGCGCCGGCCCTAAGGCTACCTGTCCATTGAAGCTGTGCGAGCTGTGTAGCTGTGTTTTTTTAACCAATCAGGAGCTCGGGCGAGGCGCGGCCGATCTCGCCCGAGCTCCTGATTGGTTAAAAAAAACACAGCTTCAATGGACAGGCACCCTAAACGATAGTTGGTAGTTGAACCAAATAAGGGTGCCTGTCCACTGATGCGGAGCGGAGAAACGGAGAAATATTGACCAATAGGATTGCATAACATCTCCGCTCCGCTCCAGTAATTTATGAGCTAGTTTAAAAATTGATACATTTCCGGAAGCGGCGCGTGGCAGCGAAGCGCGGCCTATTGGTTAGTATTTCTCCGCGCCGTATTAGTGGACAGGCACCACCAGTCCGCAACTTCGCTCCGGAATACTCGCTCGACCGACAGTCCGCAACTCCGCTCCGCCGGCGCCGTGAGTTAATGTACTTCTAAACTATTATAAAACTGTAACAGAAGTGTGTCTGTACATAGAAGATATTTACAAAAAAAAGATTACGATATGATTTTTAGGTGTCCCTGATTCCAAATCACAAATTTTTGTATTTTTTGTCTGTCTGTTTGTTTGTTCGAGTATCACGCTAAAACTACTGAACCGATTTTGATGAAACTTTTTTTGTTTGATAGCTTATCTTCTGACTTAAAATCTGGTATATAATTTATGCGGACGAAGTCGCGGGTAAAAGCTCGTATATCATAAATGTAGAGAAAGAAAACAAACCAAATGATTTCTATATTTTATTTGTAAAAAAATCTATTTACATTAATTACTATAGCTACCTAATCTATGTACACTAAGCACGGAGGAAAGGAGTGAAGGTGTCACCATTATATTAGGTCATGACGTCACAGTGGGCGTGGCCTATAGTGCTCAGTTCGAAGTGGACCACCCTAAGAGCAAGGATCTCCTTTATTCTAAAGCATAGAGACCGCATCAATTTACTATTTTTAACCGACTTCAAAAAAGGAGGAGGTTTCTCAATTCGACCGTATATATATATTTTTTTTTTTTATGTGTGTTCGCGGATAACTTCGTCGTTTATGAACCGATTTCGATGATTCTTTTTTTGTTGGAAAGGAGATATCCCAAGTGAGGTCCCATGATAAGGAAACCAGGATCTGATGATGGATTCCAGAGATATCGAGGGGAACCTTCGAAAATCGTAGTGCCGACTAGTGCGTTTGTTAATTCAAAGCACTACTATTAAATCGAACTAATGAATTTGCCACTGAAAATTGTGAAATAAACAAAATTTTAACAAAAAAATTAAAACCGCCTTCCAAAAACTAAAAAGTTAAAAAATAATATTGCAGCCGATGACTTTCCCGTTCGCATCATAAGAACATTAATTTGTTTTATAGAAGTCGGTGTGAAGCCAAGCCAAAAAATGCAAGCCCTGTCGCGAATCGTACCGGCTTGACAGCGACTTCAATAAAACAAATTAATGTTCTTATGATGCGAACGGGAAAGTCATCGGCTGCAATATTATTTTTTAACTTTTTAGTTTTTGGAAGGCGGTTTTAATTTTTATTTAGTCTCTTTTGTCTTATGACGAACATTTAATAGTAGAAGGAGACGGAACTATGGATCTTTGTTTATGCGGCTGTCCACTTTTCACTCTTGTGCTAGTGTGAGTGAATAGTGACCGTAAACATTAGGGCAGTAGTCACTTTGGTCTCTTTTGTCCATACTGCTTGACACCACACACTCAAACACAAACGTCAAAAAAATGCTAATGTAACAATCTTGTTTTTTGGAAATGTTGTTAAATTGTTTAGAAATAAAAAAAAATACGATTGAGGGCAGCACAATAGGCTCGGTGCCCCCTCTCTATGAGAGACAAAAGATTTCCAAACAAATATTAAATTAATCCTACAATAAAACTAAATATTTATAAACAGAAATAAAATTGAATTATTATTGGTATTATTTACGTTTGCAACAGGGCATAGTTAGAGATTGAAGTAATATGCACTTATGAGAAATACAAAACATTTTGTATGGGGACTTAATGTGTTAGGGTCTTAGACTACTTATTATAAGGACCGGCCTTCCGGTAGCATTTCCCTTCTGCCACGGTATAAGATCAATGATCATGTACATTCAACATTCAATTTTATAACTTATCACTAAACTAGACAGCCTATTATTGCGAAACAATAATTTCGAACTTAGAACGTTTGGGGTTTACACGAGACTACTTTTCATGATTTTGAACATTCAAAATTAGAATCTAAAGTCATAGGGAATAAAATCCAAAGTTGCGGATAACATGTTACCTCGCCCCCCGCAAAAAGTGGCAGAAAGTTTGTTAGTAGAATGACACGTGGTTACGCGTCCCGATATAAGTAGTCTAAGTTAGGGTTGCTATTCACATAAGCGGGTCGGCACTGTTGGTTCTGCAGTATTAGGGTCAGCGCACACCCAGCGTAGAACTGCTCGCGCATGCTCGAGCATGTTCTTTGCAGTCGCGCACACCTAGCGGCAAAATCCGCCGGCGGCAGCGGCGGAGCATGCTCGCGCGTGTTCGAACAGTCTCGCGGATGCTCCCGTGTTGCTACAAGTTGACGTAGTGAATTTTGCGTTGTGTTTACAATATTTTATAGTAAAGACGTGCGATAACAACAATTTTAAAGTATGGTAGACTGGGATTTGGTATTTATTGGGTTACTAGCAAAGGAAGAGGAGCAAGAAGAGCACATCAATAAGATGAAAAGAGGCAAGAAAGATGTACTTATATTTGGGAAATACTACGCCCTGTGCTGTGTTACGGTTTAAAGTTCTAGGGACAGTTATTTTATGTACTATAAAATGGAATATGAACAATTTGAAAACCTACTAAATCTGCTTCGACCTTTTAGATTTTCTTTGTATTTTCAAAAAGAGTTAAGATTATTATATTATATTATCTGTAGTAAATTGCCCTTTTCGGGCTAAAGTAGTTAAAAAATATGCTAGATTTAGTCCAAAACCGGCCGAGGTGGCAACACTTACGACGGAACGCAAGCATCGACACGGGCGTATGCTCGAACATGCTCGAGCATGCGCGAGCATGCTCGCGACTGCTCGCGTCGCCGCGAGGAGCATACGCGAGCATACTCGAACAGACGCTACAGGGATTTAATCCCTTGCAAGCTATTTTCAACTTTATTTCTATGGGAATAGAGTTCATTATCAATTGAATCAATGAAAACTGCTCGCGCATGCTCGAACAGTTTTACGCTGGGTGTGCGCTGACCCTTAGTCGATCAACAAAGCCGACCCGAACCAATCACTGCACTTGTTCGGCTTCATTCGGCTTGTGCCGATCGGGTAGTTCGTTCGAGTAGACGCATCGTTCGAACATTCATCTGCATACATTTGATTTTACCGCCCGGTTTTGCCGATTGTTCCATCCGGCTTTGCCCGGCCACTGTAATCGTGCGGCAAAGACGAGCGGCTTCTTTCCCGAACATTCATCTACACATATCCGATTTTACAGCCCGGCTGTGCCGATTAATGTCGGCCCGCTTATGTGTTTAGCACCCTTAAGTAAAAATTACCTATCATTGCTTTTAAGTGTCTCATTCAGTCTCCAACTTATAAAGAACACCATCTATAAGCACATGCTGCCCACCTTCCATCTCTATAACTTCGTGCTCCCTGCCCAACTCGTCGTAAACTTTAGTTGTTTCATTTAAATCATCCATCTTAATATCATTTGTATCATCTATTTTAATATCCTTAACATCCTCGACGACTGGCTCACTCTCTTCTTTCACTTCTTCCTTCATCTTCCGTCGTTTCCTCCTGGGTTCGCTCTCCTTGTTAGGTTCTAAGATGACGTAGTCGGAGTAATCTTTGAGAATTTGTACTTTCTCGTCTAGGTAATCGGTCCAGTAGATGTCTACTTCTTTTAGTAGCTCTTTGTCTATCCGGCTGACGTCTATCTTCATGTTTGGGAACACCGCCAGTTTGCCTGTGGAGTAATAAGTACATTATCATACAACTGAGCTAAGTTAGGGTTGAGCCTCATCTGGCAGCACCGCATCGCATTTTGCTTTTACACCGTCAATGCAATATTTATCTTTATCCCTCAAAACCGATCATAATCGAATGCATCGAGGCTGTTCACGCTTCTTCCTTTTCTGTCGTTCAGGGACGTCATTGGCTAGAGCGAGAAAGGTCGCAGCACTGCTGGTGCTGCCGCGTGCGGTCTCGTTCCCGCTATCTTATTTGCTCTAACCAATGACGTTCCTGAGTGACAGAAAAGGATGGAGCGATGGAAAAATGCGATGCGCTGTAGATATTACCGCACTAAGTGCAGTAATGTTAAATAAAACGCACGCGTGTTCTATAAACTGCATTATGAACCTAAAAGCGGTACGATTAGATCTACTGGATAAGCAAATGTGTTGAAAAAAAAAAGAACGGGTTGCACTCCGGGAGTGCCGGCAGAAGTGAAAACTTGAACATTAACGTTGTGCATTTTTTATATTTTGAAAAGGTTAGGGAATAATTTCGCTCGAATTGCTTTAATTATCAGCATAAAAGTACTATCATTTATATGGTAAAATACAATATTCATTTATTGTATTTTACCCGTATCGTACACAAACATGTCAATTTATGCCGCTTAAACGAAACAGCAGGAACAGGCATACATTTTCGCCGCGCGTTAGAAAGAGAGGGGGATATGTCTGACCAATTTTCGATCAGGATCAGGGTGACGTCACGGTCCTGACGCGAGTTTAACATGTTTTACCCATACCAAAAAGTGCACAACGTCGCTAAAGAAGTTTTCACTTCAAAAAATTTATCAGGCGAAGGCGCGTATGGAAGATTCAAGAAAGAAATCGCGGAAAGAAGATCAGTTCCATACCTTTCATCTTCCTGGACATGAATAGATCTCGGTTCAACTTCTTGAGGTTCAGGTTGTGTGCCTTGAGGGAGTGTTCGTTGAGGAAGTCTTGGTGCGCGAACGTGCGCGAACACTCGCCGCACGTGTAAGGACGCTCGGGCGCGTGCACCTGCAAGCAAGTTATAGCTTGTATGATCTCACTGTCTCTCACGAATCATGATCAAGGAGTGCGATTTTTGAATCTCATTCGCTGAGTTCAGTGGAGATATGCATCTTTCTACTGCTGATTTGACTTTCAAAAATCATACTACAGGAGTGCGATTTTTGAAAGTCAAGTCAGAAGTAGAAAGATGCGTAACTCCATAGTAATTATGACATTTTCAACTGCTGAACTCAGCGAATGAGATTCAAAAATCGCGCTCCAGGAGTGCGAATTATACGTTGAACTCAGCAGTTGAAAATGTATGGAGATACACAACTTTCTACTGCTGATTTGACTTTCAAAAATTGCACTCCTGTAGTATGATTTTTGAAAGTAAAATCATAAGTAGAAAGTCATATCTCCATAGTAATTATGACATTTGCAACTGCTGAACTCAGCGAATGAGATTCAAAAATCGCACTCCTGGTGGAAGTTGGCCATATTCCACCTCCGCAGTGTCGTAGGTACATTCTGCCTTGGCTGCCTTAGATATCGTCAGTGTGTGCGTGCTACGAGGCGGCTGATGTGCGCGTTCACCAGGTGGTTGATATCTACAGCGCAACTCACCTTCAGTATGTGGTCCCTGCACTCGTACCGGTACCGGTACCGGCCGGGGCAGAGCGCGCAGCAGTACGGGCGGCTGGTGTGCGCGTTCACCAGGTGGTTGATATCTACAGCGCAACTCACCTTCAGTATGTGGTCCCTGCACTCGTACCGGTACCGGTACCGGCCGGGGCAGAGCGCGCAGCAGTACGGGCGGCTGGTGTGCGCGTTCACCAGGTGGTTGATATCTACAGCGCAACTCACCTTCAGTATGTGGTCCCTGCACTCGTACCGGTACCGGTACCGGCCGGGGCAGAGCGCGCAGCAGTACGGGCGGCTGGTGTGCGCGTTCACCAGGTGGTTGACGAGCCCCGACAGCGAGGTGTAGAAGGTCGTCGTCTTGCAGAGGTCGCACTTCAGCGATACCTTCGCCTCTTCGACACGCTTGTGCGCTTCCATGTGTCTCTTTAGTCTGCCGCGAGGGGTGATCTGTGGATACGTGTGTTTTAATTAGATCTGTTCTCGACATTGGTACCGATTCGGACTGTGCCACGACTTGACTAAATTTATTCCTGTCACTTTCTAAAATAAGATTAAGAAAAGAGACAGAAAACCAACAACTGACTTTAGTGCTGTCAAAGTGACGTTACACGCCCAAAATAAGATGCCATCATAATGTACGCCAACTTATTTAAGGCGTTTTTGGGCGTGTAACGTCACTTTGACAGCACTAAAGTCAGCTGTTGGTTTTCTGTCTCTTTTCTTATTTTAGAAAGTGACAGGAATAAATTTAGTTAAGTTAAGTCGTGGCACAGTCCGAATCGGTACCATTGTCTGCGTTAAATAGGAGCGTTTTAAACCTCAGATAAAGTATATGTGTAGATAGCACCTCACGATGCTACCGTATAAAACAAAAGTGGCCTTTCTTAGGCTGGTGTGCGTGAGGCGTCAAACAACTTATATCTGTGTGCGTATACAGGGTCCTTCTTAATATGCTGACACTTTTTTAAGAGGATGACCAGACCGTTAAACTGAACAACTTTCTCTATGGCACCAACATCGAAAATCGCGAATAAAAAATAATTTGTTCCATACAA
The DNA here is from genome assembly GCA_922987775.1 of Agonopterix subpropinquella. Taxonomy (NCBI): domain Eukaryota; kingdom Metazoa; phylum Arthropoda; class Insecta; order Lepidoptera; family Depressariidae; genus Agonopterix; species Agonopterix subpropinquella. The sequence goes on along the minus strand of OV277718.1, from coordinate 7,870,142 downwards.
AACTAGCCAAATGTATGGGACAACTGTTTTTTTTTTTCAATATTTCAATGTTGGTCCCATAGAGAAATTTGTTCAGTTTGATGGTCTGATCATCCCCTTTAAAAAGTGTCAGCATATTAAAAAGGACCCTATATACCCTATATACCGACACGGTTTATCGCTCAAGAGTTTCTCTAAGTTTTGAGAGAATTTCGACTGTCAATCTTGACATATAACTTATCAAAGTTTTAAACAAAGGTCCTATCCGGAAAGGCATAAGCATATGCTCACGACTATATTCCCCGAGGGGGCAGTCAGAGATATTCTGAAACTTCAGAACATCCAAGTCCGGACTTTCCGGCAAGGAAGGGATTAAAACACAGATAAAAAATGGTCTGGATTAACAAACAAATAATATGCCTTTCTTCTATCCCTTCTATCTAGAAAGGAAGAGATATCCTATGTCACAGAACCGGCACTCTATAGAACGTTTTTAAATTACGAAATGGCGTCTCCACATGCGCAATTTGTGCAAACTGTTCATGACATTGCGTGTAGGGTTGAAAGCCGCGCTTTGCGTTTAACATCATCTACATTTCGATACTTTTTATTCTTCGTTCTGTTATTAAAAATAGAATTTGAGCTAAAGAATTACTGAAAATGTGAAATGCGTTACTATCAGTTTAAAATAACAATGTGCATGACCTTGAAGGGCCGTTCGATAACTTCACTCGGTTTTAAAGGAATATAGACTCTATGCAAAGGAAATAATCATTTGAATGACTCGAGTGAAGTTCGTGTGATTGAGTGACGTCACATTTGCAGGTGAGGTCATGCACATTGTTATTTTAAACCGATAGTATTTTTCAAAGTTTTTATGCACTGAAAAGACACAATTTTTATGAAGTCAAATCCAACGCGCGCCTGACGCGCCCTTTGCTTGGCTCCTCTAAAGTGTCCCCAGAAAGTGTGAGGGGAGGTGGGGTATCTGAAGTCAGAGGGGGGCGGGGAGTGGCCGTTCTCTATGACTACATCATCATCATCATCTCAGCCGAAGGACGTCCACTGCTGGACATAGGCCTCCCCCAAGGATCGCCATAACGACCGGTCCTGCGCTGCCCTCATCCAACGCTTTCCCGCCGCCTTCACCAGGTCGTCGGTCCACCGTGTGAGGGGCCTACCCACGCTGCGCCTTCCGGTACGCGGTCGCCACTCGAGAACTTTTCGGCCCCAACGGCCATCGGTTCTGCGAGCAATGTGCCCCGCCCACTGCCACTTAAGTTTAGCAACTCTTTGGGCTATGTCAGTTACCCTGGTTCTTCTGCGGATCTCTTCATTTCTGATTCGATCTCGCAGGGAAACTCCGAGCATAGCCCTCTCCATTGCCCTTTGGGTGACTTTCAGCCTTTTTATGAGGCCTTGAGTGAACGACCACGTCTCTGTTCCATATGTCATCACTGGCAACACACACTGATCGAAGACTTTCGTTTTAAGACACTGCGGTATTTGGGACGTGAAGATACTACGTAGCTTCCCGAACGCTGCCCAGCCGAGTTGGATTCGACGGTTGATCTCTTTCTCGAAGTTGGACTTACCTAACTGAATAGTTTGTCCCAGGTAAACATAATGGTCAACAACTTCGAGCGCAGAGTTTCCGATCATTACAGGAGTGGGCACAACATGGTCATTTGACATGATCTTCGTCTTGTCCATGCTCATTTTCAGACCAACTCGTTCGGAGGCTCTGCTGAGATCATCGAGCATTTGACTGAGCTCCTCCATAGTCTCCGCCATGATGACTATATCATCGGCAAACCGAAGGTGACTGATGTACTCGCCGTTTATGTTGATGCCTAGCCCTTTCCAGTCCAGAACCTTGAAAACATCTTCCAGTGCTGCGGTGAACAGTTTCGGAGATATAACGTCTCCCTGCCTCACGCCTCGCTGCAGTAGGATAGGTTTCGAGTTCTGGTCCTGTAGTCGGACTGACATAGTGGCGTTTTTGTACAAGCATTTCAGCACTTCGATGTACCGGTAGTCTACTTGGCATCGCTGAAGAGACTGCAGTACAGCCCAAGTCTCGATCGAATCAAAGGCTTTCTCGTAGTCCACGTACGCCAAGCAAAGGGGCAGGTTATACTCTTCAGTCTTCTGTATAACTTGCCGAAGCGTATGTATGTGGTCCACAGTGCTAAAGCCCTTTCGGAAACCGGCCTGTTCGGGAGGCTGGAAATCGTCAAACCTGCGCGCGAGACGGTTCGTAATGACTCTCGAAAACAGCTTGTAGACATGGCTAAGAAGGGAAATGGGCCTATAGTTCTTCAACAGGGCATTATCGCCCTTTTTGAAGAAGAGCACCACCAGACTTCTGTTCCATGCCTGCGGCGTTTTGCCCTCGAGTATGACGGAATCGAACAGCTTCTGAAGGGCCTTCAGGACCGGTTTTCCACCCGCCTTCAGAAGCTCGGCCGTAATCCCATCATCACCCGGCGCCTTGTTGTTCTTTAGCTGTTTGAGAGCCATACTAATCTCGTACAGGCTGACGTCCGGAATATCTTCTGTGTAGTGCCGGGTCAATCTAGCTCTTGGGTCGTTAGCCAGATCTGTAGCGGGTCTTCGTGTTGACGTGTATAACTGTCCATAGAACTTCTCAACCTCTCTCAGAAGCTCAGGCTTGGACGATACGATTCTGCCATCCTCAGTCTTCAGCTTTGATAACTGGCTTTGCCCAATAGACAGATCCCTTGCGAAAACTTTGGAGCCTTTGTTCCGCTCTATAGCCTCCTTAATAAAAAACTGCACTGCTCGGTGTTAAACCGACGCAGGTCGCAAGTCACGGACTTTGAAATCTGCCTATTGAGCTGCCGGTATTTATTCGCATCATCTGAAGACTGCAGAATCATCTCGCGCCTTTCCTCCATGAGCTTAAGAGTAGGGTCTGAGATTTTCTTGGTTCTATTTGTACGACGGGTCTTAAAGAACTTGGACCCGACCGCATGGACAGTTTCCACAAACCCATCGCTGTAGTCGTCCACGCTACTCCCCAGGCAATCAAAACGATTTTGGAGTTCGAGCTGAAAACTACAGGGGTTTTGGATCTGGATCGGTAGTGGACGGAGCGTAGACTTCATCAGACGAGATCTTTCGAGCTTGATATTAAGATTCAATGTGCCTCTTACCATACGGTGATCGCTTCCGGTTTTAAACGCGTTTAACACAGAGACATCATTGAATATTTGCTTCTTCGTCGACATGATGAGGTCTATCTCATTTCTTGTACCGGTCGGGCTCAACCAGGTCCACTTTCTGTGCTCCCGCTTCTTAAAGAAGGAGTTCATCATATAGAGTCCCTCCTTCTCCATGAAGCCAGCCAGCAGTTGGCCCCGTTTGTTCCGTCGTCCATACCCAAATTTTCCCACTCGCATCTCTTCACCGTCTCGTTTGCCCAGTTTCGCGTTGAAGTCTCCCATGACCACCGTGAAGTGTGTTTTAGAACTATGCATGGCTCTAGAGATATCCTCATACATAGTTTCTACATCGTCGGCGTATTTCTCTTCTGAAGTCGGGGCGTATACCTGTATAACCTTCAACGAATACCGTTTGGTTATTCTGAGTATAAGGTACACCACCCTATTCGACACACTTTCGATCTTCTCCACGTTGTTCACAAGAGACTTATGGACCATTAGCCCGACACCGTGCTGGGACTTTAGTTCGCCCTCTCGGAAATAGAGCAGGTTACCGGATTTGAGGATTATCGAGTCCTCTCCCTCTCTTCGGACTTCAGATAATCCAACAATATCCCAATGTATCCTGCTCAGTTCCTCCTCGAGTATAGCGAGCGACTCGTCGGTCCGCAGTGAACGTGTGTTGAACGTTGCCAGGTGCAGCTGTTGTCGGTTGTGGTAGCCGGATCTCTTCCGGAGATTCTTCGCACCCCCTGCCCCGCCGTTACCTTGACCGCTACCGTAGCCAGGAATAGCGGGGCCGCCGGGGACTGGGGGCCGTGTTAAGGGCGTACTTGCCATGTTGGGGGGTTTTGCCATAATCGCCACGCTTGGCAGGCGGGTTGGCGATCGCAGTTCGGCTGGATACGTACGCAGAGGATGCTGCTGCCCATCTTCTGGAAGGTCCCTTAGTCGCCTTTTACGACACCCACAGGAAGAAATGGGATGGTGCTATTCTTAGCCGACACCACACGGACAAATGACTACATGCCATTACAATAATAGTGTCAATAACCAAAATCAGTTCAGGTGTCGTAATAATGTAGTACAGTAATGTAATCTATGTAGTCTATGCTAGAGTCAGACCTCCTTGCCGCACAGGTCGCAGACGGCGCTGTCCTTGGGCTTGGCGAGCGAGGGGATGGGCGGGAACTCCTTGTGCTTGTGCCGCTGTGCTGCGGCACTATGCCGCACTGTCCCCTAGTGACTAGTGTACAGTATGTTAGAGTCAGACCTCCTTGCCGCACAGGTCGCAGACGGCGCTGTCCTTGGGCTTGGCGAGCGAGGGGATGGGCGGGAACTCCTTGTGCTTGTGCCGCTGTGCTGCGGCACTATGCCGCACTGTCCCCTAGTGACTAGTGTACAGTATGTTAGAGTCAGACCTCCTTGCCGCACAGGTCGCAGACGGCGCTGTCCTTGGGCTTGGCGAGCGAGGGGATGGGCGGGAACTCCTTGTGCTTGTGCCGCTGTGCTGCGGCACTATGCCGCACTGTCCCCTAGTGACTAGTGTACAGTATGTTAGAGTCAGACCTCCTTGCCGCACAGGTCGCAGACGGCGCTGTCCTTGGGCTTGGCGAGCGAGGGGATGGGCGGGAACTCCTTGTGCTTGTGCCGCTGTGCTGCGGCACTATGCCGCACTGTCCCCTAGTGACTAGTGTACAGTATGTTAGAGTCAGACCTCCTTGCCGCACAGGTCGCAGACGGCGCTGTCCTTGGGCTTGGCGAGCGAGGGGATGGGCGGGAACTCCTTGTGCTTGTGCCGCTGTGCTGCGGCACTATGCCGCACTGTCCCCTAGTGACTAGTGTACAGTATGTTAGAGTCAGACCTCCTTGCCGCACAGGTCGCAGACGGCGCTGTCCTTGGGCTTGGCGAGCGAGGGGATGGGCGGGAACTCCTTGTCCTTGTGCTTGTGCCGGTAGTGCATCAGGCTGCCCGAAGACGTCTGCAGCGTCATACCGCACTGTATCGAAAACAAATAAAACTAATTATTAAAAAAAGAAAAAAACATTTTTAAAAACAAGCTTTTATTTAAATGCTCTAAAAACTCAAAACGTAAATTAAAACCGCCTTCAAAAAAACTAAAAAAACTAAAAAGTTAAAAAATTATATTGCAGCCTATGACTTTTTCGTTCGCATCATAAGAACATTAATTTGTTTTATAGAAGTCGCTGTCAAGCCGGTACGATTCGCGACATGGCTTGCATTTTTTGGCTTGGCTTGACACCGACTTCTATAAAACAAATTAATGTTCTTATGATGCGAACGAAAAAGTCATAGGCTGCAATATTATTTTTTAACTTTTTAGTTTTTTTGAAGGCGGTTTTAATTTTTTGTTAATATTTAGTTTATTTCACAATTTTCAGTGGTGAATTCATTAGTTCGATTTAATAGGAGTGCTTTAAATTAAAAAACGCACTAGTCGGCAGTACGATTTTCGAAGGTTCCCCTCGATTTCTCTGGGATGCCATCATCAGATCCTGGTTTCCTTATCATGGTACCACCCTCGGGACATCTCCTTTCCAATAAAAAAAGAATCATCAAAATCGGTTCATAAACGACGAAGTTATCCGCGAACACACATAAAAAAAAAAATATATATATATACGGTCGAACTGAGAAACCTCCTCCTTTTTTGAAGTCGGTTAAAAAGTTAAAAAATAATATTGCAGCCTATGACTTTTTCGTTCGCATCATAAGAACATTAATTTGTATTATTGAAGTCGCTGTCAAGCCGGTACGATTCGCGACAGGGCTTGCATTTTTTGGCTTGGCTTGACACCGACTTCTATAAAACAAATTGTTATAGTTTATATCAAAATAGGAACTAAGGTTATCTGTGGTATTGTCTATGTTACGATGTAACTTCCGTTCGTTCTTAAAAAAATAAAAAGTTGTTCATTCGCTCGTCAGCAAAGTTAGCACGTTGTTTTATTTTCAGAAGTCCAGAATTCTAATTATTATTAAAATCACAGGTTATGGGCAACAGATTAGTTTAAAAATAGTAATTAGTAGTGTTTCAATTCAGTGTTGGCAGTTAGGAAGTGAGTCGAGTGCAAAATAGTGGCAATGACGTCGCACTTTCTAGTCAACGTTCCGAAGTTGAAAGGACGCGAAAACTACAGAGAATGGCTCTTCGCCGCGGAGAATTTTCTTGTACTTGAAGGCATGAAGCATTGTGTTCGGCCAGATACAGCAAAAGTACCAGAAGCCGCAGATGACGAAAAAACCATGGCTAAACTGATATTAACAATTGATCCGACGCTATATGTACATATCAAGGAGGTAAAGACTGCAAAGGAACTATGGGAGAAGCTGAAGGCATTGTTTGACGACTCAGGCTTCACGAGGAGGATAAACCTGCTGCGTAACCTAATTTCCATACGGCTGGAAAATTGCAGTTCTATGACTTCGTATGTTACTCAAATAGTTGAAGGCGGTCAAAAACTAAGTGGTACAGGATTTAGTATCAGTGACGAGTGGATCGGGTGTTTATTATTGGCAGGATTAACAGATAAGTTTAGTCCGATGATCATGGCTATTGAGCATTCCGGAATTTCGATCACAACGGACGCCATTAAAACGAAGTTGTTGGATATGGAAACGGAAGTGACCGAGAATGGGAATGAAGTTAGCAGTGCATTTGCGAGTTGGAAAAAGTGGCAACATAGAAACAAAAACTATGGGTGGAGGTAGCAAAGATGGCTCCGTAAACGCACCGAAGGCAAACGTCAAAACGCCTGTCAGTGTCAAGTGTTACAGATGTAAACAAAGCGGACATTACCGAAACCAGTGCCCGGAAAATTCTTTTGATGATAATGATAAGAAAACTCCGCGAAAGCAGACAAACGCTTTTAGTGCCGTGTTTTTGAGCAGTCATTTTAACAAAAACGAGTGGTACATAGACTCGGGCGCTAGTATGCACTTAACTGCTAACGAAAAGTGGGTTGTGAATCCCGTTTATCAAGAAAATAAGGAGATCATCGTTGCAAATAACACCAAAGTACGTGTATCGTGTACCGGCGATGTAAATATTGTGACTGAAACCGATCAGTGCGAATTTGATGTGCCAGTTAAAGAAGTTTTGTGTGTGCCAGATTTGACCACAAATCTATTGTCTGTGAGCCAGTTGATACGTAATGGCAATAAAGTGTTGTTCACGAGCACTGGCTGCAATATGTACAATGCAGTTGGACAATTGGTGGCAGAGGCGACACTAGTTAACGGAGTCTACAAGCTGAGAATGCCTGAAAGCGTGTTGGCAGCCTCAGCAGTATCAGGAGACGTCTGGCATCGCAGATTGGGTCACGTCAACAGCAACTATCTCAACAAAATGTCAACTGCTGTTGAAGGCATGAGACTTGAAGCAAAGGTTGATATAAATAAGTCAACTTGTCCAGTCTGCTGCGAAGGTAAGCAGTGCCGTTTACCGTTCGATCATGTTGGAACGCGAAGCAACGATATACTACAAACGATTCATAGCGATATTTGTGGGCCGATGGAGAATATATCTATTGGTGGTTCCAGATACTTCATTTTGTTTGTGGACGATTACAGTCGCATGACATTTATATATTTCTTAAAACGGAAAAGCGAAGCCCTGGCTTGTTTTAAGGATTTTAAAGCAAATGTTGAGAATCAAACCAACAAGAGAATTAAAACTCTGAGGAGTGACAATGGTCTCGAGTTTTGCAACAAAGAGTTTGATTCATGTTTAAAGAAGGAAGGTATAATTCATCAGAGAACAAACGCTTATACTCCAGAGCAAAACGGATTGTGTGAACGTTTTAATTGCACAATTGTAGAAAAGGCTCGATGTCTTTTATTCGACGCTGACATGGGCAAGGAGTTTTGGGCTGAAGCCGCGAATACGGCAGTCTATCTTCAAAATCGTATTGTGGCTACGGGATTAAATGGCAAAACACCATTTGAAATGTGGACAAATACTAAGCCAAACATTAATCATCTTAGGATATTTGGCAGCAAAGTTATGGTTCACGTGGCCAAAGAAAAACGGCAGAAATGGGATAAGAAGTCAGAAGAACACATTTTAGTTGGATATCCCGAAGATGTAAAAGGATACAGAGTTTATAATCCCAGAACCAAAAGCATTACTACGAGCCGCGATGTCATAATTATGGAAGATATGAAGAATTTAGAGAGTACCATTCCAGTAAATGAGGATACAGTGGATATTGAAGAAAGCTCAGATTCAGTGGGGGACACTGATGAGAATAAGGTACGTACATTGTCAGAAGAATTGTTATCTGACAGTGATGAGTCATATTATGTTCCGAGTGAATATGAGGATGCTGACGACCTACCTAAAGGAAGCTGTAAGCCTACTAGGATAAAAAGAAAACCAGAGCGATATGGATTCAACATATGTATTGATGATCAAATGTTGGATGATGCTAGTGGTTTGTCGCTGGAAGAAGCATTGAGAGGACCTGAAAAGGAAGAATGGTTAAAAGCAGTTAATGAAGAACTTCAGTGTTTTGAACAAAATAGTGCGTGGGAGTTGGTAGACACTCCGGCTACTGGTACAATAGTGAAGTGTAAGTGGGTTCTGAGAAAGAAATATAACAGTGATAAAAGTGTTCGTTATCGTGCGCGACTTGTAGCGAAAGGATTCATGCAGAAACAAGGTATCGATTATGTGGACACTTTCTCTCCTGTTGTTAGGCACACTACACTGAGAATGCTATTTGCGTTATCTGCACAGATTGGTTTGGATATAACGCATCTAGACATTACTACAGCATTCTTGAATGGGGACCTTGAGGAGACGATTTATATGCAGAAGCCAGATTGTTTTGAGAGCCCTAATAGTAATGGTAAAGTTTTGAAATTAAAACGCGCAATTTATGGCCTAAAACAATCCTCAAGGGCCTGGTACAAGAAAGTAGATGATTGTCTCATTGATTTGGGTTTCATAAGGTCAAAGATTGAACCTTGTTTGTATACTAAAATGAAAAATAACTGTAAAACAATTGTTACATTATACGTGGATGATTTTTTCATTTTTTCAAATGACACAGTTGAAACCAAGAATTTAAAAGATGTATTAGCTTCTAAGTTTAAACTCAAGGACTTGGGGGAGATTAAACAATGTCTAGGAATGAGTGTTAATGTAGATAAAGCTAACGGTACTGTATCTTTGAGTCAAGAAAATTATGTGAATCAGTTGTTGAGTAAATTTAATATGACAGAAAGTAAAACAGCTGATACTCCTATGGAGGCTAAGTTAAATGTTAATAAAGAAGAGAAATGTAAAGCTCAAATCCCATACCAACAGCTTGTTGGAAGTTTGATGTATCTCGCAGTGTTAACACGACCCGATATTGCATATTGTGTTGGATTTCTAAGTCAGTTTAATAATTGTCACAGTCAGGAACACTGGTCTTATGCAAAGAGAGTGTTAAAGTATTTAAAGAAAACAAAGCATTATGGATTAAAATATAGTAAAAGTGGTAACTGTAAATTAGAAGGTTTTGTTGATGCCGACTGGGGAAATAATGTGGTAGACAGAAGGTCTTATACGGGGTTGTGTTATACTTTAGCTGGGTGTGTTATTTCATGGGAAACCAAGAAACAGAGGACAGTTGCACTGTCGAGCACAGAGGCAGAATACATGGGAATCACAGAGGCTTGTAAGGAAGCAATATACTTGCGTAACTTGTTAAAAGAAATAACTGATAAGTTGTATACTGTGGTTCTGTTTAACGATAACCAGAGTGCAATTAAGCTGTCTGTAAATAATGTCTTTCATAAACGGACTAAGCACATTGATGTGCGTTATCATTTTTGTCGTGACTGTGTTAATGATAAAGTTGTAGAACTTCAGTACTTGAAGACATCCGAAATGCCAGCAGACTTATTTACAAAGAGCTTAAATACTGTGAAACATTTTTACTTTATGAAAATGTTAGGTATTCAAAGTGTGAATTAAAATCCCTATTATTTGTGGTTATTTTTTGATATAGTGGGGGTGTTATAGTTTATATCAAAATAGGAACTAAGGTTATCTGTGGTATTGGCCTCGATTCGGAGTGTACCACGACTAAACTAAACTAAATGTATTCCTGTCACTTTCTAAAATAAGATTAAGAAAAGAGACAGAAAACCAACAGCTGACTTTAGTGCTGTCAAAGTGACGTTAAATGCGCAAAATAAGTCGCCATCATAATGTACGCCATCTTATTTAAGTCGTTTTTGGGCGTTTAACGTCACTTTGACAGCACTAAAGTCAGCTGTTGGTTTTCTGTCTCTTTTCTTAATCTTATTTTAGAAAGTGACAGGAATACATTTAGTTTAGTTTAGTCGTGGTACACTCCGAATCGAGGCCAATGTCTATGTTACGATGTAACTTCCGTTCGTTCTTAAAAAAATAAAAAGTTGTTCATTCGCTCGTCAGCAAAGTTAGCACGTTGTTTTATTTTCAGAAGTCCAGAATTCTAATTATTATTAAAATCACACAAATTAATGTTCTTATGATGCGAACGAAAAAGTCATAGGCTGCAATATTATTTTTTAACTTTTTAGTTTTTTTGAAGGCGGTTTTAATTTTTTGTTAATATTTAGTTTATTTCACAATTTTCAGTGGTGAATTCATTAGTTCGATTTAATAGGAGTGCTTTAAATTAAAAAACGCACTAGTCGGCAGTACGATTTTCGAAGGTTCCCCTCGATTTCTCTGGGATGCCATCATCAGATCCTGGTTTCCTTATCATGGTACCACCCTCGGGACATCTCCTTTCCAATAAAAAAAGAATCATCAAAATCGGTTCATAAACGACGAAGTTATCCGCGAACACACATAAAAAAAAAATATATATATACGGTCGAACTGAGAAACCTCCTCCTTTTTTGAAGTCGGTTAAAAAGTTAAAAAATAATATTGCAGCCGATGACTTTTTCGTTCGCATCATAAGAACATTAATTTGTATTATTGAAGTCGCTGTCAAGCCGGTACGATTCGCGACAGGGCTTGCATTTTTTGGCTTGGCTTGACACCGACTTCTATAAAACAAATTAATGTTCTTATGATGCGAACGAAAAAGTCATCGGCTGCAATATTATTTTTTTACCTTTTAGTTTTTTTGAAGGCGGTTTTAATTTTTTGTTAAAATTTTGTTTACTTCACAATTTTCAGTGGTGAATTCATTAGTTCGATTTAATAGTAGTGCTTTAAATTAACAAAACGCACTAGTCGGCACTACAATTTTCGAAGGTTCCCCTCGATTTCTCTGGGATCCATCATCAGATCCTGGTAAGATAAGATATCATAATAATTTATTCACTTCTCAAGTAAATGGTTTCCCTATCATGGTACCACACTTGGAATATCTTCTTTCCAACAAAAAAAGAATCATCAAAATTGGTTCATAAACGACGAAGTTATCCGCGGACAAACATAAAAAAAAAATATATATATATATATAAGGTCAGGTGGGGTAAGGGGGACACCGGGGGAAGAGGGACTAGGGACCATAACTAGTAAAACAAAGCGTATAGCACTATGAGCTTTCCGTCGATAAAAAGACAAGGCGAATTAGTTTGAACGGTTTTCAATAGACGTCGCTACGTTACTCAGAAGCCGCCAAAAATTAAGAAACGTCTGACAGTTGTGAATTCGACTAGTACAAAGTTGTCACGTAATTTTGCAAACCAATAATTTCTTGAAAAAAAGAGTGCTGGAATTAATTTCAATATAAAAATACACGGAGAAAACTGTAAGTATTAGTTTATATTTGTCATTTTAGATTAAAAACAACTAATAACACAAGTTTCTTTCGCTTGTAAATTCTAACCTCCAAAAAAACTAAAAAGTTAAAAAATAATATTGCAGCCGATGACTTTTTCGTTCGCATCATAAGAACATTAATTTGTTTTATCGAAGTCGCTGTCAAGCCGATTCGCGACAGGGCTTGCATTAGTTTTTTGGCTTGGCTTGACACCGACTTCTATAAAACAAATTAATGTTCTTATGATGCGAACGAAAAAGTCATCGGCTGCAATATTATTTTTTAACTTTTTAGTTTTTTTGAAGGCGGTTTTAATTTTTTGTTAAAATTTTGTTTATTTCACAATTTTCAGTGGTGAATTCATTAGTTTGATTTAACAGTAGTGCTTCAAATTAACAAACGCACTAATCGGTACTACGATTTTCGAAGGTTCCCCTCGATTTCTCTGGGATCCATCATCGGATCCTGGTTTCCTTATCATGGGACCACCCTTGGGATATCTCCTTTCCAACAAAAAAAGAATCATCAAAATCGGTTCATAAATGTAGAAGTTATCCGCGAACACACATAAAAAAAAAAAATATGTACTGTCGAACTGAGAACCTACTCCTTTTTTTGAAGTCGGTTAAAAAACATTAGCTGGGGTAAGAGGCTCACTATTGACGGGGAAAGAGGAACATATGTTTCTCTTCCCCCGTGTCAGGAGAGACAAACATTTTGAAAATAGTCTATAATTATAGATAGTCAAAATGAAAAGAACTAACTGACACATTCATACATTTTTTAATGTTCTGTATGTATAATATTTTCACATATTTTTATAAAAGCCTTAGTGTTATTTTTGAAGTCTTTTTAGAAGAATTAAAAGACTGATTCGCAATATTGATCTTGTTACATAGTGCCATTGTTATTTTCTGCAAGACATTTTAATCCCATTATCTAATTATTACTGTTTGTATGGAGATTAAATAAATATATAAACACTTCCCCCACTTTTTTTTAGTTTGTCACCCCTGACCGAACCTGTATGGTCCTCTTACCCCAAATTGATTTATTCTTCTTTTTCATTCAAAATTATACCTTATTCCAACGATAGTAAGATCTAATATTGACTGAAGCAGTTCAACCTAGAAATTAACGAACATTTAGCAACGAATATTTGAATTCAAACTCCATTTTAATGAAATACAATGACTGTCCCTCTTACCCCATGTGAGGGGGAAGAGGAACGTTTATGCTATCTGGACATTTACGCAAATATCTTTGTAAGAAATGTTATTAGCGTAATGAAACTTAGCCCTCGGGAAGCTAATACATAAAGGCAAGTTTTGTGTATTTCAAAGATCTTGTAAAACTTTAGCTGCTCTTCCTAGCAATCAAAACATTTTACTAAAAATAAAGTATGTTCCTCTTACCCCACCTGACCTTACGGTCGAATTGAGAAACCTCCTCCTTTTTTTGAAGTCGGTTAAAAATAATATAGCAGCCGATGAATTTTGCGTTAGCATCATCATCAGTCATAGATTGAGGCACGTGAACCACACAGCAGCATTGAATAGTATGTACTTACGAAGACACATTTCTGTGGGTATAATGTGTGGCAGCAGCGCGCCGCGTGGGCCGCGTACTCAGCCTGCGAGTCGAACAACAGCTTACACGGTGCGCACGACAATCTGCCGACAAACACCACACATTACACACGAGGAAGTATCGAGCGATTCCATGCGAGCACTAGTATAGTGGCAGCTGAGCACAGACTAGTATAATCTTCTTCTTATCGTGTGGGCAGAGCCCTGGTGTCAGAGTTTTTTCAGACCACCTTACGGCCTCTGACGTGGTTTTTATGTAACGACTACAACCACCAGAGATAGTAGCCGGGACCAACGGCTTAACGTGCCATCCGAAGCACGGAATCATTTTTCTTTTCAGACAATCAGGTGATTCAGCCTGCAATGTCCTAACCAACTGGGGAAAAACGCACAAAGTGACATATCACTAGGTGTCCCCCGTGGGAATCGAACCCACGACCTCCGTATCGAGAGCCAATGCTCTTAACCATTAGACCACGGAGGCAGTCACTAGTATAATAATAAAGTAACTTAGACAATTTAATAGTATGGACGCGTAACGCGTGTCACTCTCCTATCAAAATTTTCTGCCACTTTTTGCGGGGGGCGAGGTAACATGAAATCCGCAACTTTGGATTTTATTCCCTTTAACTTTAGATTCTAATTTTGAATGTTAAAAATCATGAAAAGTAGTCTCGTGTGAACCCCAAACGTTCTAAGTTCAAAATTATTGTTCCGCTATTATAGGCTGTCTCGTTTAGTGATAAGGTATAAAATTGAGTGTAAACGCGCAAGATTAATTGATCTAATACCGTGGCAGAGGGGAAATGCTACCGCAAGGCCAGTCCTTACTATTAAATTGTCTAAGTAAAGTAAGTACTAACTCGACATGTCGCGCCTCGTCGTGGCCTCGCTTGACCACGTGCATCTCCAGCGCTCGCTTGTTCACAAACCACACTCCGCATTCACATGCAAGCACTAGTATAGTATAGTAGCTGAGCCCAGACTAGTATAATAATAAAGTAAGTACTAACTCGACATGTCGCGCCTCGTCGTGGCCTCGCTTGACCATGTGCGTCTCCAGCGCTCGCTTGTTCACAAACCACACTCCGCATTCACATGCAAGCACTAGTATAGTATAGTAGCTGAGCCCAGACTAGTATAATAATAAAGTAAGTACTAACTCGACATGTCGCGCCTCGTCGTGGCCTCGCTTGACCACGTGCGTCTCCAGCGCTCGCTTGTTCACAAACCACACTCCGCATTCACATGCAAGCACTAGTATAGTATAGTAGCTGAGCCCAGACTAGTATAATAATAAAGTAAGTACTAACTCGACATGTCGCGCCTCGTCGTGGCCTCGCTTGACCACGTGCGTCTCCAGCGCTCGCTTGTTCACAAACCACACTCCGCATTCACATGCAAGCACTAGTATAGTATAGTAGCTGAGCCCAGACTAGTATAATAATAAAGTAAGTACTAACTCGACATGTCGCGCCTCGTCGTGGCCTCGCTTGACCACGTGCGTCTCCAGCGCTCGCTTGTTCACAAACCACACTCCGCATTCAACGCATAAGAAATCTTCTGAACATAGCGCGGGGTCGTTTATACGCTGAAAACAACACAATGTTCAGGATATTAGGAAAATTTATTACAACAAAACTGGTATTCTTATAAACTGGAGTATATTTGAGAGGTGTACTCAAAAAGGTTCAAATTAGAAGCTCTGAGCTTTCAAATAGGAAGTGGACAAGTAACTCCCATCAGGCCCGTTAGGTCTACTTCGCCGAATGTCTACTTCTTTAAACTTCTTTAAGTCGTTTGCAAAATAATCTTAGTGTATTTTGTCATAAAGATTCTGACAACGTCAATAAACTTTTACATTATAATATTTTCTCAAACATGCTTGGAAATGTGAGCATTATTTTGACAACCTTCTTCGAGATAAATCGAAATTGCTGTACTGGCCAAATAACATGTGCGCAGCGGCCGGCAATGTTAGTATGAAAATCCATATCTGTCGTGTTTAGCGGCTAAATAAATTACATAGTAAACTCATATCTGTCGTGTAATTTAAAAATGGAACGATCTTTTTCTCCGAAACATGGCGACCAAGGAGGTAACTCATCAAAGGTTTTATTTAAATTTCGAACTGGCTTGCAAATAGAAAGCTGTTTATTGAAAAAAAAAAACAAATTGTTGTTCGTTGTTCGTCATTGATTTTGAAAAGAGTTTTAATTTCCGCGAATTATTTGAGAAAATTTACTGTTTTAATTTCCGCGCATTGTTTGAGAAAAGTACTATACAAGCCTTGGCCACAACTAGGCATTGATTGATGGACTTACGTATGTGTGCCTCGGCTTCGCCTCGGCCCACATTTACACGTTCGTCCATCAATGCCTCTGTTGCTGGCCGCTGCAGTAATGTACTATAACTGCGTTTTTTTTATTTTGCGTTTACGTTAGTAGACAGAACCTCAGCGTAACCAGGTATTAGACAGCAATACAGGGTGTTAGGGTAAACAGTTGCATTGCTTTAAGGGGTGATTGTACCCATGATACTGAACAACTTTCCCTAAGAAACCTATAGGAAATTCGCACACGCCCACGATAGGGTTCCACATACTCACAAGGTAATGGTGGTCGTTGAACTGGTGTCTCATTAGATGTGCCTGTGTCTTGAAGGAGTCGCCGCACATGTTACAGTGGTGTGTGTACAGCTGGCTGTGGTACGACGATTGTAGATGCACCAACAGTTTCTTTGTTGTCCTGAAATAAGGGTCTTAGGGTAAACAGTTGCATTACTTTAAGGGTAGAACCTCATCTGGCAGCACAGCATCGCCCTTTTCTGTCGCTCCATCCTTTTCTGCCACTCAGGAACGTCATTTGCTGGAGGAAATAAGATAGACGGAACGCGATCGCGCGCGGCGGTGCTGCGGCGTGCTGTCGCGTTCAAATGACGTTCTTGAGCGACAGAAAAGGTTAGAGCGTGAAAAAATGCGAACTAAGAACGATAAAGTACCACTATAGGCAATGTATTTCTATAATTTTACGGCTTTGACTTTTTTTTACGAATGACTTTCTGAGTGCCGTGGTGGTCCAGTGGCGAGTAGCCTTGCCTGCCGCGCAGGAGGCGATGGTTCGATCCCCGTCCAGGCCGACTCGTACCAATGAGTTTTTCGGAATTTGTGTACGATTTGTAACAAAACTGGCTTTTCGGTGAAGGAAAACATCGTGTGGAAACCTGCATGCTTCAATTTCGAGGCATGTATTGTACCCGCTGTCCATTACAAGTGGCGACGGGCTCACTCCCCGTCACACTGGACAGAGTTTCGGTACTAGTGAAACGTGGATGTTCTGAAGTTTCAGAATATCTCTGACTTGACTACCCCTTCGGGGAATATAGTCGTGAGCATATGCTATGCTACTTTCTGAGACATAAATAAATACTAAATCTAATTAATAGTGACAATACTTGTAAGTTCTGAAGCAAACGGAGCACGTAGGCCGAGACACGTTCGGGGCTTTCCACGCGTCGCTCTTGGTGCATTCTTCCAGTATGTGGTGCTTCGCTTCGCAACTGCGAAGGAAATTGTGCTTTATTGCATGTGACGTAAAGCTTAAAGCCATGTATTCATTAGGCAACATTTGTTGATAAACTGTTTATGAATTTCATCACTTGTTCCGCAACAAGTTTACCGTAAACACTGTTTCTGAAACTTAGCAGTCCACACTATTTAGTTGTTGCTAGGATGTCGCCCGAAGAGGTAGTGATGCTCTGTGCTGCTTATATAATAATGCACAAGTGTAAAGCTAAGAAAAAAAAGAAAAGGTGGTGGATGAGAAATTACCTTGTGAATAGAACTTACGTATTTGATGATCTTAGAGGCTTTGATGGATCATTCCAGAATTTTACCAGAATGTCACGATCTGACTTTGAATTATTATTGGGATTGATTGGACCTGCTATAACAAGACAGGAGACGAAATTTCGGCATCCCATTGAGCCCCAAAGACGACTGGCTATAACTTTACGGTTTATTGCAACAGGTGACTCGTATGGCTCACTGTCATATACTTTTAAAGTATCGAAACAATTAATCAGCAAGATCATACCAGAAGTTTGCCAGGAATTGATAAATGTTTTGAAGGACTATGTAAAGGTAAGCAAAATAAATTTAATAACGTACTTATTTATTAATTATTTAAATGAAATTACAAATTTTTATTGTGAATCGTCATATTCCAACTGGGAGACTAATTCCTCAAGATTAGAGATGTGCAAGACATCTTGACTATTTGCATTATGGGCTTCGCCTGGTTCTGGTGTCCCTGTTGGGGTCGAAGCATGCTCAGCATATGTTGATGTTGACGATGCGGTGCGATATCCACTGCCATAGCCGTACCAATCTCCATACCCACCACTATTGTAATAGCCCATTCTTGCTTGTACCAATATATTATTTATGTAATACTTGGCCTGCATAAGTGCTCTTTCGTCTTTGACGTTTTTCAATTCAGATGCCACATACTGGCCATAAATATCGAACTCGTTATTTGATACCTCGTCCATTTTCTTCTTTGCACTTTTCATCATTTCGTATGCTTCGTTTAGAGTGTCGTCACCTTTCCTCTTTTTGGGGTTTGTTGGTGGTGGCGGTGGTGGCGGTAATAAGGATGATGATGATTGTTGTGGTGGTAGTGGTGATGGTGGTGGTGGCGGCGGTGCACTTGTCGACTGCGTTGCGACAATGCCTTCCTATAAATAAAGAACTACTTTAATTCCTATAAATTTTATTTATTTAAGGTGCCACAAACTGAACAAGAATGGAAAAAGAAGGCCCGCCAGTTCGAGTTATTATGGAATTTTCCTCATTGTATCGGTTCCATTGATGGAAAACATATTGTTATTGAAGCACCATTTAATTCTGGCAGTGATTATTTCAATTATAAAGAACAATTCAGCATTATACTACTGGCAATAGTTGATGCAGATTACAACTTTATATATGCGAATTGTGGTGCTAAAGGCAGATCTTCCGACAGTGGAGTATTTCAAGAAACTTCATTTTACGAGGCAATGACTGCAAACCGGCTTAATTTTCCACAGCCACAACCAATATTACCAAATGGTCCGAATCTACCTTATGTAATAGTAGGGGACAGTGCATTTGCCTTATCTGAAAATATGATGAAACCGTATCCTGGCGTTCACAACCGTGGAACTACAAAACGCATTTTCAACTACCGCCTTTCCAGATCAAGAAGGATTGTAGAAAATGTGTTTGGTTTATTAAGTGCTGTCTTTCGCGTTTTCAGAAAAGCCATGCCTCTTAAGCCTGCTACTTGTGAAATTGTAACAATGGCGTGTGTATATTTGCATAACTTTTTAAGGCGTAATAAACAGTCCCGAGCTATATATACTCCACCAGGAACATTCGATTATGAAGACCCAGAACATAACGTTATAGAAGGTGCTTGGCGAAGAGAAGTTGCTCCTCAAGGCATATTGAATTTACAACCTATTGCAAGACACCCACCACTAGCTGCAGCGGTCGTAAGAGATCACTTCGCTGAACACTTTAGTAGTCCAGAAGGCAGTGTGCCATGGCAAAATGCTCACGCATAAAGATAGTACCCACTGAATACGTGTTTTTTTTAATAAAGTTCTGATAACATGAGTTGTATTTTGTTTACATTAACACCTAACCTAAAAAAATATCTGATCATATCTATTGATCTACAATAGATATCTCGTCTATTTAGCAAATAAATATAATTATAAAAAAATACGCACCGTTCCCATCGTATCTGATGTCCCAGACGTTGTTGCACCACGTAACAAAAATTGCAGTGAATCGTACCACTGCCACTTGCTTTTAAACACTTCCTCGGCTCCGGATCCCGTTTGTTTTGTAGACTTGATTTTTTTCTTCTCACGAGAAAATTGGGATCTTAGAGTGTGCATTTTAATTTCTACTTCCTTTTGGGGCACATTTAATTTAGCGGCAATGTCGGCCCAAGCATCATGTTTTTTAAATTTATCTTTGTAGTCTTTATTAGACGCGTCCCACAATATAGCATGTTGTTGAAAAAGCTCGATGAGCATTGTAATTTGGTTGTTAGACCACATCACTATTTCCATGTTTATGAACAAGAGTCTGACACGTCCACACTCGATGACACTTGTTTATAAACTGAATATTTTGTCATGTTCTCCATCTAGAGTGGGGAACACAGGAACATGTTTATGCAACAATGTTTCATCACTTTTGTTTATAAACATGTTTACAGAGGTGATGCAACATCGTGCAACACTGTTTATAAACAGTGTTTATAGTCAAATGTTGCCTAATGAATACCCGGCTTACAGTCATGACAAAACAGGGTGTCTACGAGCGTGCGGGCTTGGTTATTTGCCATTTTTAGGGTTCCGTACCCAAAGGGTGAAAACGGGACCCTATTACTAAGCCTACGTTGTCCGTCCATCTGTCCGTCTGTCCGACCTATTTAGGGCTGTAACTTTTGAACTGTATGAGCTAGATAGTTGAAATTTTCACAGAATGTGCGTTATTCCGGCGGATTTGTCAAAAAATAATAAAAATGTCGAAAAGTTAGAAATTAAGGGGGGTTCTCAACAAGAAACTAGTTTTTATCAACGTATTTTCTTCACGCTCTATCGTAAAAACAGTAATACATACAAGCGTCAAACTTAGTGTGATTATAGAGCAAACTCTACAGAATAACAACAAATACTAAAAACCGGCCAAGTGCGAGTCAGTCTTGCGCTAAAGGTCCCGGACAAAAGTTTTTTTTTTCTAAGTTAAGTAAATAATGTTGTGTTATGTGGTGGTGTGGTACGGAACCCTCGGTGTGCGAGTAGCCCGACTCGCACTTGATCGGCTTTATTTGAAATACTAAGTAGAGAAGTTAACCTTCAGAGAAAGGACCTCTTTATTCTAAAGCATAAAGACCGCATCAATTTACGATTGTAGTTTAGTCTCTTTTATCTTATGACGTTCTTTTAATAGTAGAAGGAGACGGAACTATAAATGTTTGTTTATGCGGCTGTCCGCTTCTTTTTTGTGCTAGTGTGTGTGAAAAGTGACCGTAAACATAAGGGCAAATGTCACTTGGTCATTTTTTGTCCATACTACTTGATACAACACACTCAAAAACAATCCTCAAAAAAGTGGACATTCTTGCAATGGTATGGTTCCCTCTATGCCTTTAGGTATAATCTCTTTGAGTTAGCGCTCTCACAGACGAGTGACGCTTTGCGATCGCAAGGTGTCGCGGAGGGTCGCGCGACCGTAAAATGTATGAGCGCTGCGATCTGCGACCCACCGCGACAGCAAAGTGTCGCTCGTCTGTAAGAGCCTGTAAGAAATTAACGATCAGTTGCACGGCTGATCGTATGATGTTGTTGTAGTATGCACTGTAGCTATGTGAACAGTACAAAAACTGTCAAGTTCTGTCAATCGGTTTAGGAGATACAGCCAGTCCAAGTTCCGACCTTTGAACGGCTGTATCTCCTAAACCGACTGATGATCCATGTCAGTTTTTGTACTGTTCACATAGCTACAGTGCATACGAGGGCGACACTGAAAGTTTCAAGAATGGACCAGTTAGTGGCAATGCCAATGAAAAATTTATTTTAATTACGAATAAGAAACTCTTTATCAACCTGTAGCCGAAAATTTTATTCGATTGTCATTTGTTTTAACGATTTGGCGGCAATTTGAAAAGTGCGTGTCGCGAGGCAAAACGAATTTAGCAGGGAAAAATGTTTTCTCCCCAATTTATTACGATTTTCGTCGTGTTCCTAGTCTATAACAAAGTTAATGATAAACTTCGATTGGTATTTCATGATGAAGCCCTGTCCCTTGACACTTGTTACTTAAATGAGTTTAGGCATGATCGGAGTAATCTCAGTGATGATCTACCTGGGAGATGTCGTTCAACGGCGACAACTGAACAAAACGCCGATGTTGTGCAGCTCATGAGAGAGGCTGATAAGAGAGTGACCTACCAGCAGATTCAGGCAAGCTTCAGCATTGATATGAGTTAAGTGCAAAAGATCCTACACGAATATTAAGGCGTAGGGAAGCTTTATACTAGATGAATACCCCATAATTTAACCGATTTCAATAATTTCATAGTAAAGCAGAGGGGGTCCACTACTTCTCACAGAGGTTCCATTGAACGGGACGATACATAAAATGGAATGGAGGCCACTTCTAAAAATATTAAAAGTATTCCCAACCTCCTACTTCTATACACTTTTTATTGTCTTGAAACTTTCAGTGTCGCCCTCGTACTACAACAATAACATACGATCAGCCTTGCAGCTGATCGTTAATTTTGTTACAGAACTTGGTCAGACAGGCAGACCTGGTCCATCCCCATCACAGAAAAGCTCTACACCCCATAAACACTGAATCAGCCTTGCTGCTGATGGCTGCAAAAAGTACACTTATCTCTCGGAATATATTGGCATGTCTGGACAGTTCCATACATTTTAGATTTAGTATAGTCTTGGCGCAAACAGATGTCGCTACAAGTATCATCTGGCCTGAACGAGAGATAAATCTTAATTAAACGTTATTAGATCATTATTATTTGAGTTTTGTTCCACGGAAATAAATTATATTAATTTTCTTAAAAATTGTAATAACAAATGTGTTTAAACGTATTTTAACGTAATTAAACATTGGTATAGTACCGTTACTCACCACCGTCGCTGTACTTGCGCGAGTTGGCAACTAAGAAGGCATTGACCCTCTGTTGTGTATAATTTATTTACTCAATGGTATTGGCCACTGCCGAAGCACTCACCAGTTGGTGACGAGCTGGCTGCAGCGCTTGCAGGAGTAGCTGTACATGTGGAACCGCTCCAGGTGTATCCGCAACATCTTGGTCGACAAGAACTTCGCCCCGCACACGTCGCAGATGCACTTGAACTTGGTTCTCTGAAACATTATTCTATACAATCAGTATCCTGCTTAGACAATTTATATAGGGACATTGCGGTAGCATTTCCCCTCTGCCACGGTATAAGAACAATCGATCTTGTGCATTTACACCCAATTTTATACCTTATCACTAAACGAGACAGCCTATAATAGCGAAACAATAATTTTGGACTTAGAACGTTTGGGGTCCACACGAGACTACTTTTCATGATTTTTAACATTCAAAATTAGAATCTAAACTTATGGGGAATAAAATCCAATGTTGCGGATTTCATGTTACCTCGCCCCCCGCAAAAAGTGGGAGAAAAGTTTCTTAGTAGAATGACACGTGGTTACTCGTCCCGATATAATTAGTCTAAGCGCATAACTCGTCCCTACATAAATTTTCTAAGGTATCCTGCCTGTACTTGTATCATCAGCATACAAGAACATTAAAATTGTCGAAACACTGAATAACTTCATTAATATGTATATAGGGTGTTAGGGTAAACAGTTGCATTACACTAAAAGGTGATTGTACCCATGATACTGAACAACTTTCCCTAAGAAACTTATAGGAAATATGAAGAAAAAAATTGGACTTCCATACTAAATACAATCAGCTGATCAAATGTTTGTATGAAAAGTCGATTTTATTTCCTACGAGCTTTTACCCGCGACTTCGTCCGCATAAATTATATACCAGATTTTAAGTCAGATGATAAGCTATCAAACAAAAAAAGTTTCATCAAAATCGGTTCAGTAGTTTTTGCGTGATACTCGAACAAACAAACACCCAAACAAACAAACGAACAAACAAACAAACAAACAGACAGACAAAAAGTCCAAAAATTTGTGATTTGGAATCAGGGAAGCCTAAAAACCATATCGTAATCTTTTTTTTGTAAATATCTTCAATGTACAGACACACTTCTGTTACAGTTTTATAATAGTTTAGATAGGTTTCTTAGGGAACGTTGTTCAGTATCATGGGTACAATTACAGGCTAGATTCTGGTACTTTAAATGTGACTAGATAATTTGTGTGACATTGTCCAAGATATTTATTTATTTTTATTTATTTAATTACCCCTTAAAGTAATGCAACTGTTTACCCTAACACCCTGTAGATATGAAAGAGAAGGAGGCCAAAGTGAAAGCCCTGGGGTACTCCAGTCGTAACGTAACAGAGCTTGACGTTTAGCCTTTAATAGCTACTGCTTGAGCCCTATCCCTTAGATATGAAGTGAGCCACCTCAGTAGATCTCCGTGCACACCGATAGTCTAAAGATTATTATTAGCAGTGCGTGATTTATTACATCAAAGGCCTTAGAATAATCTGTAGACATAGTGTGACGAACCATGGTCGAAGTCATGGGTAAATATATGGGTAAAGTATTATTTTTAATGCGCAAATTGGTACATAGGAAACAATCCACAACACGTTTCGTCATGGAATGTATGGAATCCAGTCGGGGGTGGGGCCCGATGACTCGTTACCCAGACTTGCAGGTGTAACCTGTAAATCTATCACGTGCACCGGTCTCTCACATATAGTACAAAGCTTAGCTTAATTTGTAACAATATTAATGTTTCACTGGCCCTATAAATGTGAGATGAAAGTAAATACCTTTTTATTATTTATTACTTCAAGGCACCGAAGCCCATGTTACATATGGGACACTTGTGTAAAGACCCCGTGCACTCGAGCGAGCTGGGCATGTCCTCCTGAGCCAGCGGGGTCTTGAAGATAAGTAGTGATAGTGTGTCACTTACCGTGTGAAGCGCAAGATGTGAATGAAACATGTTCTTCACGGCACCGAAGCCCATGTTACATATGGAACACTTGTGTAACGACCCGGTGCATTCCAGCGAGCTGGGCATGTCCTGAACCAGCGGGGTCTTGAAGATAAGTAGTGATAGTGTGTCACTTACCGTGTGAAGCGCGAGATGTGAATCCAACAAGTACTTCATGGCACCGAAGCCCATGTTACATATGGGACACTTGTGTAACGACCCGGTGCACTCCAGCGAGCTGGACATGTCCTGAGCCAGCGGGGTCTTGAAGATAACTAGTGATAGTGTGACTTACCGTGTGAAGCACGAGATGCGAATCCAACAAGTACTTCATGGCACCGAAGCCCATGTTGCATATGAGACACTTGTGTAAAGACCCGGTGCACTCGAGCGAGCTGGGCATGTCCTCCTGAGCCAGCGGGGTCTTCTTGAAGAACGTCAAGTAGTAATCTATCTTTCGATTTTTATTTGAAGCTCGTTTTGACGTGCGATAGCAAGCTTCTTGTTCAGCTCTGAAAGAAATGAAGTAAATCAATGAATTAGGCTGTGATCGCATGAACGCGTCGAAAGCGATTTTTTCGGCGCGCAAGCTGCCTTCTTCTCACGATTCTTTGGAATCATTGACGTAGAATACTATGGACGCCGGGTCAAGTACTACAAAATTTTCGAAAAAAAGTGTCCAGAGTACTAAACTACACAAACCTTAGACCATTAAATAGGGACCTGCCTTACGTTAGCATTCCCCACTGCAAAGGTCCAAGATCAAATGATCATTTACATGTGCATACAATTTTATACCTTATCTCTAAACGAGACAGCATATAATGGAAAAACAATTAGTTTTGTTTGGAGTTCACACGAGACTATTTGTCATGATATTGGACATTCAAAATTAGACTCTAAAGTAACGGAAGAAAATCCAAAGTTGCGTATTTCATGCTACCTCGTCCCCCGCAAAAAGTGACAGAAAAGTTTGTTCATAGAATTACACGCGTAACTCGTCCATAATTAGATGGTCTAAGACACAAACCTAAGTCGTTTAGTAATAGTATAAACCAACTAAAAACATTGAAAATGCTGAAATTATTTTCCATCCAAATTCCCCATCCAGGCACCGCGCGTGCGTATAGCCGGGCGATCAAATAAAGACTGTCGCATAATTGGTTCTCTTTTTACGTTTTGGTGCTGTTTCGGTTACCTACCCTACGTCCATTAGTTGATAAGTCAATGTTTGGAATTCATACTTTGTCTCTTGTTATAACATAATCCTATTTCGATCTAAAGTAAGGGCTCTGAATTAGTTTTTCCTGAGTACAATTTCAAGAAAGAGTAAGCTCTTTCTTGCAAATCGCGAGGAATTTAAATAATCTTTATCATTTTTCCTGTGATTCCTTCAAAGTAAGGAGGGTTCAAGTGCACCCCCTTCCCGGCGTCCATGCACGTACCCTTAGAGGTAAGCGAACAACATAACGCGCATTACGTGACGACCCGGTTGCCGGTTGGTGTAATGGTTACTATGTCGGACTGTCAAGCCAGGGTCCTGGGTTCGAATCCCGGTTCGGTCATGGATGTTATATGTGTGTGCCGTTGTTGTATGGTTCCCATAACAAAAAGCCTTACAATGAATGTGCCTGTGATCGTTATTTAATTTAATTTAATTAATTGATTACACTAGTCACGCGCAGCGCACACTTCGCACAAGAGCAGCGCCCGCTTCGCACAAGAGCAGCGCACGCTTCGCACAAGAGCAGCGCACGCTTCGCACAAGAGCAGCGCACGCTTCGCACAAGCGCAGCGCACGCTTCGCACAAGAGCAGCGCCCGCTTCGCACAAGAGCAGCGTACGCTTCGCACAAGAGCAGCGCACGCTTCGCACAAGCGCAGCGCACGCTTCGCACAAGAGCAGCGCACGCTTCGCACAAGCGCAGCGCACGCTTCGCACAAGAGCAGCGCCCGCTTCGCACAAGAGCAGCGCAGGCTTCGCACAAGACCAGCGCACGCTTCGCACAAGCGCAGCGCCCGCTTCGCATAAGCGCAGCGCCCGCTTCGCACAAGCGCAGCGCATGCGTCGCACTATCTCGTCGCGAGTCGAACTACTTACAGCGAATAGTGAGTTTTGTCGCACCACCCGCACTGATACTCGTACCAGTGGTTCTCTGCTTGGTGGACGATCAGCTCTTTGTCAGTGTTAAACATCCATTTACATATCTTACAGCTGCTGCCGTTGGGTATCTGAAACACCATCAACAAATCACTCATATATCATAAATCAGGGCTGTCTTTGTTTGCCGATGACACAAAGATAATGGGAAATCCACTCATATCTAACAATGTCATCCAGGAAGATCTCAATCGTATTTCTCATTGGACTATGGACTGGCTTATTAACCCTGAACTCTCAAAAATGCACCGTCTTACATGTTGGCAAAAAAAACCCAAAACGAACATATACCTTGAACTCTGAATCTCTAAAAGCTGTTTCATCACAAAAAAGATCTTGGTGTTACAATTACAGAGAATTTAAAGTGGGATGCTCACATACTAGCAATGACCAAGAAGGCTAACTCACTAACATACATGATCAGGAAAACCTTCACCTACATTGACAAGGAGTTATTTTTGATGATCTACAAGATCTACATTCGGCCATCACTTGAATACGGCTTCCAAATTTGGAATCCATATTTCAAAAAAGACATTGATCTGATTGAAAAGGTACAGAGAAGAGCAACAAAAATGGTTGTTGAACTGCGTGACAAACCATATGAGAGATGATTAGAAGAGCTTGGGCTTACAACACTTGAACAACGGCGTCAACGTGGTGACCTCATAGAGACGTATAAGATACTTGCTGGATGTTATGATGTCCAAGGAATTGAACATATATACCGGATGAACCAGAACCAAAATCTCAGGAGTCACTCTCTCAAAACATTTTTTGCCCAACCGAATAGTTCGTGAGTGGAACAAATTGCCTGAGACTGTAATAAGTGCGCCTTCAGTGAACTCTTTTAAAAATAGACTGGACAATTATTTTAAACCTAAACAAGTGCAGTGATATACACGCATCAGCTTTGAGCTGCTAGTGTATTATATACAGGGTGTACAATAAAATGGGACAGCTACTCAAAGGGGTGCTTCAGACCATCAAACTGAACAACTTTCTCTATGGGACCCATATCGAAATCGCGAAAAAAAAATCCGCTCTCCCATACAAAACTGCAAACATAACTCGACTGAAATGTATGGGACAGCAGATTTTTTTTTCGCGATTTCGACATTGGTCCCATAGAGAAAGTTGTTCAGTTTGATGGTCTGAAGCACCCCTTTAAGTAGCTGTCCTATTTTATTGTACACCCTGTATATAATAATATAATATACGAGCTTTTACCCGCGACTTCGTCCGCATAAATTATATACCAGATTTTAAGTCAGATGTTACGCTACCAAACAAAAAAAGTTTCATCAAAATCGGTTCAGTAGTTTTTGCGTGATACTCGAACAAACAAACAAACAAACAAACTAAATTCTTTTTTCAAAAATTTACAGTTTTATAATAGTCAAGATGAGATGTTGCCCCATTGTCGCACTTTGTGCGTGCGGCCGTTTTATGGGGCCCACTCGACGAGTCGGCGAGTCACCGCCTGCCCTATTTACAATTTTGAGACTAGTTGTCATGGCAGGCGTCCGTTAGTCTCCTCCCATAGCCCAGTATCCATCCATCCAACTTTCACCTCCATAGCCCAAGACCTTATTTTTCCATCGCGGCCATAGCGCCGTACTCCAATCAATAGTCTTTACACATGGCGGGGACCATCCCCGTGTGTATCATGTTGTGCGCTCGGAGATGGTATCCGCCATTTGTGTATCCCTTACATTTAGATTAACTTGTCTTTTGAACGGGCCTCTACATGTTGGCTTCGGCCCCATGCACGCCTTCCAAAGGTCCGGGACTTAATTGCCCGAGATTACGGAACGGAAAATAATAATAATATCTACAGGGTGAAATTGATATCATTAGCATCCTTTTAAACTAAGAGTCTACCCATCAAACTGAACAAATTTTATTATAGGAGCAAACTGATCTTAGCAAAAACAAAATCAGCTGTTGCATACATTTGAGCCGCGAACGCGCGCGTCAACATTGCAGTTTAGTATGAAACCGCAGATTTTTTATTTGCTCCGATCGGTTTGCTCCCATAGTAAAAGTTGTTCAGTTTGATGGGTAGGCTCTTAATTTAAAAGGATGCTAATGATATCAATTTCACCCTGTATACATCTTCATTTTCACTATTATAAAACCCCCTTTTTGTTTGGGGTATACAGACAGACCGACAGAATGGACTCAAGTATAAGTCGGCTGTTCAAAAAACACTGAATACGCCGCGCCATTTGAAAAATGTTTGCCCCCTTTTTACAAATTGATTCTTCAAATTAAAGATTGAAAAATTCATTCTCGGGCGGGACTTGAACCCGCACCCTTCCAAACCGGGGAAGTGTGTTATCCAATAATAAAATTTTCAAATAGTTAAAAATTAAGGGGGGTTCTCAACGAGAAACTAGTTTTTATCAAAGTTTTTTCTTCACGCTCTATCGTAAAAACGGTAATACATAAACACCCGGGTGTTTTCCCCGGTTTGGAAGGGTGCGGGTTCAAGTCCCGCCCGAGACTGAATTTTTCAATCTTTAATTTGATTCAAAATAGCACAACATGGCTGTAACATGTTCAAAATCAATAATATTTGAAATTGATTCTTGTTCAAATGTAAAAGAATTAAGGATCGTATTTGATGTCATGTCATCACACTAAGAAGATTTTTTTGTATGACTACAGAACGTGTTTAGTCCCGGGATGTTTAGTTTAATTAGTATAGTAGTGTCCAGACTACAAGTCTGTCTGTTTGATCATTACACAAAAGCTACTGGAACGTTTTTGATTAAACTTTTTGTGTTTAAAAGCTTAAGATTTGACTTAAAAACTGGTATCTTTTATCTCGCTACCGTGGTAGGAGCCAGTGTGGGCGAAGTCGAGGGCAAATCCTCATCTACAGTAGTATAAAACTAACAGAATTATGTATACTCACGGTTACATGTTTCTATACATGATCGATGAGCAGACAACGTGGGAACACTTGAACGGATCATCTGTCAGCCTCACGTGGTAGCTGTTGCTTCTCTTTAGCACAGATACGATGTATATATATTATACGAGCTTTTACCCGCGACTTCGTCCGCATAAATTATATACCAGATTTTAAGTCAGATGATAAGCTATCAAACAAAAAAAGTTTCATCAAAATCGGTTCAGTAGTTTTTGCGTGATACTCGAACAAACAAACACCCAAACAAACAAACAAACATACAAACAAACAGACAGACAAAAAATCCAAAAATTGGTGATTTGGAATCAGGGACAGGTAAAAACCATATCGTAATTTTTTTTTTGTAAATATCTTCAATGTACAGACTCACTTCTGTTGCAGTTTTATAATAGTTTAGATATACTACTCAATAATACTCACAGCCACATGTTTCTGCACATGTTCGATGAGTAGCTCCAGCGAGGTGAATACGAGCACACAGATGGAACACTTGAACAGGGCCGACTTGAACGGGTCAGCACTCAGCCTCAGGTGGAAGTTCTTCACTTGCTGCTCGAACAGCACATACTTTATCTCACTTCGAGTGAGGGCCTTGTGGACCTGTGGGCAATTTTAACATTTTAAGGAGATAATTCTTGCAAAGCGCTACCATAGAGTAAATAAATTATACACAACAGAGGGTCAATGCCCATACAAAGAAAACTGCCACCTTCTTATATGAAAACTCGCGCAAGTACAGCGACGGTGGTGAGTAGCCGGTATTACAGCAATGTTTAATTACGTTAAAATAAGTGTTAAACACATTTGTTATTAAAATTTTTAAGAAAATTAATCTATATAATAAATTATATAGATTAATTTTCTTAAAAATTTTCGGAAATAAATTTCCGTGGAACAAAACTCAAGTAATAGTGAACTAATAACGTTTAATTAAGATTTATCTCTCGTTCAGGTCAGTAGCGACATCTGTTTGTGCCAAGACTATTACTAAATCTAAAATGTATGGAACTGTACAGACATGGCGCTACATACAAATGAAGCTAGTTTATATTTTCAATACTAATCAATTAAAGTCAATGAAATTTTTTAAACACCATCCTAAAAATAATCTCTGTGCCTGTGGTATGTACGATGTTCGTTAAAATCTAGTTTCAAAGTGTCATGACATCATCATACATTACATCTTCTATCATCGTGTCTCACACTAGGGATCGCGACCTCTAATGAAGGTGTAAGGGGGGTCGCCAAAAATAACGGTTGCAGAGGGGTCAATTTTATACAAAACTTTGACGCACAATACGCGTTGACGGTATTAATATAAGTAGCTTTGTATATATAGAAAAATGGGTTATAAAATCTAGATGTCGTGTATCAAATAACATTTGCAATTTATAATATAATTACGAAGATATAAAGACTTAGACGGCCCGGTAGCACAGTCGGTAGTGAACCTGCCTGCTGTGCCGAGGGTCGCGGGTTCGAATCCCGTAAGGGACAAATATTTGTATGATGAATATGAATATTTGTACCCAAGTCTTGGATGTTTGTATCTATATATGTATTCTATATCGTTGTCTAGTCATCGTAATACAAGTCCAGGTTAGATTCTGGTACTTTAAATGTGACTAGATAATTTGTGTGACATTGTTCAAGATATTTATAAAAAAAAAGCTTTGAAATTTTTCATACAAAATTTTCAGAGCTTTATATCTTCGTAATTTTATTGTAAACGACCTTTTGCCCGCGACTTAGTCCGCATAAATTATATACCAGATTTTAAGTCAGATGATAAGCTATCAAACAAAAAAAGTTTCATCAAAATAGGTTTAGTAGTTTTTGCGTGATGCTCGTTCAAACACAAAAACCAAAAAAAATCTTTTTTTAAATGTACAGTTTTATAATAGTAGAGATTTCGAATGTTATTTGATACGCGACATCTAGATTTTCTAAACTATTTTTCCATATATAAAATATTACTGTTATTAATTCCGTCTACGCGTATTGCGCGTCAAACGTTTTGTATGGACTGAAACCACCTTAACGGTTTGACGTAGGTGCTCTTTCTTGTAAAGGGCCTGTAAATAGTCTGATAAAAAAAGTTCTTACCAAATTCTTATAATATTTCCTTTTCACTATCGTTTTCTCTTCCTTTGGTTCTTCTTTCTTCTTCACAATCTCTCGTTCTACTTCTTCTTCACTCTCTTCTTCATTATATTCTTCTTTCAAATCCTTGAACACATCGTCTAAATCTATGTTCTGTATTTCCTCATTATCTTCCAGAACATCATCTCTATCCATATCATCGCCATCGGCTATTTCTTGTAAACAAATTTCTTCTTCCAACCTCCTCTGTTCTAACCTCTTCTCTTCCTCTATTCTTCTTTGCTCTTCTACTTCTTGTGGCAGGATGTCAATGTAAAAGCATGCTTTGTAGGTCAATGGCGAGACGAGGTTTGTCTTTGTTCGATTCACAGCCACTATGTCACTGTAGCAGACCTGGTGATAGAAAAATTACATTTATTTATTTACCTATATAGTTGATTTCTTGTTCTTACAAGACAAGCCTGGAAAGGTGGGGTCCCAATCAAGTGACAGACTCAGCAGCGTGAAAGCTTTTAGGACATTCATACATTTTTGTTTGATAGGTACGGCAAAGAGTTTTTGGTAGATTTTGTTAAAAACTAAGTATTTTAGAAAATCGATTCAGGAGTAAACGATATTAAAATATTAACCACCTGCACTTCTAGTATGATTTATCTACATGAGCGCGACTCGGCTTTTTTCCATACTACATGCCGCGGAAAGCGCGACATTATCGCGTTATTTTCTATGCAGCAAAGGTGCGTCACGCGAGAGTACTAGTTGGGCTGGAAATACATAAATATTCGAAGTAGATTTTAGCAGTATTTTAGGTAGACTCTGTCGAAAAAGTGGTGACACAGTGAAATGACTAGTTAAGTTTACAACAGTAAACTAAGGGTCAGCGCACACCCAGCGTAAAACTGTTCGAGCATGCGCGAGCAGGTTTCATTGATTCAATTGATAATGAACTCTATTTCCATTGAAATAAAGTTGAAAATAGCTTGCAAGTGATTAAATCCCTTCAGCGTCTGTTCGAGTATGCTCGCGTATGCTCCTCGCGGCGAAGGGAGCAGTCGCGAGCATGCGCGCGGATGCTCGCGCATGCTCGAGCATGTTCGAGCATACGCCCGTGTCGATGCTTGCGATCCGTCGTAAGTGTTGCCGCCTCGGCCGGTTTCGGACTAAATCTAGCATAATTTTTAACTACTTTAGCCCGAAAAGGGCAATTTACTACAGATAATATTGTATAATAATCGAACTCTTTTTGAAAATACAAAGAAAATCTAAAAGGTCGAAGCAGATTTAGTAGGTTTTCAAATTGTTCATATTCCATTTTATAGTACCTAGCCATAAAATAACTGTCCCTAGAACTTTAAACCGTAGCACAGCACAGGGCGTAGTATTTCCCAAATATAAGTACATCTTTCTTGCCTCTTTTCATCTTATTGATGTGCTCTTCTTGCTCCTCTTCCTTTGCTAGTAACCCAATAATTACCAAATCCCAGTCTACCATACTTTAAAATTGTTGTTATCGCACGTCTTTACTATAAAATATTGTAAACACAACGCAAAATTCACTACGTCAACTGTAGCAACACGGGAGCATCCGCGAGACTGTTCGAACACGCGCGAGCATGCTCCGCCGCTGCCGCCGGCGGATTTTGCCGCTAGGTGTGCGCGACTGCAAAGAACATGCTCGAGCATGCGCGAGCAGTTCTACGCTGGGTGTGCGCTGACCCTTAAAGGCACAGACTTATAAGCAATGCCAACGCTATCATCAACAGCAGTTTTCAAAACTGGAAAATAGTCAAAAGGTGTGGCAGAGGAGAGTTAACTATAATTGCTTTGTTTATGGACATGCCCTAGGACAAACTTTGAGCATTGCATACAGTGTCATACTGCTTATGCTGGGTGACCGCGGGTGCCCAGCTTTACGACAATAAAGCTTAAAATAATAAAAAATTTCTAAATAACTATTGTTTACAAAGATAAATATGACAATATTTTCACCAGGATCTATGTACAAACCTGTTTTTTAGTGTTCATAATCTGTTTAAGAACAAAGCCAGCCCGTCTACATTTCCTCCTGAATGCCAGTGCTCTCTTCACCTGTGCGTGACACTCCACGCAAAAATATTGAGGGTACCCATCAGTTTCTGACATCTGAAAATAAAAAAAACACAAAATTCAAACTTATGACTTAGGATTTTAAAGTTTTAGTGAGCATGTTAGACGCACACATGCACATAGGCGCACGTTGGCATGTTATCTTATCTTAGATGGCCCGTTAGCGCACTCGGTAGTGAACCTGCCTGCTGTGCCGAGGGTCGCGGGTTCGAATCCTGTAAGGGACAAATATTAGTACGATGAATATGAATATTTGTACCCGAGTCATGGATGTTTGTATCTATGTATGTATTCTATATCGTTGTCTAGTCATCATAATACTAGTCCAGTCTAGATTCTGGTACTTTAAATGTGACTAGATAATTTGTGTGACAATGTCCAAGATATTTATTTATCTTGTTGTAGGGGCTGGTTTTTGCTTTCTACACCCTTCAAATACATAGTCAATGAAGGAGGCGATACCATTGAGGGGAAGAATCCTAAGATCTCCCAGTTTTGGATATCCTTTTCCGAGGAGCTCATTCGTTTAGCCGCCAAGACATCACAATCACAAAGGATATGTTCCATGGTCTCCTTACTCCTCTCCGCACTCGGCAGCTAGAGTCTAGGGTGAGCACGTTGGCATAGTGGAACTGCAGTATTGGAGACAATCTCCGTAGTTAAGCAGTCAGGTCCGAGCAGTATTTGGCTGGGTGATTGTTTAAGTAGTATTTCTCTAGTGTCTCCATGTTTCAGAAGGCATGTTACAGCTGTTGATCCCGGATGGTTTCATCAGATGGCGGTGTAACTATTTGTAAGCCAAATCAGAGGCCTATATTGGCTTGAAAATTCTCTGATAGCAAGTTGAACACGAACTTGCCTCCACCAATCCGCATTTGACCCGTATGTTGGATGGCCCACACTGGAAAGCACAGCATGTGTAGGTCCCCCACAAGATGGACCAATGACCTGGTGAAGGCTGCGGGAACCCGTCGGATGAGTGCAGCGCTGGCCGTGGCGATCCTTGAGGGATGCCTATGTCTAGCAGTGGATGTTTACCGGCTTATATGATGATGACAAGATCTAATGGTCATTTACAATCAATAATATTGATATTACATTACCTCCAAGCCAGACAGAAACGGGAATATCCGTCTGTAAGCATCGCTTATCTTCTCAAGTTTACACTCCGTGTTCAGGCAGCCCCGGCACGCCTTCACGTCAAACATTATCTGGAATTATTGATTAACAAACTTTAATCTATACACTTGAACAATGCCGTTACTGACTGACAGAAAATTTACAACCTAAACTGCTGACTACAATTACCGATGATACTCTGGATGTCATGTTCGGAAAGGTCTACAGGGGAAGTAGAGGTGCAGTAAGAAAGTATTTATCGAAAATTAAACCCTTAAGGGCGACAGCAGAGGGTGAAATGGGTTGTAAACATTGGTAATCCACTAGATGACCGCGGCGAACTTCGTACCGCATTAGAATCTTCCCGATGCACACATGGCCGTGTTTTATAGCCTATGTTCATCATGGATAATGTAGCATTCTAATGGTGAAACAATTATTCAGATCGGTCCAGTAGTTCTGCACTGGTAGCATGCCAACCCGCGCTAGCCGTGATAGGGCTTTATCACGTCTTTTATCTCATTCTTTTGTGCGCGAACGAACGAGATAAAAGAAGTGATAAAGCCGTATCACGGCTATCGCGGGTTGGCATGCTACCATACCAGTGCTGGAGCCTATTCAATACAAACAAACAAAAGACAAAGTCGTGGTAAAAACTATTGTTTATGGGTCAAGGATTTGGATAAAATTTGGCATACAAATAGAATATGTTCTGGATTAGCATATAGGTTACTTTTTATTAGGATTAAAGTCAAAGCAGAGGAGAGAAAGTTGCGGGAAACAGCTAGTGATTTATAAACTGTGCTTTTGCACAATTAACTGATCACCCTGAAATTTGATTAGCAGGCCGGCAGACGTGAAGACTCTTTTTAGGGTTCCGTACCCAAAGGGTGAAAATGGGACCCTATTACAAAGCCTATGTTGTCTGTCTGTCCGTCCTACCTATTTAGGGCTGTAACTTTTGAACTGTAACAGCTAGATAGTTGAAATTATATTAAATAATAAAAATCACAAAAAGTTTAAAATTAAGGGGCGATATCAATTCAATTCAATTAACAAGGAACTAACGTTTTTATCAATGTTTTTTCTTCACACTCTATCGTAAAAACGGTAATACATACAAGCGCCAAACTTGGTGTGATTATAGAGCAGACTCTAGAGTACAACAACAAAAAATAAAAATCGGCCAAGTGTGAGTAGGTCTCGTGCTAAAGGTCCCGGAGAATTTTTTTTTTGTAAGTTCATATGTTGTGTGGTACGGAAACGGTGCGCGAGTAGCCCGACTCGCACTTGACCGATTTTTTTATATCGTAAAAGAAAGCGGACATGGGCGAAACGGCGGGAAAAAGCCAGTTTTTTCTTACCAAAGAAAACAAACAGTATTATCTATAGTGTTTAGAGACGTACTTTTTGATCAAGGTTTATCGTTTACTTTTACATTTGGTATAATAAAAATAATAATAGCTTACGGATTGTTTACTGCTAACTCTCTACATAACCTAAAACTTTGTCAGGTAAACAACATAGTATGACTGTTTTAGGCCACGACACGTCACAGAACATCACATCAACTGATAAAAGTACGCATTTTGATTTACCACAACAACTGAGAATATATAAACAGTAAATAATTATACAAATTACAATTTACAATAGAAAGTTTGGACAAACGACGAAAAAAACATTGCGTTGACTTGTCTTGACTGAGAGTGAATGAATGACAAAGCAGTGTAACCAGATCTAAATTGAAGATCCTGCTAGCTGGTTGGCTGGAAACTGCTAAATCCTGCTAAACCATTTCTATAGAATCATGCTAACGAATGGGGGATTTTCCAGAGAAAAAAAAAAGCTAGTTCATAATTTCTCGATAGATGGCGTTGAACGGAGAGGGGTCGATTAGGTACCTATGGTATATTTATGAATATTATTAATAAAAAGACGCAGTATAAACCCTTTGATATTATTGTCGGTTTATTATTAACAATCTCGGTGTTATTGTCTGTCAACAATGAATCAAGTATCGGACGTGGCTGTATGGGCTTTGTATGCATTTTGAATATAACGACAATAACAAACTACAAAAACCTAAAGCCGGGTCCGCTGCGCCATGTTTTCGTGTTTGCTAACATCGTAACACGAAAACATGGCGCAGCGGACCCGGCTTAACAGAAAAACACAAATAAACCGGGAAACTTGTAATAGCTACTTCATCAACAGCGGGGCTAGTACGCACGCCAACCCGCGATTGCGATATTTAACACATCCATCTGTCAAATCTTTTATCTTGTTCGTTCGTGCGAAAATAGAAAGAGAGTGGAAGCGTGATAGCGATATATCACGCTATAGTGGGTTGGCATACTAGCCCCGCAGATAGTTTATAATAAACCAACAACAATAAGAAAGGGTTTGTTTGTACACACGGCGACACATCAAGCTAAGCAAAACCAAAATAAGGTGGTCGCGCGACGTTATACGTTATTCACCCTGCGCGCGGTCAGCTTATATTGGTCATACTCAAAGATAAAATATAGGGTTAGATAAATAATATAAAGCAAGACATAGAAACGCTACTTGACATCCATTCACACTTATGACAACCACCCATTAGAATAAGTGAAATGTCAATAGTAAACAGATACCGTCTTGAACCATTTTGTCACCAGACCTCCAGTTGGAAGACTCCGCTATTTCCTTACGTTAAGAACGAATTTTGCTTGAATTTGCTTAAAAAGTGGTGACATTTGTTTAACAGATTTACGTCTAATCTAGCTCTGTCACTCTTATGGCAATCTGTGTGCGACTGTAAGGAATGACTATACATGTTTTTGTACAGTTTGATATTGGGTAGACCAGCACTGGTAGCATGCCAGCCCGCGATAGCCGTGTTACGGCTTTATCACGTCTTTTATCTCGTTCTTTTGCGCGCGAAAGAACGAGATAAAAGACGTGATAAAGCCATATCACGGCTATAGTGGGTGACTGGGTGTGCATGCTACCAGTGCTGGTCATACCTAATCGACCCCTCTCTTGTCAACGCCATCTATCGAGAAATTTGGAACTAACTTTTTACTTTTTTTTGCTTTTGGAAAATCCCTCATTGAATTACATTTTTAATACCTACAAATAAATATGAAATTGTCATTTTAAATTGTATAAAAATCAATCAATCACTACAATATTAAGACAAAAGAAAAAGGACAGCCGGAACTTTTTTTCAACATTTCAACATTCAGATCCTGCAAAAAATAAGCCCTATATTGGCTGTCTTTTCCAGCTAAAATCACACGATCCTGCTAAATCTGGTCACACCGCGACGAAGAGAATATAATAATTCCAAAGACAAACGATTGAACGAATGAATCTTTGACACATTGGTACCAACCTAGAAAACTTTAAGGCCTGAATGCCGCTTCACGTAGGTAGTACTTCCGCTATTGTACTCTCTAGATCGGAACTCGGAAGGTGTAAAGCGGGCTTTCAAGATGGAATGCTTGACTTGTGCTTGACAATCACGATTGATCGTGCAGACTTGACTTCCTTTTGTTTATAATTTTATCTGTTCAAAATTGCAAATTCTATTTGCTTACTTTACTTTTACTTTTGCAATATTTTTCTCTCAAGTTTCAGAACAGAAACGTAGTGAATATTTGTTCGGTGGATTGCAGTCAAAGAGTACTTTGCAGTTTTACACGCGTAGGTTGTGCCGTTGCAACCAAAGTTGCAACTTACTTTCCCGCTACTTGGAGCAGCGTAGGTAACTTGGGATACCTAGGTCTTCGATCTGCCTTGGTAAGCTTGCATAAATACATTAAAATTCGATGAATTCCTATCGTATGAAGTTACTAACGGATACGGCTTCTTGATCACAGTGTGTTGTGTGGCTTTTGCCATGTTTACAATGGTTATCACCTCATAACCAGGTCTTAAAAATTCCGGTATTTTCGGGCACCGGTACCATTATACTATTGCATGGCAAGAACCGCTAAGTACCGATACAGGGCCCATACTTTAGATACTGGTTCAGAACGTTTGGGTGCGGTTGTTTTTAGGGTTCCGTACCTAAAGGGTGAAAACGGGACCAGCGTAGGAGCGTAGTCGCTGTACTGTATCTCTTTCCTGTGCCTCCAGCTTCTAACGACTGCAATCTTGGTCTCAAAGATTTAGTTTGACAGTTCAAACCACCTATGACAAAGATGTGAAACATTTAAGTTTACACCCTGTATAATTTACATAATTGCAGATAATGTTTGACGTGCACGCATGCCGAGCCTGCCTCAACACTGAGTGCAGGCTAGCAGAGATCAGTGCCATCTTCAAACAAATATTCCTGTCTCTTACTGGTTTGGAGGTAATTTGCTTTTTTGAACCCATCTTTCTTCTTTCAAGGGACAGCCCAGAAATCTGTAGAGGCAGAAATCTGTAGAGACAGAAATCTGTAGAGACAGAAATCTGTAGAGACAGAAATCTGTAGAGACAGAAATCCCTAGAAATCTGTAATCTGCTCTGCTTGACAGAGCCAACTAGCATTTTTGAGCCACAGATAACTTTGTAACAGATACATCACTTCCTTAGAAAACTATAAATTCTCACGCTTGAAGTACCTACTGCCAGATGGTACGCTCAAAAATGTACCTAGTGAAGTTTGCCACAACATTGTTATTACTTTGTATAGTGCATGACATATGCATTGTTGCCATCTGGAGAGAGTGGCAGAAATCAGGCAAACGCATCACTTACGATGCGACAAAGTGTAGGTGCTTATCTTGGTAACTACAGATGAGTGACGGAGGCTTGGTTAAGCTGTCTGTTGTCAAATAAATCTCACTTCTAGATCTGCATTCCGAACACATTCCAGCATTTTTGAGGTTTCCAACTTTCCACCTTATTGCTTTCCACCACTGTGATGATTAAACTCTGCACTACCTAGTGAAATGTGATGATAGTTTCACCTGTGTGTTTCAGATTAAGAAGGGGGACGGGTTCCCTCAATATTTGTGTATGGAATGTCACACTCAAGTCAGAAAAGCTCTGGACTTCAGGAAGAAATGTAGACAGGCTGATTTTGCTATGAAAGAATTGATAATGGCTAAGAAACAGGTTTGTAGACAGTATTTAACACTATCTTGTCTTATTATGGGGGCTGGCAACCCAGCAACACTTCGACTTGATAGGATCTTTTGTGTTGGCCGTAGTTATTTCTTCACCCTTCAGAAACATGGTAAATGAGGCAAGCTATTCCATTCAGGGGAAGAAACCTGCTATCTTCCGGTTTTGGATAACCATCACAGAGCATACACTTAAAGTAAAACAATGAATAAAAACCGGCCAAGTGTGTGTCGGGCTCTCGCTAAGGGTCCCGGAGAGAACAATTTTGTTGTTAATATTGTATGGTGGTATGAATCTCGCTGTGCGCAAGTTAGAATTTCACTTGGCTGGTTCTTTATTATCTGAATAGGTTAATAGGATTCCCCTCAATGGCATTGCCTCCTTCATTGACCATGTATTTGAAGGGTGAAAGAAAGCAAAAAGTATTGGGGCTAACACAAAAGATCCCACTGGGTCGAAGTGTTGCTGGCTTGCCAGCCCCCACAACAAGATAAAGTTAAGATAGTAGGATTAAGAGGGCTATCGGAGTCCAGTGGCGCCCTCATCATATTAATAAAGATTTCTCAATAAAGAAAGCCTAAATTAAAAAAGTGCTCAATTGACAAACTACAAAAGCCTTGAAGCCATTGTTATACAATACTTTTATAGGTTCTAAACATTCCACTTTTAGACAGTTTCGAATAAAAACAAAAGCGGCCGTTTTTTTTCTTTTTTCAAAATGTGTATGTTTCGACCTTTAAAAACCTGTAAAAGTATTCTATGAAAATAGCTTGAAGGCTTTTGTAGTTTGTCAATTAAGCACTTTTTAAATTTAGGCTTTCTTTATTGAGAAATCTTTATTAATGTGATGAGGGCGCCACTGGACTCCGATAGCCCTCTTAAATAAATAATAAATTAGCAATCAGTATTTCTCCTAAAACACTAACTGAAATAAACAATTTTATACAGGTCAGTCTCGAAGACTTAACCGCAATAGACCGTGAGAAAGCTAACCTGATATCACCACTCGGAAGCACAAGATGTAGAATAGAGACCGATCTCAGGCCAGCGGATTGCAACGATGAAGAAGAGAGTGACATAAAAGAAGATATTTATTTAGATGTTCTAGAAACAGAAGAAGAGTCGGTAGATAATTATGAAGAAGAATTATTACACAATGTTGAGTCGGTGTATGGAGGAATAAAAGAAGATAATATTGAAGAGGAGGATGAGGTAGAAGAGATTGTGATTGAGGAGCTCCCCAAGCACAAAGAAACTCAGATGCCTATGAAAAAGGGAAGGGGCTCCATTAATTTCAAGACGGTAAGAACGGTGTTATTTCTTAATGCTGATTTCAACTATTATGCAGAATATTTTCCATAGTCCAGCAAGGAACCCTTATATTTGTGCCTATGTGTGTATTCCATATTAATGCGCCTATTAAAATAAAATTTTCATCACTCATACTCTGAAAGTGGGTTATTGTTTATCTAAGAAGCGGGTTGAAAGTGATACATTTCTTCCCTAGGGCGGAAAAGTAATTTAAAAAAAAAAAACTATGTTTATACAGAATTACTGAGCAAAGGCAGAAACCTATACAGCCACACTTCGATAATTAAATAAATAAAATAAAGAATTATATTAAAATTCTTAATTTTTATAATTATTATGAACAAAAATGTTTGAATTTAGTAATTACTAATTAATAATAACAATAATTAGTAACATTTCGAGACTTTTGTATAAATTATAATTACAAGTCCAGGCTAGATTCTGGTACTTTAAATGTGACTAGATAATTTGTGTGACATTGTCCAAGATATTTATTTTATTTTTTTATTTATATCCATTTTGTTTTTTACGTGATGAAAAAATGTACATAGATATAAAAGCGAGTTAAAAAAACAGGCTGGTTTAAAAAAAAACATTAAGTTGCAGGAAAAAAAAAGGGAGGGAAAGCGACATGTTGCTTTTTTTTTGATCCGTTTCAAAACGTGTAAAAATCACTGGGGAAATATATGTGTCTCATTCTAGCATCCACAATCTTCGTATGTTTTTTTTCTATTTCGTTTGGCACCCGAGTGATTTTCAAACGTTTTGAAACGTAGACTAAAATGAATTCATCAAGTGAATAGCGATTCAGAAATTGATTTTGCATTATCTGGTTTTTGGTTAATTTCCTCATAATCGTGATGAAAAGCAGAGTGTTTAACTCGGGTGAAAATACCCATTTCACACTCGAACTATGGGCGCCCCTCACGTTCGTTCGGGGCGCCAAACATCTCGTGTGAAATGGGTGACTTTCATCCCTTGGTTAACAATCTACTATTAACATGAAGACAAAAATAGACAAAAAGAATTATGGTGATTTTGATGGTGATACTGATTCTCAAAATCAGAAATGTCATAATAAACAAAATCGTGATGAAAAAGGGATTCATAATTCATTATCATTTATTGCTCACACAGAGTACAATAGGTAAATAAGATTCTCCCTTCAAGTGTACGGTGGTCATCAATTCTTTGAGCTATGTCAGATACTCTGGTTCTTCTGTGAATCTCTTCATTCCTGATTCAATCTTGTAGGCTCTCCCTAAGTTTGATGACAACTTATTAAAATGTTTATCCTGAACACTGACATATACCCTAGCGATAGATGAGCCCTTTCATTGAAACAACATGTTCCACTTGAATATGGTTTCCGCATAGCATTGATGTTCCCGAGTTCACATCCTCACTCTGGCAATGACAGACCGCAATGTGTCATATTGTGTGACAAGTTGTATGTTTGAACGTGCTTGTCTATCGCTAGAGTGGCTAGAGTATATGTTGTTGTTGTTGTTGTTGTTGTCCTAAGGTACCCCGATGGTACAGAGGGCCCTCGTGAGACGCCGCCACCTCTCTCTGTCCTGCGCCTGGTGTTCTATTTCGCACCAACTCAACCCGGCTGCTCGTAGCTCAGCGTCGACGATGCGCCGCCACGTGTGTGCTGGTCGCCCTGGTCGTCTGCTTCCACCAGGCTCCCACGTGAAGGCGACTCTGGCGGAGTTGTCCTCTTCTCTCCGAAGCGTATGCCCGATCCACTTCCACTTGCGTTGAGCAATTTCTTGCTTAATGGAGGTTTGTTGGCATCGGGCCCACAGCTCTTCGTTGCTGATTGTGTTCGGCCAGTAAATGCGCAGGATGGATCTCAGGCTTTTGTTGACGAAGATTTGTACTTTGCTCGTCAGTCCCTTTGTTTCCTTCCACGTCTCGCAGCCGAACAGCAAGACAGACTTCACTATGGATTCGAAGAGAGAGATCTTAGAGAGTATATGAGATCTGAGAGAGTATATGTTAGTGATCCTGTATTGTTCGTCGACAGTTCCACAGGACATTCGAGCACGCTCGGATCAGCTACGTGCCGCTGGACCAGCAGCTGGTGAACTTCCAGCGGCGCATGGACTCGCAGCCGTTCAGCTCCGCGCTGTATAAATGCGCTATATGCGTCTCCGTGTTCGACTTCTACGAGGCCCTCGTTGAACACGTCAACGAGATGCATAATTTTGTAAGTTTGTCATTTATTTCTTAATATTCTTTTTGTGGTTTTGGATGATCATATTGATCATACCATCAAACTTATGGAGGTGCTACTTGGGAATGTTCCTCCATTGAAAAGGGAAGTACTTCCGCCAGGCTAGGTGTGACGCCTGGGGACCGGCCGTGGTCCAACAGTTCTTAGTTGGACCTTGTATTTATATCGAATCTCTGTAATTATTTCTCTTGCGCGATTTATGTCTCGCATTCGATTGTGAACCTTATGTGTAGTAGGTTACGAGTTACGTATTTACGATGAACGTTGTCTTTGTATGGAGCATATTTCCGTGAGCGACGGTATCGCCATCTGTTGG
The DNA here is from genome assembly GCA_922987775.1 of Agonopterix subpropinquella. Classification (NCBI taxonomy): domain Eukaryota; kingdom Metazoa; phylum Arthropoda; class Insecta; order Lepidoptera; family Depressariidae; genus Agonopterix; species Agonopterix subpropinquella. The sequence continues at coordinate 7,826,470 of OV277718.1, read as the reverse complement.
CATCTTAGCTATAACTTGAGGGTGCTGGACATCTGTAGTAGTTCCCCACAAACTGAACAACTTTTTTTAGGACCAACATCGAAAGCGCGAAAATAAAGTCAGCTGTCCCATGTATATTTGGGTCGAATAGGTTTGCAGTTTTGTATGTAACTCTGACACCAGGGCTCTGCCCACACGCGATAAGAAGAAGATAAGGGCGGCTGTTTTTTTTTTCACAATTTCGATGTTGGTCCCGTAGAGAAAGTTGCTCAGTTTGATGGTCTGAAAATCCCCTGAGAAAACCGTCAGTGATACGATAGATACGTAGTTTTTGGATTTTGGATACGTAAACTGTGGTTGCATTCAATAGGTAAATGTTTCCAGATATCAAACGGTCACAGCTGCGACGTGTGCAAGTGGCTATTTGAGACAGAGCAGGAGCTATTGGTCCACAAGGCCCACACTCACTGGTACGAGTACAGGAGCGACCTATGCGCCTGCACCCACTATACACTGTGAGTAATGTCCATCCATCCATCCATCACAGCCCTTGTTCAGTCCGTCTTCGGACATAGGCCTCCTCCATATTTCTGCATCCAGTTGGGACCCGCGTGCTTCCTAATGTCATTGACCCATCTTTCTGGTGGGCGGCCTCTACCTCGCGTGGTTTCTCTGGGCCTCCACTCCAGTGTTCTTCTGGTCCAACGCTCAGAAGCCATACGAGCAACGTGGCCTGCCCATCTCCACTTCCGGCATTCTATAGTGGCTACCACATCCACGACCTTTGTATTTCGCCGAATCCACTCATTAGAGTAATGTATACACTGATATTACTGACTGAGATTACTGTCTTATACTGTGACCTGATACGTCAGAGAACTAAAGTGGTTGACATAGCTCAGAAAATTAGCAAGCTGAAGTGGCAATGGGCTGGTCATATCTGCCGAAGAACTGACAACCGGTGGGGTGTCAGAGTTCTAGAGTGGAGACCGCGAACTGGTAGGCGTAGTGTCGGACGCCAGGCTGCCCGCTGGAGAGACGACCTAAAAAAAGTAGCGGAGAGCGACTGGATGAGGAAGGCCGAGGATAGTGTTTTGTGGCGCGCCTTGGGAGAGGCCTATGTTCAGCAGTGGACGATGATAGGCTGATGATGATGATGATGATACTGTGACCTAGTCTTCGGCATTTTCGTTTCGTATTACAATGAATAACAAATTATTGAGAAAAACAACAGAAAACAGTGACAAAAACTATTTCGTGTTTGTAAGCATCTTTTTCGGAAACCGTGATCGGATACACATGGCGCGACATTGCTAGTACAAGCTTTTTCTTTTTCCGATTAATTTAAGATATTTATCAAGATAATTATCACTTCGAACCCTGTGCGTCTGTACTTACGAGAATTTATATTTTACGAGCTTTAACCCGCGACTTCGTCCGCATAAATTATATACCAGATTTTAAATCAGATGATAAGCTATCATACAAAAAAAGTTTCATCAAAATCGGTTCAGTAGTTTTTGCGTGATACTCGAACAAACAAACACCCAAACAAACAAACAAACAAACGAACAAACAAACAAACAGACAGACAAAAAATCAAAAAATTGGTGATTTGGAATCAGGGAGATCTAAAAACCATATCGTAATTTTTTTTTTGTAAATATCTTCAATGTACAGACACACTTCTGTTACAGTTTTATAATAGTTTAGATAGATATCAATTCTGATCATAAAGTTATTATACCTGTCGGAATAGAGTAACTGACATGAGTTGTCAAATGAAACCGTTTTTTGTGCATTTGTCGGCACTTATCGGCACCCTAAAACTTCGAGTTCTGTGTATAATTGTGAATCTAACGTGAAATCGTAGGTAATTTAATGAAATAGTGTTAGTATATTTCACAAAATAATCTACGACTTCACTTTAGATTCACTAATTATTCACAGAGCACGAATATTTACACAGTCGATTGTACTGACAAGTTCCCAAAAACGGTTCTATTGCGTCGCGTCACGTATCTCTTTCTATTATACAGTGGCGCCGCTAGGTACATCTCGCTCTCTCAGCTGTCAGTTCCTCTATATGATACCTTTATGATTCTGATTGTATTTCTTAGAGAAGAGCACGTAAAGTGTTACGAGAAGCAAGTGAACAACAGAAGGCGAGGGAAGGGCATGCAGCTGAGCGTGTCCGCGGCGTTCTCGAGGGCGGCCTTGAGCCAGGAGGAGATGTGCACCACGCTGCGCGGCGGCGCCGTCGAGTTCACCTGCCGCCGCTGCAACATGGGCTTCATGGAGAAACAACCCTACCACATACACACCAAGATGCATGCGGTACTCTCTTTGACTACTTCTAATAGTAGATTATGTACCAAGGGGATAAAGCAGTGTCTTTCATCACGGGCGCGATATTGAATCCTGAGCGCAACGAGGGATTCTAGGGTTAACTCCCGAGCGTAGCGAGGGAGTTTAGAGTTAACTCCCGAGCGAAGCGAGGGAGTTAAGACTAGAATCCTGAGTGAAGCGAGGGGTTCAAGCTCGCCCAAGATGAAAACACGTTTATCCCCGAGGACCATACTCTACTTTTCACACCCTCCGCGAGAAAATAAAAAGAAATACTGTTAGAAACCCAGGGGAGCGTGTAAATTCTCTATGGTTAGAAACCAATTCTTTTATTAGAGTTTATAACAAAGTATTAGAGTTCAATAGTATAGTATTTAGAAAACACTATTTTATTAAATTCAAAGTGAAAGTAGATATTTGAAAAATTAGACCAGGAGAGCGATTTTTGAAACTCATTCGCTGAGTTCAGCAGTTCAAAATGTCAAAATTACTGTGGAGATATGCAACTTTCTACTGCTGATCTGACTTTCAAAAATCATACTTCAGGAGTGCCATTTTTGAAAGTCAAATTAGCAGCAGAAAGATGCGTATCTCCATAGTAATTTTGACATTTTCAACTGCTGAACTCAGCCAATGAGATTCAAAAATCGCACTCCAGTTGTGGAAAGAAAAAATATATACAGTCGAATTGTGAAACCTCCTCCTTTTTTGAAGTCGGTTAAAAATGTAATTTTTTTTTTAATTTGTTCGTAGCAATAGTTACAGAGATTTGCAGTATTCGCGCCTTTTTTTCTTTTTTTGTGTTCAATACTCGTGGTGGCCAGTTCGAATTTCGAATTAAGTTCTTTTTGGTGCTCTCCATGATAAGTTTTCATACGAATTTTAAGTAATGATCGTAGTAACTATTAAATAATCTGTGGATGCGGTTCCATATTCAAATCTCATTATTGACCAGCGGGTTATAATGAAATTCAGTACAATATTATTGCCCGGCTAGGCCCAGGGCTATAATGACTTGCTTTAGGTTCGAGTTACATGACATATAATGTTCCATTTTCGAGCGGGTGGTGTGAAAAATATTATAAAACTGTAATAGAAGCACATCGGTTGCGCGTTGCGGAGAGATATGGACACCCAATTATGGAGGTCCGGGTTCGAATCCGCACGGAAAACATGCTATGTACCAATGAGTTTTTCTAACTTATGTACGTAATACGCGGAATGCTCTCAAACGGTGAAGGAAAACATCGTGAGGAAACCTGCATACACTGAAGAAGAAATTCTGATGTGTATGTGAAGTCTACCAACTCGCATTGGGCACGCGTGGTGGACTAATGCCCATACACCCTCCCTGAGGGTAGGCCTGTGCCCTGAAGTGGGACGTTTATAGGCTGATGATGATGAATAGAAGCACACCTTAGACACTTACCTGTAATTTTATATAAATGGTAAAAATTTAAAGGAAGAGGTAAGCATGTGCGATACTGAGTGAGTGCGAGCGAGACAGGAATACGCATTTGCTTACATTTTACTCCACGATCCTGCAAGAGGGGGTTATGTTTTTGCTTTTGTTTTTTTGTTTATTGGTTGGAGCATCACGCAAAAACTACTGAACCGATTTTAATGAAACTTTTTTGTTTGACAGTTTATGATTTGATTTAAAAATCTGGTGTATACTATATACAGGGTGAAATCGACATCATTGGCATCCTTTTAAACTAAGAGTCTACCCATTAAACTGAACAACTTTTACTATGGGAGCAAACCGATCGGACAACTAAAAAATCAGCTGTCCCATACTAAATTACAATGCCTACTCGACTCAAATGTATGCAACAAAAGATTTTTTTTTGCTTCGATTGGTTTGCTTCCGTAGTAAAAGTTGTTCAGTTTGATGGGTAGACTCTTAGTTTAAAAGGATGCCAATGATATCAATTTCACCCTGTATAAGTCGCGGGTAAAAGCTCGAATTCTAAGGGTGTTAAAAAAACGTTTCAAATATGTTGCAAATCAAAGCCTATTATTCAGGGATCCTTCGAAAATCTTAGTTCTCGCTCATACGATCCCTATATATGCCCCTAATTGCCCTAATATCTGTGGGTTTAACAGCTGCCAAACTGGCCCTAGTGACGAAAATACAGGTTTATGTTAAAACATGTTTCAGAAGAAGAAGTACAAGTACATATGCGACGTGTGCGACGTGAGATTCAACTGGTCCCAGTCTCTACGTAACCACCTGAAGCATTGTCACATGTACAGTTATACCTGCACCCACTGTCAGCAGCTCTTCATGAACAGGTGGGGCTCTTAGGCCAGTCATTTTAATACGGAGTTTTGTTAGGCGCGGTAGGGAGTAATTATTAATTGGACTTTTAAACTGTAACCGGCACCATTTATAGACAAAAATACTATCCTAAAACATATTAAAAAAAAAATTACTACGCAACATAGAAATCAAAATTGTGTGTCCCAGGAGACTTTTAAATTAATAACATTAATACCAAAGCACTCATTTGAATTAGATTTAACAATATAAATTATTTTTAATCAATAAAATAGGCATTAAAATTTAAAAAATGAGATATTTATTAGAAAATACAAATGTATTTTTCAAAACCTACTTAGTAGGCAAAAATATTTACACCCTGTTTGAAGTATGTATGATGGTAAAGCCTTAAATATGTGAAAAAAAAATGAACTTCATGTTTTTTAGAACGACATAATATCTATATTTTAAAGTTGAAACTGTTGCTGACGTAATTTTTTTTTAATTTTTGTACATTCCTAAGCTGAAATTGGCTCTTCAATATTATAGCGAAAAAAAAAATGCAATTAGTAATTAGTCCCGGCTCAAACCGTAAAATGACTGGGCTATCTTGTATCAAGTGTAACTACATACGCGAGGTGAGGTTCAACTGTTAGCAGTCTACCTGAAGCATTGCCACATGTATAGTTACACTTGCACCCACTGTCAGCAGCTCTTCATGAACAGGTGGGGCTCTTGTATCAAGTGTAACTACATATGCGAGGTGAGGTTCAACTGTTAGCAGTCTACCTGAAGCATTGCCACATGTATAGTTACACCTGCACCCACTGTCAGCAGCTCTTCATGAACAGGTGGGGCTCTTGTATCAAGTGTAACTACATATGCGAGGTGAGGTTCAACTGTTAGCAGTCTACCTGAAGCATTGCCACATGTATAGTTACACTTGCACCCACTGTCAGCAGCTCTTCATGAACAGGTGGGGCTCTTGTATCAAGTGTAACTACATATGCGAGGTGAGGTTCAACTGTTAGCAGTCTACCTGAAGCATTGTCACATGTATAGTTACACCTGCACCCACTGTCAGCAGCTCTTCATGAACAGGTGGGGATCTTAGGCCAGTCATTTTACGGAGTTTTGTTAGGCGGGGTAGGGAGTAATTATTAATTGGACTTTTAAACTGTAACTGGCACCATTTAGTGACAAAAATACTATACTAAACCATATTTAAAAAAAAAATTACTACGCAACATAGAAATAAAAAATTGTGTGTCCCAGAAGACTTTTAAATTAATAATATTAATACTAATGCACTCATTTGAATTAGATTTAACAATATACATTATTTTTGATCAATAAAATAGGCATTAAAATTTAAAAAATGAGGTATTTATTAGAAAATACGAATGTATTTTTCAAAACCTACTAAGTATGCAAAAATATTTACACCATGTTTGAAGTATGTATGATGGTAAAGCCTTAAATATGTGAAAAAAAATGAACATCATGTTTTTTAGAACGAGATAATATCTATATTTTAAAATTGAAACTGTTGCTGACGTAATTTTTTTTTAATTTTGGTACATTCCTAAGCTCAAATTGGCTCTTCAATATTATAGTGAAAAAAAAAGCAATTAGTAATTAGTCCCGGCTCAAACCGTAAAATGACTGGGCTATCTTGTATCAAGTGTAACTACATATGCGAGGTGAGGTTCAACTGTTAGCAGTCTACCTGAAACATTGTCACATGTATAGTTACACTTGCACCCACTGTCAGCAGCTCTTCATGAACAGGTGGGGCTCTTGTATCAAGTGTAACTACATATGCGAGGTGAGGTTCAACTGTTAGCAGTCTACCTGAAGCATTGTCACATGTATAGTTACACTTGCACCCACTGTCAGCAGCTCTTCATGAACAGGTGGGGCTCTTGTATCAGGTGCATAAAGTTATTATACATGTCGGAATAGAGTAACTGACATGGGTTGTCAAATGAAACCGTTTTTTGTGAATTTATCGGCACTTATCGGCACCCTAAAACTTCGAGTTCAGTGTATAATTGTGAATCTAACGTGAAATCGTAGGTAATTTAATGAAATAGTGTTAGTATATTTCACAAAATAATCTACGATATCACTTTAGATTCACTAATTATTCACAGAGCATGAATATTTACCCTGTCGATTGTGCCGACAAGTTCCCAAAAACGGTTCTATTGCCTCGCGTCACGTATCTCTTTCTATTATACAGTGGCGCCGCTAGGTACATCTCGCTCTCTCAGCTGTCAGTTCCTCTATGTAATACCTTTATGATCAAGTGTAACTACATATGCGAGGTGAGGTTCAACTGTTAGCAGTCTACCTGAAGCATTGTCACATGTAATTACTCCTGCACCCACTGTCAGCAACTCTTCATGAACAGGTGGGGCTCTTGTATCAAGTGTAACTACATATGCGAGGTGAGGTTCAACTGGCAGTCTCTACCTGAAGCATTGTCACATGTAATTACACTTGCACCCACTGTCAGCAGCTCTTCATGAACAGGTGGGGCTCTTGTATCAAGTGTAACTACATATGCGAGGTGAGGTTCAACTGGCAGTCTCTACCTGAAGCATTGTCACATGTAATTACACTTGCACCCACTGTCAGCAGCTCTTCATGACCAGGTGGGGCTCTTGTATCAAGTGTAACTACATATGCGAGGTGAGGTTCAACTGTTAGTCTCTACCTGAAGCATTGTCACATGTATAGTTACACTTGCACCCACTGTCAGCAGCTCTTCATGACCAGGGGGGGCTCTTGTATCAAGTGTAACTACATATGCGAGGTGAGGTTCAACTGTTAGCAGTCTACCTGAAGCATTGTCACATGTATAGTTACACTTGCACCCACTGTCTGCCGCTCTTCATGAACAGGTGGGGCTCTTGTATCAAGTGTAACTACATATGCGAGGTGAGGTAAAACTGTTAGCAGTCTACCTGAAACATTGTCACATGTAATTACACTTGCACCCACTGTCTGCAGCTCTTCATGAACAGGTGGGGCTCTTGTATCAAGTGTAACTACATATGCGAGGTGAGGTTCAACTGTTAGCAGTCTACCTGAAACATTGTCACATGTAATTACACTTGCACCCACTGTCTGCAGCTCTTCATGAACAGGTGGGGCTCTTGTATCAAGTGTAACTACATATGCGAGGTGAGGTTCAACTGTTAGCAGTCTACCTGAAACATTGTCACATGTAATTACACTTGCACACACTGTCAGCAGCTCTTCATGAACAGGTGGGGCTCTTGTATCAAGTGTAACTAAATCTTGGGGCTTTTTTGTTCGGAAATTAGTTTTAAAACGAATTGCCTTGCAGATCGCTCGCCTGGTACCACATAACGCGCGACTGCACGAAGTGTCACCTGTACAAGAACAAGAATGACGTCAACACAACATGCACGCTATGCGGCAAGGTGTGCAGGTAAGTCTATTAATTGTTTTTAATTTTGCTTGTGTCTAGCACAACATTTCTACCAATATCAAGTGAGTTTTGGGAGTATTGTAAAGGGTCTCAGAATGTTTTTCGTTTTTAGATGTTAAATAAAAAACAACAATATCAATGAAAACTCGTTTTATTTATGGTTAATTTAAAGAGCAATTCTTGAAGTTTATTTATGAAAAACAACCGTTTGCAAATGTGTACCATTCACTTGTTCACACTCATTTAACCTGGAGCTAAAATTTTCAATCACTCGCTGGAGCATCGCTCTTGGAATAGAGTTGACTTTTGGCGAGTGCAAGGCCTTCTGATGCAGTTCTAAAGGATTCTCGGGAGCCCAGTATCTGCAATTTTATTAATTCACGTGACCGTTGATGTGAAAATTCGATTCGTCGGAGAACCAGATGTTATTGAAAATTTGAAACTCCTAAGACGGTTTTTCATTGTCCTGCAGAATTCGACTCTTTTATCAAGATCATCAGGCTTCATTTCTTGAACAATTACAATTTTATAGGGGTAAAAATGTAAATCTTTCGAAATGATGTGATGAACCGTAGATTTGTTCAAATGAAGAGAAGCTGCGCGCAATCTCAACGACTGTCATGGGTCGTCCATAACAGACTGGCGGACGCGGTCGACATTCAAGCTCGTTCTTGATGTCCTTTTGCGCCCAGACGATTTGTCCGGCATTTTATTCCCAGTCTCTTCAAACTTGCACACCCAATGCTTAATTTAATTGGCTCTTGGCACATTTCTTAAGCTTGTTAAATTAAAATTTTTCCTGTAGAGACGACGAACAATAGTGTAAATCGTTGTTTTTATAAAACGCTCGCACGCAAACCGCGCGTTGTGGTCTCGTGAAACGATTCACGGCTACTAAACTTAACAAGCCGGCCAAGCATTTGAGTCCACTCTCATCCCCCTGCTACCTGCGGTTGGCGCGTATTGGTCAATTCAAAAACGAAAAACATTCTGAGACACCCTTTAGTATTACATACTCTTTCTTATGCTGTGCCGAGGGTGCGCCAATCTTAATCAGTTTTAAGTCCCGCGGGAAAATTCTTTTCCGGTACATAATAAACCGATCATTTGAACTAAAAAAAAAACGTTTAAACGTGTCCACAGGACTCGAGCGCACTACCTGGGGCACGTGAAGACGAAACATCGCCACCAACTATACGTGCACCACTGTACTCTATGCGGCATCTCACACAAGTCTCTGTGCGACCTAGTGCGCCATCAGGTCACCGAGCACAAGTACATTGTGAGTATATAGTATATAGTATAGTAGCAACTATACGTGCACCACTGTACTCTATGCGGCATCTCACACAAGTCTCTGTGCGACCTAGTGCGCCATCAGGTCACCGAGCACAAGTACATTGTGAGTATATAGTATATAGTATAGTAGCAACTATACGTGCACCACTGTACTCTATGCGGCATCTCACACAAGTCTCTGTGCGACCTAGTGCGCCATCAGGTCACCGAGCACAAGTACATTGTGAGTATATAGTATATAGTATAGTAGCAACTATACGTGCACCACTGTACTCTATGCGGCATCTCACACAAGTCTCTGTGCGACCTAGTGCGCCATCAGGTCACCGAGCACAAGTACATTGTGAGTATATAGTATATAGTATAGTAGCAACTATACGTGCACCACTGTACTCTATGCGGCATCTCACACAAGTCTCTGTGCGACCTAGTGCGCCATCAGGTCACCGAGCACAAGTACATTGTGAGTATATAGTATATAGTATAGTAGCAACTATACGTGCACCACTGTACTCTATGCGGCATCTCACACAAGTCTCTGTGCGACCTAGTGCGCCATCAGGTCACCGAGCACAAGTACATTGTGAGTATATAGTATATAGTATAGTAGCAACTATACGTGCACCACTGTACTCTATGCGGCATCTCACACAAGTCTCTGTGCGACCTAGTGCGCCATCAGGTCACCGAGCACAAGTACATTGTGAGTATATAGTATATAGTATAGTAGCAACTATACGTGCACCACTGTACTCTATGCGGCATCTCACACAAGTCTCTGTGCGACCTAGTGCGCCATCAGGTCACCGAGCACAAGTACATTGTGAGTATATAGTATATAGTATAGTAGCAACTATACGTGCACCACTGTACTCTATGCGGCATCTCACACAAGTCTCTGTGCGACCTAGTGCGCCATCAGGTCACCGAGCACAAGTACATTGTGAGTATATAGTATATAGTATAGTAGCAACTATACGTGCACCACTGTACTCTATGCGGCATCTCACACAAGTCTCTGTGCGACCTAGTGCGCCATCAGGTCACCGAGCACAAGTACATTGTGAGTATATAGTATATAGTATAGTAGCAACTATACGTGCACCACTGTACTCTATGCGGCATCTCACACAAGTCTCTGTGCGACCTAGTGCGCCATCAGGTCACCGAGCACAAGTACATTGTGAGTATATAGTATATAGTATAGTAGCAACTATACGTGCACCACTGTACTCTATGCGGCATCTCACACAAGTCTCTGTGCGACCTAGTGCGCCATCAGGTCACCGAGCACAAGTACATTGTGAGTATATAGTATATAGTATAGTAGCAACTATACGTGCACCACTGTACTCTATGCGGCATCTCACACAAGTCTCTGTGCGACCTAGTGCGCCATCAGGTCACCGAGCACAAGTACATTGTGAGTATATAGTATATAGTATAGTAGCAACTATACGTGCACCACTGTACTCTATGCGGCATCTCACACAAGTCTCTGTGCGACCTAGTGCGCCATCAGGTCACCGAGCACAAGTACATTGTGAGTATATAGTATATAGTATAGTAGCAACTATACGTGCACCACTGTACTCTATGCGGCATCTCACACAAGTCTCTGTGCGACCTAGTGCGCCATCAGGTCACCGAGCACAAGTACATTGTGAGTATATAGTATATAGTATAGTAGCAACTATACGTGCACCACTGTACTCTATGCGGCATCTCACACAAGTCTCTGTGCGACCTAGTGCGCCATCAGGTCACCGAGCACAAGTACATTGTGAGTATATAGTATATAGTATAGTAGCAACTATACGTGCACCACTGTACTCTATGCGGCATCTCACACAAGTCTCTGTGCGACCTAGTGCGCCATCAGGTCACCGAGCACAAGTACATTGTGAGTATATAGTATATAGTATAGTAGCAACTATACGTGCACCACTGTACTCTATGCGGCATCTCACACAAGTCTCTGTGCGACCTAGTGCGCCATCAGGTCACCGAGCACAAGTACATTGTGAGTATATAGTATATAGTATAGTAGCAACTATACGTGCACCACTGTACTCTATGCGGCATCTCACACAAGTCTCTGTGCGACCTAGTGCGCCATCAGGTCACCGAGCACAAGTACATTGTGAGTATATAGTACTAGGCTTTTACCCGCGACTTCGTCTGTGTTGACTTTTAAAACGTACCCTACATGTTGAGAGGGGCAGGATACGTTGCTCGACTTGATGCTGAGCGTTGGACCAGAAGAACATTGGAGTGAAGGCCCAGAGAAACTACGCGTGGTAGAGGCCGCTCTCCAGAAAGATGGGTCAATGATGTAAGGCGGCACGCGGGTCCCAAATTGTTGTAAAGGTCGAGGGACAGAACGACGAGGAATAAAGAGCAGGCCTATGTCCGAAGACGGACTTGTGGGAGCCCATCACTAATGATGCGGGCGCGCATCACTACGCCCAAACCAGTCCAGGCGACAGAGGGGCGAGGCGACATGCGGGGTGCCAGCCAGCCGCGGAGCTTCATTCGGTCGCTGCCTGCCGCAGAGCCGCCCAGAACGCCTGCCGCATCGGACCTGTATAGCTACGCTTAGCAAATACCTACCCAGTGCTTACGCGGTCTAAACTAAGGCTACCTCTTTAAATACGCTTGCTGCCTGCCTGTATATAATGCAATACTAAATCATTAAACTTGTAAAGTGGAGTCTGTGTTTACCTACCTCATCGCCATACCTACAAACACAAACGAGACCCACAGACTGATCAAAGACTGTGATGGATGATGTTCTATCTGTGTGACAAAAGACATTGCCCACGTCACGTGACATAGTGTATTCGTTTCGGGTCGTTTCGCAGCTGGCGAATGTGCATGATTAAAGAACAAATACAAATCGTATGATAGCTCAAATTATACACAGGATAGGAGGAAAATCGTGCTTCCCAATGAAATGGAAATTATCGTTTTCTGCAGTGGGATTTCTTTAAATTTACCAGTTTTGTATGGGGAACGGGATTGGGCAATGTCTTTTCATCCAAATACTTACTTGAAAACTTTAATATCTCAAACTTTTGATGAATGTTCTAATTAAGCTGATTGCGATGAAATTAAAATCGAAATTTTACTCTAAACTAAGCCTTATGATTTTGTGAAAACGCGATTCTAATTGATTCAGAAGATTTTAAGTAACGCGTGAACAAAACTAACAGACAAAAATTCCAAAAACGGAATTGGAATCTCCCTACGATTTTGCTTTGTTAATATTTTCAATGTATTCTTCTTCATCTTGTGGTGCCATCTCTTATCGAAGGTTGATTATCATTAAGGCTATTCGTACCCTGGAGACTGTAACCCTGAACAGTGAGGTGGTATTCATATCGAACCATTCACAAAGGTTTTTAAGACAGGAAGGCCTCCTACCAGGCATTCACCAGTGCAACCTTCCAACCAGTTCACCTTACCAAAATGTTCCCCTGCAGAATACTGGAATAATTTCAATGTATTAGCTAGATAATATTTTTTTTTTTTTGTCAGCGTATAAACGACCCCGCACTGGGTTCAGAGGAATTCTCATGCGCCGAATGCGGGGTGTGGTTTGTGAACAAGCGAGCGCTGGAGACGCACGTGGTCAAGCGAGGCCACGACGAGGCGCGACATGTCGAGTTAGTACTTACTTTATTATTATACTAGTCTGGGCTCAGCTACTATACTATACTAGTGCTTGCATGTGAATGCGGAGTGTGGTTTGTGAACAAGCGAGCGCTGGAGACGCACGTGGTCAAGAGAGGCCACGACGAGGCGCGACATGTCGAGTTAGTACTTACTTTATTATTATACTAGTCTGGGCTCAGCTACTATACTATACTAGTGCTTGCATGTGAATGCGGAGTGTGGTTTGTGAACAAGCGAGCGCTGGAGACGCACGTGGTCAAGAGAGGCCACGACGAGGCGCGACATGTCGAGTTAGTACTTACTTTATTATTATACTAGTCTGGGCTAAGCTACTATACTATACTAGTGCTTGCATGCGAGTGCGAGTGTGACCTGTGCTTTGTGGACAAGCGAGCTCTACAATCCAGTTACTATGTAGCAAAATCATAAGCTCGTTTCATATTTGTTCAATACATGAATCGCCTCGATTTCGGCATGAACTGGAAATCGAGTTATAGTGAAGCAATATGTCGTGCTCACTTCGCTCGCTCATGTTTTTAGATCGTACTGCACTGATCTAATTTATATTGCTGTAAAATCTCTTTATTTATACGTCGCAAATTTTAATAATATTGCAGTAAAATCTCTATGAACTTAGACGTATGGCAGTAAAATCTCGAGCTCACTTCGCTCACTCCAGAATTCAGTGAAAAATGTCATGGATCGTATTTCGGCGATTATTTCAGTCTAGTTAAAAAATTTAAAAATGCTTGTTCCATATTTTAGGTCGTGAAACACTGGAGTTAGTTTCACTCGCTCCTGATTTTAGATTTTACTAGCTTTTACCATCGACTTCGTCCGCATAAATTATATACCAGATTTTAAGTCAGATCATAAGCTATCAAACAAAAAAAGTTTCATCAAAATCGGTTCAGTAGTTTTTGCGTGATGCTCGAACAAACAAACACACAAACAAACAGATAGACAAAAATAAAAAAAATTGGTGTTTTGGAATCAGGAACACCTAAAAATCGTATCATAATTCTTTTTTGTAAATATCTTCAATGTACAAACAAATACAGACACTCTTCTGTTACAGTTTTATAATAGTTTAGATTGCAACGACCTAACCTGGGCCTCAATTGGCTACTTGACAACTAGTCAAATCAGCTACTCTTTATCGGACGTCAAAACGTGCGCTTTGTATGAAGATTTGAACTAAATATTGAGTTGTGACGTCATCAACATTTTCATTACTTTTTATAGTTTATCTTGTTATTAAAAATAGTATTTAAGCTAAAAACTCAATGAAAATGGGAGTTTAGCGTTATTTTCTAATCCTTTTTTTATTGAGTAGTTAAAAATAAAATATATTGAATGTAGTCAAATACCCAATTGCGCAATTTTATACGGTTTTAGTTTGGTTATGGTTTAGTTTTGGTTTAGATTTGGTTTAGCTAAAGTAAAAAAGCTATCGCGATATTTTTTTCTGAACGGTTAAATCGCACAATACAGAAAATTCGATCGAACGGACATCAAACGTTACGCCAACGTATCTTCCGAAATAAAGCTAAATCGTTACCGTTAATGTAATTTGCGCGATACGAATTGTGCATAACGTAACGTTTTTGGTTGTGGTTTTGTTTTGGTAGTATCGTTCAAACTTAGGGCTATTGAGGCCCTGTACTTGGCCGGATTTGTATGACTGTATCTGTAACGAAGTAACTAATAATCTTGTGGCTAATCACCGGTCGGTGCTGAACCTGTACTTTTGGTACCGATTCCAAGCCTCGGACCCTGTTCAATAAACGCGACAATGACAATTTGACAATGAAACTTAAGGCGATTGAGGCCCTGGGCGTGGTCCCCCCTGGGTAAAAATCATTGCTACTACGCCCATGTCCTTGAGTATACTAAACCTATTGTGTTTGGTTTCAGGTTGGCCTGTGCCCTGTGCAAAGTGTTGTTCGAGGACGAATATCAGATGAACGTTCACCTTGGCCTGTGTAAATATACGAGATACCCTCAGAAATGCATCTATGTAAGTAAACGGATGTTTTGATACCAATGATAGCCCATACGGAAGATATGCGGCCTCAATCATGAGGTCGCGGTTCGATTCCTAGCCTATACAGTACTACCAGGAAAATAATTAACATCGGCAATCTTCGTTTGCGCAGATTCCCCGACAAAACCCGAAGTCGTTTCGTAATCAAAGGGTGCAAAGTCTGATAGCAGCGAAAAGGGAGCGAAAACAATTAGCCAATCTTTGCAAGGCATTGAAGGTGGCACATCCTGATTGGTCAAAGTAATTTCGCGCGCTATTAAAATTTGTCGACTGCGCAGGTACATCGGGGGAACTTATAAACCTGGTACTACTGTACCACTAAGTTCTTCGGAATTTATGTACGGTTGTATTTATCATTTACTAGCTCGGCGGTGAAGGAAAACATCGTGAGGAAACCTGCATTCCCGAGAATGACAAGAAAATACCATAAGTTCGGAAGTATGCGTAAAATATGTGTGAGCTTGGGGCGAACACAAAGGACCAGCGATGGTCTCAGTATTACATAACGACCCTTGCTTGCAATAGCCCAGCCATAAATAATCAATAAAGGGACGCTGTTATGTGACGTAAATTACCTGAAAAATTTCATTAATTTTGATCAGTGGTCACAGTAATTTTGTAAAATATTTGTTATATTTATTTTTATCCTTTTTGGAGAACTTACAGCTAAATAACAATTTGATTTATGTACGTACGGTCCGAGGTCCAACCAAAGAGGTCTTTAGATCAGTCTCCTTTCGATGGCACCTCATTTACTTCCCAAACAGACAGGTGAAAAAAAAATGTACCAAAAATCATAATGGAAATAGTACATTACTGCAGCGGCCAGCAACAGAGGCATTGATGGACGAACGTGTAAATGTGGGCCGAGGCGAAGCCGAGGCACACATACGTAAGTCCATCAATGCCTAGTTGTGGCCAAGGCTTGTATAGTACTTTTCTCAAACAATGCGCGGAAATTAAAACAGTAAATTTTCTCAAATAATTCGCGGAAATTAAAACTCTTTTCAAAATCAATGACGAACATCAAACGAACATCGAACAACAATTAGTTTTTTTTTTCTTTCAATAAACAGCTTTCTATTTGCAAGCCAGTTCGAAATTTGATAAGTTACCTCCTTGGTCGCCATGTTTCGGAGAAAAAGATCGTTTCATTTTTAAATTACACGACAGATATGAGTTTAGTATGTAATTTATTTGGTCGCTAAACACGACAGATAAGGATTTTCATACAACATTGCCGGCCGCTGCGCGCATGTATTTGGCCAGTACTGCAATTTCGATTTATCTCGAAGAAGGTTGTCAAAATAATGCTCACATTTCCAAGCATGTTTGAGAAAAGGTACTTGCGACAAGCCTTTTCTAGGCAACCTGGCGGCGTTGTATTAACCCCTGTGTAAATATTCACTAGAATCACATTTCGTTCGCCAAAGAAATAGGTGCATAATTCTACGGTCGGATCTCTATCTACTAATTTCTATGCGATAAAATCTACCCTACATTTACCAGACATTAATATTCGGCAGTGATTATACCAGTTGACGATGACTTACAGTGTGAGCAGATGTTGCACGATAAAGACGCCTACCAGAGCCACTACCGTAAGAAGCACAAGACGCGCCACTACGTGCCAGCCAACCCTTACACGCGCTCCTCTAGTAGCGTCATATGCGAGCTGTGCGGCAAGTCGGTGAGTAAACCTTCACAACTCATTCAAGCTGTAGATGACAAAAAAGTCATATAAAATAATGCCCTAACTACCTAACCATACTAAATGACTCAAGAGTACTACCCGTTCACGTCCAGTTGGCCGTCGATGACCGTTACAACATTTTCTCACAGGCACATTAACTGATCCCGTCGACAAAAAATAATATAACAAGCAAATAAAAATTTAAAATTAAAAGCGATATTAGTGACCGGGACGAATGTACCGTACGTGATTGCGTTGCTAAAGGTTATAAAATTGCGTTAATAGGGTCTCTTAGGGGTGCGGTGCGGGGAAGCGGGAAGGGAGGTAGCGGCCAACTCGAAGTGAATGCCTAGTAGGTATTGGCTATGTGCACGACACTAGCGCCACACTAGCGCGGCGTGGCGTAGCGCATGAACTATGTCGGCCAGCCGTGAATTATCTACACTATTATAGTACTGTAAAGGACTGTGTTTGTTCGAGGATTCGCACAAAATTACTGGACCGATTTGATCAAACTTTTTATATTTAAAAGCTTATTATTAGTGTTAAAAGCTAGCTTATATTTTATTCCGGTACGATGACGGGAGCGGATGCGGATGAAGCCACGGGCAAAATCTAAATTGTATCGGAATTCCCATACAAACTTTTACCTCAGTTTTAACACCTTTGGGGGTTTAAAATGCGTCAAGCCTTTTTTAAGTGAGCATCTAGATGCCAATAGAAACTTCCATGCCAAATTTTAAGTTTGTAGTCTTGACAGTTTTGGAGATTTCGTGTTAAGTTAGTGTGCGGATTTGCACAGATTCAAGCACTGTTCAAACAAATCTGACACAGCTTCACCGTCAGTAGTTCAAATTTTTGCCACAGCGTGCGCTGCGATCGACTTGACAGTTCCCAACACCCACCGCACAAAGCCAATAAGTCGCGGCACGAATATCTAGCGCTGATCTTGATTGCGCTGACCGTATGTACAAGTGTTCCAGCAATGGGACGAAATAAAGAAGGCCTGTAACAGCTAGAAGATATTTATTTGCAGGTTATCTGCGAGAGCTAGTCGGCTGGTGACGGAGGGCGCAGCCTCCCTTGCGAGACCTTATATTAACGCCTTGGCAGCGCCATCTATCCAATTGCAGATGTATTTATACTACGTCATTATAGGATACGAGCTTTTACCCGCGACTTCGTCCGCATAAATTATATGCCAGATTTTAAGTCAGATGATAAGCTATCAAACAAAAAAAGTTTCATCAAAATCGGTTCAGTAGTTTTTGCGTGATACTCGAACAAACAAACACCCAAACAAACAAACAAACAGACAGACAAAAAATCCAAAAATTGGTGATTGTAATCAGGGACATCTAAAAATTATATCATAATCTTTTTTTTGTAAATATCTTCAATGTACAGACACACTTCTGTTACAGTTTTATAATAGTTTAGATTAGATAAGTATCGGATCGACCTTGAAGCTAATCCTTGCTAGATAAGGATTCGTCGTAGTGTTAGCTGGAGTGGATAGATGTCGCTTTACAAATATATTAATTTCAATATCAAACTGTACAAAAACATGTATAGTCATTCCTTACAGTCGCACACAGATTGCCATAAGAGTGACAGAGCTAGATTAGACGTTAATCTATTACGTCTGTTAAACAAATGTCACCACTTTTTAAGCAAATTCAAGCAAAATTCGTTCTTAACGTAAGGAAATAGCTGAGTCTTCCAGCTGGAGGTCTGGTCAGAAAATAAGACGGTTCCGTTTAATATTGACATTTCACTTATTCTAATGGGCTGTTGTCATAAGTGTGACTGGATGTCAAGTAGCGTTTCTATGTCTTGCTTTATATTATTTATCTACCAATATATTTTTCTCAAACATGCTTGGAAATGTGAGCATTATTTTGACAACCTTCTTCGAGATAAATCTAAATTGCTGTACTGGCCAAATACATGCGCGCAGCGGCCGGCAATGTTTGTATGAAAATCCATATCTGTCGTGTTTAGCGACCAAATAAATTACATACTAAACTCATATCTGTCGTGTAATTTAAAAATGGAACACTCTTTTTCTCCGAAACATGGCGACCAAGGAGGTAACTCATCAAAGGTTTTATTTAAATTTCGAACTGGCTTGCAAATAGAAAGCTGCTTATTGAAAAAAAAAAAAACAAATTGTTGTTCGTTGTTCGTCATTGATTTTGAAGAGTTTCTGCGAATTATTTGAGAAAATTTACTGTTTTAATTTTCGCGCATTATTTGAGAAAAGTACTATACAAGCCTTGGCCACAACTAGGCATTGATGGACTTACGTATGTGTGCCTCGGCTTCGCCTCGGCCCACATTTACACGTTCGTCCATCAATGCCTCTGTTGCTGGCCGCTGCAGTAATGTACCTGTGAATCTTTGATTAATTTAAATATAGTTTTATAATTCCAACAACAAGAGACTGCACTATTTTCGCCTAAATTCACTCATTCGAGCGCTAGAGCTTCGTGCCGCGAGGTATAATTAATGTGAGAGTTTAAGAAATTACTTAACTTCTTTGTTCGTCTACATGCCCACAATCCAGAAAAAAATTGTTTCAACGCGATTTTGATGACAGCCCTCATAAAAATTGATACCCCTTCCGCTTATCTCGTTTCAGTACCGAGCAACAAAACTAAAAACGCATATGCTGCTCCAGCACTCGAACAGAAGAAAGCAACTGCCGTACTCATGCAAGCAGTGCAAGACCCCGCGAGGATTCACCACCGGGGCCTGCTACCTCTCACACATACTCGCCACCCACTCCCACAAGCCTTACCACTGCGCGCTCTGCCCGGCACTGTTCAAGTCTAAGTGCGAGTGCCGCGACCACATACTGAAGGTGAGCTCTCACAGGAGTGTCTCACATCGTGCAGACACTCTCACAAGTACTACTGCGCGCTCTGCCCGGCACACTTCAAGTCTAAGTGCGAGTGCCGCGACCACATACTGAAGGTGAGCTTATTAAGAAGAGCCCTATAAGAATAATACAGCCGTACATAAATTCCGTAGAACTTATAGGTATTAGGCATTTGTTAATATGTTAGCATAATATTGAATCTGCCTCCCGCAGGTGCACGCGCCCGAGCGTCCTTACACGTGCGGCGAGTGTTCGCGCACGTTCGCGCACCAAGACTTCCTCAACGACCACTCCCTCAAGGCACACAACCTCCAGCTCAAGCCTGGCAGGAATATACACTCGGCCAAGAAAATCAAAGGTAAGACAATACTTATATTACATGGTGTTAGGGTAAACAGTTGCATTACTTTGAGGGGTGATTGTACCCATGATACTGAACAACTTTCCCTAAGATAATTCATAATTCGTAATTTTTTTTCGACAATCATACAAAAGTTAGTTTAACTGATTGCATTTAGAAATCCAAAATAAAAATTTACGAATTTCCTATAAGTTTCTTAGGGAAAGTTGTTCAGTATCATGGGTGCAATCACCCCTTAAAGTAATGCAACTGTTTACCCTAACACCCTGTAAAAAAGTTCCGTGACTGACTGACAGACAACACACAGCCTAACCGCTGAAGTTATGTGCTGAAGATAGAAATATGATATTTGGAATACAGGATGTTAGGGTAAGCAGTTGCATTACTTTAAGGGGTGATTGTACCCATGATACTGAACAACTTTCCCTAAGAAAAATAAAGGAAATTCGCGAAAAAAAAATTGACTTTCTAAATGCAATCATCTGGAGTGCGATTTTTGAATCTCATAGGTTGAACTCAGCAGTTGAAAATGTATTGAGATACGCATCTTTCTACTGCTAATTTGACTTTCAAAAATCGCACCTCTGGAGTATGATTTGTGAATGTCAAATCAGCAGTAGAAAGATGCGTTTCTCCATAGTAATTTTGACATTTACAACTGCTGAGTTCAACGAATGAGTTTCAAAAATCGCACTCAATTAACGTTATTTGCAATAACCCTTCAAAGTAATGCAACTGTCTATAACACCCTGTAGCTGACGAATTACATAACTGGCTTTTTGCGGATTACCACCTTAAATCATAAAAACTATCTGTCATTTAAAGAATCCTTCTTTAAGAATCTGACATTTATAGAATGTATTTTATAGAATCTGTTCTTTTAGAATCTGACATTTATAGAATCTGTCTTTTATAGAATCTGTTCATTTAGAATCTGACATTTATAGAATGTCTTTTATAGAATCTGACATTTATAGAATCTGTCTTTTATAGAATCTGTTCTTTTAGAATCTGACATTTATAGAATTTGTCTTTTATAGAATCTGTTCTTTTAGAATCTGACATTTATAGAATGTCTTTTATAGAATCTGTTCTTTTAGAATCTGACATTTATAGAATTTGTCTTTTATAGAATCTGTTCTTTTAGAATCTGACATTTATAGAATGTCTTTTATAGAATCTGTTCTTTTAAAATCTGACATTTATAGAATCTGTCTTTTATAGAATCTGTTCATTTAGAATCTGACATTTATAGAATGTCTTTTATAGAATCTGACATTTATAGAATCTGTCTTTTATAGAATCTGTTCTTTTAGAATCTGACATTTATAGAATTTGTCATTTATAGAATCTGTTCTTTTAGAATCTGACATTTATAGAATTTTTCATTTATAGAATCTGCCTTTTATAGAATCTGTTCTTTTAGAATCTGACATTTATAGAATCTGTTCTTTTAGAATGTGACATTTCCAGAATCTGTCGTTTATAGAATCTGACATTTCCAGAATCTTTCCTTTATACAATCTAGCGTTCATAGAGTCCGCCCTTCCTATATTCAGTTGACATTTTCAGAATCTGAAATTTGTCGACGGTACCATAAAAACTGTCCATATACAACGTTTTAATGAAATAGCGCAAAACCTCATACACCCCAACTGATTTATAACAAAATAATAAGATTGAAACAATAATTTTCATTTTGATAGTTAAAATTTAAAGTTATTCGCATTTTAAGTTTTGAAGCAAAAATGATTTTTATTAATTCAGCTATGAATGAAAGCGCTAATGTACCTCGTGGATACATTTTAATAATCTTGTTTTAGTAGTAAGTAGGGTGAGTGTGCCCGTGGGGTGAGTTAACATCGGGTTCAGTAAATTTAAAATTTTAAAAACAAATTATTTAATATTTTGAAAAAAAAAAATAGCCATGTTCAAACCATGATAATTCGACTCTGCTCTCGATTCTAAACAAACAACTTTCTAGTTTTGCGTTAATTCATTAACACGTTGTATAAAACAAATATTTCCACAGGTAAAATTACAGTATATCCAGATATGAAGATCAATGTCAGCAAAATAGACAGAAATCTGCTGGAACAAATAGACGTCTACTTATGTGACTATAAGGACGAAAACATACAAATCGTGCAAGAAAATACAGACTATTTCATATTCCAAAAACCAGGAGAAACAGAGACGGCGCGAAAGAGAAACATCGAGGAAGAAGAAGGAACAAAGAAGAAAATAAAGAAAAACGAAGAAGTTTACAGCGAAGAAAGTGCGCAAAATCCAGCTAATGAAAGTTATAGTAAATTAGGTGATTCCGTGTTAGACGAAGCGGGGAATGAATATAAGATCATTATAGAAGATAATCAGGAGCATGTGTTGATAGATGGTGTTCTTTATAAGCTGGAGATATCTACTTGACTTTGTAAAAGAAATAATTAAACGTTTGTTTTGAGATAGCTACTGCGCTGCGTTTTTTTACCCGACTGCGCCAGAAGGAGGGTTATGTTTTTTTAGGTCGTGATCATTGGCCTGTGGGAAAGTTTCTTTTTAAGAGTCCTTTTTCAGTTCAGTGATGCCCTCATCATGGTAACTAATACAGGAAAAATAGATTATTTTGGCGGTAAAATATGTACATTAATGAAACTTTGTTTTTAGGGTTCCGAAGTCAACACGGAACCCTTATAGTTTCGCCATGTCCGTCCGTCTGTCCGCGGCTTAGCTCAGAGACGTTTAGTACTAGAAAGCTGTAATTTGGCATAGATATACATATTAATCACGCCGACAAAGTGGTAAAATAGAATCTTGAAAAATAAGTTTTTTAGGGTTCCTCCCCTACACGTGAAGTGGGGAAGACATTTTTTTTCTCGTCTACCCCATGGTGTGGGGTATCGTTGGATAGGTCTTTTAAAAATATTGTGAGTTTGTGTCGACCATTTTTCGATTTAGGAATCTGTTAGCGAAATATTAAGCTTTAAGGGCCCTCTTCGCCGATTTGGTAAAAACAGCGTCTAGCGTTTTCCATTTTTTATGTAGTAAACAAAGTTATTTCAGAAAATAAAAAATATAATTTCTAGATAAGAAGTTTATCTACAACTGGAGAAAATTTCACTGCTGTATGTGTAATGGTTTGTTGGTAATTTAATGACGAAGTACCCCTTTGCGCGCAAAAAAGGCTCGCTGCGTAGTAAATATAGAGCGTTTCCTATATATTGTAATGAAAAAAAAATTTATCAGTCTTAATTTTAATAGACCAAAGAACATATGTTCAGAATTTAGTCATAAACAAAGTTACCGTTTTTGAGTAATGAACACTCAAACTTTCCGATTTTTTCCCTAAAGATTTCTCATACTAATTAGTATGAAGCGAAAACACCCGGGAACAACTAATATAATGGTCAGTTCGAATGTCTGTCACGTCACTCCAAAGAGTACTTTATTTGGTCACTCCATAGATAAGCTACTATGGTCACTCCCTCAAGCGCATTCAAGGAGAGAGCACGTCGCTCTGAATGATTTTTGTGCCGATATTTTGACTTGCGTAATAATACGTACGTACACAAAAATTTTTGCACAGTGGGCTGGAGTTGACTGTCGTGGATCGGATAAAAAATGTACCTACAGCAGGTAGACTGTCGGCGGACCGTATGCGTTTATTAACCGACTTCAAAAACTTTTTTTGTTGGAAAGGAGATATCCCAAGAGAGGTCCCATGATAAGGAAACCAGGATCTGATGATGGATCCCAGAGATATCGAGGGGAACCTTCGAAAATCGTAGTGCCGACTAGTGCGTTTGTTAATTTAAAGCACTACTATTAAATCGAACTAATGAATTTACCACTGAAAATTGTAAAATAAACAAAATTTTAACAAAAAAATTAAAACCGCCTTCAAAAAACTAAAAAGTTAAAAAATAATATTGCAGCCGATGACTTTTTCGTTCGCATCATAAGAACATTAATTTGTTTTATAGAAGTCGGTGTCAAGCCAAGCCAAAAAATGCAAGCCCTGTCTCGAATCGTACCAGCTTGACAGCGACTTCAATAAAACAAATTAATGTTCTTATGATGCGAACGAAAAAGTCATCGGCTGCAATATTATTTTTTAACTTTTTAGTTTTTTGAAGGCGGTTTTAATTTTTTTGTTATGGACAAACGAAACATGTGTTGCGCATGTTTCTTTCGGTCTTCGTTGAAATATAATGTTTTACGTTTTCTATAGGCGCGGCTACAGTAATGTAGGAGTCGATTGTTTAAAATTGGAAACATGATATTTTGAATCTGAGTGCAAATACCTAATATGTTATTATAAAGAATATGATTATGATATGTTATTATCAAAATGAATGTTATTCTTTGTTTTTATATGCAGATATTATGCATGCAAGAATGCATTATTGTTATGCATAAAAAATAGCACAGCAATTTTTTTCTATTTGCCAATTGTATAATAGGTACTTACTAAAATAACTATAAAATTTTTTCTTTGTTTGTTTGTTTTTATAATTTTTAATTATGTTGATATTATTAGCAAAGCAATTTTGTTTTTCTATTTAACCTCCGACGCAAAAAGAAGGGTGTTATAAGTTTGACGCTTATGCCAGTCTGTCTGTTTGTCTGTCGGTCTGTCCGTGGCATTGTAGCTCCCAAGCGGGTGGACCTATTTCGATGCGGTTTTTTTAAATAGAAAGCTTATATTTGCGAGAGTATTCTTAGCTTTGTTTCATGAAAATGGGTTCAGCAGTTTTCATGTAACATTAAAAATTATGAAATAACATTAAATTGCCCACCAATGCCAAAAACAAACATAAACTAAAAAATAATACGGTCATCTATTATTTTTGATGAAAGCAAATATATGTTTTACTTCTTTACTGTAAAGACCAAACCTAGTATGTGTCTTTAGTGTTATTTTTTTACTTTTTAAATTCTAAAGGTATACAGGGTCCATCTTAAATTATGCTGACACTTTTTTAAGGAGATGATCTGACCTTCATACTGAACAACATTCTCTACGGGACCAACATCGAAATCACGAAAAAAAACTGTCCCATGGTCGAGTAGGTTTGCAGCTTTGTATGGAAGAGCTGATTCTTTTTTTTAGCGATTACGATGTTGGTGCCATAAGAAAGTTGTTCAATTTGATGGTCTGGTCCTCCCTTTAAAAAGTGTCAGCATATTAAGAAGAACCTTGTACAATGTACATGTATGTTCTCTCTGTAAAATAATTATCACAAACCCATATGAAAATAAGATAGGTAAGATTTTTTTTTATCAAAAAAATCATTTGGAAATAAAGGTCTAACAAAATTAGCTGAAACTATGTTAAGGAGATGATCAGACCATCAAACTGAACAACTTTTTCTATGGGACCAATATCGAAATCGCGAAAAAAATACAACTGCCATACTTACAGTCGAGTTATTGGTTGCAGTTTTGTATGGGACCGCTGATTTATTTTTCGCGATTTCGGTATTGGTCCCATAGAGAAAGTTGTTCAGTTTGATGGTCTGATCATTCCCTTAAAATAGTTTCAGCTAATTTTGTTAGAACTTATCTTTCAAAATTAGTGTCGCGGGAACCACTGGGCATCCTAAAGATGTGTGCGTGAGCGCGAAGACGCTGTGTGCGTAGCGTTAAAAACCTAAAGTGGACACGGTCCGTCCGCTTATACGACCCTTAAAGCGAAAATTTTCAAGAGTCAAGTGTCCCCCCCCCTCTCCCAGCTAAACGGTTGTAGTTGGAGATGTAAAAAAATTCACGAAGATAGCGTATATAACGAATTTAAAAGGAAAACTATCAACGATAAGTAGGTGTGGCGACTCACATTGTAAGTACATTAGAAATGCACTGCGTTGCATTTATTCCATTTTCTCTTTTGGAGCGGCAGTCGGTCCCCGAACGGCTCCCGCTGTGACTGTCTGTATTAATTCTGTGTAACTAAAGAAAGTAAATATCGGTAAAGTGACTAAACTTCTTATTATTTCATGAACCTTGAATCCTTCTGAGTGAATACTAGACTCTGAACTATAACCGCAATAGGACGTAAGGTCGTCCCCTAAATAGGCTTTACAAGTTTACGAATAATAGTCGATCAACCTATAAAATGTACTTTTCAGACTTTATTTGCCGTTAAGGCGACGCATCGTTAAACTATAATTCTCATACTGGGCACGCGCGCCCCGCAACCCGCGCACACCCCCGCTAAAATGGTTTTTTTGTTACTTTATTTAGTTAGAAACGATCATTTGAGAAATTCCTTCTACAATTTTAAAGAGTACTAGCGGCCCGTCCCGGCTTCGCACGGGTGGACGTCTAATCTTTTCTAGCAATAAATATAGCCTATGTTACTCAGGGTGAATGCAGCTTTCTAATGGTGAAAGAATTTTTTAAATCGGCCCAGTACTTTTTGAGCCTATTCATTACAAACATACAAACATACAAAAATAGGTACAAATCTTTCCTCTTTATAATATTAGTATAGATAGTGTAGATGTATAGACTCATCTACTGAGAAAGTTAAGAGGCTTCAATCGGTCCCGTTTGCACATAAAATGTGAATCTCTTTTTAAAAAGAGGTATGTTTGACATTTTTTTCTCTGTTACAAAAGTTACCTAATCATGTTTTGAAAACTAACAAAATAAGGTTTATATCATGAACTATCAGGTTACCAACTTATATTTTCATTAGTTTTGTAGTTACTGAGAAAAATTGAGATCATTGACGTCAAAATTAAGCATACATAGGGACAGACAGCGAGAAGCGACTTTGTTTTATACTATGTAGTGATAGTGATAATTCAATTAACATTTAATTATACAGGATGTAGACTTAAATGACTGAAAAACTTTTAATATGTAAAGTACTTCACAAATATCGAAAAAAAACTAAACTTGTTTCCATAAATAAAACCGGTCAAGTGCGAGTCGGGCTACTCGCGCACCGAGGGTTCCGCACCACACCACCACAGAACACAACATTATTAACATAGAAATAAAAACTTTTTTTGTCCGGGACCTTTAGCGCGAGACCGACTCACACTTGGCCGGTTTTTAGTATTTGTTGTTATTCTGTAGAGTTTGCTCTATAATCACACTAAGTTTGACGCTTGTATGTATTACCGTTTTTACGATAAAGCGTGAAAAAAAAGTTGATAAAAACTAGTTTCTTGTTGAGAACCCCTCCTAATTTTTAACTTTTTGACATTTTTAGGGTTCCGTACCCAAAGGGTGAAAACGGTCGGTCTCGCGCTAAAAGGTCCCGGACAAAAAGTTAATAATGTTGTGTTCTGTGGTGGTGTGGTACGGAACCCTCGGTGCGCGAGTAGCCCGACTCGCACTTGACCGCTTTTATTTCGAGATTAACGCCTGTGCCACAAACATACGGAGTTCCGAATCAGAATTACGACCTCGTATGAATTTGCCCCCTTCATTCCGTTCGGA
This sequence comes from Agonopterix subpropinquella, assembly GCA_922987775.1. Classification (NCBI taxonomy): domain Eukaryota; kingdom Metazoa; phylum Arthropoda; class Insecta; order Lepidoptera; family Depressariidae; genus Agonopterix; species Agonopterix subpropinquella. The sequence continues at coordinate 7,799,005 of OV277718.1, read as the reverse complement.
ATTAGGCTGCCTGTCCATTGACGCGGAGCGGAGAAACGAGGAAATATTTACCAATCAAAATCTCGGCCGAGATTTTATGCAATCCTGATTGGGTTAATATTTCCTCATTCCTCCGCTCCGCCGCCTATCTCTGGCTCTGTCGAGCTGGCTGGCGGAGCGGGGAAGCGGAGTTTTATTAACCAATCAGGATTGCATAAAATCTCGGCCGAGAGTCGGCAGAGCTGCTGATTGGTTGATATTTTCGAATCATTCCCTTTACGTCGATCGTCTCCGTACGTCGAGTCTCCCAACGTCGAGTCTCTGAACATCGCGTCACTTTACGGTGATTCTTCTTGGTGAGTACAATCTACAAAAAAATCGTGTTTTAATGTAATTCAAATGTAAAGTATGAACTGGTTAATAACGTACCTCCTGTTGTGTTAAGAAAATCGGTCAAGTGCGAGTTGCAATAATATCACCAATGCAAACTTCACGTAGTGATTATTTGTTCAGTGCAAACTTCTTTATTAAAGAAAATCAGTCATACTAAAAAGCGTTGAGATGTACTAGGAGCGCAGAAGAGTACAAGAGGTTACCGCTCCGCCAGCCAGCTCGTCAATGGACAGGCAGCCTTACAGAGGCATCAAATCCTATCGTACGTAGGTAGGTATTGTGACAGGCGTTAGATGTTGTTAGAAAGTAATTAAAGGAAGTAAAAAAAGTAAGTAAGTTTAATTAGTAATTTTCAACTTTTCTGTACAGAGTTGAGTACAATTTATTACAAAATATATCTTTATGGGTTGTTTAATTTCAATAAAACAATATTCTTTGTTATCGGCCAACCAAATTGTGTATTTTCTCTACAAAACATTTTTTTATATAATAAACTCGAAGATTCATATTGCCAAAAATCTTTCATCATTTCAAGACATCTTGTTGTTACTGAGTCTTTGATTAAATTAAAATAGCGGAAGATAGGTGACCTTCTTGAAAAATGGACCTGCTTTTCGTGTAAATGTATAAAGGTAATGCCGTGTAATTTGATTCTTTCTTTTTGAATGATTTGTACGAGTAAAGCACATGAAGGCATTGTGGTACCTTTATTTCCGCATAAAATAAAACGTATCTAAATTATGCAACGCCGCCGCTCGTATTGCGACAAAGTAAATTAGGCGACGGGGGCTCAATTTATGCGGTCCTGGCACTATTATTATTGTTGGTTGGGCTATTGCAAGCAAGGGTCGTTATGTAACACTGCGACAATCGCTGATCTTTTGTGTTCGCCCCAAGCTCACCCATATTTTACGCATACCTCCGAACTTATGGTATTTTCTTTTCATTCTCGGGAATGCAGGTTTCCTCACGATGTTTTCCTTCACCGCCGAGCTAGTAAATGTTAAATACCGTACATAAATTCCGAAGAACTTAGTGGTACAGGCCAGGAATCGAACCGCGGCCTCGTGATTGAGGCGTTAGCTTTCTTCCGTATGGGATATCATCGCTCCAGGCACTATTGGCTATGTGCACGACACTAGCGCGGAGTACTGACAGAACTTTTTCGGACAGCCGTGAATTATTTGTACTGTAAAAGTCTTTGTTTGTTCGAGGATTCTGCCAAAACTACTGGACCGATTTTGATAAAACTATTTATATTTAAAAGCTTATTATTAGTCTTAAAAACTAGCTTATATTTTATTCCGGTACTATGACGGGAGTGGATGCGGACGAAGCCACGGACAAAATCTAATTTGTATGGGAATACCCATACAAACTTTTACCTCAGTTTTAACACCTTTGGGGGGTTAAAATGCGACAAGCCTTTTTAAAGTGAGCATCTAGATACCAATAGAAACTTTCATGCCAAATTTTTAGTTTGTAGTCTTGACAGTTTTGTAGTTAGTGTGCGGATTTGCATAGATTCAAGTATATTTTCACAGCTTGTCCGGCAAAAGTGCAAATTTCTGCCACCCCAGGCGCTGCGATCGACTTGACAGTTCCCAACACCTATACCTATGTTTGTGCCCAACACCCACTTCGCACATAGCCAATAGGGTCCACCTATCTTCCGCCGTTTATTTTAATCAAAGTACTGTGTAGATTTTCTTAAAGTAAATTGTATAAAATTAAACTTGTATGGAAGGATAATTTGACTTCCTAGCCATACCACACCAGTGCGTTCTTACGAAGCTGACAGTGCTCTTCGCTCAATATATGGTCCTTCAATTCTCTGGTTTCATATGTTTCGTTGCAAAGTATGCAATGACTGCAAGACACGTCGAGCTGGAAAGTAAATAGTACCCATTTAAAACGAATAATTTAGTGAAACAGAAACTCAAACTGTAAAGGAAATAAAACCGGTCAAGTGCGAGTCGGGCTACTCGCGCACCGAGGGTTCCGTACCACACCACCACAGAACACAACATTATTTAGAAAAAAAAACTTTTTTTATCCGGGACCTTTAGCGCAAGACCGACTCACACTTGGCCGGTTTTTAGTATTTGTTGTTATTCTGTAGAGTTTGCTCTATAATCACACTAAGTTTGACGCTTGTATGTATTACCGTTTTTACGATAGAGCGTGAAGAAAAAACGTTGTAAAAACTAGTTTCTTGTTGAAAACCCCCCTTAATTTTTAACTTTTTGAAATTTTTATTATTTGTTAACAAATCCGCCGTAATAACGCATAATCTGAGAAAATTTCATCTATCTAGCTATTACGGTTCAAAAGTTACAGCCCTAAATAGGTAGGACAGACGGACGGACGGACGGACAACGTAGGCTTAGTAATAGGGTCCCGTTTTCACCCTTTGGGTACGAAACCCTAAAAATATCGTGAGGAAATCTGCACATTATACTGAAGAAGAAATACTAATGTGTGCCTAATGTGAAGTCAACCAATCTGCATTAGGCATGCGTAATGGCAGCGACAACAGCATCTTGACCATGTTTGCCAGTAGGTTTGATTGTCAGTACGTGAACCATTACTGTATGGTTCACGTACTGACAAACAAAGTTATAATGTAGTAATGTGTTGTGTGTATGAACTAACAGTAGGCTAAGGCGCTGTCCTATTGCCATCGCTCGCGCGATCATGCGTTCGTCCGACGAAAATCATTGTCACTGTGCGTTTAAACATACTTATATCTGAATAAAAATAGAACAATTCGATCGCATCTCATGATAGCACGACCTTCTATAGGATATTCCGCAGATATAAGTATGTTTAAACGCACAGTGGCACAATGATTTTCGTCGGACGAACGCATGATCGCGCGAGCGATGGCAATAGGACAGCGCCTGAGTGTGTTACTATAGTATATTACTGCAGCGGCCAGCAACAGAGGCATTGATGGACGAACGTGTAAATGTGGGCCGAGGCGAAGCCGAGGCACACATACGTAAGTCCATCAATGCCTAGTGTGGCCAAGGCTTGTATAGTACTTTTCTCAAATAATGCGCGGAAATTAAAACAATAAATTTTCTCAAATAATTCGCAGAAATTAAAACTCTTTTCAAAATCAATGACGAACAACGAACAACAATTTTTTTTTTTTCAATATTCAGCTTTCTATTTGAAAGTCAGTTCGAAATTTAAATAAAACCTTTGATGAGTTACCTCCTTGGTCGCCATGTTTCGGAGAAAGAGATCGTTCCATTTTTAAATTACACGACAGATATGAGTTTACTATGTAATTTATTTGGCCGCTAAACACGACAGATATGCATTTTCATACAAACATTGCCGGCCGCTGCGCGCATGTATTTGGCTAGTACAGCAATTTCGATTTATCTCGAAGAAGGTTGTCAAAATAATGCTCACATTTCCAAGCATGTTTGAGAAAACAAAATTATGATCTCAGTTGGTCGAAATAAAGTTTTTCTATTCTATTCTATTGGACTAAGTTTGCGTTATATTCACAAAATAAGCATAAACATTCAGGGTGTCCCAAAACTTAACGTCAAGCCGCATATAGGAGATAGGTGAGTTTATAGTGATCAGGGAAAAATACAAAAAAAAAAAACAAGTTTGATAGTTTTCAAGATTTTGTAATTTTTTTTAACATTGGAAAAATCTTTTATTTTTATTTTTTTATTTTTATTTATTTCCTTTTTGGAGAACTTACAGCTAAATAACAGTTCGGTTTCAACAAAGACAGATTGTTAGTCAGATGCTGACAACAAGTTCCCACAAGTTTTAGATGTAGCTACGACAAATTTCTATTTTTTTTCCTGATAATACTTGTTACGCAATCCAGAATAACCTTTTCAGCGGACCCAATTCAAAGATAAACTATTAGTTCCATACTTTTTACAGCAAACACTTTTTTCTGTCAGACTTCTGCGGTAACAATTTTTTCTATGTCAAATTTGAGACTACACTCTGTATAAAAAATGTATGGCGGTAACCTGGCAAGTAATTTCAAAAGTTGGCCAATTTAATCAAGTTTCCAAAATGGTATCACACTTGGCACTTCCTTTTCTAAAAAAGTAGTAATAATTTTTTTTTTCGTCGAACAACCCCATTTCAAAGCAATAATTCCATTCCATATTTGTAGTCTCAAAGTTGACATAGAAAAAATTTTTACCGCAGAAGTCTGACAGAAAAAAGTGATTTCTGTAAAAAGTATGGAACTAATAGTTTATTTTTGAATTGGGTCCGCTGAAAAGGTTATTCTGGAATGCGTAACAAGTATTTTCAGGAAAAAAAATTGAAATTTGTCGTAGCTACATCTAAAAGTTGAGCTTAGGGTGGCGATTTTTCCAATGTTAAAAAAAATTTCAAAATCTCGAAAACTATCAAACTTGGATTTTTTTTTGTATTTTTCCCTGAACAGTTATAAACTCACCTATCTCCTATTTGCGGCTTGACGTTGAGTTTTGAGACACCCTGTATTTGTTACTAGCTGTTGCCCGCAACTTCATCTGCGTTATCTGCATAAAAAGTACCGTATGTGTCAATCCAGGCCATGGTCCACCTGTATGCCAAAGTTCATCAAAATCCGTTCAGCAGTTTTTGCGTGAAAGCGCTACAAACATCCATCCATCCATACTTACAAACTTTCGCGTTAATAATATTAGTAGGATTCTTTACCTGTCTTATACAATTTACGTCTTCAATCGGCTGCATTATTCTTTGCATATGCATAATTGTATATTTGTGCATAGCAATATTTTTCAGCACCACTATGTTACACACTTTGCATTGTAGTTCGTTGATAGCTTGTTTCCCATTAATTATTTTCTTGTTGTATCCATGAAATTGATTAAATCGTAAGCGCACAACAGCTACTCCATTTTCATACTCAAAACGTATATCAACGAAATCTTCGACAATTCTCAGGGAGTTTACTGGAGAAATATATTTGTGGATAAAATTTATGTATTCCTTAAAATTTTTCACATTTACTTGTATTCTCGACTCTTCGTCGCTTTTATGGCAAACATGCTCAAACACGTTGCCGGTACAAATTCCACAGCGTCCACATACGTTTTTATTGTACAATGACATAAATTGATTTGATAGAGTTAAGAAATTTCGTTTGGAAACATGCTGAGCGCTTTTATTATGTTTCTGAATTTCTTCATTTTCTGCTATAATTACAACATTACACATGCCACATCTGACATATCCTTCAGAGCTGTTTGTATCAACATTTTCACATACTTTTTCATTGTTAGATTTAGTATCGCATTTGATTGCAGCGTTTATATGATTTGTACATTTGATGTGATCCAATTCCGACGCTTTCATAACTTGAATGTTACATAAACTGCAAATAAAATTGCACCCATCTTTCTTCAATGCATTAGTTTTTAAAATATTTTCGTAATTAGTCTTGTGTTTAGCCGTTCCGAGATGTGTGTTTATGTCTTTAGATATATTAGGGACACTGCATTCGCAAAGTTTGCAGCGTAATATGTAATGATTTTTTGTTTTTTTCATTTGATAGTGAATGTCTTGGTTAGTCGTTTTTAAGCTAATGGTTTTCAAAGCTTTTGCGTGCTTTGTGCTATTTAGATGTGGTATCAGATCGTTTTTTAGTATATGTTTATTACATATATCACATAATATGCTACTTTTCATTGGTTTAGTAGCTGGTGAAATTGTTTTATTATTTTCTTGCAGAATTTGTTCTTTTTCATTTGCAGTAATAGCACCTTTGTTTTTTGTCTTACAGTTTTCTTTTTGTGGAGCAATATGATTTTCTTTAATAGTTTCTTTTATTTTTTCTATAGATATTTCTTTGACTATCGTTCCATGTTTGAATGTTTCAGATTTATCTTTAAGTGTCAAACTGCTTACTTCTATGTCCGTTAGATTTTCTACGTTATTATTTACTAACTTAACAACTTCATGCCTAAGTTCTTGATCAGACGTATTGTAAGATTTTTCACTAATAGGATCATTTCTATTTATATTTGAGTTTTCTTTATTAGTTGGTCTATGTTTGTTCTCAATAGTGCAATTGTTTTGATCGCTTATCAATTCTAATTTGACTGGGTTTGCATTATCTTGATTATTTATATCATTTTCATGGACCAGTTCTTTTATTTCAGTATGTTTGTCTTTCACACTATTACTGATGCTTTTACTATCTTGTAGAGTAGAATTATTATGCGTATTTACTTTTGCGTTTCTCCGTTCGGATGAGTTTGTGTCATTCTTGCTATTACATTTAATCTTTTCTACTGTTTTTGCCACGTTTTCTTTGGGCTCTATGTTGTTTCGATTATTTTCTGTTCTTTGCCCAATTTTTTTGAGTTTCCCATTCTCATGTGCATCTTTATTAATATCTACATATCTTATCTTAACATTATTAATGTTTTCTATATCTGTGCCTTTATTTATGAGTGTAATATGAGCGGTATCATTGTTGTGATCAAAAACACTTGTTTTTAACACATATATTCTACAAACACTGCAGTAGTACTTCTCCTCGGTTTTGCTTGAAGTGTAAAAAGAAGACAGTTTCGATATGTGCTTCATGCTTTCGACGTGCTGTGTTACATTCTTTACGTTATTTGGTATGTAATTTTGACAAATTTTACATTTTAACTCTTTAGGGTTACTTGTTTTTTCCATATCGTAATGTATATTCGATGTTTGTTCTATTTCAGTTTTAATTTCTACAGCAGAATCTTTTGGTTTCTCTTTTTGTTCAGTGTTCGAAGATATTTCCGTTTTAGGATGAGTAATTTTGGCTGCGGCAAGTGTTTTCGTTTTATTAAAATTATCTTTTTGTTTTACTGGTTTTGATAATTCTTTTTTGTTATCAGCGCTGTTTGCTATTTTCAATATTTCGTGATCATATCTCTTTGTTTCAGTTTTAGCGATGTTAACATCTCTAGGTTCTAAAGTTTTACCTTCTACATAAATTTTGATCAAATCGCATAGCATATCATCATTTTTAACTGCGTTCAAATGAGTTTTAGTATTTTCGTGGCTCACTTTATCTTTTTTCGATATAATTGCTACACAAGATTTACAAAAATACGTCTTTTGATCAGTAATTTGTTTTGTATGTTTCTTTTCTTCGCCTAGATGGTTGTTTATTCTTGATAATGCAGTTTTAGCTAGTTTGAGACAAGACAAGTGCTTGGGGCTGGAATCATGTTCGTTTCTATATTGCTCTGGTACATTTATGTTACATATTTGACATTTGTAGTCGGCGAAAGTGTAAGTATAATCTGAAATTATAAACGAATATTATTTAAAAGAATCGCACAGGATTTCGGTTTAGAATGGACCACCCCATTTCTTCCCGTGGTTGTCGTAAGAAGCGACTAAGTAATAAGATTTCTTATGCATTAGGCTTCACCACAGTTGAGTAAAAAGAAAAAAACTGGACAAGCGCGAGTAGAACTTGCACTGTGAGGGTTCTGTACAGACTTAATGAGCGTTTTTCTTTTGGTTTTCTAGTGGATAGATAGATGGCGTTACGGTCTGTGCGAATAAAAGTCAAAATTTCAAAAAGTGTTTCTTTAAAATAATAAAGAGGGAGAAAATGATCAAAAAGATGCCAACACATCTTTTGATCCAATATTTCATTATTTACGAATCATTTTAATCGAAAATATGAAACTGATTACGTCTGAGATGGTTGTACGGGCTCGATCCCTTGGCCTTTAAAAAAAGTCAGGCACAGTCTTGACATGATTTTGACAGGATCTCGCCTACGTCTCTATGGAGCGATAAGCATGTCATCTGTCGAGTTTTTTAGGAACTAAATTTAAAAAAGAAAAGAAAAACGCTCATTATGCAAGTAGCACATGCATAATAAGGCTGCAGATGTAGGTTTGTAAATGGCAAAATTTTTTTGCTAAGGTATGTTATACAACTATAAATAAACGATTTTCGGATAAACAAGAATGGACAGGCCTTACGCGAACATTTCAAACCAGAAAAATAAGGCAAAACAATTGACAGTTTTACTTCGAAAATGTACTGAGATGACAGACCAAGTACCCTAATTTGTATTGAAGTGCCCTAGTTTTGCGTGCTTCAACTTAAAGCGCTTTGGGCCTATCCATTCATTTTACTTTGATCTAAGTTTATTCCTTTACTAATCAAATTACTATGGAAAGTATGCATCTTTCTACTCCTGATTTGAACATGTGAGTTTCATATATCTCACTCCAGTTCAGTCACAGAAGAAAAGGGTCTTGACAGACGAACTTTGAGGTACGGAGCCCTAAAAAAATATAATTGCAAAAACATACCACTGTCAGAATCTGAATCAGAGAACGAATCCTCATCATCATCATCATCCTCTTCGGCAAATATTTCAAATTCAAAATACATATCCTCATTTCTGATATTCAAGTTGTTTTTACTCCAAATCGGCATCAAGCGTTCATTGTCTTTAGGTTTGTAATTGAATGGCAAAGAATCAAATGCCTCGAGAGATATAATGTATGGAGTGGATCCAATTTGACTGAATGCTGCCATGATTCTGAAATATTTAAGGAATTATTAGTTTTAAAAACCGTGGTGGTCCAGTGGCGAGTAACCTTGCCTGCCGTGCAGGGGCCGATGGTTCGATCCCCGTCCAGGACGACCCGTTACTAAATGCATGAGCCTCCTTGGAGATGGGTACCCAAAACCGGGAGATCTTAGGTTTCTTCCCCGCAATGGTATTGCCTCCTTCATTGACCATGTATTTGAAGGGTGAAGAAAGCAAAAGGTACTGGGGCTAACAGAAAAGATCCCACTGGTTCGAAGTGTTGCTGGCTTGCCAGCCCCCACAAGATAAGATAAGAGGCAGACTCGTACCAATGAATTTTTCGGTATTTATGTACGATTTATAACACCACTGGCTTTTCGGTGAAGGAAAACATCGTGAGGAAACCTGCATGCTTCAATTTCGAGGCATGTATTGTACCCACTGTCCATTACAAGTGGCGACGGGCTCACTCCCCGTCACACTGGACAGAGTTTCGGTACTACTAGTGAAACGTGGATGTTCTGAGGTTTCAGAATATCTCTGACTACCCCCTCGGGGAATATAGTCGTGAGCATATGCTTATGCTTACGACTGGCTAGGCTGGATGCATCTATACATGCAGTGGGCTAATTGCCTAAGTATAATGGTCCATGGGTCCAACTTAATGTACTTACTGACAGTTTTTAGGGGGATGATCAGACCATCAAACTGAACAACTTTCTTTATGGGACCAACATCGAAAACGCGAAAAAAAAATAAGCTGTCAACATTTGCCTCGAGTAGGTTTGCCGTTTTGTATGGAGCAGATGATTTTTTTTTCGCGATTTCGATGTTGGTCCCATACAGAAAGTTGTTCAGTTTGACGGTCTGATCATACCCTTAAAAATGTCAGCATATTAAAGAAGGACCTTATAGAAAGATGTTCAGTTTGATGGTCTGGAGTGCGATTTTTGAATCTCATTCGCTGAGTTCAGCAGTTGAAAATGTCAATCTACATCTACACTAATCTACACTTCTACACTAATATTATAAAGAGGAAAGATTTTTACCTATTTTGGTATGTTTGTAATGAATAGGCTCAAAAAGTACTGGGCCGATTTAAAAAATTCTTTCACCATTAGAAAGCTGCATTCACCCTGAGTAACATAGGCTATATTTATTGCTAGAAAAGATTAGACGTCCACCCGTGCGAAGCCGGGACGGGCCGCTAGTATTACTATAAAGATATGCATATTTCTACGGCTGATTTGACTTTCAAAAATCATACTTCAGGAGTGCGATTTTTGAAAGTCAAATCAGCAGTAGAAAGATGCATATCTCCACAGTAATTCTGACATTTTCAACTGCTGAACTCAGCGAATGAGATTCACAAATCGCACTCCTGACCGAAATGAAACACGTTTCACGTCAAAAAGTTAGGGAAACTAATATTTTTACTTACATTAAAACTGGACCTTTCCTTTATAATATTATAGGTAAGTAATTTGGTCTTTTAAAAAGTTTTACGTGCGTAGACTGCGTAGTAAGACGGTAGTAAAATTTTTTTTTTAGATTAGAATGTAGGTAGGTGTATCTACCTACCTATTGTACATTATACTAATGATTGTAACGCTTTTAAAATGTTTCTTGTAGATATATTTTGCGATTTAATCGTTTTAACTCCACTCAAACTAGGTATTAATAACTGAAGCTTTGAACGAGTTTAGTCGAGTTTTTATCACAAAAAAAAAGATAAAAATTTATGAATCATTCAAACAAAACCATTATCACAAGGAAAAAAATAAAAATTAGGGATGTGATAATGTTCAGTTCACTGAGTTTTAATGATTTCACTCATCTGAAAAATTGATTTTTTACATCAATATTTTTTCAGATCAGGCTAGCTACCTAATTTAATTAGCGTGGATTCGTTACGGCATAATATTATGGGGTAATAGTACGGATGCTCATGATATCTTCGTCATGCAGAAAAAATGCATTCGCATACTAACGGGAACCAAATGTCCAAATAGCTGCAAGCCTCACTTTATACAACACAAAATACTAACAGTCCCGTGTAATTACATATTCGAAACTATACTATTTGTAAAGAAGAACCTAGGACTATTTACAGAAAAAGGTGAAGTAATCCATAGAAATTTGCGACGAAGTTATTCAAAACCGGTCCTTATTGTTCCGCAATAAGAATATATAATAAACTGCCTGCTACCTTACGAAGCGAATCCAAATTTAATTCCTTCCGCAACCTATTAAAACAGATCCTATCGGAAAAATGTTATTATTCGGTAGATGAATTTTTAGACGATAAAAATATTGTTTAAAAAATTATAGTAAATCTACCTAAAATCTAATAAATTACCAAAAAATAATCACAATAAATATTAAATTATAAATCACCTCTATCGCTATCTCCAAAATCTCATAATTATGTTAATGGAATTGTTATAATGTATATGATTAAATGTAATAAATTTTATAATAATGTTAATTTGATGTAGTTATTGCAATGTTATTATGTAGTTATTATTGAATTTGATGTAAGTAATGTATTTTATTTTATTGTATTTTAATGTATTCTAATGGAATGTGATGTATCATAATGGAATGAAATTTAATATAATGTAATGTAATTTAGTGAAATGAAATGTAATTAATATAATTCCTATTGCGGTGCCCTTACAGGGTATTATATGAGTGCATGTTTTGTATTTAACATTGTATGTACTTGTGTGATGGCAATAAATGAAATATGAAATATGAAATTACCTATTTAAAGTAGGTATAAATTATCCAAAATAAACTTTCCTTATCTTTGTGACGTGGCCTAGTGGCGTAGTTATAGCAGTTTTTTTGCACAAAACATTAAGAGGAAATATTGATTGCGCTCGGCTACTGCAAAAATTTAGATTTCGAGTTCCAGCGAGATATCCTAGGAATCGAATAACACCCATGGCACCACCTCTGAGAAGGACGGTTCTCGGTACTAACTCACCTGTGGCTCGGTTTTGCCGATTATACAATAATTACAGTACAACCTCAGATATATTTTTCGATTCACTCTACAAATTCCGGATAGTAGTTCACGAAAGCCGTGATACGGCTTTATCACGTCTTTTATCTCTTTCGTTTGCGCGCGAACGAACGTGATAAAGCCGTATCACGGCTATCGTGGGTTGTCATGCTACCCATGCTGGTCTGGTTTAAACTAAGAGTCTACCCATCAAACTGAAGAACTTTTAATAAGGGAGCAAACCATGATTTTCTTGCTTCATAAAGAAAACAGATCGGAGTAAAAAAAATCTGCTGTTGCAAAGGCTGTTGCATACATTTATTAAGTCGAGTTATGTCATTGCAGTTTTAGTATGGAACAGCAGATTTTTTTTGCTCAGATCGGTTTGCTCACATAGTAAAAGTCGTTCAGTTTTATGGTTGGACTCTTTATAAGGATGCTAATATCAATTTCACCATGTAGGTATAGTTCCTAAACCAACGTGGCAACGCTGCAAGCATTATGGGCTCCTTTGCGCCAGGATCGACAAGGGGCTGGTTATTTGACTGAGCTTGTATTTCATTGTTCTGACGAAGCTTGTTGCTGATTTTTGACTGTTTTTATATCTTTGTATTTGACGACGCTTGTGCTGACCGCTTTATTTTTGTGATTTATCTTAATGCTTTTTTGAATAAAGAATTGTTCAACCACAACATTGAAACATTTCTCAGCAGGTTTTTCAAAATCATTAAAGTTCCTAAATATGTCAAGTTTAGCGCGATACGTAATGTATATAGGTTCCTTGATTGATGATCAGACCGTCAAACTGAACAACTTCCTCTATGGGACCAACATCGAAATCGCGAAAAAAAATTATCACTTCCATACAAAACTGCAAACCTACTCGGAGCCAAACGTATGGGACAACTGTTTTTTTTTTCGCGATTTCGATGTTGATTCCATAGAGAAAGTTGTTCAGTTTCATAGTCTGGTCATCGCCTTAAAAAAGTGTCAGCATATTAAGAAGGACCCTGTACAGCTTAATATTTTAAATTAGCGAGATCTGCCTCCTGACTGAAGGTAAATACAGAAAATTAATCTATCATAAACTAGGAAGGTTGGTATTCAAAATGACATCTTGTAAAGTTCGGTTAATTCTGTTGATGCAGAATCAAATGAGTCAGTCGCAGATGAGAAGTGATTGTCGCAGTACTATTGAAATGTTTGGTATACCGCGGGGAAATTAATTACCATAGACAAATTGATGATGTTGGGTTGGATGTTTCAAGACTATCAATCGTGATTATTTTGCTTACTATCTGTCTCTCTTTTTTGTGAGACAGAATGATATTGGCGATTCACTTTTTTCTGATGTCGCAGAACGAGATACATACTATCAGTTTAAAATAACAATGTGCATGACCTTGAAGGGCCGTTCGATAACTTCACTCGGTTGTAAAGGAATATAGACTCATTTGAATGACTCGAGTGAAGTTCGTGCGATTGAGTGACGTCACATTTGCAGGCGAGGTCATGCACATTGTTATTTTAAACTGATAGTAGATTGCTTGAAAAGATTTTATTCTTTTTTAGGGTTCCGTACCCAAAGGGTGAAAACGGGACCCTATTACTAAGCCTATGTTGTCCGTCCGTCCGTCCGTCCGTCCGTCTGTCCGTCCGTCCGTCCGTCTGTCCGACCTATTTAGGGCTGTAACTTTTGAACTGTAAGAGCTAGATAGTTGAAATTTTCACAGAATGTGCGTTATTACGGCGGATTTGTTAACAAATAATAAAAATGTCAAAAAGTTAAAAATTAAGGGGGGTTCTCAACAGGAAACTAGTTTTTATCAACTTTTTTTCTTCACGCTCGATCGTAAAAACGGTAATACATACAAGCGTCAAACTTAGTGTGATTGATTATAGAGCAAACTCTACAGAATAACAACAAATACTAAAAACCGGCCAAGTGTGAGTCGGTCTTGCGCTAAAGGTCCCGGACAAAAAGTTTTTTTTCTAATTTGTGTTCTGTTCTGTGTTGGTGTGGTACGGAATCCTCGGTGCGCGAGTAGCCCGACTCGCACTTGACCGGTTTTTTTATTTAGGGTTCCGTACCCAAAGGGTGAAAACGGGACCCTATTTATTAAGTTCGTTGTCCGTCCGTCCATCCGTCTGGTCTGTCCGTCCGGCTGTCCGTTCGTCCGTCCGTCTGTCCTACCTATTTAGGGCTGTAACTTTTGAACCGTAATAGCTAGATAGTTGAAATTTTCTCAGATTATGTGTTATTACGGCGGATTTGTTAACAAATAATAATAAAAGCGGTCAAGTGCGAGTCGGGCTACTCGCGCAACCACAGAACACAGCATTATTAACTTAGAAAAAAAAAACTTTTTTTTGTCCGGGATCTTTACCGCGAGACCGACTCACACTTGGCCGGTTTTTAGTATTTTTTGTTATTCTGTAGAGTTTGCTCTATAATCACACAAAGTTTGACGCTTGTATGTATTACCGTTTATACGATAGAGCGTGAAGAAAAAACGTTGATAAAAACTAGTTTCTTGTTGAGAACCCCCCTTAATTTTTAACATTTTGACATTTTTATTATTTGTTAACAAATCCGCCGTAATAACGCATAATCTGAGAAAATTTCAACTTTTTAGCTAAGTTAGAGCAGGTAGGACAAATTAAATAGGTAGGACAGACGGACGGACAGACGGACAGACGGACAGACGGACGGACGGACGGACGGACGGATGGACAACGTAGGCTTAGTAATAGGGTCCCGTTTTCACCCTTTGGGTACGGAACCCTAAAAATCGTCTCTGAATTTCGGCATACGTCTCAGATTCCGCTACACCATTCACAACGGTACTACACTACAATAGCAGCAAAAGTCGAAAATTCTAAAGCGCAGGGACACAGTGCAATGGTAACGGAAATCGCTACTGGCTATTGTTATAATTTTCGAGTTATTCTTTTGCTAGTATTTGTTATTGTTTACATTACACCAACGTCGGTCGTACGAGCCAGGTGTCAAGTTAATTCGCTCGTGTTGTAGTAATTGATTAGGTATAATATAATTCTCTTTGCCATTCACTGCAGTCCGCCGCGCCGTGCAGGACACAGTTTTATACATTTTGCTCGGTGTTACAGCAGGACAGGACGCCAGGAGTGCGATTTTGGAACATCGGAACATCATACGAGCGACTCGGCAGTAGAAAATGTCAAAATTACTATGGAGATTATGCATCTTTCTACTGCCGAGTCGCTGGTTTGATGTTCAAAAATCGCACTCCTGGCCTACGACAACATTCACTACCGTTTATAAGCGGCGGATTACAAAGCGGACTACAGTGAATGGGCCCCTTTATTGGGCCCGACGAGGGACATTTTTGTCCGTGGGCTCCCGGGCTCCCTATAATGCAAAGAGTAGAGTAATATATCGGAAAAAGAGAGCCCTCTAGTGCCATTTTAATGCAAATAAATTTGAAACGCCACCTACGATATTTAACAAGAAACTGTTGCTATATATACGCATACCTATAGCTATATGTATGCTTTACAATGGAATCTACTTTTTCTTAGTAATGAGTTATTTTGTTCTAGTTTAGAGTAGTAGCCTCAGTAACAGGACGGAGGAGTAATCTTGCCTCAACGTCTGAAGTGAAGATCAACACTCAAATCACAAAATGGGCGCAAAACACAAACAAGCGTACGCGCAAGTTGTAACGGCGGCCATATTGTGACAGACAACTTGTGTTGCTGGTGTTGCTAGGTGACAATAATATGGTGCTACCGCAGAACATAAGTTAAATTATTTACTAATTTTAATTAAAACAGTTTTGAAATATTACGTAAATTGTATTAAATAGGATTAAAGTTTTTTTATAATTTTAGTAATAAAGAGCTTCGAACATTTCAGTATGGAAGGTGGCATACCTACTTTCCGCCATTTTGAAAAAATCACGATTTTGCGGCCACTGATGAAACATATGCCAATCGACAGGGAAAATGATTACAAACAGAAAATATACTTTGATAAAATGACCTAAGTGGTATACTTTCGGAGATATAGGGGTTTGAAAATAATAAAAAATAAAAACATTTTTTTCCACCCAAATTGACTTTTTTGATCAGGAATAGATCAGCAAAGCTCAGGATCGATCAGGACATAGTATAATTACATAATATTATTATTATAAATAAGTTTTATTCATTTACTATGATAAATAAAATACCTATCTACATGCAAGACAGCTACTCGAGCAAGACGGTTGTTGTAGCAGTGTTGCTAACTATTCCGAGAGGGATTTATATGTATTTACCTATGTATTAAATACTTGATCATCATCATCATCATCATCTCAGCCGATGGCCGTCACACTGCTGGACATAGTCCTCCCCAAGGATCGTCACAACGACCGGTCTTGCCGGTGTCCTAATCGAACGGGTTCCCGCCGCCTTCATCAGGTCGTCGGTCCACCTTTTGGTGCACAACCTACCCACTGCTATTACCCGGGGTGCGGGATGCGGGAGCTACCCACGCTGCGCTTTCCGGTACGCGATCGCCACTCAACGGTTCTTTGGCCCCATCGATTCTGCGAGCAATGTGCCCCGCCCATTGCCACTATAGTTTAGCAATTCTTTGGGCTATGTCTCGGCGGATCTCTTCATTTCCGATTCGATCTTGCCGGGATACTCCGAACATAGCCCATTGCCTTTTGGATGACTTTCAACCTTTTTATAAAGCCTTGAGAGAGCGACGACCGACGTCTCAGTTCCGTAATTAATCTTGAGACACTGCGGTATTTTGGACGTGAAGAGACTAACGTAGCTTTCCAACGTTGCCTTGCCGAGTCGGATTCGACAGCAGGCCACTTCTGCGGCGGTGGGCTAGGCTATAAAGCTTGGTCTCCACCAGCTTACTGTCGCCAATGAGCCTCCTGGCTCTGCGTTCAGCCGAGTCGAGTGCGTCAAGTTGATACTTGGCTGAGCCATCCCACAGGTGGCAGCAGTACTCCATACATGATCGAACCTGAGCTTTATACAACATTAAGAGCTGTCCAGGAGTTTAGTACCGCTTCACCTTGTTTAAGATACCCAGCTTTTTCGCCGCAGTTTGAGCCTTAGACTCGATGTCAGCGCCGAAGTTGAGTTTCGTGGTCAACCTCATGCCCAGAAGCCCAAGACTGTCGGAAACAGGGACAGATGTACCCCGGATAGTAGGAGTCAGATTAAACGGACTCCTTTTTGCGGTGAACATACAAGCCTGTGTTTTGGTGGCGTTGAAGTTGACTAAATTATTGTCACCCCACTGGGAGACAAAACTTAAAGTCAAGTTTGTCCGCTCCACCATGGCCTCCCTCTGCGGACGTATTTCATCCCCGCTGGCCCTTGCGCCGGATACATATCTCTCCGTGACAGTACTGTCATCTGCATGCATACCCAACAATACCTGACACAAGGAGGTCATTGATGTGTAGCAGGAAAAGTGTCGCGGAGAAAACAGACCCTTGAAGAACCCCAGCATTAATTGCCATAAGGTCTGAAGAGCAGCTGTCAATGACAACTCTAATCGACCGTTCTCTCAAGAAATCAGATATCCAGCTGCAAAGATCAGCGGGGATACCATAAGCAAGAAGCTTGCTCAGCAAACTAGCGTGCCATACCCTGTCAAAGGCCTTCAAGATGTCAAGTGATACGGTAAGTGCTTCACCGTGTTTCTCGATGGCCTCGCCCCTGCAGTGCGTGACATACACAAGAATATCCCCAGTCGATCGCCCCCGGCGGAAGCTATATTGGCGACCACTGAGTAGATCATTATCTTCTAGGTATGTCAGCAACTTACTGTTAAGTATTCTGTCCATGACTTTACAGAGAATGGAAGTAATGGCGATAGGTCGGTAGTTGCAGCGGTCGGCACGACTGCCCTTCTTGGGTACCGATTGCACATTTGCAAGCTTCCAGTATTTTATACCGTTCTTGTTCTGAGAGAGAGGCGATACAGGCGTGTTAGAACAGAAGACAACTCAGGCGCACAATATCTCGGCACTCTTGCAGGTATACCATCAAGACCACTGGCCTTATTCACATCTAGACAATGCAATGCTCTGAGGACCTCTTTTGTACGTATTGTGATCTCCGGCATCGAAGAATCACAACGAGGGATGGTTGGTGGCTGTTTGGCACCAGCGTCCAGACGTGAATTGCTCGCAAACAGAGAAGCAAATAAATTAGCTTTCTCAGTTGCGGTGTAAGCCAGCGACCCATCAGGTTTCTGCATGGGAGGCAAAGTGGGATAGCAGAAATTGGATTCGACCGATTTTGAAAGGGACCAGCCCCCTTACCCGCACTTTCGATCTTCACTATATCGCCACTGTTTCGGTCCGCACTTCATTGTAATAGAGTTGAAATTCGAACGAAAACATTCACGCAAAAGTTCGAATCGAATGTGCGGGTAGACCCTCAGAACTGTTTACTACCAGAAGGGTAGGATGCCAGTCTGACTCCGATGCGGCTGACATGATCGAATCGAGCCTTCTGGATCACCCGTTTGCAGGACTTGACGGCAGAATTAAAGGCCCTCTTTTTCGGCGCGAACCCTACGAGCTCTATCTTTGCGGTCGCGAGCTTGGAACCATGCTTGGTAGGCGGATTCCTTTTTAGCTTCAGCGCGAGAACAATCCGCATTGTACCAAGGTTGGGCTTTGTGACCGAGTGCGATGTCGGAGAATGGAATATAATATTCCATTCCCAGTACCAGTACCATTCCAATTACGTTCGCAACCGCATCAGCAGAACTGACAGAAAAACTCACTTGCCGCCACGGGTAAGCCGCATCGCATCCCAATCTGCCGACCCGTATCGCGAGACTCGCCTCGTGCCCTTAGGGCTGTCATCGGGAGGAGAGCAGATCAACACGGATTTCACCAGACAGTGATCGGACGTTCCCAGTGGGGCAGAGATCGATACGGAGTGACTGTCTGTATCTGATGTCAGCAGAAGATCCCAACAATTGGGCGTATGGCCATCAACATCCGGTACCCGCGTTGCTTGATTTGCCTCTGAGCAACACTATACCGGGAAACTCATTTTGTAGGCCAGTCATTTTACGGAGTTTTGTTAGGCGGGGTAGGGAGTAATTATTAATTGGCCTTTATACTGTTACCGGCACCATTTAGTGACAAAAAATACTATCCTAAACCATATTTAAAAAAAAAATTGCTACGCAACATAGAAATCAAAATTGTGTGTCCCAGAAGGCTTTTAAATTAATAATATTAATAGGTACCAATGCACTCATTTGAATTAGATTTAACAATATATATTATTTTTGATCAATAAAATAGGCATTAAAATTAAAAAAATGAGGTATTTATTAGAAAATACGAATTATTTTTCAAAACCTTCTAAGTAGACAAAAATATTTATACCATGTTTGAATGATGGTAAAGCCTTAAACATGTGCAAAAAAAAATGTATCATCAGGTTTTTTTAGAACGAGATAATATCTATATTTTAAAATTGGAACTGTTGCTGACGTAACTTTTTATTTCTTTTGGTACATTTTTAAGCTCAAATTGGCTCTTCAATATTATAGCGAAAAAAAAAATGCTATTAGTAATTAGTCCCGGCTCAAACCGTAAAATGACTGGGCTATTGGAGGGTAGCGGGATCCGAAGCACGGTGACAGTCGTTGGCCGACCGCAGTTAGTAGGGGGCCCAAGTAGTGTGCTAGCCACGTGTGAAAGGCTGCCCCACACAATGCTCCACCGTGCCAGTTGGCGACCGGAAGGGAGGACCAGGTGGCCATTGCGGCGGGGTTCGGGCGTCTCTCACATGTAGGGCATCCTTTCACACGTGGCTAGCACACTACTTGGGCCCCCTACTAACTGCGGTTGGCCAACGACTGTCACCGTGCTTCGGATCCCGCTACCCTCCAAAATGAGTTTCCCGGTACAGTGTTGCTCAGAGGCAAATCAAGCAACGCGGGTACCGAATGTTGATGGCCATACGCCCAATTGTTTGGACCTTCTGCTGACATCAGATCCAGACAGTCACTCCGTATCGATCTCTGCCCCACTGGGAACGTCCGATCACTGTCTGGTGAAATCCGTGTTGATCTGCTCTCCTCCCGATGACAGCCCTAAGGGCACGAGGCGAGTCTGGCGATACGGGTCGGCAGATTGGGATGAGATGCGGTACTTCTTTGCGTCTTACCCGTGGCGGCAAGTGTGTTTTTCTTCGAGTGACCCTGCCAGTTCAGCTGATGCGGTTGCGGACGTAATTGGAATGGTACTGGTACTGGGAATGGAATATTATATTCCATTCTCCGACATCGCACTCGGTCACAAAGCCCAACCTTGGTACAATGCGGATTGTGCTCGCGCTGAAGCTAAAAAGGAACCGCCTACCAAGCATGGTTCCAAGCTCGCGACCGCAAAGATAGAGCTCGTAGGGTTCGCGCCGAAAAAGAGGGCCTTTAATTCTGCCGTCAAGTCCTGCAAACGGGTGATCCAGAAGGCTCGATTTGATCATGTTAGCCGCATCGGAGTCAGACTGGCATCCTACCCTTCTGGTATTAAACAGTTCTGGTCCCTTTCAAAATCGGTCGAATCCAATTTCTGCCATCCCACTTTGCCTCCCATGCAGAAACCTGATGGGTCGCTGGCTCACACCGCAACTGAGAAAGCTAATTTATTTGCTTCTCTGTTTGCGAGCAATTCACGTCTGGACGCTGGTTCCAAACAGCCACCAACCATCCCTCGTTGTGATTCTTCGATGCCGGAGATCACAATACGTACAAAAGAGGTCCTCAGAGCATTGCGTTGTCTAGATGTGAATAAGGCCAGTGGTCTTGATGGTATACCTGCAAGAGTGCCGAGATATTGTGCGCCTGAGTTGTCTTCTGTTCTAACACGCCTGTATCGTCTCTCTCTCAGAACAAGAACGGTACCAAAATCCTGGAAGCTTGCAAATGTGCAATCTGTACCCAAGAAGGGCAGTCGTGCCGAACCCTGCAACTACCGACCTATCGCCATTACTTCCATTCTCTGTAAAGTCATGGAAAGAATACTTAACAGTAAGTTGCTGACATACCTAGAAGATAATGATCTACTCAGTGGTCGCCAATATAGCTTCCGCCGGGGGCGATCGACTGGGGATATTCTTGTGTATGTCACGCACTGCAGGGGCGAGGCCATCGAGAAACACGGTGAAGCACTTACCGTATCACTTGACATCTTGAAGGCCTTTGACAGGGTATGGCACGCTAGTTTGCTGAGCAAGCTTCTTGCTTATGGTATCCCCGCTGATCTTTGCAGCTGGATATCTGATTTCTTGAGAGAACGGTCGATTACAGTTGTCATTGACAGCTGCTCTTCAGACCTTATGGCAATTGATGCTGGGGTTCCTCAAGGGTCTGTTTTCTCCGCGACACTTTTCCTGCTACACATCAATGACCTCCTTGTGTCAGGTATTGTTGGGTATGCATGCAGATGACAGTACTGTCACGGAGAGATATGTATCCGGCGCAAGGGCCAGCGGGGATGAAATACGTTCGCAGAGGGAGGCCATGGTGGAGCGGACAAACTTGACTTTAAGTTTTGTCTCCCAGTGGGGTGACAATAATTTAGTCAACTTCAACGCCACCCAAACACAGGCATGTATGTTCACCGCAAAAAGGAGTCTGTTTAATCTGACTCCTACTATCCGGGGTACATCTGTCCCTGTTTCCGACAGTCTTGGGCTTTTGGGCATGAGGTTGACCACGAAACTCAACTTCGGCGCTGACATCGAGTCTAAGGCTCAAACTGCGGCGAAAAAGCTGGGTATCTTAAACAAGGTGAAGCGGTACTAAACTCCTGGACAGCTCTTAATGTTGTATAAAGCTCAGGTTCGATCATGTATGGAGTACTGTTGCCACCTGTGGGATGGCTCAGCCAAGTATCAACTTGACGAACTCGACTCGGCTGAACGCAGAGCCAGGAGGCTCATTGGCGACAGTAAGCTGGTGGAGACCAAGCTTTATAGCCTAGCCCACCGCCGCAGAAGTGGCCTGCTGTCGAATCCGACTCGGCAAGGCAACGTTGGAAAGCTACGTAGTCTCTTCAGGTCCAAAATACCGCAGTGTCTCAAGATGAATTACGGAACTGAGACGTCGGTCGTCGCTCTCTCAAGGCTTTATAAAAAGGTTGAAAGTCATCCAAAAGACAATGGGCTATGTTCGGAGTATCCCGGCAAGATCGAATCGGAAATGAAGAGATCCGCCGAGACATAGCCCAAAGAATTGCTAAACTATAGTGGCAATGGGCGGGGCACATTGCTCGCAGAATCGATGGGGCCAAAGAACCGTTGAGTGGCGATCGCCTACCGGAAAGCGCAGCGTGGGTAGCTCCCGCATCCCGCACCCCGGGTAATAGCAGTGGGTAGGTTGTGCACCAAAAGGTGGACCGACGACCTGATGAAGGCGGCGGGAACCCGTTCGATTAGGACACCGGCAAGACCGGTCGTTGTGACGATCCTTGGGGAGGACTATGTCCAGCAGTGTGACGGCCATCGGCTGAGATGATGATGATGATGATGATCAAGTATTTAATACATAGGTAAATACATATAAATCCCTCTCGGAATAGTTAGCAACACTGCTACAACAACCGTCTTGCTCGAGTAGCTGTCTTGCATGTAGATAGGTATTTTATTTATCATAGTAAATGAATAAAACTTATTTATAATAATAATATTATGTAATTATACTATGTCCTGATCGATCCTGAGCTTTGCTGATCTATTCCTGATCAAAAAAGTCAATTTGGGTGGAAAAAAATGTTTTTATTTTTTATTATTTTCAAACCCCTATATCTCCGAAAGTATACCACTTAGGTCATTTTATCAAAGTATATTTTCTATTTGTAATCATTTTCCCCGTCGATTGGCATATGTTTCATCAGTGGCCGCAAAATCGTGATTTTTTCAAAATGGCGGACAGTAGGTATGCCACTAAGGCAGGTTGCTCTTTGCTTTATTGTTGAGTTTGAAGAGACATCTATCGGAAATTTGAGACAATATTTTTGTAGTTAAACGTTATTCAAAGAAGATGCCGCTGGTTTCTTTGCGTTTTTCCTCAAAGTTCCCCTCTGTCCCCCCTCTGCTATAATGTGTGCGTATGTCCGCGCGGGTGCCCGCGGTCTAATTGTCCCTTGTATGCTTAGTTAGGGTCTTAACATTGTAAATAATAAAATAAAGAAACTACAAATTACTTATTCAAATATTTTACCATTTATTATACCTATCTTTGCCTTTTTGTTAGGTTTCGGAGTAGAATAATTTGGATCTAAAATGATTTCTATCAATTCAACGGATTCCTCTTGTCGTGGAACATCCTCTATGCTTGTCTGCCCCGTCCTAACATTATTGGTCAGACGATTTAGCATCTTTTGCGACAATATTTCTGTTATTTCATCGATTAACTTCGAATCGTAAATTTTATTTATAACTTTATTAACATCGATTTTCTGTGAATCTTCACCTGAGTCGTATCCTTTGCTTATTGTCTCGTTACTTAGGTTTTTATCAATTGTTTTATGTTCCTCAACTATGTCTTTTTCGTAATCTAAATTCGTATTTTTTGAAATGTTTTTACCATCGGCGCTGTAAACATTTCCTTTGAATTCTATTTCTTTGCTATTGATCATGGTAATAGGTACAATAGTAAATTCTCTAACAAGGTTTCGGCTGTTCAATTTCTCATTAGGGTCTATGAATTCATGTCGTTGTCGCGCTCTACCATCAGAAGTTTGAATATTATGTAACGAGACAGTAATTTGATTGTCTTCTTTATTTCCTGATTGGTGCAGAAGTATGGAGCCATTGTTATCATTTCGAATATTATTGTTCGGTGTCTCATGTTTCTTTCTTATGTTATCTTTTACTGTACTGTTTCTTCTAATGTTACGTGCTGTGTCACATCGATGTCCATTACGATAACAACTTGTTTTACTAATATTCCGATCGTGGTTATTAATAAAAATATTACCTTGTGTCGATTGATT
The DNA here is from genome assembly GCA_922987775.1 of Agonopterix subpropinquella. Lineage (NCBI taxonomy): Eukaryota > Metazoa > Arthropoda > Insecta > Lepidoptera > Depressariidae > Agonopterix > Agonopterix subpropinquella. The sequence goes on along the minus strand of OV277718.1, from coordinate 7,775,046 downwards.
TTGTCGATTTGCTTTCCGATTAGATCGATGTGGATAATGTAAAATGGCATTGACTTCTTTTGATTGCGCATTGTGGTGGTATCGATAGTTTTCACTTGCGTCACTGATTCGACGGTTTGGAAAGTATCGATTAATTTTTTTGTAGTAATCTTCTATAGTATTTTTGTTTACGTTTCTAGTGTTTTCAAGAGTGATGTCTGGTTCGATCTTGTATTGATGGCGCTTAGTTTTTGCCTCCATTGTTTCGTTTTCTTGATATTTGTGTATTTTGTCGACCAATATCTTCATCAGTACATCTTTCGCAGGATAAACGGGAGCGAATCTGCTTGAATGTGCTCCTTGAAATAATACTGCAACTTCAAATGTTAATCATTTATAAACAAATACTTCTATAGAATTATTATTCATTTCCACACTTGAACAAAACACCCTAGTAATAATTAAAGGGGTGCTTCAGACCATCAAACTGAACAACTTTCACTATCGAGCCAACATCGAAATCGCGAAAAAAAATCCGCTGTTTCATACAAAACTGCAGTACCGTCTCGACTCAAATGTATGGGACAGCAGACTTTTTTTTATTTTTTCTCGACGTGTTGGCTCCATAGTGAAAGTTGTTCAGATTGATGGACTGAAGCACCCCGGTGTTTTGTTACACCCTGTATAAATAATAACAAAATTCTAAAGCATTATAAGTACCTAATTTAATTATACACCTACAGGGTCTAAAATTAAATAGGATGCTTCAGACCATCAAACTGAACAACTTTCACTACCTATGGGACAAAAAGCGAAATCACAAAAAAAAGGCTTAAAAGTTTTTGCTGCGCGATCCATACAAATGAAGTTTAGTTACCTATATTTTCAATACTAACCAATTAAAGTCAATGAAATTGTTCAGAAACAATCTAGAAACCATTAATCTCAATGCTCGGCTCGTATGTTGTCAAATTGTCGTTCAAATTACAATTTAAAGATACAGTGCCTCAAAGATTTCCATACAAATCTTAAATTAATCCTAGCATTGAAACTGTACATTTTACGAAAATCTGACAACATACAAATACAAGCATAGAGATTACCTGTTTCTAGATTGTTTCTGAAAAATGTCACTGACTTTAATTGGTTAACTATTGAAAATATAACCAAAATTCGATTGTATGGAGCGCGAAGCAAAAACTATCCTCTAAACCGTTGAAGTTTTGTGTGGAACAGCAGTTTTTTTCAGTTTGAATGTTGACTCCATAGTGAATGTTGTTCAATTTGAATGGTCTTTTAAGTTTAGGTACACCCTGTAAAAAAGGTCCAACTCACAGCCGTAGGACCACGGCCGGTCCCCAGGCTTCACACCTAGCTTGGCGGAAGATCTCCCGTTTTCAATGGAGGAACATTCCCAGTAGCGTAGCGTTGTTGGGCAAATACCCCGGGCGGCACTTTGCTAGGGGCGGCAAATTCGGCAAAAATAGAGATTTGATTGAGCTCTATCTAAGTGTGCCCACACATCACTGCGACGTCGCATCTCATCGCAAATATCTGCGATGTGCTGCGTGCATTATTCATACATATGTCATCGTAATAAGTCATCTCGCGCTGGCAGATATTTGCGATGCAATGCGATGTCGCAGTTATGTGTGGGAGCCCTAATAACCGATCATAGAGCGTTCAAAAGCCAAGCTCGCTTCGCTCGCTCTATGTCTCTCATAATCCTTAAGAGACGTGGTACTAAAAATTTCAAGCTCTCTCGAACCATAGTTTTTTACTTAGGTGCCTTAGGTTTTGTCATGATCGGTGTTAAAAAAGTCAGTAATTATAATTAACTACCGACTTTTTTTAACACCAACGATCTCGATCTAATGATCTCAGGTTTATCGACCAGCGAGCGGAAGTTCGATGTCCCGTAGGAGCCATCGCTCGCGCGGTCGTGCGACGATCGCATACCACCGATCGAATGAACCCGCAATAATCCGCATACAAATCTAAGTTCACGTGAATATGCCATGATCAATTAGGACACTCGATGGAGATATAGGCATGTTAGTGTGCCCACACATAATGCGACGACGCATCGCATCGCATCGCAAATATCTGCGATACGCTGCGTGCAATAATCATACATATATCATCGTAATAAGTCATCGAGCGCTGACAGATATTTGCGATACGATGCGACGTCGCAGTTATGTGTGGGAGCCCTTAAATCGTGATTTCGTGCGATCGGTGACTGAAAAGGTACAACGCGAACGTCTCGTATGCTCGCGCGAGCGATAACCAATGTGTCGCATGAAACTTACTTGTTAAAAACATAAAATTGTGCATTTTATTCTACTTTATATGCAAAATGTGTTCTCACATTATATTATAATCTTTCTATTTATTTACAAAGAACAGTTCTCACAATATTGTTGTTCCTTATTCTTGAATCACATTTGTTTTAAGTGCCAATAAAATTCAATAAGTATTGTGCAATTGATTTTCTGATATTTTACAGCCAGTAAAGATTCTCATGACACCGTTTATATAATGTTAGGTAAGTACCTACCTTATAGTAGGTTTGATATTCGAATATTATTTTATTTGGTCTCTTAATGAGAACAATAACGAAATTGCGAAAAAAAACGGATGTATGGAACAAAGTTGTTCAGTTTGATGGTTGTAAAAAGTTGCTCAGTTTGATCATCCCCTTAAAAAATCATCAGCATACCTATTAGGGTGCCTGTCCATTGAAGCTGTGCGAGCTGTGTAGCTGTGTTTTTTAACCAATCAGGAGCTTGGGCGAGATCGGCCGCGCCTCGCCCGAGCTCCTGATTGGTTAAAAAAACACAGCTACACAGCTCGCACAGCTTCAATGGACAGGCACCCTTAGGGCCCTATACAGGGTGTAAGGCTGAGATTCAGAGACGATTTTTTAAGCTATAGTTCGAACTAAGTAGGGTCAAAATGTATGGATTTTGACATACGGGAGTTCGAACTAAGACTTAAAAATAGTCTCTGAATCTCAGCCTAAGTGTCTTATCGATTGATAGGTTATTTTACGATGTACCTACTTACCTACCTACCTACCTGGTTAAACTTATCGGTTACTTTTATTTCAGTTTTAGATTTAGCGTGAAATAGATTGTGGAACATTTCAAGTTTACTGGATAATGTAGTTCGAAAGCAATATTATGAAAATTTTATTATATTTTCTTTTTTGTGAGTACCTACTTATTTATTTCTTAATTTAATAATTATTGAGTCATAACTCTGTCCGCGGGCAACTGCGGTCCCATTGTTTGCACGATGAAAATCTAGTGCGTTGGTTACGTCGGTTTTTTGGATTTTGGTTTTACTCTGGCCACTCGTCTTCGAAAGCATCCAGACGCGTCTGGATGGGTAAAAAATGTTAAACTCGCGTCAGGACCGTGACTTCACGTGACAATTCGTAAGACGTAAGATCTCTTCACTTCTGCCGGCACTCTCGGAGAGCAACCCGTTGTTTTTTTTTGCAAATTTTTTATAGGTTTCTTAGGGAAAGTTGTTCAGTATCATGGGTACAATCACCCCTAGGTATTGGTTGAGCGGGCTCATTTTCCACAACTCGACGACTTAGGCGCCTATTTTGCGTTGGGTGGGAATGACTACTCCTGCCATATCAGCTCCTCCAGGAAGCCCACCAGCTTGTTAATGCTGTTGAAGACCTCTGGAAGAGACCCCGGTGATCCGAGGTGTTGTGCCCGATAGTGTGATAGCCCGTTGCATTCCAGCAGCACGTGCGCAGCCGTTTCTTCAACCTCCATGCACACCCTGCATAGAGGACTGTTAGTAACACCAATATTGAACAGATGTTTGTTAAAAGGACCGTGACCAGTCAGGGCTCCAGTAACTATGCGTAGTTGAGCTCTCCTGAGACGCAAGAGGCTCCTTAACCCAGTCATTTTACGGTTTGAGCCGGGACTAATTAATAATTGAATTTTTTTTTCGCTATAATATTGATGAGCTAATTTGAGCTTAAAAATGTACCAAAATAAAAAAAAATCACGTCAGCAACAGTTCCAATTTTAAAATTTAGATATTTTCTCAAACATGCTTGGAAATGTGAGCATTATTTTGACAACCTTCTTCGAGATAAATCGAAATTGCTGTATTGGCCAGCTACATGCGCGCAGCGGCCGGCAATGTTTGTATGAAAATCCATATCTGTCGTGTTATGCGGCCAAATAAATTACATAGTAAACTCATATCTGTCGTGTAATTTAAAAATGGAACGATCTTTTTCTCCGAAACATGGCGACCAAGGAGGTAACTCATCAAAGGTTTTATTTAAATTTCGAACTGGCTTGCAAATAGAAAGCTGTTTATTGAAAAAAAAATTGTTGTTCGTTGTTCGTCATTGATTTTGAAAAGAGTTTTAATTTGCGCGAATTATTTGAGAAAATGTATTGTTTTAATTTCCGCGCATTGTTTGAGAAAAGTACTATACAAGCCTTGGCCACAACTAGGCATTGATGGACTTACGTATGTGTGCCTCGGCTTCGCCTCGGCCCACATTTACACGTTCGTCCATCAATGCCTCTGTTGCTGGCCGCTGCAGTAATGTACTATATCTCGTTCTAAAAAATCTTATGGTAAATTTTTTTGCACATATTTCAGGGTTTACCATTATACATACCTACTTCAAACATGGTGTAAATATTTTTGTCTACTTAGAAGGTATTAAAAAATACATTCATACTTTCTAATAAATACCTCATTTTTTTAATTTCAATGCCTATTTTATTGCTCGAAAATATTGTTTATTGTTAAATCTAATTCAAATGAGTGCATTGGTATTAATATTATTAATTAAAAAGTCTTCTGGGACTCACAATTTTGATTTCTATGTTGCGCAGCAAATTTTTTTTCACACCACCCGCTCGAAAATGGAACATTATATGTCATGTAACTCGCACCTAAAGCAAGTCATTATAGCCCTGGGCCTAGCCGGGCAATAATATTGTACTGAATTTCATTATAACCCGCTGGTCAATAATGAGATTTGAATATGGAACCGCATCTACAGATTATGTAATAGTTACTACGACCCTTACTTAAAATTCGTATGAAAACTTATCATGGAGACCTGCACCAAAAAGAACTTAATTCGAAATTCGAACTGGCCACCACGAGTATTGAACACAAAAAAAGAAAAAAAGGCGCGAATACTGCAAATCTCTGTAACTATTGCTACGAACAAAGTAAAAAAAAATTACATTTTTAACCGACTTCAAAAAAGGAGGAGGTTTCTCAATTCGACCGTATATATTTTTTCTTTCCACAACTGGAGTGCGATTTTTGAATCTCATTGGCTGAGTTCAGCAGTTGAAAATGTCAAAATTACTATGGAGATACGCATCTTTCTGCTGCTGATTTGACTTTCAAAAATGGCACTCCTGAAGTATGATTTTTGAAAGTCAAATCAGCAGTAGAAAGTTGCATATCTCCATAGTAATTTTGACATTTTGAACTGCTGAACTCAGCGAATGAGTTTCAAAAATCGCTCTCCTGGTCTAATTTTTCAAATATCTACTTTCACTTTGAATTTAATAAAATAGTGTTTTCTAAATACTATACTATTGAACTCTAATACTTTGTTATAAACTCTAATAAAAGAATTGGTTTCTAACCATAGAGAATTTACACGCTCCCCTGGGTTTCTAACAGTATTTCTTTTTATTTTCTCGCGGAGGGTGTGAAAAGTAGAGTATGGTCCTCGGGGATAAACGTGTTTTCATCTTGGGCGAGCTTGAACCCCTCGCTTCACTCAGGATTCTAGTCTTAACTCCCTCGCTTCGCTCGGGAGTTAACTCTAAACTCCCTCGCTACGCTCGGGAGTTGACCCTGGAATCCCTCGTTCCGCTCGGGATCCAATATCGCGCCCGTGATGAAAGATACTGCTTTATCCCCTTGGTACATAATCTACTATTTTAATATAGTTTAGGATAGTATTTTTGTCACTAAATGGTGCCGGTTACAGTTTAAAAGACCAATTAATAATTACTCCCTACCCCGCCTAACAAAACACCGTAAAATGACTGGCCTACCTGGCGAGACGAGGGTTCAATCACCCCTAAAAGTAATGCAACTGTTTAACCTAACACCCTGACGGCTTGATTAAATATTTCTAATCTTCGAAAACAAAACGAATGCCCACTTTTTATTTTCAGCGCTTACCCTTTCAGTTACATCACTAGTGGAATCAGATGGTCCGACAAAATTAAAGGAAAACCGAAAGCATTCAGGATCTTTCTACAACCCTTACCACCCTGAAGATGGAGTTCTATCCGAGAACGATTCAGCAGGTTACGGAGAGCTCAGCGAAGTGGAGGATGTGAAGAACAGATTTATGGCCGAGCAGACGCTGAGAGTGAATGGAAAGATTTATAACGTTGTGACAAATAAGTCGGAGTTTATCGCCACTGATGAGGATTCCATGGGACGTGTAGCATAATTATGTACATTAAAGCTTTTGTTTTTAGCCGCTGGTTGTTTTATCAGGGTTCCGCAGTCAAAAAAGGAACCCTTAGGCCCTTAGGCTGCCTGTCCACTGATGCGAGCTGGCTGTGCGAGCTGTGTAGCTGTGTAAATATTAACCAATCAGGAGCTCCTGATTGGTTAATATTTGCACAGCTACACAGCTCGCACAGCCAGCTGGCGTCAATGGACAGGCAGCCTTAAGCGGGGTCCGCTGCGCCATGTTATCGTGTTTGCAAACATTGTTTTCTAACTTTCCCCTCCCCCGCAGGCGAATGCGGGTGATGTTATCCATTTGCATAGGAAAACAACACCCGCGTTCGCCTGCGGGGGAGAGGAAAGTTAGAAAACGATGTTAGCAAACACGATAACATGGCGTAGCGGACCCGGCTTTATCCATTTGCATCGGAAAACATCACCCGCGTTCGCCTGCGGGGGAGGGGAAAGTTAGAAAACAATGTTAGCAAACATTATAACATGGCGCAGCGGACCCGGCTTCAGGCGGACAATTTGTCCGCGAGCACCCGCGGCACACCTTGGACACAGGCTCAATTCTCACTGGCGCAGAGTCGAAGCATCGCGACGCGGCGTGAAGCGTCACGTTTTTCAACCGTTCTAAATTCATCTCTATTTCTCTATTAATACGGTACGAATTTGTGTTGCGAAAATTTGAAAACGCTCAACGACGTGCGAATGCGCGCGTCTTCGCCTTCACGGTTCAATGGGGCGAATTATTTCGCGTGGCGTCCGTCGCTTCGACTCTGCGCCAGTTGGAATTGAGCCCTGTCATTTCATACAAATGGGATAAATTGAAAAGAAGAGGTAAGCTGTGCGATGCTGAGTACTGCATGGGTAGCATGCCACCGTGATACAGCGCTATCACACCTTCACTCTCTTTCGAGATAAAAGACGTGATACAGCCATATCACGTGTAGCATGCTACGGCTTCTGGAATACGCATTTGCGAAGGGACGCCGCGACAGGATCGTAGCTGATTTTTCATTAGGTATAGAGAGAAATAAATGGGCTAAGTGTGATAATATTTAATTTTAAGTTAATATTTACGTAGGGCACTCAAATGTTCATTTGCTATCTAGTTTTGTTTGAGAATCTCTGCCGCTAAACTCGCATTTACCTGCAATTTTAAATAGTTAGGTTAATTTTAAAAAAGGCACTTTCCGAATGTAAGTTTCCGATCGATATAAGATAGATTTCAGGCCCTGTACAAATTATTTAATTATTATTTTATTTTATTTTATAAAATAAAATAAAATAAAATAAAGTACCCGGACTTTCGATTTTCGATATATCGCAACCGTTTCGGTCTGAACGTCACTGTAGTAGTTCGAATATGCGGGTAGAGGCCCTGAATCGCTTTGAATGCACTTCAGAATTTTTTTTGGTAGGTACATGGCATGTGCGTATGGATTCGAACCAGCCCCCTTACCCGCACTTTCGATCTTCACTATATCGCCACTGTTTCGGTCCGCACTTCATTGTAATAGAGTTGAAATTGGAACGAAAACATTCACGCAAAAGTTCGAATCGAATGTGCGGTCACCCTCAGTTCTCAAATATGAAAACCTTGGGGCGCGCTCATTTGACACGAAAACTTTTCGCGCCGTGTTAGGGTCAGCGCACACCCAGCGTAAAACTGTTCGAGCATGCGCGAGCAGGTTTCATTGATTCAATTGATAATGAACTCTATTTCCATTGAAATAAAGTTGAAAATAGCTTGCAAGTGATTAAATCCCTTCAGCGTCTGTTCGAGTATGCTCGCGTATGCTCCTCGCGGCGACGGGAGCAGTCGCGAGCATGCGCGCGGATGCTCGCGCATGCTCGAGCATGTTCGAGCATACGCCCGTGTCGATGCTTGCGATCCGTCGTAAGTGTTGCCACCTCGGCCGGTTTCGGACTAAATCTAGCATATTTTTTAACTACTTTAGCCCGAAAAGTACAATTTACTACAGATAATATTATATAATAATATTAATAATCGAACTCTTTTTGAAAATACAAAGAAAATCTGAAAGGTCGAAGCAGATTTAGTAGGTTTTCAAATTGTTCATATTCCATTTTATAGTTCCTAGCCATAAAATAACTGTCCCTAGAACTTTAAACCTTAACACCACGGCGTAGTATTTCCCAAATACAGGGTGAAATCGAAGACATTCGACAAATTTTGGTGGCGAGTTGTACTCCTGATTTAGATCTTATATTGCAGGGTTTTCTTGAAATCTAAATTATGAAAATAAAAGACATTCTAAGCATGCCAAAACATTCAGAAGGGGTTCATAATAAACGCTCTGTGTCATACACACTTTAAATAAAAAAAATGTTTTTTAAATTAAAATTAAATAATTCCTTAAATAAACATTTTCTCATTCGAACTGTACATTTCCACCGGCCGGCGGCCCGGTCAACGTCCATCCCCTCGCAGGCGGAGCACCCCCGCACAACTCTAGCGAGCGCATCCCCACCGCTCGGCAAGGTCGCACGCGCCTCGCGCAAACAAACAAAACAAAAACAGTTTCCGTTTGATCGCGACCTGATTAAGAGGTTACCGCGCTCTGTAATCAATCAGTGCCCGCTTACGTATCGGAACTTGGATTTCAGTGCAGTGTCGTATTAGGTTCAACCTGAATTTGTAAAAAAAAGTCGTACACAAATCTGCTGTTTTTTGGATATGGTGATAATTTATTAGTGAGAAACACGGAGGCTTCGTGAAACGCAAAGACGCTATCGCGAGATGCACCCTGCTTCTCAAGTATCATCCCTGGATAGAATTTTACGGTCTACTCAGAATTTAATAGATTTCCGACAAGTTAATTTACCAGTGCGGCGCATTTTTCTAAAGGGACGTTCGCGCAGTTTCGAACGGTGAGTTTAATGACCGTTGGATAGCGCGAAGTGGGATGATCAGCTGGCCGCCGCGATCTCCGGATCTAACACCCCTAGACTTTTATTTGTGGGGGGAAATTAAAAGATGTGTGTATGAAACTGACTCGACCACAGTGAGTGAACTGAGAGAAAAAAATGTCAGTGCATTTGAAGCTGTAAATCACAACCAGCGCCGTGTCGGGCTCAATTTGTTCATACGAAATGGAGGTAGTCACTTTGAACATCTGTTAAAATTAGGTAAGGACATTTTCTTTTAGTACTTAACGGACAATGGTATACCTACCATTGATTCTTTATCATAAAAATATCGTGCTTTAAATGCTTAAATTCGCCAAAACTCAACAGATGGCGCTATTGTTTCGTACCGCTCACTCTCGCTCGCCGCGTATCGGCCGCGCATCTGTACAGTCAGTCACAAATTAAATCAGCCACAATTAATAATTACGATATTTTAAAATCTCGGACGTTATTTAATTTGGTCTAAATCTATTTTTAAAACCAGCCATATCTCGAGTATAACACTCTCTTAAATTTTGTCGATTGATTTCAATTTCACCCTGTATAAGTACATCTTTCTTGCCTCTTTTCATCTTATTGATGTGCTCTTCTTGCTCCTCTTCCTTTGCTAGTAACCCAATAATTACCAAATCCCAGTCTACCATACTTTAAAATTGTTGTTATCGCACGTCTTTACTATAAAATATTGTAAACACAACGCAAAATTCACTACGTCAACTGTAGCAACACGGGAGCATCCGCGAGACTGTTCGAACACGCGCGAGCATGCTCCGCCGCTGCCGCCGGGGGATTTTGCCGCTAGGTGTGCGCGACTGCAAAGAACATGCTCGAGCATGCGCGAGCAGTTCTACGCTGGGTGTGCGCTGACCCTTACTGCGGCAAGAAACAACTAGGTGACAACATTCGAATTCGTTTCCGTGTCGTCTGTTTGCGCGCTTACGCGTTAGCCAACGGCCATCCCACCGCCGAAGGCCATTGGCATAGCTAGAGATTTTCCCTGAGGGGGGCAACCAGCCACCCAACTCATAACTACTGCGCCAGTAATAAGACTAAAGAAGAATGGTCATCTGTGACCCAGGCCCGACAACAAAGTGACCTATCCCAGTTTTTTTGTGACATTAAGTATAACTAAAATATAAATTTTTTTTTTCAATTTGTGTGGCTAACACCTATATATTGCTTGGTGAATTTCTCCAGGCGCAATACTGAAAAACAATACTTTTCACACACTTCTAGCGATTATATCTATTAAAGACTCTGCAGAGTCATGCAGGATGCATGTGATTCTGATGACAATATAATAATATGGTATTATCCAGCTGATCTGATGATGGAGCTGGAAGGTGGCTAGTGGAACTCTTGTTTGACTACTAGCATACCCATCGAGTTTGGGCTCATTGGAATCGTTTTGATGAGTCCTATGCATTGCAGCTGGTATCGAGGGTCTGATGATGGAGCTGGAAGGTGGCTAGTGGAACTCTTGGGTGGCTACTAGCATACCCATCGAGTTTGGACTCATTGGAATCGTCTTGATGAGTCCTATGCATTGCAGTTGATAGCGAAGGTATGATAGCTATTTTGTAAAATAAAATTAAAATCAACCTGTGTTTTTACACAAAGTCATGTTGATTTTATTCGATACCTACTATATTTTCATTAACATTTTTAAGTTTGGACTGAAAGTAGAAAATTCTTAATAACCTAATTCTCAATGTCCTTTAATACATAGTGTGGGATGATCAAAATAATTTTGATATATCCATGCCAGTCCACGCCCACCCCAGGTAAAACATTATACTAATTAATACACAACTACAATCTTCGTCACTTATTTCATCTATGTTTTCGTTCAAGGATGACCTTTGTTCGAAAGCCAGGGTATCATCATCATCATCATCATCATTATCATCATCATCATCATCAGCCTATCATCGTCCACTGCTGAACATAGGCCTCTCCTCGGCCTTCCTCATCCAGTCGCTCCCCGCTACTTTTTTTAGGTCGTTTGTCCAGCGGGCAGTAGGGCATCCCATACTACACCTGCCAGTTCGTGGTCTCCACTCTAGAACTCTGACACCCCATCGGTTGTCAGTTCTTTGGCAGATATGAGCAGCCCATTGCCACTTCAGCTTGCTAATGCTGACCAGCCAGTGTATTTTGCATACTAATAATGTCACCTACATGACCTCCATTCAAACCAGTTAGATGGTTCGTTATGTGCTGAGGAATATCTTGTAACGGCTTGTGCAGCAAGTGATGTTGGCAAATGTAGGCAAGATTGGATACAAAGAACTGGTAGCAGCTGCGAAGATTCACGTTTATCGAATTAGGCACTTGTCAAAGAAACACCTAAAACCTAACCACCTGCTCGCCTAACATCTTGGACATTTACCATTTTGGAATGGTAACAGGGGCAGGGGCAGGGGCAGCAGCCAGGAGCTTGCTGGTCTTGATAAGTTGCAGCATTAATTCTATGCCTACAAAAAACGTTCCAGCTCTATCATTAGATACCTACTTGTTACAAAATGCAGAGAATAGGACTCATCAATACGATTCCAATGAGTCTAAACTCGATGGGTATGCTAGTAGCCACCCAAGAGTTCCACTAGTCACCTTCCCGCTCCATCATCAGACCCTCAATACCAACTGCAATGCACAGGATTCATCAAGACGATTCCAATGAGTCCAAACTCGATGGGTGTGCTAGTAGCCACCCAAGAGTTCCACTAGCCACCTTCCAGCTCCATCATCAGACCCTCGATACCAACTGCAATGCATAGGACTCATCAAGACGATTCCAATGAGCCCAAACTCGATGGGTATGCTAGTAGCCACCCAAGAGTTCCACTAGCCACCTTCCAGCTCCATCATCAGACCCTCAATACCAACTGCAATGCACAGGATTCATCAAGACGATTCCAATGAGTCCAAACTCAATGGGTGTGCTAGTAGCCACCCAAGAGTTCCACTAGTCACCTTCCCGCTCCATCATCAGACCCTCAATACCAACTGCAATGCACAGGATTCATCAAGACGATTCCAATGAGTCCAAACTCGATGGGTATGCTAGTAGCCACCCAAGAGTTCCACTAGTCACCTTCCCGCTCCATCATCAGACCCTCAATACTAACTGCAATGCACAGGATTCATCAAGACGATTCCAATGAGTCCAAACTCAATGGGTGTGCTAGTAGCCACCCAAGAGTTCCACTAGCCACCTTCCAGCTCCATCATCAGACCCTCGATACCAACTGCAATGCATAGGACTCATCAAGACGATTCCAATGAGCCCAAACTCGATGGGTATGCTAGTAGCCACCCAAGAGTTCCACTAGCCACCTTCCAGCTCCATCATCAGACCCTCAATACCAACTGCAATGCACAGGATTCATCAAGACGATTCCAATGAGTCCAAACTCAATGGGTGTGCTAGTAGCCACCCAAGAGTTCCACTAGCCACCTTCCAGCTCCATCATCAGACCCTCGATACCAACTGCAATGCATAGGACTCATCAAGACGATTCCAATGAGCCCAAACTCGATGGGTATGCTAGTAGCCACCCAAGAGTTCCACTAGCCACCTTCCAACTCCATCATCAGATCAGCCGGATAGTACCATATTATCAAAATCACATCTATATGCAAAGTTCTTGATAGATAGAATCGCTAGAAGTATGTGAAAAGTATTGGTTTAGTATTGCGCCTGGAGAAGTTCACAAGGCAATATTTAGGTGTTAGCCATACAAATTGAAAATAAAAATTATATATTTTAGTCATACTAAATATACAGGGTGTTAGGCGCATCGTGTGCCAAATCGAATGGGATGATTGGAGGGGTCTTTAGGTACCTCAGAAAAAAAATAAAAAATCCTGGCCCAAAGATTTTTTTTTAACTGACTTTCAATGGTTTTGGGTGAAAATTGCCAAAAATCTACATTCAAATTTTTTTTTAAAAAAACCTGTTGGGTATAACTAACTTTTTTTGTTAAACCTTTAATCTGTGATAGTGTGCGCTTCTATCGAACCCAAAATTACTCGCCAGTGACATCTACTTTTTTTTTTACAGCCCCCCAAAGTTTTTTTTTTACGTTAAAATAAATGTGATAGTCAACTTTCGATCTCAATAAAAAAAAAACTAAAAGTGATCATGCTCTTCCAATTTTTTCAAAACATCTCTGGACTGTCCCCATTCTAATGGTATGCAATACGTTATGAAATAAAATGAGTAACATCGCAATTTTTTTTTTTTCTGTAATAAGTCGCAATTTTCTAATATTCAATAGGTGACGTAAAAACTAGTATTTCCGGTAATTACACTCACAGTCAGGTAAAAAAATTAAATTTTGAAGGGTTTACTTGAAGTAACCGCCTCCCGTTCTTTGTTTGATACAGGTAAAATTTGCTTTCTCACTCTAACGTAGTGAAATCTATCTTGTATCCCTTTCTCCCGGGGGCTGTTTTTTTGAATAGACCCAGGGGGATTTGTAATACTGACTGAGTAATGAGTATTACAAATCCCCTGGGTCTATTCAAAAAAACAGCCCCCGGGAGAAAGGGATACAAGATAGATTTCACTACGTTAGAGTGAGAAAGCAAATTTTACCTGTATCAAACAAAGAACGGGAGGCGGTTACTTCAAGTAAACCCTTCAAAATTTAATTTTTTTACCTGACTGTGAGTGTAATTACCGGAAATACTAGTTTTTACGTCACCTATTGAATATTAGAAAATTGCGACTTATTACAGAAAAAAAAAAATTTGCGATGTTACTCATTTTATTTCATAACGTATTGCATACCATTAGAATGGGGACAGTCCAGAGATGTTTTGAAAAAATTGGAAGAGCATGATCACTTTTAGTTTTTTTTTTATTGAGATCGAAAGTTGACTATCACATTTATTTTAACGTAAAAAAAAAACTTTGGGGGGCTGTAAAAAAAAAAGTAGATGTCACTGGCGAGTAATTTTGGGTTCGATAGAAGCGCACACTATCACAGATTAAAGGTTTAACAAAAAAAGTTAGTTATACCCAACAGGTTTTTTAAAAAAAAAATTTGAATGTAGATTTTTGGCAATTTTCACCCAAAACCATTGAAAGTCAGTTAAAAAAAAATCTTTGGGCCAGGATTTTTTATTTTTTTTTCTGAGGTACCTAAAGACCCCTCCAATCATCCCATTCGATTTGGCACACGATGCGCCTAACACCCTGTATATAAAAAACTGGGATAGGTCACTTTGTTGTCGGACCTGGGTAAATTTTGTATGGGCCGTGACCCTTCTCCTTTCTCGTGGCAAGATCGGATTCAAAAGTTCATTTTCCTCAGGCACATTTTTAAACATATGTTTTGGGAAAGGGGCATTCTGCAAATGGGACATTCTTGCGGGGGGGGGGGGGGGGGGGCTGGGGTTTGAAAAGACATATATGAATACTCACTACTCTTCTTGATTCCCCTCTGCACTTTGCACTTGAAGTACCTCAGCACGTCGTCCACGTCGTGAGGCTCGGACACCCCTCCCTTCGGCACGCGCAGGTCGTTGAGGTACGGCGCTGACATCACGCAGGGCTCCCGGGACACCAGCTCCAATTCTACGCGCCATAAAGTGCTTTATTGATTGGCGTAACACTGCAGCCAGAAGGCTGTCGCTTATTCCAACTTTTATTAGTCAAATCGAACTCGAATTAACATAGTTTTGGTTATGGCGTATGAACGTTTTGAGTTTTGGACGGTGTTTTGAGTACAGACTGTCTTACGAGGCGTGCAGGTGCACTAAAGTTACCGAGCTTGTTTCCGTTGCCCCCATCCCATCGTGCACAATATAATATAACAGTCTTACAATTATACAATTACAAAGGCACAGAAACAGTCCGATTAAGAGCGTCGCCGAGTGCACACGCCACCGGACCAATAGCTCAATACTTCGTCATATTCCAGGTTGCTATGAAGTTTCTTTCCATTTCTTCTCCATGGTATTTACTTGCGAAACGGTAGTAAATGTAGAGTCAGTGAAAGAAATAAAAGATAATGATGATGAAGGATATAAAAGATATAATGATAATGTGATTCTTACATTTCATTTAAAACCCACCCAACATTGTAGCCGATACATATTATACCATACTTACCTATTGGAACCCTAGCCATCTTCGTTTTGAGTCTTGATGTGTGAAGTATCGAGCTCGCTTTGCTCGCTCCTGGTTTACGTACTTTGTCAAATATAACTCTAACCACTATCATTTCTAGTCAACACACGTGTGACTCACTCTCATCGGGCTGCTTGCAGTTGAACATGCGCATGTGGCACACGCTCATGAACGTGCGGTACACGCCGTGCGTGCATCGCGCGCACAGCATCACGTCACGCGCCGGACACACCGTCGGACAATCCGCTTTGTACTGCTCCTTGTCCACTGTAAATTATCACTAATCATCATAAATTATCCACTGTCATTAATTTGTAAATTTTGGTTTATTTTAATATTTAAGGTTTCGTCGACCGATGAGGAAACTACATAAGAATATCAGAAAATCCCTCATTCACTTATTTCTACGGGCTCTTACAGACGAGCGACACTTGCTGTCGCCGTGGCCGTGGGTCGCAGACTGTACAGGGCCTACTTTGACTAGACCAGAGACTAGACAGATAACATTTTGACACTACCATGTGAAAATCTATATTTTTTTACTTTTTAGGGTTCCGTGCCCAAAGGGTGAAAACGGGACCTTATTACTAAGCCTACGTTGTCCGTCCGTCCGTCCATCCGTCCGTCCGTCCGTCCGTCCGTCCTACCTATTTAGGGTTGTAACTTTTGAACCGTAATAGATCGATACTTGAAATTTTCTCAGATTATGCGTTATTACGGAAGATTTGTTAACAAATTATAAAAATGTCAAAAAGTTCAAAATTAAGTGGGGTTCTCAACAAGAAACTAGTTCTTATCAACGTTTTTTCTTCACGCTCTATCGTAAAAACGGTAATACATACAAGCGTCAAACTTAGTGTGATTAAAGAGCGAACTCTACAGAATAGCATCAAATACTAAAAACCGGCCAAGTGTGAGTCGGTCTCGCGCTAAAGGTCCCGGACAAAAAAAGTTTTTTTTTTCTAAGTTAATAATTAATGTTGTGTTCTGTGGTGGTGTGGTACGGAACCCTCGGTGCGCGAGTATCCCGACTCGCACTTGACCGGTTTTTATTTAAATTTTATGAGATTCTGGTCGACCTATAGTACCTAATCATTTTATCAAACCTGCTTCCGTCGCGGTGGCCACTTCTTGCTCATCTTCATCTTCTGTGGAAAAAATATTAAATATAAAAGTTTCTAGTATTTAATTTACTATTTTATTCACTTTTCTATAAACTGTTTTTTTTTATCCTTCATTCATTTTGCTGTGTGTCATTTTGTCATGTGCTGTTTCAAAATAGAGTAGGCATTAATTTCAAGGACACTGCCTGTATACAGAGTGAAATTGATATCATTAGAATCCTTTTAAACTGTCTACCCATTAAACTGAACAACTTTTACTATGGGAGCAAACCGATCGGAGCAAAAACAATCAGCTGTTGCATACATTTGTGTCGCGTAGGCATTGCAGTTTAGTATGGGACAACAGATTTTTTTGTTGCTCCGATCGGTTTGCTCCCATAGTAAAAGTTGTTCAGTTTGATGGGTAGACTCTTAGTTTAAAAGGATGCTAATGATATCAATTTCACCCTGTAGTTCTCTCTTACTTCCCTATCTTACTCACCATCCCCAGGTTCCTGGCCTGTCCCCTCTTCTATAACTTCGTCATCTTGCACCACGTCACGATTTTGTGCGATCGGGTTAAAAATTTCTGTGTTCCCGTTTTGCTTCCCGTTTTTGTCTGAAACAAGGATATTGTCACAGTAATACCTAACAGGCCAGCGGAAGCGAATTTTTTTTTGTCTAAGTGTGTTATCTGCACTGGTAGCATGCCAACCCGCGATAGCCGTGATACGGCTTTATCATGTCTTTTATCTCGTTCTTTTGCGCGATAAAGCCGTATCACGGCTGTCGCGGGTTGGCATGCTACCAGTTCAGGTTTATAAGTCTTAGCGATGTATCTGCGGCATCGGCTTTTAACCAAATTCATAATTGAATAACGCGCCCAGGGTTCTCTGTCGTTTCAAATTCAAATCCTAAAACGGCCAGTCTTTTGTAGCTTATACAACCTCATCGCTACAGTACCTACCTGCCGTACCTTCTGGATTGGTTGGTAGAAGGGGTTGGTCAAAGTCTTGCCCTTCTCCCTCTACATCCTCTGAATCTTCTTCTCCATCTGCAACTCCATCTCCATCTGCAACTCCCCCTTCTTCACCTCCATCTGCACCTCCACCTTCTTCACCATTTACCTTGGGAGCTGTAAACAACAAGTTCAATCATTTTGAGAGAGAACATTAAACCTTATGGTTTGCACCGTTCAGTGGCACACTTTATACAGAGTGTAACAAAACACCCTAGTAATACTTAAGGGTGTACTTCAGACCATCAAACTGAACAACTTTCACTATGGAATGGAGCCAACATCGAAATCGCGAAAAATAAATCGCTCTTTCATACAAAACTGCAGTACCGTCTTGACTCAAATGTATGGAACGGCACATTTTTAGGGTTCCGTACCCAAAGGGTGAAAACGGGACCCTATTACTAAGCCTACGTTGTCCGTCCGTCCGTCTGTCCGTCCGTCTGTCCTACCTATTTAGGGCTGTAACTTTGGAACCGTAATAGCTAGATAGTTGAAATTTTCTCAGATTATGCGTTACAAAATAACAACAAATACTAAAAACCGGCCAAGTATGAGTCGGTCTCGCGCTAAAGGTCCCGGACAAAAAAAGTTTTTTTTTCTAAGTTAATAATGTTGTGTTCTGGTAGTGGTGGTGTGGTACGGAACCCTCGGTGCGCGAGTAGTCCGACTCGCACTTGACCGCTTTTTATTTTCGTTGTGTCCATAGTGAAAGTTGTTTTTCTAATGCTAGGGCATCTGGGGCTGTATAGAGGCTGGATAAGATTATAATCTAAACCTGCCCCTTAAATATTACCTGTTAATAAACGCGACAATGACAATTTCACAATGACAATTCAGAGTACATTGCCACAGTATAAAGGTGGACTTCCGATGCTAGCGGCCGACGCGTCTGACGCGCGCGGCTCGCGGCCGACGGCCGATGCGGCCATACTAGTTACTATGAAAACGTATGGCGCCGCTTCCGATGCCAGCGACTGACGCGCGCGTCAGACGCGCGCGGCTGATGTCTATCGCATCGGCCGCGGCCGCGCGCGGCTATGCTCTGACGTCACGCAGAACAAGAATGTTTGCCAGACATATTACGATGTTTTTACCGAAAATTTGCTTAATTTTCACTATTTTTTATTTGTATTTTATTATCTGCAAGGTCGCTCATCCACGTTGCGATAACACCATCTATCGATCCATTTGAAACTAATTTTTCTTTTTTCAGAAAATCCCTCTTGCCTACATAATTATTAGCTAGACAGCGATCCATATATAGGTTAAAAAGCCAAGGGGACGCAAAGCATCCTGTCTAATTATAATAACTCTTAAAAATTTATTTTATCAAAAATCCTGTAAAAAAAATGCATTCATATATTTCTCTAAACCTATCAATCTATCAATCAATCAAATATTATTTATTAAAATATGTATGTATTGTTTTTTTTATTTGTGTTTTTAAACAAAACATAAGAACATACCCTAAATTTCGGGGAAAATACCCTAAAGTGATAACACTCTGTACAATAGGCACGCGTCAGTCGCTGACCTCGGAAGTGAGGTCTGTCGTCGGCCGCGCGCGTCTGACGCATCGGCCGCTGGCATCGGAAGTCCACCTTAAGAAAGAGTATCTATTTACTAGATACAGTACGGGCACTCCCTTCCTCCCACCAACTTTTTACCTCACCCCCTCTATCGCCCTCTGGTTACCTCGCACTGGTTACTCGTTACCTAAGAAGAAGACATAAGGTTAAATTTCTTTGGTTTCGCATGTGCTGAGACGTCATCTTGTTAAATTCCATTTTTAACCGACTTCAAAAAAGGAGGAGGTTTCTCAGTTCGACCGTATATATTTTTTTTTTTTTTTTATGTGTGTTCGCGGATAACTTCGTCGTTTATGAACCGATTTTGATGATTCTTTTTTTGTTGGAAAGGAGATGTTCCGAGGGTGGTCCCATGATAAGGAAACCAGGATCTGATGATGGATCCCAGAGAAATCGAGGGGAACCTTCGAAAATCGTAGTGCCGACTAGTGCGTTTGTTAATTTTGTGGGGCGCGCAAGAACAAAACCTTGGATTGCAACGAACAATTTATTTAAGTATCGTAAAACGTGATGCCCTGTCGGTCGAATATAGAAAACGTCAACGCGACACGTCAAACGCGAAAAGTAAAAAACAGAAATCTAAAGAGATCGCGAGTCGCCACATCAGCCCCCCCGGAGACCTTTAGGTCGATAAAAACACGTAAACCTAACTCTCCTTCCCGATTTCGTATGGTAAGAAGGTTCTGGCACCTCCGCTTCGGGTAACTCCTTTTCATGGGGGCGTGGCTCCTCCGTGTTGGATAGTACATAAGCCGGTTTAAGTCGGTCTATAGACACAGTTGTGATCTTTCCGCCGATGTTAATTTTAAAGGTCTTCTCCCCTCTTTCTACTACCGCGAACGGACCGGCGTAAGGCGGTTGCAAGGACTTCCTTATCGCGTCCTGCCTGAGAAAAACCTGGGATGCGTCTGACAAATCCCTGTGGATAAATACATTTGACGTTCCATGCCGTACGACACGAGTAGGTTTTAGCTGCTTCATATGTAAGCGCAAGCGCGACAAAAAATCCGTGTGATCTGTAACTGCCTCCATTGAATTACTTTGGAATAAATCGCCCGGTAATCGTATAACCTCGCCGTAGACTAGCTCCGCGGATGACGAGGATATGTCTTCCTTCCACGCACTGCGTATTCCTAAAAGTACCAGCGGGATGACTTCATACCAACTCTCACTGGCGTGGCACATTATCGCAGCCTTTAGCTGGCGATGGAATCTTTCGACCAGCCCATTCGCTGCCGGATGATAGGCCGTAGTGCTGATATGCTGAGAACCGATCATCTTAGATAGCCCTTGAAACAAATTCGATTCAAATTGTTTTCCTCTATCGGTCGTTATTTTCTGAGGGCATCCGAAACGCGACAACCAACCTGCGATGAACGCGTTTGCTACCGTATCAGCCTTTATGTCTGGAAGGGGCATTACTTCCGGCCACCGTGTAAAACGATCTATGGCCGTCAAGCAGTATCTATAGCCATTTGAAATAGGTAAAGGGCCTATCAAGTCGACGTGAACGTGCGAAAATCTGGAGACTGGAGCAGTAAATGCATGCACCGGAGAATGAGTATGGCGAGATATTTTTGATCTTTGGCAAGGAATGCATGATCGCGCCCAGTTCCTGCAGTCTTTGCGTATACCTGGCCAAATGTACCTCTGTGTCACCAGCTTGATAGTTGCCCTAGCTCCAGGGTGGCTCAGGCCGTGTATAAGGTCGAAAGCTTGCCGTCGGAAGTTTGGCGTTAAGTACAAACGTGGCGATGGTCCGGAAACATCACAATATATTCTCTTCCTGGAACTAGGAACATTTATTTTCTTAAGATCCAGCGAAGATCCTCCGCGTAGCAATCGTGTCAACTCTGGGTCGTTATCTTGGCATGATGCCAGTTCATCTAAGTTAATCCCGCAAGACACCTCTTCGGTTCGAGAGAGCGCGTCAGCCACTACGTTGTCCTGCCCCGAGATATGCCTAATGTCGGTGGTGAATTGCGCGATGAAATCCAAATACCGGAACTGCCGTGGTGAGCAACTTCCGGATGCCTTTTTAAGGGCTGCAGTGATAGGTTTATGATCCGTGAAAACAGTGAAAGGCTTTAGCTCCACCATATGTCTGAAATATTTGACAGATTCATAAATAGCGAGGAGCTCCCTATCGTAAGGGCTGTATTTCTTCTGTGCTGAGTTTAACTTCTTTGAGAAAAATGCCAAGGGTTCCCAATTACAACCCATTTTCTGCTGCAACACCGCACCAATCGCATAATCGGAGGCGTCCGTTACGAGTGCCAGCTGAGCTGATGGATCGGGGTGAGCTAAGAGTGTGGCATCAATTAAACTTGCCTTGGTTGCCCTGAAGGATTCCTTTAGCTCAGGTGTCCAGTTTATTGGCGTAGTGGCCTTTATAGACGTTCCAGATAGCAGGTTGTGGAGTGGAGCTTGTAGCTTCGCGGCGTTTGGTATGAATTTACGGTAGAAATTTAACATCCCGAGAAATCGACGGAGCTCTCTAATGTTCTTAGGGAGAGAGTAGTCCAAAATTGCTTTAGCCTTCTCTGGCGTAGGCCTTGTGCCATCGGCAGTGACTACGTAGCCCAAAAACTCGATCTGTCGAACGCCGAAACTGCATTTAGCGGTGTTAATGAGCACGCCGTGATCGCTTAGACGCTCGAAGACATTCCTTAGGTGACGCTCATGATCATCTTCGTTTTTTGATGCTATCAAAATATCATCGAGGTACGGATAGCAGAAATCGAGGCCGCGGAGTATCTCCCCAACGGGCACAAAATTGCTGCATACAGGCTTTAGAGCCAATGCAATTATTCCTTTAAGCTGCTAGGCGTAAGCTATAGAGCGTGCTCAGCAGGCCTTATGCAGCAGCACTATAGCCAAATAGGCACAATTTTATGCGGCCTTAAGCGTCAGAAGAGCTATAATAGTAGCTGCTTAAGAGCGCCATAGTAGCTGCAATGGAAGATTAAGTAATAAGATTCACTCATATAGCACTACATTCGTGAACGAATGACCGATTGAAATGAATGAATCTTGTTTTCACAGCACACCGTTCAGTTCAGTTGTTCCTATATTTGTGTAGGCGAACCATCAAAATATCGAAATCTTTTTATTAAAATGTGAAGTGCGGTGGCGGCCATCATCAAATTAAATAAGTAAGTAATTAATTCATGGTTTCTTGTTATTCAGTACAGTACATGCAATTAAAAACGCATATTAGTTTACTGATAATGTAAATATCACTTATTGGAGTAATTTTGATGCGCTCTTGATATAATCCAAATAAGCAATTAATTATGTGTATTAGAATACAGTCTTTTCAACTTTTTAAGTAATAAAATCATTTGAGGTCGATTTAATGATACACTGGTTTGGAGACAACGTCCCAATCCTTAAAAATTAAGTTCTGTTTACGTTATTTGTTGACAAATATTTGCTTGGATAACCTAAAAAAATCATAAACATGGCGCTTGCTCGTGGGCAGCCTATAGAAGTAGTATCTTCCTCAATGCTTCCCTTAAGCGGCTTTAGGCGCTTATTTTAACTTTTGTAGATCTCAGAGTGATTTTTATTACTGTAATTGCAGTTCATAACTGCTAATAGGCTCCAATTTCATTCTTTATGCAGGCATAAGTTCAAGGTTACAATATGTCGAATTGTTTGGATTTCATAGGGATTTCATAGTGCAGATTAATCTGATCTGATCCCGATCCTCGGGGGATGCCTATGTCCAGCAGTGGACGTCCATCGGCTGAGATGATGATGATGATGATGATGATGATGATGTTTTCTCTAGTTAAAATTTTTACTCTTTGAATATTTTTTTTAGATATTCATATGTAACCAGTGATCGGAACGATGGGATTGTTAGAGTTGTTAAAACCACAAAATTTATTGTTTTATTTAATTTGAATCCCGTGATCCCGGGAACTGTCGTATTAGTCAGCAGTACATTGGATCGAATTAGTTATATCAATTTTAATGATCTGAAACAAAATTACAGTAATATATTTTTTTTCCGAATCCCGGGATTTTTTTTTCATCCCAAATTTTCATAGGTGGTTCAGACCATCAAATTGGACAACTTATGAAAATTTGGCACCGTCCAGTTCAGTTCCCGGGAATCCCGGGATTCGGAAAAAAATTATAGTACCGTAATTTTGTTTAAGATAATTTAAATTGATAATAACTACTTCGATCCAATGTACTGCTGACTAATACGACAGTTCCGGGGATCACGGGATTCAAATAAAATAAAACACTAAATTTTGTGGTTTTAACAACCCTAACAATCCCATCGTTCCGCTCACTGGTTACATATGAATATCTAAAAAAAAATATTCAAAGAGTAAAATTATAACTAGAGAAAACATCATCATCATCATCATCATCATCATCTCAGCCAATGGACGTCCACTGCTGGACATAGGCCTCCCCCGAGGATCGCCATAACGACCGTTCCTGCGCCGCCCTCATCCAACGTTTTTCCGCCGCCTTCACCAGGGCATCGGTCCACCGTGTGAGGGGCCTACCCCCAGAGAGAGATCAAATATCGTTTATGTAAAATCAATAACAATGATTTTGACGCAGAATAAAATAGAATAGGATAAGATTATGTAGTAACACAACACAATCTTTGTGAATATGAATAACTTTTATCGATGGATTATCAATGATTCAAGTCTTTGCTGTATTTATAGAAATTCTTTTCCACGCCCTGTCCTATATCTATGACTACCCCCTCGGGACTATAGTCGTGAGCATATGCTATGTATTTCCACGCCGTTTATTTTTTTCATGTACTGTACTGAATAACAAGAAACCATGAATTAATTACTTACTTATTTAATTTGATGATGTCCGCCTGCGCATTTCACATTTTAAAAAGATTTCGATGGTTCGCCTACACAAATATAGTAACAACTGAACTGAACGGTGCCAAATTTTCATAAGATGTTCAATTTGATGGTCTGAACCACCTATGAAAATTTGGAAAGAAAAAATCCCGGGATTTGAAAAAAAAATTATATTACCGTAATTTTGTTTCAGATTATTAAAATTGATATAACTATTTCGATCCAATGTACACACAGCGACACATCAAGCTATACAAAACCAACATAAGCTGGCCTCGCGTAGGTGCGACCAGCAGCGCACCCGCCTCCCGCGATCATCTGTGTCGCGCCCACACACCGCTTCGGAGCCCGCCCACGTCCTCGACTCCTCAGCGAGTCGTCAGGACCGTGGGCCCCTCCTCAAGCACCCCGGATAACCACACTGCCGGCGTGTAGGTCACTCACCGGGCCTCCCCCAACGGGGTCCCACTCGGTGGGCTTGACCTCACCGGCAGCACCTCAAGAAATACCACCGCATTGGAGCCTGCACACACCCTGGCATGCCGCCAGGTTCGTGTGCTCTCCGCAGCACCCCCCGGACTGACGTCACTGCCGAACTGACCTCGGCAGCTGCACCCTCGCTATGGAGCTCTCCACAGACGATCCCCTCCCGGAAATTGACCCCCTGATGCCTGAGCCATTTTAAGGACTCACCCCGCTGCGGAAACTGCTAACGGCCGTAGATCCCCTTGGACCGTGGGGTGGACCGAGGGTGAACCGCCGGACTGTAGGCTACTCCGCAGCACAAAATCCCCCTGATTGGCAACACTGCCGACCGCAGTTCGCTCACCGGGCCTCCCCCAACGGGGTCCCACTCGGTGGGCTAGACCGCGCCGGCAGACACCTGGACAACTACGAGGCACCACCAGGTGCCAACCCCAATGACCCGGCTGCTTCAGCAGCTGGCGCTAGAAACCATAGTAAAGAGGCCGTTGCCGCGAGACTGATTGATTGATTAGGCCGGGACTCGATAGTTGGCGTCCGAGAGTGGAAGCACGGTGGCTTGAGGTATTAGGCGACTGGGCAGAAGCTCAACCACAGAGGTCTACTATCGGGTGTCCCTCCCCTCCTCGTCTCCCCAACCTCCCCTCATTTTTGAACACCTCGACCTGAGGGGTCGTGGACGCAGCTGTGTCCTAGATCAACCAGGACGCAGGTAGCTCCTGAAGGTCTGACCAGGCGTGGCTCGAGGTTCCTCGGGTAGTGTTGTCAGGTCTTACAGTTTGAGCCAATTCTCCTGAAGGAAATAACCCTTCACGATACGTCCCCCCTCGTGCCGGTTCCTTATTCCCTCTTTTCAGCTCGGCTTGGGTTGTAAGTAAAAAGTGGTAGTGAATAGGAATTAAGTTAGCTAGGGAAACAACCTGTAAACGAGATTAGGTTATTCAGTAATAAAACTTGTATGTTTGTTTATAATTCTATCTTTTTATTAGCAACCTCAGAACTACAGACATCCTACCTAAAGATAGGTTAACCCTTCTAAAGGGATTTATATATAGGAAGATTTTTTTATCACCATCCAAATTTTTTCTACATGTTTGGTATCACTTATAGAACCCATTTCATTAAAAAAAGGGCAGGTCAAAATTGCACATTTAAAATTTTTATCCTACAGAATTTGCCATAAAGCTTGGTCATCGAGTTTCGTATTCGTACCGACCGATCGGGTGCTGCAGGACCGGGGGGCGGAGCCCTTGCTTCAGAGTCCCACGCATTGTAAACTTAACAGGAACACACAAGACTTTCAAAACATTGTTAAAATGTTATACTAGTCCCTTATTTTGTTTATTTTTGTTCAATGACACGGTTATAATAAAGTACTCTTTGAATGACACAATGACACATAATAAACTTTTTCTAAAAATTAAAAGGCTTGACCCAATGAAAATTACTGACCACAGAGATTCGTTCGTTAGTTTCGTTCTTGAAAAGCAAAGTTCTAAATTCGAAAAAGCGCGCGAAATCGGGTCGAGTGGTAGTAACTATTAATAAGTAATCTGTGGCACAGGTAGGTGCGTACTGTGTCCAGTCGAATTGTTTTTCTTAAGACATTTTTGCGTAGTCATATCTCAATATTTTAGTACTGAGCGATACTAAAAGAAAAAACACGTATCGATTTTTTTTCATAAACAAACATTTTATTAAAATTTGGATGGTGATAATAAAATCTTCCTGTATTTTTACAACGAGGCCCTCTGGCCATCCCGCCACAGTGGCACTTCGTTACACAATACATTTTGTGGTTTTAACAACTCTATGTTATACCCACAAGGCAAGTTTAGGTATTTACAATCCCATCGTTCCGATCACTGGTTATGAATATCTAAAAAAATTATTCAAAGAGAAAAATTATAACTAGATCAAACATCGTTTATGTAAAATTAATAACAATTGTTTTGACGCACAGTAAAATAGAATAGGATAAGATTTTGTAGTAACACAATCATTGAAAATATCAATAATAATTAAATTAAACTTTTATCGATGGATTATCAATGATTCAAGTCTTTGCTGTATTTATAGAAATTCTTTTCCACGCCTTGTCCTATACCTCTGACTACCCCCTCGGGGACTATAGTCGTGAGCATATGCTATGTATTTCCACGCCGATTATTTTTTTCAATATTTATATTTATATTGAAATAAATTCAATATAAATATTGAAAAAATCCAATATAAATATTGAAAAAATAATCGGCGTGGAAATACAGTATAGTATATGCTCACAACTATAGTCCCCGAGGTGGTAGTCAGAGATATAGGACAGGGCGAGGAAAAGAATTTCTATAAATACAGCAAAGACTTGAATAATTGATAATCATCGATTAAAGTTTAATTTAATTATTATTCATATTTTCATAGATTGTGTTACTATACAGGGTGTAACATAAAATGGGACAGTTACTTAAAGGGGTGCTTCAGACCATCAAACTGAACAACTTTCGCTATGGCACCAATATTGAAATCGCGAAAAAAAAAAATCGGCTATTCCATACAAAACTGCAAACTTAACTCGACTGAAATGTATGTTACAGCCGATTTTTTTTCGCGATTTCAATATTGGTCCCATAGAAAAAGTTATTCAGTTTGATGGTCTGAAGCACCCCTTTAAGTGACTGTCCTATTATATATTACACCCTGTATAATCTTATCCTATTCTATTTTACTGTGCGTTAAAATCATTGTTATTGATTTAACATAAACGATGTTTGATCTAGTTATAATTTTACTCTTTGAATTATTTTTTTTAGATATTCATATCTTATAACCAGTGATCGGAACAATGGGATTGCAAATACCTAAACTTGCCGTGGGTATAACATAGTTGTTAAAACCACAAAATTTTTTATTTTATTTAATTTGAATCCCGTGATCCCGGGAACTGTCGTATTAGTCAGCAGTATATTGGATCGAAGAAGCTATTTATATCAATTTTAATGATCTCAAAAAAAATTATGGTAAAATAATTTTTTTCCGAATCCCGGGATTTCTTTATCTTGAACCCTTATAGCGTTGCTATGCAACTTAAAGTTGCAAGACAGGCTGCAATTTTCACTCTGGTGCTCGTTGGGAAATCCATCGATAAAAGTTTAATTTAATTATTATTCATACTACGGTAATATAATTTTTTTCCGAATCCCGGGATTTTTTTTCTTTCCAAATTTCCATAGTTGGTTCAGACCATCAAACTGGACAACTTATGAAAATTTGGAAAGAAAAAAAAATCCCGGGATTCGGAAAAAAAAATATATTACCTTAATTTTGATTTAGATCATTAAAATTGATATAACTACTTCGATACAATGTACTGCTAACTAATGCGACAGTTCCCGGTATCACGGGATTCAAATTTTGTGGTTTTAACAACTCCATGATAAACCCCCACACGACAAGTTTAAATCCCATCGTTCCGATCACTGATTATAACTCATAAGCAACTAAAGGCTGCACTGATTATTTTATTATCTCTTTAATGCAACTGCTAGTAACAAAGTAGTGCCTATTTGAACTCTTAAGCAACTGCTTTAAATAGTCTAAAAATATATCCTCTTTACAGGTATAAGGCGCTTTAGAGTTCCAAGTATATACCATACACAGCTATTAGTGTCAAAATGCACTTTCTGGTTCTCACTATAGGCTTAAGTGGTAAATAGGTTCAAGAATGAACTTATATGTAGGCATAAGCTGTATTCTATTTCCTTACTGCAACTAAAAGCTCCCCGTGCAGCTATAGGAGTTTGCGGAAGATGTTATAGCTCTTAAAACTATATCTTGAACCCTTATGGCGTTGCTATGCATCTTGAAGTTGCAATGACAGGCTGCAATTTCCACTCTGGTGTTCGTTGGGTCATCCATAAAACGTTGAAATGTCTGTGCTGCGTTGCACAGCCCGAAACTCATGAATGGGAATTCGAACAGTCCAAAAGGAGTAGATATAGCAGTCTTTGCAACATCGTCCTTCGCTACTGGAATGTGATGGTATGCCCGTACAAGATCAATCTTGCTGAATATCTTGCAACCGAAAAGGTTGTGTGAAAAATCGCCAATGTGCCGAACTGGGTATCGGTCAGGTATGGTGCGTGCGTTGAGAGCACGATAGTCGCCACAGGGTCGCCATGTATTATCCTTCTTAGGTACTAAATGAAGTGGCGATGACCACGAGCTGTCAGATCGGCGCGCGATACCCGCTCTCACCATATATTCGAACTCGTGCATAGCGATGCGAAGTCGGTCCGGCGCTAAACGCCGGGGACGGCAGAATACGGGCGGCCCTGGCGTTGTCCGGATGTAGTGGACGGTGTTATGCTTTACCTGGCGTACAGTCGGGTCCCCAGCTGGTCGTGTAATCTCTGCGAAACGTGCAAGGAGGTTGTGGTAGCGTGAGGAGCCCGCGATTGATTTAATATGGCCCGAACCCGAGGTAGCGGGGGAAGCAGGTGCTATTAAAGATGTGGTGTTGTCTACTAAACGATGGTTTCTAGCATCGACCAACAGATTATAAAAAGACAGAAAATCGATACCTATAATTGGCCTAGTGACGTCAGCTATCACAAAACGCCAATTGAAAGCGCGACGCAGACCAAAATCTAACGTTAAGCTCATCCAGCCATAAGTGGATATAGTTGAACCGTTTGCTGCAAATAGCTCATAATTAGTTTTACTACACTGTTGCTTATTAACCAACTTAAAAGGAAACACACACAAATCAGAACCAGTGTCCACTAAATATTGTACTTTTGAGTTTCTTTCTGTCACGAACAAACGGCCCGATGAACCCGAGCAGCCACTGGCCGTCTCTATTGGCTGCTCCTTCCGTTTCCCGATGAGAAGGAACAAGGCGGTCGGCACTTGGTAGCCTTGTTCCCGAAGGTGCGATGATACCAACACGTATCGCTGGAACTGGAGCGGCTCCGAGGTCTGTCGCGCCAATACGGAGACCGACCGCGAGACCTGTGGCGCGTATCCGCGCGTGAGGCGGTCAGGGCGGCTACTTGCTGGGCTAAATCGTTCACACATTGCCGTAGCTCTTCAATTCCGCCTGAACTAGTCGACGCAAAAGGCTGGCCATCCAACTGATGCACCTGCTGCTGCGGTGTAACTTCATTTACTTTGTCAGCGAGCAACGCCACCGAGTCTAGCTTTTTTTCGGCTTGGGTCGCTATAATAGCCTGAACATGTCCGGGTAGGCGGCTGGCCCACAAGGAACGGATAAATTCATCCGGTACTTCCGTCCCAGCGAGGTTGCGAAGATGGCGTAGAAATTGACTCGGTTTTCGGTCACCCAATTCTTCGTGGGCTAACAGTTGTCGAATTCTTTGCTCGCGTGAAATTGACAGCCTTGCGATTAACTCCCTCTTAAGACTTTCGAATTGGTTCTCTGGCGGCGGCTTGGTCACGATATCCTTTACCTCGTTTATATATTTATACTCTAGATTAGAGATAGTGTGATAGAATTTCGTACTATCCGTCGTGATATGGGCAAGGGCGAATTGCGCTTCCAACTGCGCAAACCAGAGCGCCGGTTCGTCCGGCCAAAATGGTAGGACTTTTACTGTGACGGGACACACGCTTGTTTTCTCCATTGTTCAATACTTTCGTCGACGGTCACCAATTGTGGGGCGCGCAAGAACAAAACCTTGGATTGCAACGAACAATTTATTTAAGTATCGTAAAACGTGATGCCCTGTCGGTCGAATATAGAAAACGTCAACGCGACACGTCAAACGCGAAAAGTAAAAAACAGAAATCTAAAGAGATCGCGAGTCGCCACAATTTAAAGCACTCCTATTAAATCGAACTAATCAATTCACCACTAAAAATTGTGAAATAAACAAAATTTTAACAAAAAATTAAAACCGCCTTCAAAAAAACTAAAAAGTTAAAAAATAACATTGCAGCCTATGACTTTTTCGTTCGCATCATAAGAACATTAATTTGTTTTATAGAAGTCGGTGTCAAGCCAAGCCAAAAAATGCGAGCCTTGTCGCGAATCGTACCGGCTTGACAGCGACTTCAATAAAACAAATTAATGTTCTTATGATGCGAACGAAAAAGTCATAGGCTGCAATATTATTTTTTAACTTTTTAGTTTTTTTGAAGGCGGTTTTAATTTTTTGTTAAAATTTTGTTTTATGTATGCAGTGTCGGGCTCTGAATTGTCATTGTCAAATTGTCATTGTCGCGTATGATATGTACCTGAACAGTTAGCGCGCGAAATTACATTGACTTGCCGCTATTGGCTATTTGTTTTACCCTTAGTAATTAAAATTACTAAGGGTAGATTCACACCAAAAGATCAGTAAATCGCAGCGGCGCGCAGCGGCCGGACGAGCATTTTCCGAGAAACATGTTACCTACCATTTTAAATCTTATTGCTAGTACATAAAGTCTGGAACCGGTCTGTCCACGCTAAAGCCGTTGATATCGCACTAAATGACACGTGCCGCATAATAACTGGTTGCCTCAAGCCAACCCCTCTCAATCTAATATATCCTTTGGCTGGTATACCACCTCCTGGAGTGCGGCGGGATGTGGCTTGCTCCATAGAGAAACATAAACAAGAGCACGATAGCCGACACCCTCTATATGGCCACCAAATCCCACAGGCCCGCCTCAAGAGTCGGAGGAGTTTCCAACGCTGCACGACGGCTATAAATAATGACCCTGCTGCTACAAGATGCACTCTCTGGAAGGAAAGGATGCCTCCACCAGCTGAGTTCATTTCACCACAGGAACAGCTACCTCCAGGACACCATCTGCAATGGCAAGTGTGGAAATCTTTAAATCGGCTTCGCACTCAGGTCGGCCGTTGCAGACAAAATTTATGCAACTGGGGGTATAGGAATCCTGGCCTAACACAATGTGATTGCGGCGAACCTATACAGTCGATGGGTCATCTGCTGGAATGTCCACTGTGCCCCAACATCTGCACGAGAGAGGATTTGAACACAGCTTCACCTGATGCTGTCAGGCTAGCCAAACACCTGGCTAGTAAAATATAAAAACACCATTGAAGAACTATTGACACGAAAAGAAGAAGAAGTACATAAAGTTCAAATTGATTTGAAGCGATAGACGGGTAGCGCGGCGCCGCTCGCGACTGCTCTTTTGGTGTGAATCAACCGGTTTGGTTCCCCGTCCAAAGAACTTTGGCGAATTTGGACCCAGCCATTTTTACGAAAACTAAAAGCCCTTCAGAACGGCGGGCGGTCATAATTATTATAAACAGAAACAATTAAGGCATTTTTTAAAAAAACTTCCCCATCTCTAGAAGTCCGGGTTCAAAAGTAGAAATTACTAGTAAAATAGACAAATCATCCAAAAAGCAGTAGCAAAACGCAACCATGACAGCTATTTTCATCTAATATTATCATTATCACTGAGGTAGTTTTTGGACGTTACGGAACGAATTTGGCTTTATTGAACTGATAGGTAGTGTGTGTGATTTCGTTTGATTCCATTATCATAATATTGTATGGTTATCGTGAATTTTCATTAAAACAAACACAATGAATGCGTAGAAGATTAAATGGGCATGATACAAAAGGTATCATAGGGAGAAATACATTTCCCCCAACTTCTACAGATTACAACCAATTTCCTTTTTTTTGTTAGTTTTGTTTCACTCTACACGTATTACTAAGTTTCATTCATGTATGGGACCTATATGTCTGGGTCTCATATTATATGGCCTTCTGCCAAACTTCTTTGCTCGTTAATCTTCGTTTACGCAGAGCAGACCCGAGTGGGGACTCGGGTCTGCTCTTTGGTCGCACCGAATGTTAATAATGGCATCCCGGTTGTATTACGGTATTGTTCAAAACCTTTCCCATCTCCATCTTCTTCCTCGCAATCTTCATCTCCACCAGCAACTGCATCTCCATTTTCCTCTTTATTATCTTTATCTGTAAACAATGTTTCAATCATTTTCATAGAAAACATTAAACTTAAGAGGCTCCCCATAGGTAAATGCTGGCTCGGGCCATATTTTACTGGTTTTTAGAAGCTCTCGTTATTTGAAAGACATACAAATAATTGAAAAGTGTAGCAATATTCTTCAACATCTCGCCTTTATTTGCTACTAGCGGCCCGTCCCGGCTTCGCACGGGTGGACGTCTAATCTTTTCTAGCAATAAATATAGCCTTTACTCAGGGTGAATGCAGCTTTCTAATGGTGAAATAATTTTTTAAATCGGCCCAGTACTTTTTGAGCCTATTCATTACAAACATACAAAAATAGGTACAAATCTTTCCTCTTTATAATATTAGTGTAGATAGATCATATTTCTTATTTTTCTATAAAATACATATGAAACCTATGTTCAAAGGAAAGCCTAAATATTGGAAAAAAAAATTGTATTATGTGCATCTTTTTAAGTTGAAGTCACATTTACTTTACCTTTGTGTAGACAACATTAAGATCCCGGAATGGTACCCCCTGGTACCATTCCCCCCCCCCCACGGAGATGCATAGTTACTGAGATATAATTAAAAAATGTGTAAAATCTAACCTAAAATTACTATTGGGTTTTGGGAAGGGTAGTGGGAGGGGGAGTGGGAGGCGGAGTGGGAGGGGGAGGGGAAGGAGCGGAGGGGGGAGGGGAGGGGCGACGTGGGAGAGTGGAGTGGAATGGTGGAGGGAAATGGTGGAGTGGAGCGGTGCTGATGTCATACCAAATAACAAAAAAATTAAAACCGCCTTCAAAAAACTAAAAAGTTAAAAAATAATATTTAGCCGATGACTTTTTTGTTCGCATCATAAGAACATTAATTTGTTTTATTGAAGTCGCTGTCAAGCCGGTACGATTCGCGACAGGGCTTGCATTTTTTGGCTTGGCTTGACACCGACTTCTATAAAACAAATTAATGTTCTTATGATGCGAACGAAAAAGTCATCGGCTAAATATTATTTTTTAACTTTTTAGTTTTTTGAAGGCGGTTTTAATTTTTTTGTTAAAATTTTGTTTATTTCACAATTTTCAGTGGTGAATTCATTAGTTCGATTTAATAGTAGTGCTTTAAATTAACAAACGCACTAGTCGGCACTACCATTTTCGAAGGTTCCCCTCGATATCTCTGGGATCCATCATCAGATCCTGGTTTCCTTATCATGGGACCTCACTTGAGATATCTCCTTTCCAACAAAAAAAGAATCATCGAAATCGGTTCATAAACGACGAAGTTATCGGCGAACACACATAAAAAAAAAAAATATATATATACGGTCGAATTGAGAAACCTCCTCCTTTTTTGAAGTCGGTTAAAAATAGAAAGACTCATTGTTGCAAGTCGAAACGCATTTGCTCCGCTCCGCTAAGCTTCGCTCCGCACTTATTTATTGCACCCCTTACTTCTGTCAAAAAACCGCCTTCAAAAAACTAAAAAGTTAAAAAATAATATTGCAGCCAATGACTTTCCCGTTCCCATCATAAGAACATTAATTTGTTTTATTGAAGTCGCTGTCAAGCCGGTACGATTCGCGACAGGGCTTGCATTTTTTGGCTTGGCTTGACACCGACTTCTATAAAACAAATTAATGTTCTTATGATGCGAACGGGAAAGTCATCGGCTGCAATATTATTTTTTAACTTTTTAGTTTTTTGAAGGCGGTTTTAATTTTTTTGTTAAAATTTTGTTTATTTCACAATTTTCAGTGGCAAATTCATTAGTTCGATTTAATAGTAGTGCTTTAAATTAACAAACACGCTAGTCGGCACTACGATTTTCGAAGGTTCCCCTCGATATCTCTGGGATCCATCATCAGATCCTGGTTTCCTTATCATGGGACCTCACTTGGGATATCTTCTTTCCAACAAAAAAAGAATCATCGAAATCGGTTCATAAACGACGAAGTTATCCGCGAACACACAAAAAAAAATATATATATATATACGGTCGAATTGAGAAACCTCCTCCTTTTTTGAAGTCGGTTAAAAAGGGTGCCAATGCCAGTGCAGAAAGGTTTTTTGGAGCATTCGAAATAACCCCCCCCCCTTCCCCTCCCCTCCACTCCCCCCCTCCACTCCTCTCACTCCACCTCCCCTCCACTCCCCCCACCTCTCCTCAAACTTAGGATTCTTCAAAGCTTCATCTACACTAATATTATAAAGAGGAAAGATTTGTACCTATTTTTGTATGTTTGTATGTTTGTAATGAATAGGCTCAAAAAGTACTGGGCCGATTTAAAAAATTCTTTCACCATTAGAAAGCTGCATTCACCCTGAGTAACATAGGCTATATTTATTGCTAGAAAAGATTAGACGTCCACCCGTGCGAAGCCGGGACGGGCCGCTAGTCTACACTAATATTATAAAGAGGAAAGATTTGTACCTATTTTTGTATGTTTGTATGTTTGTAATGAATAGGCTCAAAAAGTACTGGGCCGATTTAAAAAATTCTTTCACCATTAGAAAGCTGTATTCACCCTGAGTAACATAGGCTATATTTTATGCTAGAAAAGATTAGAAGTCCACCCGTGCGAAGCCGGGACGGGCCGCTAGTATATCATAAAGTACTAACAGTAGGAGTATGATTTTCGGATATGTGTAAATCTACACTAATATTATAAAGAGGAAAGATTTGTACCTATTTTTGTATGTTTGTATGTTTGTAATGAATAGGCTCAAAAAGTACTGGGCCGATTTAAAAAATTCTTTCACCATTAGAAAGCTGCATTCACCCTGAGTAACATAGGCTATATTTATTGCTAGAAAAGATTAGACGTCCACCCGTGCGAAGCCGGGACGGGCCGCTAGTTGAACATATAATTGAAGTTTTGATTAGAGCCAAAACACGATTAAGAGTTAAGACACATTTTCTCGATAGAAAAACAAGCCAAAGTAGCCTCCGTTTTTGTCTTTAAACGCTTGTAACTGCTAAACGGTGAATAATAGAAACATGAGACTTGATTTAAAAAAAAAATTAAAACCGCCTTCAAAAAAACTAAAAAGTTAAAAAATAATATTGCAGCCTATGACTTTTTCGTTCGCATCATAAGAACATTAATTTGTTTTATTGAAGTCGCTGTCAAGCCGGTACGATTCGCGACATGGCTTGCATTTTTTGGCTTGGCTTGACACCGACTTCTATAAAACAAATTAATGTTCTTATGATGCGAACGAAAAAGTCATAGGCTGCAATATTATTTTTTAACTTTTTAGTTTTTTTGAAGGCGGTTTTAATTTTTTGTTAAAATTTTGTTTATTTCACAATTTTCAGTGGTGAATTCATTAGTTCGATTTAATAGGAGTGCTTTAAATTAAGAAACGCACTAGTCGGCACTACGATTTTCGAAGGTTCCCCTCGATTTCTCTGGGATGCCATCATCAGATCCTGGTTTCCTTATCATGGTACCACCCTTGGGATATCTCCTTTCCAACAAAAAAAGAATCATTACAATCGGTTCATAAACGAAGAAGTTATCCGCGAACACACATTAAAAAAAAATATATATATACGGTCGAACTGAGAACCTACTCCTTTTTTTGAAGTCGGTTAAAAAAGACATTGCTATTATCTAAGTTTTGATTAGAGCAGAATTGAACTTACATAAATAGTACAATCACAATTAAATAAAGTTTGTTTTTTCGCTTGATTCGTTCCAGGCGCGCGCGCCGCCCCATCTCTTTCTCTCGCATCTGGCAGTAATATAAGCTACCACACGCCCGTTTCGCTTAAATTATTTTTCGATATAGGCCCTTAAGGTTAAATTATAATCAAAACCTACATAATAATTATATCCAGGTTTAAAGTCTCAATTGTTAATGTTTCTGTACATGCATGATTAGATTAGGGTTGCAATCTAGATTTAAGTTATATGTTCTTGTGTTATTATTTCACTGATTGTTGTTTGTGTATATCCCTTAATATTATAAATGTGAATGTAAGTTTGTTTGTTAGGCTTTCACGCGAAAACTACTAAACCGATCATCATGAAACTTTGCACACATATTCTTGGAGGTATTAGAAGTAACATAGGATACTTGGGGTTTTCCAAACTCCACGCGGACGAAGTCACGGGCAGAAGCTAGTATCGCAATAAAGTCTTTGAAGTTTGAAGTTTGTTTTGTGTGTCAAATAAATAAAATAAAAATAAAATAAAATATTGGTTTCGCACCTTGAATTTAAACTTTTTGTTTAGCAATTATTTGGTGTTTTTGGAAAAAGAACTGAAACTATTCTAATATTTTCCTGGGGCCCTAGACAAGTTGACATTCTACAGGGTGTACAATAAAATGGGACAGCTACTTAAAGGGGTGCTTCAGACCATCAAACTGAACAACTTTCTCTATGGGACCAATGTCGAAATCGCGAAAAAAAAATCTGCTGTCCCATACATTTCAGTCGAGTTATGTTTGCAGTTTTGTATGGGAGAGCGGATTTTTTTTTTCGCGATTTCGATATTGGTCCCATAGAGAAAGTTGTTCAGTTTGATGGTCTGAAGCACCCCTTTGAGTAGCTGTCCCATTTTATTGTACACCCTGTATTGGCGTCGACGCTAATAGAAACGGAAAAAAAATACCATCTCTTAAGAACCGTCGTTGCTTGCTCGATGCCTGCTTTCTTTATAAATTGGTTAATAGTAGAATAGACTCATCCACGCTTTTGAGTAAGGTCACTTTCAGGATACCTCGTACGTTCTCGCGTTCTGGTGCTTTATTTAATATTGGTTTTTGTCACACTAATTACGCCAAAAACACATTCCTCAGACGCAGCTTCGCCTCGTATAATAAGTCCCTACTGGGTATTGACATGTTCAACTGTACTTTAAATACTTTCAAAAAGAACTCCTGCAAAATTTTGTATGCTATAAACGAATAATTTACTCCTGCAATTTCATTGTCTCTTCTCGGCAAATTTGCCGTACTTACCTATTGTTTAACTGTATATCTAATCGCCTAAACTCTTAATCTTAATCTAAAATGTACATGAAACTTACTCATAAAACCTCATGGATTGTCTCGATAATGTAATAGAATAAAGATGGCAACACTTTCACTTGCCGAATTTGTCTAACTGTAACCATAATCCAAATTCATATAACGCCAGAAAAACTTATTTATCACTCTCTATTTGCAACGTAATGTTTAACTGGCATCTGTCGAAATTGTTTACTTAAGCAACTATAATTGAAATTATTTACCTAACTATAATTGTAATTTCTTAAGTCTAATCTAAATTTATATAAAATCACAATACCGATGTTATTTTTAACTATGATGCTATGTTTAAGTTGGCAACATTTTCACTTTCCAAAATTGTTTAGCTATAACTAACTGTAAATTCGTAACTCAAATTTATGTTATGCCAAACACCGAAGTATTTTTTCATAGAAATTGTATAAAATAGTTTTTGGGACCTCCGAGTCTGGTATCTGTTTACTAGTTTTAGATATATTGTTTTTATTAAGACTGTTTGTGTCCAAAAATGAAAAAATAAAAAAAATAAAATAAAAAATAAATAAAAAAAATGTATTGGATTTGACGTATGGTGGAAAAAGCAAACGTTAAAATGTGTCGATCGCCAATGTCAAATCCATACATTCTGCCATTTCTACTAGCGTCTACGCCAATAGAAATGTTACTTTGTCTATAGGCCCTGGTCGTACCTATTACACCTGGTAATATGTGTTTCCCGGATGGTAAAAGGGGTTGTTCAAAATCTTGTCCTTCTCCCTCTACACCCTCTAAATCTCCATCTCCATCTGCAACGCCATCTTCTTTACCATTTACCTTTGCGGGAACTGTAAACAATGTTTCAATCATTTTCATAGAAAACATTAAACTTAAGGGGCCATAGATTTAGATTAATATTTTCTATGAGAAACGCGATTGCCCAGCCCTCCGTGCGCGTGCCGTATTCTCGATTTAAAACCCGACTGTATAAAAAAGCTTTTAACTGAAAAGAGAAAAACCGGTCAAGAGCGAGTCGGGCTACTCGCGCACCCAGGGTTCCGTACCACACCATCACAGAACACAACATTATTAACTTAGAAAAAAAACTTTTAATGTCCGGGACCTTTAGCGCGAGGCCGACTCACACTTGGCCGGTTTTTAGTATTTGTTGTTATTCTATAGAGTTTGCTCTATAATCACACCAAGTTTGACGTTTGTATGTATTACCGTTTTTACTATAGAGTGTGAAGAAAAAACGTTGATAAAAACTAGTTTCTTGTTGAAAACCCCCCTTAATTTTTAATTTTCCGCCATTTTTATTATTTGTTAACACTTTTGCCGCAATAACGCATAATCTGAGAAAATTTCAACTATTTAGCTATTACGGTTCAAAAGTTACAACCCTAAATAGGTAGGACAGACGGACGGACGGACGGACAGACGGACAGACGGACGGACGGACGGACGGACGGACGGACACCGTAGGCTTAGTAATAGGGTCCCGTTTACACCCTTTGGGTACGGAACCCTAAAAATAAAATAAAATATTATTTTCGCAGCTTGAATTTAAACTTTTTGTTTAGCAATTATTTGGTGTTTTTGGAAAAAGAACTGAAACTATTCTAATATTTTCCTGGTCGTACCTATTACACCTGGTAATATGTGTTTCCCGGATGGTAAAAGGGGTTGTTCAAAATCTTGTCCTTCTCCCTCTACACCCTCTAAATCTCCATCTCCATCTGCAACGCCATCTTCTTTACCATTTACCTTTGCGGGAACTGTAAACAATGTTTCAATCATTTTCATAGAAAATATTAAACTTAAGGGGCCATCGATTTAGATGAATATTTTCTATGAGAAACGCGATTGCCCAGCCCTCCGAAAAGTGCGTGCGCGTTAGCCCAGTCATTTTACAGTTTGAGCCGGGACTAATTACTAATTGCATTTTTTTTTCTATAAAACAAATTAATGTTCTTATGATGCGAAGGAAAAAGTCATCGGCTGCAATATTATTTTTTAACTTTTTAGTTTTTTTGAAGGCTGTTTTGAATTTTTGTAAAAATTTTGTTTATTTCGCAATTTTCAGTGGTGAATTCATTAGTTCGACTTCGATTTAACAGTAGTGCTTAAAATTAACAAACGCTCTAGTCGGCACTACGATTTTCGAAGGTTCCCCTCGATTTCTCTGGGATCCATCATCCGATCCTGGTTTTCTTATCATGGGACCACCCTTGGGATATATCCTTTCCAACAAAAAAGGAATCATCAAAATCGGTTCATAAACGACGAAGTTATCCGCGAACACACATTAAAAAAAAAAATATATATACAACGTGTTAATGAATTAACGCAAAACTAGAAAGTAGTTTGTTTAGAATCGAGAGCAGAATCGAATTATCATGGTTTCAACATAGGTAATTTTTTTTTAAATATTACATAATTCATTTGTAAAATTTAAAATTTTCTGAACCCGTTGTCCACCCACCCCACGGGCACACTCACCTTACTTACTACCAAAACAAGATTATTAAAATGTATCCATGAGTACGTTAGCGCTTTCATTCATTGCTGAAATGATAACAAATCAATTTTGCCTCAAAACTTAAAATGCGAATAACTTTAAAATTTTACTATCAAAATAATTAAATTATTGTTTCAATCTAATTATTTTGTTATAAATCAGTTGGGGTGTATGAGGTTTTGCGCTAATTCATTAACACGTTGTATACGGTCGAACTGAGAACCTACTCCTTTTTTTGAAGTCGGTTAAAAATAAAATATTGGTTTCGCAGCTTGAATTTAAACTTTTTGTTTAGCAATTATTTGGTGTTTTTGGAAAAAGAACTGAAACTATTCTAATATTTTCCTGGTCGTACCTATTACACCTGGTAATATGTGTTTCCCGGATGGTAAAAGGGGTTGTTCAAAATCTTGTCCTTCTCCCTCTACACCCTCTAAATCTCCATCTCCATCTGCAACTCCATCTTGTTTACCATTTACCTTTGCGGGAACTGTAAACAATGTTTCAATCATTTTCATAGAAAACATTAAACTTAAGGGGCCTTTTTCAAGTCAGGTTGCCTTTAATCACCTAGAATTTACAGTTGATTTGGGGATACCAAAAACTGAACTGACAGTCGAGTCGACTTTAAACACCTGGGTGATCATTTCGTTGGGTGATCATAGTACACATATGAGTCGCCTATGATCACCCGGGTGATATCACCCAGGTGATTAAAGTGGAATAAACCGCCATAAATATGTATTTATTACGTAACAATGTCACAAATTACAATAATCAAATTAAAAAATAATACCAAACTTACACTAAACTTAAACCATACTAAACATTCTAAAAAACTTACCCTAAACTTAAACCATACAATACAATCCTAAACTACAAATTTTACTAATTCTACTTAATTGAAAAGCCCACCCCAGGTCATACCTGGCCCGAAGGTTTTTTTTTTTTTTTTTTTTTATGTTGGATAGGTAAACATTTGACCCCAATCTCACCTGATGTTGAGTGATGATGAGGCCGAAGATGTAGCATGCTTACCTAGAAAGATGCCTATTCACTCTTGCCTTGAAGAGGCCCAGGTTGTATTGCTCAGGGAACAGGTGCCCATAATGCTGGCCGCATTTCCTCGTTGAATTGCTAATGATATGCGTTGGGCCAGGTATGACCCAGAACGAGGACCGTTACCCGCATCCCGTAAACGTTTGCTCAGGTCTCTCATAAAAGTTTTTGCTTCATGGGCCAGGGGCCATATATATTTAGATGAATATTTTCTATGAGAAACGCGATTGCCCAGCCCTCCGAAAAGTGCGTGCGCGTGCCGTACCTATTCTCGATTAAAAAGAGTTAACAAAAGTACTTTTTATAGATTACACAAGATAAACTAATGGTGAATATGTGAGTATAAATACCAATAACTGGCCAAGTGCGTGTCGGACTACGCGCAGGATAGGGTTTCGTAGTTGCCCGTCACAATATAATATGGACTTCGAGGAGGCTTTTTGCTTTATACTACGGTTTAACGGCTAATAAAGTCTAAAATAGTAGATTATGTACCAAGGGGATAAAGCAGTGTCTTTCATCACGGGCGCGATATTGAATCCCGAGCGTAACGAGGGATTCTAGGGTTAACTCCCGAGCGCAGCGAGGGAGTTTAGAGTTAACTCCCGAGCGAAGCGAGGGAGTTAAGACTAGAATCCTGAGTGAAGCGAGGGGTTCAAGCTCGCCCAAGATGAAAACACGTTTATCCCCGAGGACCATACTCTACTTTTCACACCATCCGCGAGAAAATAAAAAGCGATACTGTTAGAAACCCAGGGGAGCGTGTAAATTCTCTATGGTTAGAAACCAATTATTTTATTAGAGTTTATAACAAAGTATTAGAGTTCAATAGTATAGTATTTAGAAAACACTATTTTATTAAATTAAAAGTGAAAGTAGATATTTGAAACATTCGACCAGACCCGACTTGTAGTATGGAAAAAAGCCAAGTCGCGCGCAAGTACGCGGCTTTTTTCCATACTACAAGTCGCGGCAAGCGCGGCTTTCGCTCTCCGAAAAGCGCGGGAACAGGTTATATTATTATATTTATTATTATAGTATGCAGCGAAGGCGCGTCGCGCGCGTGTAGAGAAATCATAACTAGACCTACAGGAGTGCGATTTTTAAAACTCATTCTTTGAACTCAGCAGTTGAAAATGTCAATATTACTACGGAGACGTGCATCTTTTGACATTAAAAAATCATACTCCAGGAGTGCGATTTTTGAAAGTCAAATCAGCAGTAGAAAGATGCGTATCTCCATAGTAATTTTGAAATTTTCAACTGCTAAACTCAGCGAATGAGATTCAAAAATCGCACTCCAGTTGTGGAAAGACAATGTAATATTTTTTTATTACTTTGTTCGTAGCAATAGGGAGATATGCAGTATTCGCGCCTTTTTTTCTTTTTTTGTGTTCAATACTCGTGGTGGCCAGTTCAAATTTCGAATTAAGTTCTTTTTGGTGCCTGTCTCCATGATAAGTTTTCATACGAATTTTAAGTAAGGGTCGTAGTAACTATTAAATTATCTGTGGATGCGGTTCCATATTCAAATCTCATTATTGACCAGCGGGTTATAATGAAATTCAGTACAATATTATTGCCCGGCTAGTCCCAGGGCTATAATGACTTGCTTTAGGTTCGAGTTACATGACATATAATGTTCCATTTTCGAGCGGGTGGTGTGAAAAGTACATTTTATAAGTTGATGGACTATTACTCGTAAACTTTTAAAGCCTACTTAGCGGTGATAGTTTTCCTTTTAAATTCGTTATATTGCTATTTTTTTACATCTCCAACTACAACCGTTGAGCTGGGAGAGGGAGCTTGACTCTAACCAAAATTTTCACTTTAAAGCTTAATATTTCGCTAACAGATCCCTAAATCGAAAATGGTTTTCCCAAACCTATAATATTTTTAAAAGACCTATCCAACGATACCCCGCAACATGCGATAGACGAGAAAAAAAAAGTCATCCCCACTTCGCGTGTAGGGGAGGTACCTACTTACCCTAAAAAAAATATTTACCAAAAACAGGAAACTATTATTTTTAAGTTCTCCTAACACGAGATAAATGTTTAAAAATACAAGAAAAAATACGTCATCTTTGCGACGATTTTCTATCGAGTGAAGTAATTACAATCGTGTATTCATTTGATGATTTCACTAGATATAACTATCCAAGAATACTGAGGTATGACTTTTGTTTCGGTAAATTGTATAAATCTAGTCGAAACATGAAAAATAAAAGATGCCTCCAAGGTGCAACGCAGGCTCCTCTCTGCAACGCGCCACCGACGACGGCGATCGCTCTCTGAAATTAGGTCCTACAGGACTTTCGTCCTACCATAGATAGGGCCTTAACCCGGCGGGAGTCTGGCCGGGTATGTCATACCACCACCATTATTTAAGTGACAGCATTTCACAAAATTATCACCCTAATTATTTGTGGCTTCTGGTAGCTGGAGTTAAAGAGTTACCAGAGGGGATAGTGACTTGTTTGCAGTAATAAGTTAACCAGCACTTGAGTAATCTCTCCTCTCTCTCTCTCTCCGACTCAAAATTACTTAGGTATACTTGCATTCGTTTAAGAACTTAGTTATTAAGGTTAATTAAAAACTCAAAATAATTGCAAAATAATATTATATACTTTGATATACTTACTTACATTAGTTTAAGAATTTAGTTATTAAGGTAAAATTAATTATTATTTTTTGCTTTTCAGTTTTTTCGGCGGTTGAATTTTTTTGTTAAAAAGCTTTTATTTTATAATTTTTTGTGGCTATAATCTTCTAATTACTACATGCATAATTTTCGATTACTTTTAAAATAGCTACCTACCTTTTAACCGAATAAGAAAGAGTATATATTACTACATACAGTATTGTCCATAGCCTCCCTGCCTCCCACCAACTTTTTACCTCACCGCCTCTGGTTACCTCGGCAATTACCTGTGTTTTGTTACAACCTTTTTTTTTTGACGCTGGGAAAAAATGCATTATGTATCCCCTCCCGTTGGGGGATGGGAGGGGTATGTGGGACTCCCCGGTGCGTGTCACCGGTATACCCACTAAAATAACCCAGCGGCACTCCATCTTCGCCCGGATGGCAGGGGACTGGGACACCAGCAGAGCCTTTACGTCCTGTCCCCCGCCGG
Organism: Agonopterix subpropinquella; assembly: GCA_922987775.1. NCBI lineage: Eukaryota > Metazoa > Arthropoda > Insecta > Lepidoptera > Depressariidae > Agonopterix > Agonopterix subpropinquella. The sequence continues at coordinate 7,730,778 of OV277718.1, read as the reverse complement.
CGAGTTTTGTTACACCCTGTGTTGAGGCCTGATGAGCTAGAAAATATAAGTCTGGCAGAATTTGCTGTGCGATACGAAACGATTCCAAATAGTATGTGGAGTGAGGAAGATGGTGATATCGAACTGAGAGAACCTGATGATGAGCCTATAAGAATAAGATATATACGATTGAGGGACGGTTCACGCATGCGAGTAAGAAGTTTAGTTGAATATTTTTTCCTCCTATCCTCCACTTGTGATCCACTTATCCATGTGCTTATAAAGTGATCCCAAGACGTAAGTCGTAGGGCTGGATAAGTGGGTGCACATAAACATTTTATTATAATTATATTGTCACACGTATTCATCCAACCCCTGCCTACACACACCCACAAACACACACACACACACACTCACACACACCCCCACACACACAAACACAAACACATCCAAACACACCAACACATGAGCGCGCTTTAGCGTGCACTGTGCACTCATATGCAGCAGATCTCTGCGTACCCTCTGGCCTTATGGCAAAGTATGTAACTATATAAGGAAGTTGATGCTTTAATCACAGTTTTACTTTTTAAGCATCAGCAGCTGAGTAAGATTGAGTAAAATTAAAATACAAAACCAAAAATTGTTTTGTTAACTTGTAAGAACAAAATGTATTAATGTAACTTTATTAGCAAATTATAAACAAACACACCAACACACGAGCGCGCTTTAGCGTGCACTGTGCACTCATATGCAACAAATCTCTGCGTACCCTCTGGCCTTATGGCAAATTATGTAACTATATAAGGAAGTTGTTTTGTTAACTTGTAAGAACAAAATGTATTAATGTAACTTTATTAGCAAATTATAAAAATTCTGTAATTTACGTGTAAAATTTGGTAGCCTACCTACCAAATAAAACAATAAAATTTCGTAAAAAATATGTTTTTTCTTTAAAAATTACAGTAATTTATTGTTTTAGAATCCAAAAAACAAATTAATGTTCTGATAGATGCGAATTTAAAATACGCTGGTTATATTATTATTTAGTAGGTACTTTTTAGTTTTGAAGTAAATTTTTTATTTCAAAATTTTCAGTGTTGGTGTTATATTGGGTTAACATATTCATTGTAAATGTAAAGGGAGCATGAACACGAATCATTTATTTCAATCGCCGATGATATGCTATAGATTTTTGAGGAGTTCTATTGTATATCTCCCTTTACCAGATCTTCACCAAATTAGAATGGGACCACCTCTGAAGTATGACCTAAAATGGAACATGAACACGAATCATTTCTTTCAATAGTCGATGATATGCTCTAGATCTTTGAGGAGTTCTATTGTCTATCTCCGAAGCCCTTTACCAGATCTTCACCAAATTAAAATGGGACCACCTCTGAAGTATGACCTAAAAGGGAACATGAACACGAATCATTTCTTTCAATAGTCGATGATATGCTCTAGATCTTTGAGGAGTTCTATTGTCTATCTCCGAAGCCCTTTACCAGATCTTCACCAAATTAAAATTGGACCAGCTCTGAAGTATGACCTAAAAGGGAACATGAACACGAATCATTTATTTCCATAGTCGATGATATGCTATAGATCTTAGGGGAGTTCTATTGTCTATCTCCGAATCCCTTTACCAGATCTTTACCAAATTGAAATGGGACCACCTCTGAAGTACGACCTACCAAACAAAAAAAAAATTATCAATATCGGACTACTCTGTAAGAAGTTATCGGATCATTTATTTCAATCGTCGATGATATGCCATAGATTTTTTGCGGAGTTTTATTGTCTATCTCCGAAGCCCTTTACCAGATCTTCACCAAATTAAAATGGGACCACCTCTGAAGTATGGCCTACTAAACAAAAAAAAATTTATCAAAATCGGACTACTCTGTACAAAGTTATGCGTGTTCATAAATAAAAAAAAAACAAATATACGCGTCGACTTGAGAACCTCCTCCGTCTTTTGTTTTTTCGTCGGTTAAAAATATAACATATTAACAGTCGTTTTTAAATATGGGTATCCTATACCCTACCACACCCTCAGTGTAACATTTTTCACCAGACTCCCGCCGGGTTAAGATGGTTTACGACGTTCAGGAGCAAACTTTATAAAATAAAACCGGTCAAGTGCGAGTCGGGCTACTCGCGCACCGAGGGTTCCGTACCACACGACCACAGAACACAACATTATTAACTTAGAAAAAAAACTTTTTTGTCCGGGACCTTTAGCGCGAGACCTACTCACACTTGGCCGGTTTTTAGTATTTGTTGTTATTCTGTAGAGTTTGCTCTATAATCACACTAAGTTTGACGCTTGTATGTATTACCGTTTTTACTATAGAGAGTGAAGAAAAAACGTTGATAAAAACTAGTTTCTTGTTGAAAACCCCCCTTAATTTTTAACTTTCTGCCATTTTTACTATTTGTTAACAAATCCGCCGCAATAACGCATAATCTGAGAAAATTTCAACTATCTAGCTATTATTACGGTTCAAAAGTTACAACCCTAAATATGTAGGACAGACGGACAGACGGACGGACAGACGGACGGACGGACGGACGGACGGACGGACGGGCAACGTAGGCTTAGTAATAGGGTCCCGTTTTCACCCTTTGGGTACGGAACCCTAAAAAATTTGATCAAATGTAGGACCTAATTTTAGAGTCGCCGTCGGTGGCGCGTTGCAGAGAGGCATGAAAATTCTATCTTGAGGTTCGGGTTCGAATCCGCACGGACGACATGCCATGTACACACGGCGACACATCAGATTACGCACCCTATATACCCATAACTACACTACGTACAAAACAAAAAATAGTGCGGTAGAGAGCTTGCATAGACGCGGCTGCCAGCGCGGGCGCAGCGTGCTATGAGACGAAACAACAACAACATACCGCACCCTCTCGCACGATTCGCAGCGTTCAACTTCTAATAGTTCAAAGTCCAAACAGGGTAACCTGACCTGTCGCCGTGTGTACCAATATGTTTTACTAACAATAATACCTAGGTACGTAGTTACCGCCTGCTCTCAAACGGCGAACGAAACATCGTGAGGAAGCCTGCATACGCTGAAGAAGAAATTCTAATGTGTATGTGTCTTAACTTACCAGGTTGAAGGTTTCCATTATAATTGGGATCCAAGAATGCTTGTTGCATCGAAGGCCCCATGGGCTTGCCTTCTGCAAACATTAAATTCAATATGTTTAGTAAACTTGGAAGAAAAACCTATAAACTATACTATAGGTACAATCAGGGCCCTGTTTAATAAACGCGACAATGACAATTTGACAATGACAATTCAGAGTACATTGCTGGTTACTAATGACGCTAAACTTGCTGTGCTTCATGTCATGTGTGACAATGACAATTCAGAGTACATTGCTGGTTACTAATGACGCTAAACTTGCAGTGCTTCATGTCATGTGTGACAATGACAATTCAGAGTACATTGCTGGTTACTAATGACGCTAAACTTGCAGTGCTTCATGTCATGTGTGACAATGACAATTCAGAGTACATTGCAGGTTACTAATGACGCTAAACTTGCAGTGCTTCATGTGTCCTAGCATTGTACTCAGCAATGTACTCAGAATTGTCATTGTCAAATTGTCATTGTCGCGTTTATTGAACAGGGCCCAGGGCTCGGTACCAAAAGTACAGGTTCTGCACCGACCGGAGCTTAGCCACAAGATTATTAGTTTCTTCTTTACAGATAGGTACAGTCATACAAAACCGGCCAAGTACAGGTCGGACCACGCGCAGGGTAGGGTCCCGTAGTTGCCTATCACAATAGACATTTTAGAAGTAGAACTTGTACGCCAACTAGCTCGTTTTGCCTACATACAGGCGCGTTTCGCCACCTTGAGTTTGAATACCTACCTTTTACCTTTCACGCACACTAAACTATTACAAAAGTTATCAGTCAGTGGCGCCCTCGTCACAATAATAAAGATTTCTCAATAAAGAAAGCCTAAATTAAAAAAGTGCCCACTAGATAAACTACAAAAGCTTAGTACAAAAGCCTTCAAGCTAGTTTCATAGAATACTTTTATAGATTTTTAAAGGACTAAACATATAAATTTTGAAAAAGAAAGAAAACGGCCGCTTTTGTTTTTATTCGAAATTATCTAAATCTCTATGTTTAGAACCTATAAAAGTATTGTATAACAATGTCTTGAAGGCTTTTGTAGTTTATCTAGTGGACACTTTTTTAATTTAGACTTTCTTTATTGAGAAATCTTTATTATTGTGACGAGGGCGCCACTGAGCTCGAATAGCCCTCTTATTTCCAAAATAACAAAACCATGTTGCTGTAGTTGACAATGTTGCGCATATAGATGGCGTTGCTTTTAGTGACACAACAGTATCTAAACTATTATAAAACTGTAACAGAAATGTGTCTGTACATTGATGATATTTACAAAAAAAAAATTACGACATGGTTTTTACCTGTCCCTGATTCCAAATCACAAATTTTTGGATTTTTTGTCTGTCTGTTTGTTTGTTTGTTTGTTTGTTTGTTTGTTTGTTTGTTTGTATGTTTGTTTGTTTGTTTGTTTTTTTGTTTGTTTGGGTGTTTGTTTGTTCGAGTATCACGCAAAAACTACTGAACCGATTTTGATGAAACTTCTTTTGTTTGATAGCTTATCATCTGACTTAAAATCTGGTATATAATTTATGCGGACGAAGTCGCGGGTAAAAGCTCGTACATATATAAAGTAGGTAGTAGTAGGTACCTATTAGGACATCATCGGATTTGGTACGAAATGTGAAAGTGCCGGCTAAAAAAATAATGCGATATTCTGTTAGGACTTGTCCGTATAAACATTTATTATTATAGCACCAAAGCTGTAGGGCCATTTTCCTTGGTTTTATTAAGGTTTGAAAATACTTATTTTCATACATTTTGTATGAAACAAAACTTACAGCTACAGCTTTCGTGCCATAATAATAAATGCTTAGACGGACAAGTCCTAACAGAATATAGCATTAGTTTTTGTTGGCCGGAACTTTCATAATTGGGACTGAATTACACGATCTAATACCACCGTCTCCCTTTCATCTGCGGGGGACGAGACGCAGACTGGGTTTCCACCCCTATGTCGTTGACCTACCAGCAATTCGCACGAAGAAGTTTGCTTCTTCTTTTATAATGCGCACGGCTAAGGAGTGGAATGCCCTGCCTGCGGACCTGTTCCCTGAGCAATACAACCTGGGCCTCTTCAAGGCGAGAGTGAATAGGCATCTTTCTAGGTAAGTATGCTACATCTTTGGCCTCATCATCACTCAACATCAGGTGAGATTGGGGTCAAATGTTTACCTATCAGACATAAAAAAAAAAAAAAAAAAAGGACCAAAAATGTAGGTATGAAACGCCGATGATGGCCTTTGTTCACTTTGATGCTTTCAAGCACCCCAGTATGCAGGTAATAGAGTCATTTAAGTTTACAGCGTGTATAAAATTTTCTTACCATCATCATCGGCGCGTAGATCTTTCTTTTTGCCCAACTTCTTATTCCTCAACATGGGTTTACCACGATTACTTCCTCTTAGTTTTTTAGAATTAGCCAACACTCGGTGTCTGATAATGGGGTTTTTCGAAGCTCGATTTGCTCTATGCTTACCCCTGTGTGCAATGGGTTTTCTCAACATTGGTTCGCCTGAAGCTTGTTCGTTTTCCCCCTGATCGCTTTCACCGTGTTGAGGATTTTTTTTCTTTGCAAACATAGGTGCTGCAAACATGGGTTTTCTCGGATTTTGTCTGAGTTTATGGTTCGCATTAGATGCAAACATAGGTTTCCTGAACATGGGTTCGCCATTTCCTCTCTTATTATTTAATTTTTCTTTGCCTTGATTGTTTCTTTCAATGTTTTTATTTTTTGCAAACATAGGTGCTGCAAACATGGGTTGTCTCGGACTCTGTTTAAGTTTATGGTTCGCATTAGCAGCAAACATAGGTTCCCTGAACATGGGTTCGCCTGTAACTTGACCATTTTCTCCTTTATTATTTAATTTTTCATTGCCTTGATGGTTTCTTTCATAGTTTTTATTTTTTGCAAACATAGGTGCTGCAAACATGGGTTGTCTTGGACTCTGTTTAAGTTTATGGTTCGCATTAGCAGCAAACATAGGTTCCCTGAACATCGGTTCGCCTGTAACTTGACCATTTTCTCCTCTATTATTTAATTTTTCATTGCCTTGATGGTTTCTTTCATAATTTTTAAGTTGCTTAACCGAGTTAGTTGCAAACATACGGTCTCCAAGCATGGGTTTTTTTGCCTGGCTACCTTTTAGTTTTTTATTTTGTTGTGAAAATATTGGATTTTTAAACAAATGCCCATCGTTCCCATTTGTGTCTTTAAGTTTCATATTATTTGATTTATCTGCAAGCAGTTGTTTTCCGAACATGGGTTTTTGCTTAGAATTGTTATCGCCTTTCGATATTTGATAAACTTCTGGTCGAGTTCTTTTCGGCGATAAATTATCTTTTATATTCTAAAATATTTCACTTATGTTAATTAATCAATTTCTTAACAGAAACACACAATCTTCACATCGCATCGTGAGGAAACCTGCATGCTTACGGTTTATACTCGGTTAGGCGCGCTCTATAGTCTATAGCTTGCATAAAAGGTATTCTCGCTTTCACTTCGCCATTGAGAGTTTTCTTTTGGTTTTCTAGGGGATCGATAGATGGCACTACGGTCTGTGCGAATAAAGGTCAAAACAAAAAGGGTTTCTTTAAAATAATATCGATGGAAAAGATGATCAAAAAGATGCCAACGCATCTTTCGATGGAATATTTCATTGTTTGCGAATCATTTTGATCGAAAAAGACAATGCGAGTTTTGTATGTAAGGTTGGCGCCTTATTTTTCGCCGTTGTTTTTGGCGCGGCCAGCAACCAAACTTGAATATTTTATTTCAGAATAAAGTAACAAACAAAACTTCTTAACATGTTTATCCCTAAACTCAGTCCGGACGGAGATATAAAGGCTTGAAGTTGAAAATTTTTCCAGTACGTGCACTTCAAGCCTTTATATCTCAGTTCGGACTGAGTGCCGAGATATTTGTAATAACAAGTGTTGTTTTTAACTTTATTCTGAACTATAATATTCAAGTTTGATTGATGGCCGCGCTAAAAAAGAAAAAAGGCGCCATTTTTAGGCATCGGCTTTTGAAACTGTTTGTCTGACATGGTTGTACGGGCTCGATCCCTTGGCCTTTAAAAAAATAGCAAGCACAGTCTTGACATGATTTTATGGACGTCTTTATGGAGCGATAAACATGCCATCTGCCGAGTTTTTAAGGAGCTAAAATTAAAAAGAAAAGAAAAAAGCTCATTGGTACCGATTCGGACTGTGCCACGACTTAACTAAATTGATTCCTGTCACTTTCTAAAATAAGACAAAACCAACAACTGACTTTAGTGCTGTCAAAGTGATATTACACGCCCAAAATAAGATGCCATCATAATGTACGCCATCTTATTTAAGGCGTTTTTGAGCGTGTAACGTCACTTTGACAGAACTAAAGTCAGTTGTTGGTTTTCTGTCTCTTTTCTTAATCTTATTTTAGAAAGTGACAGGAATAAATTTAGTTAAGTCGTGGCACAGTCCGAATCGGGGCCATTATCTACCTATACTCACCCCTATCGATGCATACGTTTGTCCTTCACTATGTTTTACAACATCATGATAGCGTCTCATAGGCTCCTCGCCGTCAGACAGTTGGTTGGCGCCCTCGTCGTCCGTTCGCACTTGCCTCTTCGATCGCTTGTGTGGTTGCATCATTTTCCTCAACACTCTTCTTACTTTATTTTTTAGGACTCTTCCCTTTGCTAAAACTTTTTTAGTTAAATTTTGTTGTACAAGCAAATAAATACTATCCAAACACTGGGAGCGGGGGGATAATATGTATTGCACAAACCACTAACAAAGGTCACTGGGCAGCTTAGTATGAAACCTATACCCACGACCTACAGAAAAAAAAATACCTACAGATAAATGTATCTAGTTCATGAATATACAGGGTCCTTCTTAATATGCTGACACTTTTTTAAGGGGATGATCAGACCGTCAAACTGAACAACTTTCTCTAAGGGACCAACATCGAAATCGCAAAAAAAAAACAGCTCGTCCATACAACACTGCAAACCTACTCGAGCCAAATGTATGGGACAGCGGATTTTTTTTCGCGATTTCGATGTTGGTCCCATAGAGAAAGTTGTTTAGTTTGATGGTCTGATCATCCCCTTAAAAAAGTGTCAGCATATTAAGAAGGACCCTGTATGTATATATCGCATTAATGTAGACCATGGGACCATGACCAATGGGATTCAGGCCAAAAACTAATAAATAAAAATATAATATTTTGGTACATTTTTTTACATTTTCGTACATTTAATACATTTTCTTACATTTTGTACATTTTAGTATATTTTAGTACATTTTGTTAATTTAGTACATTTTAGTACATTTTGTGCTTTTTTGGACATTTTCGTACATTTTAATGTTATAGTACATTTAGTACATTTCCCCATGATTTAAAAAATTAATAACTACATAAAATTGAATGTGGATTAATACTAAACATTTTAAAACCAATTTGATTTCGCCCAATGACCTTTGTAATTTTTCTTTGTCCCCGTTTGTGATAGGTACCTACCTAATAAGTATAATAACATTTTAAGAGTAGATTATGCACCAAGAGGAGAAAGCAGTGTTCTTCGTCACGGGCGCCATTTGAATCCCGAGCGTAGCGAGGGAGTTAAGACTAGAATCCTGAGTGAAGCGAGGAGTTCAAGCTCGCCACGCAAAACAAAAAAAAAGTCCTCCAAATAAAGAAATACAATAAAGAATAGAAAGATAAAAGAAATAAATACAATGTTATTACCTAAATCGGAATGTCATCGAGCGAAGAGATAAAAATCTTTACAGCCAGCTTTCTTGTCATAAAAGTAAACTACCTACATACCTACCTACTGATTGAATTTTAGGTTCTGAAAATAGCTAAATAATAAAAACTATCTTGGCAGGATTTTATGTTGCGTTCGTAGCTACTATTAAATAATCTGTGGATGCGGTTCTAATGTCAAATCTCGCGGAAGGTGTGAAAAGAAGAGTATGCTCCTCGGGGATTTAAACGTAATTTCGTCTTGGGCGAGCTTGAACCCCTCGCTTCACTCAGGATTCTAGTCTTAAATACCTCGCCTCCCTAGCTGCGCTCGGGAGTTAACCCTAGAATCCCTCTTTACACTCAGGATTCAAAGGAAAGACACTGCTTAGTGCATAATCTACTATTCAAACTAAGTTAGTATAGTTGATTAATGATTAAGTATAGAGCTTGTTTTTCTCTTTTCCATTATATTACACAATATTTCTTACTTTTTTGTAGTAGACTCCTTTTTTTTGGGGCCTTTCCCTTCTTTAAAAAGAAGGGGTCAAGAGGAGCTTCAGCCACATCTCGCTTGGATCTTGATTTTTGATCTGTTAAAAAAAGTAATTTTCCATATCAATAATGGCAGAATAGTAAATTAAATCCCAGTGAAATTGATATCATTAGCATCCTTTTAAACTAAGAGTCTACCCATCAAACTGAACAACTTTTACTATGGGAGCAACCGATCGGAGCAAAAAAATCTGCTGTTGCATACATTTGAGTCGAGAACTCGCGCGTCGACATTGTAGTTTAGTATGGAACAGCTGTTTGCTCCGATCGGTTTGCTCCCATAGTGAAAGTTGTTCAGTTTGATGGGTAGACTCTTAGTTTAAAAGGATGCTAATGATATCATTTACACTCTGTATAATATTACCTTTTCCCAGATCTCGTTTTTTGCCTGTAAATAATTTAAACACTTTTAATTTTAATGTTCAATTCAATAAGCCTAAGCCCTTTCCAAATAGTAGTAGCTTATCTATGGCCCTTTCCATGAAAGGGCATCCATATGCACGTTGCAAGTCTGTTACTAGGCTGTCGTCGCCTGCTCGCTGACATATCGCCATTTGTTTTTGTGCGTAAAACAATCCTTGAGGTCACCTAATTATTTATTACCGTGCAAAGTCAAGCACTTACCTAATTTGCTATTATTAGTTTTTTAGGGTTCCGTACCCAAAGGGTGAAAACGAAGCCCTATTACTAAGCCTACGTTGTCCGTCCGTCTGTCCGTCCGTCCGTCCGTCCGTCTGTCCATCTGTCCGTCCGTCAGTCTGTCCTACCTATTTAATGCTGTAACTTTTGAACCGTAATAGCTAGATACTCGACATTTCAGATTATGCGTTATTACGGCGGATTTGTTAACAAATAATAAAAATGTCAAAAATTTAAAAATTAAGGGTGGTTCTCAACAAGAAACCAGTTTTTAACAACGTTTTTTCTTCACGCTCTATCGTAAAAACGGTAATACGTACAAGCTTCAAAGTTTGTGTAATTATAGAGCAAACTCTACAAAATAACAACAAATACAAAAAACCGGCCAAGTGTGAGTCGGTCTTGCGCTAAAAGTTCCGGACAAAAAAAGTTTTATTTTTCTAAGCTAATAATGTTGTGTTCTGTGGTGGTGTGGTACGGAACCCTCGGTGCGCTAGTAGGCCGACTCGCACTTGACCGGTTTTATTACAAATTAATATATATTGTACTTAACTTACTTGACTTCTTATGTACACCATGCTCGCAGTTCTTCATTGGCATTTCTATTGCTTTTATACCTGAAAAAAAAACATATTCACTCCGGGGTCACCTGTTAAACATATTAGTTGTACAGTTCCATAAATTTTAGATTTAGTATAGTCTTGGCGCAAACAGATGTCGCTACAAGTATCATCTGGCCTGAGCGAGTGATAAATATTAATTAAACGCTATTAGATCACTATTACTTGAGTTTTGTTCCACGGAAATAAATTATATAGATTAATTTTCTTAAAAATTTTAATAACAAATATGTCATGTATTTTAAACGTAATTAAACATTGCTGTAGCACCGTTACTCACCACCGTCGCTGTACTTGCGCGAGTTGGCAACTAAGAAGGTGGCACCTTTTTTAGTATGGGCATTGACCCTCTGTTGTGTATAATTTATTTATTCTATGCTATTAGCTATGTCTATATCTGACAAGTCCAATGTTGCTGATACGTGCCACAGCCCTGACACTGCATACAAACAATTGAAATTGACAAGATGACGTCAGCACATGCGAAACCAAAGAAATTGAACCTTAAGTCTTCATCTTAGGTAACTGCCGCCGGGTAACCAGAGGGCGATAGAGGGGGTGAGGTAAAAAGTTGGTGGGAGGCAGGGAGTGTCCGTACTCAGATTATACACAACAGAGGGTCAAGTCAATGCCCATACTAAGAAAGTTGCCACCTTCTTAGTTGAAAACTCGCGCAAGTACAGCGATTGTGGTGAGTAACAGTACTACAGCAATGTTTAATTACGTTAAAATACGTGTTAAACACATTCGTTATTAAAATTTGAAAGAAAATTAATCTATATAATTTATTTCCGCGGAATAAAACTCAAATAATAGCGATCTAGTAACGTTTAATTAAGATTTATCTCTCGTTCAGTAGGCCTACCATGAGTTTTCACTGTTTGTTACTACTGTAGTTGCGACGTCAATTTTGTATGACAGATTTGGTTCTCAACGTAACCACTAGGAGCGCTGTACAAAATTCAATACAAAAACTGTAGTTTACTACAATAGTTTAACTGTAGTATACTACAGTGTAAACTCATGGTAGGCCTACTGGCCAGATGATACTTGTAGCGACATCTGTTTGCGCCAAGACTATACTAAATCTAAAATGTATGGAACTGACCAGACATGTATGGAACTTACCTTTATGGCAGTTAACGTATTGCATTTCGCATCTGTTGAACATGACAACGTAAACTGTCTTGTCGCCCACTTCAGGCCAGTCCGATTTGTCGTATTTCAGCTTCACGCACATCGGATCCGGCTCGCCGGCACATTCTATGTTCTTACACGTCGTGTTGTACATAGGACCTGCCGCTCCCGTAACTGACCGTCTTACTTTCTTCGTTATTTTCTGACATAGTGTTGTGTGGACGACTGTGAAAGACAGTTTGCATATAGTTTAGAGTTGTTATGTTAGGCACATGAGAGCTCGCAGTCGTTTTGGCCGATATATCTCGATGAGGAGCAATACACTTTTTAGGGTTCCGTACCCAAAGGGTGAAAACGGGACCATATTACTAAGCCTAAGTTGTCCGTCCGTCCGTCCGTCTGTCCTACCTATTTAGGGCTGTAACTTTTGAACCGTAATAGCTAGATAGTTGAAATTTTCACAGATTATGCGTTATTGCGGCAGATTTGTTAACAAATAATAAAAATGTCAAAAAGTTAAAAATTAAGGGGGGTTCTCAACAAGAAACTAGTTTTTATAAACGTTTTTTCTTCACGCTCTATCGTAAAAACGGTAATACATACAAGCGTCAAACTTAGTGTGATTTGATTATAGAGCAAACTACAGAATAACAACAAATACTAAAAACCGGCCAAGTGTGAGTCGGTCTTGCACTAAAGGTCCCGTACAAAAATGTTGTGTTCTGTGGTGGTGTGGTACGGAACCCTCGGCTCGGTGCGCGACTAGCCCGACTCGCACTTGACCGGTTTTATTTACGTTTATTAAATAAACTGCAGATTCCTATCAACTGAACTTGGTGAATACCTATCTACATCTACACTAATATTATAAAGAGGAAAGATTTGTACCTATTTTTGTATGTTTGTATGTTTGTAATGAATAGGCTCAAAAAGTACTGGGCCGATTTAAAAAATTCTTTCACCATTAGAAAGCTGCATTCACCCTGAGTAACATAGGCTATATTTATTGCTAGAAAAGATTAGACGTCCACCCGTGCGAAGCCGGGACGGGCCGCTAGTAAGTTAATAAGTTAGTAAAATAAATAATTTAGTTTAAATTGATTTTTTCTGATGTAGAAAAATTACACAATTCTCACACTTAGGTCATCTTAGGTAGTGATAATTCTATACATACCAAGCAAAATTAAAACAAAAAGATATCTCATTATTTTACTACACTCTCTGAATAAACAATCTCTGTTTTGAATAAATTGAAAAATACATGGGGTATCGTTTTGTTTTATTATAATTAACTTTGCACGCTTCGAAGACAAATAATCAAATTTTATAATTAAAACTCTTGCCTGTAGCTAGACCAACAATCAACCAGCAATATAAACATTATAGGTAGAACTAGCTGTGCCCGCGACTTCGTGCGCGCAGAGAAGCCGATTGCGATGAAATAAAGCTAAGCCCTATATTTTTATGAAAACCCCAAAAAAATCGGTTCAGTCGTTTTCAAGTGATGCGCGAACAAACAAACAGACAAACAGATAAACAGACAAACAGACAAAAATTCTAAAAATGGTCTTAATTTATTCCATTACGTATTCTGAACACCCCCAATTATTTTTTTTTGCAAATATCTTCAATGTACATCATCGCCAAGTTTAGAATTTTATTATATGTACGAGCTTTTACCCGCGGCTTCGTCCGCATAAATTATATACCAGATTTTAAGTCAGATGATAAGCTATCAAACAAAAAAAAGTTTCATCAAAATCGGTTCCGTAGTTTTTGCGTGATACTCGAACAAACAAACACCCAAACAAACAAACAGACAGACAAAAAATCCAAAAATTTGTGATTTGGAATCAGGGACATGTAAAAACCATATCGTAACTTTTTTTTGTAAATATCTTCAATGTACAGACACACTTCTGTTACAGTTTTATAATAGTTTAGATTTAGATAGATAATACCTACATACCTCTACATAAAATCACGGCCGTATAAATTTTCTAGATGAACACATTCTTTGCTATGATACGAGTCTTCTTATCGTGTGGGCAGGCCCTGGTGTCAGAGTTTTTTCAGACCGCCTTACGGCCTCTGACGTGGTGTTTATGTAACGACTACTACCACCAGAGATAGTAGCCGGGACCAACGGCTTAACGTGCCATCCGAAGCACGAAATCATTTTTCTTTTCGGACAATCAGGTGATTCAGCCTGCAATGTCCTAACCAACTAGGGAAAAACGCACAAAGTGACATATCACTAGGTGTCCCCTGTGGGAATCGAACCCACGACCTCCGTGTCGAGAGCCAATGCTCTTAACCATTAGACCACGGAGGCAGTTACGAGTATAAACTAAGGGGCTTCAAATCACTCGTGTGTGTTTAAGCGGTCTGTGGCGTGGTGGTCCAGTGGCGAATAACCTTGCCTACGTGCAGGAGGCGATGGTTCGATCCCAGACCAGGAGTGCGATTTTTGAAACTCATTCGTTGATCTCAGCAGTTGTAAATGTCAAAATTACTATGGAGATAATATGCATCTTTCTACTGCTGATTTGACTTTCAAAATTCGCACTCCTGGAGTAAGTATGATTTTTAGGGTTCCGTAGTCAACAAGGAAATTAATAGGGTATAGGGGGGTAGGGTAGGGTTTTTAGGGTATATTTTAGCCATGTCCGTCCGTCTGTCCGTCTGTCCGCGGCTTAGCTTAAAAACGCTTAGTACTAGAAAGCTGTAATTTGGCATGGTTATACATTTAATCAAGCCGACAAAGTGGTAAAATAAAATCATGAAAAATAATGTTTTTTAGGGTACCTCCCCTACACGCGAAGTGGGAATGGATTTTTTTTCTTGTCTACCCCACGATGTGGGGGTATCGTTGGATAGATGGTTTAAAAATATTATGGGTGTGGGAAAACCTTTTTTCGATTTAGGGATTCGTTAGCGAAATATTAAGCTTTAAAGTGAAAATTTTGGTTAGAGTCAAGTGTCCTCCCCACCTGCTAAACGGTTGTTTCTGGATATGTGAAAAAATTCATGACAGTAGTATACAGGGTGTAACAAAACACCCTAGTAATAATTAAGGGGGTGCTTCAGACCATCAAGCTGAACAACTTTCACTATGGGGCCAACATCGAGAAAAAATATAAAAAAACAGCTGTCCCATACATTTTAGTCGAGTCGGTACTGCATCGGTTGGAGCGAGCTCGAAATTTCACACTACAAGACTCAAAACGGTGTTGGTATGAGCTGTGGTATGAGTTCCATTAGCCTATTAGCCTACCTACGCTCATAATATCATAGGCTGGAGCGAGCGAAGCGAGCATAAAATTTCATACTACAAGCACGGACCTGAAAAAAGGACGGACGGAATCTCGTCTAATCAAAAGTGAAGCACCCATTTATATGAGTGTGCGTGCTGTCGCCCTGTTGCTCGGGACAAAATGGCGGCGGGTTGTCGCACTTGCGCCTAGAACTGGTGCGTCTGTGTGAGTGTAGGTGCTTTGTAGAACAAACGAAATTTGTAGCACCTTGCTGCTTCACCTCTTTTTAATGTGACATTACGTCCGTCTTTTTTTTAGGTCCGTGACTACAAGACTCAAAACTGTGTTGGTTTGAGTTCCAACCGCCTACCTACGCTCACAATATCATATTATGGAGCGAGTGGAGCGAGCTCGAAATTTCACTCACCATGACTCAAAACGGTGTCATAGTTTAGACTTTATATCCATTTTTGTATGGGGAGGGTATATTTTTCGGATAGAAGGATGAGCCTGGGCACACTTGTTCCTTAGGACGTCTAGTGTGAAAAACGCCCGGAGGACTCCCTCTATCACCCCGCCATGGGGGTGGAGGGGGGGTTGAACTTTTCAGATACCGCACTCACTGTGATTCGTCATAACTGCCAATTTCTAGCTACTAGGGCATGTTTGGTATCATTTTTGACTAAATCAAAGTAGCTTAGTTGATTTCTGAAACAAAAAAAATTTATTCCCATACAAAAAAATTGAAAAACAGTGAAAAATAAAAAATAAATAAAAATATTTTTTTTTGTTAATTACCATAAACTTAAAACCGGTAGCAATATCGGACTTTCAAAAATATATTTGGAAAGCTGCTTTTATACAAATTCCAAAAATATAAGGTTTGTAGAGAAAAAGCAAAAAAAAAAGAAAAAAAAATTAACGCAACTAGGCAGGAACAACAAAAATGAAATGAAATGCAGGAGTTGACGTAGAAGTGTCCAATTTTGTATACAATTAGTAGTTACTATAAGCATTAAGGGAAAACTAAAATATTTTACAATATTATACCAGTTTTCTTGATACATAAACTGCACAAATAACTTGGTAATCCTGTGTATTTATACAGGACTACAAAGTTACACTTGCAGTGTACCTGTATATTGTCATGTCTTGTTGACTGACATATCAACGCACAGCCCAAGCCACTGGTTCTAGAGATTTGGAACTTAGGTTCTTTATATAGGACGTACGGTTTACAAAATGAAAGGAAACATCAGATGACATCATCAACATCATATATTTACAATAAAACAGATTAAAATATTATTTTTCTTCTTCCTGTATACATTTGCCTTCGCAATGACACAACTCTGTGCACTTGCCGTTGCAAACACCGGCACCTGTTGGTGCCGCACCCCTTTTTGCATCTACACCTAATCATTTCGATGCAGGCTTCAGCAGCAACAGGCAAGTCTGTCCATGTAGGTTGCCAACTATCGCCGACTTTTGCCTTCCTTTATTCCACGCATTCACGGGGTGTGACACAGTTTCTAGTTTTAATGGGAAAGGGAAAAAAGTGCAATGGAGACATGGAACGTTTTCCCTACTGCCACAGATGGTTTTTTGGCAGCCTATGAAGGCAGGAACAACGACTCATTTGCCATCCTTGAAAAGTTTGTTATAATTTTATATGACAGGTAGGTAACTTCATAAAACTAGGTACCTAATAAGTAACAAAGCAAAATTTTAACGGTACATATTATTTCCTTATTAGATCCAGTTCCTGTACTACAGTAAACGAAGCTAGAAAACATTTATTTGCCAAAAAAAGACCGCCAACTAGAGCATATACCACCCACAAAAGCGGCTCTATATCAACATTTCTTGAGGGCAGTTTTTCAAGCTGTCCACGTATGGGGTCAAATGTCGCCGATTCAAGATCTTCCTGATCGATCTAACTGGGGTGGACAAAAGTCGACGATAGTTGGCAACCTACATGGACAGACTTGCCTGATGCTGCTGAAGCCTGCATCGAAATGATTAGGTGTAGATGCAAAAAGGGGTGCGGCACCAACAGGTGCCGGTGTTTGCAACGGCAACTAAAGTGCACAGAGTTGTGTCATTGCGAAGGCAAATGTATACAGGAAGAAGAAAAATAATATTTTAATCTGTTTTATTGTAAATATATGATGTTGATGATGTCATCTGATGTTTCCTTTCATTTTGTAAACCGTCCTATATAAAGAACCTAAGTTCCAAATCTCTAGAACCAGTGGCTTGGGCTGTGCGTTGATATGTCAGTCAACAAGACATGACAATATACAGGTACACTGCAAGTGTAACTTTGTAATCCTGTATAAATACACAGGATTACCAAGTTATTTGTGCAGTTTATGTATCAAGAAAACTGGTATAATATTGTAAAATATTTTAGTTTTCCCTTAATGCTTATAGTAACTACTAATTGTATACAAAATTGGACACTTCTACGTCAACTCCTGCATTTCATTTAATTTTTTTGTTCCTGCCTAGTTGCGTAATTTTTTTTTCTTTTAATTGTTTTTTGCTTTTTTCTCAACAAACCTTATATTTTTGGAATCTGTATAAAAGCAGCTTTCCAAATATATTTTTGAAAGTCCGATATTGCTACCGGTTTTAAGTTTATGGTAATTAACAAAAAAAAATATTTTTACTTATTTTTTATTTTTCACAGTTTTTAAATTTTTCTGTATGGGAATACATTTTTTTTGTTTCAGAAATCAACTATACTCCATTTTTATTAAAGACGAAAAAAAGAAGATCACAGAAGCAGGGATACGAAACCTTTTCAGATCGTGATCATTTTATAAAAAATTCGAAACACTTATAGTGTTTGATAACTGATGCATATAAGAATTAGGGATAGCGAGTGAAACAGCCAATAGTCTGTAGCGCACTGGCATTTATTAGAACTAAAACGCTGTCACCGGGTATACTCACATACTTAGACACATTTTAGTTCACACTATCGGAGTTGATGGAAAAATAAGAAAACGTCTGTTATGTATGTGCTCACTAGTAGCATAGCGAGGGGGGGTCAAATGCCCCGGGCAACGGGCGGCACTTTACCAGAGGTGGCAAAAATATTAATTGATTGAGCTCTGACTGAACTACAGGGTGTTAGGGTAAACAGTTGCATTACTTTAAGGTGTGATTGTACCCATGACACTGAAATACGTTTCTGAAGAAACCTATAGGAAATCCGCAAAATTCAGTCAGCTGATCTAACGTTTGTATGAAAATTTCAATTTTTCATACAAATGTTGGATCAGCTGCTTTCATTTACTATAGGAAGACCAAAAAAATGTTTATGAATTTTATTTAGGTTTCTTAAGTAAAATTGTTAAGTATCATGAGTATAATCACCCCTTTTAGTAATGCAACTACTTACCATAAACAACCTGTATAACCAATTCGTAGAGCAGAGTAAAGTCTATTTTTGAATGGATAACCAACCCCACCAAACCAAAACCAAAAGACCTAAAGATGTCTGACCACAACCCGAGCAGGTTGTGCTAAAAAATTTCGAGCTGGCTTCGGTCGCTTCGGTATCTCCTTTATGTTTAACGTAGGTCTTCTTATAAAGATAAGGAGGAAGCAAAATCGGTCTGTGCTCCGGGGGATAGACGCCCACGCTACGCCACCGGTGCTCACTAATGTCCGTTATTCCGTATTAATAAACCGCGCTGACAATCGATTTTGAAGACGTATTAAACGAGTTCTTCTTAAGCCTTAAAAGACATCTTAAAATAGATCAAGTCGGTATCAGCTAATATCACTTAAAATGTCTCAAGCAAACTCAAATTTGTAACAATTTTTTTTCCAAACATACAGTTGCAGAATCCATGTTGCAGAAAACATTGGAATTTAATTCATCTGCTTGTAACATCAATATTATTTGGTATTACTTGCGTCGCGCAGAGCGTTGCCGGTGGTGTGATGTGGTATTGACGCACTCAATCGAATCTGTCAGAAATTCAGAAAAGTGGCCGCCATCTTCAACTTTTTGTTTTTCAATCTATTACTTCCTGAATCGATATCTGGGAGTTTCTGCCATCTCCAAACACGAATCTGAAGTAAAAAAATTAAAAAAGTGGCCGCCATCTTGAACTTTTTTGTTTTTCAACCGATTGCTTCCAAAATTGATAACTCGGGGTTCCTGCCATCTCCAAACACGAATCTTAAGTCAAAAATTCAGAAAAGTGGCCGCCATCTTGAACTGTTTTTTTGTTCAATCTATTACTTCCAAAATCGATATCTGGGGGTTTCTGCCATCTCCAAACACGAATCTGAAGTCAAAAATTCAAAAAAGCGGCCGCCATCTTGAACTTTTTTGTTTTTCAACCGATTGCTTCCAAAATCGATATCTGGGGGTTTTTGCCATCTCCAAATACGAATCTGAAGTCAAAAATTTAAAAAAGCGGCCGCCATTTTGAACTTTTTTGTTTTTCAACCGATTGCTTCCAAAATCGATATCTGGGGGTTTCTGTCATCTCCAAACACGAATCTCAACTCCACAATTTAAAAAAGTGGCCGCCATCTTGAACTTTTTTGTTTTTCATCCGATTGCTTCCAAAATTGATATCTGGGGGTTTCTGCCAACTCCAAACACGAATCATAAGTCAAAAATTCCAAAAAGTTGCCGCCATCCTGAACTTTTGTGTTTTTCAAACGATTGCTTCCAAAATTGATAACTGACTATGAACTCAAAAATTCAAAAAAGTGGCCGCCATCTTGAACTTTTTTGTTTTTCAATCTGATACTTCCAAAATCGATATCTGGGGGTTCCTGCCATCTCCAAACACGAATCTTAAGTCAAAAATTCAGAAAAGTGGCCGCCATCTTGAACTGTTTTGTTTTGCAATCTATTACTTCCAAAATCGATATCTGGGGGTTTCTGCCCGTGGACCCGTGTTTGGTGACCACAGAAACCCCTACATATCGGTTTTGGAAGTAATCAATTAAAAACAAAAAAGTTCAAGATGGCGCCACTTTTCTGAATTTCTGACTTTAAATTCGTGTTTGGAGATAGCCGAAACCCCCAGATATCGATTTTGGAAGCAATCGGTTGAAAAACAAAAAAGTTCAAGATAGCGGCCACTTTTTTGAATTTTTGAGTTCATAGTCATGTTTGAAGATGGCGAAAACCCCCAGATATCGGTTTTGGACGTAATCAATTAAAAACAAAAAAGTTCAAGATGGCGGCCACTTTTCCAAATTTCTGACTTTAGATTTGTGTTCGGAGATCGCAGAAACCCCCAGATATCGATTTAGGGAGCAATCGGTTGAAAAACAAAAAAGTTCAAGATGGCGGCCACTTTTCCGAATTTCTGACTTTAGATTCGTGTTCGGAGATCGCAGAAACTCCCAGATATCGATTTTGGAAGTAAGAGACTGAAAAACAAAAAAGTTCAATATGGCGGCCACTTTTTTGAATCTGACTTCATAGTCGTGTTTAAAGATGGCAAAAACCCCCAGATATCGATTTTGGGACCAATCGGTCGAAAAACAAAAAAGTTCAAGATGGCGGCCACTTTTCCAAATTTCTGACTTTAGATTCGTGTTCGGAGATCGCAGAAACCCCCAGATATCGATTTAGGGAGCAATCGGTTGAAAAACAAAAAAGTTCAAGATGGCGGCCACTTTTCCGAATTTCTGACTTCAGATTCGTGTTCGGAGATCGCAGAAACCCCCAGATATCGATTTCGGGAGCAATCGGTTTGAAAAACAAAAAAGTTCAATATGGCGGCCACTTTTTTGAATTTTTGACTTCATAGTCTTGTTTGGAGATGGCAAAAACCCCCAGATATCGATTTTGGAACCAATCGGTCGAAAAAACAAAAAAGTTCAATATGGCGACCACTTTTCCAAATTTCTGACTTTAGATTCGTGTTCGGAGATCGCAGAAACTACTAGATATCGATTTTGGAACCAATCGGTCGAAAAAACAAAAAAGTTCAAGATGGCAGCCACTTTTCCGAATTTCTGACTTTAGATTCGTGTTCGGAGATCGCAGAAACCCCCAGATATCGATTTCGGGAGCAATCGGTTGAAAAACAAAAAAGTTCAAGATGGCGGCCACTTTTCTGAATTTCTGACTTTAGATTCGTGTTCGAAGATCGGAGAAACCATACATTTTTCTAATAGGTATATTTAAATTTGCGATTGGTCAGAAACTACATTATTTATTTTCCTTTTGCAGTAATTAGTATACAATATGTTACAATGTTTCATAATTTTAATCGAAAATGCAGAGCTTCAGTTCATTTTATGGTTTATCTGCTGGCAAAATTACGCACGTCACTGCATCACCCGTGTGCCATACCATGCGACGTCGCCGCGGTGACGGCTGCTGAATTGACGCAGTGGCAATGCGTCACCGTGTATGCTCCTACGTGCGGTTTCATACAACTCCTTGCTTCACAAATGACAAGCTGCCGTATGACGCTCCGTCTTGCGTCCAGCGTGTGTGAATAAAAACCTATTAGTCTTCTGTAGAATGTCGCCTAATTGTCATCATTATTATCTCGTGACGATTATATCCACAGAACATTATAAGAGAAGTTAGAAGTACAAATTAGGCATGGAACGCGTGCCACACGGTTATGCAATGATTTGCATAAGGTGCGCGGCGTGGTGCGAGCGAGAGGGCATAAGTAGTTGTAGCAGCGTGAGTGGGAAGATACGTGGTGACAGTCGTCTCCTAAGCAAAAGCGCTACTTTGCATTTCTAAACCCCCTTATAATGTTCTTTGATTATATCAATGAGGCGTTCTGGTAAATAAAATTTTTTTACAAAAAAAGTAAAAACTGACTTCAAAAGTAAAAATAAAACAAATTAATTTCCTTATAGATTTGAACGTAAAAGTCATAGGCTGAAATATTATTTCTTACTTATTTACTTTTGAAGTTGGTTTTTACTTTTTTTGTAAAAAATTTTTATTTCATAACTTTCAGTGATTAAATATGTTAGTTCGATTCAGATATCAGTTATACAACGTGTTAATGAATTAACGCAAAACCTCATACACCCCAACTGATTTATAATAAAATAATTAAATTACAACAATAATTTCATTATTTTTATACTTAAAATTTAAAGTTATTCGCATTTTAAGTTTTGAGGCAAAAATGATTTGATATCATTTCAGCACTAAAAGAATGCGGTAATTTACTCGTGATTACATTTTTATAATCTTGTTATAGTAGTTAGTAGGGTGAGTGTGCCCGTGCGGTGGGTTGTCATCGGATTCAGTAAATTTTAAATTTTGCAAAAAAAATATTTAATATTTTGAAATAAATTACCTATGTTGAAACCATGATAATTCGATTCTGTTCTCGATTCTAAACAAACTACTTTCTAGTTTTGCGTTAATTCATTAACACGTTGTATACGCAAAGGGTACGTTGAAACGAGACAAATGGTTCAATCGCAGACGATTTGCTGTCAAATTTTGAGGAGTTCTATTGTGTAGCTCCGAAGCGCGTCTTCAGATCTTCACAAAATTAAAATGGGACCACCGCGGGAGTATACCCTTTCAAACAATATTTATTTAAATTGGTTCACAATTGACGAAAATATCGGTGTACATACATAAAAAAAAACATACAGCCGAACATAGAACCTCCTCCTTTTTTTTAAGTCGGTTAAAAAAAATGGGACCACCTCGGGAGTATACCCTTTCAAACAAAAAAATAATTTTTTAAATTGGTTTACTATTGACGAAAATATCGGTTAACATACATTAAAAAAAATACATACAGCCGAACATAGAACCTCCTCATTTTTTTGAAGTCGGTTAAAAAAAAATTCCACAGTAATAAACTAATGCTTGCCAAACGTATTTTCCTAGATTTCCAATTGTAGAGACAAATTTATTCATACATTAATAATACGATGACGATCATAACGATTTAAATGAATTCGTAATAATTTTATACAATTTTTTAGAATTTTTAAAGATGTTTTTTTTCGAATTGTCAATATGGCTACTACTAGCGCCACCTGACGGATTTTTTTCATAACAGTCTTTAAAAAAGCTTCATTGAAACAAAGGCGAACCACATGTGCGCACCACTGCTTCTTTAGGTCTTTCAACATCGCCATTTTGTTGTTTGATACAATATTCATAATTTCTTTAAAGTGTGTACTATAAAGAATCTTTTTTACCTTCTTTTCGCCCCTATCTGGAATGGAGTATAAGCTACTTTGATTTAGTCAAAAACGATACCAAACATGCCCTAGTAGCTAGAAATTGGCAGTTATGACGAATCACAGTGAGTGCGGTATCTGAAAAGTTCAACCCCCCCTCCACCCCCATGGCGGGGTGATAGAGGGAGTCCTCCGGGCGTTTTTCACACTAGACCACCTAAGGAACAATTGTGCCGAGGCTCATCCTTCTATCCGAAAAATATGGGTGTTGTCCTATAATGACCCAGCTATCAATCCGGGTTCACTTAAAACACCATTCAAAGGCTGGCGAGTGAAGGGCGGGACCGTTTCACAGCACTGAAACTTTGTTGTAACCAAAATTCTGTCAGTTCCAGACATTTTACTACTGGCGGAGTCGGAGTTGGAGTCGTTGGAGTGGCAGAGTGTGCTCGAAATTTCGTTAGTTCGAAGTTTCGTTTGTTAGCAAACCCGCTATTATTATAGCGGGTTTGCTAACAAATAACACATAAGTATTCTGTGAAAATTTCATCTATCAGGAGTGCGATTTCTGAACATCACACGTTCATACGAGTAAGTAGTAGAAAGATGCATACCTAATCTCCATAGTAATTTTGACATTTTCTACTACTCGTTTGAACGTGAGATGTTCAAAAATCGCACTCCTATTAAGGTTCGAAAGTTACAGCTCTAAATAGGTAGGACAGACGGATGGACGGACGGACAACGTAGGCTTAGTAACAGGGTCCCGTTTTTACCTTTACGTTACGGAACCCAAAAAAAGTACCCATAGTGTCACTAACCAGGGAGAAAACAGGGGAATATACGTTTGTTTGGACCAAACGGAACCCGCCTTTCCTCTTAAACAAACCTGTTTAACTAGGGTTGGCTAGTTTGTAATAACTGCCAGTAGATGTCGCTCACGTCCCCTCAAGACGCAACGGATTGAAAAATTCGTTCTCTGGCTAGTGGCGGAATTGGATAACGCACTTCCCCGGTTTGGAAGGGTGCGGGTTCAAGTCCCGCCCGAGACTGAATTTTTCAATCTTTAATTTGATTCGAAATAGCAGAACATGGCTGTAACATGTTTAAAATCAATTTGAAAACGTGTTTAAAGTATTGGATGCAGTTTAAAAATACTTATGTAGAGTACTTGAAAACTGTAGGTATACGTGCACTTCTAGTATGAGCACATGAGTATGAATTCTCTACACGTGCGCGACGCGCCTTCGCTGCGTAGAAACAAACCACTTGCCGCGCTTTCTCAAGGAACACGCAAGCTATATAGCAGCAGCACAGTAGCTGCATAAAGGAAATTTCCTTTATGCGGCTACTGTACAGCTGCTATATAGCTTACGTGTTCCTTGGGTTTTAACCGACTTCAAAAAAGGAGGAGGTTTCTTTCTCCATTCGAACGTAATTTTTTTTTTATATATTTGTTCGCGGTCAACTTCGTCGTTTATGAACCGATTTTGATGATTCTTTTTTTGTTGGAAAATATCCCAGGAGGAGTCCCATGATAAGGAAACCAGGATCTAATGATGGCATCCCAGAGAAATCGAGGGGAACCTTTGAAAATCGTAGTGCGAACTAGTGCGTTTGTTAATTTAAAGCACTACCTACTATTAAATCGAACTAATGAATTTACCACTGAAAATTGTGAAATAAACAAAATTTTAACAAAAAATTAAAACCGCCTTCAAAAAATCTGAGAAGTTAAAAAATAATATTGCAGCCTATGACTTTTTCGTTCGCATCATAAGAACATTAATTTGTTTTATAGAAGTCGGTGTCAAGCCAAGCCAAAAAACTAGTGCTAGCCCTGTCGCGAATCGTAGGTACCGGCTTGACAGCGACTTCGATATTCTTATCATACACCGGCTCTTCATTCTCGCCGAGAACGGGCGAGACAGGCCGAGAACGAGAGTGTAGATGCCCTTCATTGTTCTCGTGGCGTCATAAGCCATAGTAATTTTCCTTGAAAGCTCTCACCATATACCTATAGACAGAGCAAAAAAAAGGCAATGGGAATTAGCCCTTACAGTTGTCTTTAGTTACCTATATTTTTCTATGCTTCTATTCTTAACCCGACTTATGAAATGTGACGGTGGTTCACGCATTCCAATGTTCAAGGACGTTTTACGTGAGGATCAATTCGAATCGAACGGGAGCGCAGAACTTTATTTCTCATTTCAATCAACACAAAATATTTTTATTTCAATACTAATTTATTTTTATACGACACCCATACGACACCCATACGACACCTATACGACACCTATACGACACCTATACGACACCTTCACGACATAGGTGTCGTGAAGGTGTCGTATAGGTACGACATCTTCACGACACCTTTACGACACCTATACAACACCTATACGTCACCTTCACGACACCTTCACGACACCTATTCGACACCTATACGACACCTATACGACACCTATACGACACCTATACGACAACTTCACGACACCTTCACGACACCCATACGACACCCATACGACACCCATACGACACCCATACGACACTCATACGACACCCATACGACACCCATACGACACCCATACGACGCCTTCACGACGCCTTCACGACGCCCATACGACGCCCATACGACGCCCATACGACACCCATACGACACCCATACGACGCCCATATGACGCCCATACGACGCCCATACGACGCCCATACGACGCCCATACGACGCCAATACGACGCCCATACGACACCCATACGACACCCATACGACACCCATACGACGCCCATACGACGCCCATACGACGCCCATACGACGCCCATACGACGCCCATACGACGCCGTTACGACACCCATACGACGCCTTCGCGACACCTTCACGACACCATCACGACACCCATACGACACCCATACGACACAAATACGACACCCATACGACACCCATACGACACACATACGACACCCATACGACACCCATACGACACCCATACGACACCCATACGACTCCCATACGACACCCATACGACGCCTTCACGACGCCTTCACGACGCCTTCACGACGCCCATACGACACCCATACGACGCCCATACGACACCCATACGACACCCATACGTCACCCATACGTCACCCATACGACACCCATACGACACCCATACGACACCCATACGACACCCATACGACGCCCATACGACGCCCATACGACGCCCATACGACACCCATACGACACCCATACGACACCCATACGACACCCATACGACACCCATACGACTCCCATACGACACCCATACGACACCCATACGACACCCATACGACACCCATACTACTCCCATACGACACCCATACGACGCCTTCACGACACCTTCACGACGTCTTCACGACGCCCATACGACGCCCATACGACGCCCATACGACACCCATACGACACCCATACGACGCCCATACGACGTCCATACGACACCCATACGACACCGATACGACACCGATACGACACCGATACGACACCGGTACGACACCCATACGACAGAGATACGAGATACGAGATACCAGATACGAGTTAGTTCGCAATCTTTGTATCGACATGAATTAACCCTGGCTCGGAGAATTCTTTCATATTTATATTAGGGATGTGTAGCGTTCGTATAGGGCGTGCAGGTTAGGAGAAGGAGGTACTCGAAAATAACCACGCGTAAATAAGTTCAAACCATCACTGGTGTTTATTAGCGAAAATCAATTATAAATTTTATAATACGATACATTGGACAGCGAGGCGTTGACCTCGCTGCAGACGTCAGCTAAAAGTCGTAAAGTGACAATATACCTATATAGTTCCCCCCTTTTTTAAAATTAAATTACAATTTAAAACACATTTAATACCAAGAAAAATTACTTAAATTA
This sequence comes from Agonopterix subpropinquella, assembly GCA_922987775.1. NCBI lineage: Eukaryota > Metazoa > Arthropoda > Insecta > Lepidoptera > Depressariidae > Agonopterix > Agonopterix subpropinquella. The sequence goes on along the minus strand of OV277718.1, from coordinate 7,703,621 downwards.
TAGTTTTACATAATAAGAAGAAAAAAAAATTTAATAACGTATGTTTTCGTCATTTAGAAAAGGTAAAGAAAAGGTAGTGTAGGTACACAACTGGAAAATATATAAAAACAATAGAATTGTTTGTTACACAAATCACTTTCACTAACACCAGCGTTGTCGTATTACACTTTCCACTGTTCACTCATCACGTCGCTGCTATTAAACCCATCAAGGGATGTATGCATGGTTGATCTGTCCGGGGGTCTGGCCTGTTTGTGGAGCGTTGCTTGCCGAGCACCGCATGGCTATTGCCGGTGGTGCTGGGTCCTGTTGCTGGCGCCGTTTCTCGACTTGCTTTACAACGGCTTTAATAAACCTGGTTTTGCATTTTCTTAGGCATACAAGGAGCAGAAGAACAAAGCAGATGATTAGTATTCCACCCATCAGCACTTCTGTGGTGCTGGTACTTGCGCTGGAACCTCCTCCACTGGCCGCTGTCTGTGCGATGACCACCTCTTCTTTTGATGAGTAACCTCCCATATTTAGCGTGGGGCTGATGATTAGATGCGCTCGTGAAGTGTTGTTGTTAAGTTGAACTCTCGATTGCTTGTGTTTTGTGGTGCAATTTACTATTTCTGATCCATTGCGAAACGAACTACCGGTCGTACGATTCGTCCTGACCGCGTCAGCACTGGTGTCGTTTTTCTTTCCGTCGAGTTGTTTGTTATTTGACCCGATTCAATGTTACTCGGTGTATCACTTTTGCCACTTTTATCGTTCTTTAACTGGTCATTCACCTTGGCTTCTATTAAATGAAATGCTGGTTTTAATCGATCCAATGTTATTATTGCCGTTTTATTATTCAACTGCACCTTGTAAAACTTCTCAAACTTTTCTAAAACTTTGTAAGGGCCTTCGTAAGGTGGGGTTAAAGGTTTTTTCACTGCATCAGTCCTTATAAAAACATATTCACAACTTTTCAACTCTGGGTGAATGTATGTTTTCCCACTGGAGTTATGTTTGTCTTTAAATGGACTTATTTGTGACATCCGGCGTTGCAATTCGCCTGTGTATGTTTCTGGGCATATATCTTGTCTTTTTGTTTCGAAAAATACTCCTGGTATGCGGATATTAGTTCCATAAAGCATCTGTGCGGGGCTGATGTTTTCACTGTCACGTAGAGAAGCTCTCAGTCCTAGTAACACTATAGGGAGTTCTTGACACCAGTTAGTTGAGTTTCCGCGTGCTATGATTGCTGTTTTAAATGTTCTATGCCACCTTTCTATGATTCCATTTGACTGTGGGTGGTAACTCGTCGTTCGTATCTTTTTAATACCTAATAATTTTGTTAATGAGGTGAATAGGTTTGACTCGAACTGTCTTCCCTGATCTGTAGTTATCTGTGCGGGGCATCCGAACCGAGCTATCCATGTGTTGACGAACTCTTTAGCAACAACTTCTGCGGTAATCTCTGTAATGGGCACTGCTTCTGGCCATCTCGTCGCTCTGTCTATCATTGTGAGGATGTATCTTTTGTCATCAGACACTGATAATGGTCCGACGAGGTCCAGGTGGACGCATTCTAGCCTTGTCGATGCAGGGAAAGTGCCTATGGGTGATATGTTGTGACGATGTATTTTCGAACGTTGGCAGGACACACAAGCTTTCGCCCATTGTCCCACATCCCTATTCATACTGGGCCAAAAGAAATGGTTAGCGATGAGCTTCCTTGTTGTTCTTACACCTGGGTGTGTGACGTTATGCATTGTATCGAAAACTTTTTTTCGAAGTTTACTCGGTACGTACGGTCGTAACTCTGTGTGCGAACTCTCACAAAATAATTGTTTATCGGTTAGGTTAATATTTTTCCAATTCAGGTTACTTTTCTTTAACAGTTGATTGAGTTCGGGATCCAGCTTTTGCATGTCGGCAATCTCATTCCAATTCAGTGGTGACGGGCAATCAATTTGTGCTAATCGGGACAAAGCGTCGGCTACCGGATTGTCTTCGCCAGCTAGGTGTCGTATGTCTGTCGTGAACTGCGCGATGTATTCTAGGTGACGTAATCGCCTAGGCGAAGCCTTTTCGTTTGAAACGCTATGTTTAGTAGTATACGCATGACATAATGGCTTATGATCACTGTACACAATTAATTCTCGACCTTCTATATATCGCTGGAAGTGTGTTATTGCCATGTAAATTGCGAGTAATTCTCGGTCATAAGTGCTGTAGTTAGTCTGAGCTGTACTTAATGATTTTGAGTAAAATGCTAGTGGGTGCCATTTCTCGTTGACATATTGTTGTAATACTGCGCCGACGCAGTTTTGAGATGCGTCGGTCATCAATGATAATGGTGCGCTTGGTGACGGGGATGTCAATGTAACGGCGTTGCTTAAACATTCCCTACATTGATCAAACGCTTCTATCGCGTCCGTGGTCCACGTAATAATAGTCTTGTCCTTCTTTTTCGAACCACATAAATATTTGTTCAGACGAGCTTGATACTTTGCTGCATGTGGGATGTTATTGCGGTAGAAATTCATCATACCGAGAAATCTTCTTAATTCTTGTACTGTCCGGGGCCTTGGGTAATTTTGGATCGTTTCGACCTTTTCCGGGAGCGGTTTGATCCCTGTTGGAGTGATAAGATATCCTAAAAATTCTATTTGCGCTTTTCCAAACTCGCATTTGTCTTGATTGACAGTCATGCCATTTTCTTCCAGTCTTTTAAATACTTCGTTTAGGTGACGTTTATGCTCTTCTTCGCTTTTTGAGGCTATTAAAATATCGTCGATGTATGTAAATATGAAGTCCAAGCCGAATAATATGGAATTTAAAAATCTTACGAACGTTTGGCCAGCATTGCGTAATCCGAATGGCATTCGTGGAAATTCGAATAGGCCAAACGGGGTTATTACTGCGGTCTTTTCCACTTCTTGGACTGGAATATGATTATAGGCTCTCTGGAGATCGATTCTGGAATAAATTGTTGTTCCCGGTAGTAGGTATGTAAAATCTAAGAGTCTAGGTATCGGGTATCGGTCGGGGACTGTGATAGCGTTAAGCCTTCTATAGTCTCCGCACAATCGTAAGTCACCGTTTTTCTTCTTAGTGACGTGTATCGGACTTGACCAGGGGCTCTTAGATGGTCGGCATAAACCCATCTGTAACATTAGCTCAATCTCCTTCTTAACTCTGTTATACTTATCAGCGGGCAGCGGACGACACTTTGAGTGGACGGGATGACCTTCGGTGATGATTTGATGTACGACGTTATGTTTTGGAAGCGTGGCCGTATTCATAGGCTTCGTAATATTTGTGTATTTTTCCAATATACTTGTAAATGGGTTTGAAACATTTATCGTTCGCAAGGTAGGTAAATCAGACTGCGTTATTTTTCCTGTCGTAAGTAGGCCTGTTGTTCCATCAATTAATTTCCTCCTTCTGAGGTCCACTAAAATGTTATGATGTTCAAGAAAATCGGCGCCTAAAATTGGTTGGGTAATGTCTGCGATAATGAATGTCCATTGGTATGGCCGTCTCATATTCAGATCTAGTGTTAGCGTTTTGTCGCCGTATGTTATAATTTCTGTGCCATTGGCTGCGTATAACTTGTAGGTATGATCTCTGGTGATATGTCTCTTGCCTTTAGGTATCACTGAGATATTTGCGCCTGTATCTACTAAGAAGCGATATCCACCTTTTCGGTCGGTAACGCATAGACGGCTTGATGGTAGAATAGCGCTGACGGCCGCCTCTTTCAACGCTAACTCTAGTTTTCCGACGGGTTTTTCCAATTACATGGTTTTTCACAGTTTCGTGCCCGATTTCTATAGCGTAAGTGATATCGACATAGCCATTTTGGGCTGTCTGGTGTTATCCTTGGAGTACGCGACCCTGATCTATGACGACTCTGACTTCTGCTGCGGTTGTTAAAACGACGATTATCTCTCCTGTGATCGACCTGAGCCCGAAGTGCTGCCAACTCTAAAGACATCTTGTGTACTTGCGTTAATAACTCCGTCATAACCAATGGTTGGTTGCTCGACACTTCGTTGATAGAGCTGTCTCCTTTATTTTCCATAATTTTATCGGCTATTCCTGCCAGGTTTTCGAGTGATTGGTCCTGGCTGACCGTCAGGACTGCACGTACGTGTGATGGAAGCCTTGAAGTCCATAAATTGTGCAGTGTCTTATCAGTTACCTTCGTGTTATTTGCTAATTCACGCATGCGTCGCAACAGCTGCGAAGGTTTCTGGTCGCCCAACTCTATTTCACCAACTAATTTTTGAAACTGTCTCTCTTCTGACTCTTCGTATACCGAAAGTAATCGTTTCTTTAGGGTTTCCTATAGATGCAACGATTCGGCCATTACGATTACGATTACGATTACGATATTAATCGTTATTTATTACGATAACCGATGCATTACGATTATTTAAACAAATTTAGTGGAGATTATCCTCAGAATGAGTTCTCATTGTGTTTCTTTGCACTCCAATGAAAGTTAAATCATTAAAAAAAAACGTTTTTAAATTCCAAGATTTTGTAACTTTTAACTACTAATTTGAAATCGAAGTCAAAGGTACACTTGGCCAGGATTCTGATTCGTTGATGCGTGGAGGCTAATTTTCTTTGAAAAAAAAAAACAATATTGAACATGATTTTGAGGTATAAGATATCTCGTTAAATAAACCGATATCTCGTCCGATTTACGTGAGAGATTAATCTTTTGAAATTAATGTGGATGAGATATCGCGAGAACGAAAATGTATGTAATACTTCAAACCGAAAATCAAATCAAAGACATCAGAATAAAAAAAGAGAGAGTCAAGTCTGACCAATAAAAAAGTCAGTTTTTGCTCAAAATGAGCTAAAATGGCAGCGAAAGACCAAATGTTTCTAATGTTGTTTTTCGGCTCTGGAATCTAGTATTCAGGTCTGGTATTTGTGAACAAATGCAATCTGATTTTAATAATCGTACGATTCTTACTTCGGTGCATTGCATCGTTATTAATCGTGATTATTACGATTACAGATGCAAAACGATGCACCGCTTCGTAATCGTTGCATCCCTAATTTATATATTAGCCAAGTTGGACTTTCTTGTACCAAAACTTAAACCCTGTGTAGTGTTTACCAGAACAAAGATTGGACGTTGATATAAGTGAAGTGCTTCGCCGATTCAAACGGATCGGAAAGACGCCGGTCACCATCACATGGAGAAATCTTCAAAGGTTTGTGCGGCCCTTCCTTGTTGAAACTGCATTTGCCTTCCAACCTCACTCCTAGCAGTTTTATCTTCCATCGAAACGTCGTGTCAATATTAAATTCAATAAATCTATAATTACAGTCCATTAAAAAAAAAAACTAATTTTGTATTAGCGCTTGCAATAGCGACACAACCATTTGGCCCACGACGACGACACCCATACGGCACCCATACGACACCGATACGACACCCATACGACACCCATACGACACCCATACGACACCCATACGACACCCATACGACACCCATACGACACCCATACGACACCCATACGACTCCCATACGACACCCATACGACACCCATACGACTCCCATACGACACCCATACGACGCCTTCACGACGCCCATACGACACCCATACGACGCCCATACGACACCCATACGACACCCATACGACACCCATACGACGCCCTTACGACACCCATACGACACCCATACGACACCCATACGACTCCCATACGACACCCATACGACGCCTTCACGACGCCTTCACGACGCCCATACGACACCCATACGACGCCCATACGACACCCATACGACACCCATACGACACCCATACGACGCCCTTACGACACCCATACGACGCCTTCACGACGCCTTCACGACGCCTTCACGACGCCTTCACGACGCCCATACGACACCCATACGACGCCCATACGACACCCATACGACGCCCATACGACACCCATACGACGCCCTTACGACACCCATACGACACCCATACGACACCCATACGACACCCATACGACTCCCATACGACACCCATACGACGCCTTCACGACGCCTTCACGACGCCTTCACGACGCCTTCACGACGCCCATACGACACCCATACGACGCCCATACGACACCCATACGACACCCATACGACACCCATACGACACCGATACGACACCCATACGACACCCATACGACACCCATACGACGCCCTTACGACACCGCTCCGACAAGCTCCGCTTATGAAAACGCTTCTCGCTCCGCTTATGAAAACGCAACTCGCTCCGCTTATGAAAACGCTAGTCGCTCCGCTTATGAAAACGCTTTTCGCTCCGCTTATGAAAACTCTACTCGCTCCGCTTATAAAAACGCTACTCGCGCTTATGAAAACGCTACTCGCTCCGCTTATGAAAACGCTACTCGCTCCGCTTATGAAAACACATACGTAAGTCCATCAATGCCTAGTTGTGGCCAAGGCTTGTATAGTACTTTTCTCAAACAATGCGCGGAAATTAAAACAGTAAATTTTCTCAAATAATGCGCGGAAATTAAAACTCTTTTTATAACCCAGTAAAATTAGATAAATCAGAAGAAATAATTTCCGGAGTTTTGGAACTTTTTTTAAACGTTCCTTTGGTACGTACTATTGAAGAAAAAAAAAAGTCCTGGTGAAGGGGGGGTGAGCTCGAGGAAGGGGGGGGCTCTAAAGGTGACTTTTTTCAGTTTTTCGCTTATTTCTTGAAATCTAAAAGTCGTATCGAAATACTTTGTATGGACAAATTAAACCTAACAAAATTTTCTACAAAACAAGTAGTATGCATTTTTGTCATAGGACTTATCTTTTGAGGGCTACGGGGCCAAGAAAGTAACGGCATTTCAAAAATTATGAAATTTGTATGGCGACCCTCATGAAAGTTGAAGATAAAAACAAAATGATTTCATATTCTTAATCAGCAGCCCCGAAAACCCCCAGATACAAATTTTCAGTCGGGTCGGGGAACCCTTAAAAGCTGCATTGGCGTTTGAAATTGAAATCATTTTGTTGTTATCTTCAACTTTCATGAGGGTCGCCATACAAATTTCATAATTTTTGAAATGCTTTTACTTTCTTGGCCCCGTAGCCCTCAAAGGGTAAGTCCTATGGCAAAAATGCATACTACTTGTTTTGTAGGAAATTTTGTCAGGTTTATTTTTTCCATAAAAAACATTTCGATACGACTTACAGATTTCGAGAAATAAGCGAAAAACTGAAAAAAGTCACCTTTAGAGCCCCCCCCTTCCTCGAGCTCACCCCCCCTCACCAGGACTTTTTTTTTCTTCAATATTACGTACCAAAGGAACGTTTAAAAAAAGTTTTAGAACTCCGGAAATTACTTCTCCTGATTGGTATATTTCAGCTTAATTTTACTGGGTTATTAAAATCAATGACGAACAACGAAGAACAATTTTTTTTTTCTTCAATAAACAGCTTTCTATTTGCAAGCCAGTTCGAAATTTAAATAAAACCTTTGATGAGTTACCTCCTTGGTCGCCATGTTTCGGAGAAAAAGATCGTTCCATTTTTAAATTACACGACAGATATGAGTTTACTATGTAATTTATTTGGCCGCTAAACACGACAGATATGGATTTTCATACAAACATTGCCGGCCGCTGCGCGCATGTATTTGGCCAGTACAGCAATTTCGATTTATCTCGAAGAAGGTTGTCAAAATAATGCTCACATTTCCAAGCATGTTTGAGAAAATACCTTTTTTATGCAGTCGGGTTTTTTGTTTTTCTTAATAATTTAGTTTATTTCATACTTTTTAGTCTTATGTCGAAATGGTAGCAAAAAAGGACTATAATATATATATTTTTTTGGAATCGTCTGTTTACAAGCTTTCATTTGATACCCATATTGTAATTTTTAACAAAAAAAAAATTTTGTTCCCCCTCTTTTTTTTAATTCGAAGACGCCATATTAAAATAATATAGCCTATGTCACTCTCACGATTTTTACAAATCTAATGACACCTCATACGTTAAAATCCATCAAGCCGTTTAGGCTGTAGGCCGTGCCAAAGAAATAGACATACAAATAAACATACATACATACGCTCGAAAAACATAACCCTCCTTCTGGCGCAGTCGGGTAAAAATAATAAAAACACAGTTTTCACACCACCCGCTCGAAAATGGAACATTATATGTCATGTAACTCGAACCTAAAGCAAGTCATTATAGCCCTGGGCCTAGCCGGGCAATAATATTGTACTGAATTTCATTATAACCCGCTGGTCAATAATGAGATTTGAATATGGAACCGCATCCACAGATTATTTAATAGTTACTACGATCCTTACTTAAAATTCGTATGAAAACCTGTGATGAAAACTAATTATGGAGACAGGCACCAAAAAGAACTTAATTCGAAATTTGAACTGGCCACCACGAGTATTGAACACAAAAAAAGAAAAAAAGGCGCGAATCATAAAGGTATCATCTTTATGGCGCGAATACTGCATATCTCTGTACTTGCTCTGTACCTATTATTGCCTTACTATTGCTACGAACAAAGTAATAAAAAAATATTACATTGTCTTTCCACAACTGGAGTGCGATTTTTGAATCTCATTCGCTGAGTTCAGCAGTTGAAAATGTCAAAATTACTATGGAAATACGCATCTTTCTACTGCTGATTTGACTTTCAAAAATCGCACTCCTGGAGTATGACTTTTTAATGTCAAATCAGCAGTAGAAAGATGCACGTCTCCGTAGTAATATTGACATTTTCAACTGCTGAGTTCAAAGAAAGTTTCAAAAATCGCACTCCAGGAGTGCGATTTTTGAATCTCATTCGATGAGTTCAGCAGTTGAAAATGTATGGAGATGCATATCTCCATAGTTACTTTGACATTTACAACTGCTGAACTCAGCAAATGAGATTCAAAAATCGCACTCCTGGTCTAATGTTTCAAATATCTACTTTCACTTATAATTTAATAAAATAGTTTTTCTAAATACTACACTATTGAACACTAATACTTTGTTATAAACTCTAATAAAAGAATTGGTTTCTAACCATAGAGAATTTACACGCTCCCCTGGGTTTCTAACAGTATTGCTTTTTATTTTCTCGCGGAGAGTGTGAAAAGTAGAGCATGGTCCTCGGGGATAAACGTGTTTTCATCTTGGGCGAGCTTGAACCCCTCGCTTCACTCAGGATTCTAGTCTTAACTCCCTCGCTTCGCTCGGGAGTTAACTCTAAACTCCCTCGCTACGCTCGGGATTCAATATCGCGCCCGTGATGAAAGACACTGCTTTATCCCCTTGGTACATAATCTACTATATTGTTCGCGACATCGAGCTACCGGATTCGCGCGTAGACGCGGGCCGCTACGATTTTGCCCCGCGAGTTGAGACACCCAACGTGATCAGTGCAAATTCCAATTAGATTTTTGGTTTTTTAGTGTTTATTTGTAGATTATTGCTTGTGGAATGCACTGGTCATGTTGGGGGTAACGTATTTGTACAGTATTACTTTGGTTTCGAGTTGGCCGCTCCCTTCCCGCTTCACCGTACCGCACCCCTATTAAACGCAATTTTGTAACCTTTAGCAACGCAACCACGTACGGCACGTCCATCCCGGTCACTAAATATCGCTTTTAATTTTAAATTTTTATTTGCTTGTTATATTATTTTTTGTCGACGGGACCAGTTAATGTGCCTGTGACGCAATTTTGTAACGGTCATCGACCGGGTAGGTATATTCCCTTAATTTTTAACTTTTTGACATTTTTATTATTTGTTAGCAAATCCGCCGTAACAACGCACATTCTGTGAAAATGACAACCAAAAGATGTCTAACCACAACCCGAATAGATGTGCAAAAAAAATTTCGAACTCGCTACGCTCGCTCCCTTTTTGTGTAGGTCTTCTTATACAGATAAAGGGGCGGCAAAATCGGTCTGTGCCCCAGGCTACAGAAACCCACGCTACGCCACGCCACTGGAAAAGCTTACATGTTGCATTGGCGTGTCATTAAAGTTTTTAAACATATTTTAACAGGGGCGCCCCGTGATAACATACTACACCTTTAAGTGCGCCGTGAACTGGAAAAGTTTGGGAACCCCTGGGCTAGTAGACTCGTTAGCGAAACTGGATAACGCACTTCCCCGGTTTGGAAGGGTGCGGGTTCAAGTCCCGCCCGAGACTTAATTTTTAACCGACGAAAAAACAAAAAACGGAGGAGGTTATCTATTCGACGCGTATATTTTTTGTTTTATGTATGAACACGCATAAATTTCTACAGAGTAGTCCGATTTTGATAATTCTTTTTTTATTGGAAAGGGTATACTCCCAAGGTGGTCCCATTTCAATTCGGTAAAGATCTGATAACGCACTTCGGAGCTACACAATAGAACTCCTCAAAAGTTGACAGAAAATCATCGGCGATTAAAAATTTTGCTTCGTATCGATGTACCCTTTGTGTTTGCTGATATCCAGAATTCAACTAATGTATTTCACCACAAAAAAAATATGAAATAAAAATTTTTAACAAAAAAATAAAACCGACTTCAAAACTCAAAAAGTATAAAATAATATTGCAGCCGATGAATTTTACGTTAGCTATCAATTTTTTTTATTGGAGTCGGTGTCAAGCCTAGTCCCAAAAAAAATACTGCAATCTCAGTCTCGAATCATACAGGCATAAAATTCATCGGCTGCAATATTATTTTATACTTTTTGAGTTTTGAAGTCGGTTTTATTTTTTTGTTAAAAATTTTTTTCAATCTTTAATTTGATTCGAAATAGCACAACATGGCTGTTACATGTTTAAAATCAATAATATTTGAAAAACAGTTTACTACAGTAGTTTTACTGTTGTTGTTGTTTACTACAGTGTAATGTAAACTCATGGTAGGACTACTGACTCTGTGTAAATTTTTGAGCTAGGCTCTCGTAGATTTTGGTAGGTAGGTTTTAAAGTTGCCGATGTAGATGGACCAATTTAAATGGTTACACTGAAACACTAATACTCAAAAGGACAAGCGTTCAGAGCCGTTCACTTTTTTATATAAAAATCTAAAAAATGTCAGAGAGTTTTTGGCGGGATTTGAACAGATACGTTTGGAGTCCTCATATTTCATCAAATTTTTATTGTTTATAGTGAGTTTTGGTTCGTAAAATCGGTGTTGTTTTGCGTAACAAAGTGTCGTGCAAGTGAACAATATACAGTTCAGTGAAATATGATGGTGTGGGTTGTGAACAGGAAAAGTGTTCCGTTCTTTTGTAGCGCGGCAAGCGGTCGGTTCACCTCTTTCCTGTGGACTTCTCTGCGTTTCCTGCGTTTCTCGATTGCCTCCAAAAACTCCAAAGAAGCATTGAAACGTCGAACACCAACGTTTTATTTGCTATAAATGAGAGTATTTATTCCTGACATCGGTTGTATGCGATACTATAATCGCTTTACCTTGAACTGAACCAAAAAAAAAAAAAAATCTAAAAAATGTCATTGTCATTTGTCAGGAGTTTTTGGCGGGATTTGAACAGATACGTTTGGAGTCCTCATATTTCATCGAATTTTTATTGTTTATAGTGAGTTTTGGTTCGTAAAATCGGTGTTGTTTTGCGTAACAAAGTGTCGTGCAAGTGAACAATATACAGTTCAGTGAAATATGATGGTGTGGGTCGTGAACAGGAAAAGTGTTCCGTTCTTTTGTAGCGCGGCAAGCGGTCGGTTCACCTCTTTCCTGTGGACTTCTCTGCGTTTCCTGCGTTTCTCGATTGCCTCCAAAAACTCCAAAGAAGCGTTGAAACGTCGAACACCAACGTTTTATTTGCTATAAATGAGAGTATTTATTCCTGACATCGGTTGTATGCGATACTATAATCGCTTTACCTTGAACTGAACCAAAAAAAAAAAATGTCATTTGTCATGTCATTGTCAAGTTGTCATATTGTCAACCACTGTTGCCAGATCTCCCGATTTTCCGGGATATCTCCCGATTTTTGTCAATGTCTCCCGATGTCCCGGATTCCCACTCAAATCTCCCGATTTTTTAAGAACAACTTTTTTTCGAAAGAACTGCGTAAAACGGAACAAAATTAAATGCTAAGCTATGCCATGCTATGTTAAATGTGTACATAACTTTGCAAAATACGTAGCCTAAACTATACTTTGACTTAATAACATAAAGTTGAATACCTATTCAATGGCAAGCTTTGCCAGTTATTAATTTAATTTATTTAATAGGTACACCAACAGCTTAAAGTATTGCGCATTACAAACAAAATAGTTATACCTAGTTTACAAATTTTGCAACATTGCAAAGTAGCGAAATAAACCTGCTTTTGCTTTGGCTAACCGGCCAAATTAGGAAATTCAGGGATCTTGCACACGAAAAATATTAAAAAAAATTGCAATTGCTATGATTTTAAAGTAAACGAAAAAATGTTAAAAAAACATTTTTTAAAAGACCATGGTCTGATTAATTTTATGGAATTAAAAAAAATTGCAATTGCTATGATTTTAAAGTAAACGAAAAAATGTTAAAAAAACATTTTTTAAAAGACCATGGTCTGATTAATTTTATGGAATTAAAAAAAAATGCAATTGCTATGATTTTAAAGTAAACGAAAAAATGTTAAAAAAACATTTTTTAAAAGACCATGGTCTGATTAATTTTATGGAAAAATTTATCTCCCGATTTTTTCATAATGTCGCCCATACATCTCCCGATTTTTTATTGGTACACCTCCCGTATTTCGAAAATTGGATCTGGCAACACTGTTGTCAACTATTAATACTATTATATTTATTTATGTTATGATTTTTCGTAAAAAACACCGGCGGCAGGCGATTTTTGTAAGGAAAGTCTTCAAATTAAGTGAAAAATGTAATAGCGGAACATAAATTCTAAATTCTAAGATCCACCAAAACCCACGACACGAAATGGAGAGCTACTTGACCACAACTTTTGAGAAATTGGTAAATTACGTTACGTTTGAGGTTATCCGTTTTATTTCAATTATTTTTAGGGCTTCGTACCCAAAGGGTGTCAACGGACCCGTCCGGTCCGTCCGTCCGTCGGTCCGTCTGTCCTACCTATAAGTCAGTATAAGTCTAAAAAGTACATTAAATTTTATAATTATTTATAAGTTGATCGACTATCACTCGTAAACTTGGGTCAGTGGGTGGTTTTATTTCAAGAGGATGATCAGAACAAGGGACTGGGACAAAGTTGCTTCCATACTATGCATCCGATTAATTATGTCTTTAATAAATACTCTCACTTATAGCAATTAAAACGTTGGTGTTCGACATTTCAACGCTTTTGAGTTTTTGGAGGCAATCGAGAAACGCAGGAAACGCAGAGAAGTCCACAGGAAGGAGGTGAACCGACTGCCTGCCGCGCTACAAAAGAACGGAACACTTTTCCTGTTCACAACCCATACACCATCATATTTCACTGAACTGTATATTGTTCACTTGCACGCCCGCCAAAAACTCCCTAATCAATTTGTATGGGATGGCTGATTTTTTTTCACTATTTCGATATTGGTGCCATAGAGAAAGTGTCAGTATATTATGAACAGAGATCGGAACTACGGGTGCTATTACTATCAAAAGTATGGATATGACCAAAAATCCTGGGATTTCCCGGGATGTCCCGGGATTCGGTAACATAGTAACTGATGTAAATACATTACTAGGATTCCGAATGAACATGATTCTACTGCTTGTCGCATACACAATATGTACCTTTAAATGAATAACAGGAAACTGGTTACTAAACTAAGTCAATAAAACAATAATATGATGGGTAGGTTTTTAAATATCATTGCATGTCTTCGTTACCTATATATTAGTTTAATTTCATTTTCTGTTAATTTCCTTGTAAAATTGTTTCAAATGTTAAATCTCATAATTATTAACTTCGCTCACTCTGTCCTAAAATTTTTAATTTTTCCTGATAAATCGTAGAGGATTCCCGAGATTCTGGCTTGCCGCATGCGGGGTCCATTGTATCATGTGTACTGAATTTCTATTTTGTTAATAAAGATATTTGTATTTGTATTTGTATATCCAGGGTATACTTTTTCGATTTTAATATGAAAAAAATATAACAGCTTTTATATAAACTTAAATTAGGTAATAAATTCCTTGACTTTCCGGAATCCCGGGATTTCCAAGTCATATCCATGTTAATGATAACGTCTAAAATCGCACCCAGATTCCGATCTCTGATTGTGATTATGAAGGACAGGACCCTGTATGTTAGTTCCTAGTTTCCTTGTTGTATTTTATCTTTTTAGTGTTCCGTACCAAAATTGGAAAAACAGAACACTTATGGAATCAGCTCTGTGTCTGTCCGTCCGTCCGTCCGTCCGTCTGTCACAGGCATTTTTCTCAGAGACCATAAGACATAGAAAGTTGAAACTCAGTACAGATATAGCAATTGGTGGTCCAATATCATAAATGCAGTAAAAAAAGCTTAATTTTTATATTGGGGGGCAATTTGGGGAGTAAGAAAGGGTAAATAAAAAAAATTTTTTTTTTTCCCTATGGTGTGGGGTATTAATTGAAAGCTTATGAAAATAAGAGTCTAAAAATAAACTTTTCAATTTTTTTATAAAAACTATAAATAAATAAATAAAAAATAAAAATAAAAATGTTTATTATTTAACAAAATTTAACAAAATTTTCAATTCAATCCGAGAAATTGCTGTCCCCACCTCTATTTAAAAAAATATAGCCGTTTAAGATCTGAAAAAAATCATGAACATCAGAAATAACGTGTAGATGGCGGGAAAATTTTCAGGGTGGCTCTGACTTGAATAATTTTTTTTCTATACCCAAAAAACTAACACCAATGAGACCAGTGTAAAATGATCTTCAGTTACTATGTGACCACATACTAAGTAAGTGTCAATTTATAGTGGGTGTTATCAATGACCCATGTTAAACAACTGGTAGTACGGAACACTAATTGCCCGAGTCCCGACTCGTACTTGGCCGGTTTTTTTTTACCTACTTGAGTACGTGGTGCATGGAAGTGAAACTTCTGTCTGTACTTCTAGTACCAATTTATTTTATACCATTAGTACTGATCAAGTAAATTGTTTGATTCCAGCGCTCCGGTCAGTACAGTAACCTGAACATAGTGCTGGGGAATGAGAGCTGTGACCTGGACTCAGCCGTGTGCGCGCTCGCCTACGCAGCCTTCCTACACTGGCAGTATCTACAGATCAAATGCAAGGTTACTGTTAACTACCTACCAGCTTCAACAGTGACCTAAACACAATAAGAGCTATGACCTGTGCTTCTTACACTGGCACTATCTACAGACCAAGTGCAAGGTTACTGTTAACTACCTACCAGCTTCAACAGTGACCTAAACATAATAAGAGCTTTGACCTGTGCTTCTTACACTGGCACTATCTACAGACCAAGTGCAAGGTTACTGTTAACTACCTACCAGCTTCAACAGTGACCTAAACATAATAAGAGCTTTGACCTGTGCTTCTTACACTGGCACTATCTACAGACCAAGTGCAAGGTTACTGTTAACTACCTACCAGCTTCAACAGTGACCTAAACATAATAAGAGCTTTGACCTGTGCTTCTTACACTGGCACTATCTACAGACCAAGTGCAAGGTTACTGTTAACTACCTACCAGCTTCAACAGTGACCTAAACATAATAAGAGCTTTGACCTGTGCTTCTTACACTGGCACTATCTACAGACCAAGTGCAAGGTTACTGTTAACTACCTACCAGCTTCAACAGTGACCTAAACATAATAAGAGCTTTGACCTGTGCTTCTTACACTGGCACTATCTACAGACCAAGTGCAAGGTTACTGTTAACTACCTACCAGCTTCAACAGTGACCTAAACATAATAAGAGCTTTGACCTGTGCTTCTTACACTGGCACTATCTACAGACCAAGTGCAAGGTTACTGTTAACTACCTACCAGCTTCAACAGTGACCTAAACATAATAAGAGCTTTGACCTGTGCTTCTTACACTGGCACTATCTACAGACCAAGTGCAAGGTTACTGTTAACTACCTACCAGCTTCAACAGTGACCTAAACATAATAAGAGCTTTGACCTGTGCTTCTTACACTGGCACTATCTACAGCCCAAGTGCAAGGTTACTGTTAACTACCTACCAGCTTCAACAGTGACCTAAACATAATAAGAGCTATGACCTGTGCTTCTTACACTGGCAGTACCTACTGGTCAAATGCAAGGTTACTGTTAACTACCTACCAGCTTCTACAGTGACCTGAACATAGTGCTGGGGAACGAGACGTGTGACCTGTGCTTCTTACACTGGTAGTACCTACAGATCAAGTGCAAGGTTAACTATCTACCAACTTCTACAGTGACCTGAATGTACTCGTATCTAGGATACTATCCACGACTTCGTCCGTACGAATTATATAACCGGACGAGCTTTAACCCGCGACTTCGTCCGCATAAATTATATACCAGATTTGATAAGCCAGATGATAAGCTATTAAACAAAAAAAGTTTCATCAAAATCGGTTCAGTAGTTTTTGCGTGATACTCGAACAAACAAACACCCAAACAAATAAACAAACAAACAAATAAACAAACAGACAGACAAAAAATAAAAAAATTTGTGATTTGGAATCAGGGACAGGTAAAAACCATGTCGTAATTTTTTTTTTGTAAATATCTTCAATGTACAGACACATTTCTGTTACAGTTTTATAATAGTTTAGATTTGAAGTCAGAAGTTTCATCAAAATCGGTTCATTAGTTTTTGCATGATGCTCGAACAAACAAATAAACACACTAAAATCGCAAACATCAACCTCGGTTGATCCCAGACACTTATGTTCCTTATCAGTAAGAAGATCAAATGTGATGAAAAATAAGTTTTGTGAAAATTTCAGTTTTTCTAAATGACTGTAAATTTTTTTCAAAATCTGTGAATGCAGAAGTAAAATGCTCCAAAAGTTTGGTATCTTCTAAACTATTATAAAACTGTAACAGAAGTGTGTCTGTACATTGAAGTGATTGAAGATATTTACAAGAAAAAGATTACGATATGGTTTAAAAACCATAGGTCTCCCTGATTCCAAATCACCAGTTTTTGGATTTTTTGTCTGTCTGTTTGTTTGTTTGAACGAGCATCACGCGAAAACTACTGAACCGATTTTAATGAAACTTTTTTTGTTTGATAGCTTATGATCTGACTTAAAATCTGGTATACAATTTATGCGGACGAAGTCGCGGGTAAATGCTCGTATCAATTAAGTTTCAACCAACAGGTGTGTACCCGAGCGAACAGAGATGAGATTGAGTACAAGGATGACATATACGTGGCAGTACTGAACGTTGAGCGCGAGGACTTCGATCTGAAGACCGAGGTCGCCTTCTGTCTGAGAGAGCACGGCATCAACGCTGCTAAACTTGTGTTTAGGTAACGTTTACCATGCTAGTACCAGTCGCACAGTCTAAGAAAGAGTATTTAGTACTATATACCTTAGTATCTTAGACCTTTTAAATATGGACTAGTTACGTGTGTAATTCGACAAACAAGAAGTACCGAAACTCTGTCCAGTGTGACGGGGATCACTCCCCGTCACCACTTTAATGGACATTGGGTACAATACATGCTTCGAAATTGTAGCATGCAGGTTTCCTCACGATGTTTTGCTTAAACCGAAAAGCCAGTGGTGTTAAATAAAAATAACAAAAACTGGTCAAGTGTGTGTTAAGCTCGCACTAAGGATCCATGAAAAAAAAACAATGGGTTGCACTCGGGGAGTGCCGGCAGAAGTCAAAACTAATAGATCTTACGTCACGGTCTGACTATACCTATGCTTACGAATTTTAGATCAGGTTACGTGACGTCACAGTCTGACCATATCTATGCTTACGAATTTTCGATCAGGTCACGTGACGTCACGGTCCTAACGCGAATTTAACATTTTTTACCCATCCATTTTATTTATTTATTTTTATTAAAAAACGCCGCTAAAGAAGTTTTCACTTCAACATTTTTTCTTCACACTTGCCTGGATTTTAGTAGATTTTTTTTTCAGAGATGATTACGATCTTCAGCAGTTAGTAACAAAAACAAAAACAAATATAGTTCTAGTGGACCACCACATCCTGGCCAAGCGCGATCGCTTCCTAACCCCCTACGTGACAGAGATCATAGACCACAGAGTCATAGACAAGACGGACTGGCGGTACAAGGACGACGCTAGGAGTACCATAGAGGTCACCGGGTCGTGCTGCACTCTGGTCGCGCAGAGAATTAAAAATATAAGCACTTTGATGTCTAAGGAAGTGGACTTTTTCAACTCGTACCCGATTTGTACTGATATTTTACATTGTAAGTTGTTTTTTCTGGTCATTACAACTCATGAATGCAGCATTGAAGAAGAAAGGAATGAAAGTGAATTTGAATAAGGGTTGAGCCTAATCTGGCAGCACGGAATCGCATTTTTTCACGCTCTATCCTTTTCTGTTGCTCAGGAACGTCATTTGCTAGAGCGAGAAAGATAGCGGGAACGCGACCGCACGCGACAGCACCGGCAGTGCTGCGACCTTTCTCGCTCTAATGACGTTCCTGAGCGACAGAAAAGGATAGTGTAAAAGATAGCGTGAATAAATGCGATTCCGGGCTGCTAGACGAGGCTCAACTCTAAAACTTAGAAAAAGAAGAGACTAGAATGGACATAAATCTAAACTATTATAAAACTGTAACAGAAGTGTGTCTGTACATTGAAGATATTCACAAAAAAAAGATTACGATATGATTTTTAGATATCCCTGATTCCAAATCACCAATTTTTGGATTTTTTGTCTGTCTGTTTGTTTGTTCGTTTGTTTGTTTGTTTGTTTGTTTGGGTGTTTGTTTGTTCGAGTATCACGCAAAAACTACTGAACCGATTTTGATGAAACTTTTTTTGTTTGATAGCTTGTCATCTATCTTAAAATCTGGTATATAATTTATGCGGACGAAGTCGCGGGTAAAAGCTCGTGTAATATGTAATAATAGTCGCGAAAACGAGACAGGCTTATACGTTAATTACACATGCAGTGAGAGACAGAAAATCTGTGTTGTTTGTCACTTTCTGCGTATGCAATATTTTTGTTGCTTGCAAAATCATGTAAGTCAGACAAAGGCACAATTTTTAGGGTTCCGTACCCAAAGGGTGAAAACGGGACCCTATTACTAAGCCTACGTTGTCCGTCCGTCCGTCCGTCTGTCCGTCTGTCCGTCTGTCCGTTCGTCCGTCTGTCCTACCTATTTAGGGCTGTAACTTTTGAACCGTAATAGAAATATAATATCAGAAAATTTCAACTATCTAGTAGTTGAAATTTTCTGAAATTATGCGTTATTACAGCGGATTTGTTATCAAATAATAAAAATTCCAAAAAGTTAAAAATTAAGGGGGGTTCTCAACAAGAAACAAGTTTTTATCAACGTTTTTTCTTCACGCTCTATCGTAAAAACGGTAATACGTACAAGCGTCAAACTTAGTGTGATTATAGAGCAAACTCTACAGAATGACAACAAATACTAAAAACCGGCCAAGTGTGAGTCGGTCTCGCGCTAAAGGTCCCGGACAAAAAAAGTTTTTTTTCTAAGTTAATAATGTTGTGTTCTGTGGTGGTGTGGTACGGAACCCTCGGTGCGCGAGTAGCCCGACTCGCACTTTACCGGTTTTATTCATACATTTTTGTCATATCTCCATTCCTTTCCAGGGCCTGTAGCATGCCACCCCCGAGAAAACGACAAAAATCGAGACGTGCCTCCATCTTTATTATTTTACGTATGCCAAAAAGAGCGCGCATGACGGTTTTCTCGTTTAAACGCTTTGTCGTGGGTGGCATGTTAGCCGTGCTGTATACGTGCTCACCTTGTCTTTTGGTAATATTCAGTCATGTAATAAAACCAAAGTAGCAAGGAGTAATAATTGAGAATGAAAAAATGCAGTTTATTTAATTATTTTCCAGCTGGAATCATATTGGATACGGTGAATTTTTCTAAAGAGGTCGACAAAGGGACGCCGCACGACGAGGAAATGTTATTGTTCCTCGAAACTATAATAAAACCTAGGGACGTCGCGGAGGAAAGGTATGTGTCATTTATTACTACCCGATAGTGTCAACAGGTGGCGTTGTAAAAGATCGATGTGCCTTTGCTTTATGCATGGCAAAATTACAATAACAATCTCTATAGAGTATCCTAATCTAATTGACCATAGCGTGATCAAGTGATCTTAGATTTGTATGAAATACATGCCTCGAAATTGAAGCATGCAGGTTTCCTCACGATGTTTCCTTCACCGAAAAGCCAGTGGTGTTACAGATCGTACATAAATTTCGTAAAACTCATTGGTACGAGTCGGCCTGGACGGGGATCGAACCATCGCCTCCTGCACGGCAGGCAAGGTTACTCGCCACTGGACCACCACGGCTTAAATTCCACGTGTTAATAATTCATTAACACAAAACTAGAAAGTAGTTTGTTTAGAATCGAGAGCAGAATGGAACTATCATGGTTTCAACATAGGTAATTTTTTTCTAAATATTAATTTTTTTTTTTTTCAAAATTTTAAATTTACTGAACCCGTTGACAACCCACGGCACGAACACACTCACCCTACTTACTACCAAAACAAGATTATAAAAATGTACCCATGAGTACGTTAGCGCTTTCTTTCAGTGCTGAAATGATAACAAATCATTTTTGCCTCAAAACTTAAAATGCGAATAACTTTAAATTTTAACTATCAAAATAATGAAATTATTGTTGAAATCAAATTATTTTGTTATGAATCAATTGGGGTGTATGAGGATTTGCGCTAATTCATTAGCACGTTGTATAGAAGGTTAAATATTTCTCTTGAAAATGTCCACTTATACAATAATGACGCGTTTCATTTTGGTGCTAGTTGAACGTGAGACTGACACGTTTTGTTGTTCATATAATAGGAAGAGCAAGCTTGAGCGACTAGTGGAGGCGCGCAAGGACGTGACGTCACTGACGGCCGCGCAGCTCCTGCGCAAGGACGTCAAGATAGTCGGCGACGTCCTAGTGCCCAGCTTCCCCATACTAGTCGAGGTGTGTTTATGATTTTAGTAGAATTTTGTCGCAATCGGCTCCCTAAGTGTGCCCACACATAACTGCGACGTCTCGCATCGCATCGCAAATATCTGCGATGCTCTACACATACATACATACATACATATGCTCACGCCTATGTCCCACTACTGGGGTAGGCAGAGACAACAGATCGCCACATGCTACGATTCTGACACACATCTCTCGCCTCCTCAACATCCATAAGTCTCTTCATACAAGCTCGTCGGTTCCGGGTACATTTTATTTGGCCCTTCTTCAGTACGTATCCGATTTGGTCAGCGTACGTGCGCCTAGGGCGACCCTGCTCTGCGTATAATAATCATACATATGTCATAGTAATAAGCAGAGTCCGGAATTTTGGTAGCACTTTTAATATGTCAAAGGGATTGCACGTTTATCGACTTCCGATTATGTCGATATTAGTACATTACTGCCGCGGCCAGCAACAGAGGCATTGATGGACGAACGTGTAAATGTGGGCCGAGGCGAAGCCGAGGCACACATACGTAAGTCCATCAATGCCTAGTTGTGGCCAAGGCTTGTATAGTACTTTTCTCAAACAATGCGCGGAAATTAAAACAGTAAATTTTCTCAAATAATTCGCGGAAATTAAAACTCTTTTCAAAATCAATGACGAACAACGAACAACAATTTTTTCAATAAGCAGCTTCCTATTTGCAAGCCAGTTCGAAATTTAAATAAAACCATTGATGAGTTACCTCCTTGGTCGCCATGTTTCGGAGAAAAAGATCGTTCCATTTTTAAATTACACGACAGATATGAGTTTACTATGTAATTTATTTGGCCGCTAAACACGACAGATATGGATTTTCATACAAACATTGCCGGCCGCTGCGCGCATGTATTTGGCCAGTACAGCAATTTCGATTTATCTCGAAGAAGGTTGTCAAAATAATGCTCACATTTCCAAGCATGTTTGAGAAATAGTACATTACTGCAGCGGCCAGCAACAGAGGCATTGATGGACGAACGTGTAAATGTGGGCCGAGGCGAAGCCGAGGCACACATACGTAAGTCCATCAATGCCTAGTTGTGGCCAAGGCTTGTATAGTACTTTTCTCAAACAATGCGCGGAAATTAAAACACTAAATTTTCTCAAAAAATTCGCGGAAATTAAAACTCTTCAAAATCAATGACGAACAACGATTTTTTTTTTTTTTTTCAATAAACAGCTTTCTATTTGCAAGTCAGTTCGAAATTTAAATAAAACCTTTGATGAGTTACCTCCTTGGTTGCCATGTTTCGGAGAAAAAGATCGTTTCATTTTTAAATTACACGACAGATATGAGTTTACTATGTAATTTATTTGGCCGCTAAACACGACAGATATGGATTTATATACAAACATTGCCGGCCGCTGCGCGCATGTATTTGGCCAGTACAGCAATTTCGATTTATCTCGAAGAAGGTTGTCAAAATAATGCTCACATTTCCAAGCATGTTTGAGAAAATAATCATACATATGTCATGGTAATAAGTAGAGTCCGGAATTTTGGTAGCACTTTTAATATGTCAAAGGGATTGCACGTTTATCGACTTCCGATTGTGTCGATATATTAAATTAACTTCTCAAACAGAACAGTACATCAAGAAATCTTCTTTATAAATAAGCTCTGGGTATTTTACTAACCATTTCTTTATCGTATCTTCCTTACTACGAGACATTTTCGATATTATAGGTAGATACCTAATGAATCACATTTTAAGATACCAAATGATTGACATTATGTTGACATAGATGTTTAAAACAGTAATCAAAAGGTCGATAGAATAACTGCCAGTATCAATAATGATAAGGACCTAACAATCTTTTTAAGATTTAATATATCGACACAATCGGAAGTCGATAAACGTGCAATCCCTTTGACATATTAAAAGTGCTACCAAAATTCCGGACTCTGGTAATAAGTCATCGAGCGCTGGCAGATATTTGCGATGCGATGCGACGTCGCAGTTATGTGTGCCCTTAATCAAAAGTTTGACATGTTAAAGTTTTGTTTTAGTGGTCTGTGCTTACCGTGCGCTACCAATAAACTGCGATTATAATGTGAACCGTTATTCAGGAGTTCCTGCAGAAGGCGGGCGCGTGTGAGGCGGTGGTGGAGGCGCTGGCGCGGCGCTCGTGCTCGCTGGCCGTGCTGCTCGGCATGAGCCTCGCCGCGGGGCTGCGGCGCGACGCAGCGCTCTTCCCCTCGGCCGGCAGGGCCGCGCTGGTAACTAACTATACACCTTAACACTACCGCACTAGTGTGGTTGCTTGCTTATCGTGTCGACTTCAACACAACAAAACGCTAAATTAAATTAAATAAATAAATAAATACTCATTTATTTCGGACCAAAAAAGACAATCCATAATTTTGTTAGTAGGATGATTAGTAACAATGTTTACTTAAAATTATGTTAGTGTATGTTAATTAAATATCGACAGGGTAGGTAGGCATTATGTCTTTTATTTGACTGTCCCAATCACCAGCTCCACCCAGTGCTTTGCGTGAAGAGGTACTTTTATTCGTAAAGTACCTCATTTGGGTCTGCCATTTTTGGACCGCTGATTGTGTATCTTGTTCTGTAGGTATAATATATCTATGCCATTGATACATAGACGAAGGATTTTTAAGTTTAGTGATATCAATCTCATTGCAAAAGTTTAAAAAGTATGTGTCAATTTGGACAAAAATTTGCTATGATTTTATATGAGACGAGCTTTTACCTGCGACATCGTCCGCATAAATTATATACCAGATTTTAAGTCAGATGATAAGCTATCAAACAAAAAAAGTTTCATCAAAATCGGTTCAGTAGTTTTTGCGTGATACTCGAACAAACAAACACCCAAACAAACAAACAAACAAACAAACAAACGAACAAACAAACAAACAAACAAACAGACAGACAAAAAATCCAAAAATTGTTGATTTGGAATCAGGAACATTTAAAAATCATATCGTAATCTTTTTTTTGTAAATATCTTCAATGTACAGACACACTTCTGTTACAGTTTTATAATAGTTTAGATTAGATTGTGCATCTTGTTCTTTTATAATATATCTATGACCTAAGCTCACTAGTACAGTCTGTCTATAAAGTCGTGACATTAATGTTTAAGGAACTAATAATTATAGTATAGTGGTGTTGCCAGGTTATGCTTGATTTTGACGTTCTTGCGTGGAGGCAGCGCAGCGCCCTCATTTTTTGTCACGACTTCATACAGGGTGAAATTGATATCATTGACATCCTCTTAAACTAAGAGTCTACCCATCAAACTGAGCAACTTTTACTATGGGAGCAAACCGATGAGAACAAAAAAAAATCAGCTGTTGCATACATTTGAGTCGATTAGGCATTGCAGTTTAGTATGGGACAGCTTATTTTTTAGTTGCTCCGATCGGTTTGCTCCAATTGTAAAAGTTGTTCAGTTTGATGGGTAGACTCTTAGTTCAAAAGGATGCTAATGATATCAATTTCACCCTGTATAAAGTCGTGACATGAATGTTTGGGGAACTAATCATTTTAGTATAGTGGTGTTGCCAGGTTATGCTTGATTTTGACGTTCTTGCGTGGAGGCAGCGCCCTCATTTTTTGTCACGACTTTATAGACAGACTATCATGTCTTTTTCCAGTAAGAACACATTTCCGACTCTAAATCCCCCTATTCGATCCCCCCCAGCTAGCGCAGCACCTGCAGCAGAGTGCGGTGCCGTCGCTGCAGCTAAAGCCGCGCGACCTGCCGCTGCGGCACTTCGACGCGCTATACTTCGAGCAGCTGAACCTCGCAGCCTCCAGGAAGCAGTACATACCACTCATCAACCAGTTCCTAGACGCGAACAAACAACTATAGCTTTGAATACAAACTTGCTACATTGAATACATTGTGAAAAGAAATATTTTATTAAAGTTATGTTTTCAAATATTAAATGGAGTTTGTTTTTAAGGCGATTTTGCTAATGAATCGAAGTTACAAAAAGTTACCTCTTCTTTCTATTTATTATTCGACTATTCACCAAGAAGATTTACGTTCATTTATTTTTAATTTACTGGTTGGAAGCCGTAAAAAAATTAAGGAATGCCGTTAGTAAAATTAAGAAAATATTTCGTTTATTTTTAATTCACGTCTAGTATAGTGGCGTTTTTCAGATATTTTTTTCACATAAAGGTGCCAGTTGGTCATAAAAATACGTAGGACTAAGAAAATGGTAACGATTTGGTCCTAGGGTAACGAAAGAGACTGGTTGTACATTTTAAATTCGTTTTCTCTATACTGCGTATCAGCTTAAAATTTTATATATTAACTCTAGAACGACTGCACTGATTTCGATGCGGGATGCAGAACTTAAGGTTTTGGAAATAATAAATACATAATTTTCATATTTAAAAGTTTATTAAAAATAAAAAAATATTTTTAACAAATCTTGGTCCTTAACCTTAACAATATTTAAAAAAATATTTACTTACTTATCAGCAGATCTGAAAAAGCTCTTATTTTCTATTCAAGACACTTTGCATCTTAAGTTCGTTTCCAACATGACTGGCATAATATGTAAACAAGTAGGTCTGTGATTATTACACACACAGAACATTATAAGAGGGGTTAGAAATGCAAAGTAGCGCTTTTGCTTCGGAGACGGCTGTCACCACTTGTCTTCCCGCTCATGCTGCTACAATTAGTCATGTCCTCTCGCTCACACAACGTCGCGCGCCTTATGGTGCTATGCAAATCATTGCACATGTGGCGACACGTTCCACGTAAACATATTAAGCCCATGTTGTGTTGTTACAAATGAAGTTAAAAATTGTTTTTTTTTAAAAGTATTAGACTGGACTTGAACCAGCAACTTGTTTAATTTTATTTTGCCTTCCATAGGAAGGTATCAAATCAGTTTATAGTACCGATTTCCCCGGGTACTTACAGAGGTTTTTGGTTTACTGAGTTATTTGTTTACTATTTTTTACCAGTCGTATTGGAACGGCAACTGAGATTTCTTTCTCTAATCTCTAGTAGAAATAATAAATTACAAACAAACACGCAACAAATGCATTTTGTATATAACTACAGAGTATTTATGGACAACCATTTATAATGTTAACATTAAAAAAACTTTAAAAAGTTTTCAAGTAAAATTATATACGATACTCGTGACTTCAGTCTATTACTGCACGGCGTTTAGGACCCTCACTACGCTCGGGCGCTAACTTCACGCTGTACAATAATGTACTACTTAAGTCATACGTATCGTAATGTACTATAATGACTACATTTCTGACTGTACAATTAATTAGTTACGATATAGTCAACTATGATATTAAATAGTCTATACATGGTGTTCATTTTGATGAAGTACGAGCATTTACCCGCGACTTCGTCCGCATAAATTATATACCAGAATTTAGTCAGATCATAAGTTATCAAACAAAAAAGTTTCATCAAAATCGGTTCAGTAGTTTTTGCGTGATGCTCGATCAAACAAACAAACAAACAGACAGACAAAAAATCCAAAAATTGGTGATTTGGAATCAGGGACATCTAAAAACCATATCGTAATCTTTTTTTTGTAAATATCTTCAATGTACAGACACACTTCTGTTACAGTTTTATAATAGTTTAGATTTATAAATTAAAGTGTTTTTTGATTTGTGATGAACTGTTGTATTATAAGTCTGCTATACAAATCCAAAAAATAAACAATTACCCATTTGGTATAACTTCTTAACATTCTACCAAAAACATTATCAAAAATAGACGCCTGTAGAGACAGACACGCAAAATTCAATTTACTTACGCAAAATGTCAGACACAATTTACATTCCGAGAGATAAGTGTACTTTTTGCAACCATCAGCAGCAAGGCTAATTCAGTGTTTATGGGGTGTAGATGTAGAGCTTCTCTGTGATGGGGATGGACCAGGTCTTCCTGCATAACTCCAGTCGGTTTAGGAGTTACTGATGATTAAAGGTCTGTAAAAAATTAACGATCAGCTGCACGGCTGATCGTATGTTATTGTTTTAGTATGCACTGTAGCTATGTGAACAGTACAAAAACTGACATGGTTCATCAGTCGGTTTAGGAGATACAGCCGTTCAAAGGTCGGAACTTTGACTGGCTGTATCTCCTAAACTAGTACTGTAGCCACGAGACTTTTTAATTACAAAAAAGATTACCGATTGCCGTTTTGATATTATTTTAGGGTACGAAATTAGTAATATAAAAACCCAAGTCTTAAAGATCACAACCCGCCGTAGAAAAAAATAAATAAAAAAATATTTCTAAAATTTTTAAATTTCGAGGTTACCGTTTTTTTTCTATACTGTCATGTTGTTCACCTTAGTTTAATACCCATACATAATAGTAAGACTGTCTAAAAATGCTCTACAAAGCTATAAGACCCATCAAAATTGACTTTTTCATTTGGTAAACCGACTGAGAGAACTTGACAGTTTTTGTTCTGTTCAAATAGCTACAGTGCATACTACAACAATATCATACTATAACAATATCGTACTATCAGCCGTGTAGCAGATTTTTAATTTTTTACAGATCTTTAATCATCAGTAACTCCTAAACCGACTGGAGTTATGCAGGCAGACCTGGTCCATTCCCATCACAGAGATGCTCTACACCCCATAAACACTGAATCAACCTTGCTGCTGATGGTTGCAAAAAGTACACTTATCTCTTATACTATTAAGAAAATCTAACTTTCTATGCACTAATAGGTAATTGATGTAACGGTACATACACGAGACGCCTCCAAATAAAATAAATAAGTACATAAAATAAATAATACATTATGTAAGTAAGAAGTTCTAAAACTCATTGAAATGTAAACTCAAGACTTGATTTTACATTTGAAGTATTTTCTATTGGAATAGAAGTTAGTCTTGTGACCGTTATAAATTATATTATAGTACACCATTATTTTATAAATGTTAGAAATAATTTAAGAGTGCATTCAGATAATTAAACTAAGCAATTATCCCTACGCAACATAGGCCGAAGAACGAGATTTTGTTGACGTGATAACGTCTTATAAATCGATGAACACCGGCTGCACGCACGAAAAAGTGTCACGTTCCGCCTGAGCCTTAGCGTGCAAGCGAGAGCGCGGAACGAATCTCCCTTTCTAGCATGTTGTCAGCGCTAGCAATTCGAATATTCATCAATATTTCTTTATGACGTTATCACGTAAAACTATCGTCCGTAAACCGACCTTATAGACAACCAATTTTTTTTTGACCTTCCATACAAAAATACAAATCAGCCGATGGATTTTCTATGGGAGGTCCAGAATATGTTTTCGTTTTACGATCCATGTTCCTTAGGGAAAGTTGTTTAGTTTCATTAATACACCCTTAAAATTCTTCTAGCAGTTAGTTAATTACAAAATAATGAATTTTGATCCATATTGTCAACATACCATATTTTCTTTAAGAGGGCTATTACAAGCTCAGTGGCGCCCACAATAAAAAAGATTTCTCAACAAAGAAAGCCTAAATTAAAAAAGTGCTCAACAGATAAACTACAAAAGCCTTCAAGCCATTGTTATACAATACTTTTATAGGTTCTAAACTAAACATTCCACTTTTAGATAATCTACACTAATCTACACTAATATTATAAAGAGGAAAGATTTGTACCTATTTTTGTATGTTTGTATGTTTGTAATGAATAAACTCAGAAACTACAGTGCCGATTTCAAAAAGTTTCACCATTAGAAAGCTACAATCACCCTGAGTAACATAGGCTATATTTATTGCTAGAAAAGATTAGACGTCCACCCGTGCGAAGCCGGGACGGGCCGCTAGTAATATTATAAAGAGGAAAGATTTGTAACTATTTTTGTATGTTTGTAATGAATAGGCTCAAAAAGTACTGGGCCGATTTAAAAAATTCTTTCACCATTGGAAAGCTGCATTCACCCTGAGTAACATAGACTATATTTATTGCTAGAAAAGATTAGACGTCCACCCGTGCGAAGCCGGGACGGGCCGCTAGTTTCGAATAAAAACAAAAGCGGCCGTTTTATTTCTTTTCTATTAGATCTTTAAAAACCTATAAAAGTATTAAATGAAAATAGCTTGAAGGCTTTTGTAGTTTATCTGTTGAGCACATTTTCAATTTCGGCTTTCTTTATTGAGAAATCTTTTTTATTGTAACGAGGGCGCCACTGAGCTTGTAATAGCCCTCTTAACAAAAATCAATTCCATTTACACCAGCAAAAAGCCGTAAAAACCACACAGACTCAATCTAGTTTGATCTGTAAGTACTAGTAATGAAGGTATATTTTACATCTGTTGTCTGAACATGGCGGTGATTTCCTCGGTGGTCTTGTTCTTAGTCTCCGGCACCTTGTAGTAGATGAACAGAGTGAACAGGAACTGCAGTACAGCGAATATTATGAACGTGTTTGAACCCAGGAGTCGCTGTAACACAGAGAACAATATTATTGTAGGTTGTACCGGAGAATGGGGTGAATACGAATCCAGAGTAGTACGTGGGACATCATTTGGGAATTTTTCTAATAGTTTCATTTCATGGAACATGACTGTATAACGAAATGATACTTTTTTCCCAGAAAGAGGATAATGTTTTCGCATGTATGCTGCGATCGCATGCTGACGGTTTTTATGGAGATGATCGACCATCGAACAACTTTCTCTACAGACAGGGTGCAGGCGGAGAGGGGTTTCTCGCGTACAGGGTGCTGTTGCGGCTGCCCCGCGTTGCAGTGCATCAGGCATGTTCGCGGAGGCGCGCATCGACTGCTTTTATGCAACAATGCGTAAACGATGTGCGTCCCTGGTCTACAGAGTGCGGGCCAGCGGCCATGGCATCCTGTCCATGATCGCGGAAAGGTTGGACTGTCGCTACGTGAACCACTGTTGCAGACTTCACGTGGTGCACAGTTCAAAGTAACCATTAGCTTTTTATTTTTATTTTTTACGAGCTTTTACCCGCGACTTCGTCCGCATAAATTATATACCAGATTTTAAGTCAGATGATAAGCTATCAAACAAAAAAAATTTCATCAAGATCGGTTCAGTAGTTTTTGCGTGATACTCGATCAAACAAACACCCAAACAAACAAACAGACAGACAAAAAGTCCAAAAATTTGTGATTTGGATTCAGGGAAGCCTAAAAACCATATCGTAATCTTTTTTTTGTAAATATCTTCAATGTACAGACACACTTCTGTTACAGTTTTATAATAGTTTAGATTGTAATTTAATGTTACTAACATAGTGTGATAAGAATTACTAACACAAATGGATTTGAAATATGGTCTGAAATAAATGATTTAATAATAATAATGTGGGACCAATATGGAAATAGCGAAAAATCAGCTGTCCCATATATTTGCCTTGTTTGCAGTTTTGTATGGAACAGCTGATTTTTATTACGTGATTACGACATAGATTTCGAGTTAGGTCCCATAGAAAATTCTTTGGGACGCGCTACAGCCTTGCCTGGATTTTAACATATATGAGTTGTCGTTAGATTTGTTGTTTGTTTGTTGATATGGCGTCTGCGAATCAAAAAAGTAGAGAGGACAATACAATAGTGTTACCATTGCTGTATAATGCTAGATCTAATTATAAAAGCTTGTACGTACGGATAGAGGTAGGAAGCTGAGCACCACGAGGAAGTTAGCGGCCCAGTTGATGGTGACGGCTACGGAAGAGGCGGCCGGCCGAGACGACTGGTTGAACAGCTCTGTAACATTATCAATATTAGTATTATTACACAACTAAACTAATACATTGCCCTCAGCAAGGATCTTGTACAATAGCAAGGTCACTCGCAGGCCACTGCAAACAAGCACATGCATACACTGAATTTATGTGACACGACCGGCTGCAGATTCTGCAAGGAGGAGATGGAAACTCCTCTGCACCTCCTATGTGACTGTGGCCCCCTGATGTACAAACGCAGTACTCATCTAGGTAGGCAGGTACTGACACCATATGAGATACAGACTGTACTGATCAAGAATCTACTGCGATTTCTGGCTGCAGTGGGGATTGGTAATGAACTTTAAAAAGGGCGTTCACAAAGGACCAGCGATGGTCTACGTGGCACAAGCTTAGCAAGCCTGTCAAGGCCCAAAACCCCTCAAATAATAAACTAATATACAAGGCCTACACCACACCTTGGACACTTAGCTGTCATCTCATACAAATGGGGGAAAATATAAAAGAACAGGTAAGCATGTGCGATACCAAGTGAGTGCAAGCAAGACTCTTGACTTATTCCTATACGCCACGATCCTGCCAGAGGGGTGAGGTAAGACAAAGGCTGAACAGATTTGGATGAAAGGCACGTTTGATAGAATATGTTCTGGATTCACATATAACCTTTTTAAAGTCCATGCAGACGGAGTCAGTCGGGCAACAGCTTAGTATCTGCATAATTTCACTAACCGTGTCAAAACTTGAGAACAAATTAAAGAATTCTTGATTTTCTGTTTGTAGTTAGATACAGTATCTACTACACTATAGCAGTTAGCTAGGCGTCTATTCTGAAGAAAGATCTTTTCTACTGACAAATTCCACCCAGTTCCTTCACATACAGGGTGTTAGTGACAGCCTGGCAAATACTGAAACGGTGAACGCAGACCATCAAACTGAACAACTTTCACTATGGAGCCTACATCAGGAAACGCGAAAAAAAATCAGCTATCACATACAAAACTGACAATACTAAAATGTATGGGGCAGGTGATTTTTTCTCGCGTTTCCTGAGGCAGGCTCCATAGTGAAAGTTGTTCAGTTTGATGGTCTGAGTTCACGCGCGCGCGTGCGATCGCGTTCCGTCTACCTTATTTACTCTAGCAAATGACGTTCCTGAGTAACAGAAAAGGATGGAGCGACAGAAAAAGGCGATGCCGTGCTGCCAGGAGAGATTCAACCCTAATATAATGAAGCGACAGTGCTATAGGTAGGTACATACCGGTGACGAGGAACCAGGGTATGGAGCCAGGTCCAACCGCGAACATAACCACGAACAGTATCACCAGCGCGATGCTCACGTACGACACCCAGATGTACTGCGTCTGTTGGTTTAAAATTAAATACAGTGTTGTTGTCCGGTCGAAGCGTACTGGGCCCGTAACATGAATGCTTCTTTTTAAAATAATAGCCAGTTGTTTATGTGTTGCATTGCAATTCTGCTAATGTCAAGTAGTTTGTTGAAGTATTGATGGCAGAGCCAAGGATCCGCCATCAAGTGGTAAGCTGGAACTCGAGTAACATATACCCGCTCGCGGCCGCTCATTGCTGGACTTAGCCTAAACTAGGTGGCGCTAGTAGTATATTATTTTTTTACATCGACTATTTTAACAGAATTGAACCACGATTGAAAGTCACCCAAAGGGCAATGGAGAGGGCTATGCTCGGAGTTTCCCTGCGAGATCGAATCAGAAATGAAGAGATCCGCAGAAGAACCAGAGTAGCTGACATAGCCCAAAGAATTGCTTAACTTAAGTGGCAGTGGGCGGGGCACATTGCTCGCAGAACCGATGGCCGATGGGGCCGAAAAGTTCTCGAGTGGCGACCACGTACCGGAAAGCGCAGCGTGGGTAGGCCCTCCACATGGTGGACCGACGACCTGGTGAAGGCGGCGGGAAAACGATGGATGAGGGCAGCGCGGGACCGGTCGTTATGGCGATCCTTGGGGGAGGCATATGCCCAGCAGTGGACGTCCATCGGCTGAGATGATGATGATGAACCACGATTGATTGATTTTAAACCACGTCAGAAAAAAACCGCCGCCGTAAGGCGGTCTGAAAAAACTCTTGACACCAGGGCTCTGCCCACACGATAAGAAGAAGATGACAGAATTAATAAAAACAGTGTCCTTAATATTCTGAGCCGTGGTGGTCCAGTGGCGAGTAACCTTGCCTGCCGTGCAGGAGGAAACGTGGATGTTCTGAGTTTCAGTATCTCTCTGACTACCCCCTCGGGGAATATAGTCGTGAGCACATGGTAATTCTTAATTTTAACCTGTAATGTTCACAATACACTCACGTATAAAAGCGCCACGGAGAGCGCGACGGTGCATACGAACATGCCCACGAACCCGACCAGCAATAGAGTCTTGCGCCCCGCTGACTCCACCAGGAACAGACTTATGACTGTCATCACCACATTAATTGCGCCCATGCCTGTAATATTCACAATACACTCACGTATAGAAGCGCCACGGAGAGCGCGACGGTGCATACGAACATGCCCACGAACCCGACCAGAAGGAGAGTCTTGCGCCCCGCTGACTCCACCAGGAACAGACTTATGACTGTCATCACCACGTTCATTGCGCCCATGCCTGTAATTTTCACAATAAACTCTTTACCTTCCGCTCTTTACTCAGGGGATGAACATAAATGTCTTAGTTACTTAAAGAGGAGCTTCAGACCATCATAATGAACAAATCTTACTATGTGACCAATATTGAAATCGTGAATAAAGAACTGGCAAAGTGCAAGTCGGACCACGCGCAGGGTAGGGTTCCGTAGTTGCCCGCCACGATATAATATGGACTTAGAAGGAGGCTTTTTGCTTTATACTACGGTTTAACGGCTAATAAACTCTAAAAGTACCTACATTTTATAAGTTGATCGACTATTACTCGTAAACTTGTAAAGCCTACTTAGCCGTGATAGTTTTTCTTTTAATTTCGTTATACAACGTGTTAATGAACTAACGCAAAACTAGAAAGTAGTTTGTTTAGAATCGAGAGCCGAGGCGAATTATCATGGTTTCAACATAGGATTTTTTTTTTCAAAATATAAAATAATTCGTTTGCAAAATTTTAAATTTTCTGAACCCGATGTCAACCCACCGCAGGGTGAGTGTGCCCCTCACCCTACTAACTACCAAAACAACATTATAAAAATGTATCCATGAGTACGTTAGCGCTTTCTTTCAGTGCTGAAATGATAACAAATCATTTTTGCCTCAAAACTTAAAATGCGAATAACTTTAAATTTTAACTATCAAAATAATGAAATTATTGTTTCAATCTAATTATTTTGTTATAAATCAGTTGGGGTGTATGAGGTTTTGCGCTAATTCATTAACACGTTGTATATACTACTGCCATGATTTTTTTCACATATCCAGAAACCAACCGTTTAGCTGGCAGAGGGGGGCACTTGACAAAAATTTAAAGCTTAATATTTCGCAAACGGATCCCAAAATTTAGCGAATTTCCTATAGGTTTCTCAGGGAAAGTTGTTCAGTATCATGGGTACAATAACACGTTAAAGTAGTGGTAACTGTAGATGAAGTCATATTTCCACTCACCCAAAGTGCAATACTGCGACTGTTCCTTAAGGCCAGCCTTGTCGAAGATGTCGGTGCTGAAGGACATGACGGCGTTGATGCCGGACAGCTGCTGCGCGACCATCACCACCATGGCTATGACCAGGGGCTGGCGGAGCTGCCGGTTGCCGAAGAGCTCGCGCAGGGTCACCTTCTTGCTTATCTTGTTCTTTTCTGCCTCCTGCACATTGACATAAAGATGTCAATGATGATGATGTTGATGTGATGTTGTGTGTGATTGTATGGAGATTATTCAATGTCATAGACATTGGCCTCGATTCGGACTGTGCCACGACTTAACTAAATTTATTCCTGTCACTTTCTAAAATAAGATTAAGAAAAGAGACAGAAAACCAACAGTGCTGTCAAAGTGACGTTACACGCTCAAAATAAGATGGCATCATAATGTACGCCATCTTATTTAAAGCGTTTTTGGGCGTGTAACGTCACTTTGACAGCACTAAAGTCAGCTGTTGGTTTTCTGTCTCTTTTCTTAATCTTATTTTAGAAAGTGACAGGAATACATTTAGTTTAGTTTAGTCGTGGTACACTCCGAATCGAGGCCATTGTCACACTAGTTTAGTCTAGTAGAAAATTCTCGAAAATAGTGTCAGAACCAACTAAAAACATTGAAAATGCTGAAATTCTTTTCCGTCCCGCGCGCCGCGCGTACGCGTAGTCAGCCGATCAAACTATGACTGTCGCGTAATTGGTTCACTTTTTACATTTTGGTGCTCTTTTGGTTCGGAAACGTTTCAGCGCGGACCCTACGCGCGGTCCAGTAGTGGGAAAGTCAATGGATGAGGGTCAATATTAATTACAGGTCGACTTACTTGATGCATTTCTTCCATTTCACCGTGAACAGCGACATCTCCTCGAAGCCAGCTGAGGGCTGGAAATAGAAATTAAATATATTTTTAACTGATCTCCCTCGTGGATCGTAAGGGACATTATGCAGTGGATTCTATCTATATTTCCTACGTTGTCCGTCCGTCCGTCCGTCCGTCCTAACTATTTAGGGCTGTAACTTTTGAACCGTAATAGCTAGACAGTTGGAATTTTCACAAAATATGCTTTATTATGACGGATTTGCTAACAAATAATAAAAATGTCAAAAAGTTACAAATTAAGGGGGGGGGGGGGGGGGGGTGTCCTCATACAAGAAACATGTTTTTATAAACGTTTTTTTTTTCACTCTATCGTAAAAACGGTAATACAAGCGTCAAACTTGGTGTGATTATAAAGCGAACTCTCCAGTATAACAACAAATAATAAAAAATGGCCAAATGGGAGTCGGTCTCGCGCTAAAGGTCCCAAAGAAAAAAAAAGTTGTATGTTAATAACCTATGTTGTGTGGTACGGAACCCTCGGTGCGCGAGTATAGGCAGATGTAGATGATAGCTACCTCTCGTAGCATCCAGCTCCTGGCCCTTGTTCAGCAGTAGATACTTGGGAGACTCGACGCACAGCGGCAGCATGAGGCACTGCAGCACTGCGGGGATGGCCGTGACCCCGAGCCAGTGTGACCATTTGTAGCAGATTTCTGCCATTTTGGCAAAAGACACAGAACAAAAATGTATGACCACTGGTCAGAGAGAGTGATACGGCCTTAGGACATGGCTCACTGTTGGGGTTTTTCCATATAAACATAAAAACATGGCTTTTCTACCTAATGTACACGGCCGCCTCAAAATTTGCATTGGCCACACTGCCCCGAGCAGCCACGGCCAGCCCTCGTCCGTACCCAGGATTTGAACGAGATGTATAGGCTGATACTTGTAGATGATAGTCACCTCTCGTAGCATCCAGCTCCTGGCCCTTGTTCAGCAGCAGATACTTGGGAGACTCGACGCACAGCGGCAGCGTGAGGCACTGCAGCACTGCGGGGATGGCCGTGACCCCGAGCAGCCACGGCCAGCCTTCATCCGTGCCCAGGATTTGGTTCAAGCCGAGGATTTGAGAGAGGAGGATGGTTATCGTTATAACTAGCTGGTATACTGTGCCGATCTGCAATGGAGATTGATTAGAGGTTTAGTAAAGCCGTTGTGGTTTAGTGATCATATAATGCTTGCTCTAAGTTCGACTAAAAGGGTCTAGTCTGGAGTACCTACAGATTCTACTTCGTCGATCCATGTTTGCCCGTGACCTCGTCCGCGTAAAATTAGAATATCGAAAAATCCTTTCTTAGTGCCCCCTACATCCTCCGTAGACTACATTCCAAAGGAGAACGCTCAATCCCATTTCGCCTATAAAACTGGTAAATTTGAATTTTATATTTAACTAGCGGCCCGTCCCGTCTTCGCACGGGTGGACGTCTAATCTTTTCTAGCAATAAATATAGCCTATGTTACTCAGGGTGAATGCAGCTTTCTAATGGTGAAAGAATTTTTTAAATCGGCCCAGTACTTTTTGAGCCTATTCATTAAAAACATACAAACATACAAAAATAGGTACAAATCTTACCTCTTTATAATATTAGTGTAGACTAGCTGTTTATCTGCGTTAACATTTAAATTATATACCCGATTTTAAGTCAGATCATAAGCTATCAAACAAAAAAAGTTTCATCAAAATCGGTTCAGTCGTTTTTGTGTGATGCTCGATCAAACAAACAAACAGACACAAACAAACAAACCGACAGACAAAAAATCCAAAAATTGGTGATTTAGAATCAGGGACACCTAAAAACCGTATCGTAATCTTTTTTTTGTAAATATCTTCAATGTACTTCACTTCTGTAACAGTTTTATAATAATTTAGATGCCACGATAGAAAAGGATAATTTCCATTTTCTTGGGAAGCACGTTATTCCTCCTATCCTGTGTATAATATCAGCTATCTATATATTATATCTCTTTGTATTTGTTCTTTAATCATACACATTCGCCAACTGCGAAACGACCCGAAACGAATAAACTTCGTCACGTGGGCAATGTCTTATAGGTTTCAATTCTGAAAAATAAAGGCTTTGAGTTTTGTTAAAACGTAAGTAGTAATACTGACCGACCCCCTCAGCGAGACGGGCGATATTTCAGAGATGTACATGGGCGCCAGGCCGGCGTTCAAGCCGTTGTTAATGCCGATCAGCAACCTGCAACAATGATGTTGTTATTACTAGTGATATTCGACGCTTTGCTTGTGGATTTGCGAGCAAAACTGACCTTTATCTCTCGCTGGCTGTATTGATCTAATAGGCCATAGGTTACGACACAAATTAAAGTGCTTTGATTTTGTAGATTTGCGAAAACTGGCCTTTCTCTCTCGCTGACTCAGGGTGAAATTGAAACATTTACTATGGGAGCAAACCAATCGGAGCAAAAAAAAATCACCTGTTGCATACAGGGTGTAACAAAACACCCTAGTAATACTTCAGGGGGTGCTGCAGACCATCAAACTGAACAACTGTCACTATGGAGCCAACATCGAAATCGAGAAAAAAAGTCCCCGTCAAAACCCGAAGTCATTTCGTAAGGAATTTCGTAATCAAAGGGTGCAAAGTCAGATAGCTGCGAAAACGGCGCGAAAACAATTAGCCAATCGCGGCAAGAGATTACTCGCTTGACGCGCGCCTGCGGGTTTGAAAACCATACCCGCGCCTGTCATTTATCCCGCGATGCTGAGCATGATTTGACAGCGCGCCAGCCACTCTACCGAGAGATAGCAAAGTCGCGGCGCGGGTTTGTTGGGTTACCTTACCGGTTAAAACTATCATTTTTATATATTGAAACACCGAATCGGTAATTAGAGCCCGCGCACAATTGGTCGGTCGCGACCATAAAGCGCTCTCACTAATATTATTTACGCTATGACCGAACGGTGATCATGCTCGCATTTGTAGACTAGAGTCTACGAATGACAGTTGAGCGCTCGCGTCATCGTAAGTCGCGGCCATCATGTTAGCTACTGTAGAGACAGAGGCGAAGGCGCGCTGATATAGAGATATGGTATAGAGAGACTCGAAGTCGCGGGGTTTCATGCTAGCACTGCTGATTGGTCAATATAAATTCGCGCGCTATTAAGTCAACTGCGCAGGTACATCGGTAAGACTTATAAACCTGCGGGGCTAGTACGCCAGCTCGCGATAACGTGATATAGCGCTATCAAGCTTTCTCTCTCTTTCTATTTGCGCGCGAAAGAGCGAGATAAAAGACTAAATTTGACAGATGGATGTGTTAAATTTCCCTATCGCGGGTTGGCGTACTAGCACCGCAGATACTACTGTACGCAGCGCAATATACACGGTTTTGGAAAGTTGGCATCCCCCAAGCCCTCTAAAGTTGAAGATGACGGTCTTACCTGCCCAGGATGAGCAGTTCGGCCGAGCCGGCGGTCCTCGCTGAGCCCTCGCACGCCACCGCAGCAAACACCAGGATGTTGTTCAGTAACAAACCGCCTTTCCGACCGAACCTGCGACAAAGCATAGCGTAATTATCAAGTCTACCCAATATCAAACTGTACAAAAACATGTATAGTCATTCCTTACAGTCGCACACAGATTGCCATAAGAGTGACAGAGATAGATTAGATGTTAATCTGTTACGTCTGTTAAACAAATGTCACCACTTTTTAAGCAAATTCAAGAAAAATTTGTTCTTTTTACGTAAGGAGTAACGTAATAGCTGAGTCTTCCAGCTGGAGGTCTGGTGACAAAATGATGAAGATGTCCTGATCGTTTAAAGTGCAAGTGGATAATGGCTTTGTGTTATTGGCTCGGAATAAAAAACTCTGAAAACTCGGAAAGAATAACTCGAAAATGCTAAAGTGCAGGGACACGTGCAACGGTAACTGAGATGCTATGCTACTGGCCTCTCACAGCGATGGCGGGGTCCCGCGGGGGTTAGCAGGAGGGGTGTCCGATTCCGAGCCACGCGCGAGCCAGGTGCCAAGTTAATTCGCCCGGGTTGTAACGGCTAGTGTGTTTAGACAAAGAGTGTTACCTACGACAAGAACTGGTCACATTATGTCACTTACCTGTCAGCTATGACCCCAGTGACCACGCCTCCTATCATGCCTCCTACACAGTAGATGGCTAGGACCACAGACCATACTATGGTCACTTTAGGATCGTCCTTAGCCTCCAGCGTCGAGTTTGTGCCAGTCAAAACTTCAGTTTGAAGCCATTCTGACATAACCTGTAAGAAAACGATTTAAAATATTAGAGGATGCACTGTTTCATACCAGATTATCTACATGTTGTGGATACATTCCACGTGGTGGATAAATAGATGTCTCCACCGGACAGCAGCACCCGCCCGAGCCTCAAACTGATTTTACCGCTTCCTTTCCTGTGTATAGAGAAGACTGTATATGGTTCTCATCGCATCTCTCTGGTTGTCATCCCACAAATTTTTGGTTTATCCACGATAAGAAATTTTAAAAAAGTTTATTTATCCAAAAAATATAAATTTTAGAGCGAGCGAAGCGATCATCTTGATACAAATCAGTTATAGCCACATCTCGAGCAATATCATAATCATATAGTACCTACTAGATACTCTTTCTTCTACTGTGATAACAGTGCCACTCGGGGCATTATACAGGGTAGCAAATACTGAAACGCTGTCCCATACATTTTAGTCGGGTAAGAACAGCTGTTTTGTATGGAGCAGCTGATTTTTTTCCGCGTCTCCTTAGGTAGACTCCATAGTGAAAGTTGGTCAGTTTGATGGTCTAAGTTCACCGTTTCAGTATTTGCTAGGCTGTCACTTACACCCTGTATGCTGACGGTTTTTTAAGGGACCAATCAGACCATCAAACTGAACAACATTTTCTATCGGACCAAGGTCGAAATCACGAAAAAATACAGCTGTTCCATATAAAATTACAATCCTACTCGACCATTTATGGGACAGCTGATTTTTAGGGTTCCGTACCCAAAGGGTGAAAACGGGACCCTATTACTAAGCCTACGTTGTCCGTCCGTCCGTCCGTCCGTCTGTCTGCCCGTCTGTCCGTCCGTCCGTCTGTCCTACCTATTTAGGGCTGTAACTTTTGAACCGTAATAGCTAGATAGTTGAAACTTTCTCAGATTATGGCGATTACGGCGGATTTGTTAACAAATAATAAAAAATTCAAAAAGTTAAAAATAAAGGGGGTTTCTCAACAAGAAATTAGTTTTTATCAACGTTTTTTCTTCACGCTCTATGGTAAAAACGGTAATACATACAAGCGTCAAACTTAGTGTGATTATAGAGCAAACTCCACAGAATAACAAATACTAAAAACCGGCCAAGTGTGAGTCGGTCTCGCGCTAAAGGTCCCGGACAAAAAAAGTTTTTTTTCTAAGTTGGGCCATTATTTTATTCAGTGTACAATTTGGATAAAATTTTATTTTCTTTAATTTTATAAATTCTATAAGTCTTTTCTTATCGTTTTATGCCGATTTTTGTTCATCATTGTTTTTAGTTATCATTAAAGACATTTGCAGCTATGTTTTCTTGCTACTTCTTACTTTTATTGATGTTTTTTCAGCAAAATAACCACTGCGTTACTGTCCCTCAAAATTATATTGCATTTCAAACACAAAACAACTGAGTTACCGTAATTTGCAAAAAAGTATAGTGTTTTATTTTATGTCTTACGGTTTTCTAAGACTGGTTTCTTATTCGGTAGCTACCGATAACAGTTTTATTTTGGAATTTACCTATTTTACTAACAAAATCGCCTTTGTTCCGTTGCCTTTGAAGGGGACCGGATTATGGTACCCTGAATAAAATAATGACCCAGTTAATAATGCTGTCTACTCTGGTGGTGTGGTACGGAACCCTCGGTGCGCGAGTAGCCCGACTCGCACTTGACCGGTTTTATTTTCGCAATTTCGACTTTGGTCCCATAGAGAAAGTTGTTCAGATTGATGTTCATAATATAGTTTCAATGCCAGGACCAATTTAATATTTGTATGGAAATCTTTGAGGCACTGTAACACATTTTAACATTAAACTGACACAGTACAAGTATACAGGGTGTAACAAAACACCCTAGTAATACTTAAGGGGGTTTTTCAGACCATCAAACTGAACAACTTTCACTATGGGGCCAACATCGAAAAAATATAAAAAAAATCTGCTGTCCTATACAAAACTTCGTACCGACTCGACTAAAATGTATGGGACAGCAGATTTTTTTTATTTTTTTTCGATGTTGGCTCCATAGTGAAAGTTGTTCAGTTTGATGGTCTGAAGCACCCCCTTAAGTATTACTAGGGTGTTTTGTTACACCCTGTAGAGATTAGTTTCTGGATTGTTTCTGAAAAATTTCGTTGACTTTAATTAGTTAGTATTGAAAATATAACCAGTCTTAGTTTGTATGGAGCGCGCTCCGAGTTATATTCCCTTAAAAAACCGTCAGCATACTTATTAAGTTGGACCCTCTCGTAGCACTTACTTTTTGGGGAGCGTTGAGGACACCGGTGTTGTAGCCGTGCTGGAAGGCGGACCAGCACGCCGAGGACACCACCGCGAACACTAGCCGCAGGTTCATTTGCTGAGGAGAGACACTAGTTAGTGGCAGTTGACCTTTGCACCAGAATGTGGAAGTGTCAAACAAGTGGGTTAATCTTAAGGAGTGCGATTTTTGAAACTCATTTGTTGAACTCAGCAGTTGAAAATGTCAACGTCTTCGATAAAGTATAGGGGTAGATTTTGAAACGCCGCTCGGAAAATGGCACCATCAAAGCACAATCTGGCAGTGTGCATTGTTTCGCTCTCAGTCGCTAATCGACCGTGCCTGCAAAAATAACTCACGAAAAGTGCAAAAAACAATATGGAGTGTCATACTTTCAGGAAGTATCGCTTTGTAATCACATTATCTTCAATATTTGTCATATATCATGGTATTTAATCACATTTTTTCAATATTTTTGTTCATTTACAACCACGCGACAAGCACGCAACTATCCCTTTCACTCTCGCCTACGCGAGTATAAGCGAAAAAGAACCGAGGATTATGTCGCCGTACTATTCTAACGCACACCAAATTAAATGAGCACGTCTCGCTCCGCGTGTGCTGTTCTCGGCAATGAATGAATGAATGAATGAAATATACTTTTATTTACACCAAACACAGATACAGCATAGGAATAAAAAACGATAATGGTACAAATAAGGCGGTCTTATCGCTAAAAAGCGATTTCTTCCACACAACCTTAGGGTAGAGGAAATTTAAACAAAGAACAACGGGTCGGTGCTATATAAAATAAATAGTAGTGGCAATAGTAGTGGTGGTAGTAGGCAATGACCTTGGTTCCGCAGTTCCAAAATGACGTTACACGCATATCCTTTGAGACGATTTTGTGCTTTATTGCTATAGCAGTAAAGGCAATTTCAAAATGAATATTTTTTAATAAGTAAAAACTACAACAAATGGCTACCTACCGTAGTTATATCTGTGTAAGTATGAATTGACGCGGCGCCGCAGATTGGATGTGATTTTGTATAAGACTGTTTGTCTATTCTATATTTGGTCGCAGGTCAATGTAAATGTTGTAGATATAATATGCGTCCGCGCCCTGTCCTCGTCTCACGTCCCTTCTGTATGGCCCGCGCCTTATATTTGAAATCTGGGATAGGAACGTTGCTCAGTAGCACTTACACCAGCAAGTGTGTTTTGTGTACACTTACTAAAAATATTATAAGTATTTGGGTCGCGCCCAACAATGCGAGTAAAACTAAAACTTCGAATGCCCTTACACTGTAGCTCTCTTAGGGTTGTCCATCTCCAAATATGACATTTATGCGAAGGTTTACGTATATTCAGGACCTTAATCCCGTTCGGACTGTTTAGAAGCGGTGTCCTTGCGGGGACTTGCTACAGATGTCAGCACCCACAAGTTATAGTAAAGATGCCAACAGATGGCGATACCGTCGCTCGCGGAAATATGCTCCATACAAAGACAACGTTCATCGTAAATACGCAACTCGTAACCTACTACAAATAAGGTTCACAATCAAATGCAAGACATAAATCGCGCAAGAGAAATAATCACAGAGATTCGATATATATACAAGGTCCAACTAAGAACTGTTGGACCACGGCCGGTCCCCAGGCATCACACCTAGCCTGGCGGAAGTACTTCCCTTTTCAATGGAGGAACATTCCCAAGTAGCACCTCCACATCCTAATCAGGAATCGTGGTGGACTAATGCCCATACACCATCCTTGAGGGTTGGCCTGTGCCTTGCAGTAGGTCGTTTATAGGCTGACTAGCTTTCGCCCGCGATTTCGTCGGCGTGGACTTTGAAAAACTTCAACACCTCGTCAAACCTCGTTGAACACCTTTAGGGACTGATTTTCGATGCCTTCGAAATCTTTTTTTAGTGCACGCTCGGTAGAATTTATAAACGCGAAAGTTTGTAAGTATGGATGGATGTTTGTTCCACTTTCACGCAAAAGCTGCTGAACGGATTTTGATGAAATTCGGCATACAGATAGACCATGGCCTGGATTAACACATAGGGTACCTTTTATCCGGGTAACACAGCTAGTATACAATATTCCAAATCATATCTTTCACTTTCAATCTTCAGTAGTGCGTTGTCTATCATTCAGTCAGTCAGTCACGGAACTGTTTTATAGGAATAGAAGATAGATAGATAGGTGATGAGAACTCGGTCAAGACCTCAAGGCTAATTGAAGCGGAAATAATGTTAAATTCTTTCAGAAAAAATAATCTTGTCAAAACTTACACCGTTTAGTTTTTAAACTACCTATAGGTAAAGCTAGGTAATTTCTAGTTTTAGCAATGTTCATTAGCACTTTTGAATTTTTTTTTTTTAATCTTTATTGAAAAGAGCTTTGTCGCAATGCGATTATGCCGCTCTCACTTTTGAAATTATGGGTCGATGTTTCAAGTGTTGGTCAGGTAAATAGGTTCCTAATTAGCATTTCGCATTCGTCAACCCTAACAATACAGTTAAGTGCGTCTATTTATACTTTATAATGTGCATTACGACCGGCGCATTAATGCAAGCAAATACAGTGTTTAGCCGCGACTAACTGAGTCACGCGCCGGTCACTTAGCATGCAATAGGTAGGATCTTACCTTTTGTGGATGACAATTATGTCATCTGCTGTCATATAACTACGCTAATACAGAAGGAAGCCTAGCCGAAGGGAGCCGAGATTATACAACGTGTTAATGAATTAACGCAAAACTAGAAAGTGGTTTGTTTAGAATCGAGAGCAGAATCGAATTATCATGGTTTCAACATTGGTAATTTTTTTCAAAATACTTATTCTTCATATCGTGTGGGCAGAGCCCTGGTGTCAGAGTTTTTTCAGACCGCCTTACGGCTTCTGACGTGGTTTTTATGTAACGACTACCACCAGAGATAGTA
The DNA here is from genome assembly GCA_922987775.1 of Agonopterix subpropinquella. Taxonomy (NCBI): domain Eukaryota; kingdom Metazoa; phylum Arthropoda; class Insecta; order Lepidoptera; family Depressariidae; genus Agonopterix; species Agonopterix subpropinquella. Next base: position 7,658,850 of record OV277718.1, on the reverse strand, counting down.
GCCGTAGTGACATGGTTCATTAGTCGGTTTAGGAGATACAGCCGTTCAAAGGTCGGAACTTTGACTGGCTGTATCTCCTGAACCGACTGACAGAACTTGACAGTTTTTGTACTGTTCACATAGCTACAGTGCATACTACAACAATATCATACGATCAGCCTTGCAGCTGATCGTTAATTTTTTACAGACCTTTAATCATCAGAAACTCCTAAACCGACTGTAGTTATGCAGGCAGACCTGGTCTATCCCCATCACAGAGATGCTCTACATTGCAAAAAGTACACTTATTTCTTATACTACTACATACCTACCTACCTAGTAATCTTAAAATATTACGTCATTACTAGAAAAGTTTACTAAGTAGGTGTAGGTTGTTTTCTATAAGAGGCCACCAACCACCATGATGATCGCTAAAGACAATATTAGCTTTTCATCGAAACGCCAAGTTCAAACAATACTGTGCGCGTTTTAAAAATAACTAAGTAAAAATCTGCTGTTGCATACATTTGAGTTGAGTAGGCTTTGCAGTTTAGTATGGGACAGCTGATTTTTAAGTTGCTCCGATCGGTTTGCTCCCATAGTGAAAGTTGTTCAGTTTGATGGGTAGACTCTTAGTTTAAAAGGATGCCAATGATATCAATTACACCCTGTATAGCTAGGTACTTTGTTAGGTTACAACTTAGTACTACATGGTGTTAGGGTAAACAGTTGTATTACTTTAAGGGGTGATTGTACCCATGATACTGAACAACTTTCCCTTAGAAACCTACCGGAAATAGGTAAAAAAAAATTTGGACTTCCCATACCTACTAACTGCAATCAGCTGATCGGAGTTTTGTATGAAAAGTCAACAAAAAAATTTGCGAGTTTCCTATACGTTTTTTTTGGGAAAGTTGTTCAGTATCAAGGGTACTATCGCCCCTTAAAGTAATGCAACTGTTTACCCTAACACCCTGTATAACTATAAGGACATTTATCTAAACTATTATAAAACTGTAACAGAAGTGTGTCTGTACATTGAAGATACCAACAAAATAAAAAAACTATTAACTGAAAAGAGAAAAACAAGCTCTATAATCACTATTCAGCTATAACAACACTAAGCAAATATAATTTGAATGTTATTAGGTAGGTATCGCAAACGGGGACAAAGAAGAATTATAAAACGTTTGTACGTACCTACCTTTGGTTTGTCCCCGCCTGCAATACCTACCTAATAACATTTAAATTATATTTGCTTAGTGTTGTTATAGCTGATTAGTGACTATAGAGCTTGTTTTTCTCTTTTCAGTTAATAGTTTTTTTATGCAGTCGGGTTTTTGTTTTTTGTAATACCTAATTTAGTTTATTTCATACTTTTTAATCTTGTGTCGAAATGGTAGCATACAAGTAAGTACTATAATATATACATATTTGGAATCGTCTGTTTACTAGCTTTCATTTGATACCCATATTGTATTTTTTCCAAAAAATAAATTTTTATTCCCCCCTCTTTTTTTAATTCGCAGACGCCATAAAAAAATAATATAGCCTATGACACTCTCAAGATTTTTATGAATCTAACGACACCTCATACGTCAAAATCCATCAAGCTGTTTAGGCTGTAGGGCGTGCCAAAGAAATAGACATACAAACATACATACATACATACATACGCTCGAAAAACATAACCCTCCTTCTGGCGCAGTCGGGTAAAAAAAGTTACGATGTGGTTTTTAGGTGTCCCTGAATCCAAATCACAATTTTTTGGATTTTTTGTCGGTCTGTTTGTTTGTTTGTTTGTTTGTTAATCATCTGACTTAAAATCTGGTATATAATTTATGCGGTCGAAGTCGCGGGTAAAAGCTCGTTAAAAATAAAGGTAAATTTTTCTTTATTTTATAATGGCGGTTTTACATTTTTTTAACGAGTAAATTAATATTTCTATGTGACCAGTATGTGCGTAAATATTTTTAAATTGTAATAAAAACTCTTTTCTTAAAAAAATATTTTAATTGTATTAATATTTTTGTGAAACTTGTAGCAAAAACTTGATAGGTATTTCAAACGTAGCGATAAAGTAATAATTATCTTTGGGTTTTAACTTACGTTACAGCAGCCAATCGTAACGAAATAGATAATAATACCCAGAACTAACCGGGACCAACAGCTTGCAGCAGCAGCAATGTGTGTATGTGGCCGGTGTAACTCATAAAAATAAAAGCGGTCAAGTGCGAGTCGGGCTACTCGCGCACCGAGGGTTCCGTACCACACCACTACAAAACACAACATTATTAACATAGAAAAAAAATCTTTTCTTGTCCGGGACCTTTAGCGCGAAACCGACTCACACTTTTTTTAGTATTCTGTAGAGTATGCTCTATAATCACACTAAGTTTGACGCTTGTATGTATTACCGTTTTTACGATAGAGCGTGAAGAAAAAACGCTGATAAAAACTAGTTTCTTGTTGAGAACCCCCCTTAATTTTTAACTTTTTGACATTTTTATTATTTGTTAACAAATCCGCCGTAATAACGCATAATCTGAGAAAATGTCCACTATCTAGCTATTACCGTTCAAAAGTTACAGCCCTAAATAGGTAGAACAGACGGACGGAAGGACAGACGGACAGACGGACGGACGGACGGACGGACAACGTAGGCTTAGGAATAGGGTCCCGTTTTCACCCTTTGGGTACGGAACCCTAAAAACCTGGGTCGTTGTCCCAAACGCTTTTTTTTTCTAAAAATTCGTAAGATTACATCAGGATTCCGTCACGATGTGAACACAAAAACAGTTCATTGTAGAGGTGACCCCTGCGCGTGAGTCATTTAATAGTATACCTATAGTGGGAGTGGGTGTGGTGGACTTTGATTTGACTGAGATGTACCTACCTACCTTCGGACTTTAGAAGTTAGATATACGCACGGCGACACATCAAGCTATACAAAACCAACATAAGCTGGCCGCGCGTAGGTCGAGTAACGAACGTATAACGTCGCGCGGCCAGCTTATGTTGGTTTCGCAAATAATACCCAATATTTTAAAGGGTTTTTACCCTAGTACTAAGCCTACGTTGTCCGTCCGTCTGTCCTACCTATTTAGGGCTGTAACTTTTGAACCGTAATAGCTAGATAGTTGAAATTTTCTCAGATTATGCGTCATTACGGTGGATTTGTTAACAAATAATAAAAACGTCACAAAGATAAAAATTATGGGGGGTTTTCATCAAGAAACTAGTTTTTATCAACGTTTTTTCTTCACATAGCATATGCTCACGACTATATTCCCCGAGGGGGTAGTCAGAGATATTCTTAAACTTCAGAACATCCACGTTTCACTAGTAGTACCGAAACTCTGTCCAGTGTGACGGGGAGTGAGCCCGTCGCCACTTGTAATGGACAGTAGGTACAATATATGCCTCAAAATGCACACGCTCACGCTTTTTTCTTCACGCTCTATCGTAAAAACGGTAATACAGACAAGCGTCAAAAGTGTGAGTACCTATAGAGCAAGCTCTACAGAATAACAACAAATACTAAAAACCGGCAAAGTATGAGTCGGTCCTGCGCTAAAGGACAAGGACAAAAAAAAAATTTTTCTAAGTTAATAATGTTGTGTTCTGTGGTGGTGTGGTACGGACGGAACCCTCGGTGCGCGAGTAGCCCGACTCGCACTTGACCGGTTTTATTCTTACTACAGAAACGTGGATGTTCTGAGTTTTCAGAATATCTTTTGACCTCGGGGAATATGGTTTTGAATGCATAATGCATATCTTTAACCCCCGGCCAGGCCTATGACAGCTTAGTTCTGGTGTAGCCGTTGTGGCGCTGTTTCCCATCGTCCTCATTGGACGATGATACATTGTATCATCGTCCAATGAGGACGAGATACAACGCCATATTGAACTTACAACGACAGCAGCCTCATGCCGTGTTGTTGCGTCAGAAGCTTATATCTTGTGATTTTCCTGGTATTTTAGCTTGAGTTTAGAATCCTTGAGAAGCCTCAATTCTTCACCGTCGTATGACATAATAATATAGTTGAATAGTTTGTTCCTTGGTCAAATATCCCTATTTTTGCATCCTGGAATCAGTGTATACATACCTATAACTACAAGTTCTATACACATTAGTTTGACGACAGAACGCCACAACGGAAACAATGGAACTAAGTGCAAATTTCACTGTCGCATCTGTAGCTTGCTACATATCAGTAATCTGTGCCCCCGGCTACGAAGCAAAAAGATGTGTTATAAGTTTGATGCCTATGTCGGTCTGTCTGTCTGTGGCATCGTAGCTCCCAAACGGGAGGACCGATTTCGATGCGGTTTTTTTTTGTAGAAAACTAATTTCAGTCATGGATACAATCACCCCTTACAGTAGTTATTATTTTTTATTTCTTTATTTCAGAATCTTACATCTAAGTTTACAATTTTAGATATCGCCAAACTGCTGAGTAGTTTGTAGGCGTTGCGCTCGTTAATCACATTTTAACTTAAATGCTTATATTAACAAAGCTATATTAAATTAAATTAGGTTAACCTAGCATACAGTGTTTTAGTTTTGTCTTTAAAGTACAACTGTCTACCCCAACACCCTGTATGTATACCCAGCCCCGGATCTACGATTTTTCCGACCCGGGGCAAAAACTTGACATTGGCGCCCCCTCCAAAGGAGTAGCAATAATTTTTTTCACGGGTGGCCGGGTCCAGTTTTGGTTGTTGCAAAAATATCTAAAACTTGGAGCGAGCGAAGCGAGCTCGAGATTTTACGGCAATAAGATTAGCTCGTCGTAATATGATCTAAAATCTGGATCGAGTTCTGTAATAGGCAAGACTGGATACTTCCAATACATTAAAAAAAATTACATTATACCTAACCTATCTGTAATATATTTTTTCTCAAACATGCTTGGAAATGTGAGCATTATTTTGACAACCTTCTTCGAGATAAATCGAAATTGCAGTACTGGCCAAATACATGCGCGCAGCGGCCGGCAATGTTTGTATGAAAATCAAGACATATATATTACTAGCGTAATAAATCTATGATGAAAATCCATATCTGTCGTGTTTAGCGACCAAATAAATTACATACTAAACTCATATCTGTCGTGTAATTTAAAAATGGAACGATCTTTTTCTCCGAAACATGGCGACCAAGGAGGTAACTTATCAAAGGTTTTATTTAAATTTCGAACTGGCTTGCAAATAGAAAGCTGTTTATTGAAAAAAAACAAATTGTTGTTCGCTGTTCGTCATTGATTTTGAAAAGAGTTTTAATTTCCGCGAATTATTTGAGAAAATTTACTGTTTTAATTTCCGCGCATTATTTGAGAAAAGTACTATACAAGCCTTGGCCACAACTAGGCATTGATGGACTTACGTATGTGTGCCTCGGCTTCGCCTCGGCCCACATTTACACGTTCGTCCATCAATGCCTCTGTTGCTGGCCGCTGCAGTAATGTACTATAGTGTACATAGAATAGGTACAGGAAATTCCGGGAAAAAGCTGTGTTTGTAACAACATGATGTCACTGGGAATATTTATAAATTTTATTATTTGTTAATTTCATTACAAACTTGGCACTATACAGTAAAAACACTCATAAAGTGCCGTGAATTCTGGCACGTAGGTAAACCAATACATAGCAGGGTTGGTTATTTACCTACTCATGTGTACATGACACATCTTGACTGGTCAGTCCCAAGCGGAACGTCTGTGCCCGATAACAATTGTTTATTGTATTGTGTCTTGTATAAAGGGTGATGTAACAAAACACCGTATTAATATTTTAATAAAAGCGGTCAAGTGCGAGTCGGGCTACTAGCGCACCGAGGGTTCCGTACCACACCACCACAGAACACAATATTATTAACTTAGAAAAAAAACTTTTTTGTCCGGGACCTTTAGCGCGAGACCGACTCACACTTGGCCGGTTTTTAGTATTTGTTGTTATTCTGTAAGTTTGCTCTACAATCACACTAAGTTTGACGCTTGTATGTATTACCGTTTTTACCATAGAGCGTGAAAAAAAAACGTTTAAAAAACTAGTTTCTTGTTGAGAACCCCCCTTAATTTTTAACTTTTTGACATTTTTATTATTTGTTAATAAATCCGCCGTAATAACGCACATTCTGTGAAAATTTCAATTATCTAGCTCTTACAGTTCAAAAGTTACAGCCCTAAATAGGTCGGACAGACGGACGAACGGACGGACAGACGGACAGACGGAGGGCGGACGGACGGACGGACGGACAACGTTGGCTTAGTAATAGGGTCCCGTTTTCACCCTTTGGGTACGGAACCCTAAAAACAAATAAACGGAAGCTGCAGTGTACCGAAATGTTCCATTTTATGTACTATCAGTTTAAAATAACAATGTGCATGACCTCGCTCGCAAATGTGACGTAACGCAATCACACGAACTTCACTCGAGTCATTCAAATGATTGTTTCCTTTGCATAGAGTCTATATTCCTTTGTCAACCGAGTGAAGTTATCGAACGGCCCTTCAAGGTCATGCACATTGTTATTTTAAACTGATAGTAAACAGAGGTTCTTGAGCTAATATTTGTCCGGAGTTAGTCTCTCCCGCGGTTCTTGTTAAGGTTTTATTAAATGTTTAGTTATTAGGCCTAGTTGTTTGCGCTGTTATCTTATCATAGTCATCATCATGCGTAAACTAATGTACATACCTACGCAAAACTTGAAACCACGTTTCTTTTATTATTTACATTTCTGTTTTGAAGTGAAAAACAGTAGCGTAGCGAGGAGGGGGCAGGGAGGGGGGCAAATGCCCCGGGCGGCACTTTACCATAGTGTAAATAAAATAGTGATGAAGCTCTGCGGTCGCGGCGGCGTGCGGGGTCAACAATTTCTCTCCAAAACTCCTAAAAGAATTTAGCGGGAGATCCACAGTTGCTGCGTGACGTTAACTAATTCAAAAGTACAGTTACAGGTCTGATTTTAATTTTTGACTACAAAACAATTTGCCAATTACTTTGCCAACATACCTATAATCCTAAAGAGTTCTGACTACAGCTAAGACATGGTGCTAAAAATTTCAGCTTGCTACTCTCGATCCACGGCTTTCACTTCGGTTACTATGCACATGTTTTGTACGTAAAAAGCTCTGGAGTGCGATTTTTGAAACTCATTCGCTGAGTTCAGCAGTTGAAAATGTCTAAATTACTATTGAAATATGCATCTTTCTACTACTGATTTAACTTTCAAAAATCATACTCCAGGAGTGTAATTTTTGAAAGTCTCCACCGTAATTTTGACATTTTCAACTGCTGAACTCAGCGAATGAGATTTAAAAATCGCACTCTTGGCCCTAACCGATTTGAATTAAGGAGAAAAGTCCCGATTCGTATTAAAGAGAAAAGTCGAGCTCGCTTCGCTCGCTCTCAGTTTCTATATTGCATGGATAAACCAAAATATGTCAGACCACAACCCGAATCGATGCGCAAAAAAATTTCGAGCCCGTTTCGCCTGCTCCGTTATTTTTTGTTTAGGTTAGATAAGGGGGCGGCAAAATCGGTATGTGCCCCGGGCGGCAGAAACCACGCTACGCCACTGGCTGAAAACTTCTCTAGCACCGTTGTGATGAAAAATTAGGTGGCGCTCACGTCCCCTTAAGACGATTGCGTCTAAGACGCAGGACGCAGGGCTCTCCTCAGGGGTCTGACCAAAATCAGACCCTTCGGTTTGAGTTCACCCACTGAAGGCAACCCTTCAGCCCTTCAGGCAACTCTTCAGCCCTTCAGGCATCTCTCCCTCACGCCGGGTCACTATGCTCTCTCTCCATCTAGGTACCTACGCTAGATTCGATACGGTAGTAAATAGTACATAAGATAGTTAGCTAGGGAAACACCCTGTAACATAGCTTAGGTTAGTAACCAATAAAGATTAGATTGAGTTGTATTTCCTCTTTTACTTAGCAGCCTCAAAACTATAGGAACCTTACCTAAACCTAGGTCAGCCCTTCTCTAAAGGGATATATATTTTTATAACAAGGCCCTCTGGCTATCCCCGCAACAAGGGCACTTCGTTACAAAACTCACCTACCACCTACCTATTGAGGTAGAAAATTTCGTTCTCTGGGTAGTGGTCTCGGTGGCGAAATTGGATAACGTAATTCCCCGGTTTGGAAGAGTGCGGGTTCAAGTCCCGCCCGAGACTTAACTTTTCAATCTTTAATTTGATTATTTCATCCTACTTCCTACTAATAAACGCGAAAGTTTGTAAGTATGGATGGATGGATGTTTGTTCCGCTTTCACGCAAAAACTACGGATTTTGATGAAATTTAGCATACAGATAGAACATGGCCTGTATTAACACATAGGGTACTTTTTATCCGGGTAACGCAGACGAAGTCGCGGTCAACGGCTAGTATTAAAAACGCGAAAGTTTGTAAGTATGGATGGATGGATGTTTGTTCCGCTTTCACGCAAAAACTACTGAACGGATTTTGATGAAATTTGGCATACAGATAGAACATGGCCTGGATTAACACATAGGGTACTTTTTATCCGGGTAACGCAGACGAAGTCGCGGGCAACAGCCAGTATTATAAACGCGAAAGTTTGTAAGTATGGATGGATGGATGGATGTTTGTTCCGCTTTCACGCAAAAACTACTAAACGGATTTTGATGAAATTTGGCATACAGATAGACCATGGCCTGGATTAACCGGGTAACGCAGACGAAGTCGCGGGCAACAGCTAGTAGTTAATATTTCGACAGTCCTACACAATGAATGGTAGGTATAGATATCGTTAAAGGTCAGTGCATTGTACGGTACGCAAAGGTCACAGGATGCCGATTGTGTTATCTATCTAACCTAACACATTAATTATAAATGAACAATACGGGCGTTCAATAGAAAAATGTAAAGTTTCCTTATTTCATTTCAGTTTCAGAGTATTAAGAGGGCTATCGGAGTCCAGTGGCGCCCTCATTACATTAATAAAGATTTCTCATAAAAGAAAGCCTAAATTAAAAAAGTGCTCAATTGACAAACTACAAAAGCCTTCAAACTATTTTCATAGAATACTTTTATAGGCTTTTTAAAGGTCGAAACATACACATTTTGAAAAAAGAAAAAAAACGGCCGCTTTTGTTTTTATTCGAAACTGTCTAATAGTGGAATGTTTAGAACCTATAAAAGTATTGTATAACAATGGCTTGAAGGCTTTTGTAGTTTGTCAATTGAGCACTGTTTAATTTAGGCTTTCTTTATTGAGAAATCTTTATTAATGTGATGAGGGCGCCACTGGACTCCGATAGCCCTCTTAAGTCCATACCAAATGAACAGAAACTCATCTATGGGACATACAGAGTGTAAGGGACATCCCTCCGCAGACTGAAACGGTGAACTCAGACCATCAAACTGAACAACGTTCACTATGGAGCCTACCTCAGGAAACGCGAAAAAAAAATTAGCTGTTTCAAATACAGGGTGTACAATAAAATGGGACAGTTACTTAAAGGGGTGCTTCAGACCATCAAACTGAACAACTTTCTCTATGGGACCAATATCGAAATAAAAATTCCGCTCTCCCATACAAAACTGCAAAAATAACTCGACTGAAATGTATGGGACAGCAAATTTTTTTTTCGCGATTTCGATATTGGTCCCATAGAGAAAGTTGTTCAGTTTGATCGTCTGAAGCACCCCTTTAAGTAACTGTTCCATTTTATTTTACACCCTGTATAACTGGTTGTAGGTATCTACCCGACTCAAATGTTTGAGACCGCTGATTTCTTGTCGCGTTTTCTGAGGTAGGCTCCATAGTGAAAGTTGTTCAGTTTGATGGTCTGCGTTCACCGTTTCACTCTGCGTAGGGATGTCTCTTACACCCTTTATAAAACAGTTCCGTGACTGATTGACAGACAAGGCACAGGCTAAACCGCTAAAGATAGAAATGTGATATTTGGAATATTTATTACCTACTAGCTTTTTTTTGCCCGCGACTTCGTCCGCGTGGAGTTTGGACAACCCCAAGTATCCTATGTTACTTTACTTCTAATACCTCCAAGAACATGTGTACAAAGTTTAATGATGATCGGTTAAGTATTTTTCGCGTAAAAGCGTAACAAACAAACTTACATTCACATTTATAATATTAGGTACTAGCTTTTGCCCGTGACTTCGTCCGCGTGGAGTTTGGACAACCCCAAGTATCCTATGTTACTTCTAATACCTCCATGAACATGTGTACAAAGTTTCATAATTATCGGTTAAGTAGTTTTCGCGTGAAAGCGTAACAAACAAACTTACATTCACATTTATAATATTAGGGACTAGCTTTTGCCCGCGACTTCGATCGCGTACCCCAAGTATCATGTCACTTCTAATACCTCCAAGAATATGTGTACAAAGTTTCATGATGATCGGTTAAGTAGTTTTCGCGTGAAAGCCTAACAAACAAACTTACATTCACATTTATAATATTAGGTACTAGCTTTTGCCCGTGACTTCGTCCGCGTAGAGTTTGGACAACCCCAAGTATCCTATGTTACTTCTAATACCTCCATGAACATGTGTACAAAGTTTCATAATTATCGGTTAAGTAGTTTTCGCGTGAAAGCGTAACAAACAAACTTACATTCACATTTATAATATTAGGGACTAGCTTTTGCCCGCGACTTCGATCGCGTACCCCAAGTATCATGTCACTTCTAATACCTCCAAGAATATGTGTACAAAGTTTCATGATGATCGGTTAAGTAGTTTTCGCGTGAAAGCCTAACAAACAAACTTACATTCACATTTATAATATTAGGGACTAGCTTTTGCCCGCGACTTCGATCGCGTACCCCAAGTATCATGTCACTTCTAATACCTCCAAGAATATGTGTACAAAGTTTCATGATGATCGGTTAAGTAGTTTTCGCGTGAAAGCCTTACAAACAAACTTACATTCACATTTATAATAGTAGGGATAGTATAGATCAGTTAAGTCTACACTAATATTATAAAGAGGAAAGATTTGTACCTATTTTTGTATGTTTGTATGTTTGTAATGAATAGGCTCAAAAAGTACTGGGCCGATTTAAAAAATTCTTTCACCATTAGAAAGCTGCATTCACCCTGAGTAACATAGGCTATATTTATTGCTAGAAAAGATTGGACGTCCACCCGTGCGAAGCCGGGACGGGCCGCTAGTTTAACATAAAGATACAATTAAAAAGTTATCTACACTAATATTATAAAGAGGAAAGATTTGTACCTATTTTTGTATGTTTGTAATGAATAGGCTCAAAAAGTACTGGGCCGATTTAAAAAATTCTTTCACCATTAGAAAGCTGCATTCACCCTGAGTAACATAGGCTATATTTATTGCTAGAAAAGATTAGACGTCCACCCGTGCGAAGCCGGGACGGGCCGCTAGTTTAACATAAAAATACAATTAAAAAGTTATCTACACTAATATTATAAAGAGGAAAGATTTGTACCTATTTTTGTATGTTTGTAATGAATAGGCTCAAAAAGTACTGGGCCGATTTAAAAAATTCTTTCACCATTAGAAAGCTGCATTCACCCTGAGTAACATAGGCTATATTTATTGCTAGAAAAGATTAGACGTCCACCCGTGCGAAGCCGGGACGGGCCGCTAGTTCATTATATACAAACAATCAAAAAATCGAATCTTTCCTCTTTATAATATTATTACTAGCTTTTGCCCGTGACTTCGTCCGCGCGGAGTTTGGAAAACCCCAAGTATCCTATGTTACTTCTAATACCTCCAAGAACATGTGTACAAAGTTTCATGATGATCGGTTAAGTAGTTTTCGCGTGAAAGCGTAACAAACAAACTTACATTCACATTTATAATATTAGGGACTAGCTTTTGCCCGCGACTTCGATCGCGTACCCCAAGTATCGTATGTCACTTCTAATACCTCCAAGAATATGTGTACCAAGTTTCATGATGATCGGTTAAGTAGTTTTCGCGTGAAAGCCTTACAAACAAACTTACATTCACATTTATAATAGTAGGGATAGTATAGATCAGTTAAGTAGGTAATAATTTTGGATATTTAAGTGATATTTAGATAGTCTGGTTTTTTGCATAAGACATTTTTCTGTCGTTCAACCGAAGCCATTGCCCAAGCGTTCAAGACGAACCTATGTAAACTTTAGCGCACATACTTTAAGGATAGGCTAGCGACTCGGACCGGTCCGACCGGTGTGTTCGTAGTCGAATAAAACCAAAAATAACTCCATACTTACACGCCCACCTAAAAGTACCTACTACTATGGACAGTTCGCCACCCACGAGGTTATGGAAAGGCGTATGGATTTCAATTGTTGTTCATCTACCCGCTTTTAACGGTATTTATAAAAATCGGCCAAGTGCGTGTCGGGCCACGCGCAGTTTAGGGTTCCATAGTTGCCCGTCACAATATGCTGACTTTTTACTTCTCCAAAGTAAAAACTCCACTTTACATGAAATAACGTAAAAAAATTGTTTGTACAGGGTGTAAGCGAAAAGTGATAGCCTAGCAAATACTGAAACGGTGAACTCAGACCATCAAACTGAACAACTTTCACTATGGAGCCTACCTCAGGAAACGCGAAAAAAAATCAGCTGTCCCACACATTTTAGACGGCTAGGAACAGCTGTTTTGTATGGGACAGATGATTTTTTTTCGCGTTTCCTGAGGTAGACTCGACACTGAAAGTTGTTCAGTTTGGTGGTCTGAGTTTACCATTTCACTATTTGCTAGGCTGTCACTTACACCCTAGATTCTATATATCACAGCTTTCTATTCTAGCAGTAAAAGTCTCTGAGCTAAGCCGCGGACAGACAGACAGACGGACGGACAACACGAAACTATAAGGTTTCCTTGTTGACTACAGAACCCTAAAAAATATTGACGAAAATTAATAATTAATTACACCGTTATTTAAAACTGGAAATCACTCATTTGTACTAACTGTAGGTGTAATATAGGTAAATAAAATAAAATAAAATAAGTAGTAAGTAAACACCTTCATGTGTTTCTGTTTAACAAAGAATATATTACATAGAAAGTCAAGGCAACATGAAATGGCTACGACCTTTGAAAAAAAATTATGACTTTTTATTAGTATCGTATTTTACAAGTTTTCCTGTTTACGAAACAAAACCAACCAACATGCTTCCGTGGCCATATACAGCTGACAGTTGTTTCCAGGGATGATCAGACCATCAAACTGAACAGAATCCACCCCCCCCCCCCCCCCCCTGACCCTATGGGTCCAAAATCTACCCTATTACTAAGCCTACGTTGTCCGTCCGTCCGTCCGTCTGTCCTACCTATTTAGGGCTGTAACTTTTGAACCGTAATAGCTAGATAGTTGAAATTTTCTCAGATTATGCGTTATTACGGCTGATTTATTAACAAATAATAAAAATATCAAAAAGTTAAAAATTAAGGGGGGTTCTCAACAAGAAACTAGTTTTTATTAACGTTTTTTCTTCACGCTCTATCGTAAAAACGGTAAAACACACAGGCGTCAAACTTAGTGTGATTATAGAGCAAACTCTACAGAATAACAACAAATACTAAAAACCGGCCAAGTGTGAGTCGGTCTTGCGCTAAAGGTCCCGGATAAAAAAGTTTTTTTTTCTAAGTTAAGTTCTGTGGTGGTATGGTACGGAACCCTCGGTGTGCGAGTAGCCCGACTCGCACTTGACCGGTTTTTATTTTTTATTTTGTGGCTATTTCTTATAGCTTTACTGGAATGGGATCTAAAAAGAGGTAATTGAGCAAAGAATTAGCATTTTTAACAATAGAATGGAGGGAATCAGACCATAAACTAATTATGTTAATGATTTTGCAATAAATTGTTCTTTTTATGGTCATGACATTACTATAGGTACCTACCTAACGATAATAGACCTACCTAATTGATAATAGATAATGGCCTCGATTCGGACTGTGCCACGACTTAACTTAACTAAATTTATTCCTGTCACTTTCTAAAATAAGATTAAGAAAAGAGACAGAAAACCAACAGCTGACTTTAGTGCTGTCAAATCAAAGTGACGTTACACGCCCAAAATATGATGCCATCATAATGTACGCCATCTTATTTAAGGGGCTATGTAAAAAAAATAGGATTGTTCAAAGCTCCATATATCATGAAGTACTAACAGTAGGAGTATGATTTGCGGATATGTGTAAATTGAACATATAATTGAAGTTTTGATTAGAGCCAAAACACGATTAAGACAAATTTTCTGGATAGAAAAACAAGCCAAAGTGGCCTCCGTTTTTGTCTATAAACGCTTGTAAATGCTAAATGGTGAATAATAGAAACATGAGACTTGATTTAAAAAAAAGAGATTGCTATTATCTAAGTTTTGATTAGAGCAGAATTGAACTTACATAAATAGTACAATCACAATTAAATAAAGTTTGTTTTTTCGCTTGTTTCGTTCCAGGCGCGCGCGTCGCCTCATCTCTTTCTCTCGCATCTGGCAGTAATATAAGCTATCACACGCCCGTTTCGCTTAAATTATTTTTCGACATAGGCCCTTAAAGCGTTTTTGGGCGTGTAACGTCACTTTGACAGCACTAAAGTCAGCTGATGGTTTTCTGTCTCTTTTCTTAATCTTATTTTAGAAAGTGACAGGAATAAATTTAGTTAAGCTAAGTCGTGGCACAGTCCGAATCGGTACCAATGATTAGAGTCGTATTCTATTCGTAGTCGATTTTCTCTTGTTCTAAATACCTATGCTCTATAATCATAATGAACATCAAACCAAGTTTGATGCTTGTATGTATTGCCTTTTTTAGGGTTCCGTATCCAAAGGTGAAAATGGGACCCTATTAATAAGCCTACGTTGTCCGTCCGTTCGTCCGTCCATCTGTCTTACCTATTTGAGGCTGTAACTTTTAAACCGTAATAGCTAGATAGTTGAAATTTTCACAGAATGTGCGTTATTACGGCGGATTTGCTAACAAATATTTTTTGCTATAAAAATTTTAAAAAGTTAAAATTTAAGGAAGGTCCTCATACAAAGAACTAGTTTTTATTAACGTTTTTTCTTCTCGCTCTATGGTGAAAATGGTAATTCATACAAGCGTCAAACTTAGTGTGATTATAGAGCAAACTCTACAGTATAACAAAAAATAATAAAAACCTGCCAAGTGTGAGTCGATCTCGTGCTAAAGGTCCCGGAGAAAAAAAATGTTTTTGTATATTAATATGTTATGGTGGTGTGGTACAGAACCCTCGGTGCGCGAGTAGCCCGACTCACACTTGACCGATTTTTATTTTACACTTTGTAGATTCGTTTACATGACGTCATCAATTCAAGATAGATTTTAAAAAAAGCGGTCAAGTGCGAGTCGGGCTACTCGCGCACCGAGGGTTCCGTACCACACAACCACAGAACACAACATTATTAACTTAGAAAAAAAACTTTTTTTGTCCGGGACCTTTAGCGCAATACCGACTCACACTTGACCGGTTTTTAGTATTTGTTGTTATTCTGTAGAGTTTGCTCTATAATCACACAAAGTTTGATGCTTGTATGTATTACCGTTTTTACTATAGAGCGTGAAGAAAAAACGTTGATAAAAACTAGTTTCTTGTTGAAAACCCCCCTTAATTTTTAACTTTCTGACATTTTTATAATAGCCGCAATAACGCATAATCTGAGAAAATTTCAACTATCTGGCTATAACGGTTCAAAAGTTACAGCCCTAAATAGGTAGGACAGACGGACGGACGGACGGACAGACGGACGGACGGACGGACGGACGGACAGACGGACGGACGGACGGACAACGTAGGCTTAGTAATAGGGTCCCGTTTTCACCCTTTGGGTACGGAACCCTAAAAAAAGATAGACTGCTTTAAAAATGCGAATGATCATCTCTACGGGGTGTCAATAAATTCCTTCCTCAATCGTTGCCATAGGTATTTATGTTACAGAGGCATCTTGTATCAAACCACATCGGTCTCTGGTTTCATTACCGCCCATTCCACACGAAACCGCATTCTCTGATGCAGAATGTCCAGTTCGCAAAATGTCTACTTTCAGAATGTCCTAAGGGACAACACTACGAATTTACTAAACTAAGTTCTGGAGTGCGATTTTTTAATCTCATACGTTGAACTCAGCAGTTGAAAAAGTATGGAGATACGCATCTTTCTACTGCTGATTTGACTTTTAAAAATCGCACCCCTGGAGTATGTTTTTAACCGACTTTTTGAATGTCAAATCAACAGTAGAGAGATGCGTATCTTCATAGTAATTTTGACATTTACAACTGCTGAGTTCAACGAATGAGTTTCAAAAATCACACTCCAGGAGTGCGATTTTTGAATGTCACCGGTGAGCTTGAACGGTTTTTAAATCTCATACAAAAGCCTTCTCATACCTATGAGTTCAATACGAGTGGAAAGGAGCACACGTATTGAACTCATATGGGTATGAGAATTTAGTCACCGGTGAGATTAAAAAATGCGAACTTTGGGAAATCGGTTAATATTTGCCATTTTACTCAGCCGTAGCGGGCGAGTTTCAAAAATCGCACTCCTGCCATAATAAAAACGATCAAAGATAATTCATAGTTAAATGATGAAGTTTCAAAAATCGCACTCACGACATAATAAAAACGATGAAAGATAATTCATAGTTAAATAAACACACCCTTTATTTTAAATAATTATCAACTTCAACCAACCAAAACGGCTCAAAAAATTTCTCAGTTAAAATCGGCCTTACTTAGTTTTGAACTTAGCGAAATGTAAATTTAATTAACTTCAACATGAATAATTCATATTTCAGTCAAGCGATAGCAATGACATTGAAATTTTTATCAAGAAAATAATAAAACAGAAAATAAAGTACAAAAAAATATAATCGTACCTAAACATGTCATAATGCAAGGCTGAATAAATAAATATGCGTGCCAGGTTTCCTTAAAAAAAAAGAAATATTTACCGCCATCCTGTCGACCGATTTACTGGGAATCCAAACAGATGCGCACACACTCGCCGCACACAGCACAAAATTCTTTAATTATTTTCAATTATTTAAATAAATCAACAACAATTTAACTAACACAGAAATTAATATAAAAGGATTTTACATTCACGTTCGTCACACTATTTTCCGGTAAGTTATTTATCGTACACAGAATGCAGCCGGCGATTTCTACGTTCGAATTTTAAATGAAGTGACGCGCATCGCGCAGCGGAGGATGGAAATGAAATGCGAGCGTCTATGACGTCACACTCAACCGGTTGCGGTATTTACGTGGTTTTGTTTTTTTATCATGTGTCTGAAGAAGGCACCGCAAAACAGCGCTTTATAAAATTCAAGCTCTTTTTTCTTGAAGTTACACGAAAGTCAGGGCCTCCACCCGCACATTCGAACTTCGCAATTACGTGAACGTTTGCGTTCCAATGTCAACTCTATAACTATGAAGTGCGGACCGAAACAGTGGCCATATATCGAACATCGAAAGTCCGGGCCTGGCCCTATACCCGCACTTTCGATGTTCGCTATATCGCCACTGTTTCGGTCCGCACTTCATTGGAATAGAATTGACATTGGAACGAAAATGTTCACGTAATTGCGAAGTTCTAATGTGCGGGTAGAGGCCCTGGTCAAAGCAAATGATACGAAGCCCTTGCGTGTAAAACTGATATCAGAAGTGCGATTTTTGAAAGTCACACGTTCAAGTCAGCAGTAGAAAACGTAAAATTTACTATGGAGATTACACATCATTCGATCATGATTTTCTATGCGTGATATATTGAAAAATATCACTTTTGTCATGTGTCGAATTAATATAATTTCACAACATTGAAAAAAATCATGAAATAAAGAACTTTTTACTATAAAAAAATTCCTACTATAGGATGTGATTGTACCCACGATACTGAACAACTTTCCCTAAGAAATTTTTGTACTTTCCATACTTAATGCAGCTGATCGAACGTTCGTATGAAAAATCATAATTTACTTTTTCTAATTTCCCTTATGTTCCTTTGGGAAAGTTATTCAGTGTCATGAGTACAATCACCCATTTCAGTAATGCAACTGTCTACACTAACATCCTGTGTATTATACTTATACTTAGAATATTAAAATTAAATTAAATTAAATACTCATTTATTTCGGACCAAAAAAGACAATCCATAATTTTGTTAGTAGGATGATTAGTAACAATGTTTACTTAAAATTATGTTAGTGTATGTTAATTAAATATCGACAGGGTAGGTAGGCATTATGTCTTTTATTTGACTGTCCCAATCACCAGCTCCACCCAGTGCTTTTGTATGGGACAGTCAAATCTGGCAGCAATGCATTTCAGGATGCTGTTGTTACTGGTACGCAGGCGCTGCAGTAGCGAGGCCACTTTTTTGCGAATGATCGCGTGGAACCCGTCCGTTCGCGCCTCCGCGAACATGCCGGAACATATGCAGGGTGAAATCTGCTGTCCCATCCATACAATAAATATATTTCATTTCATTTCCTAAACCGCCGAAGATAGAAACATGAATTTTGGAATATACAATTCTACAGAGTATGTAGGGGTGCACTAAGAAAGGATTTTTCGAAAATCGACCCCTAAAGGGGTAATCCACGCATGCGAAGTCGCGGGTTAGAAGCTTGTCTTTTATAAATAAATGAAATTAAATACTCATTTATGTCGGATCAAAAAAAAAACATAATTTTGTCTTACCACAGAATAAATACTAGTACCTACTAGTACTACCCGTAGTCTTACCTTAGAAATTAATTAAAATAAAGCGCTGAAATCGCTGCGAGGTAAAGATCCTTTTGGAGGCGTGTGCAGGGGCTCGTCGCGTCGCGATGACGCACACGTGTGCGTAACTCAGAGACCAAAGAACAAAGATCTCTCGCTGCCTTAATAATAATACCGAAGTTCATAACACTGAGAGGTCTTCTTATAATTGTTAAACACACGTGTTCGTTTGAATTTCGAATCAAGTTCAATATTTTATTTATTTTAAATTCTGTCTGATGAAAGTACAGAGTATAAATTAATCTTACATTTATAAAGATTTTAGATTTTTCCCTTCGCAGGCTGTAGCTGTCGGGTGAACACAACGAATGTGTTTCCTTAGATTAGTGTTGCTGGAGAATGTCTGAAACAAACAGAAAAAAACCGGTCAAGTGCGAGTCGGGCTGCTCGCGCACCGAGGGTTCCGCTTCCGTACCACACCACCATAGAACACAACATTATTAACTTAGAAAAAAAAACTTTTTTTGTCCGGGACCTTTAGCGCGAGACCGACTCACACTTGGCCGGCATTTAGTATTTGTTGTTATTCTGTAGATTTTACTCTATAATCACACTAAGTTTGACGCTTGTATGTATTACCGATTTTACGGTAGAGCGTGAAGAAAAAAACTTTGATAAAAACTAGTTTCTTGTTGAGAACCCCCCCTTAATTTTATAACTTTTTAAAATTTTTATTATTTGTTAACAAATCCGCCGTAATAACGAATAATCTGAGAAAATTTCAACTACCTATCTTGCTATTACGGTTCAAAAGTTACAGCCCTAAATAGACAGGACAGACGGACGGACGGACGGACAGACGGACGGACGGACAACGTAGGCTTAGTAATAGGGTCCCGTTTTTACCCTTTGGGTACGGAACCCTAAAAATGTTTGTAAACGCCAAATTGTTACAATACGTCTCTATGCTTCAATTTCGAGGCATGTATTGTACCTACTGTCCATTACAAGTGGCGACGGGCTCACTCCCCGTCACACTGGACAGAGTTTCGGTACTGCTAGTGAAACGTGGATGTTCTGAGGTTTCGGAATATCTCTGACTACCCCCTCGGAGAAAATAGTCGTGAGCATATGCTATGAAATTCGGAAATTTTTTAAGTGAAAACTTCTTTAGCGGCTTTGTGCTCTTTTTGGTATGGGTAAAAAATGTTAAACTCGCGTCAGGACCGTGACGTCATGTGACCTGATCGAAAATTGGTCAGACATATCCCCCTCTCTTTCTACCGCGCGGCGAAAATGTATGCCTGTTCCTGCTGTTTCTTTTAAGCGGCATAAATTGTCATGTTTGTGTACGATAGCGCAATAAATGAATATTGTATTTTACCACATAAATGATAGTACTTTTATACTGATAATTAAAGCAATTCGTGCGAAATTATTATCTCATCATCATCATCATCATCTCAGCCGACGGACGTCCACTGCTGGACATAGGCCTCCCCCAAGGATCGCCACAACGACCGGTCCTGCGCTGCCCTCATCCAACGTTTTCCCGCCGCCTTCACCAGGTCGTCGGTCCACCGTGTGAAGGGCCTACCCACGCTGCGCTTTCCGGTACGCGGTCGCCACTCGAGAACGAGTGATGACGTATGGAACAGAGACGTGGTCGTTCACTCAAGGCCTCATAAAAAGGCTGAAATTATTATCTAACCTTTCCTAAATATCAAAAATGCACAACGTTAATGTTCAAGTTATCACTTCTGCCGGCACTCCCGGAGTGCATCCCGTTGTTTTTGTTTTAAATATCTTCCTTGTCACACTTGTTACAGTTTTCGTCTCAAATATTTATGTTAGAGAAACGGTTTCAAAGTAAAAATGAAAATGATTCAGCATTTTTAGGGTTCCGTACCCAAAGGGTGAAAACGGGACCCTATACTAAGCCTACGTTGTCCGTCCGTCCGTCCGTCCGTCTGTCCGTCCGTCCGTCCGTCTGTCCTATATATTTAGGGCTGTAACTTTTGAACCGTAATAGCTAGATAGCTGAAATTTTCTCAGATTATGCGTTATTACGGCGGATTTGTCACCAATAAATAAAAATGTCAAAACGATAAAAATTAAGGGGGGTTCTCAACAATAAACTAGTTTTTATCAACGTTTTTTCTTCACGATCTATAGTAAAAACGGTAATACATACAAGCGTCAAACTTAGTGTGATTATAGAGCAAACTCTACAGAATAACAACAAATACTAAAACCCGGCCAAGTGTGAGTCGGTCTCGCGCTAAAGGTCCCGGATAAAAAAAGTTTTTTTTCTAAGTTAATAATGTTGTGTTCTGTGGTGGTGTGGTACGGAACCCTCGGTGCGCGAGTAGCCCGAGTCCCGACTCGCACTTGACCGGTTTTATTTTTGTTTCCATTCCAGGTAAAAATTAAAAAGATTCAAGACTTACCTTCTCACAAGTAGAGCACCTATACGTGGTCATATGTCTGACATTAACGTGATAAGTTAGAGCTTTCTCCGTACGAAACTGCTTCCTACACTGTACGCATTTATGTCTGTAAGAAAAGTTATAGTTATTTGTTATACAAGAGTGCAAAGTTGCTTTTTAACCGCGTGCTCAATTTTGATGACCGAGCAAGCGAAGGATTCTAAAATTAGAATCCTGAGCGTTAGCGAGGGAATCAATAGGGCACGAGGTGAAAAATCTTTGCACTCGAGTGCAACACGTAACTTTTCATCCCACCTCAGCGAGGAAATGACGTGAAAAGAAAATGGCGCGCGCAAAGGAAATTAAAAAAAAAGTTGTATGATAAATTCGGCACCATGGAGGGAGAAGTAAATGGTTTTAATGATGTTTTGCTTAGTGCACACGATGTTCTAAATTAAATTTACTTTATCCTCTAGCTCTAGCGCAGGACTTCCCAACCAGTGGGGCGCGCCCCCCTTGGGGGGCGTAGTGATATCGTAGGGGGGGCACAATGTATTTGCATTTTGAAAATAAAAATCCAGTTAACGACGTAAATTCCACTCATTAATTCATTTTATTAATTAACTCATTCATTAAATTACTAATTCACCCATTCGTTTGTTGTTACTGACATTTTCAGGCTCAGCAGGTCTCAGATAGCACCTTTCCACACGCGCTTGTCGTTAAAATTTCGATAGTGGGGGGGCATGCAAATATTATTTATCTACATCTACACTAATATTATAAAGAGGAAAGATTTGTACCTATTTTTGTATGTTTGTATGTTTGTAATGAATAGGCTCAAAAAGTACTGGGCCGATTTAAAAAATTCTTTCACCATTAGAAAGCTACATTCACCCTGAGTAACATAGGCTATATTTATTGCTAGAAAAGATTAGACGTCCACCCGTGCGAAGCCGGGACGGGCCGCTAGTTTATTATACCAGGGGAGGCGTGACGCAAAAAAGGTTGGGAAACCCTGCTCTAGCGGATAAAAACGGCTTTTGCACTCAGATATCGAAGAGCAAAAATACTCTTTCCAAGATGGGGGGATGAAAAATATATCGATGGTGCGTTTTGTGGAGAGGTGTGGACATTCAATCATGGAGATCCAGGTTCGAATCCGCACGGACAATATGCCATGTATCAATGAGTTTTTCTAACTTATGTAGTACGTGATAGCGACTGCTCTCAAACGGTGAAGGAAAACATCGTGAAGAAACCTGCATACGCTGAAGAAGAAATTCTGATGTGTATGTGAAGTCTACCAACCCGCATTGGGCACGCGTGGTGGACTAATGCCCATACACCCTCCCTGAGGGTAGGCCTGTGCCCTGCAGTGAGACGTACTCGTAATAGGCCTTTAGGCCTAAGACGAGTAGGGGCGGTGCAGATTAGTATGAAACAGCTGATTTCTTTTGACGTGACGTCTTATAAATCGATGAACACCGGCTGCACGCACGAAAAAGTGTCACGATCCGCCTGAGCCTAAGCATGCAAGCGAGAGCGCGAAACAAATCTCTCTTTCTCGCGTGACGTCAGAGCTACCAATTCGAGTATTCATCAATGTTTCTTTATGACGTTATCACGTAAAACTATCGTCCGTAAACCGTCTTTACAGACAAACAAAGTTGCTTCGATCGGTTTGCTCCCATAGTAAAAGTTGTTCAGTTTGATGGGTAGACAGTTTAAAAGGATGCTAATGATATCAATTTCATCCAGATATTTTTCAGAAAACTCACATTAACTCTTCAGTCTCCAAATGCCTAGAATTTTCACCGAAATGCCTCTTCAATGCCTTCTCAGTTTTGAAATAGCTATCACATTCAACGCAGTAGTATTGTCTCAGGTCTGTATGGACGGTGAGATGCGCGCGCAGGTTCGAGTTCGTAGCGAATGTTCGCGAGCATTGCGAGCATGGGAAGAGCTTGATGCCAGAATGCGTTCTGTGGGAGGAAATGAATTAAGACACTATGGTAAGACAAAACGCCTTGGAGGCATCATTTATTTTTCATGTTACGACTAGATTTATACAATTTACCGAAATCAAAATCATACCTCAGTATTCTTGGATAGTTTATCTAGTGAAATCATAAATATTGAATACACGATTGGAATTACTTCGCTCGATAGAAAATCGTCACAAAGATGACGTATTTTCATGTATTTTTAACCATTTTTCTCGTCTGAGAAGAACTTAAAATAGTTTCAGATTTTTGGAATTTACACTCACATATTCACTATTAGTTTATTTAGTGAAATCATAAAAAAAAATCTATAAAAAATACTTTTGTTAATTCTTTTTAATCGAAAATACGGCACGCGCACACACTTTTCGGAGGGCTGGGCAATCGCGTTTCTCATAGAAAATATTCGTCTGAACCTATAGCCCCTTAACATCTATCACGCCTAGAGCATGGACACCGGTTTTCGATATTACCGAAAAACCGGGATACCGGACCAAATATGCGGTATTGAAAAATTCGGTATTGGAGCGACGAATACCGGTTTTTTGATATTCAATAAATTAAATTAAAATGTAAAATATTATTGATTTTAAACATGTTACAGCCATGTTGAGCTATTTCAAATCAAATTAAAGACAAAAAAATTATGTCTCGGGCGGGACTTCGAAAATTTCGTTCTCTGGGTAGTGGGTGAAGTGGGTTTAGTGGGTTCGGTGGCGCAATTGGATATCGCAATTCCCCGGTTTGGAAGAGTGCGGGTTCAAGTCGCGCCTGAGACTTTATTTTTCAATCTATAATTTGAAATTAAAATGTAGGCATACCAGCATGGATATGCTCACGACTATATTCCCCGAGGGGGTAGTCAGAGATATTCTGAAACCTTAGAATATCTACGTTTCACTAGTAGTACCGCAACTCTGTCCATTGTGACGGGGAGTGAACCCGTCGCCACTTGTGATGGAAAGAGGGTACAATACAAAAAAAAAAGATATTTTATAAAATAACTCCGATTCATATTTTAGTAACAATTAGGTAGTTGCGGCTAAAACTCGCTACTAGTATTAGTATTTATTCTGTGATAATGGCGAATCCCGCCAAGCGTAGCGACACCACTGTGATGTAAGAGCTGCTCGCCTTCGTGCAAAACAAGTTGAATGTGATGGACGAGCTTAGTCTGGAGCAGATCGGCACGTCGAGCTGCACGAAGGACGAAATCCACGCCGCCTGACGCCGCCAAGGTGATGCTGCACGAGACCGCCGCGACCGGACCCGTGCGCCTCGTCACGAGGATGAAGGACGGGCGCGGCAAACAGGACCTGCGGGACATCTTCAGCAAGCTCAACAAGCTCAACAACAAGCTCTGGGCGCGCAGCCAACGGCGCCCGCTTTAGAACCGCCTAAAGTGGGCACCGACGATGACAGTTTCACCCTTGTGAAGAGGAAAACCCGTATCCGTCGTAGCCCCAAGCATACGCGGTACCGCATCGGCTGCCGCTTCCTGTGTACATCTCCCACCTGGACAGAGAGACGACTTTGGACGACATTCTGCGTCACCTCTGCACCAGTGCCTCTACCCGCACATTCGAACACCGCAATTGCGTAAACGTTTTCGTTCCAATGTCAACTCTGTTACAATGATGTGCGGACTGAAACGATAGCGATATATCGAACATCGAAAGTCCGTTCCATGTTCGGAGCGACGGGCCTCTGCCGGTGCCTTCTTGCGGGAGCTGAAAAGATTTGGACCGGAAAGATTTTCGAATTTCAAGGCCTTCAAGCTCCGAGTTCCCGCCGCTCACCTGAAGAGTTTCCTGGCTCCCGACGTATGTCCCACTGGAGTCGTGTTTAGACGATTTAGGGAAGCGAGGACTAAAAACCCTAGGGAGTGTGTGATAGATAAAGCTTGTATAGATAGAAAACATTGAGCTGACAACACGGAGGTGGCTAACTGAAAACACGGAGGTCACTCGCTCATGTTCCGGGGCGGCGACTCAATAGATGGCAAAACCGAACTCGTGTGCGTTTCCCTCGGTACATTGCCGAGGTTTTGGATGATAATTGTCGTCCTATATGCAAGTTTTTTGAGGCAGGGGTTCACATTTATGTAAGAAAACGCTAGCTCCCACGAAGCATCGTGTGTTCACAAATGGTTTGGAACCTGATAAGCGGTGGCCGGTGAGAAGTCCAGACCTGAATCCGATTGAACACCTTCGGGACGATTTAAAACCATGGTTTCTAACTCGCGCCCAAACTCATGAGTTTGGGCCCGTGATCACGCCCATGCCACCCTCCAAGACCTCCAGGATGCCATCGATGCTGAATGGGACATGTCGCAACAAGGTAACATAACATTTTGTAAGGTTTTGACGTTTTCACTGTGTTAATAAACGTGCAAGTAAACAAGAGTGACAAAAGACTTAATTTTTCTCCTTTTACGATTAATTTTGTTTTTTCTTACACCATGGTTATACAACCCAAATGAATAATTTTTTCCTGAAAGTAAATTAAATTGGCTTTCAAAAGATTATAGTCATTAATCAAATAGTTATACCCAGACTTTTGTCCAAGTAGGTTTAAAAGTAGTTCAAAGTAGAATTTTCAAAGGGTGCGATTTTTTTGACGCCGAGTGTGTTAAAATGTACTTTTATTTCTAAAATATCCATCTTTCTCAAAATGATTACAAGAATATCGAAAAAATATCGAAAAACCGGAAAACCGGTATTTAGAAATACCGATATCGAAATTATACCGGTATTGTGAAAACCGCCGATAGTCCATGCTCTAATCACGCCTCGCCGGTCTGCCAAACCAGGGTCCTGGGCTCGAATCGAGGTTCGGTCATGGATGTTATTTTATGTTTGAGTCGTTGTTGTATGGTAAACTTCTAAACTATTATAAAACTGTAAAAGAAGTGTGAAAAGATTGAAACAGAAGATCCGAAGCTTTGAATGTCTTTATCTATACTTACATAAGTAGTTTTTAGTGGTATTTCTAGCAAGTATTTTTCGAAATTCAACCCAGATGTCAAAATCAGGGCCTCTACCCGCACATTTGAACTTCGCAATTGCGTGAACGTTTGTGTTCCAATGAAGATGATGTTCTATTACAATGAAGTGCGGACCGAAACAGTGGCGATGTATCGAAAATCGAAAGACCGGGTACAGGGCCAGTATAGAAAGTTGCCTGAAAGTTCTAGCTAGAAGATAGAAAGATTAAGGAATATAAAAATCTAAATAAAGAAAAATCTAGATAGATTTACCTCAAATGAACAGATAATTTGTTTTTGCTAACAAATCGTTTGTCGCACTTCTCGCACACGTGTTTCTTCTCTTTCTTATGCACTCCCTTTATGTGTATGTTGAGTGAATTGGTGTCGCTGTTAAAAAAGTAGACTATTATTCTACAGGGTGTAACAAAACACCCTAGTAATACTTAAGGGGGTGCTTCAGACCATCAAACTGAACAACTTTCACTATCGAGCCAACATCGAAATCGGCAAAAAAAATCAGCTCTTTCATACAAAACTGCAGCGCCGGCGCCGTCTCGACTCAAATGTATGGGACGGCAGATTTTTTTTATTTTTTCTCAATGTTGGCTCCATAGTGAAAGTTGTTCAGATTGATGGTCTGAAGCACCCCCTTAAGTATTACTAGGGTGTTTTGTTACACCCTGTATAACATTGAACATCCTCCAATCCAGAATTAAACATGAGCTCACAAATACCAAAACGCGGAAAAAACCCGTTAAAATGTTTAATTCTAGATTAAATAATAACCGCGTAACTCTCAAAAACGGTATCCTCCGATCCTTATACCAATGTGGTCTTCGAAATATAACGTCTTCTTGCATCTTCTCTATTATGAAGAGATTCTTTTGAACGTGACTCGAGTCCTTATACTTAGACCATATAACTATGGACGAGTTACGCGTGTAATTCCACTAACAAATCTGCCTCTTTTTGCGGGGGACGAGGTAGCATGAAATCCGCAACTTTGGATATTATTCCAATAGATTCTAAGTTTGATTGTTAAAAATAGTCTCGTGCGAATTCCAAACGAGACTCATAAGTTATTGTTCCGCTATTATAGACTGTCTCGTTTAATGATAAGGTATAAAATGGTATGTAAAAAGCTATGATCAATTGATCGTGTAACTAGGCAGAGGGGAATGCTAAGGCGAGGCTGGTCCCTGGTTACATGGTCTAAGGTTAAGTCTGAGTAGGGTCGAAAAAGTATGTATTTTGATACGCTAGTTCGAAGTTCGAACTCAAAAGTCTCTAAATCTCAACTTCGAAACACTCATAGTCACAGAAGATTATAAGAGGGGTTCGAAATGCAAAGTAGCGCTTTTGCTTCGGAGGACTGTCGCCACTTGTGTTCCCGCTCACGCTGCTACAACTACTTATGCCGTCTCGCTCGCACCACGCCGCCCACCTTACGATGTTATGCAAATCATTGTATAGCCGTGTGGCGCACGTTCCACGCCTACTTTGCACTTCTAACCCCTCTTATAATGTTCTGTGCTCATAGGTATTGATTTCCCATTGTACAGTTGTATTATTATTATTGCTTGCTGTATCCATAAATATCGTCCTCTTCTAAATTGTCATGTTCTAATTTCTACTGCTTCTAGATTTAATCATGATTGTAATACCATCTGATTTTTGAATGTTGTGTATACCATTAATTGGCCTATTTGGTGGTGTAAGTGTAACTGCCTCCCTGGTCTAGTGGTTAAGAGCATTGGCTCTCGATACGGAGGTCGTGGGTTCGATTCCCACTGGGGACACCTAGTGATATGTCACTTTGTGCGTTTTTTCCCAGTTGGTTAGGGCATTGCAGGCTGAATCACCTGATTGTCCGAAAAGAAAAATGATTCCGTGCTTCGGATGGCACGCTCAGCCGTTGGTCCCGGCTACTATCTCTGGTGGTAGTAGTCGTAACACAAAAATCACGTCAGAGGCCGTAAGGTGGTCTCGCTCGAAAACTCTGACACCAGGGCTCTGCCCACACGATAAGAAGAAGATTGGCCTATGTATTACCGACTAGATTTATATGGAAATTTTGTTTGTAATGCGAAAAACTTTAAGCTGTTGGTGTACCTATTAAATAAATTAAATACAGGACCCACAAACAATCTCTTACCTGAATATCTTCCTACAATAGCAGCAGACCTCGCTACTCTGTGCATTCCCGCACTTGTATCTGTGCACAACACAGTGGCGCCACCTGACGAACGAACTGTCGCACAGGAGACACGTGAACCTCCTCCGGTGAGCCAAACTGTGCTGTGTTAGTACGTCCTTTGAGTTGAAACTTAATTGGCATACGCTGCATGTGTAAGCTGTCTGGAAAAGTGAAAAAAATATAACCACCGAAACAAAATAGAGGGGTATTTGTGGCAACCATAAAGATATTATACCTTAAGGAATAGAGGAAGTGACATGAGTTGTCAAATGAAACCGTTTTTGGACGTTTTCAGGAGTCTTTCTGGTAAAAATTCGATTTCTGTGTAAAATTATCGACGATTTCACTTTAGGTTCACGATTATTCACAGAAACCTAATTTTTACCAGGACTCTACATACCCAAAAACTCTTTCTATTATACAGTGGTGCCGCTAGGTACATCTCGCTCTTTCAGCTGTCAATGCCTCTAATCCGTAGTATAATACCTTTATGGTGGCAGCATAGCTCTCAAAAGAGAGGACCGATTTTAAAGCAGTTTATTGTAATCGAAAGCAAATTTTTGCGAGTGTGTTCTTTAACTGTTTCATGAAAATGGGTTCAACATTTTTCAAGAAAGCTTTGAAGGGATCTCAAGCCAAAATCACACCTAGAAACGTCGCCATCCTTGCCTTACCCGATTTCAAACTATTTTCTTAAAAACAATGATAATGAGCAAATATCGAGCAAAATCCGAAAACGCCTAATTAAAGTGTACATCTGGAGTATTGCACTGTACGGCAGCGAGACGTGGACATTGACTAAACGTGATCGAGATAGGCTGGAAGCTTTTGAGATGTGGTGTTGGAGGAGAATGGAGGGGATAAGTTGGACGGAACGAATAACAAATGAAGAGGTATTAAGAATGGTTAAAGAAAGGAGAAACATTTTGAAGACAATAGAAAACCGGAGGGGAAAGATGATCGGACACCTGATACGAAACGACAACTTCTTTAAAACCATACTGGAGGGGAAGATAGAGGGGAAGAGAGGCAGAGGAAGACCCAGACAGAGTTATCTAGCCCAAGTGAAGGAAAAGGTTGATGTCGTGTCGTATCAGGAACTCAAGACACTAGCTGAAAGTAGACAGGATTGGCGAATACTCCACCGACAAGAGCGTAGCTCTTAAATAAGATGATGATGATGAATGATAATGATAATATTTATTTTGACGTGATAACGTCTTTTAAATCTATGAACACCGGCTGCACGCACGAAAAAGTGTCACATGCCGCCTGAGCCTGAGCGTGCAAGCAAGAGCGCGGAACAAATCTCTCTTTCTCGCGTGACGTCAGAGCTAGCAATTCGAATATTCAGCAATGTTTCTTTATGACGTTATCACGTAAAACTATCGTCCGTAAACCGACTTTACAGACAACCAATTTTTTATTTACCATACAATGTAAGAGATCGTAATACACTACATAATAAACTAAGATTTGAACCTTATCTGACAGCGCCGCATCGCCTTTTTCTGTCGCTCCATCCTTTTCTGTCACTCAGGAACGTCATTTGCTAGAGCAAATGAGATAGACGGAACGCGATCGCGCGCGGCGGTGCTGCGGCGTGCTGTGGCGTTCCGTCTACCTTATTTACTCTAGCAAATGACGTTCCTGAGTGACAGAAAAGGATGGAGCGACAGAAAAAGGCGATGCGATGCTGTCAGATGAGGTACAACCCCAATACTACCTTTTCATGTCTTTTCATGTGTTCACCAAAAACATCTTCAGTCAAAAATCCAACACCGCAGTGTTGACACTTGTATTTCCTCAATTTATATTTCTCAGAGCTTTTCCTCATTTCTATTTCCTCAATCTGCTCTTCAACGCTCAAGTATTTTATTTCGAACTTTAATTCTTTACAATTTATGTTTCTTTTTAATTTATCTGCATTTACATTTCCTTCGATGTCTGTTTCATTTGTAGTTAAACAGTTTTCCTCATTTTCACTTAATTCTAATTTTATTTCAGCTTCCTCAACTTCATTTTGTATAGTTTCTTCCTCATTCTTATTTAATTCATACAGTTCATTGTCTAGAGTTGGTAGTATATCAATGTGGGAGTTGTTATAAGTGTTTAAATTGTAAAGAACTTTAATTGACTTACAATCTGTATCAATCTGTAATTTTAATTTAAAGTAATTACATAAGAATAATCAAATGCCCACGACTATATTCCTCGTGTGGGTATCACAAGCATGTCGGCACCATTAAATGGCCAGACGACTCAATAGATGCCTTTAAATAGATGCGTTTAAGTTTTACGACACTGTCTTTCTATAGAAAAACATGACACGACAATGTTTTTCTATAGAAGAACATTGTCGTGTTGAAACTCAGTGCCTAAATTTTTGGCACTGAGTTTCGGTATTTTAAATAGAAACCTATGCTATATTCAAGATACCTCTCTCGGGAAATGTAGTCGTGATGTCAGCATATATATGGTATGCTTTGCCCCCTTTATGAGTGATCTCCCCAAACAAAGATCATCATGTAAATAATGATGAAATAAACTCCTCATATTTTCTGTTTCCTCAATATGAACTTACCTTTTTGTATTTTAAAATCATGTGTGATTGTTTAGCTAGTTGTATGAGGAGTGCTGTTTTTCTTAGAGCAGTCTCACACCAACTACACAGCCCTACTTGAAGTGGCACATTCTGAAATTAATTTTTGAGAAATTTTTCTATTTCATTCAGTAGAAAATTTAATTCATAGACAAGGGTACATCTTTAAAAACCGGCCAAGTGCGAGTCGGACTCGAGGACTACTCTGCTCTGTACCACTCTGTACCACCATACAATATTACCAATAAAAATTGTATTCTCCAGGATCCCTAGCGCGAGCCCGACACACACTTGGCTTTTTATTATTTGTTGTTAGAGTAGGTAGGCCCTATAATCACACTATGTTTGACGTTTGTTTGTATAGCAGTTTTTTACGATAGAGTAACAGCAGTAGGGAATGGACCCCCAGTTCATTTTAGACTTTTTGTTTCTTTTATTATTTTCTAGCAAATGCGCCATAAAAACACACACTCTGTGAAAATTTAAAGCTATTAAGGTAATTACGGTTCAAAGGAGACAGCCCCTTAATAGGTAGGACAGATGGACGGACGGACACAGCGTAGGCACACCTTGGACACATAGCTGTTATTTCATACAAACAGTGCAGGATTAACTATATAGGCAAAGTAGGCACGTGCCTACGGGCCCACCACCTCCAAGGGGCCCCGCGGCTCATGAGAAAAAAAATCGTTTTTTTATTTGAAATTTTGAATTGAATAAAAAATTAAGAAAAGATTTAAAAAAAAAAATCATTTTCATAATGTTTCCTTTAATGATACCCCACATGATAATTTTAGAATAAAAAATGTTTTTACTCCTAAGCTCAATTATAATAATACATCTTTTTTGACAGCACTCTTTTAATTGGGCCCTTAATTGATATAAAAAACGAAGTTCCAGCTTCTTATAATAAAAGAATTTTGTATATTATCTCTTTATCTCCAAGATAAACGAGTTTACGAGTGTTACAGACAGATGGACGGACAGACATCGAAGTGATTCAATAAGTGTTCCATTTTCCCAATTTTGTTATGGAACACTACACAGACTACACTATAGGTTTTGGATCGTGTTGCAACATCCGTCATTTTAGTAGATATGTGCTGTTTTATTGCGACCACTTAATCTGGACCATACTGGAAAAGAATCATTGTTACGCCCATGGGCAGGGGGGCCCCGAGACTTGCATTGCCTAGGGGCCTCTGCATGGCTTAATCCGGCCCTGCATACAAATGGGAAAATTTTAAAAGAAGTGCTACGCATGTGCGATACTGAGTGACGTCAAAGAAACAGGAATATGCCACTGCCTTCATGTTCTACCATGCTTCGTGCCAGAGGGGGTGAGGTTAAAAATGGTGAGGGGGTAGGAAAAAATTTTTTAATCCCATACACATCATATAATTTTTATGACGTCATAACTGGATACCCTGACACCTCAGAGACTGTCTCCTGGCAGTTTTGAGGTCTAGATACCTTACAACATACTAAAACTTGGTGCTGGTATCCGGAAGTGAACTTTTTCAGCCTTTTTTGACCGTAAGGCAGTGCACTAATATTACTGGTACTTGCTTGCTTGCTTGCTTGCTTGCTTGCACGACACGATACGATAAGCAAGCAACTGGTACTATCAGCTTAAAATAACAATGTGCATGACCTTGAAGGGCCATTCGATAACTTCACTCGGTTGTAAAGGAATATAGACTCTATGTAAAGGAAATAATCATTTGAATGACTCGAGTGAAGTTCGTGTGATTGAGTGACGTCACATTTGCAGGCGAGGTCATGCACATTGGCTGCGTTCAGAATGTTTTTGTGCAGTTGTTTTTTCAACTCGCTCTAAGGTACGGAACGATCACGGTTGTTTTATAACCTCAAATTTTGACATTGACGGTAAAATGGGCTTCCAGGGCTTCCATCATTTCCAAATACAATAAAAAACTCTTCTTCCATGTTAGCGGATCAAAAAATAATTTGGAAAACAAACTTTTAATTCAAAACGAGCGAAAAGTCAAGTGACCACAGATAATCCAAACGTCAGAGTGTTTTTCAACCATCGAATTAGACGGTTAAAAGTTGCAACCCGTCAGAGGTTCGGAACGGTTGAGTTGAGTTGCAAAGAGCGTTTTTTCACCGAGGCTCTGAACGGCGTTAGTGCGAAAGTTGCACTCGGGGTGCACAACGGGTGTATGTTCTGAACGCAGCCATTGTTGTTTTAAACTGATAGTAAGTGCTGATATAATAGGGGGTAAGGTAAAAAGTTGATGGGAGGCAGGAGGACAATTTGACATCTTAAAATATAACGAAATTAAAGTTTTTACAAATCTATTAGTTGTTTTAATATTTTAATAATATGAAAAAAACATGTTTTAATAAACTTACTTGAAATCCTAAAACATTGGTGAAAAAGTTGTTATACGAAGTTGTAATGGTAACTTTAGCTTGCTTATCGTTTCGTAGACAAATTCTACAAAGTTTTGCTTCAGTTTCAGTCATTTTTATTCAGAAAAACGATTAAAAACTTTCAAACTAAAATACCACAACAAACAAAACTTTAAAACTGTCACATTTGACATTGACAAGTCGATTGGCCATGACCTATTCCGTATCAACTTTTCTATAGTAGAAAATGGTAGAAGTTAAGCCTCTGACAGACTGGTGCATTCTAGATCAGGTTGGATAACTTGAGCCTCCTTTGCCTGTCCGATTGAGGTTCATTTAAAAATAATAAAAAAGCGCCAATTGGCGCCAAATTTAGACTTTTTTAGGGTTCCGTACCCAAAGGGTAAAACGGGACCCTATTACTAAGCCTACGTTGTCCGTCCGTCCGTCCGTCTGTCCGTCTGTCCGTCTGTCCGTCCGTTCGTCCGTCCGTCCGTCTGTCCGACCTATTTAGGGCTGTAACTTTTGAACCGTAAAAGCTAGATTGTTGAAATTTTCACAGAATGTGCGTTGTTACGGCGGATTTGTTAACAAATAATAAAAATGTCAAAAAGTTAAAAATTAAGGGGGGTTCTCAACAAGAAACTAGTTTTTATCAACGTTTTTTCTTCACGCTCTATCGTAAAAACGGTAATACATACAAGCGTCAAACTTAGTGTGATTATAGAGCAAGCTCTACAGAATAACAACAAATACTAAAATCTTCTTCTTATCGTGTGGGCAGAGCCCTGGTGTCAGAGTTTTTTCAGACCGCCTTACGGCCTCTGACGTGGTTTTTATGTAACGACTACTACCACCAGAGATATTAGCCGGGACCAACGGCTTAACGTGCCATCCGAAGCACGGAATCATTTTTCTTTTCGGACAATCAGGTGATTCAGCCTGCAATGTCCTAACCAACTGGGGAAAAACGCACAAAGTGACATATCACTAGGTGTCCCCCGTGGGAATCGAACCCACGACCTCCGTATCGAGAGCCAATGCTCTTAACCATTAGACCACGGAGGCAGTTTAGGCAGTACTAAAAACTGGTCAAGTGCGAGTCGGTCTTGCGCTAAAGGGCCCGGACAAAAAAAGTTTTTTTTTTCTAAGTTAATAATGTTGTGTTCTGTGGTTGTGTGGTACGGAACCAAAGAGTAATATAAGTATATTAGAAAAGAGAACCCACTCGTGGCAACATTATGCATCCACATTATGTCAAATTGAAGGCTAGCTAGCGCCATCTGTGTTTCTCTGAAAATAATTCTACCTATACTATACATACCTACTTATATACGTATACTTATATACTCATACCGTTGTTTGAATGCTAGTTTTCGTTCAATCCCGCACCGATCGAGTGAAATTCCAGTATCCTTACTATTCCTGTAATCTGTACATTGGTAAGAGAACAACTGAAACTCCAGAACATCACTAAATCGGCACAAAATTGAACAAAAACTACAAACAACACGCACATTACGCAAGGTAGGTGGCCATTTTGTAAATTTGTCAATTTGACATTGACATAGACAATATAATCTTTTTTTTTCATAGTAAAAGATATATTTAACACATGGCAGCACATTCTATGCAAACTGAATCGGAAAACCCACCAAAAGGCAAATGTCCTCCGCCTGTACGGAACCCTCGGTGCGCGAGTAGCCGGACTCGCACTTGACTGCTTTTATTTCACATTTACCTAAGTATTAACTAGCGGCGCCCGCGACAGTTGAAATACTCGTAACTTATGATTGTATGAAGCGGTTGCGATGAAGTAAATGCCAAATCAGTTCAGTAGTTTTTAACTTGATGCGTGCAAGACGAATTCAACAAAATTAATGTCGTTGCTACCAAACAAACAGACAAAAATCCTAAAAATGGTCTAAATGCATTCTATTACGTATCCTTTATCGCCCCCAATTAATATTTTAGCAATTATGTATCTTCAATGAATCCACAAAAAGTTTAAAATATCATACCTACTTAAACAGGGGTTAGGGTAAACACTAAACAGTTACATTACTTTAAGGGGTGGTTGTAGCCATAATACGGAACAACTTTTCCTAAGAAAACTTTAGGAAATTAAAAAAAAAAAAATTATGATAAAATTTTATAATTGGGTACAATCATCACCCCTTAAAGTAAATGCAACTGCTTACCTTAACACCCTGTAGTATAGATTAGCAGGATTACGTTCAATAAGCGACATATCGACGGTTGCGGAAGTTTTAATAAAACATCAAAATAATGATAACACTTAATATATTATTTATATAAGATAAAATTATAAGTGCGATCACAAATCGCCACAAAATATAAGTCCCGCCAATAAAGAATGATACGGTATAAATGCCTCACGCTCTCAGCCTCATCTATCACAGCACCGGACAGAGTGCAAAAATAATCACTTTATTACTTTTTAACCCACAAACATAAACACTGACTGTTTCAACTCAACTTCTCACGCTTGTAGCCTGGTGCATCATCTTGTTGTGTTGTACAGGACTGTTTCAACTCAACTTAGTCGCTTGTAGCCTGGTGCACATCTTGTTGTGTTGTACAGGACTGTTTCAACTCAACTTAGTCGCTTGTAGCCTGGTGCACATCTTGTTGTGTTGTACAGGACTGTTTCAACTCAACTTAGTCGCTTGTAGCCTGGTGCACATCTTGTTGTGTTGTACAGGACTGTTTCAACTCAACTTAGTCGCTTGTAGCCTGGTGCACATCTTGTTGTGTTGTACAGGACTGTTTCAACTCAACTTCTCTCGCCTGTAGCCTGGTGCTCCATCTTGTTGTGTTGTACAGGACTGTTTCAACTCAACTTCTCTCGCTTGTAGCCTGGTGCACATCTTGTTGTGTTGTACAGGACTGTTTCAACTCAACTTAGTCGCTTGTAGCCTGGTGCACATCTTGTTGTGTTGTACAGGACTGTTTCAACTCAACTTCTCTCGCCTGTAGCCTGGTGCTCCATCTTGTTGTGTTGTACAGGACTGTTTCAACTCAACTTCTCTCGCTTGTAGCCTGGTGCACATCTTGTTGTGTTGTACAGGACTGTTTCAACTCAACTTAGTCGCTTGTAGCCTGGTGCACATCTTGTTGTGTTGTACAGGACTGTTTTAACTCAACTTAGTCGCTTGTAGCCTGGTGCACATCTTGTTGTGTTGTACAGGACTGTTTCAACTCAACTTCTCTCGCCTGTAGCCTGGTGCTCCATCTTGTTGTGTTGTACAGGACTGTTTCAACTCAACTTCTCTCGCTTGTAGCCTGGTGCACATCTTGTTGTGTTGTACAGGACTGTTTCAACTCAACTTAGTCGCTTGTAGCCTGGTGCACATCTTGTTGTGTTGTACAGGACTGTTTCAACTCAACTTCTCTCGCCTGTAGCCTGGTGCTCCATCTTGTTGTGTTGTACAGGACTGTTTCAACTCAACTTCTCTCGCTTGTAGCCTGGTGCACATCTTGTTGTGTTGTACAGGACTGTTTCAACTCAACTTAGTCGCTTGTAGCCTGGTGCACATCTTGTTGTGTTGTACAGGACTGTTTTAACTCAACTTAGTCGCTTGTAGCCTGGTGCACATCTTGCTGTGGTTGTACAGGACTGTTTCAACTCAACTTCTCACGCTTGTAGCCTGGTGCACATCTTGTTGTGTTGTACAGGACTGTTTCAACTCAACTTAGTCGCTTATAGCCTGGTGCACATCTTTTTGTGTTGTACAGGACTGTTTCAACTCAACTTAGTCGCTTATAGCCTGGTGCACATCTTGTTGTGTTGTACAGGACTGTTTCAACTCAACTTAGTCGCTTGTAGCCTGGTGCACATCTTGTTGTGTTGTACAGGACTGTTTCAACTCAACTTCTCTCGCTTGTAGCCCTGGTGGACCATTTTGTTGTGGTTGTATAGAGCGGCGGTCTGTTTGAAGGTGTCACCACACTGTGGACACTTGAACGGACGGTCGGTCGAGTGGATGTACATGTGGTTTCGTAGGGTAGTGCCGGACTGCAAGGAAATTAATACATATTAATAATTAAATAACGCTAACAGTCTACCATAAATAGGCTTTATATTATGGATCAATGACAGAACCGGGATTCGAACCCAGGTTTAGCAGTCAGGGGTAACCATTAAACCAACCGGGTCGTCAAATAATTATCAGCCCGTATACAAGATGTAACAGTATATGGAGGTGCTACTGGGAATGTTCCTCCATTGAAAAGGGAAGATCTTCCACCAGGCTATGTGTGAAGCCTGGGGACCGGCCGTGGTCCAACAGTTCTTAGTTGGACCTTCTATATGTATCGAATCTCTGTGATTATTTCTCTTGCGCGATTTATGTCTCGCATTCGATTGTGAACCTTATGTATTGTAGGTTACGAATTACGTATTTACGATGAACGTTGTCTCTGTATGGAGCATATTTCCGTGAGCGACGGTATCGCCATCTGTTGGCATCTTTGCTATAACTTGTGGGTGCTGGGCATCTGTAGTAGTTCCCCACAAACACACCCTAGTAATATTTTAAGGGGTTGGTTTAAACCATCGAACTGTACAACTTTCACTATGGAGACATTTGAGTCTGATATATGGAACAGCGATTTTCCAATTCGAATCCGATTTTTCGAAAGTTGTTCAGTTTCATTAATGTTGATATTGTCTAGGGAATCCTCTAAAGTATGTAACGCATTTATGTTTATGCCCTGTGGGATATGGCTCAAGGAGAATGTATGTACAGTCGCCATAAGATATATCGTAGCATACAAAGTGTCCAAATATTTCTGAGCAGTGCTAATTTTCATAAAATTATTTACAATAAATGTTACCAATTATATCTATACGTGTATTTTGTCATAAATATGTAAACAGCGAATTTTCAATAATTTCTTTACAATGTTATTTAAAATTAACATGTAAAACAACGGAGTAAGGTTTTTTGTCCGAAACTGTTCAGATGTTTATGGCCACCATGACTGCGTCGATATATTTGATGTTCTCGGCGTTCCTATGTTTTTGATTGACTATGAGTTAAGAAATTATTGAAAATTAGAACTGCTCAGAAATATTTGACCACCTTGTTTGCTACGATATATCTGCTGGGGACTGTACGTACGTTAGTCGACCACGCGTGCGCAACGCGGATAAGTAGAATTCACATACAAAACAGAAGTTCTTCTCCACCGTAAGCAGATTTCATCACGACGTTTTCCTTCACCGTTTGAAAGCAGTCGGCACATTACAGCAGCATTCTATAGTTTCATTTCAATACAAATAACGATGTATAGCCCTCACCGCGAAGGCAGCCCCGCATACTTCGCAGATGTGCTTCTTCTCGACGACCTTGTGGAGATGTTTGGTGTCGATGTGCGCCGTCATGCGACGTTTGGTCGAGAACGACTGATCGCACTGGTCGCACTTAAACGGTTTCTGAAATTTCGTTTTATTATTATTTTTATTCATAAGTAGAGGCGCCTACAACCAGGGCCCTATGTAATTATGTAATACATGAAAATTGTAATTTAAAATGACAATTTGAGATACATTAATGTTGACACATGTTTGTTTAACGCCGTAAGTAACTAGCAATATATTCTGAACTAGCGGCCGGTCCCGGCTTCGCACGGGTGGACGTCTAATCTTATCTAGCCTATGTTACTCAGGGTGAATGTAGCTTTCTAATGGAAAAAGAATTTTTGAAATCGGCACAGTAGTTTTTGAGTTTATTCATTACAAATATACACACACACAAAAATATAAATTTTTACTCTTTATAATATTAGTATTGTCATTGAAAATTACTATTGTCACGTTTATGAAATAGGCTCCTGGATCCCATGTAACACATGACAATTGTAATTGACAATAGCAACGTAGGATACATTACTGAGAATGTTAGGACACATGTTACCTACTGCATGTATAGCAGCGTCATTAGTAACCAGTAATGTACCCTGAATTGTCATTGTAAATTACTATTGTCACGTTTATGAAATTAGCCCCAGGCCTATTTCGTATGCTATGCGAAACATCTAAAATAAAATGTTTTTCCATGCCTAATTCAAGCCAAATTCTTCGTTTATTACGCTTTAGATTAATGTACAAGTTTTGATAGTCAAAATACCAGGTATTTCTTACTTTTGAGGAAACATTTTCTACGACTGGCAAACCTGTCCACTGCTAACTACACCGCAGCGGTGAAAAGTCCTTGTGATTTTGCAAATCGGCAGTTCTATACTGTATTAAGGCTATCGGAGTCCAATGGCGCCCTCATCATATTAATAAAGATTTCTCAATAAAGAAAGCCTAAATTTAAAAAGTGCTCAATTGACAAACTACAAGCTATTTTCATATAATTGTTTTTGTAATGTAAGACAAATAAAGAAATTCTATTCAATTCTATTCTATTCTATTCTATAATAAATACCTGTTTCAAATGTACGATTCTCTTGTGGGCCTCCAACAAGCGCGCGTAGAAGAACTTGTGATCGCATTGATCACACTGATACCTGCAATACAACAAAACAAACAAAAAGTTACTTAAGTCACGGAATAACCACAAAAAACCGGCCAAGTGCGAGTCGGACTCGCGCATGGAGGGTTCCGTACCACCATACAAGATTACCAAAGAAAATTGTTTGCTCTAGGATCCTTAACGCGAGCCAGACACAACCTTGACCGGTTTTTATTATTTGTTGATTTACCTTAGAGCATATAAGCTAAGCATATGCTTACGACAATGGCAGCAACATCGAAATCGCGAAAAAAAAATAGCTGTTCCATACAAAAGTGCAAACCAACTCTAGCAAAATGTATGGGACAGCTGATTTTTATTTCGCGATTTCGATATTGGTCCCGTAGAGAAAGTTGTTCAGTTTGATGGTCTGATCATCCCATTAAAAAGTGTCAGCGTATTAAGAAGGACCCTGTGTATAATACTAACTGTTACCCGCGACTTGGTCTGCATGGAATATTTATGCCACATTGCATCAAGATCGGTTCAGTGGTTTAGCCGTAGAGTAACATACATACATACATGCCACATAATTAGTTTTGAAAAAGGGAAAGTTGTCTCAAAGAAAACAAGCTTTTCTGTTTAGTTTCCTTTAATAATTAATCTAATATCGTATTGTAATATAATAACATAAGTATTTGATTGACACTATCTCATAGCGAGATAGAGCGATATTAAGACAAAATTGCCCTCTGGTATTCGTGTTAGCGGAGGTAGAATATATTCTTTAGTGATAAGAACTCACTTAAACTTGTCCTTATTATCAGCGTGTGACCCCGACATCTTGACGTGCATCCTGTAGGTCCACTTGCTGTTGAACCCATAAACATATTATACTTCCGAGTAGACCGAGGAACTCCTCAATATCGCATCACCGAAACCGAAATGTCAATATGTGCGAAATTGATACGTGTGTGAGTTCTAATGATGTGACATTGACGTATTCGCGATTATCGATATCAAAATCATCGATATCAGATTATCGACTACTTAGTAGTCGATGTGATTTTGATACGATAATCGCGAATACGTCAATGTTACATCACTAATTTATAGTAGTCACTACTACTATTATATTTTTATATTACGAAGTCTAAATCGGCTAGGCTTACAATCCATCTACCTACACTGTTATAAAACTGTTACTTAGGTCATAGGTCGACAAATATTTTTTATGAAAAACGCGATTGCCCAGCCCCACGAAAAGGGCGCGCATCACGTGCGTGTGTCGTTTTTTCGATTTAAAAGATACTACCGAGTAGACCAAGCCCTGTACCCGCACTTTCGATGTTCGCTATATCGCCACTGTTTCGGTCCGCGGTTCATTGTAATAGAGTTGAATTTGGAATGAAAATGTTCACGCAATTGCGAAGTTCGAATGTGCGGGTAGAGGCTCAAGTGACTCCTCATTATCGCATCACCGAAACCGAAATGACAGTATGTGCGAAATTGATATGTGTGTGAGTTTTAGTGATGTGACATTGACGTATCCGCCTTATTGATATCATAATCACACCGACTTATATAAGGTTTTAGTCTGCTGGGCTATAATTTATCTACATACACTACCGTACTTATTATAAAACTGAAATGTGTGTCTGAGCATTGAAAATATTTTGTAATAAAAGCATATGACTATAGTGTATAGGGGTCCCTGAATCAAAGATTTCTTTATTTTTGATATGGAATCCAATTTATGAAAATAATAAAAACCTGCTGTAGTAGCCAAAACTTAAAAACATATCCTGTTTTTTTCACAGAATGTACAGGTGCAATATAATTTCGAAGAATTTTGCGATACATAATTGAAACTAGCATAGCAGTGTTTCAAAGAGAAAGGAACCACGGTTCTCATGATTAAGTATAATAAATTATGCTGATTTTCTATGCTGATTCCATGCATTTACGTATATGTTCCGCCGTAGCACCTAAACTACTGAGCCGATGTTGATGAATGAGGTGGCAATCGATTCGTTATTTTATTATTTATGGTCTGGGTGACATAGAGGATACATTTTATACAAACAAAATCAATATGACGGATGTTACATCCGATTATGATGAAACTTATTGTGTGAAACCTATGTGTTGTTGAGTTTCTGGCCGCATCTTCTCTACAGCGAAACACTTCCGACGCGGTGGTACAGTCAAAAACATGACGTCAGAAAGCTATTAATTTGATATTGTTTTGAACAAAAAAACATGATTTTGAAAAAAAAAACGGTTTTGAGTTCCGAGTTTAAAATCAAATAATTAGACCTAAAAAACTGGTATGTATTTTATCTCGCTACGATGTCCCGTGTCGCGTGCGTGGTTCGTCCCCATACAAGAGGTTGGAAACATACGAGTGAAAAAAAAAACATATTTCGAAAACGCAGGTGCAGAATAGCTGAGTAATAAATAAAACAATATTAATAAATTACAATAATACTACTTTTAATAACTTTATGCATTTTCTGAAATAATAAGTTCGGTATATTCATTGGAAGGCTGAATCGAAAACCATTTCAGTAACAATATTTAAAAAAAAACCAGAATCTGACGAGACATGAACGGAGGGAGCTAGGTTGTAGAAAAAACATATTTCAAAATTATCGACATATCGATAGATTTTGTGCAATCTCTATGCGAAACGGTTCCTTTTTCACGTACACAATAATTTTTTATGTAACACATAATTATTTAAAATTACATATTATTTAGAAAATAGGACGTTTACTGCATTTAATGAATGTATTACTAAATCATTTTAAGAGAAACATATGTGAAAACAAGCCTCATGAAAGTAGTATTGTACTGATCGTATTTACCTGTGAAACGTTTCTTTATTTGGGTTGTTGGTATAAGTTACACTACATTCCAACACGGAACACGACACCATTATGATTTTTTATATTCGTCTTATAAAACACAAAATAAATTTAAATTAAATCAATAAAATAACGAGAGATAATTTTTTGACAGGACTCCAAAAGACTCCAAATAGTTTCAAAATGGTTTCACGGCTATTATATTATAATCTCTTTCGCACTCGTAGTTTTTTTCATTATGATCGGAATCTCATTCACACACTTACTTGGTCTACTCACGGTAGTAGAATAATAATGTCTATGGTTGAACCATATGTCACACAGCTTGCAGTAGTTGTCGGCGCTGGCCGCCGGCTTGAGTCCGTCGCTGTGTTGTTCATGAGTTGTCAGAGGTAGAAAATATTATTTAATGCTAGGTCTTTAGTAATGAACTCACTTAAACTTATCCTTATTATCAGCGTGTGACCCCGACATCTTGACGTGCATCCTGTAGGTCCACTTGCTGTTGAACCATATGTCACACAGCTTGCAGTAGTTGTCGGCGCTGGTCGCCGGCTTGAGTCCGTCGCTGTGTTGTATCTTCATGTGTTGGCGGAGGGAGAATATGTTCTTTAGTGTGCGCTTGCATACGTCGCATTGGACGCGGGGCAGCTCGCGGTGTTTGCTGTTGGAGATAGGGTTATTGTTATTGGGAGGGCTCACATGCAGAGCCGCAGGGCAGGGTGTAACAAAACACCCTAGTAATACTTAAGGGGGTGATTCAGACCATCAAATTGAACAACTTTCACTATGGAGCCAACGTCGAAAAAAAATAAAAAAATATCTGCCGTCCCATACATTTGAGTCGAGACGGTACTGCAATTTTGTATGAAAGAGCAGATTTCAGCGATGTTGGTCCATAGTGAGAGTTGTTCAGTTTGATGGTCTGAAGCACGCCCTAAGTATTACTAGGGTGTTTTATAACAGCGTCGAGCACCTTCGACATGCCGGTGTCCACCTACCACGGGTTCTTGCAATGATGTTTAATCTATGCCTAAGCCACTCTTGCCTTCCTACAGATTTTATGAAAACCTTGGTGGTCCCTATTATTAAGAACAGGACGGGTGATGCGTCTAATAAAGCTAACTATAGACCGATTTCGCTAGCTACCATCATAGCGAAAGTGTTTGACAGTGTGCTCAACTCGTTGTTAAAGAGGCAAGTCTCACTGCATGACGCGCAGTTTGGATTTCGGGAAGGTCTTTCTACCGAGACTGCTATTCTTAGTATGAAGCACACTGTCAAGTACTACACGGATAGACAGACACCTGTATATGCCTGTTTCTTAGACCTCACAAAGGCATTCGATCTAGTTTCTTACGACATTCTATGGCAGAAACTAAGGGCAGAGGGGGTATCACCCGAGTTGATTTCCATTTTTAAGTACTGGTACCTAAATCAGGAAAACCAAGTGAAATGGGCGGGCAAGCTTTCGGATCCTGGCAGGATGGAGTGTGGGGTGAGACAGGGCGGGCTGAGCTCGCCTCTGCTCTTCAGCCTGTATATGGATGCCCTGGTCGAGGGACTCAGCAGCATGCCAGTCGGTTGCTATGTTGATGGTGTGTGCTTTAACAACCTCAGCTACGCAGACGATATGGTTCTGCTGGCTCCCTCGATTAGGGCACTCCGGAAGCTGCTTGCAGTGTGTGAGTCTTATGCAGCCTGTCATGGTCTGATCTACAATGTGAAAAAGACC
The DNA here is from genome assembly GCA_922987775.1 of Agonopterix subpropinquella. NCBI lineage: Eukaryota > Metazoa > Arthropoda > Insecta > Lepidoptera > Depressariidae > Agonopterix > Agonopterix subpropinquella. The sequence goes on along the minus strand of OV277718.1, from coordinate 7,614,443 downwards.
GAGTACATGGTCTTTAAGGCCGGTACCAAGTGTCCTGTGAATTTTTCACCGGTCCTTCTCAATGGTGTGCCGCTGAACAGAGTTCACCAATTCAAATACCTTGGACACTGGATAGCGGACGACCTTAAAGACGATGTAGATATGGAGAGGGAACGCAGAGCATTGTCAGTCCGGGCGAACATGCTGGCCCGCAGATTTGCTCGTTGTACGGATGCAGTCAAAATCACGCTATTTAAAGCATACTGCACATCGTTGTACACAGCAAGTCTGTGGGTCAAATATACCCAAAAGACGTACAATGCTTTGCGGGTCCAGTTTAATAATGCGTTCAGGGCGCTGTTGCGGCTGCCGCGCTTCTGTAGTGCCTCACTAATGTTCGCTGAGGCGCGCACAGATGGCTTTGATGCCATCTGGCGCAAGAAAACGGCGTCACTGGTGAGTAGAGTGCGCGGGAGCAGCAACAGCCTCCTGAACGTCATTGCAAAAAAATTTAATAGTCCTCTGATGTGGTCCCTCACACAGAGGACTAAATCCGTGTTGAAATTTGTATACTAACATAGTCTAAGACTTACTAACCGAATTGTACACTAACGTAGACTAAGTCACAATTGTTACTAACCCCAATGGATCAATGTTGTCTGAAATAAATAATTTAGGAATTTTGAATTTTTGAATTTGAATAACACCCTGTAGTTGTTCAGTTTGATGGGCTAAAGCTAAACCACCCTTTTCGTTACCCATCCATTGGGAGTCGAAAAATAATCAATTTTGTTCTTAGCTACCACATTTCTGTTTTTAGGTTACTGTTATCTATCTTCATACCAAATTTCATTTCAACAGGTGCAAAAATGAGGGAGTAATATGAAACGGGGCATAAAGACAGATAAAAGGACGGAAGTGTAAGGGTTCCTGGTCCGAAATCTACGCGGACGAAGTCGCGGGCCAAACCTAGTAGATAGATATAGATGTATACTGTCTGCAATACTCACAGTTGTACATGTTGGAAGATGTTGCCGCGACTCTTAAAAGTTTTGCCGCAATATTTGCAACCATGCACTCTCGCTTCCGACGACTTTTTCTTAGAACTGAAAAAGTTGCAAGGCTGATGATGATTTCTATACAGGGTCCTTCTTAATATGCTGACACTTTTTTAAGGGGATGATCAGACCATCAAACTGAACAACTTTCTCTATGGGACCAACATCGAAATCGCGAAATAAAAATCAGATGTCCCATACATTTGGCTCGATCAGTTTGCAGTTTTGTATGGAACAGTAATTTCTTTTCTCGCGATTTTAATGTTAGTCCCATAGAGAAAGTTGTTCAGTTTGATGGTTTAATACATCCCTTTAAAAAAAGTGTCAGCATATTAAGAGGGGTCCCTCTTGTAGAATAGAGTCAGTCAGTCAGTCTGTCGGTCGGTCGGTCGGTCGGTCAGACGTTCAGTCAATACAATATCTTATATGTTGTTATACTTAGCATGTACGTGGTTTGCCTTTGTTTTGGTTGTAATTGTAAAAAAAAAAAAAAATTGGATTTTATTTTGTTTATTGTTAAGGGGCAAACGAATATTTGTTCAGACGAATATTTTCTATGAGAAACGCGATTGCCCAGCCCTCCGAAAAGTGCGTGCGCGTGCCGTATTTTCGATTAAAAATAGTTAACAAAAGTACTTTTTATAGATTTTTTTATGATTTCACTAGATAAACTAACTAATAGTGAATATGTGAATATAAATACAAAAAATCTGAAACTATTTTAAGTTCTTCTCTGTTGAGAAAAATTGTTAAAAATACATGAAAATACGTCATCTTTGTGACGATTTTCTATCGAGCGAAGTAATTCCAATCGTGCATTCAATATATGATTTCACTAGATAAACTATCCAAGAATACTGAGGTATGATTTTGGTTTCGGTAAATTGTATATAAATCAAGTCGTAACATGAAAAATAAAAGATGCCTCCAAGGTGTTTTGTCCTACCATAGCGTCTTAAGGATACCCAATCGTAGACTTCGCGTATCAGGCTTGCCTCGTTTTTGGTTGTAATAGTTTTAAGCGAGTTTATCTTATCTTAATTAATCAAGTAAACTTACTTGTCAGCGCACCTGTGTGCCATTATCTCCCGCTTACAGTATCTCCTATAGCCGCACACGCACACATACGCAGTCGTAGCGTGCAGCGTCCGGTGTCCTGTGAGCTTTCTCTTCTCACTGTACCTACTCTGGCATATCGTACACACGAATGAACCTACTGCCTGTAACAATTGAGTTGGAAATGTTGGAGCTGGACAATATGAGAGAATTCATGTTGAATGGAGTGCCAGGCGTGATTTCAAGCTATCTGTTGTTAGCGACATTAATTAAAATCACACCTGATTGTGATTATACGGGGTGTGAACATAAATGTGTTACGAAGGTAGGTACATAAGTTTACACCCTGTAGAACTCATTATTACTGTGGTCATGTCTGGTCAGTTCCATACATTTTAGATTTAGCGCAAAAAGTTGTCGCTACTGGCCTGAACGAGAGATAAATCTTAATTAAACGTTATTAGATCACTATTATTTGAGTTTTGTTCCACGGAAATAAATTATATAGATTAATTTTCTTAAAAAATTTAATAACAAATGTGTTTAACACATGTTTTAACGTAATTAAACATTGATGTAGTACTGGTTACTCACCACCGTTGCTGTACTTGTGCGAGTTTTCAACTAAGAGTATGGCAACTTTCTTAGTATGGTCACAGAATAGGTAATAGTATATAGTTCTACATACAGAACGGCCACTCCCCGCCCCCCTCTGACTTCAGATACCCCACCTCCCCTCACACTCTCTGTGGTAACTTGAGGGAACTTAAAAACTATTTTTAATAACAGAATGAACTATAAAAAGTAACGAAATGTATAATGTAGTTCATACGATGCGTGTTAAGTCAACCCTACACAAATGTCATGCACAATTTTCGCAAAGTGCGCATGTGCGAACGGCATCATGTCAAATCTAAAACGTTGTTTGAAGTGCCGGACCTGTGGTATGGGCATTGACCCTCTGTTGTGTATAATTTATTTACTCTAATGCTGTGGTCCAACACACACTTAGCCGGATAAAATTAACTAACCTCATTGTGGAAAGTATTGTTGTGAACCGTCAGCATGGATTGGTTGGGCATCACAATAGCACAACTGTGACACTTCACCTCCGCCTCCAGAAACGAGGGTTTCTGACGATTCTGCTCCATCACAGCCATCATCTCGCTTTCATCCAGCATTTCTTTATGCCATAGCTTCTTACTTTTCTGTGTCCAGGACAAAAACACAATTGGTTACAGTATGACCAGGCCCCTATTTGTAATTGTAATTTACAATGACAATTATAATTAACAATTAGAGCCTGGCCTGCGTTGCAATGCCCTTTTTTTCCCGACACACACTTGGCCGTTTTTTTCATAGTTTATGTTCATCACGGATAATGTAGCATTCTAATGGTGAAAGAATTGTTCAGATCGATCTAGTAGACAAAAACTCAAATCTTTCCTCTTTATAATATTACTAGCTTTTGCCCGCGACTTCGTCCGCGTGGAGTTTGGAAAACCCCAAGTATCCTATGTTACTTCTAATACCTCCAAGAATATTTGCACAAAGTTTCATGATGATCGGTTAAGTAGTTTTCGCGTGAAAGCGTAACAAACAAACTTACTTGTATAAAAGTGAAAATCTGTAATTGGCCATTCTGTTAGACTGTAAGTTAGCATAATCAAATCTGTAACGCTGTAGATTTTCCAAATAAATAAAATAAAAAAATAAAATAAAATACATTCACATTTATAATATTAGGGATTAAATGTGCTTTTGGAAAATAATTCCGCTCGCCAATCGTTGTTTGCGCAGAGCAGACCAGGTGAACGTCAAAATGGCGGGGCCGGACGTTATATCTAGAAATTTTTATCGCCAGTATTTAGTACCTAATTGGTACTATTTGCTACATTTACTGAAAAAATTTGCAATATTTTTCGAGATATTCACCAAAAACCCTGGCCCCGCCATTATGACGTCAAAATGGCGGGGCCAAATCCGTTACTAGGAAACTACAAGGGGTTCTACCCCTTGTACACTAAGATTTAGTATCTAATTAGTACCTCTACGATCAGAATTTCAAAATTGGTACCGTATATTCATAATTAACTCACATTTTTTCGTTTTTCTTTAACTTCTGCATTCCTTTTGATCCTGTTTTGTGTTCCGTCGATAGAAATTGAACCTTTTCCCGCCACTACCTCTATCTGTAACTAGAGAGTGGAGTAATACTTTAATTACAGAGAACATTTTTAGGATTCCGTACCCAAAGGGTGAAAACGGGACCCTAATACTAAGCCTACGTTGTCTGTCCGTCCGTCCGTCTCTCCGTCTGTCCGTCCGTCCGTCTGTCCTACCTATTTAGGGCTGTAACTTTTGAACCGCAATAGCTAGATAGTTGAAATTTTCTTAGATTATGCGTTATTACGGCGGATTTGTTAACAAAAAAATATCAAAAAGTTAAAAATTAAGGGGGGTTCTCAACAAGAAACTAGTTTTTATCAACGTTTTTTCTTCACGCTCTATCGTAAAAATGGTAATACATACAAGCGTCAAACTTAGTGTGATTATAGAGCAAACTCTACAGAATAACAAAAACCGGCCAAGTGTGAGTCGGTCTTGCGCTAAAGGTTCCGGACAGAAAAAGTTTTTTTTTCTAAGTTAATAATGTTGTGTTCTGTGGTGGTGTGGTACAGAACCCTCGGTGCGCGAGTAGCCCGACTCGCACTTGACCGTTTTTTTTTCAATTCAACTTCGATGTTGGCTCTATAGTTAAAGTTGTTCAGTTTAATGGTCCCAAGCATCCTCTTCAGTGTGAAACGCATTTAAGTTAAACCCTGTATTGTCGACAATGTGGCTATACTTACAAAATTGGCAGGATCGTTATTTGAAGACACATCGAGCTCACTGTCCATTCCCTCCAACTTCATGTTCCCCAACACATCCTTCTCGTGCCCGTCTTCACATTTTATATCAATTTCTACCTCGTCTAACACTTCTCTCGTCGACTCTATTTTAATATTCCCTAAAGAGTTCTCTTCTATATTCTTTTGTACTGGTATCGTATTGGTTGATATTTCTAGCATGGGGTTTTTCTGAAACATTTAAAAATTCATAAATTAGAACGTAATCTTATCTTATCTTGTTGTGGGGGCTGGCAAGCCAGCAACACTTCGACCCAGTGGGATCTTTTGTGTTAGCCCAATACTTTTGCTTTCTTCACCCTTCAAATACATGGTTCAATGAAGGAGGTAATACCATTGAGGGGAAGAAACCTAAGATCTCCCGGTTTTGGGTATCCATCCCAGAGGACGCTCATGCGTTTAGCTGCCAAGACATCACAGTCACAAAGGATATGTTCCATATATAGGGTCCTTCTTAATATGCTGACACTTTTTTAAGGGGATGATCAGACCGTCAAACTGAACAACTTCCTCTATGGACCAACATCGAAATCGCGAAAAAAAAATCATCACTTCAATACAAAACTGCAAACCTACTCGGAGCCAAACGTATGGGACAACTGTTTTTTTTTTCGCGAATTCGGTTACTCGCCGCTGAACTACCACGGCACACACTAACCTGTACATTATTCCATATTTCATTCAAACAATCCAAACTTCTCAAAGCTTTTTTTGTGAACGCGTTGATGTCCTGAAGGTTTGCGTCGCACTGGCCACATAGTTTTACTATTCTGTTGTTCAAAACAAGAGTTTTCTGAAAATTATTAAAATTACAGTACAACACAATAGACGGATTGATACATTTAACATACAAATCAGAATTTTACAGCTGAAGATAGAAACATGAAAAGACATTGCCCACGTGACATAGTGTATTCGTTTCGGGTTGTTTCGCAGCCGGCGAATGTGTATGATTAAAGACCAAATACAAATCATATGATAGCTGAAATTATACACAGGATAGGAGGAATATCGTGCTTGCCAAGGAAATGAAAATCATCCTTTTCCGCAGTGGGATTTCTTATAAAATTCAAATTTACCAGTTTTATATGGGAAACGGGATTGGGCAATGTCTTTTGGAATATGTATTCCACAGAGTGTCCGCGTGGTGTCGGCTAAGAATAGCACCACCTCATTTCCTCCCGTGGGTGTCGTAAAAGGTGACTATACTCCATTCAGGAATTCGAGAGACAAAATGTAAACAAAGAAATGTCACTGTCAAAGTGACATTACGTGGTCAGAAACCTTTGGTGCATTTATTAAGAATAAAATTATGGCGTCATGGCATAATAATAAATTGCGTTGACATTAAAAATGTATTGACTATCAATAAATAATAAAAACAATTCGTGACAATTTGAATGAAATTTTTAAATTATGTTATGTAGTAAATTAAATTATAACTTACGTATTTTTAAATTTTGTCGTAATTCTTTGCGAGTAGAATAGATAATTTACTGTTATTCATTCCGGAGATAAGTTTTCTTCCGTCTCGAGATTGTATTTTCTACACTGGTTTCACTGTTGTTTACATTTTGTCTCTTTAATTCCTGAATGGAGATTAAGGGATCTACCGGAGGATAGGCAGCAGTATCCTCCGAGTACACACATTCAATCCAACTGCGATCGCCAACCCGCCTGCCAAAAGTGGCGATTATGGCAAATCCCCCCGGTTTGGGGGAGGCCTATGTCCAGCAGTGTACGTCTATTGGCTGATATGATGATGATATGATTCTACAGAGAGATGTAGGGGTGCACTAAGAAAGGATTTGTCGAAAATCAAGGCAATTGTAACACTTGTTTGAGCTGATGGGCTCAAACTTACTTAGCATGATGTGCCCGGCGCGTGCTGCACCATAGAGTAACTTATATATTAGGGTATGCTGCACCGCGCCGCCCCCAGTGCGCACCCCGCACTGCTGATCGTGGTGCACACATTTCGTTCGCGTTGTCTGTTCTATACGTATTATTCAGTAGCGAAAGTTAGTAAAATAACTTACAGGGTAACATAATTTGTTGAGAATTTGCAACTGTTCATGACCTATGGGCGACAGTGTTGTGTCTCTTGATAGACAAGTGGTGCATATATCTGCCATGTTCTTCAATAAACTTGGAGTTCACTGGAAAAACTAACAATAACACGAAAAGCGTGAAAAGCCACGAAAAAAATACAAATTACGATTTCTCATTTTTGACTGGAGTTGTTGTTGTTGTTTCATTTTCGATTTTTTTCATTATGGAAAGGCGAAGGGTACATAGGCCATGCAGCCCTGTCAACTTTTTTTAAATATCCGCTCTGGATACTGATGTTTTTGAGCTATTTCAAGGAATGAGGCGTGACGTTATAGATAAATAAAAGTAGATTTATAGACTTAGAAGGTGATCTTCTCTGTAATTAGAAGATATCACATGGTGTTTGTCGATCTCGAACCTAGTAAGATCTTTTAAACTTTTTCGTGCTTAGTTTTGATTTTACATTAAGATTGCCACCATAGACATTATTATTCTAATATGTTTATGATTGCCACACACAACACTAGCAAAAAAAAAATTACCGAAACCGGAAATAGGCTGTCAAAATTGTTATATTGACATTTCTGTTTAGTGCTAACTTCAGAGCGTGTGAAAGATTGTTTGGTGTTTACAATTCGTGTGTTAATTTCAGAGTTTGTTCCAATTTATGTGATAAAATAACAGTGAATGTTAAAAGAACATGGAGAGGAATAAAAAATTCTGCCAGACATGTCTGAGCAGTGGACGAGCGATGCAACCTTTTGCGAAATTAAAACATTTACTCAAAGAGCTGAATCTGGAGGTACTAAGTCCTATTTTTGCACTATTTTAACATAAAACAGCTATTATAATCGCTGTAAACCTAGCCAAGTCTATCTCTAGACTGTAAAAACTTTCTTCAAGCTAAGTTTCATCGAAATTTCCACTACTTCAGTGTGATTGGCGCCATAAATAATCTAATCCATTTTTCGAGTGAAGATCTAGAAATGATAATTATAAATGGATCTAAACTTCATAGCTAAAAGTACAATAAAGTATAAGCTGTGGTATAAGTATAATGAAAATGTGGAACTGTACAGGTTTTGATATTTTTCAACAATTTCCTCATAACTATAATATCTACACATGCATATATCTAAGGGTGCGACAACATCTGGCGAACGCGCCGCGAATGCGCAGCTCCAGGTCCGCCGATTCCGGGGAATGAGGGGTGCGTGCGGGGAGAGCGCGGGGAATGATGGACTGTTTATACAATGACAATTTCTAGGCGCCAATTCTGCGGCGCCTAAAATTAGCACCGTGTAAACACTTTAAGGCACGGCGTAAAATTGTCGTGCCTTAAAGTGTTTACACGGTGCTAATTTTAGGCGCCGCGGAATTGGCGCCTAGAAATTGTCATCGTATAAACGGTCCATGATTCAAATCGGGCAATTTCGGGGAATCGCCTATTTGTAATAAATGTCGAACAAAGGATATCTAAAGAAGAGGAATTGCTAAAATTAGAACCGAATCAGACCATCCTTAGTCCGATAGTGTAGGAGAAATATAAATAATAAATAAAACTCATTGTATTCTAAATATTTAAGTAGATTTTTTGATAAAAGCTAATTTTTGAAACATTTGAACTATATTTTGCAAGAAAAAATGCTTTATTTCTTGCATATTACAGTATCGGGGAATTTTCGGGGAATGCATGATTGGAAATCGGGGAAATTCGGGGAATTGAGCCTACTTAAGCGGGAAATCAAGAAATTTACATTGGCAGCACTGCGCAGCTCGCGCGTCATTCGGCAGATGTGGACGCACCCTTATGCTCACGCCTGTCTCCCATTGGTGTAGGCAGAGACAATATCTCTTCCACTTATTCAACTTTCACCGGTGAGCATGCATGAAGCTATATGCATGCTTACCATCGGGCCAGGCTTCCGTAGCCAAACGGCAAAAAACAGATACATATTATATATGTCCGCAATTCTGTCTATTCAAAAACGAAAACACTAAATAAGAAAACCAAATCACTACATAGTATAAAACAAAGTTGTTTCCCGCTGTCTGTCCCTATGTATGCTTAGATCTTTAAAACTACGCAACGGATTTTGATGCGTTTTTTTTAAATAGATCGAATGATTCAAGAGGAAGGTTTATGTGTATATAATACATGCATAATATAGTTAGTATCAGCATTGCACCCGTGCGAAGCCGGGGCGGGTCGCTAGTCAATTATAAATAAATTTTCACTTATCAGAGCTGCGTTCAGAACCTACACCCTATGTGCACCCAAAGTGCACCCCGAGCGCAACTTTTCGCACTAAACGCCGTTCAGAGGCTCGGTGAAAGACGTTCTACTATAGAGCGAGTTGAAAAAAAACCGCACAAAAAGGTTCAGAACGCAGCTCAACATCTCATTGTACACCTTTAGGGGTAATTTTCGAAAAATCTTGTCTTAGTGCACCCCTGCGTCCTCTGTAGAATCTATATTCCACATGTTTCTATCTTCAGCGGTTTAGGCTGTGCGTTGTCTGTCAGTCAGTCACCGAACTCTTTTATAATGTGTGTACAATTTTCAGATACAAGATACGGGAGCGGTGTGCTGGGAGTGCCGGAGAGTAATGCATAACTTCTACAGGTTCAAAATACAAGTCTCTGAGGCACAGCAGCTGTTGCACAAACAGGGAGAGGTAATGTTTAGATCTTATCTTCTCTTGTGTCCCAGCAATGCCCATTGTGTCCCAGCAACGCCCATTGCCGAGGTCCGTACCCCTTGGGGGTGCCCCTTGGGCAGGTTGCTTAAGATCTTTCATTGGTTCGGTAGACCTGTGGGGACTTGCTACAGATGTCAGCACCCACAAGTTATAGCAAAGATGCCAACAGATGGCGATACCGTCGCTCTCGGAAATATGCTCCATACAAAGACAACGTTCATTGTAAATACGTTACTCGTAACCTACTACACATAGGGTTCACAATCGAATGCGAGACATAAATCGCGCAAGAGAAATAATCACAGAGATTCGATATATAATAAAGGTCCAACTAAGAACTGTTGGACCACGGCCGGTCCCCAGGCTTCACACATAGCCTGGTGGAAGATCTTCCCTTTTCAATGGAGGAACATTCCCAGTAGCACCTCCATAGACCTACCAGGGCGCTTCGTCGTCACTGGTGTGGTCCCCCCATAGTCTGCAGTAACAGCTTACAGTAGCTGCTCCCAGAGCAATACTGTATTGGTCAAAAAAAAAATATCTTATCTTGTTGTGGGGGCTGGCAAGCCAGTAACACTTTGACCCAGTGGGATCTTGTGTCAGCCGCAATACTTTTTGGATATGTTCCATGGTCTCCTTATGTTTATAAATGATGATAAACTTACCATATCTGTAGCAATTCTACCAAGCACCTATCCAGTATGGATTTGCTTGAGAAAGCCGTGCCAGTGATTAGCACGATGTGTTTACAAATTGGCGAGAGGGATACGAGGGACGCGGGCGGAGGTCACTAGCACCGAAAAATAGACGCGTGCTTAATTCCTTGCCGCATGCCGTGAAATATTCGTGCAAAAAGCTTTTATATGGTGCTTTTTTTGAGGCACTTGTATAAACCTGCCTTAAAAGTTTTCAAGAACTGCTAAGTAGGTTATTGCCTGTCAGATCCCACTGCAGGGAAACGGCCTCACGAATAAGGAGTGGGCACAGTGCGAATTGGTGGAGGCAAATAAGTGATCAACTTGCTATTGCAGCCATATTAAAATATTTTTTTTATTGCAGATGCTAGATCTACCGTCCCTCAGCAGGCTGAATGTCGGACCAAACCATTGTTATGACTCCCTCATGTTCTTCCCGAGTAGTTGGGACAGCCTTCCCAAAGGTGTGGTGATAAAACAGGAACCCATAGATGTTGATGAGTATCCTACGAACGATGAAGACATGGCCCATGATTTCATTCAACCAGTAGACGGAAATGTCTCTTTTGATAACAATGTTATATCAGTTGAGAGGGAACGGGAACCTGCAGTTTGGAGGTAAATATTATGTACTTTTGATCATGATTTGCACAGAACATTATAAGAGGGGTTAGAAGTTCAAAGTAGGCGTGGAAGGTGTCGCCACAGGTTATGCAATGATTTGCATAACACCATAAGGCGCGCGGCGTGGTGCGAGCGAGAGGGCATACGTAGTTGTAGCAGCGTGAGTGGGAAGACAAGTGGTGACAGCCGTCTCCGAAGCAAAAGCGCTACTTTGCATTTCTAACCCCTCTTATAATGTTCTGTGATGATTTGCTTGCACAGGCTTATGCTCATGGGGATGTTGTATGGTTAGGCTACCATGCTCAATACGGATTGGTGGACTTCACATAATGCTTAAGAGTTACTTCAGCGTATGCAGGTTTCATGTTTGTCGGAGTCGTGTGGCTAGATGATTCACTCGCTTAGACTAATTATATCCGGACCGGCCTTGCGGTAGCATTTCCCCTCTGCCACGGTATTGGATCAATTAATCTAGCGCATTTACACCCAATTTTATACCTTATCACTAAACGAGACAGCCTATAATAGCGAAACAATAATTTTGAACTTAGAACGTTTGGGGTTTACACGAGACTACTTTTCATGATTTTGAACATTCAAAATTAGAATCTAAAGTCATAGGGAATAAAATCCAAAGTTGCGGATAACATGTTACCTCGCCCCCCGCAAAAAGTGGCAGAAAGTTTGTTAGTAGAATGACACGTGATTACGCGTCCCGATATAATTAGTCTAAGTTCACTCGCGATGTTCCGCGCGCGGGTTAGGTCACGTGGCGCCGCCATTTTATTTAGGGTGGTTTAAGTGTCTTTTTTTTTCAAAGGTGGATTACATACATCTAAATAAACAGCAGATAATATTAGCTTATTACTTTTGTTTTTCAGTGAATTACCAAAGATCACCCTGGTTGAATCTATATCGGAGAGTAGAAACTGTGTGACAGATTTGACAACAAATGTGCCTCCGCCTACGCCAGCACAAGCGAATATACAAAACATTGTAAATTCTGAGCAAAACATCACTTTGTCCGACAATAGTGGAGTCATAGATGTGGTAAGAACTCACATTATTTACTTTTGAGCGTTTGTGGCAGTAACTGCCTCCGTGGTCTAATAGTTAAGAGCATTAGGCTCTCGATATGGAGGTCGTGGGTTCGATTCCCACAGTGGACACTTAGTGATATGTCACTTTTTGCGTTTTTCCCCAGTTGGTTAGGACATTGCAGGCCGAATCACCTGATTGTCTGAAAAGAAAGATGATTCCGTGCTTCGGATGGCATAAGCCGTTGGTCCCGGCTACTATCTTTGGTGGTAGTACTCGTTACATGAAAACCACATCAGAGGAAGTAAGGCGGTCTGAAAAAACTCTGACACCAGGGCTCTGCCCACACGATAAGAAGAATTAACGCTGCGTCAGTGGTGATGCTACGCAGTTTTAGTATCGCTGCGATTCCAGCTCACGTGCGTGCGAAGTCGTGGCGGCTAAACGCATAAGCCTCCTGGGAGATGGTTATCCAAAACAAGGAGATTATTTCTTTCCCTGAACGGAATTGCCTCCCTCATTTACAACGTTTTTGAAGGGTGGAAAAAATTAATATGTTGGGGCCGACACAGTAGATCCCATTGGGTGGAAGAGTTTCTGGATTGCCTGCCCCCATGATAAGATAAGATTGCTGCGCTCAAATTATTCTTCTTTTTATCCGACTATAATAGAAGAGGAGGCTCCCATTTCATCAAAATTCCTGACGTATGTTTCGCCATAACTTTGGTATTTCGAAACTGTTCAATGGGCCTAGTATGTTATTTCCGAGATAAATAGAGATGAGCCTGTCTTCATTAAGGGTGGATCTTTTTTTTGCTTTAATCATCTTCGGCTAGCATTTAGAAGTTGTGACACCGATCTACCATTCATAATATGAAATATGAAAGAGATACATTAATATTTAGTACTGCCCCAAACTAACGGAACTTGTAAAAAACACTAATGCAATTTTGTACATGTTTCGTTAGCTTGGGGCAGTACTAAACATTAATGTATCTCTTTCATATTTTATATTATGAATGGTAGATAGGTGTCACAACTTCTAAATGCTAGCCGAAAATGATTAGAGCAAAAAAAAAATTTTTCCATACATTGAGTGATCCACCCTGTTCATTAGTATTCTTCTTCCGGTTGATCTCCATTACTGGAGGTTGGCAGTCAGCTCTGCATATCCCTGTCTATCTCTCGCCAAACGAAACAGCTCTTCGACGCTTTTTCATTAGTATTACCATAATAAAATATCAATCTTTTACAAATCAGGATGCAGTACAAATCATAGTAATCAAAGAGGAAGTACTTGATCCAAAAGAACAAGAAGCCGATGGGAAAAATACACAAAATCCTGAAGGAGACGACGAAGCAGCTATAGTAAGTACTAGCCTTAACCCGCGAGTTCGACCGCACAAATTATATACCAGATTTTAAATCAGATCATAAGCTATCAAACAAAAAAGTTTCATCAAAATCGGTTCAGTAGTTTTTCAGAACAAACAAACACACAAACAGACAGACAAAAAATCCAAAAATTGGTGATTTGGAATCAGGGACACCTAAAAACCACATCATAATCTTCTTTGTGTAAATAAAATAAATAAAAATAAATATCTTGGACAATGTCACACAAATTATCTAGTCACATTTAAAGTACCAGAATCTAGCCTGGACTTGTATTATGATGACTAGACAACGATATAGATTACATATATAAATACAAACATCCATGACTCGGGTACAAATATTCATATTCATCATACAAATATTTGTCCCTTACGGGATTCGAACCCGCGACCCTCGGCACAGCAGGCAGGTTCACTACCGACTGTGCTACCGGGCCGTCAAGCGCAATATCTTTAATGTGTACATTAAGAATCATTAAAGGCTCTAAACTTATAAAACTGTACACAGTAACCTGTAAACAGTTTTATAAGTTTAGATTTGTACTATAATCTGACCACAAGAGTAGTTGTGTTGAGTAGTATACCGTATTCACACATTGGACACTTAAGCGCCTTATTCACGGTCCAGCCCCGCTGTACGTCCCGCCAAGGTCATGCACGATGCAAAAGCGCCGTGAGTAGGCTGACGTACGTCGATTGAGCTGACGTACAGCGGGGATGGACCGTGAATACGCTTTTGCATCGTGCATCGTGCATGACCTTGGCGGGACGTACAGCGGAGATGGACCGTGACTACAGCGCTTAAAGCGCCTTATTCACGGTCCAGCCCCGCGTACGTCAAGGTTATGCACGATGCACGATGCAAAAGAGCACCGTGAGTAGATTTGACGTACGTCGATTGATCTGACGTACAGCGGGGCTGGACCGTGAATAGAGCGCTTTTGCATCGTGCATGACCTTGGCGGGACGTACAGCGGGGCTGGACCGTGAATAAGGCGCTTTATCTGTCACTAGCGGCCCGTCCCGGCTTCGCACGGGTGGACGTCTAATCTTTCCTAGCAATAAATATAGCCTATGTTACTCAGGGTGAATGCAGCTTTCTAATGGTGAAAGAATTTTTTAAATCGGCCCAGTACTTTTTGAGCCTATTCATTACAAACATACAAACATACAAAAATAGGTACAAATCTTTCCTCTTTATAATATTAGTGTAGATTTCATACAAATGGAAAAATTTTTAAGAGGAGGTAAGCATGTGCGATACTGACTGAGTGCAAAAGAGAAAAGAATACTCATTTGCTTAACATTGGTAACTGCCGAGGTAATCAGAGGGCAATAGAGGTAAGGTAAAAAGTTAATGGAAGGCAGGGAGTGTCTGTACTGTATGTAGTAATAGATACTCTTTCTTATACTGCTCCGTAGTCGTAGACTTTCGCGACGACTACTTGGTTTGTCAAACATGAGATAAAATATCCAGAGCTCTGTTGTAACCAATGAGCGATAAGCCCTAAATATTGGGCTGATTTTGATGATTTTATAAAACCAGGGATTTTGGGAGCCAGATTATATGATGTGTCTAGGGTATGACGCGGATTGGTAGAGGCAAGGTAAGTAGGTCTTCTATACTGATACTTGGTAATTAACCGTATTTTCAGTTGAGGTGCAAACGAGAGCTGGACGGAACCTCGAGAGCTGACAACGTTGCCCTCGACCGAGCGATCTGGAAGAAGTCAGCTATGCATATTTGCTGCAGGTATTCCCTGAAAATTATCTAAATGAGGTCTAGGGTATCATCGTCATAACAACAATTTAAGTTAGATAATTAAATTTACGCACAGCACCGCCGCGCGCGATCGCGTTCCGTCTATCTTATTTGCTTTAGTAAATGACGTTCCTGAGTGACAGAAAAGGATGGAGCGATGAAAAAATGCGATGCCGTGCTGCCAGATGAGATTCAACCCTTAAAAGGTTGCTTCAGTCCATCAAACTGAACAACTTTCTCTATGGGACCAATATCGAAATCGCGAAAAAAAATCAGCTGTCCCACACATTTCGGTCGAGTTATGTATGGAACAGCAGACGTTTTTCGCGATTTCAATGTTTGCTCCATAGTGAAAGTTGTTCAGTTTGATGGTCTGAAGCAACCCTTTAAGGCTCCAACAGGGCTTTTTTTACACCCTGTATAAGCGTGTTAATAATAATAACTAATTATTCTTGTTATATGACAGTCTCCGCGAGCACAAGTATGCGTCGTGCTTCCACCGCCCCATCACCGACGACGTAGCTCCAGAGTACAGTAAGATCGTCAGACGACCCATGGACCTCGCGACCATCAAGAGAAACATCAAGAATGACGTCATCAGGTAGATATTATATTGTACCATAATGGATATAGCTCCAGAGTATAGCAAGAACGTCAGGCGGCCCATGGACCTCGCGACCATCAAGAGAAACATCAAGAATGACGTCATCAGGTAGATATTATATTGTACCATAATGGATATAGCTCCAGAGTACAGTAAGATCGTCAGACGACCCATGGACCTCGCGACCATCAAGAGAAACATCAAGAATGACGTCATCAGGTCAGACATTATATTGTACCATAATGGATATAGCTCCAGAGTACAGTAAGATCGTCAGACGACCCATGGACCTCGCGACCATCAAGAGAAACATCAAGAATGACGTCATCAGGTCAGATATTATATTGTACCATAATGGACATAGCTCCAGAGTATAGTAAGAACGTCAGGCGGCCCATGGACCTCGCGACCATCAAGAGAAACATCAAGAATGACGTCATCAGGTCAGATATTATATTGTACCATAATGGACATAGCTCCAGAGTATAGTAAGAACGTCAGGCGGCCCATGGACCTCGCGACCATCAAGACACGGGGGGGACACTTGACTTTAACCAAATTTTTTGCTTTAAAGCTTAATATTTCGCTAACGGATCCCTAAATCGAAAAATGGTTTTCCCAAACCCACAATATTTTTAAAAGACCTACCCAACGATACCCCACAACAGGGGATAGACGATATATAATAAATATGTATACATATGCCAAATTACAGCTTTCTAGTATTAAGCGTCTCGGAGCTAAGCCGCGGACAGACGGACGGACAGACAGACGGACGGACATGGCGAAACTATAAGGGTTCCTTTTTGACTTTCTGGCCGCATCTTCTCTCAACGGAACACCTTCCGACGCGGTGGTAGAGTCAAAAAATGACGTCAAAAAGCTATCTATATATTATTTTGAATAAAAAATTTTGAATTTTGAATTGAATTTTGACTCGGAACCCTAAAAATCCCAAAAACAAAATCCAGTCTTAGGTGAAATTGTCAAGATAATTACGAACCCCGATAGTAACATAATGGCCTCGATTCGGAGTGTACCACGACTAAACTAAACTAAATGTATTCCTGTCACTTTCTAAAATAAGATTAAGAAAAGAGACAGAAAACCAACAGCTGACTTTAGTGCTGTCAAAGTGACGTTAAATGCGCAAAATAAGTCGCCATCATAATGTACGCCATCTTATTTAAGTCGTTTTTGGGCGTTTAACGTCACTTTGACAGCACTAAAGACAGCTGTTGGTTTTCTGTCTCTTTTCTTAATCTTATTTTAGAAAGTGACAGGAATACATTTAGTTTAGTTTAGTCGTGGTACACTCCGAATCGAGGCCAATATATTTGCGTATAACAGGACAACGGCAGAGTTCGAACGCGACGTCCTGCTGATGCTTACCAACGCTCTGATGTACAACAGTAGCGATCACTACGTGTATGACATGACTAAGGACTTTTACCAAGAGGTACGTTACGCTAATATACAAGTGTTAAAAGACATTGCCCACGTGACATTCGTTTCGGTTCGTTTCGCAGCTGGCGAATGTGTATGATTAAAGAACAAAAACAAATCGTATGATAGCTGAAATTATACACAGGATACGAGGAATATCGTACTTCCCAATGAAATGAAAATTATCCTTTTCTGCAGTGGGATTTCTTATAAAATTCAGATTTACCCGTTTTGTATGGGAAACGGGATTGGGCAATGTATTTTAATGCCTTAGATATTAAAGGAGTTATAATACTTCAAACAACATTTTTCACTGTTGTATGGAACCAAAGTCAAAATCGAGAAAAACAATTAAGTAGCCATACTCGACCAAAATGTACCTACAATGTAGGTTACTACATACATATTTACACACTTCTGTTACAGTTTCAAAATAGTGCTGTAGACCTCGCATGCCAGCCACCCCCGAGAAAACGATTAAAGTCGAGATGTGCCTCCATCTTTACTATTTTACGTATACCAGAAAGAGCGCGCATGACGTTTTTGTCGTTTAAACGCTTTAGTATAAGAGACAAGTGTCCTTTTTTCAACCATCAGCAGCAAGGCTGATTCAGTGTTTATGGGATGTAGAGCATCTCTGTGATGGGGATGGACCAGGTCTGCCTGCATAACTCCAGTCGGTTTAGAAGTTACTGATGATTAAAGGTCTGTAAAAAATTAACGATCAGCCTTGCAGATGATCGTTAATTTTTTACAGACCTTTAATCTGGTCCACTCCAGTCGGTTTAGAAGTTACTGATGATTAAAGGTCTGTAAAAAATTAACGATCAGCCTTGCAGATGATCGTTAATTTTTTACAGACCTTTAATCATCAGTAACTCCTAAACCGACTGGAGTTATGCAGGCAGACCTGGTCCATCCCCATCACAGAGAAGCTCTACACCCCATAAACACTGAATCAGCCTTGCTGCTGATGGTTGCAAAAAGTACACTTGTCTCTCGGAATACTTTGTCGTGGGGGCATGCTAGCCGTGCAGATAGCAAAGAATTGTTTAGTTACACCTTCTACAAAAAGGAGGAGGTTCTCAATTTGTCCTTTCTACTTTTGCTGGCTGTTCTGTGTTTGCATTTCATAATTGAAAACAAGTTCTATACAATAAAATTGCGTTTTTATTCACAGGCCCAAAACCAACTGGAATTATTACTATCTATAAACGCTCGCCCCACATCAGTACCTATAACCAGAACAAAAAGACGTTTAGAGGAAATAGAAAATATAGCGAAGAGACCCAAAATATTCAACACAACACCAATATCACAACTAACCAATATGACACCGAAATTACCGCGAGGAATTTTAAACACGGCTAAATCTGCAAAGAATCAAAAATCTGCCATAACACAAATTGCACCTTCCATACAAACAACTCCGAATATCAATATCAAAAAGGAACTAGCTATAGTGATTCCAAAATTAGAATTAACAGAATTTGTCGTCAAAAGAAAACCTGGAAGACCACCGAAGTCAAAACAATCGATTACCCCTGCCATCCTGAAAAAAGAAATTCCACAATCGACTAGAAAGTCCGAACGACTCAGAATCAAGAAAGAGCCCAAAGAAATTGTTGTACTGAAAACCGAACCAAAACGCAAGAAAAGAAAATCGAATAAAACATACAAAGATGATGGCAACGATTATTATTTGGACGATCTAAGTGTTGCCATCACCGCTGAAAACGCAAACGATTTCAAAGAGCAAGCGAACTTCATTAAAAGACTATTGGAAGACACCATTCGGAGTCTCGCACTGAACGCTGAAAATTTCGCACCCAAATTCCGAGGCGAGCCCATCATATCCGACGGTGTGATAAAACTGTGGTGCGAAGACAGAAACACACTCAAATGGTTGACTGACACCGTAAAGAAACTGCCGAGCAAATTAGGGAGATTATCCGTGATACGTCAAGTGGATTTACCTAAGAAACTCCAGTCAGCTTTGAGTGTACCGGGAAGTGAAAATGATGAGGTTATAAAGAAAGTATTGAAGGTGCAGAATCCTTGGGCTCAAATTGATTCGTGGTCGTTTTATAGTGCAGAGCAAAGGGGTGACAACATGTTTTTCCTCTTGGGCATACCCAGTACAGTGATTCCAGTGTTATTGGCCCGCCAAAGAAGATTGGCATATAATTTGGGGTCAGTGTTTGTTCAATTCTTTAGTGGCGCGGGCACGTTGAGTGAAACACCAGAACTAGCCTGGCTTTAGTCACCAGTATGAGTGTTATTGGGTTTTCCGATATTTGCTATCGGATTTACCGGTAATGGGATTTACCGATAACTGTTATCGGATTTACCAATAAGCGTTATTGGATTAACCGATAATTGTTATCGGATTTACCAATAAACGTTATTAGATTTACCAATAAACATCGGATTTAACAATATACGTTATCTGATTTACCGATACACGTTATCGGATTAAACGATATACGTTATCGGATTAACCAATAAACAATATCGGATTTACCAATATTCGTTAATGGATTTCGGATAACTGTTACCGGATTTACCGATACTATATTGATTTACCAATATAAGTTATTGGATTTCGGATAACTGTTCGGATTTACCGATACATGTTACCGGATTTATTGATACGCGTTATCGGAGTTACCGATACACGTTATCTGATTTATGATAGTTACCCGATAACGTATATCGATTTTATCGGATTTAACGATTTATGTTGTATGTTTTAACGTAAGTAATTATAAGTTAACAAAGAGGGTAAGCATCGGTCCTGCAGTGTCTACAACCGTAGTAATTTCAACTTAAAGTTATAACCACTGCAGGGTCGAGGCCTCCATTGAATTGCATGATTTAGTTTCTTTGTTTGTTGCTCGATTATGTTATTAATTATTTTGTATTACATGTGTAGTTAATTATTTTTGTTTTGTTTTGTCATGTTTTGGAAAACCTGTGATGAGGGAGCTGCTTTCGTATCTATTCCCGGAGATTTTCTATTTGAATATATCATACTAGCGGCTCGTCCCGGCTTCGCACGGGTGGACGTCTAATCTTTTCTAGCAATAAATATAGCCTATGTTACTCAGGGTGAATGCAGCTTTCTAATGGTGAAAGAATTTTTTAAATCGGCCCAGTACTTTTTGAGCCTATTCATTACAAACATACAAACATACAAAAATAGGTACAAATCTTTCCTCTTTATAATATTAGTGTAGATTTAGATCCACCTTAAAGTACAAGAAAGTTCTAAAAAAAAAAATATTTCGCATGCTATTAAACGAGCAATATTTGTTTGTATTTTTAATCTCATTTTAACCCAACTCAACATTTTAAACTCTGACACCAGGGCTCTGCCCACACGATAAGAAGATCTCATTTTAGAAAACGGCTCGTAACGATTTGGATGAAATATTGTATAACAACGTGTTAATGAATTAACGCAAAACTAGAAAGTAGTTTGTTTTGAATCGAGAGCAGAATCGAATTATCAAAATGATAATTTTTTTCAAAATATTAAATAATTTGTTCGTAAAATTTAAAATTTACTGAACCCGATGTCAACTGACCGCACGTATCATTCACCCTACTTACTACCAAAACAAGATTCTTAAAATGTATCCATGAGTTCGGTAGCGCTTTCATTCATTGCTGAAATGATAGCAAATCATTTTTGCATCAAAACTTAAAATGCGAATAACTTAAAATTTTAACTATCAAAATAATTAAATTATTGTTATCAATCAGTTGGGGTGTATGAGGTTTTGCGCTAATTTATTAACACGTTGTAGATATTATGCCTGAAAAAATCCGTATTCACACAAAAACAAATCTTTTAACTTTTTACAACCAAGAGCATGGCATTTCCGCCTTGGTATCTCAATATAAATGGAGTTCGAAACAGGGTATGAAGTGATAATTATCATTAATAATTATCATTGATAATTATCTTGATAATTATACGTTGATAATTATCTTGAAAGATAAATCTTGTACTAGCAATGTCGCGCCATGTGTATCCGATCACGATTTGCGAAAAAGAAGCTTGTAAACTCGAAATAGTTTTTGTCACTGTTTTCTGTTGTTTTTCTCAATAATTTGTTATTCACTGTGATACGACACGAAAATGCTGAAGACTAGGTGCTGGTTGGTCTGAATATGAGTGCATTAAAGCAAAAATAGCAATTTTAGAACTTTGACTTAGACATTTTACTAAAAACTAAGAATCAGCTTGGATAAGTATCAAAGAAAATAATTATCTTGATAACTTGGAACCCTGGTTCGAAAGCAATTACAATACTTTATTATAATTTTAATATGTTCAAGACATGAACTGATTAAAAGTCAATGATTATTTTTGTTATTATACTTTTTATTGTAAAAATACTTATGTAATTAAAATCTCGTGGAATAATAAATCAACTATTTTTTAGACTTCGTTTCATTTTAAATATTAGAAAACATAAACACCAACTTAGGTGCGAATTTAAAAAGAAATGTAACACTATGACCAGTATACAGGGTAACATTGATATCATTAGCATCCTTTTAAACTAAGAGTCTACCCATCAAACTGAACAACTTTTACTATGGGAGCAAACCGATCGGAGCAAAAAAAAAATCTGCTGTTGCATACATTATAGTCGAGTACGCATTGCAGTTTAGTATGGGACAGCTGATTTTTTAGTTTCTCCGATCGGTTTTGCTCCCATAGTAAAAGTTGTTCAGTTTGATGGGTAGACTCTTAGTTTAAAAGGATGCCAATGATATCAATTTCACCCTGTATAGGATAGGGTGTAAGTGACAGCCTAGCAAATATTGAAAACGAACTCAGACCATCAAACTGAACAACTTTCACTATGGAGCCTACCTCAGGAAACGCGAAAAAAAACCAGCTGTCCCATACAAAACTGCTGTACCTACCGAATTAAATAATGACTATGGGTAGCAGATTTTTTTTGCGTTTCCTGAGTTTAGGCACGTTTAGGCTGGTGTCGCCCCAATAGGCTAAGGACCGGCCACGGCAGGTGCAACTACCTCCGACACAAATGGGGCTGGACGGAGTCTCCTTTATGTGACTGCGGGAGCGAAGACTAGACGATGCAGCACATACTACAACGGTGTCCCCTTCGAGCTTATCCGGGCCGTCCTGAGGACCTGACGCACCTGACACCTGAGACCCTCCGATGGCTTCAGACGCTGGATGTGGACTTATGAACTTTATGCCGACGTAGGGCACTCTGAAAGTTTCAGGAACGGACCAGTTAGTGACAATGCCAATGAAAAATTTATTTTAATTACGAATAAGAAGCTCTTTATCAACCTATAGCCGAAAATTTTATTCGATTGTCATTTGTTTTAACGATTTGGCGGTAATTTGAAAAGAGTGTGTCGCGAGGCAAAACGAATTTAGTAAGGAAAAATGTTTTCTCCCCAATTTATTACGATTTTCGTCGTGGTCCTAGTACATAACAAAGTTAATGATAAACTTCGATAGGTATTTCATGATAAAGCCCTTTTCCTTGACACTTGTTTACAACTGGTTAAATGAGTTTAGGCATGATCGGAGCAATCTCAGTGATGATCTACCTGGGAGATGTCGTTCAACGGCGACAACTGAAGAAAACGCCAATGCTGTTCAGCTCATGAGAGAGGCTGGTAAGAGAGTGACCTACCAGCAGATTCAGGCAAGCTTCAGCATTGATATGAGTCAAGTGCAAAAGATCCTACACGAATATTAAGGCGTAGGGAAGCTTTGTACTAGATGAATACCCCATAAATTAACCGATTTCAATAGTGTCATAGTAAAGCAGAGGGGGTCCACTGCTTCTCACAGAGGTTCCATTGAACGGGACGATACATAAAATGGAATGGAGGCCACATCTAAAAATATTAAAAGTATTCCCAACCTCCTACTTCTATACACTTTTTATTGTACTGAAACTTTCAGTGTGCCCCATGTACAAACGAAATTCGCCATACGAATAAATAAATAGTGAAAGTTGTTCAATGTGATGGTCCGAGTTCACCGATTTAGTATTTGCTAGACCGTCACTTACACCCGAAGCTTGCACCCTGTATATGACCCACTCAGGTTGCCTTCAGAGAAGTTTTTTCAACTCTCTTCAATGTAAACAATCTCATATTCATCATCATCACCAACTGCTTGCAAAAGACCGCAATGTTTTTTACACATCGCTAAACGAGATTTCAATTTTTTTATCGTTTCTTTATTCCTTTGGTCTCTTTGCTGAAGAACTTTTATTTTATGCCTTAACTCATCTAGCATAGGGTGTCGTAATATTCCTGTTTGAACGCTGACATCTTCCATTTTTCTTTTGAGCGGTTTCGGTGGGTTTATAGCTGGTTCGTTTACTAAATAAACTTCTTCAATGTGTGGATTTGATTGGCTGTTGCTTTCTGGTTCACATTGCCGTATTGTGATGTGGCCTCTGGGACCGGATGGCTCAACAGTTGGCACTCTGATAAATACCGTCCCCTGATCTTGGTCTTCATCGCTTTGGTGTCTTTCTGGTGTCTCGCTAGGTTCGTTTTCAAATTCTCGTTGCCGTATTGTGATGTGTCCTGTGGGACCAGATGGCTCTATAGTTGGCACTCTCTCGTATAATGTCCCCTGATCTTGATCTTCATCACTGTCCTCATCAGAGTTATAAATCTGAAAAAATTTAAATGGTTGCTCAATGAGTGACATAGGATTTAATTGTTGGCAAATCAGCGGTACCCAAATTCTTACTGTGGGTGTTGTATGTGGTGAATAAGGGATTAAAGATTTCCCATGCAGTGTTTATGTGGGTGTGAGGCTAGCCACCTCTCATAACTTGACACGTCAGGCCGTCCTGAAACTTACATTGCTAAATATGAGCATCGCTCGCTACTAAACAGAAAGTTGGTAGATGTAGAAATGTTTGCGATCACTCCAAAAGGGATTAGGGTTGTGAGTTTATGTAGTTACGAGCTTTTACCCGCGACTTCGTCCACATAAATTATATACCAGATTTTAAGTCAGATGATAAGCTATCAAACAAAAAAAGTTTCATCAAAATCGGTTCAGTAGTTTTTGCGTGATACTCGAACAAACAAACACCCAAACAAACAAACATACAAACAAACAAACAGACAAAAAATCCAAAAATTTGTGATTTGGAATCAGGGACAGGTAAAAACCATGTCGTAATTTTTTTTTGTAAATACTTATCTTCAATGTAGACACATTTCTGTTACAGTTTTATAATAGTTTAGATGTGTACAGGACCGTGACGTCACGTAACTTGATCGAAAATTCGTAAGCATAGATATAGTCAGACCGTGACGTAAGATCTCTTAGTTTCCACTTCTGCCAGCACTCCCGGAGTGCAACCCGTTGTTTTTTTTGCTCTTTTTCATAGATAATGGTACAGAACCCTTCGTGCGCGAGTCCGACTCGCACTTGTTTAGAATTTATGTTTGTTAGTTCAAGCATCATGCAAAAAGTATTGATTTTAGTGAAACTTTTTTATATGACATAAAATCTGGTAAGTATATAATTTGTGCGGACAAAGTCGCGGGTAAACTCTAGTTTTGTACAAAGTCCATCTCAGCACACACGACACGCATGCGTTGCGAGACTTGTAAACATTTTGGAAACACTTTTAACACAGATAAAATAATACTGTACTAGCTTTTAAGCTTTTAAACAGTTTGTGCAGTTCATGTTATTGTACAAGTCGGGCGGCTTAACTTGACACGTGGCTCGGAATTCAACACCCCTCCTGCTACCCTCCGCGGGATCCCCCGTCGCCGTGCCAGGCCAGGTGCGAGGCCAGTAGCGATAGCTTCTCAGTTACCGTTACACGTGTCCCTGCGCTTTAGCTTCTCGAGTTATTCTTTTGCTGTTATTTGTCATTATTTTTTGGATTTTCGTTCGAGCCAGGCGTCAAGTTAAGTCGTCCGTGTTGTACCTAAAATGGGGACTTGGTAATCTGTAGCAATGTCCAAGATATTTAATAAAAAACGGATTGCTCTCCGGGAGTGCCGGCAGAAGTGAAAACTAAGAGATCTTATGTCTTACGAATTTTCGATCAGGTCACGTGACGTCACGGTCCTGACGCGAGTTTAACGTTTTTTACCTATCGCAAAATCTTACGTCTTACGATTTTTCGATCAGGTCACGTGACATCACGGTCCTGACGCGAATTTAACATTTTTTACCCATCGCAAAATCTTACGCCTTACGATTTTTCGATCAGGTCACGTGACGTCACGGTCCTGACGCGAGTTTAACATTTTTTACCCATCCCAAAAAGTGCACAACACATTAAAGAAGTTTTCACTTCCAAAATTAAAACCGCCTTCAAAAAAACTAAAAAGTTAAAAAATAATATTGCAGCCTATGGCCTATGACTTTTTCGTTCGCATCATAAGAACATTAATTTGTTTTATTGAAGTCGCTGTCAAGCCGGTACGATTCGCGACAAGGCTCGCATTTTTTGGCTTGGCTTGACACCGACTTCTATAAAACAAATTAATGTTCTTATGATGCGAACGAAAAAGTCATAGGCTGCAATATTATTTTTTAACTTTTTAGTTTTTTTGAAGGCGGTTTTAATTTTTTGTTAAAATTTTGTTTATTTCACAATTTTTAGTGGTGAATTGATTAGTTCGATTTAATAGGAGTGCTTTAAATTAACAAACGCACTAGTCGGCACTACGATTTTCGAAGGTTCCCCTCGATTTCTCTGGGATCCATCATCAGATCCTGGTTTCCTTATCATGGGACCACCCTCGGAACATCTCCTTTCCAACAAAAAAAGAATCATCAAAATCGGTTCATAAACGACGAAGTTATCCGCGAACACACATAAAAAAAATATATATACGGTCGAACTGAGAAACCTCCTCCTTTTTTGAAGTCGGTTAAAAAGAAAAACTTACGACATATTCCCTGGCAGGTATAGCATCCTTTCTTAATGTGGGCCTGCTATATCCAGGCATGTATTGTTTCTTGGTGAAATGTTTGCTGCAAACGACCGCAGCTTTGTATAATTTTTTCGTTAAACTTAGTGCTGCTACCCATTTTTGAAGTAGAGCCTCGTCTTTTGGAAATCTGTAAATATGAAAACGTTGGTAGGCTGTCTGTGATCACATCGAAAATTTATATAATACTAGATGACCACGGCGAACTTCGTACTGCCTTAGAATCTTCCAGACAAACACTCTGCCGTTAGTCTATGTTCATCACGGATCATAGTCTAAAAAAACAAGGTCTTCTATTCCCAGAGTGACACAAGCCTACGTCACAAAAAGATGGCCGCTAAACATGGTAAAAGGGTATGATGACGTCGTAGGCTTGTGTCAGTCACGTGATCGGAAGAGAATACCAGGCGCAGTATATTATTGTACCATGATCACGGATAATGTAGCATTCTAATGGTGAAAGAATTATTCAGAGAAGGAAGAAGAAGAAGAAGATTTAAGAAGGAAGAAGAGAGAAGGAAGAAGAAGGAGGAAGATTTTTTTTTTTTTCAGTTTATTCATTTTTATTCAGTTTCGGAGCCTATTCAATAATAAAACCGGTCAAGTGCGAGTCGGGCTACTCGCGCACCGAGGGTTCCGTACCACACCACCACAGAAACACAACATTATTAACTTAGAAATAAAAACTTTTTACTCTATACTATTAGTTTAAAATAACAATGTGCATGACCTCGCCTGCAAATGTGACGTCACTCAATCACACGAACTTCACTCGAGTCATTCAAATGATTATTTCCTTTACATAGAGTCTATATTCCTTTGCAACTGAGTGAAGTTATCGAACGGCCCTTCAAGGTCATGCACATTGTTATTTTAAACTAATAGTATAGAGCGAGTTGGAAAAACAACCGCACAAAAAGGTTCAGAAGTGCGATTTTTGAAAATCATACGAGCGACTTGGCAGTAGAAAGATGCATAATCTCCATAGTAGTTTTGACATTTTCTACTGCCAAGTCGCTCGTATGATTTTCAAAAATCGCACTTCAGAACGCAGCTCAATAATAAGGCAACGGGAACCATAGATTAATATGTATATCAGTGTTGCCAGCCGGATCTTGTCAAAAGTAACCGGAATTAGATTAATAAAACCGGTCAAGTGCGAGTCGGGCTACGCGCACCGAGGGTTCCGTACCACACAACCACAGAACACAACATTATTAACTTAGAAAAAAAACTTTTTTTGTCCGGGACCTTTAGCGCGAGACCGACTCACACTTGGCCGGTTTTTAGTATTTGTTGTTATTCTGTAGAGTTTGCTCTATAATCACTCTAAGTTTGACGCTTGTATGTACTACCGTTTTTGCGATAGAGCGTTAAGAAAAAATGTTGATAAAAACTAGTTTCTTGTTGAGAACCCCCCTTAATTTTTAACTTTCTGACATTTTTATTATTTTTACAAATCCACCGTAATAACGCATAATCTGAAAATTTCAACTATCTAGCTTTTACCTATGGTTCAAAAGTTACAGCCCTAAATAGGTAGGATGGACGGACAGACGGACAACGTAGGCTTAGTAATAGGGTCCCGTTATCACCCTTTGGGTACGGAACCCTAAAAATGACAAAAAGTTAAAAATTAAGGACAAACAAACAGGATTCAACAGTGTTGGTATGAGTTCCAACAGCCTACCGATGTTCACAATAACAAGAAACTAATTTTTCATCTCGCTCTATCGTAAAAACGGTAATACATACAAGCGTCAAACTTGGTGTGATTATAGAGCAAACTTTACAGAATAACAACAAATACTAAAAACCGGCCAAGTGTGAGTCGGTCTTGCGCTAAAGGTCCCGGACAAAAATAGGTTTTTTTTTTCTAAGTTAACAATGTTGTGTTCTGTGGTGGTGTGGTACGGAGCCCTCGGTGCGCGAGTAGCCCGACTCGCACTTGACCGGTTTTATTTTAATTTATTTACTTACCATTAAAGTCTCAGATAGTAATTAGAGATAAAAATAATTTAATTTGTAAACATAACCTCAAAATAATTTACCTATGAAAGGATACTCCACAACCTGGATACACTTCAGATTTACAGCCAGGAACAATGCAATTAGGCATAATTATTGTAGGTACCTACCTATTTAATTATTGGATTCACTTTTCGATTGAAGAAGGCTGCGTTCAGAACCTACACCCTATGCCAGAGTGCACCACAGATTACTAATATGTAGAGTGCACCCCGAGCGCAATTTTTCGCACTAAACGCCGTTCAGAAGTGCGATTTTTGAAAATCATACGAGTGACTTGGCAGTAGAAAGATGCATAATCTCCATAGTAATTTTGACATTTTCTACTGCCAAGTCGCTCGTATGATTTTCAAAAATCGCACTTCAGAACGCCGCTCAATATAAAGGGGCCCATTCACAGTAGTCCTACATGCAGGACTACGAGGCCACACACTATCCTGCAAGTAGGACTACTCATACATTTTGCCCAAGGTCATCGGACGCTTTGTAGGACTGCAACACCATTCACGATCCGATATTGGTGTAGGACTGCAAGACGGACTACTGTGAATGGACCCCTTAAGGCAACGGGAACCATAGATTAATATGTATATCAGTGTTGCCAGCCGGATCTTGTCAAAAGTAACCGGAATTAGATTAATAAAACCGGTCAAGTGCGAGTCGGGCTACGCGCACCGAGGGTTCCGTACCACACAACCACAGAACACAACATTATTAACTTAGAAAAAGAACTTTTTTTGTCCGGGACCTTTAGCGCGAGACCGACTCACACTTGGCCGGTTTTTAGTATTTGTTGTTATTCTGTAGAGTTTGCTCTATAATCACTCTAAGTTTGACGCTTGTATGTATTACCGTTTTTGTGATAGAGCGTTAAGAAAAAATGTTGATAAAAACTAGTTTCTTGTTGAGAACCCCCCTTAATTTTTAACTTTTTGATATTTTTATTAAGGCAAATTTATTTATTTACAACAACTAATAATCAACACATTAATCAAATAGCCCGCCTCGTATCGATCCAGGTGCGAGGGTGTCCATAACGCTAGCAGCGTTGCCGCGTTGTATTGCTATGGCCAACCTCTGCACCAGGAACGAACCGGAGCGGGGGTCACATTTGCGCTCCCTGAGTCGACGCCCAATTTCGGCAATGAAGGTTTTAGCCTCGGCTCCCCACGCCCCTGTGGTCTCCACGGCGACCGGAACAAAGAGATATTGGAGCTCCAGGTCCGAGTACCAGACTCTCTTTCTTTTGGCAGCGAGGTCTGCGGCTGCTCCAGGCGTCCGTGAGGTGCGACTGAGGTAGCTGGCGGCGAAGGTACTGACGCATGTGGCATCCCACAGGAGGCACTTTCCCTTCTGCCAGGGCACCAAGGTTAGGCCGTCCGGCCTCTTACCGTCGAGGCGGCTGAGGCCCGGAGGCTCGAGCGCGCAAGGAATGTTCGCTGAAATTAGAACCCTTCGGATGATGTCGTTAAGGGCGTGGTGGCGAGGAAACCTTCCAGTACAGCGATGACAGCTTAATGCGTGGTGACCGTTGGCCTCCACCATGAAACCGCAAATGCACGCATGAGGTTCGCATAGATTGCAACCCAAGCGGAGACCCACAGCCACACGCAGTGAGTCGTTGTCTAGAAGGGTACCAAGGTGAGGCGAAGGTACTGCATGCAGCCACGCCCCTGATTCCGGTTGTGATACCGCCTTGAGTCTCGCCAGATCGGCCCCAGAAGCTTCGTCAATAAGGCGGTCGAGAGTTAATTTTGAGGCGAGGTCGTCCCAAGAGCGTTGGATACGAGGAACCTCAGGCGTGCTCGCACTCGGTATGAGAACTGACCAAGTGGCTAACGCATCCGCCGTGAAGGGAATGCTCAGTTGGTCACCATCCAAATATAAAATACTAGTGACCAAATTAGCAACCCCATGGACAGAGGATAAGAAGGCTGGTAAGCTCACATCTCTGGCCCTGCGCACGCCTAGACCCCCGTGTCGTATCGGCAGGGTAGCCTGGCTCCACTGGTTCGCGCTGAGTGAAACGTTAAGGATGCACTCGACTGTTTGCTTTAGGGCCCCGTCGAAGGACGAAACCTCTTCAGGGTACATCCACGTTGGAGCTGTCCGCAGGAGGTATGTAATTTTTGGCACTGCAAAACACATGCGTAAGAGGATCAATGCGACATGAGCGGATAAATTTTTTAGTCGTTCGTGCGCCAAAATAAGCATTCGCCTGCGCTCTAAGATGGCTTCAGGGACCGCAGCAGGAAATATTAGACTATCGGCCACCCGCAGAAAAGTCGTCTCTAAACCAAATCTCGTATGTAAGTTCTGTATATACCTACAACAGGTATGGCTGTGTTCGGGATACTCTCTGGATCACGAAACTGCGTGTTGTATAATTCAAAAGTGGTGGAGGGGGTAGCAGTGACGTCATAAAGATGGCCGCCGACGGTTTTAGTTTTTCTTCAATTGTAGCGCACCTATGAGGTCAATCTAGTTGTACAAGGAGTCATTTGAAAGCTTATTAAATTAACTTTAATCATTTCATAGACACCTAAAGTGAAAAATCTGTATTTACCGAAATATTTTCAATTTATTGCATTTTTTGTTACCTTCCAGCAATCATTCCGCCAGTTTTCTCGGAAACGGGTAACTTTATTGTGATTATAGTTATTACATAAAACATACAGAATTTTATAAGCTATCTTAAAATATTAATTGTATAAAAATACAACTTCAAACGACTGAGCTATGTCAAATTTTCTGGTGCACAGTAACTATGAGTCCAAGCGTGCGTCGGTGTGCGGCGGGGCGGACGGACTGCAAATAAAATTATTATTTATAGATTATTATATAATTAAGGTTTCTATTGTAATATTGATTAGAAAAATATGCAATTTTATATTATTTAGGTACTTGCACATGCACATGCATTTACATAAACTGTAGATGTACAGGGTTTCAACTTAAATGCGTAACATACTTAAGAGGGTGCTTTAGATTGGACCATAAAACTGAACAACTTTTATAATGGGACCAACTTTGAAATCATGAGAAAAATAATCTGCTGTTTCATACATTTTGGTCGAGAAGGGATTGACATGTTCTATGGAACATCCAATTTTATTTCACTATTTCAATGTTGACTCCAAAGCAAGGTGATAGTATATGTAACGCATTAAATTTTACACTATGTTACAGAATAGGAAATAGTATATAGTTCTACATAATAACATAACAAGGATGAAGCTGCCTTGGAAAGGTGAATAAAAGAATGAGAAATCCAATATAATTTAACAGGTTTATAAATATGTATTGTTTATAAAAACAATTGTTAGTTGTAAGCATGCAAAGTAAAACTTGGAAGCGATTCATCAACATCACCAAAATCCCCGATAGGGCATAATTTTTTTTTTTTTATTAACAGCCGCATCTCGCATTGCGGCAGCCTATTTTGCATTGGCAAGATATTAATTCCAAATCTTTTAACGAAATACATCATGGTTAACGTTGTTATCGGTGACAACTTTTTGTTTTCCGGTGTCCAACCATGGTTTGTAGGTGGTGGTACATTTTGAATTGCCACATCTGCAGTGGCCGAAGCGTAACCTATATTTGGTAATTTGCTCTTTTTATATGTTGTTTCAGAGCTTCTTGTGACGGTGTAAGATTATCCACGATACCAATATTTAAAAAAAATCTACTCTAAGATTGTCCATATTGTCAACCGTGTAGGTACAATTTGGGTTTCTTATGACAGTAAAGAACCATAATAAACTACTCACCTTCTTGCTCTAGATCTTCTGTTAGGTCAACCACCGATCCAAATTTTTCCAGAAGATCGTAATTTTCTGTGAAGACTTTCCACGTGCCATTCTTTGAAAAACTTAACAATGAGCTTGTGCTGTCCCATCCTGTAAGAGTGTTGTACGCCAATAAATCCTGCTAATAAATCAAATCGCGATAAATTTATTTCACAATACGTGATAGAGCAAGCAACAAATCTTGAGGGAGATATAAGTAGAATTATGTTAAACAGCAGAAACACTGACGTTTTACTGTTGCTTACTCATTTCTTCGATAAGATACCAGCGTAGGTCTGGATTCAATGTGGAATGAGCGCGAGTAAACCAAAATACGATTCAGTCCATAAAATTGTTCCAGCTGACTGTCGGACCAGAACGACATTGTTTATTGGCGTTACACGCTCTTACAGGATGCGACAGCACAAGCTCATTGTTAGGTTTTTAAAAGAAAAGCACGTGGAAAGCCTTCACAGACAGAAAATTACGATCTTCTGGAAAGATTTGGATCGGTGCCGGTGGTTGACCTATCAGAAAATCTAGAGCAAGAAGGAAGGTGCGAAATTTATTATGGCTCTTTACTGTCAAATTGTACTCTTATAAATCTTATAATATATTCCTTGCCACCACCTACAAACCATGGTTGGACATTGGAAAACAAAAAGTTGTCACCCACAACAATGTTAACCATGTAATTATTTCGTTAAAAGATTTGGAATTAATATCTTGCCAATGCAAAACAAGCTGCCGCAATGCGAGATGCGGCTGTGTTTGATAAAAATAAAAAAGGCATGCCATATCGGGGATTTTAGTGATGTTGCTGAATCATTCTACCTAGTTTTACTTTGCATGCTTGCAACTAAGAATAGTTTTTTTATAATTATAACAATAAATATTTATAAACCTGTTAAATTATTTTGGATTTCTCATTCTTTTATTCACTTTTCCAAGGCACTTGTTATGTAGAACCTGTAAAATTTAATGCGCTATACATGGTGAAATTGATATCATTACCATCCTTTTAAACTAAGAATCTACCCATCAAACTGAACAACTTTTACTATGGGAGCAAACCGATCGGAGCAAAAAATAAATCAGATGTTCCATACATTTGAATCGAGTAAGCGTTGCAGTTTAGTATGGAATTTTTAGGCTGATAAATTTTTAGCTCCGATCGGTTTGCTCCCATAGTAAGGTTGTTCAGTTTGATGGTCAGCCACAGTAGACTCTTAGTTTAAAAGGATGCTAATGATATCAATTTCACTCTGTATGTATCAAATGGGTACCTACTTAAGTTCAGGCCATCAAGTGGAACCACTATCACCTTGGGAGTCAACATTGAAATAGTGAAATAAAATTGGATATTCCATAGAACATGTCAATCCCTTCTCGACCAAAATGTATGAAACAGCAGATTATTTTTCTCTTGTTTTTAAAGTTGGTCCCATTGTAAAAGTTGTTCAGTTTTATGGTCTAAACTAAAGCACCCCCTTAAGTATGTTACGCATTTAAGTTGAAACCCTGTACATCTACAGTTTATGTAAATGCATGTGCATGTGCAGGTACCTAAATAATATAAAATTGCATATTTTTCTAATCAATATTACAATAGAAACCTTAATTATATAATAATCTATAAATAATAATTTTATTTGCAGTCCGTCCGCCCCGCCGCACACCGACGCACGCTTGGACTCATAGTTACTGTGCACCAGAAAATTTGACATAGCTCAGTCGTTTGAAGTTGTATTTTTATACAATTAATATTTTAAGATAGCTTATAAAATTCTGTATGTTTTATGTAATAACTATAATCACAATAAAGTTACCCGTTTCCGAGAAAACTGGCGGAATGATTGCTGGAAGGTAACAAAAAATGCAATAAATTGAAAATATTTCGGTAAATACAAAGTTTTCACTTTAGGTGTCTATGAAATGATTAAAGTTAATTTAATAAGCTTTCAAATGACTCCTTGCACAACTAGATTGACCTCATAGGTGCGTTACAATTGAAGAAAAACTAAAACCGTCGGCGGCCATCTTTATGACGTCACTGCTACCCCCTCACACCACTTTTGAATTATACAACAAGCAGTTTCGTGATCCGGAGAGTATCCCGAACACAGCCATACCTGTTGTAGGTATATACAGAACTTACATACGAGATTTTTTTTCTCTGGTCTGGCCCCTACACTATATGGGTGAACCAAGAAGTGAAAAGGAGTTAGGTGACAATTTTTTCAAGCCGGGAAGAATTGTTTTGAAATCTGAAAATGTTACGTCTGAATCTGTGCTGCAGGGAAAGAATTCACACTTAGCTGTATTCGCTTCCAGGCCTAGTTCCGTAAGGCGTGGTATTAGAGCAAGAAGATCTTTCTTTACTACCTCTGGCTTGCCACCGAACGTACCATCGTCCAGGTACCAAACGTTTAAGGGGGAGTTCATCTCTAATATCGCCTTATGAATTGCGAGGCTAAAGACTAGCGGACCAAGTGGATCTCCCTGTTGCGCTCCTACTTGAGACAGGATGAGCTTTTCATCAAAGAAAAGGTTCGAGGTGGATTCGTACGCCTGGTATAGGAAGTGGTAGAGAGAGGGGATATTCTCTTTAACTTCGCTTAGAAGAATATCTCTCTCTAAGGAGTTAAAGGCGTTGCGTAAATCTACCTTGACTATAACGCAGTCCCTGTTTTCAGCCTTTGTAGCAAAGGCACGAGTGGCGTGGATCGCCGCCTCACAGCCCAGACGCGTCCCGAAGCCCAGCTGGCGGGGTTGTAGGTAGTCAGACATCTCGTCTTTTACGGCACGGCAGGCGAGCTTAGCTGTTAGGCGCCGGAATGTGCTACCAACTACCATCGGCCCCACACCTCCATCTTTTTTCGCAAGGGCGCAAAGCGAGGCGCCGTACATGTAGGGACAAACATCTTTGTTTAATTTGCCGCCGAGGAGAAAATTAGAGAGTTTTGTGAGACATTCTATTAGCCGCTGGCCGTTATCACCGGCTGTGCTGGACGTAAGTTCTTTCAAATGCCCCGGGCGGATCCCATCCAGACCTCCCGCTGAACCATTGTAAAATGACCCGAGTGCCTGAGAAACGTCCTCAACTGTGACAGTAAGCGGCGCACAAGAATCGTCCGGGGCAGGTGGAAAGGAGAGTGGGCGCGATGGAGGTGGGTGTTTAGATTGTAGTGAAGCCAGGGTTTCAGGACCCGACTGTGCCAGTGTGTCTTCTGACATTAGCAGTCGGACAGCTCCCCTCAGGTCGCCTTCGTGCACTTTCGCCTCGATAGTCTTAATGACAGATCGTGATCCTGATGGCACAATCCCAACCGCGTCAACACCCAGAGGGGATGATTCAATGTTGGTCTTAACTTTCTGGGTAATATTACCTGTGCTGGTTTTATTCGGTATTCTCAGAGCCGAGTATGCAAAGGAGAGAAGTGAGTACCATTCCTCTATTCCGTTGGAATTTATACATTTGTTTATTATCTCGCACAGTTTTCCTGCTGCTAAACAGCGCGCCCCCTTCGGAATATGACGCAATACCGGTGTTGTTTTTTTAAGGGTGGCAAGGTCCTTCAAGCACAAGCGATGCGGCTGTGATTGTGAAGCAAGTCTTGCGTCTGCGGCAGGGCACGTGGAGCTTGCAGCTTGCGAGGAGCCGGTACGCGTTACATCTTTGTGCATCCGGCCAACGTGTATTTTAAGGCCTCGAACCTCAAACAGACGTGAAGAGCCTGGGCAATAAGGGCACGTCGACTTATGGGAATCGGACATCACTTAGCAAAAATATAACTTTAAACACGAATAATAAATAGCATACAGGAAGCATAGCAAGTCATTACGCGGCTAGTGAGTTTGTAAAATAAAATTATCCGTAACAAATCCACCGTAATAACGCATAATCTGAAAATTTCAACTATCTAGCTTTTACCTATGGTTCAAAAGTTACAGCCCTAAATAGGTAGGACGGACGGACAGACGGACAACGTAGGCTTAGTAATAGGGACCCGTTATCACCCTTTGGGTACGGAACCCTAAAAATGACAAAAAGTTAAATATTAAGGACAAACAAACAGGATTAAACAGTGTTGGTATGAGTTCGAATGGCCTACCGATGCTCACAAAAACAAGAAACTAATTTTTCTTCACGCTCTATCGTAAAAACGGTAATACATACAAGCGTCAAACTTGGTGTGATTATAGAACAAACTCTACAGAATAACAACAAATACTAAAAACCGGCCAAGTGTGAGTCGGTCTTGCGCTAAAGGTCCCGGACAAAAAAAGGTTTTTTTTTTCTAAGTTAACAATGTTGTGTTCTGTGGTGGTGTGGTACGGAGCCCTCGGTGCGCGAGTAGCCCGACTCGCACTTGACCGGTTTTATTTTAATTTATTTACTTACCATTAGAGTCTCAGATAGTAATTAGAGATAAAAATAATTTAATGTGTAAACATAACCTCAAAATAATTTACCTATGAAAGGATACTCCACAACCTGGATACACTTCAGATTTACAGCCAGGAACAATGCAAAAACTAGGCATAATTATTGTAGGTACCTACCTATTTAATTATTGGATTCACTTTTCGATGGAACAAAGCTGCGTTCAGAACCTACACCCTATGTGCGTGCTATGTGCACCCACAGTGTTGCCAGATCCAATTTTCGAAATACGGGAGGTGTACCAATAAAAAATCGGGAGATGTATGAGCGACATTATGAAAAAATCGGGAGATTTTTTCCTTAAAATTAATCAGGCTGAGATTCAGAGACGATTTTTAAGTCATAGTTCGAACTCCCGTATGTCAAAACCGATGCTAAGTTCAATTTTCGTATTCAGAGTCGAGCAAAACTTTGCTTAGTCTGAACTCAAACTAAGCCGAGCATTAGTTTCCGAAATCGGCGACTTAAGTCCTACTTTGGCCCTACTCAGCAAGGAATCAGGGCCATAATGCCAAAAATTGCCAGCAAAACGAAAAATAATCCTCAATTGTAATGTCAAAGTCCCTTTGACATATTTATCATAAATATTTGTTTGAAAAGTTTGAAACTAGGTTTTGAAACAAGAAAATTCGGAACAAATCAGTGGTTTTTAAATATAATGGACAATATCACAATATTGGCCGTGTTATTGTCCAATTTCTGGAGTATGTTGTGTTGAGAAATTACGATTTTTACGAGGATTGTTCAAGTCTTCAAGTCCTGTTCCACTTGGTCAGCAAGAATAAAGATCCCTTTTGATGGTGCTTTCGATTACATCAAAGACTACAGTTTAATATACGATTACATAACGAAAGTAAATTAACCGATCCACACATAACCCCCGATACCCAGTATTAAAAACATGATTGTTACTTTGATTAATGGAGAGCGACATTATACAAAGGATACCTACCAATATTGTGATGTGTAATGTAATCTACCACTGCGCATTGATTATGCATGGTGAATTACCAAATGCCTCAACACCCTCCTTGACGGAATGCCTGTGCCGGAGAGTTTTTGAAGTTCCCATACTTTTTACTCAACAAAGCTTTTCTCAACACGCAACATCCTTGGTTATGTCAGCATCAATGTTCATATTATCTATTATCTCTATTCAATTATCTCCCTAAATAGGTATGTAATAGTCTTTTAATAATCAACACATTTGAGGACAGTGACAGGCTATAGCAGTAATAATAAAAGTTCTATTGTGTCTCGTTCACAGCCCGCAAACGTGTTAAGATGGCTGTGTGATTTTGGCTTACAATTTTCCACCCCGTATCTCTCTGTGGGTGTTGTACAAGGTGACTAAAGGATAAGGGTATCTTATGCAGTGTATTTGTCAGTGAAACCTAGCCACCTATCACCGCTTTACACATTATTCAATGTTTACACCTACAATATGCTAAAAGAGCTTTGCTATGACTGCTTGCAAGATAGTTGGTAGTTGTATATGTATGTGGTATATCATCTGTGTGGATTCGAACCCAAATCCTCACGGTTAAGTGTCGATACCTCCGAATCACACCACCAATCTCGAAAACTTGATTTAATTTATAATTATAATGTAAATATTAATATGGACAAGTCTTGTGATCCCATAGCAATAAAAGTTTAGCGATTAGATTACATACCTAGTAGTATAATAAACATAATTTTTATTTTCAGGCCGCCATTGCACCAACGATGAAAATGTTTGATATTGCAGCGTAATGGACAAATAATGATAGGTACCGGACCACGCACTGTGTATGTGCTTACTCCCTTTTTGAATCCCAGCTCGAGAGCACTACAAAAGTATAATTATGTGGAAGTTCAGACCAGAAATGTTTTGGCGTGTTTGGTGCCCTAAAAAACGGATTTGAGTGTTTACAATCTTGTTGGACTGAGCACCAAAATAAAGCAAATATATCCTATTGTGGCATACTGTGTGTGTTCTGCAATGCCAATAAAGTGCTGAAAGAAGATAATTTAGTTGTCCATTTTTATTAAAATTATTTCTTTGTATTGTATTGTATTGTATTGCATTGTATGATAAATATTTTGTGTAAATAAACCCCTTTTATGAAAATTTCTATAAATCAAACCTTGTTTTATTTTGATTGTGATTTTTCATCTTAGTTTTTCACGTTTTTCATTAATTTATTAGCCGATTTTACGCATCAGCGATTCAAATCACCCGCGTAGTTTGAATTTTCCATTGTGTTCCATTAGCGTCGGGCCATCTTTGACAAAATCTTCTACCTCTTTTACTCTTATGACGACTTCGTATGGTTCTATCACTTCATTCTTTCATGTAGCAGTTTTAACACCTTGGCAACACCATGCCATAGAGTGTCTACTGAATGAACGAATGATAACTCGTACTTAGCCGAGTAGCGGCTTAGCACCGGTTGAAACTTGACTGTGAATACCAAAAAGTAAGTTCGCGTTAAGTACTACTTTGGCTGTCTTGGCTTAGTTCGTGCTTAGCACGTCTTAACGAATCGTCTCTGAATCTCAGCCTCAGACATGAAGTGCGATTTTTGAAAATCATACGAGCGACTTGGCAGTGGAAAATGTCAAAATTACTATGGAGATTATGCATCTTTCTACTGACAAGTCGCTCGTATGATTTTCAAAAATCGCACTTTAGGTCTTTTAATAAATGTCATTTTTTTCGTGTGCAAGATCCCTGAATTTCCTAATTTGGCCGGTTAACCAAAGCAAAAACAGGTTTATTTCGCTACTTTGCAATGTTGCAAAATTAGTAAACTATAACTGCCAAAGCTTGCCATTGAATAGGTATTCAACTTTATGTTATTAAGTCAAAGTTTGGTCAAAGTATAGTTTAGGCTACGCATTTTACAAAGTTATGTACACATTTAACATAGCATTGCATAGCTTAGCATTGAATTTTGTTCCGTTATACGCAGTTTTTTTGAAAAAAAAAGGTGTTCTTAAAAAATCGGGAGGTTTGAGTGGGAATCCGGGACATCGGGAGACATTGACAAAAATCGGGAGATATCCCGGAAAATCGGGAGACCTGGCAACAGTGGCACCCAGAGTGCACCCCGAGCGCAATTTTTCGCACTAAACGCCGTTCAGAAGTGCGATTTTTGAAAATCATACGAGTGACTTGGCAGTAAAAAGATGCATAATCTCCATAGTAATTTTGACATTTTCTACTGCCAAGTCACTCGTATGATTTTCAAAAATCGCACTTCTGAGCCTCGGTGAAAGACGTTTTACTATAGAGCGAGTTGGAAAAACAACCGCACAAAAAGGTTCAGAAGTGCGATTTTTGAAAAACATACGAGCGACTTGGCAGTAGAAAGATGCATAATCTCCATAGTAGTTTTGACATTTTCTACTGCCAAGTCGCTCGTATGATTTTCAAAAATGGCACTTCAGAATAAGCAGCTCAATAATAAGGCAACGGGAACCATAGATTAATATGTATATCAGTGTTGCCAGCCGGATCTTGTCAAAAGTAACCGGAATTAGATTAATAAAACCGGTCAAGTGCGAGTCGGGCTACGCGCACCGAGGGTTCCGTACCACACAACACAACATTATTAACTTAGAAAAAAAACTTTTTTTGTCCGGGACCTTTAGCGCGAGACCGACTCATACTTGGCCGGTTTTTAGTATTTGTTGTTATTCCGTAGAGTTTGCTCTATAATCACACTAAGTTTGACGCTTGTATGTATTACCGTTTTTTTCTTCACGCTCTATAGAGCATGAAGAAAAAACGTTGATAAAAACTAGTTTCTTATTGAAAACCCCCCTTAATTTTTAACTTTCTGCCATTTTTATTATTTGTTAACAAATCCGCCGCAATAACGCATAATCTGACAACATTTCAACTATCTAGCTATTACGGTTCAAAAGTTACAGCCCTAAATAGGTAGGTCAGACGGACGGACGGACGGACAGACGGACGGACGGACGGACGGACGGACAACGTAGGCTTAGTAATAGGGTTCCGTTTTCACCCTTTGGGTACGGAACCCTAAAAAGTAACCTTTCATATTTTTTTCCAGTAATAAGGTATTAAAAGTTGATGGACAGATGTTGGTTCTATTCACTTACAGAAATGAAATAAAACCGGTCAAGTGCGAGTCGGACTACTCGCGCACTGAGGGTTACAGAACACAACATTATTAACTTAGAAAAAAAAACTTTTTTGGTCCGGGACCTTTAGCGCAAGACCGACTCACACTTGGCCAATTTTTAGTATTTGTTGTTATTGTTTAGAGTTTGCTCTATAATCACACTAAGTTTGACGCTTGTATGTATTACCGTTTTTACGATAGAGCGTGAAGAATAAACGTTGATAAAAACTAGTTTCATGTTGAGAACCCCCCTTAATTTTTAACTTTTTGACATTTTTATTATTTGTTAACAAATCCGCCGTAATAACGCATAATCTGAGAAAATTTCAACAATCTAGCTATTACGGTTCAAAAGTTACAGCCCTAAATAGGTAGGACAGACGGACGGACGGCCGGACGGACGGACAACGTAGGCTTAGTAATAGGGTCCCGTTTTCACCCTTTGGGTACGGAACCCTAAAAAGGATTCCGTTTCATGGAAAAATATGATTGATAATACAAATTCCGAAAAATCACCTAAAAGTAACCTTTTGAATCGTGTAACCTAAAAGTAACCTGACAGAGCTAAAAATCACCTTAAAGGTTACAAAAGTAACCTTCTGGCAACACTGGTCGGACGGACGGTCGGACAACGTAGGCTTAGTAATAGGGTCCCGTTTTCACCCTTTGAGTACGGAACCCTTAAAATGACAAAAAGTTATAAAGGAGGGTCTTCATAAAAAGAAACTAATTTTTCTTCTCGCTCTATCGTAAAAACGGTAGTAAATAAAAGCGTCAAACTTAGTGTGATTATAGAGCAAACTCTACAGAATAACAACAAATAATAAAAACCGGCCAAGTGTGAGTCGGTCTCTTGCTATAGGTCCCGGAGAAAAAAAAATTTTTTTGTTAGTTACTAGGTAATGTTGTGTGGTGTTGTGGTACGGAACCCTCGGTGTGCGAGTAGCCCGACTCGCACTTGACCGTTTTTTTTATGTATTTACTTACCATTAGAGTCTCAGATAGTAATTAGAGATAACGATAATTTTAGTAAACATAACCTTAACACTCAAAATAATTTACCTATGAAAGGATACTCCACAATCTGGATACACTTCAGATCTGCAGCCAGGAACAATGCAAAGACGAGGCATCATTATTGTAGGTATGTACCTATTTAATTATTGGATTTACTTTTCGATTAGAGAATAGAGAATAGACCAAAAAACATTTTACATTTTTTTTTGTTTCAGTCAGTGCTGCCAATGGAAATTTCTTGATTCCCCGCTTAAGTAGGCTCAATTCCCCGAATTCCCCCGATTTCCAATCATGCATTCCCCGAAAATTCCCCGACACTGAAATAAAGCATTTTTTCATGCAAAATATAGTTTAATGTTTCACAAAATTACCTTAAACTTCTAATTTTTATCAAAAAATCTACTTTAATATTTATAAAATACGCATACGCATATGCTCACGACTATATTCCCCGAGGGGGTAGTCAGAGATATTCTGAAACTTCAGAACATCCACGAAAAAAAAAAAAATAAAAAAACAAAAAAATACAATGAGTTTTATTTATTATTTATATTTCTCTCACACTTTCGACCTAAGGATAGTCCGATTCGGTTCGAATTTTAACAATTCCTCTTCTTTAGACATCCTTTGTTGGACATTTATTACAAATAATCGATTCCCCGATTTGAATCATTCCCAGCGCTCTCCCCGCACGCACCCCTCATTCCCCGTAATTCGGTGAAATTCCCCGGAATTGGCAGCACTGTTTTTTTTAATTGGCAGTTCAAGGTAAAGAGATTATACTATCCCATACAGACGATGTCTTCAATAAATATTCTCATTTTTCAACGCTTCTTTGGAGTTTTTGGAGGCAATCGAGAAACGCAGGAAACGCAGAGAAGTCCACAGGAAAGAGGTGAAGTTTGATTCGGATTGATCCTTGCGTAAAACCAACGTAAAACTGTCTTGAACATTGGAATGTGTCTACCACCCTCACATTTCAAGAGTTAAGTACTAGTTAGGCTAGTTTAGGTTTAATTTAAGTTTATACAAAAATATAACTTATGACCAGGCACTGGATGTAAGGGCTAGTTCCCATTGCCTTTCCGAAAGGATAAATTATTAAAAAAATATACCGATCTTGTTTTTAGTTTTTGGTTTTTGCCTTAAGGGGCCCATTCACAGTAGTCCTACATGTAGTCCTACACTAATATCGGATCGTGAATGGTGTTGTAGTCCTGCATGGCGTCCGACGTCCTTGAGCAAAATGTATGAGTAGTCCTACTTGCAGGACAGTGTGTGGGCTCGCAGTCCTACATGTAGGACTACTGTGAATGGGCCCCTTTAGATTAAAAACTTTTCGCTTTTGCCTTTTTGGGCGTAAGCCACAGATTACTGATATGTAGCAAGCTACAGATGGGACATTAAAAGCACTTAGTTCCATTATTTCCGTTCTGGCGTTCTGTCGTCAAGCTAATATGTATAGAACTTGTAGTAATAGGTATGTATACACTGATTCCAGGATGCAAAAATAGGGATATTTGACCAAGGAACAAACTATTCAACGATATTATTATGTCATACGACGGAGAAGAATTGGGGCTTCTCAAGGATTCTCAACTCAAGTGAAAATACCAGGAACAACTACGTAACAACACGGCTGCTGTTGTTGTAAGTTCAATATGGCGTTGTATCATCGTCCAATGAGGACGATTCATAAGGGGCATATAAGAGAAAATGTGACTTCAGCGCCAAAACGGAAAAACCGGAACTAAAGCTGTCATGCCTGTCATAGGCCTGGAGTGCGATTTTTGAAAATCAGGCGTTCAAAACGAGTAGTAGAAAATGACGTAAAATCGATGATTTGCCATTTTTGAATTCAACTTTCTATCACTTGCAACGAGTGCTCCGAACCACTCGTATCCAATTCTACCACTCGAATGTTTGACGTTTGTAATGTTGTCAGACGTCAACAGATTTAACTTTTTTTCTACGTTCCGTTAACCCATAATTTTGGCGGTAAAGTTCGTTTTGAAATGTTACTATGAAACCATTCATTCGTTCGTTCGTTCAATTGAAACGTTTTCTGTGTGAATCGAAACGGTTTTGGCACATCCGAACGATTTCAAAAATAGAGA
The DNA here is from genome assembly GCA_922987775.1 of Agonopterix subpropinquella. Classification (NCBI taxonomy): domain Eukaryota; kingdom Metazoa; phylum Arthropoda; class Insecta; order Lepidoptera; family Depressariidae; genus Agonopterix; species Agonopterix subpropinquella. The sequence continues at coordinate 7,570,588 of OV277718.1, read as the reverse complement.
AAAACGTAACCACTCGGAATGAAAATCTCAATTCGTATGCGAATGTCAAGTCGCTCGTATGATTTTCAAAAATCGCACTCCAGGGCCCTGGCGTAACGTAAGCGAAAAATTCTTCGTCTATCTTTTTGGGAGATTCATAATTATTTTCGTTTAAATGAATAAATACGTAAATAAATAATGTCCAATAAATTAATTTACTGTCAGGCATGCCTCAGCAGTGATCGGCAACTGCATCCTTTGGAGCAGTTACAACCTTTATTGCGACAAATTCATCTAAGGGAGGTTAGTGCTGTTTCCGTCTTGGATCATTAATTTAGCTAAAATTTTACCCTATATAATGATATAATTAGCTGAAAAACAAGCTCTATAATCTATAGAACTCTATTTGAGCAAAGTAATTAATATTTTCAATATTATAAATAAGAGAACGTTACAACAGTAGAGCGTAGCGTGGGAGGGGGGGAGGGGGTGCAGGGGTGCAAACCGCAAATACTATCAGTTTAAAATAACAATGTGCATGACTTTAAAGGGCTGTTCGATAACTTCACTCGGTTGTAAAGGAATATAGACTCTATGTAAAGGAAATAATCATTTGAATGACTCGAGTGAAGTTTGTGTGATTGAGTGACGTCACATTTGCAGGCGAGGTCATGCACATTGTTATTTTAAACTGATTATAAATGCCCCGGGCGGCACTTTACTAGGGGCGGCAAAATCGGGAAAAATATAGATTTATTGAGCTCTATCTATACAGCAGGACCTCGATGATCCAAACACCTAAAATTTATACCCTGTGATGCACGAAGCGTTCGGATCGCACTGCGGGACAGAAACTGTGAGAAATGGCGGTTGCGCAGGGGTAAGGGGGGGTCGTTCGGATTATAGAGGCGTTCAGACGAGCTGGGGTACGGATTATCAAGGCCGTGCTGTAACTAATTCATATAACAGAGAAAAGTTTCTGTTTTAGTTATTGTACCTCATCATCATCAGCCTATCATCGTCCACTGCTGAACATAGGCCTCTCCCAAGGCGCGCCACAAAACTCTGTCCTCGGCCTTCCTCATCCAGTCGCTCCCCGCTACTTTTTTTAGGTCGTCTCTCCAGCGGGCAGCAGGGCGTCCCACACTACGCCTGCCAGGTCACGGTCTCCACTCTAGAACTCTAACACCCCACCGGTTGTTAGTTCTTCGGCAGATATGACCAGCCCATTGCCACTTCAGCTTGCTAATTTTCTGAGCTATAGACCACTTTAGTTCTCAGACGTATCTCTTCATTTCTGATGTGATCTCTCAGAGAAACACCGAGCATATTGTACCTAACTGTTTCGCGCTGTGCGAACGCACGCTCGAACCATAGTGTTCTGGCAGAATTAACAGCGCTGTAGCTTTTGCTTCAGCATTAATGCTGAGTCAGAACCTTTTTCATTGGCGCAATATAGGTCGCACGGTGTCATAAATTCTAACACCTGTCATATACCTACAATATTATATTGTTTTATTGATTGGTCCGTCATGGGAGCTCCCTGTTGCTGCTGCGGCTTTGCACGGACCTCCTTATGCGAATTCTATAATGTTACCTACTGCCATTGTCTGTCACTGTTTATCCTGTATTGTACTGATGAAATAAACGAGTTATCTATCTATCTATCTATCTATCTACCTACACATAATACTAAAGAGTTCTGGCTTAGATGTGGTGCTAAAAATTTCGAGTTGCATCACTCGATCCATAGTGTTTAGGTTACTTACTTAGGTTATACAGTTTTTGAGACTTACATGGTTATTTTAACGGGTTCTTACCGCGTTTTGGTATTTGTGAGTTAGTGAACCCGTGATCATGGCAGTTGTAACACTGCCGAAATCAGTGCTGCCAATGTATATTTCTTGATTCCCCGCTTAAGTAGGCTCAATTCCCCGAATTACCCCGATTTCCAATCATGCATTCCCTGAAAATTCCCTGACACTGTAATATGCAAGAAATAAAGCATTTTTTCAGGCAAAATGTAGTTAAATGTTTCAAAAATTAGCTTATCAACTTCTTTGTCTTGTAATTTTTATCAAAAAATCTACTTAAATATTTAGAACACAATGAGTTTTATTTATTATTTATATTTCTCCCACACTTTCAGACTAAGGAGAGTCTGATTCGATTCTAATTTTAGCAATTTCCTCTTCTTTAGACATCCTTTGTTCGACATTTATTACAAATAGGCGATTCCCCGAAATTCCCCGATTTGAACCATTCCCCGCGCTCTCCCCGCACGCACCCCTCATTCCCCGAAAATCGGGAAATTCCCCGGAATCGGCAGCCCTGGCCGAAATATCGGAAACTCACAAATACCAAAATGTGGTAAGAACCCGTTAAAATGTTTAATTCTAGATTACTTAGGTTACTTTGCACATATTGTACGTGATAAGTTGTGGCTCGAACTAATTCATATTTAGGAGAAAAGTCGAGCTTGCTTCGCGCTCGCTCTAAGTTTATATTTTTATTTTATCAAAACACCTATAAATCTGCCTCCGTCGTCTAATGGTTAAGAGCATTGGCTCTCGATACGGAGGTCGTGGGTTCGATTCCCACGGGGGACACCTAGTGATATGTCACTTTGTGCATTTTTCCCCAGTTGGTTAGGAAATGATTCCGTGCTTCGGATGGCACGTTAAGCCGTTGGTCCCGGCTACTATCTCTGGTGGTAGTAGTCGTTACATAAAAACCACGTCAGATGCCGTAAGGTGGTCTGAAAACACTCTGACACCAGGGCTCTGCCCACACGATAAGAAGAAGACCTATAAATCAAAAGATGTCTGACCACAACTCGAATAGTTGTGCCTTAAAATTTCACTAAACTATTCAGAGTGCGAGTGATCACACTCGCTTACTGTCACACATGCTTACCTCTTTTTTTAGGGTTCCGTACCCAAAGGGTGAAAACGGGACCCTATTACTAAGCTTATGTTGTCCGTGCGTCCATCCATCCGTCCGTCCGTCCGTCCGTCCGTCCGTCCGTCCGTCCGTCCGTCCGTCCGTCCGTCCGTCCGTCCGTCCGTCTGTCCGTCCTACCTATTTAGGGCTGTAACTTTTGAACCGTAATAGCTAGATAGTTGAAATTTTCTCAGATTCGTTAACAAATAATAAAAATGTCAAAAAGTTAAAAATTAAGGGGGGTTCTCAACAAGAAACTAGTTTTTATCAACGTTTTTTCTTCACGCTCTATCGTAAAAACGGTAATACATAAAAGCGTCAAACTTAGTGTGATTATAGAGCAAACTGTACAGAATAACAACAAATACTAAAAACCGGCCAAGTGCGAGTCGGTCTCGCGCTAAAGGTCCCGGAAAAAACAGTTTTTTTTCTAAGTTAATAATGTTGTGTTCTGGTGGAGGTGTGGTACGGAACCCTCGGTGCGCGAGTAGCCCGACTCGCACTTGACCGGTTTTATTTTATAATTAATGGACTCTTGCTTGTGCGTTAGCACTTCATTTCTGTCAGTGGCAAGTAGTTTATGGCCTGGGAGAATCTATCCCAATCTCAGGTATTGTTTTGGAGAAAAACAAGAAGGGATTGAGGATTGCGGAGCCTCGTGGCAGACAAAAAGGCGACGCGCGAAAACCACGCGAGATAAGTGCTCGGGTCAGTACCTGCAACGTGACTCCATGCTTAGCTTACCTCTTGTAAAGGGCAATGACCAATCCCGTTTCGCTTTTTGTATAGCAGCAATAGAACTTTTTAAAGCTACAGGTACTCTGTTATTACGTTATTAGTTCGAACTATGACGTAATAAAACCGGTCAAGTGCTTTCGGGCTACTCGCGCACCGAGGGTTCCATACCACACCACCACAGAACACAACATTATTAACTAAGAAAAAAAAGTTTTTCGTCCGGGACCTTTAGCCCGAGACCGACTCACACTTGGCCGGTTTTTAGTATTTGTTGTTATTCTGTAGAGTTTGCTCTATAATCACACTAAGTTTGACGTTTGTATGTATTACCGTTTTTACGATAGAGCGTGAAGAAAAAACGTTGATAAAACTAGTTTCATGTTGAGAAACCCCCTTAATTTTTAACTTTTTGATATTTTTAGGGCTCCGTTCCCAAAGGGTGAAAACGGGACCCTATTACTAAGCCTACGTTGTCCGTCCGTCCGTCCGTCCGTCCGTCTGTCTGTCCGTCTGTCCGTCCGTCCGCCCGTCTGTCCTACCTATTTAGGGCTATTATAACTTTTGAACCGTAATAGCTATTAGATAGTTGAAATTATCTCAGATTATGCGTTATTGCGGCGGATTTGTTAACAAATAATAAAAATGTCAAAAAGTTAAAAATTAAGGGGGGTTCTCAACAAGAAACTAGTTTTTATCAACATTTTTTCTTCACGCTCTATAGTAAAAATGGTAATACATACAAGCGTCAAACTTAGTGTGATTATAGAGCAAACTCTACAGAATAACAACAAATACTAAAAACCGGCCAAGTGTGAGTCGGTCTTGCGTTAAAGGTCCCGGACAAAAAAAGTTTTTTTTTCTAAATTAATGATGTTGTGTTCTGTGGTGGTGTGGGACGGAGCCCTCGGTGCGCGAGTAGCCCGACTCGCACTTGACTGGTTTTTATTATATGTTAACAAATCCGCCGTAATAACGCAAAATCTGTGAAAATTTCAATTATCTAGCTATAAAGTTACAGCCCTAAATAGGTAGGACAGACGGACGGATGGACAGACGGACGGACGGACGGACAACGTAGGCTTAGTAATAGGGTCCCGTTTTCACCCTTTGGGTACGGAACCCTAAAAAACATCTCTGAATCTTGGTCTAAGGCCTACCCCTGTAGGACACTGGTGTGAGCATATTTGTACAATATAGCTTTTAATAATAGCGTTGTTATTGCAGTTGCTTTCAGTCGGGGGTATTTGTTGGGAATGCAGAAGTGCAATGATGCGGTTTGACAAGTTCAAAACTCAAGTTGTTAATGCACAACAGTTACTGAAGCATTGTAACAAGGTAAAACACTTTAGAATATACAGTGGCCTCAATTCGGACTGTGCCACGACTTAACGAAATTTATTCCTGTCACTTTCTAAAAAAAAAAATTATTTATAAATTAATGGACTCTTGCTTGTGCGTTAGCACTGCATTTCCGCCAGTGTCAAGTAGATTATTGGGAGAATCTATCCCAATCTCAGGGATTGTTTTTGGACAAGAACAAGAAGAGATTGAGGAATGTGGAGCCTCGTGGCAGGCACAAACGCGACGCGCGAAACCACGCGAGACGTGTACTCGGGTCAATTCCTGCAACGTGACTCCCACTTTCTAAAATAAGATTAAGAAAAGAGACAGAAAACCAACAGCTGACTTTAGTGCTGTCAAAGTAACGTTACACGCCCATAAACGCTTTAAATAAGATGGCGTACATTATGATGGCATCTTATTTTGGGCGTGTAACGTCACTTTGACAGCACTAAAGTCAGCTGTTGGTTTTCTGTCTCTTTTCTTAATCATATTGTAGAAAGTGACAGGAATAAATTTGGTTAAGTTAAGTCGTGGCACAGTCCGAATCGGTACCAGTGACAGCCTAGCAAATACTGAAACAGAACAAACAGAACAACTTTCACTATGGAGTCCACATCAGACCCTCTAGCATGATTTCTCTACTTGGGCGCGACTCGGCTTTTTTCCATACTACAAGTCGCGGCAAGCGCGGCTTGCACTCTCCGAAAAGCGCGGGAATCGATTATTTTGTATGCAGCGGAGGCAAGTCGCGCGCGTGTAGAGAAACCATACTAGACATGCAGGAAACGCGGAAAAAAATCAGCAGTCCCATTATCCCATACAAAGCTGCCGATACTTACCTGATTAAAATGTATGAGACAGCTGATTTTTTTAGCGTTTCCTGAGGTAGGCTCCATAGTGAAAGTTGTTCAGTTTGATGGTCTGAGTTCACCATTTCAGTATTTGCTAGGCTGTCACTTACTGTATAATAAATCTTTTTAACCTTCAAAAAAGGAGGAGGTTCTCAGTGACCATCAAACTGAACGACTTTCACAAAAAGTCTGCCGTTCATACCCAAAGTGAAAGTTCAGTTTGATGGTCTGAAGCACCCCTCTTAGGCTCTATTCCCACTAGCGCAGAGACGAAGCGACGCGACGCGAAATAATTCGCCCCATTGAACCGTGAATGTTAGCATTTCTGCGCGCGGTGACGCGCGAACCCGAGCGACCCTTGCAGGCGAAGACAGACGCGCGTCGCTGAGCGTTTTCAAATTTTCGCAACACAAATTCGTACCGTATTAATAGAGAAATTGAGATGATGAATTTAGAACGGTTAAAAAACGTGACGCTTCACGCCGCGTCGCGACGCTTTGACTCTGCGCCAGTGGGAATTGAGCCTTAAGTATGTATTTAAGTTTACACCCTGTATAAATATTGTTTTTTTTTTAATTGCAGTTACAAGATTTAGAATGTTTAAGCACACTATCATTTCACACAAGCATCACTAACTACGAATTCAACTATGACGACCCACTAACAAACCCAGATATACAACAAAGTATTTCAATCAAAGAAGAATTAGTCTGTGAAAACATTGACAATGATTTCGACCTCGAAATAGACGGTGACAATGAATTATTAGAACCCAAGGATAACTTTGATACAGATTGTGACGAAAAACCTGACCTTGACAATGACGATGTCTACGTAGTCATTTTAAACCCGACAAGCAGAAGAAAACGTACCAAATTAATACCAAAAAAAAAATCAAAGAGGAAATACAAAAATGACACAGAAGAAGTAGAACAGAAGTTTACGATGGTAGTGTTCACGGAGGAAGAGATGGAAAGAAATAGAGAGGAGAAGAGAAATCATTATAATTTCAAGAAGATTCCTTTTAAATGTGACTCATGCGTTCTGGGTTTTACTAGGAAAGATACTTATGATCTTCATATGGAGAAGAAACATGACGAGGTAAGGAAAAAAAGTGAAATTATAATTAACTAGCGGCCCGTCCCGGCTTCGCACGGGTGGACGTCTAATCTTTTCTAGCAATAAATATAGCCTATGTTACTCAGGGTGAATGCAGCTTTCTAATGGTGAAAGAATTTTTTAAATCGGCCCAGTACTTTTTGAGCCTATTCATTACAAACATACAAACATACAAAAATAGGTACAAATCTTTCCTCTTTATAATATTAGTGTAGACTAGATGACCGCGTCGAACTTCGTACCGCCTTAGAATCTACCCGACACACACTTGGCCGTTTTTTTGTAGCCTATGTTCATCACGGATAATCTCGACACGTAGGTCGTGGGTTCGATTCCCACGGGGGACACCTAGTGATATGTCACTTTGTGCGTTTTTCCCCAGTTGGTTAGGACATTGCAGGCTGAATCACCTGATTGTCTGAAAAGAAAAATGATTCCGTGCTTCGGATGGCACGTTAAGCCGTTGGTCCCGGCTACTATCTCTGGTGGTAGTAGTCGTTACATAAAAACCACGTCAGAGGCTGTACGGCGGTCTGAAAAAACTCTGACACCAGGGCTCTGCCCACACGATAAGAAGAAGATCACGGATTATGTAGTATTCTAATGGTGAAAGAATTATTCAGACCAGTCCAGTAGTTTTGGAGCCTATTCATTACATACAAACAATGAAACAAAAATCAAATCTTTCCTCTTTATAATATTAGTATAGACAAACAAAACTGCTACTGCTCATCACAGAGAATAGACGGCCACTGCTAGACACAGGCGACCCACAATGACTGGTCCAGTGCTGCCCCGGGTACGCGCCGCCTTCACCAGGTCTTCAGCCCATCTTCTATTCTTATTTTTATGATTTCAAGGATTGTTTTCAACTGAAATGTCTTTCATTTCGGTCAGTATAACATATTTCGTATCTCTTAGTATATTTACTCTTATTATTTCGTATCTCATATGGTTTGGATTTGGATCTCTTGTTACCTTGGCATTATTTTCTTACCATTATTTAGTTTGAGGATTGGAGTCATTACTCGGTACAAGACGTCTCACGTACTACACTGCGGCTGCAGGGCCAAACGAACCTGACTTTAAAACATTGTTAATGTTTTTGTTTTCGATAACAATTTTTCTAGATTCTAGTTCTCATGTTAATTATTTACAGAATATAGGACCACACGAATGCCCAGTCTGCCACATCCGTTTCAAATCATCGAAGCAGGTGGAAGGTCATAAACGGAAGCACTACACATGCTACCGGTGCCGGTTGTGTAAATACTCCACGATAGAGCTGTGGTCAGCTCTCAGCCACTGCAGGCTGAAGCACGACGGGGACTCGGTCGAGAGGATACATTGTACTGACTGCGGTGATGTGTTCAAGTATGTATGCTTCATCTGACATCTTACCGTGTTTAGAAGCTAGACATAACGTCATGTATGAACGATGGACGGCCATATCTTATCTTATCTTGTTGTGGGGGCTGGCAAGCCAGCAAAACTTCGACTCAGTGGGATCTTTTGTATTAGCCCCAATACTTTTTGCTTACTTCACCCTTCAAATACATGGTCAATGAAGGAGGCAATACCATTGAGGGGAAGAAGCCTAAGATCTCCCGGTTTTGGATATCCATCCCCGAGGAGGCACATGCGCTTTGCCGCCAAGACATCACAGTCACAAAGGATATGCTCCATGGTCTCCTCATCCTCTCCGCATGCTCGGGTGCTGGGATCCAGGGTGAGTTTCATCTTGTGCATCATCGCGCCTGTGGACGGCCATAAACGGAAGCACTACAGATGCTAGCACTGCCGGTTGTGTAAATACTCCACCATAGAGCTGTGGTCAGCTCTCAGCCACTGCAGGCTCAAGCACGATGGGGACACATTCGAGAGGATACATTGTACAGACTGCGGTGATGTGTTCAAGTATGTATGCTTCATCTGACATCTTACCGTGTTTAGAAGCCAGACATAACGTCATCCAAGCAGGTGGAAGGTCATAAACGGAAGCACTACACATGCTAGCACTGCCGGTTGTATAAATACTCGACGATGGAGCTGTGGTCAGCTCTCAGCCACTGCCGGCTGAAGCACGACGGGGACACGTTCGAGAGGATACATTGTACCGATTGCGGTGCTGTGTTCAAGTATGTATGCTTCATCTTCATCTGACATGTTACCGTGTTTAGAAGCCAGACATAACGTCATACAAGCAGGTGGAAGGTCACAAACGGAAGCACTACTCATGCTGGTTGTGTATATACTCGACGATGGAGCTGTGGTCAGCTCTCAGCCACTGCCGGCTGAAGCACGACGGGGACACGTTCGAGAGGATACATTGTACTGACTGCGGTGATGTGTTCAAGTATGTATGCTTCATCTGACATCTTACCGTGTTTAGAAGCCAGACATAACGTCATACAAGCAGGTGGAAAGGTCACAAATGGAAGCACTACACATGCTGGTTGTGTAAATACTCCACCATAGAGCTGTGGTCAGCTCTCAGCCACTGCAGGCTCAAGCACGATGGGGACACATTCGAGAGGATACATTGTACAGACTGCGGTGATGTGTTCAAGTATGTATGCTTCATCTGACATCTTACCGTGTTTAGAAGCCAGACATAACGTCATCCAAGCAGGTGGAAGGTCATAAACGGAAGCACTACACATGCTAGCACTGCCGGTTGTATAAATACTCGACGATGGAGCTGTGGTCAGCTCTCAGCCACTGCCGGCTGAAGCACGACGGGGACACGTTCGAGAGGATACATTGTACCGATTGCGGTGCTGTGTTCAAGTATGTATGCTTCATCTTCATCTGACATGTTACCGTGTTTAGAAGCCAGACATAACGTCATACAAGCAGGTGGAAGGTCACAAACGGAAGCACTACTCATGCTGGTTGTGTATATACTCGACGATGGAGCTGTGGTCAGCTCTCAGCCACTGCCGGCTGAAGCACGACGGGGACACGTTCGAGAGGATACATTGTACTGACTGCGGTGATGTGTTCAAGTATGTATGCTTCATCTGACATCTTACTGTGTTTAGAAGCTAGACATAACGTCATACAAGCAGGTGGAAAGGTCACAAATGGAAGCACTACACATGCTGGTTGTGTAAATACTCCACCATAGAGCTGTGGTCAGCTCTCAGCCACTGCAGGCTCAAGCACGATGGGGACACATTCGAGAGGATACATTGTACAGACTGCGGTGATGTGTTCAAGTATGTATGCTTCATCTGACATCTTACCGTGTTTAGAAGCCAGACATAATGTCATCCAAGCAGGTGTACGGTCACAAACGGAAGCACTACACATGCTACAGATGCCGGTTGTGTATATACTTGACGGTGGAGCTGTGCCAAGTATGTATCCTCGATCTGTCATCGTATTTAGAAGCCAGACTCCACCAGTGCCAGCTAAGAACATGTACAACCCGAATGAAAAGAGACCATTTTGCCTAACTTTTAGCGGCCTAAAACTATAACCAGACGCTGGACATTTCATACAAACGGGCTGGCACTGACAAGAAGAGTGAACGAGGAATACACCACTGCTTACTGTCATCAGAGAGGTTAGAAGTGCAAAGTAGGCGTGGAACGTATCGCCACAGGTTACGCAATGATTTGCATAACACCATAAGGCGCGAGGCGTGGTGCGAGCGAGAGGGTATGAGTAATTGTAGCAGCGTGAGGGGGAGACAAGTGGCGACAGCCGTCTCCGAAGCAAAAGCGCTACTTTACATTTCTTACCCCTCTTATAATGTTCTGTGGTCATCCACCTCCTGTACCACCGAGAGAGGGTTAGGTCAAAATTGGGGCAAGGAGCAACCCGCAAGTCCAGCATTACAACTGGAATTCATACGGTATAGATGGCGCACACGTCCCCTCAAGACGCAACAGATTGAAAATTTCGTTCTCTGGCTAGTGGGCTCGGTAGCGAAATTGGATAACGCACTTCCCCAGTTTGGAAGGGTGCGGGTTCAAGTCCCGCCCGAGACTTAATTTTTCAATCTTTAATTTGATTCGAAATAGCACAACATTGCTGTAACATGTTTAAAAATCCATAATATTTGAAATAATGAATATCATTTCAGTGTAATATTGAATCAATGGTTATGTTTCAGAACTCCAGAGGAGATGTCTCAACACATGGGCGCGGAACATTCCATCATATGCAACGAGTGCGGAGTTAAGTTCAAAGGGCTACATACACTTCGCTTGCATATAAGGTATATTCGTTTATCACTAGATTTTATGCCATTAAGAGGGGGTCATACCTATTTTGTCTGTTTTCGAACCGATTTTTAAGAACCAAATTATTACATTTAATATATATAGTTCACATAACAGTGTAGATACGTTCTTTCTGCAGGGCATCTAACCGTTGAAAACACGATTCTATTAAATTTTCTCGATAGAAAAGAGGAGCAAAGTAAGCTCGATTTCAGATTTATAATCAGTTTTACAAGAATCACACTACACCATTTCTTCTGAATATACCATCATTTGAAAGGTAAATAATTATAGCAGGGCTTCTAACCGATGGATTTTTCCCCAAACACCCAAGAGAAAAGATATTGATGAAAAATGCGTTTTTTTGCGATCTTGCTTTCAATTGAAGCGGGATGGCTAATTGCGAAAGTTTGCTTGTTAGAAAGAGAGGCTTGTTCTACTAATACCCAGCCTTAATGGCCTCGATTCGGACTGTGCCATGACTTAACTTAACTAAATTTATTCCTGTCACTTTCTAAAATAAGATTAAGAAAAGAGACAGAAAACCAACAGCTGACTTTAGTGCTGTCAAAGTGACGTTACACGCCCAAAAACGCTTTAAATAAGATGGCGTACATTATGATGGCATCTTATTTTGAGCGTGTAACGTCACTTTTTATTTTATTTTATTTTATTTTATTTTATTCATCCGAATCGGTACCAATGCCATGGTTTTCTAACTTATGTACGAGTACGTTACACCGATTGCTTTCAAACGGCGAAGGAAAAATTGTGAGGAAACCTGCTTTTATGTGATTCTTCTTCTTATCGTGTGAGCAGCAAGCCCTAGTGTCAAATTGTTTTCAGACCGCGTTACGGCATCTGACGTGGTTTTTATGTAACAACTACTACCACCAGAGATAGTAGCCGGGACCAACGGCTTAACGTGCCATCCGAAGCACGGAATTATCTTTCTTTTCAGACAATAAGGTGATTCAGCCTGCAATATCCTAACCAACTGAAGAAAAAGCACAAAGTGACATATCACTAGGTGTCCCCCGTGGGAATCGAACCCACGACCTCCGTGTCAAGAGCCCAATGCTCTTAACCATTAGTCCACGGAGGTAGCTGGGTGATAAGACAGACGGACGGACAGACAGCATATCGTCTGCTACGCAATTTGACCGTAGCGCTTTCTTTACATACATACATAGGTACACACGGCGACACATCAGGTTACGCACCCTATATACCCATAACTACACTACGTACAAAGCACAAAATAGTGCGGTAGAGAGCCTGCATAGACGCGGCTGCCGGCGCGGGCGCAGCGTGCTGTGAGACGAAACAACAACAACATACCGCACCCTCTCGCACGATTCGCAGCGTTCAACTTCTAATAGTTCAAAGTCCAAACAGGGTAACCTGACCTGTCGCCGTGTGTACATAAGCTCCTGCCATAGTCCCATGGAGGTAGGCAGAGACCATCTTTAGGTGACGTGACCTGGGACTATTTGATAAACATGACAATTGTAATTTACAATGACGTTAAACAACATGACATGTGTCCTAACATTATCACCTCAGTATAATGCATCTCAAATTGTCATTGTGAATTACTTTTCATGTTTATGAATGACTAGCGGCCCGTCCCGGCTTCGCACGGGTGGACGTCTAATCTTTTCTAGCAATAAATATAGCCTATATTACTCAGGGTGAATGCAGCTTTCTAATGGTGAAAGAATTTTTTAAATCGGCCCAGTACTTTTTGAGTCTATTCATTACAAACATACAGAAATAGGTACAAATCTTTCCTCTTTATAATATTAGTGTAGAAATGCCCCTGTATTTGAATCTGAACCGAAACCGACCGATTTTGATCTGTTTTGATGTTTACCGAAATGGCTACCGAGTCTGGAAATGCCTGATTCTGTAAGGGCCCAATTCGCGAAATGGCCAATTCTGAAAATGCCTAATTCGCGAAATGGCTAAGTTATAATTTTTTTCTCGCATTTATCACTAATGATGAACTTAATATGTTTTTAACCGACTTCAAAAAAAGGAGTAGGTTCTCAGTTCGACCGTATATTTTTTTTTTTTTTTTTTTAATGTGTGTTCGCGGATAACTTCTTCGTTTATGAACCGATTGTAATGATTCTTTTTTTGTTGGAAAGGAGATATCCCAAGGGTGGTCCCATGATAAGGAAACCAGGATCTGATGATGGCATCCCAGAGAAATCGAGGGGAACCTTCGAAAATCGTACTGCCGACTAGTGCGTTTCTTAATTTAAAACACTCCTATTAAATCGAACTAATGAATTCACCACTGAAAATTGTGAAATAAACAAAATTTTAACAAAAAATTAAAACCGCCTTCAAAAAAACTAAAAAGTTAAAAAATAATATTGCAGCCTATGACTTTTTCGTTCGCATCATAAGAACATTAATTTGTTTTATAGAAGTCGGTGTCAAGCCAAGCCAAAAAATGCAAGCCATGTCGCGAATCGTACCGGCTTGACAGCGACTTCAATAAAACAAATTAATGTTCTTATTATGCGAACAAAAAAGTCTTAGGCTGCAATATTATTTTTTAACTTTTTAGTTTTTTTGAAGGCGGTTTTAATTTTTTGTTAAAATTTTTCACTTCAAATAAATAAATAAAGCTCACAGGCACATACATTGTAATAATACCAAATTAAACCTTAGGCTTTTTGTTATGGGAACCATATACATCAACGGCACACACATATAACATCCATGACCGAACTGGGATTCGAACCCGGACCCTGGCTTGGCAGTCCGGCGTGGTAACCATTACACCAACCGGGTCGTCAAATATGATATTTCCTCTGTTGCATAGCATGCTGTGCTCACTACGGGTATCATATGTTATGTATTGTATATTGTAATACCTTTTATCTATACTAATATTATAAAGAGGAAAGATTTGTACCTATTTTTGTATGTTTGTAATGAATAAACTCAAAAACTACAGAGCCGATTTCAAAAATTCTTTCACCATTAGAAAGCTACATTCACCCTGAGTAACATAGGCTATATTTATTGCTAGAAAAGATTAGACGTCCACCCGTGCGAAGCCGGGACGGGCCGCTAGTGTACCATATGGTCGCATGAATTATGAATTATTTTACACTGATGCTTGTTTCAGACGCATACACGGTGTCAAAAGGGAGTCCATATGCGACATCTGCGCCAAGACGTTCAAGTCCAAGTCCCGGCTCGAGACTCACATGGTCACCCACAACGAGACCATAGCTCAGAAGCTGGCGTACTGTTCTCTGTGCAAGATACAGTATAAAAATATACACGTGTATAGGAACCATTTGAGGACAAGTGCTAACCACGCTGAGCAGATGTGAGTATAGTGGTACCAGGTTTATAAGTCTTACCGATGTACCTGCGCAGTTGAAAAATAAAAGCGGTCAAGTGCGAGTCGGGCTACTCGCGCACCGAGGGTTCCGTACCACACAACCACAGAAATGAACTAAGAAAAAAAATCTTTTTTTGTCCGGGACCTTCAGCGCAAGACCGACTCACACTTGACCGGGTTTTAGTATTTGTTGTTATTCTGTAGAGTTTGCTCTATAATCACACTAAGTTTGACGCTTGTATGTATTACCGTTTTTTTACTATAGAGCGTGAAGAAAAAACGTTGATAAAAACTAGTTTCTTGTTGAGAACCCCCCTTAATTTTTAACTTGTTGACATTTTTATTATTCGTTAACAAATCCGCCGTAATAACGCATAATCTGAGAAAATTTCAACTATCTAGCTATTACGGTTCAATAGTTACAGCCCTAAATAGGTAGGACAGACGGACGGACGGACAGACGGACGGACGGACGGACGGACGGACGGACGGACGGACAACGTAGGCTTAGTAATAGGGTCCCGTTTTCACCCTTTGGGTACGGAACCCTAAAAACGGGTTGCACTCCGGGAGTGCCGGCAGAAGTGAAAACTTGAACATATATAAGTTCTATCATTTATGTAGTAAAATACAATATTCGTTTATTGCGCTATCGTACACAAACATGACAATTTATGCCGCTTAAACGAAACAGCAGGAACAGGCACATATTTTTAGCTGCGCGGTAGAAAGAGAGGGGGCGTAAACGAAACAGCAGGAATTTTCGCCTCGCGGTAGAAAGAGAGATGGATATGTCTGACCAATTTTCGATCAGAACAGGTCAGGGTGACGTCAGTAGAAAATGTCAAAATTACTATGGAGATTATGCATCTTTCTACTGCCAAGTCGCTCGTATGATTTTCAAAAATCGCACTTCTGACGCGAGTTTATCATTTTTTACCCATACCAAAAAGTGCACAACGCCGCTAAAGAAGTTTTCAGTGTCCGTACTGTATGTAGTACTAGATACTCTTATACCGTGGCTATAATCTGTAGTGTAGTCGATAATACAGGGTGTAACAATATTTAAAGGTGGTTTAGTGACCATCAAACTAAACAACTTTCACTATGGAGCCAGCATTGGTAATCAATAAAACAATATGTTGATCTCAATTCAATTTATGTTAAAAATATTGAGAAATAATAAAAAAAATTATTTTATTTTATTTTTATATGTTGTTTGATAGAATAGAATAGAATTATTTATTTCATATTATCAAATTCATAATTACAAGTAAGTAAATGAGTACAGGTATATTACATCTAAACTATTATAGAACTGTAACAGAAATGTGTCTGTACATTGAAGATATTTAAAAAAAAAAATTACGACATCAATTTTTGGATTTTTTGTCTGTCTGTTTGTTTGTTTGTTCGAGCATCACGCAAAAACTACTGAACCGATTTTGATGAAACTTTTTTTGTATGATAGCTTATGATCTGACTAAAATCTGGTATATAATGTATGCGGACGAAGTCGCTGGTAAAAGCTCGTCTATACTAATATTATAAAGAGGAAAGATTTGTACCTATTTTTGTATGTTTGTATGTTTGTAATGAATAGGCTCAAAAAGTACTGGGCCGATTTAAAAAATTCTTTCACCATTAGAAAGCTGCATTCACCCTGATTAACATAGGCTATATTTATTGCTAGAAAAGATTAGACGTCCACCCGTGCGAAGCCGGGACGGGCCGCTAGTAACAAATAAAAATACAAAACTACACAACCTAATCGACTCAACTGTATTGGACAACAGATTACTTGTATACAGAGTGTAGCGTTACTTTAAAGTGTGATTGTGCTCACGATACTAAGAAACTTTCCCCAAGGGACCTATAAGAAAATAGCAAAAATTGTTTTGGAGTTTCCATACTTTGTATGAAAAGTTTAAATTTTCGCGCAATATGTTCCTTTGTGAATGTTGTTCAGTATCATGACAAAAATCACCCATCAAAGTAATGCAACTGTCTACTCCTAACACCCTGTGGGAGCGTTTAAGCAGAAGTGACGTGGCGCGGACATTTCGCGGGCGGGGTGCGGCAATATAAACCTTATAGTACGTAGCATAGAGTCGTTTGGAGAATTACGCCCGCGCCTCCAGGCGACGTCGCCTGGTGGCGGGGGCGCGATTTTTCTTTACGTTAATAAAACGACGCTATGCGACGTAATATAAGGTTTATATTTAGACGACCCGGTTGGTGTAATGGTTACTACGCCGGACTGCCAAACCAGGGTCCTGGGTTCGAATCCCGGTTCGGTCATGGATGTTTATATGTTTGTGCCGTTGTTGTGTGGTTTCCATAATAAACAGCCTATAAATAGTGCTTTCTTGGAATCATTACAATGTATGTGCCTGTGAGCGTCATTATTATTATTATCATTATATTGGTGTTACTTTGAGTACCTGCGACCGCCACGCGTCTCTTCTGTATAAACCCTACCTATAGATCCCGCCATCCCACTAAGCCTGGCGAAAGATCCCTCCCTTTTCTATGAAGGAACATACCATCTCGTACCTCCGTTATCTTCCTTATATCTGTGGCTCAATATACCCAGGGGTCATTATGTCTAACCCAGGCACAATTCCTTTAAACAAACAAATAATGTGAACCTTATCAACAGGTACGAATGTCGAGAATGCAACAAGAAGTTTGCATCCAAAGTGTATTGGAAGAAACACTACAACTTCTTTCACCTGCACAAGTCGCAGTATCAATGCGAGCTGTGCAATAAGGTAATATCTAATACCTACATAGGTACACTGACTTACTAAGTTATAAGAAACACTACAACTTCTATCATCTGCACAAGTCGCAGTATCAATGCGAGCTGCGCAATAAGGTAATATCTAATACCTACATACACTGACTTACTAAGTTATAAGAAACACTACAACTTCTATCACTTGCACAAGTCGCAGTATCAATGCGAGCTGTGCAATAAGGTAATATCTAATACCTACATACACTGACTTACTAAGTTATAAGAAACACTACAACTTCTTTCACCTGCACATGTCGCAGTATCAGTGCGAGCTGTGCAATAAGGTAATATCTAATACCCCACATGCCTACCTGCATACAATCTAAACTATTATAAAACTGTAAAAGAAATGTGTCTGTACATCTACACTAATATTATAAAGAGGAAAGATTTGTACCTATTTTTGTATGTTTGTATGTTTGTAATGAATAGGCTCAAAAAGTACTGGGCCGATTTAAAAAATTCTTTCACCATTAGAAAGCTGCATTCACCCTGAGTAACATAGGCTATATTTATTGCTAGAAAAGATTAGACGTCCACCCGTGCGAAGCCGGGACGGGCCGCTAGTTGAAGATATTTACCAAAAAAAGACTACGATATGGTTTTTAGGTGTTCCTGACTCCTTTTTTAGAATTTTTGTCTGCCTGTTTGTTTGGGTGTTTGTTTGTTCGAGCATCACGCAACAACTACTGAATCGATTTTGATGAAACTTTTTTTGTTTGATAGCTTATGATCTGACTTAAAATCTGGTATATAATTTATGCGGACGAAGTCGCGGGTTAACTCTATAGTATAATTATAACAGCCTTGGTGGTCTATTGATGACTCGGCATCTTTGATCATAGTAAAATGGATAGGCCCAAAGCCAATGATATTTTACCTTCATGGCGCATAAAATTATGCCGCGCCACAGCCGGCCTATGTTACCGAGATAAGCACAAGCACCTACAGTTTGTTGAAAAGCCGTGGTGGTCCAGTCACATTTTTGGCGAGTAACCTTGCCTGCCGTGCAGGAGGCGACGGTTCGATCCCCGTCCAGGCCGACTCGTATCAATGAGTTTTTCGGAATTTATGTACGATTTGTAACACCACTGGCTTTTCGGTGAAGGAAAACATCGTGAGGAAACCTGCATGCTTCAATTTCGAGGCATGTATTGTACCCACTGTCCATAAGTGGCGACGGGCTCACTCCCCGTCACACTGGACAGAGTTTCGGTACTTCGGTACAGTGAAACGTGGATGTTCTGAGGTTTCAGAATATCTCTGAGTACCCCCTCGGGGAATATAGTCGTGAGCATATGCTACCTACAGTTTGTCGCATCGTCGGCGAATCGCTTGCTTGATTTCTGCCACTCGCTCCAGACGGCAACATCTGATCTATCTGTTGTTTAAATATATCGTACTCTGTTGTTTACTGTCGACTTATAGTATTTCATGTTGTCGCAGCTGTTCATCTCGCTCTTTCGCTTGAAGAGCCACCGCCAGACGCAGCACGGCTCCACCAGGTCGAGAGACCACCACTGCAACGTTTGCGGGAAACAGTTCTTTGTGAGTACATACATACTTACATTTAATTAGGTACTCATTATCTACATCTACACTAATATTATAAAGAGGAAAGATTTGTACCTATTTTTGTATGTTTGTATGTTTGTAATGAATAGGCTCAAAAAGTACTGGGCCGATTTAAAAAATTCTTTCACCATTAGAAAGCTGCATTCACCCTGAGTAACATAGGCTATATTTATTGCTAGAAAAGATTAGACGTCCACCCGTGCGAAGCCGGGACGGGCCGCTAGTAATCAATATAATCATACTAATATTATAAACGCGAAAGTTTGTAAGTATGGATGGATGTTTGTTCCGCTTTCACGCAAAAACTGCTGAACGGATTTTGATGAAATTTGGCATACAGATAGACCATGGCCTGCATTAACACATAGGGTACTTTTTATCCGGGTAACGCAGACGAAGTCGCGGGCAACAGCTAGTAATCTATACTTATAAAAGAGTTCCGTGACTGACTGACAGACAGGCAACGCACAGCCTCAACCGCTGTAGATACAAACATGATATTTGGAATATGTATTCTAGAGAAGATGTAAGGGTGACTATGAAAGGATTTTTCGAAAATCGCCGCTGAAGGGGAAATCCACGCGGACGAAGTCGCGGGTCTAAAGATCGTTTGCTCATAATCCACGATCCTACTCTCTTTCAGCCTGCGTAACATGACAGAGGTGAGAGCGACACAGGTCACTTCTAATTGCGCTTGCAGTCAGGGCCAATATGATAGTCTACAGATTCAGGCATTGCTCAGCGCAAGTAAAAATAACATTGTTTAGAGCGTACTGCACATCCATGTACACCTGTAATCTGTGGACTGCATATCGCCAGGCATCTCTAAGGGCCCTGCGCACCCAATATAATAACGCCTTCAGGATGCTACTGGGGCTGCCGCGCTTCTGCAGTGCGTCAGGCATGTTCGCGGACGCTCATGTCGATGGGTTTCCCACCACGCGTCACGCTCCGCAAACGCTGTGCCGCCGCACTGCAGAGGGTTCGCGCCAGCACCAACAGCATTCTGAAGATGGTCGCAAGTAGATACGACAGTAGCTTCATTAAGCACTGGGTCGGTCTGCACTTAAGTATGTGTACTAACATAGTTATTTGTTTTTTCCATAGTATCTCACTCAAATTGACGTTTAGAGTTGACCTGTGTCGCTATCACCTCTGTCATGCATGTTACGCAGGCTGATTTTGATATTGGTCTCATAGAGAAAATTGTTCAGTTTGATGGTCTGATCATCCTCCAAAATTACCGTCAGCATATTAAGGACCCTCTACCACCAAACTGAACAACTTTTTCTCAAACATGCTTGGAAATGTGAGCATTATTTTGACAACCTTCTTCGAGATAAATCGAAATTGCTGTACTGGCCAAATATATGCGCGCAGCGGCCGGCAATGTTGTATGAAAATCCATATCTGTCGTGTTTTGCGGCCAAATAAATTACATACTAAACTCATATCTGTCGTGTAATTTAAAAATGGAACTATCTTTTTCTCCGAAACATGGCGACCAAGGAGGTAACTCATCAAAGGTTTTATTTAAATTTCGAACTGACTTGCAAATAGAAAGCTGTTTATTGAAAAAAAAACAAACTGTTGTTCGTTGTTCGTCATTGATTTTGAAAAGAGTTTTAATTTCCGCGAATTATTTGAGAAAATTTACTTTTTTAATTTCCGCGCATTATTTGAGAAAAGTACTATACAAGCCTTGGCCACAACTAGGCATTGATGGACTTACGTATGTGTGCCTCGGCTTCGCCTCGGCCCACATTTACACGTTCGTCCATCAATGCCTCTGTTGCTGGCCGCGGCAGTAATGTACTATTACTGTGTTGAAATCGCGAAAAAAGATTCCGTTGTTCCATAGAAATGTCAACTCGACTCAAATGTGTGGAACGGAGTGTGTTTTTCGCGATTTCAATGTTGGTGCCATAGTGAAAGTTGTACAGTTTGATGGTCTGAAGCACCTGCTAAAGTATGTAATGCATTTAAGTTTACACCCTGTAATCATAAGTTCACGCCATTGGAACCGATTCGGACTGTGCCACGACTTAACTAAATTTATTCCTGTCACTTTCTAAAATAAGATTAAGATTAAAACCGGCTTCAAAAAACTAAAAAGTTAAAAAATAATATTGCAGCCGATGACTTTTTCGTTCGCATCATAAGAACATTAATTTGTTTTATCGAAGTCGCTGTCAAGCCGGTATGATTCACGACAGGGCTTGCATTTTTTGGCTTGACACCGACTTCTATAAAACAAATTAATGTTCTTATGATGCGAACGAAAAAGTCATCGGCTGCAATATTATTTTTTAACTTTTTAGTTTTTTGAAGGCGGTTTTAATTTTTTTGTTAAAATGTTGTTTATTTCACTATTTTCAGTGGTAAATTCATTAGTTCGATTTAATAGTCGTGCTTTAAATTAACAAACGCACTAGTCGGCACTACGATTTTCGAAGGTTCCCCTCGATATCTCTGGGATCCATCATCAGATCCTGGTTTCCTTATCATGGGAACTCTCTTGGGATATCTCCTTTTCAACAAAAAAAGAATCATCGAAATCGGTTCATAAACGACGAAGTTATCCGCGAACACACATAAAAAAAAATATATATACAGGAAGATTTTTTTATCACCATCCAAATTTTTTCTACATGTACCAAACATGTAGAAAAAATCACTTATAGAACCCATTTCATTAAAAAAAAGGGCAGGTCAAAATTGCACATTTAAAAATTTTATCCTACAGAATTTTCCATAAAGCTTGGTCATCGAGTTTTGTATTCGTACCGACCGGGTAGTGCGGCAGGACCGGGGGGCGGAGCCCTAGCTTCAGAGTCCCACGCATTGTAAACTTAACAGGAACACACAACACTTTCAAAACATTGTTTAAATGTTATACTAGTCCCTTATTTTGTTTATTTTTGTTCAATGACACGGTTATAATAAAGTACTCTTTGAATGACACAATGACACATAATAAACTTTTTCTAAAAATTAAAAGGCTCTGACCAAGTACTCTTTGGCTCTGACCCAAAGAAAATTACTGACCACAGAGATTCGTTCGTTAGTTTTCGTTCTTGAAAAGCAAAGTTCTAAATTCGAAAAAGCGCGCGAAATCGGGTCGAGTGGTAGTAACTATTAATAAGTAATCTGTGGCACAGGTAGGTGCGTACTGTGTCCAGTCGAATTGTTTTTCTTAAGACATTTTTGCGTAGTCATATCTCAATATTTTAGTACTGAGCGATACTAAAAGAAAAAACACGTATTGATTTTTTTTCATAAACAAACATTTTATAAAAATTTGGATGGTGATAAAAAAATCTTCCTGTATACTGTCGAATTGAGAAACCTCCTCCTTTTTTGAAGTCGGTTAAAAAGAGACAGAAAACCAACAACTGGGCTGCGTTCAGAACCTACACCCGTTGTGCACCCCGAGTGCAACTTTCGCACTAACGCCGTTCAGAGCCTCGGTGAAAAAACGCTCTTTGCAACTCGGTTGTCACAACTCAACCGTTCCGAACCTCTGACGGGTTGCAACTTTTAACCGTCTAATTCGATGGTTGAAAAACACTCTGACATTTGGATTATCTGTGGTCACTTGACTTTTCGCTCGTTTTGAATTAAAAGTTTGTTTTCCAAATTATTTTTTGATCCGCTAACATGGAAGACGAGTTTTTTATTGTATTTGGAAATGATGGAAGCCCTGGAAGCCCATTTTACCGTCAATGTCAAAATTTGAGGTTATAAAACAACCGTGATCGTTCCGTACCTTATAGCGAGTTGAAAAAACGCCCTGGCCGTTCCGAACCTTAGAGCGAGGTGAAAAAACAACTGCACAAAAACGTTCTGAACGCAGCCCTGACTTTAGTGCTGTCAAAGTGACGTTACACGCCCGAAATAAGATGCCATCATAATGTACGCCATCTTATTTAAGGCGTTTTTGGGCGTGTAACGTCACTTTGACAGCACTAAAGTCAGTTGTTGGTTTTCTGTCTCTTTTCTTAATCTTATTTTAGAAAGTGACAGGAATAAATTTAGTTAAGTCGTGGCATAGTCCGAATCGGTACCATTGTCTCATTGGCGTAAGCAGGGACGGCGGCGCTACGATTCTGACATCTCTCGCCTCACGTTGGTGTAATGGTTACCACGCCGGACTGCCAAACCAGGGTCCTGGGTTCGAATCCCGGTTCGGTCATGGATATTATTATGGTCGTGCCGTTGTTGAATGGTTTCAATAACAAGAAGTCTATAGTGCTAAACTTGGTATCATTACAATGTGTGTGCCTGTGAGCGTTATTTATTTATTTATTTATTACTAGCTTTTGCCCGCGACTTCGTCCGCGTGGAATTTGGAAAACCCCAAGTATCCTATGTTACTGCTAATACCTTCAAGAATATGTATACAAAGTTTCATGATGATCGGTTAAGTAGTTTTCGCGTGAAAGCCTAACAAAGAAACTTATTCACATTTATAATATTAGGGATTTATTTATACCTAACACTAAAACCATTTAAATTGTCCCGCAGACATTTTCAACGCTCAAAGCACACAAGCTGACGCACTCTGCGGAGCGTTCATTCATGTGCGCCGATTGTGGAGACACGTTCAAGCAGCGCCCAGCGTTGTACAACCACCAGAAGCTCGTGCACCAGGGCTTCAAGCGCACCAAGCTCTAGTCTATATATGTGAGACACGTTGTTATTAGATTGTGGAGACACGTTCAAGCAGCGCCCAGCGTTGTACAACCACCAGAAGCTCGTGCACCAGGGCTTCAAGCGCACCAAGCTCTAGTCTATATATGTGAGACACGTTGTTATTAGATTGTGGAGACACGTTCAAGCAGCGCCCAGCGTTGTACAACCACCAGAAGCTCGTGCACCAGGGCTTCAAGCGCAACAAGCTCTAGTCTATATATGTGAGACACGTTGTTATTAGATTGTGGAGACACGTTCAAGCAGCGCCCAGCGTTGTACAACCACCAGAAGCTCGTGCACCAGGGCTTCAAGCGCAACAAGCTCTAGTCTATATATGTGAGACACGTTGTTATTACATTGTGGAGACACGTTCAAGCAGCGCCCAGCGTTGTACAGCGTTGTACCACCACAAGCTCGTGCACCAGGGCTTTAAGCGCAACAAGCTCTAGTCTATACAGATTACAGGGTGTAACAAAACACCCTAGTAATACTTAAGGGGGTGCTTCAGACCATCAAACTGAACAACTTTCACTATGGAGCCAACGTCGAAATCGCGAAAAAAACCGCTCTTTCATACAAAACTGCAGTACCGCCTCGACTCAAATGTATGGGACGACAGATTTTTTAATTTTTTTCGACCTTGGCTCCATAGTGAAAGTTGTTCAGATTGATGGTCTGAAGCACCCCCTTAAGTATTACTAGGGTGTTTTGTTACAATCTGTATATGTGAGACATTGTTATTACATTCAATATAGTTTAACTTTTCAGACTGTAGAGATACTACGATAATATGGGGCGAGGTCAGATCCCACATCTGACAGACGTGGGTCATCAGTCAGATGTGGGCCAACCATTATCGTAGTAGATCTACAGGGTGAAATTGATATCATTAGCATCCTTGTAAACTAAGGGTCTACCCATCAAACTGAACAACTTTTACTAGGGGAGCAAACCGATCGGAGCAACTAAAAAATCGGCTGTTCCATACTAAACTGCAACGCCTACTCGACTCAAATGTATGCAACAGCCGATTTTCTCGTTGCTCCGATCAGTTTGCTCCCATAGTGAAAGTTGTTCAGTTTGATACTCTTAGTTTAAAGGGATGCTAATGATATCAATTTCACCCTGTATAGGTAAATTCTGAGCCAGAACGAGACGCACGGCTCGCTAGTGTATCATCATCATCATCTCAGCCGATAGACGTCCACTGCTGGACATAGGCCTCCCCCAAATGGGGGATTTGCCATAATCGCCACGCTTGGCAGGCGGGTTGGCGATCGCAGTTGGATTGAATGTGTGTACTCAGAGGATGCTGCTGCCCATCCTCCGCTAGATCCCTTAGTCGCCTTTTACGACACCCACGGGAGGAAATCGGATAGTGCTATTCTTAGCCGGCACCACACGGACAAGTAAGCTTGTGTATGTTACCTACCATATCTAAAATTTCGCTTTTTTACAGGAACGAGTATTCGTCAACGGCTTAGGGTCAGCGCACACCCAGCGTAGAACTGCTCGCGCATGCTCGAGCATGTTCTTTGCAGTCGCGCACACCTAGCGGCAAAATCCGCCGGCGGCAGCGGCGGAGCATGCTCGCGCGTGTTCGAACAGTCTCGCGGATGCTCCCGTGTTGCTACAGTTGACGTAGTGAATTTCGCGTTGTGTTTACAATATTTTATAGTAAAGACGTGCGATAACAACAATTTTAAAGTATGGTAGACTGGGATTTGGTAATTATTGGGTTACTAGCAAAGGAAGAGGAGCAAGAAGAGCACATCAATAAGATGAAAAGAGGCAAGAAAGATGTACTTATATTTGGGAAATACTACGCCCTGTGCTGTGTTACGGTTTAAAGTTCTAGGGACAGTTATTTTATGGCTAGGAACTATAAAATGGAATATGAACAATTTGAAAACCTACTAAATCTGCTTCGACCTTTCAGATTTTCTTTGTATTTTCAAAAAGAGTTCGATTATTATATAATATTATCTGTAGTAAATTGCCCTTTTTAACCGACTTCAAAAAAAGGAGTAGGTTCTCAGTTCGACCGTATATTTTTTTTTTTTTTTTTTTTTAAATGTGTGTTCGCGGATAACTTCTTCGTTTATGAACCGATTGTAATGATTCTTTTTTTGTTGGAAAGGAGATATCCCAAGGGTGGTCCCATGATAAGGAAACCAGGATCTGATGATGGCATCCCAGAGAAATCGAGGGGAACCTTCGAAAATCGTACTGCCGACTAGTGCGTTTCTTAATTTAAAACACTCCTATTAAATCGAACTAATGAATTCACCACTGAAAATTGTGAAATAAACAAAATTTTAACAAAAAATTAAAACCGCCTTCAAAAAAACTAAAAAAGTTAAAAAATAATATTGCAGCCTATGACTTTTTCGTTCGCATCATAAGAACATTAATTTGTTTTATAGAAGTCGGTGTCAAGCCAAGCCAAAAAATGCAAGCCATGTCGCGAATCGTACCGGCTTGACAGCGACTTCAATAAAACAAATTAATGTTCTTATGATGCGAACGAAAAAGTCATAGGCTGCAATATTATTTTTTAACTTTTTAGTTTTTTTGAAGGCGGTTTTAATTTTTCGGGCTAAAGTAGTTAAAAAATATGCTAGATTTAGTCCGAAACCGGCCGAGGCGGCAACACTTACGACGGATCGCAAGCATCGACACGGGCGTATGCTCGAACATGCTCGAGCATGCGCGAGCATCCGCGAGCATGCTCGCGACTGCTCCCGTCGCCGCGAGGAGCATACGCGAGCATACTCGAACAGACGCTGAAGGGATTTAATCACTTGCAAGCTATTTTCAACTTTATTTCAATGGAAATAGAGTTCATTATCAATTGAATCAATGAAACCTGCTCGCGCATGCTCGAACAGTTTTACGCTGGGTGTGCGCTGACCCATACACTGCAAACTGCAAGAGATAGAGTTAAAGAAAACGAATCATGATTCAATTAAATATGTATTCTGTAAATAAAGTATTGTTAAATACAATAAATAGTACCTAATCAATTTTCCTGTTTTATTTCTGTCCTTAGAACATAATCTAGCTCTCATCTAAACTATTATAAAACTGTAACAGAACAGAAGTGTGTCTGTATATTGAAGATATTTACAAAAAAAAAGATTAATATATGGTTTTTAGATGTCCCTGATTCCAAATCACCAATTTTTGGATTTTTTTATCTGTCTGTTTGTTTGTTCGAGCATCACGCAAAAACGACTTGAACCGATTTTGATGAAACTTTTTTTGTTTGATAGCTTATGATCTGAGTTAAAATCTACACTAATATTATAAAGAGGAAAGATTTGTACCTATTTTTGTATGTTTGTAATGAATAGGCTCAAAAAGTACTGGGCCGATTTAAAAAATTCTTTCACCATTAGAAAGCTGCATTCACCCTGATAGACCCAGAGCCCCCAACGGTCTAGGGCCTAAACGTATAGGAAAGCTGGATTCAGTCTAGCTCGAAAATAGACGCCAAAGTACATCATTTAGCCTCGGTCTTATGACTCAAAGCGGTCACTGAAATTTTTTACAGCGGTCAGACAATCGCGAAAAAATGGGGTCTGGGCCTAAACATATAGGAAACGAACTTGATGCATTTAAAGAAAGAGCCCTCTTAGGACAATACCACAGCATATTTAGTTTTACTCAAATCGGTCACTGTTCAAAATCAGACCGGGGTTGAAAATCGAAAAAAATTGGTCTTGGGCCTAAACATATAGGAAATGTGAAACCAACTTGGATCGACAGAACACACTTTACCTATCACGAAAAACCCGGTCTTACATGGCGGATCGGTCACCTTTCCAGAATCAGACCACTTTTATGAGATACCAAAAATGACATATATCTCGACAATGGTTAGTGATAGAAAAAAATTGTTAGGAACAAAATTGTTGGAAATTTAATGACCTTTAAGTCTGCAGTAGCTTTGTTTAAAATTTGATGCATAGGAGACGAGATATTTGTAAAAACTGAATAATTAAAATAGTAATAGACAGATATCTCGACAACGGTTGATGATAGGAAAAGTTTGTTCAGGACACAATTGTAGATAATATTATGTTCTACAAGTTTTGTCAAAACTTTGTTTACGATTTGATGCATACGAAACGAGATATTTACAAAAACGAATTAATTAAAATAGTAATAGACAGATATCTTGAAAACTGTTGATGATAGGAAAAGTTTTTTAACATAAAATTGTAGATAATGTTTTGTTCTACAGGTTTTGTAATAACTTTGTTCACAATTTGATGCATACGAAACGAGATATTTGCAAAAAATAATTAATTAAAATAGTAATAGACGATATCTCCACAACGGTTGATGATAGGAAAAGTTTGTTCAGGACACAATTGTAGATAATATTATGTTCTACAAGTTTTGTCATAACTTTGTTTACGATTTGATGCATACGAAACGAGATATTTGCAAAAACGAATTAATTAAAATAATAACAAATATATCTCGACAACGGTTAATGATATAAGAAACTTAAACAAAATAAATTGTAAGAAATATATGTATGTTGTATGTTGTATTGTATGTTCTACAAGTTTTGTACTAACTTTGTTCACAATTTGATGGAAAAGAAACGAAATATTTGTAAAACTAAATAAATAAAATAGTAATAGACAGATATCTCGACAACGGTTGATGACAGAAAAAGTTAGTCTAATAAAATTGTAGATACTGCTGTTCTACAAATTTGGCTATAACTTTGTTTACAATAAATTCTATTTATAGAATAAAGAGATCTGCGCAAAAACTAATTATTAAAAATAATAACAATCAGATATACGATTGATGATAGAAAAAAATTAGTCAATATAAAATTGTAGATAATTGTATGATCTACAAGTTTTGTTATTACTTTGTTAGTAATTTGATGCATACAAAACGAGATGTTTCCAAAAATTAATTATTTAAAATAATAAAATATATATCTCGACAACGGTTAATGATATAAGAAACTTATACAAAATAAATTGTAGGAAACTGTATGTTCTACAAGTTTTGTAATAACTTTGTTCACGATTTCATTCATAGGAATGGAATATTTTTTTTTATTTTAATTGGTACCGGTAAAAAGAGAAACTCTTAATACTCCTCAACAAGCAATTAATGTTAGATTAGACAAATGAGTAAATGATATTTTTTTTCTTAAACTGGACAATTTTGTTGAAAAAAAAAATTGTGTCGTATAAGTTAGTTTTTTGCAAATATCTCGTTTCTTATGCATACAATTTAAAAAGTTAATACAAAACATGTAGAACAAACCATTATCAACAATTTTATTCTGACTAATTTTTTTCTACCTCTGTCGGGATTTCTGTTTGTTATTATTTTTAATAATTCGATTTTGCACATATCTCGTTTTCTATGAAACGATTCATATTCATATAGAAAACGAGATATGTGCAAAAACGAATTATTAAAAATAATAACAAACAGAAATTCCCATAAAAATGTCCCCATGTCTGTCTGTCATGTAATGATCCCCAATTAAGCCTTAGGCTTTTTTTTTTATGGGAACCACATACAGCAACGGCACAAACATATAACGTCCATGACCGAACCGGGATTCGAACCCAGGATCCTGGCTTGGCAATCCGGCGTGCAAAGAAAGCATTGCAAAGAAAGTTATAACCAAATTTGTAGAACAGCATTATCTACAATTTTATTAGACTAACTTTTTCTGTCATAAACCGTTGTCGAGATATCTGTCTATTACTATTTTATTTATTTAGTTTTACAAATATTTCGTTTCTTTTCCATCAAATTGTGAACAAAGTTAGTACAGAACTTGTAGAACATACAGTTTCTTACAATTTATTTTGTTTAAGTTTCTTATATCATTAACCGTTGTCGAGATATATTTGTTATTATTTTAATTAATTCGTTTTTGCAAATATCTCGTTTCGTATGCATCAAATTGTGAACAAAGTTATTACAAAACCTGTAGAACAAAACATTATCTACAATTTTATGTTAAAAAACTTTTCCTATCATCAACCGTTGTGGAGATATCTTCTATTACTATTTTAATTAATTATTTTTTGCAAATATCTCGTTTCGTATGCATCAAATTGTGAACAAAGTTATTACAAAACCTGTAGAACAAAACATTATCTACAATTTTATGTTAAAAAACTTTTCCTATCATCAACAGTTTTCGAGATATCTGTCTATTACTATTTTAATTAATTCGTTTTTGTAAATATCTCGTTTCGTATGCATCAAATCGTAAACAAAGTTTTGACAAAACTTGTAGAACATAATATTATCTACAATTGTGTCCTGAACAAACTTTTCCTATCATCAACCGTTGTCGAGATATCTGTCTATTACTATTTTAATTATTCAGTTTTTACAAATATCTCGTCTCCTATGCATCAAATTGTAAACAAAGCTACTGCAGACTTAAAGGTCATTAAATTTCCAACAATTTTGTTCGTAACAATTTTTTTCTATCACTAACCATTGTCGAGATATATGTCATTTTTGGTATCTTATAAAAGTGGTCTGATTCTGGAAAGGTGACCGATCCACCATGTAAGACCGGGTTTTTCGTGATAGGTAAAGTGTGTTCTGTCGATCCAAGTTGGTTTCACATTTCCTATATGTTCAGGCCCAAGACCAATTTTTTTCGATTTTCAACCCCGGTCTGATTTTGAACAGTGACCGATTTGAGTAAAACTAAATATGCTGTGGTATTGTCCTAAGAGGGCTCTTTCTTTAAATGCATCAAGTTCGTTTTCTATATGTTTAGGCCCAGACCCCATTTTTTCGCGACTGTCTGACCGCTTTAAAAAATTTCAGTGACCGCTTTGAGTCATAAGACCGAGGCTAAATGATGTACTTTGGCGTCTATTTTCGAGCTAGACTGAATCCAGCTTTCCTATACGTTTAGGCCCTAGACCGTTGGGGGCTCTGGATCTATGAGTAACATAGGCTATATTTATTGCTAGAAAAGATTAGACGTCCACCCGTGCGAAGCCGGGACGGGCCGCTAGTCTGGTATATTATTTATGTGGAAAAATCGCGGGTAAATGCTCGTGATATAATAAATCCACTGCTAGGCATACGCATGGACATTTAATACGTTCAATTTTCGTTGACGCTCCGCACGCCGCACGGCTTAGCCACATGAACAAATATCCCTACAGAATGAATGCTTCATACAAGGAGCCGTTATCGGTGCACTCGCACAATAGCGCGCGGTAAGTTTAAACCTCGTCTGGCAGCATGGAATTGCATTTTTTCACGCTCCATCCTTTTCCGTCGCTCAGGAACGTCATTTGTTAGAGCGAGAAAGATAGCGGGAATACAACAGGACGCGCCAGCATCGGCAGTGCTACGGCCTTTCGCGCTCTAGCAAATTACGTTCTTGAGCAACAGAAAAGGATGGAGCGGGAAAAAATGCGATTACGTGCTGACACATGAGGTTCAACTTAAGAGGACGTACCTACAACACATACCCCAGCCCTTAGATCAAAGTAAAATGAATGGATAGGCCCAAAGCGCTTTAAGTTGAAGCACGCAAAACTAGGGCACCTCAATACAAACAAGGGTACTTGGACTGTCATCTCGGTACAAATTCGAAGTAAAACTGTCAATTGTCTTGCCTCATTTTTCTGGTATGAAATGTTCGCGTAAGGCCTATCCATTCATTTTACTTTGATCTAAGCCCCCAGCCACCCGTTGACACTTAGCTGTCATTTCATACAAATTGGAAAAACGGCCAAGAAGCGGCAAGCATCTGCGATAGTTATATCGTTCAAAATAAATCAATTCGATGATCAAAATAACTTATTCAAACAAATCCCGGCTTCCTCCTGTCCTTGAGATGTATGAACTTGACGTGTGATAACATGGCTTGCTTCTGAGTGAACTTGTTTTATATTAGTTATATCGTTAGACGGTCAAAATAGCTTATTCAGACAAATCCCGGCTTCCTCCTGTCTTTCAGATGTATGAACTTGACGTGTGATAATTATATTAGTCATATCGTTAGACGACCAAAATAGCATATTCAAACAAATCCCGGCTTCCTCCTGTCCTTGAGATGTATGAACTTGACGTGTGATAACATGACTTGCTTCTGAGTGAACTTCTATTATATTAGTCATATCGTTAGGCGATCAAAATAGCATATTCAAACAAATCCCGGCTTCCTACTGTCCTTGAGATGTATGAACTTGACGTGTGATAACATGGCTTGCTTCTGAGTGAACTTGTACTATATTAGTCATATCGTTAGGCAATCAAAATAGCATATTCAAACAAATCCCGGCTTCCTCCTGTCCTTGAGATGTATGAACTTGACGTGTGATAACATGACTTGCTTCTGAGTGAACTTCTATTATATTAGTCATATCGTTAGGCGATCAAAATAGCATATTCAAACAAATCCCGGCTTCCTACTGTCCTTGAGATGTATGAACTTGACGTGTGATAACATGACTTGCTTCTGAGTGAACTTCTATTATATTAGTCATATCGTTAGGCGATCAAAATAGCATATTCAAACAAATCCCGGCTTCCTACTGTCCTTGAGATGTATGAACTTGACGTGTGATAACATGACTTGCTTCTGAGTGAACTTCTATTATATTAGTCATATCGTTAGGCGATCAAAATAGCATATTCAAACAAATCCCGGCTTCCTACTTTCCTTGAGATGTATGAACTTGACGTGTGATAACATGGCTTGCTTCTGAGTGAACTTCTATTATATTAGTCATATCGTTAGGCGATCAAAATAGCATATTCAAACAAATCCCGGCTTCCTACTGTCCTTGAGATGTATGAACTTGACGTGTGATAACATGGCTTGCTTCTGAGTGAACTTGTATTATATTTGTCATATCGTTAGGCGATGAAAACAGCTTATTCAAACAAATCCCGGCTTCCTCCTGTCCTTCAGATGTATGAACTTGACGTGTGATAACATGGCTTGCTTCTGAGTGAACTTGGAGTCGCAGTACGTGCACATGTAGGGGCGTTCCCCGGAGTGAGTACGCATATGATTGGTTAGCGTACGGTTAGCCTGCGGAAAACATTTGATGTTTAATGATGGCTGCTTCTGATCAATAGACGATATTAAATCTTCTTTAACGCATTTTTCCGTGCTTTCATAAGTATGTTAGTCTTGAGTAATTTTTATTGAAGGGAACCCCAAACAGCTAACAGTAAGTATTGTCTGTTTTCGAGTAGGTACCTAAGTATTCTACAACCTTCCGGGACATGGCTATTCACATGTCTGAACGTACAAAGGGTTCGATTGCCTATGTACTATTAAACTGTAACAGAAGTGTGTCTGTACAGTGTAAATTGAGAATATTCATAAAAACCGGCCAAGAGCGTGTCGGACTCGCCTATGATAGGGTTTCGTAGCCATTGCATAAATTAGTTAGAAAGAAAAGAATTCGTTACTTCATAATTAGTTAATTACATTATTCCTTTTTTTGGGTTATTGTTATCTGTCGATTCAATAAGTGCAATTGAGGTGGGACATACAGACAGACAGAATGGACGAAATTATGAGGGTTCGTTGTTTAACCACGGAACCTTAAAACGGTCCCTATGGTGTTTAGGTTTCTCTGACTCCAAGTAACAGACTTTATTCTTGTCTCGCTGTTTAATTGTTTGTTCGAGCAATGACTACTGAACCGATTTTGATGAAACTTTGTGTTTAAAAGCTTATCATAATTATGACTTATTATATCTCGCTACGATGACGATAGCCGGTGCGGACGAAGTCGCGGGCTAAAGCTAGTTAATGTTTAACTTACGGCGAACCCTCTGCCACAGATGTTGCACAGTTTGTCCTTTTCTTTGACGAAGCCCTCGTGGTTGTACCGGCGGTGGTCGACGTACCGCGTTCGGTTCAAGAAGTACTGCAACAAGTATACAACCATCTTAATCACCACGATTATGTAGTCCTTCTTAATATGCTGATGGTTTTAAGAGGATGCTCAGACCATCAAACTGAATAACTTTTGTTCACGCTGACTATAACACCCAAACCCATAAATGTACCTGCCTACCTACAACTACATATCAAGCCTGGATGTCTACGGGGAGGTGCAGAGAGCGCGGGACGGGGGACGGGTCAACGGCCCGCCGCAGAGAGACACTACTACCAGCCTACAGTGCGCACGCGTCGCGACCTTATAAAAATCAAGTGAAAACGCGGCCTATTTCAATAAACCGTTTATCATAAAGTCTAACTTTCATTTAATGTACCAATCCTGTACAACTTTCAATATGGAACTTCAAAATCGCGAAATAAAATCAGCATAAGCATATGATCACGATTATATTCCCCGAGGGGGTAGTCAGTGATATCGGGGTAGAGTTTCGGTACTACTAGTGAAACGTGGATGTTCGGAGGTTTCAGAATATCTCTGAAATAAAATCAGCTGTCACATTTTAGTCGAGTCGGTACTGAAGTTTTGTATAGAACAGCTGAACTTTTTTTCGCGGTTTCGATGTCGACTCCATACTGAAAGTAATTCAGTTTGATGGGCTGAAGCACCCCCTTCAGTATTACTAGAGTGTTGTTACACCCTGTATACAGGGTACAGGGTACAACTTAATATGCTAACGGTTTTTTAAGAGGATGATTAGACCATGAAACTGACCAAGAAAAAGAAATCAGCCTTTTCATACAAAACTGCCGTACCTATCAGACTCAAATGTAAAGGACAGCTGATTTTTTTTTCGCATTTCCTGAGGTAGACTCCATAGTGAAAGTTGTTCAGTATGATGGTCTGAGTTCACCGTTTCAGTTTGCGGAGATCTGTCCCTTAAACCCTGTATAGCTTATCACAGTCGAGGCAGTAGTACTGCGCGCTTAGTAGACGTGACGTGCTGATGGTATACCTTATCACAGTCGAGGCAGTAGATAGTACTGCGCTAATAGGCGTGACGTGCTGATGGTATACCTTATCACAGTCGAGGCAGTAGATAGTACTGCGCTAATAGGCGTGAAGTGCTGATGGTATACCTTATCACAGTCGAGGCAGTAGATAGTACTGCGCTAATAGGCGTGACGTGCTGATGGTATACCTTATCACAGTCGAGGCAGTAGATAGTACTGCGCTAATAGGCGTGACGTGCTGATGGTATACCTTATCACAGTCGAGGCAGTAGATAGTACTGCGCTAATAGGCGTGACGTGCTGATGGTATACCTTATCACAGTCGAGGCAGTAGATAGTACTGCGCTAATAGGCGTGACGTGCTGATGGTATACCTTATCACAGTCGAGGCAGTAGATAGTACTGCGCTAATAGGCGTGACGTGCTGATGGTATACCTTATCACAGTCGAGGCAGTAGATAGTACTGCGCTAATAGGCGTGACGTGCTGATGGTATACCTTATCACAGTCGAGGCAGTAGATAGTACTGCGCTAATAGGCGTGACGTGCTGATGGTATACCTTATCACAGTCGAGGCAGTAGATAGTACTGCGCTAATAGGCGTGACGTGCTGATGGTATACCTTATCACAGTCGAGGCAGTAGATAGTACTGCGCTAATAGGCGTGACGTGCTGATGGTATACCTTATCACAGTCGAGGCAGTAGATAGTACTGCGCTAATAGGCGTGACGTGCTGATGGTATACCTTATCACAGTCGAGGCAGTAGATAGTACTGCGCTAATAGGCGTGACGTGCTGATGGTATACCTTATCACAGTCGAGGCAGTAGATAGTACTGCGCTAATAGGCGTGACGTGCTGATGGTATACCTTATCACAGTCGAGGCAGTAGATAGTACTGCGCTAATAGGCGTGACGTGCTGATGGTATACCTTATCACAGTCGAGGCAGTAGATAGTACTGCGCTAATAGGCGTGACGTGCTGATGGTATACCTTATCACAGTCGAGGCAGTAGATAGTACTGCGCTAATAGGCGTGAAGTGCTGATGGTATACCTTATCACAGTCGAGGCAGTAGATAGTACTGCGCTAATAGGCGTGACGTGCTGATGGTATACCTTATCACAGTCGAGGCAGTAGATAGTACTGCGCTAATAGGCGTTAAGTGCTGATGGTATACCTTATCACAGTCGAGGCAGTAGTATTTGGACTGCGCTAATAGGCGTGAAGTGCTGATGGTATACCTTATCACAGTCGAGGCAGTAGTATTTGGACTGGTTGCGGTGCACGTGCCGGTAGTGGTTCATCATGTAACTGCGCCGCGAGTAGACGTTCTCGCACTCCGGGCACGGCACCTTCTCCTTCTTTATCCTGCAATCGACAACGGGTATCATTTTAACACATTCGTGCTCTGTGACGCATATGCATATCTAAACTATTATAAAACTACAGAACACTACAGAAGTGTGTCTGTACATTGAAGATATTTACAAATAACAAAAAATTAAAACCGCCTTTAAAAAAAACTAAATATTTTTAGATTTTTTTTGAAGGCGGTTTTAATTTTTTGTTAAAATTTTGTTTATTTCAATATTTTCAGTGGTGAATTATTCATTAGTTCGATTTAATAGTAGTGCTTTAAATTAACAAACGCATTAGTCGGCACTACGATTTTCAAAGGTTCCCCTCGATTTCTCTGGGATGCCATCATCAGATCCTGGTTTCGTTATCATGGGACCCCTCTGGGGATATCTTCTTTCCAACAAAAAAAGAATCATCAAAATAGGTTCATAAACGACGAAGTTATCAACATTGGACATTATGATACGGTATGAACATTGCGCTAACTAAACTATCATCACATGCCCTGCACTCAGAAGGCACACACTGTCATGTCATCATCAGCCACTCACCTCGCGTCGCCCCTCTCGTGTCGATGCGCGGTGCTGGTCGCCAGGTGGCGCCTGTATAGCAGCGGGTTGCGGAACTGCGTGTCGCACTGGACACAGAACGCGTCCTCGGTCCGTTTCGTCACGTGCTTCAGTTCGGAGTGGTGACGCAGTGTCCAGTATGATTTGAATGTCATGTTGCATTGCTTGCATTCGTGCGTCAGGTGACGTCTGTAGACGTTAAATATCATCTTTATTTCAGACCCGAAATTCATAATAGGATTAGTAAAAATCGGTCAAGTGCGAGTCCGGCTACTCGCGTACCGAGGGTTCCGTACCACAACTACCACACCACCACACAACATATTAACATACAAAAATATTTTTTTCTCCGAGACCTTTAGCAAGAGACCGACTCACACATGGCCAGTTTTTCAAGCTCAGCGGTCGCGGCGGGTCTATGCCCGCGTGGCGTGCGGGGTACGGCGGGGGACGGGCGTACCCTAACTCAATTCGCTGTTAGGGTACGCGCGCGGGCCGCGTGGGCCGGGACGCACTCCTCCTGCCGGCCTGCCGCGACCGCTGAGCTTCACCAACTATTCGTTCTTTACACTATGGTTATACTGTAGGTGTTTGCTCTATAATCACACCAAGTTTCACGCTTGTATGTATTACCGTTTTTACGATAGAGTAAGAAGAAAAAAAGTTGATAAAAATCAGTTCTAAGTTACATCCTTAAATATTTAGGACAGACAGACGGACGGACAACTAAGCCTTAGTAATAGGGTCCCGTTTTCACCGTTTGGGTACGGAACCCTAAAAAACCAAGAACTATGTTGGTAAAGTTGTGGCGATCCTTGGGTGAGGCCTATGTCCAGCAGTGGACGTCCATTGGCTGAGATGATGATGTTAGTAAATACATTTTGCGATGATGACCCATGCTAACAACAGAACTGGCGGTACCTCATGTGTTTCTCCAGGCTGCGTTTTGATTTACACTTCTTGTCGCAATGGTCGCATATGTAAACGCAGTGCATTGCCTTGTAGTGGGTGAAGAATTTACGAACGTTACTGAAATAAATCATTTGAATTCTACATTTATGTAAAACAGAATTAGTTGAAACTGTTTAAAGCGGATGATCAGACCATCAAACTATAGTACATTACTGCAGAGGCCAGCAACAGAGGCATTGATGGACGAACGTGTAAATGTGGGCCGAGGCGAAGCCGAGGCACACATACGTAAGTCCATCAATGCCTAGTTGTGGCCAAGGCTTGTATAGTACTTTTCTCAAATAATGCGCGGAAATGAAAACAGTAAATTTTCTCAAATAATTCGCGGAAATTAAAACTCTTTTCAAAATCAATGACGAACAAAGAACAACAATTTGTTTTTTTTTTCAATAAACAGCTTTCTATTTGCAAGCCAGTTCGAAATTTAAATAAAACCTTTGATAAGTGTAAGTGTTCGTTAGATGATAGAAATGAAAGATTGATTAAGAGGTAAAAACTTGATTGTATTAAACTTGATAATTATTAAAATAAATGAAATTATATGGAATGAGCGCGTGATCGCGGTTTGATGAGTACTTGCTAACTAATTAATAAAATGGTGCGATGCGACCTCGATTGGTAGGGAGTATTGATGATGATGCACATTTGTACGTTGCATGGCCCGTACATGCTCCCGGGCGGCAAAGATGAGATTAGTAATGAAATGAACTTATCTCATAACAAGGTGATACAATATTTAACTAAATTATGATGATTTTGTTAGTTGTCGAGTGAATAACAAGGTGAAAGAACAATTTATTTTACATAACTAATAAAAACACTTGTTAAGCGTCCGAAATAGAAAATACAGATTTAAGCACGGGTGACGTGCTTTGATTACGTTTAGAAACTTGCGCACTTGTTATCACTTCACTATGCTCATTTGGTAGCACTTCACTAGCACTAAACATTGTTTGGTTACACACGCACTTGGTGCACTGCACATGCTGGGCGCTGGCGCTGAGGCTGAGGCCCCGAGCCGCGGGCTGCGGCCGCTCTGCCTCAGATGTCACTTCCGCCGACCGACGAAAGCATTTCTTTTTCTTGCATGTGTAAATGATGGCACACAATACAACGATTGAAAAGATTGTGTATATTGCTGCATAATGGTGCACGTCGTGATATGACACCGTGTTGATCAGAGGCTCTTCGTTTTTAATACTGTCAAGCCTCTCTCCAATAACTTCCAGTTGTCTCTGATTGGCAACGGAGTCTACCTCAGACATGTTGAGGCTGTTCGGTATAGACACATTAATGATGTTATTTATTGGCGATATTTCGGGAGCGTCAATCTTTGATTTGATAGTTAATTGGCTCTTTTCCTGCTTGTGAGAGTACACTAAGAAATCAGCTGATTTAATAATGCAACCTTGGTTTACATGAAGGATGCCTTTGCGCGTCAGTTGTACTACGGTAATCTGATCTTCGCATAGTAATTTTAATTGGCAGTGAGCGCAACAGAAAAAGAAATAATAATTTACTTTATGTAATTCAATCCACTCATTCTGGCATGTTTTTATAACACTTTTGCACTCTCTTGAGTTAGGTAAAGTTTGACATAGGCTATGGTCATCTTTTATATGAAAAATAGGTTTCTTGATGTGACATAGAATTATATCGTAGTTTTGACGTAAACATGAGTTTAAATCGGACTCTGTGAGAGATATTAACGAGTCTTTCTTTATGTTAATCGCTGCATATTCAGATACAGGTATTACGCTTACACTCTTACTGCTGTTGATACTGGTTAAGTGTGGGACTGGTACGAGTCTTAAAACTTCATACATATCTCTTCCAACTAGAGGGATCTTGATTTCGATAATTAACAACTTCTCGGTCATTCTAACTCGAACTGTAAGTAGGTTGTATATCTCTGCTAGTGTGTTATCAATCGGTAATGATAATTCTTTGGGAAGTTGTCTTGATATGATATTTAATTGATGCCTCAACTGATCAGGCGCCAAAAGATGAAAGGTAATTTTTCCATTAAAAATATTAGTTACCGTATCTAATAGCATTTCTTGCATGCTTTTTAGGCTATTTAAAATATTATTGGCAACTATCGAAGTTGTAATAAAATCTATTATCAGGGATTCATTCTGAATTCCTGAGTTCAGTTCGTCAAGGGAGGTAACGATGCTCATAATTTTTTGATTTACTGATTTGTGGTGTCTCTCCATGATACTTTCGGATCTTTTTAGCAGATTAAACTCTGCTTCCACCACAGAAGTCTGGTTCTTCCACAATGCTGCTAAATGATTTTCATTTGCCTTAATAAGGTTGATATCCTTTTCATATTTCGCGGCGAAATGATCGTCTAAAATTCCAAAAAATTAATTCGCGACGTTACCGACACCGTTGAAAAAGCCGCGCCGGCGTCTGCGTCGTGCACCTGTTGGATGATTCATCAATAGCGAGTCATAACGTAGGAGTTCCTGAAAGCCGTGACGTAGCTGTAACATAATGCCGTCACAATGTGATTGTATTCTTATCTTGGCGCGTGCTCTTTCTAGATATTCGATATACTTGTCGAGCGCCGCCTTACCTTCTTGATATGGATAGGTATCATAATAAACAATAAGTCGCCAGTCGTCTCTTATAATATGCATATTCGTAATGCTATCGAAATAGAGGCTATTATTGTTTTGTAGCGAAGTTATGTTGAAATCGCCTTTAGTTGTAGGTATTATAGTTATAAAAAATAATAATAGAGACATGGCTAAAGACAAGAAGCTAATTTGTTTTCTTTTGATTGAACTTTTCTTCTTGATATTTTGTTCATATTGTTGCGGAGTTGATGATGATAGAGTTGAGTTTTGTTGATTTTGCTTCTTTTCCTGATTTTCTTGTTGAACTGGTAATATGCCGTCGCTCTCCGGATGCATAATAAGATCCGCTAGTCTCGTGTGGCTAGGTATGATTATGGGGTTTTTGATATCTGGGTCTAGATTCGCGTGTCGAAGCCTGCCGCCGCCGACACGGAGTAACTCATCTTGATCGAGTTTAGGGTTTAAACTAATAATCTTGCTTTTCCCATACTTTAGTCTCTCAATCTCTTGATTGCTGCCGTAGTTTTGTTTATTTTCCGTGGGCACATACTTAGGCAACCGTTTT
Source organism: Agonopterix subpropinquella (assembly GCA_922987775.1). Taxonomy (NCBI): domain Eukaryota; kingdom Metazoa; phylum Arthropoda; class Insecta; order Lepidoptera; family Depressariidae; genus Agonopterix; species Agonopterix subpropinquella. The sequence goes on along the minus strand of OV277718.1, from coordinate 7,529,971 downwards.
GCCCCGTCCCACCAATCTTTACCTGCTCTCCAGACGTCTCGAAAAATAATCTTCGATTTTGTAGAACACTTGAGTCCTAAGGGTTTAGTCGATTTCCCTTGCTTGAAATCGAAATGATGTTGATCATCAGGTTCGTCTAGTATTGTTTCGAAGTTTGATTTTAAGGGTAATTTTCTTTCATATCTTCCATCACCCCGTCGTTTTGTGGTTGATCGATAGATTTCCATACATTCTTTGTCTTCTAATGACAGGTTAGACGACTCTGATATATCTACGATCTCCCCGAATTGCTGAATTTGCTCTAAATTATTTAAAATTACGTTACAGTGGTTCGTACGTTACCACTCAGAATCCAACCCAACTGCGTTTGTTGCGCAGTCGGTAGAGTTTGATTAGCTCCGCATATTCCATCCATTAAAATGTTTGAATAAATGTCCGCTCCCAGAAGGATGTCTACGGGGCGGCTTGAATAAAATTCGGGATCAGCGAGCATGATATGATCCAGATAAGACCAATTAGGTTTAGGAAATGTGCTGCTTGGTAAATTTTTAATTAAATTTTTTATGATAAATGTATCTGTGTCAAAGGTAAAATCACTCACTGTCGAGGAACATGTAATGGTTACCATGCCTTTGCAGTTACTTTCCTTTTGACCTATTCCTGAGATCACCCCTAGGCATTTTTTCCGTGGTAATCTTAAGATTTGAGCGGCGTTTTCGGTGATCAGAGATGTTTGAGACCCCTGGTCCAGAAGGGCGCGCATGACGTGGGTTGATCCATCTGCTGCCTGCACCTTGATCATTGCAGTGGCGAGCAATATTTCGGAGGGATTATTATGTGACACGTGCGCGTTACTCTTCATTAGCGGTGTCTTCGGAGGCGATGAACTCTGTCCGTCCGACTTAGCGTCCGGTTTCGGATTACCTGACGCAAATGCATTGTGCAACAACGAATTGTGGTCTTTGTTACATTCGCGACACCTTTTATTTGAAATACATGCTTTCCCATTATGATCAAATAAACAGTTTTGACACAGATTTAATCTTGATACATTTTCTAGCTTCATAGAAGGAGGCATTTCGTCAAATATCGGACAAAAATAAATCCAATGATCATTCTTTTTACAAATGGGGCATGTCATTCTCATTACACTATTTTCTTTTTTACTGTTTTCATTTTTCACTCGAGCACTTGATGTATATGAGTGCTTATAAAAATTTGGATTCCGATGCTGCTTTGATTCTTGATATCTTGATGATTGACCTTGGTTGTTATTTTGACTTAATTTTTGCGTAGAATAATCCTGCTTTCTACGCGAAGACTCCAAGGTCGTGAATTTATTTTCGAGAAACTTGAGAAACTCCGCTAATTTTGGTAGTTCTCTTGGTTGCTTCATACATTCCATATAGTCATTGTAGGTTTCCGAGTCTAGCTTCTGCGATAACAAGTAGACAAGGAGAGGGTCCCATGTACTGATATCGACCCCTAAATTTTTTATAGCATTTAAGCATTCATAGGTAGTGTCGTGAATCCGCTTGATATGGTTCACTGCTTGATGTTGCATAACGGGAATATTCATGATAGTGTTTGCATGCGACATAAAAATTTGCCTTTTATTGTTATATCTGTGGTTTAAAATCTCCCAACAGATTAAGTAGTTATCGGAGCTGATCTGCAAGTGTTGTATCAACTTTTCAGCATCTCCTTTAACTTTCCCCTTCAAGAATTGCATCTTTTGAGCATTCGAAAGAGAGGGGTTATTGTGTACAGTCTCAGTAAACAAATCCTTAAACGGTACCCACTGAGTGTAGCTCCCGTTAAACGTTGGAATTTCTACTGTCGGGGTGTATTTCTCCCTATGAGCGACTGAATACATTTTCTTGTTTATAGCCTTCTTGATTTTGGCATAATGAGACTCGTAGTTAGAAAATTGCTGCTCGTATTCCTGGTGCGATCCATTCAATTCGCTATCCAGTTCCCAATGCAGCTTATCAATGGCTGACCAGCGCGCCTGCAGTGTGTGTAGCAGGTCATCGAACTCCCACTTTTCCGACACCGTATCTAAGTCTATGTTTGTTGCAGTTCTCATAAATGCTCTGAAATTACTGCCTTGCTTTTTTAACATATCCTCTGTCTTGCTATTTGTCCCTGCAGATACCTTTTCAGGGCCTTGATTTGAGGTGTGCGAGCCTGATGCGCTCGCTCCCGGTGCAAATGTCGGTGGTTTTAACAAGGGTGTTTCTGGCCTGTCCATAGGTTGACAACTACGTATTTTGTCCCTAATAAATGTATAAGCTTCTTTTGCTTGCTCATACTGACCACTAAAATATTCGTGAGACTTGTCACCGAATGATAATAAGCTGACATGATTGCTATGGAACTCTTTCCAATACTGATCGAGAATGTCCAGCTTTCGACGGAGATACTCCTTTGTCTTGCGATCGGAGCCGTCCTTTTTAAAATTTGAATAGAGCTGATTGATCACCTCTTTCAGTTGCTCTTGCGTAGCTAAAATGTCTTCCATGCTAGACATGATGATAATATAAGTAAAATGGATAGATCTTACTTGATTAAAAGCTGTTGCTGAACTTGATGTCCCGTTGGAGTTCTCTGTGCACCTTGCTAGCACGAAAACTTTAATCTGATACCCTCGGGGATGTACTCTCGTGCGCCTTGATTGCACGATTTCCTGCTGCTGCTTGATGTATCACTACTGCACTTGATTGCACTGTAATACGAGTCCTGATCACCTCACTATGATTGTCCACTGTTAAGATGTTCAGGGTCCTGATATGTGGGTTTGTAAAGTCCACGTGGCTGCTGCGACGGAACCACTGACACGAATAAAGTTCACTGAACTCGCGAATTTAGTCCCGCCCGTTCGATGGCTCGAAGGACCAATGTAAGTGTTCGTTAGATGATAGAAATGAAAGATTGATTAAGAGGTAAAAACTTGATTGTATTAAACTTGATAATTATTAAAATAAATGAAATTATATGGAATGAGCGCGTGATCGCGGTTTGATGAGTACTTGCTAACTAATTAATAAAATGGTGCGATGCGACCTCGATTGGTAGCGAGTATTGATGATGATGCACATTTGTACGTTGCATGGCCCGTTACCTCCTTGGTCGCCATGTTTCGGAGAAAAAGATCGTTCCGTTTTTAAATTACACGACAGATATGAGTTTACTATGTAATTTATTTGGCCGCAAAACACGACAGATATGGATTTTCATACAACATTGCCGGCCGCTGCGCGCATGTATTTGGCCAGTACTGCAATTTCGATTTATCTCGAAGAAGGTTGTCAAAATAATGCTCACATTTCCAAGCATGTTTGAGAAAAACAACTTTCTCTACGGGACCAACATCGAAATCGCAAAAAAAAAATCAGCTGTTCCATACAGAACTGCAAACCAACTCGGGCCAAATCTAGGGCCAAATGTATGGGGACAGCTCTTTTTTTTCGCGATTTCGATGTTGCTCCCATAGAGAAAGTTGTTCAGTTTGATGGTCTGATCATCTCCTTAAAAAAGTGTCAGCATATTACAGGGCCGTAGCTAGAACTGGATTGAAGGTAGGGCAAAAATTATCAGCTGTCCCATACATTTGAGTTGAGTTATACTATTTGCAGTTTTTGATCCATAGAAAAAGTTGTTCAGTTTGATGGTCTGATCATCCCCTTTAAACAGTTCCAGCGGCCCTTCTTAATATGCCAGGGCCGTAGCTAGAGGGGGGCATCATGGGGCAATGCCCTACCTTAAAATACCAATGCCCTACCTTAAAAATTACCCAACCTTCTTTACAATATGGGGAAGTTAGGCAAATTCCCTTACAAAATTTCGAGTTCGCTTCACTCGCTCAAGCCTATGATATTATGAGCGTAGGTAGGCTAATGGAACTCAGTATCACCATCGCGTTTTGAGTCTTGGTGTGTTCTTTTCTTTTCTAGAGAGATTTCACAGACACTGAATTCAGTATTACCCCTAATAGCCTCAGGGCCGTAGCTAGAACTGGATTGAAGGTAGGGCATAAGAGGTTTAAGGTAGGGCGGAATCAAAAGGCTAGTTTTTGGATGATTATAGTACATTACTGCAGCGGCCAGCAACAGAGGCATTGATGGACGAACGTGTAAATGTGGGCCGAGGCGAAGCCGAGGCACACATACGTAAGTCCATCAATGCCTAGTTGTGGCCAAGGCTTGTATAGTACTTTTCTCAAACAATGCGCGGAAATTAAAACACTAAATTTTCTCAAATAATTCGCGGAAATTAAAACTCTTTTCAAAACGAATGACGAACAACGAACAACAATTTTTTTTTTTTCAATAAACAGCTTTCTATTTGCAAGCCAGTTCGAAATTTAAATAAAACCTTTGATGAGTTACCTCCTTGGTCGCCATGTTTCGGAGAATAAGATCGTTCCATTTTTAAATTACACGACAGATATGAGTTTACTATGTAATTTATTTGGCCGCTAAACACGACAGATATGGATTTTCATACAACATTGTCGGCCGCTGCGCGCATGTATTTGGCCAGTACTGCAATTTCGATTTATCTCGAAGAAGGTTGTCAAAATAATGCTCACATTTCCAAGCATGTTTGAGAAAACATAATTATGTTAAACCTCTTATGCCCTACCTTCAATCCAGTTCTAGCTACGGCCCTGAGGCTATTAGGGGAAATACAGAATGGTGCAGAATTTTTTTGATCTTGAACAGGTGGCCTTTATGCCAGACTCTGTCAAAGGCCTGCTGAACATCCAGGAATGCTCCAGTGCAGTATTCTTTGTGTTCTAGACTTTGTCTGATTGAGTGGTAGACCCTGTGCACATATTGTTCAAATGAACGTATAATTATAATAAGTTAAGATCTAGTACCTATAAGATTTACCAGAATCTTATGGCACAAAATAATTCAAAAAATATATATTTTCACATGGTAGTGTCAAACTGTCACCCGTCTAGTCAAAGTTGGCCCACTGAGACTTTGCAGCGATTCAAGCGCGTGTGCAATGCAACGACGGCTGTCGACGAATAACTATGGGATAACTGAACAAATATTACGAACGTTTTGCGTCGCTGCTTCGCAACTGAATCGATGCAGAAGCGCTGCAAAAAGTCGCAGTGTTTGTAGGGCCCTAATCCAATTACCCCAGTGTTACTTACTCTCAAATATTTCCTTATTTGCCATCAGATTCTGGGACACCTCTCTAAACTATTATAAAACTGTAACAGAAGTGTGTCTGTACATTGAAGATATTTTCAAAAAAAAGATTACGATATGGTTTTTAGGTGTCCCTGATCCAAATGACCAATTTTTGGATTTTTTGTCTGTCTGTTTGTTTGTTTGTTTGATCGACCATCACGCAAAAACTACTGAACCGATTTTGATGAAACTTTTTTTGTTTGATAGCTTTTGATCTGACTTAAAATCTGGTATATAATTATGCGGACGAAGTCGCGGGTAAATGCTTAAACTTACTCGTAACACGCTAAGCAGTCTAAACACTGAACGGTTTTCTTGTGGCCCCTCATGTGATCGTTCATGTGGCTCGCGGAGTAGGCCTCGTAGCCGCATATGTTACAGTGACGTATGTAGAAGTGTCTGGCCACGTGTGACGTCATTGACGACTTGGTCACGAAGTGCGTTCTACAGATATCGCAGGCATAATGGGCTATGGACTGAAAAATTAATTAATTAGCACATTATGATGAAAGTGCGCTAAGGGCTCTTACAGACGAGCGACACTGTGCTGTCGCGGTGGGTCGCAGAGCGCCGCGCTCATACACTTTACGGTCGCGCGACCCTCCGCGACACCCGTCGACCGCAAAGTGTCGCTCGTCTGTGAGAGCGCTAAGTCGGTCATAATATAATTCATTCTACAGGGTGTTACTGAAGTAAAAATAAAAATTGAACACTTTTAAGGGGTGGTTTAATTAAACCATCAAACTGAACAACTTTCACTATTGGACCAACATCGAAATCGCGAAAAAAATAACGTTTGTCCCATACATTCAGCTCAAGTAGATCTTTATCTGTTGGAACATCGCAAACGCATCGTATAATGGCGATTATGGCAAATCTCCTTATTTTGGGGGAGGCCAATGTCCAGCAGTGGACGTCTATCGGCTGGTATGATGATGATATATTTTTTTCGCGATTTCGATATTGGTCTCATAGTGAAAGTTGTTCAGTTTGATGGTCTCAACCACCCCCTTAAATGTTTATTTGTATTTTTGTAACACCCTGTATAATGGACATACATACATCGAATCTAAACTATTATAAAACTGTAACAGAAGTGTGTCTATACATTGAAAATATTTACAAGAATTACAATATGGTTTTTAGCTATCCCACAACGCCAAATCAACCTTTCTGTCTGTTTGTTTGGGCATCACGCATAAACTTCACAACCGATTGATGAAACTTTTTGTTTGATAGCTTATGATTTGACTTAAAATCTAGGAAGTTTATGATTTGTTCAGACGAAGCCACGAGAGTCAGAGTTTTTTCAGACTGCCTCAGGCTGCCTGTCCATTGACGCGAGCTGGCTGTGCGAGCTGTGTAGCTGTGTAAATAATAACCAATCAGAGATCCGACCGAGATCGCCCGAGCTCCTGATTTGTTAATACTTACACAGCTACACAGCTCGCACAGCCAGCTCGCGTCAATGGACAGGCAGCCTTACAGCCTGACATGTTTTTTATGTAACAACTACTACCACCAGAGATAGTAGCCGGGACCGACAGTTTAACGTGCCATCATCATCAGCCTATAAACATCTCACTGCAGGGCACAGGCCTACCCTCAGGGAGGGTGTGTGGGCATTAGTCCACCACGCGTGCCCAATACGGGTTGGTAGACTTCACATACACATCAGAATTTCTTCTTCAGCATATGCAGGTTTCCTCACAATGTTTTCCTTCACCGTTTGAGAGCAGTCGGTATTATGCACATAAGTTAGAAAAATTATTGGTACATGGCATGTTGTCCATGCAGATTCAAACCCCCATAATTGGGTGTCCAAACCTTTCTGCAACACACCACCGATTATCCACCAATGCTAAATAGTACATTACTGCAGCGGCCAGCAACAGAGGCATTGATGGACGAACGTGTAAATGTGGGCCGAGGCGAAGCCGAGGCACACATACGTAAGTCCATCAATGCCTAGTTGTGGCCAAGGCTTGTATAGTACTTTTCTCAAATAATGCGCGGAAATTAAAACAGTAAATTTTCTCAAATAATTCGCAGAAATTAAAACTCTTTTCAAAATCAATGACGAACAACGAACAACAATTTGTTTTTTTTCTCAATAAACAGCTTTCTATTTGCAAGCCAGTTCGAAATTTAAATACAACCTTTGATGAGTTACCTCCTTGGTCGCCATGTTTCGGAGAAAAAGATCATTCCATTTTTAAATTACACGACAGATATGAGTTTACTATGTAATTTATTTGGTCGCTAAACACGACAGATATGGATTTTCATACAAACATTGCCGGCCGCTGCGCGCATGTATTTGGTCAGTACAGCAATTTCGTTTTATCTCGAAGAAGGTTGTCAAAATAATGCTCACATTTCCAAGCATGTTTGAGAAAATTAATATATTAATTTAATTGCTTACCTCATCATGATGTGTTCTATTATGCTCTTCCAAATTCTCTTTACGTTTTAATTTCATAACGCATTTATCACATTTATTAACTAAATTCCTATAATAATGACTTGTCCTCTCTTTTTCTAACCAGGTGGCTACATCTAAAATTCCTATTTTAATTTTCTGTAAAGCTCTGCCGCCGTTTCCATTTAAAATCATCCTGTATTTCTTTGTTCGTTTCTTCTTACAACTGTGGTCGAAGGTTTTGTATGTGTTTATCGGTTTTTCATTTTCAACTTTAACATCTTCGGTTAAGGGTTCGTAATTATATGATTCATTGTCAATTTCGAATTCTATTTCTTGTTTTATTTCTATGTTATGTTTTACATTCACTCGTCCATTTAGCAAGCATTCGTGTTCGTCGAAGATAAATATGTTATCGGGTATAATTTTCGTTGTTTCTAATTTTGAGAGGCATTTTGGTAATTCGATCTGTAAATAAAAAAAAATTTTTTTTTACACAGAAAATGTTAAAATTAAAGTACCTACCTAATGCAATAAATAACTAATGAACAACTTTTACTATGGGCCAACTTTAGCTTTGAAACGGTTAATAAAAAATTTGGCTGTCCTATGGTGGGCATCATTATCATTTGGCTCACCTATATGTAAACTTTGCATGGCTGTATATCCTACTAATACAGGGTGTCCGGTGGCAGAATTAGGATTTAAAATATAAATAACAAAAAAACTACGTGAAATATACATTTATATTTTTAATCATTATAAAGAAGACAAATGCGGGTTTTATTTCTTAAAAATTATGTCGTCTAAATGTTGACCGTCACGTCGGATACATTCATGGAATCTGGCTTCAGTATTTCTTGCCACTCGCTGGAGAAGTGCCCACTTTCACTTAAATGGCAGTGTAAACAAGCAGAATTGTCGTTATTGGTCTCCTAAAGGACAAAACCCCCACTTAAAACACCAAAAGCCACTTCACAGTCCCAAAGTGACGGTTTGGTGTGCATTATCAAGCAGGGGAATAATTGGACCCTATTTTTTTGAAAATGGTCAAGGGCACGCAATTTCTGTGACTGGTGTCGGCGAATGCTCAATGATTTTTTTTTTCCAACATTGAGAGACCATCCTTCCTACACTTCACGGACATGGTTTCAGCAAGATGGCGCCACCCCGCACACTGCTAGGGAGACCATGGCGCTACTGCGTGATTTCTTCCCCAACCAACTGATAAGTCGTTTCGGTGACATCCCCTGGCCACCCAGGTCACCGGATCTTACACCCATGGACTTTTTTCTGTGGGGATATCTCAAAAATAAAGTCTACGAAACAAACCCGGCGACTATCTCAACATTAAAAGAAAATATCGTTCGCGAAGTTCATGGCATCTCGGCGGCACTTCTCCAGCGAGTGGCAAGAAATACTGAAGCCAGATTCCATGAATGTATCCGACGTGACGGTCAACATTTAGACGACATAATTTTTAAGAAATAAAACCCGCATTTGTCTTCTTTATAATGATTAAAAATATAAATGTATATTTCACGTAGTTTTTTTGTTATTTATATTTTAAATCCTAATTCTGCCACCGGACACCCTGTATTATAAACGCGAAAGTTTGTAAGTATGGATGGCTTTCACGCAAAAACTGCTACACGGATTTTGATGAAATTTGGCATACAGATAGACCATGGCCTGGATTAACACATAGGGTACTTTTTATCTGGGTAACGCAGACGAAGTCGCGGGCAACAGCTAGTTAAAGATATTTGCTAAAATATTAATTGGCATTTAGGATATTTAATGGAACGCATTGCAACCATTTTCAGAATTTTTGTCCGTTTATTTGTGCATGCATCACTTAAAAACTACTGAACCGATATGGATGGGTCTTTAACAATAGCATAGGGGTTTAATTGGATTAACATTTAGGCTTTATTTCATCGCAATCAGTTCGTTCAATCAAAAGTTATGAGTATTTCAAGTCTGTGGTCTTCACGTACTAGTTTATTAATAAACGAGCTTTTATCCGCGACTTCGTCCGCATAAATTATATACCAGATTTTAAGTCAGATGATAAGCTATCAAACAAAAAAAGTTTCATCAAAATCGGTTCAGTAGTTTTTGCGTGATACTCAAACAAACAAACACCCAAACAAACAAACGAACAAACAAACAAACAAACAGACAGACAAAAGTCCAAAAATTGGTGATTTGGAATCAGGGAAGCCTAAAAACCATATCGTAATCTTTTTTTTGTAAATATTTTCAATGTACAGACACACTTCTGTTACAGTTTTATAATAGTTTAGATATGTATAGTATTTAAAATACCTGACGATTGGTATAAAGGTGGCTCAATATTTTCTGTGCTGTCCAAACTTTTTCCCTGAACGCTTGAATTTTTTTCATAACTGCTATGCACTCCCAACAGAAAAACAAGTCTGATTTCACCTGAAAAAACATTACAAAAGAACATAAATAGTGTAGGTTGTATCAGGGACGCAGCCGCAGCGGAGTACGTGAAACGTGTTGTACCGAGTAATGGCTTCTCTGAATCGTGTATCCTCTAATAGTCCCAGATCCGACCGTAAAATTATTCACCTATTTCATAGGCGACGAAATGTGATTCTAGTGTATGTTTACACAGGGGTTAATTCAACGCCGCCAAGTAGCCGCAACTCTAGGGTTGCCAGGTTAAAAAATGACTTCTTTGAACCTGGCAACCCTAGAGTTGCGGCAGACTGAGAGGTGGCAACCCTAGTTTTTCCAGTACTTTAGATCAGTCTCCTTCCGATGGCACCTCATTTACATACCTAATAGACAGGTGGAAAAAGTTATACCAAAAATCATAATGGAAAAGGAACTTGCGGCAGGATTTTTCTAGGCAACTTGGCCGCGTTGAATTAACCCCAGTGTAAACATACACTAGAATCACATTTCGTTCGCCTATGAAATAGGTGCATAATTTTACGGTCGGATCTGGGACTATAAATAATGTTAATATAATAATGCCGGCAGGTGCTGTACTTGCAAAGTAATAAGCGATCTTGTCATAACACATTTCGTTACATAATAGTTTTTGCAAGTGACCCCCTACTGATCAGAATGAAAGAAACGTAAAAAACCAACCAAGAGCAAATTACATTATCCTGGATCTATGCTTTCTAACTCCGGAAGTGCAATTAAATTCAAATACTCGACCTGAATCATTAATTTAGGATAACATAATGCGGCCCTTGCCCTAGATCGATATAAATTTTAACAAAAAATTAAAACCGCCTTCAAAAAAACTAAAAAGTTAAAAAATAATATTGCAGCTATGACTTTTTCGTTCGCATCAAAAGAACATTAATTTGTTTTATTGAAGTCGCTGTCAAGTATAAAACAAATTAATGTTCTTATGATGCGAACGAAAAAGTCATAGGCTGCAATATTATTTTTTAACTTTTTAGTTTTTTTGAAGGCGGTTTTAATTTTTTGTTAAAATTTAGTTTATTTCACAATTTTCAGTGGTGAATTCATTAGTTCGATTTAATAGGAGTGCTTTAAATTAAAAAACGCACTAGTCGGCAGTACGATTTTCGAAGGTTCCCCTCGATTTCTCTGGGATGCCATCATCAGATCCTGGTTTCCTTATCATGGTACCACCCTCGGGACATCTCCTTTCCAACAAAAAAAGAATCATCAAAATCGGTTCATAAACGACGAAGTTATCCGCGAACACACATAAAAAAAAAATATATACGGTCGAACTGAGAAACCTCCTCCTTTTTTGAAGTCGGTTAAAAAAAAAAATGTACTACCTCATGAGACTGACAATGGCCTCGATTCGGAGTGTACCACGACTAAACTAAACTAAATGTATTCCTGTCACTTTCTAAAATAAGATTAAGAAAAGAGACAGAAAACCAACAGCTGACTTTAGTGCTGTCAAAGTGACGTTAAATGCGCAAAATAAGATGCCATCATAATGTACGCCATCTTATTTAAGTCGGTTTTGGGCGTTTAACGTCACTTTGACAGCACTAAAGTCAGCTGTTGGTTTTCTGCCCTTTTCTTAATCTTATTTTGGGACTTTGCTTTGTGGTTGAGTGATGGACACAAGTGTTTTTGTTCCTTCTAATTGTGTTGATATTTATTAGGGTCTTTAACGCTGTTGAGTGTCTGAAAACAATTGTTTGTTTATATATTTGTGTGTTTTGTCCTATTGTAAGTATTATTTAGTATTATATCGTAGTTAGAACGATGGACGGCGACCCCCCCGATCCCGGGGGAGGTTATGATCCTGCCCAAGTTGTGACGGTACCCTCTTTTTCTTTACCGCATGGTGATCCGGATATGGAAACCGACATTGAATCCACCCAATCTAGGAAACGCACCCAAGCAAACACGGAATCACCTCTACCTCCGAAGAAAACTACGGTTGCCCAATCTATTGGCTCAATTCAATCTACATATGTCCACCCAGACTACGAAAATGAAAATAGAAAACGGTACTCTGAAGAAGATGTTGCCCCATTCCTTGTTCATGTCAATAAAATAGCAGAGTCTTCTTCCAGTACTACTTTACGCCCTATTAAGTTCGGACATTTTCTTCATCATAACCAAATCAAAGGAGTTAACATGGACGGTGTGAAACGTATTGGCCGCAATCGCGTCTCCGTTGAGTTTAAGTCTGCATCACTAGCAAACACGTTTCTCGAACACCCTGCCCTTCTTCCAGCTAGGTATGAAGCCATTATACCCTCATACAATGTCACCCGTATGGGTATTGTTCGAGGAGTCCCAGTAGAATGGACTCTAGAGGAGCTTGTGTCATCCATTAATGTACCCTCAGGTTTTGGAAAAATTATTAAAGCCCGTAGACTGAACAGGAAAACGTACAGTGAGGAAGGCTCACCAATATGGATCCCCACACAAACTGTAGTTTTGACTTTCCTGGGTCAAAAATTACCTGCATATGTTTATTGTTTTTACAACTCCCTTCCAGTAGAAACCTACGACCTGCCAACTATTCAATGCAATAAATGTTGTAGATTTGGTCACGTTGCTTCTCAATGCAGGTCAAAGGAACGATGCTTCATCTGTGCCCAACCTCATGAAGGAATTATGTGCTCCAGTCAAAATCCAACCCCCACATGCTTATTCTGCTCTGGCAGCCACAAAGCCACCGATCCCTCCTGCCCTGAACATTCAAGACAAAAGTCTATTAAGCTTGCTATGTCTCAAGAAAATATATCATATACTGAGGCGTCGGCTAGATTTCCCCAAGTGAGGAAATCTTTTGCTGACACAGCCCGATCATCTCCTCCACTTTTCCCCACTCAATCTATTCTTGACTCTCCTCGGCAATCTACTCCTTCCCCTTCCTGCCCCAACTCCTATCGTAAAACTGTTGTTATCCCAAGACGCACATTTGTTCCCCCTTCTAGCCCAGGTTATGACAGACAAGCTCATCAGTCTATTGTTCAAAACCCTACCTCTTCCCTCCTCAATGGGAGTGCTTACCCCCCCACTACTCCTACCTCCAATGACAATCTTTTAGACCTTCTCCTATCAACTATCCTGAACATGATATCTCGCTTTGATGACATAGCACTACCGTACAACGTCTATAATAAACTTACTGAGCTGACTAAAGCTGTCAACAATGCTCAACATCATCCAGTGGAACTGTCACAGCCTCCGTCATAAAAAGAATGAGATCATACACCTAATTAACAAATTCAAGCCTTCTGTTTTTGCCATCCAGGAGACATGGCTCAGGCCTGGATCCGTTTTTAGGATTTCTGGCTTTTCATGCCTCCGGGATGACAGGACGGATAGTTATGCCGGATCAGCCATCTTAGTTACTAGAAATGTTATTTTTAACCAAATTCCCTTACCCCCCCACAGTGATGGCATTAATGCCATTGCAGTCAGGCTGCACAATATATCTTTTGTCTCTGTTTATATTCCTGATCCTAATGAGTCTCTTCTCCTTGAATTAAAATCGATCTTATCCATTCTCCCCTCTCCAATTGTTGTTCTTGGTGACCCCAATATTCACCACTCATCCTGGGGATGCCACTATTGCGATTCTTTATCATCTCCTTTTATTGATCTTTGTGACGAACTGGATCTTTGCATTATAAATGATGGTTCTCCTACCCGAAGGGTATCACCAACGCAGAACTATATGAGTGCGGTAGATTTATCGCTCTGCTCTCCTTCTTTGGCTTCAGCTCTTTCTTGGTCTGTCCTCCCCCACTCCCATGGCAGTGACCATTTCCCCATTCTTCTCTCCTTGACTGATTCTACAAGTCCAGAATTAAAATCCACCCTCGCCCCTCTTCTAAAATATAATTTATATAAGGCTGACTGGAACCAGTTCAGCTTCATTCTAGATCAAGAGATCTCTTGTATATCCTCAGTCAGCCCTGAGAATGCTATTATATCCTATGAATCCTTTAAAGAAGCTCTTATATCTGCAGCAGAAAAATCCATTCCTGCAAAAAAAACAGCAAAATCTCAAATCCATCCTCCTCCATGGTGGGACTCAGAATGCACAGAGGCATGTAGGAACAGAAAGCAAGCAGAGGAAGCATATTCGGCTCAAATGAATATTGAAAATTTTGTCTCATATCGGAGGATTGCTGCTAAGGCTACTAGACTCCTATCAGAAAAAAAGAAAATTGGCTGGCGCCGATTTTGCGAGGATCTCTCTCCCAGCTCTACACCATCGATGGTCTGGAGGAATATGAGACGCTACCGCTGCTCATCTTCCTCGAACAATGTCACATCCAATGACCCATCTGACTGGGTAGAACAATTTTATGACAAATTAGCTCCCCCCTCTGTTCCTTCTCTTGAGGAATCCTCTCTCTTCTCTTCTCCTGTCTCATCAGATAAATTTGACTCCCCTTTTTCTTGGGAGGAGTTATCAGTTGCTTTGGATGGGCTAAAAGATTCCTCCCCAGGAATTGATGGAATCCCCTACTCTTTTATAGTTGAGAGTAGTACCAGTGCCAAGAAACTATTCCTCTCAATATTGAATGACATATTCGCATCTGGCTCTCCTCCTGAGGAATGGAAGACGCAAATTATCATGCCTATTCTGAAACCCGGAAAACCTAGTGGTGATTCGTCTAGTTACCGTCCGATTGCCTTATCCTGCACAATGGCTAAGATCTTGGAACATATGATCAAGAACCGTTTAGAATGGGTTGTGGAAAGCAAAGATATCCTAGGTAAAAGTCAATTTGGTTTTCGCAAGGGGTTTAGCACAATGGATAGTCTTGGCACCTTTGTGACTGATATCCGCATTTCCTTATCCAAAAATGAATCATTGTTTGCTATTTTCCTTGACATATCATCTGCATATGACAATGTACTCCTTCCGGTACTCAGGCAGAAAATGCTACAGCTGAGTATTCCCGTGAAGCTAGTTAATTTTATCTCCAACCTCCTCTCGACTAGATCGGTATCCTTGCGTGTCCCAAATTATACTTCCTCTCCTAGACGTATCTGGAAAGGACTTCCTCAAGGTTCAGTCCTCAGTCCGCTGCTTTATAGCATTTATACACATGACCTGGAGCTCTCGGTTAATCCTTTCTGCGACGTTTTACAATATGCAGATGATCTAGCCCTCTATGTTTCGGCAAATCAGACTGATGATGCCTCTTCTCGCCTTAATTCCGCTATGGTTTATCTTCACGATTGGCTTGCTGATCATGGATTGTCTCTTTCTGTTCCAAAGAGCTCTGTAGTTGTTTTCTCCCGAGCCAGATCCACCCCTGATATTTCAATAGCCTACGATCAACAAATCATCTCAGTTAAGGATAAGGTAAAGTTTCTAGGGGTCATTCTGGATTCCAGGATGACAGGAATTCATCATATTAACCACGTTGTCAATAAGTGTGAAAAAAAACATTAACATTTTACGTTCCCTATCCGGGGCTTGGTGGGGTAGCCACCCTTATACTCAAAAACTTTTATATAACGCCCTAGTGAGAAGTCATTTGGACTATGGTTTGTTTCTCATAGAACCCTGCAACTGCAACCCTGCAACCCTGCTGTTTTTTACTTCATGTCGTCACTTGATGCTACTTATTATGTGCATGTGGTATTTACCTGTAATTGGTTGTGCAATTAGACATTAAGCCCTTTAATCTATGATATATCATGTGTATGTATTATTGTAACAACTGTTGGTAAATCAATAAATAAAATAAAATAAAATAATAAAGCGGCATTGAACTCCCTCGACAAAATTCAATCCAAATGCCTCCGTATCATCTGTGGCGCTATGAAGTCGTCTCCGATCAATGCTCTACAGGTGGAATGTTGTGATCCCCCCCTCTACTTAAGGAGGCAATACCTAGCGGACAGATTTCTATTTAAGGCAATCCAATCCTCATCTCATCCCCTTCTCCCAAAATTACATTCCCTTTCAGATTATATCTCTTTTAGTAATTACTGGGCCCATAAGGAGCATCCCTGTTTATTTAACAGTTTTATTATCTACCTACGCCTTCCTTGTCCCATATTTCAATCCAAGAAATTGCCTCTGTTCGAATCCCCCTTTGAATCTATTATTTTTCAACCCAACGTCATACTGGATTTAGGCATTGAAAAGGATTCGCCGTCAGCAAACTCGCAACTAAACCGGTATATATTGAAGCACTGGCCTGATTGGCTCCATATGTTCACCGACGCTTCAAAGTTATCTGATCAGGGATGTGTTGGCGCAGCTGTTTGGATCCCTAAATACAACATTATACTTAACTTTAAATGCCCTCCTGAGTCGTCCGTGTTCACTGGAGAAGCGATTGCTATACTTGAGGCGTTGCTGTACATAGAGTCTCATAATCTAAATAAAACAATAATTTTCACGGACTCTAAAAGTTGTCTACAGGCTATTGTTTCAAATCAATTTCGATCAAAATTTAAATTCCCTTTCATCTTAAGTATAAGAAATATCCTCTTGAATTGTCATACAAAAGGCATTCAGGTTGTCCTTGCCTGGGTCCCAGGCCACAGTGGGATTCAAGGAAATGAAACTGCGGATCGATGTGCTAAGGAAGCTACTGTCAGTGGGACTCTAGACCATTATAAAGTATACACTAACGACCTGCTCCCCTTAGCCAAACAGCGAATGACCACTTCTTGGCATTCCCACTGGAAGAGTCTCAGCTCCTCTAAAGGGAAACATTATGCCGAGGTCCAGGATAATATCCCGTTAAAACCCTGGTTTTCGAAGTTTAGGGAAGCAAATAAACGCGTAACTAGTACGATCTGCAGACTGAGGCTAGGTCATGCGTGCACTCCCGTCCATCTGGCTAAACTACATATTAGAGATAGCTCTCTATGTGAGTGTGGTCTTGATGAAGGCTCTCCAAATCATATTTTCTTTAGCTGTCCCAAACTCTCCTCCTCTCTTTATGACATCCTTCCTCCAGATATCCCTCGCCCTATTGATTTTAAATCTTTACTTTCCTTAGTGAATACCTCTTTTGTTTATATTCTGTGTTCATATATTAACCAAAATAACATTAAATTGTAACTTGTTTGTCTCATAACCCACTAACACCTGTAATATATATTGTGCGTCTCTTTTTGTTTTAGGTATATCAACAGTGTCGCCTCTTAGCAGTAATTTCTTAGTTTACCAACCGTAACCTTGTTCTTTCATGAAGCCTACCTAATAAAGCAGAGTCTATATCTTCAACACTTGATACTGGCGAAGTCATCAAGGAAACGCCATAACAAAAAAAAAAAAAAAAAAAAAAATCTTATTTTGGAAAGTGACAGGAATACGTTTAGTTTAGTCGTGGTACACTCCGAATTGAGGCCATTGTCACCACGCGTGGCAAAAGCATTGGCAAAAAAGGAAAAAAAAAAAAACATAATGCGGGTCACCATCATATTATTGCACGCTTTGTAGGTATATCTATACTTATTAGGCTGTCACGCTGACCGTCTGCGCAGGTGGCAAGCACATACTATGAAACGCTACAGGGCAACACCTAGCTCGTGGCCCGCGTTGCTTTCCAGCGTAGAAAGAGAAGGTACTAGATGGAAGCATGTGTCTTGTCATATTCTCTCAATAAAAGATGCACATAGCAAATTCGCTCTTGTTAAAAAAGGAGATCGCTACCTATTGCTGTCCTTATTGACGTAACCACTTTTTGTACTACGACGGCTGTCTGACTCCGGAGTCAGTCATCTAGCTTCATATAAATTGTATAGGATTTTATGACTATCGCTATCTCATCCCCGGTTAAACTGATATTCTGTCTACCAGCGTAAGCGAAAAATTATTTGTCTACGGAAACCAGCCTAAATGAGTTCCGTGACTAACAGACAAAGCACAGCCTAAACAGCTGAAGATAGAAACATGAAATTTTGAATATATATTCTACAGAGTATGTAGGGATGCACTAAGAAAAGATTTTACGAAAATCGACCCCTAAAGGGATAATCCTCGCGGACGAAGTTGCGGCTCAAAAGATCGTCACTACATAGTATAAAATAAAGTCGCTTCCCACTGTCTGTCAGTCCCTATGTATGCTTAGATCTTTAAAAGTGCGCAATGGATTTTGATGCAGTTTTTTAATACATAGTCATTCAAGAGGAAGGTTTATATACGTACGAGCTTTAACCTGCGACTTCGTCCACATAAATTATATACCAGATTTTAAGTCAGATGATAAGCTATCAAACAGAAAAAGTTTCATCAAAATCGGTTCAGTAGTTTTTGTGTGATACTCGAACAAACACCCAAACAAACAAATAAACAAACAAACAAACAGACAGACAAAAAATCCAAAAATTGGTGATTTGGAATCAGGGACAGTTAAAATCTTCAATGTACAGACACATTTCTGTTACAGTTTTATAATAGTTTAGATTGCACCCGTGCGAAGGCGGGGCGGGTCGCTAGTTAGGGATAAAAGACAACAGAAAAAACCTTTGTAACCCTGACAACAAGAGAATAGGGTCAGAGTGTCATCAGGGGCGTTCTTTTCTAGAAGTGTTCATCAAGTAGGTACTTACTGGATAAGAATCTAAGCAGATATTCGGTCAGAGTGTCATCACGGGCGTTCTTTTCTAGAAGTGTTCATCAAGTAGGTACTTACTGGATAAGAATCTAAGCAGATATTCGGTCAGAGTGTCATCAGGGGCGTTCTTTTCTAGAAGTGTTCATCAAGTAGGTACTTACTGGATAAGAATCTAAGCAGATATTCGGTCAGAGTGTCATCAGGGGCGTTCTTTTCTAGAAGTGTTCATCAAGTAGGTACTTACTGGATAAGAATCTAAGCAGATATTCGGTCAGAGTGTCATCACGGGCGTTCTTTTCTAGAAGTGTTCATCAAGTAGGTACTTACTGGATAAGAATCTAAGCAGATATTCGGTCAGAGTGTCATCACGGGCGTTCTTTTCTAGAAGTGTTCATCAAGTAGGTACTTACTGGATAAGAATCTAAGCAGATATTCGGTCAGAGTGTCATCACGGGCGTTCTTTTCTAGAAGTGTTCATCAAGTAGGTACTTACTGGATAAGAATCTAAGCAGATATTCGGTCAGAGTGTCATCACGGGCGTTCTTTTCTAGAAGTGTTCATCAAGTAGGTACTTACTGGATAAGAATCTAAGCAGATATTCGGTCAGAGTGTCATCAGGGGCGTTCTTTTCTAGAAGTGTTCATCAAGTAGGTACTTACTGGATAAGAATCTAAGCAGATATTCGGTCAGAGTGTCATCAGGGGCGTTCTTTTCTAGAAGTGTTCATCAAGTAGGTACTTACTGGATAAGAATCTAAGCAGATATTCGGTCAGAGTGTCATCACGGGCGTTCTTTTCTAGAAGTGTTCATCAAGTAGGTACTTACTGGATAAGAATCTAAGCAGATATTCTGGTAAATTTGCACACACTCGCCGGCCGAAGATAGTTTTCTGTTAGTGCTTAAACAAGCCTGGCATATCGACACTTTAGACCCGCTACAGTATTCGGTCTTTACATCTCCCGTGCTATACATTTTTATGTTGCAAAATACAGATCGGTTAGAATATTTGCAAAAAAACAACAAACACCTTTGACAAACACTATTCTAGTCGAACGCAGGCCCACAGACTATTATATATTTTTTTTTATTAATAATGTGTTTAATGGCTCTGGATACTATGTCCTTTAAAGCCATATCTTAAGTTAATTTCTTCATATTCTTAATGATGAATGATGATAGATGAAGATGAATTTTAAGCATCGAAACATTGGTGTTCGACGTTTCGACGCTTCTTTGGAGTTTTTGGAGACAATCGAAAGTAGCAGGAAACGTAGAAGTCCACAGGAAAGAGGTGAACCGACCGCTTTGCCGCGCTAAAAATGACGAACACGTTTCCTGTTTACTACCCGCGTACACCATCATATTTCACTGAACTGTATATTGTTCACTTGCACGACACTTTGTTACGCAAAAGAACACCAATTTTACGAACCAAAACTCACTATAAACAATAAAAATTCGATAAAATATGTGGACTCCAGGCTGCGTTCAGAACCTTTTTATGCGGTTGTTTTGTCAACTCGCTCTAAGGTACGGAACGGCCAGAGCGTTTTTTCAACTCGCCATAAGGTACGGAACGATCACGGTTGTTTTATAACCTAAAATTTTGACATTGACGGTAAAATGGGCTTCCAGGGCTTCAATCATTTCTAAATACAATAAAAAACTCATCTTCGATGTTAGCGGATCAAAAAATAATTTGGAAAACAAACTTTTAATTCAAAACGAGCGAAAAGTCAAGTGACCACAGATAATACAAACGTCAGAGTGTTTTTCAACCATCGAATTAGACGGTTAAAAGTTGCAACCCGTCAGAGGTTCGGAACGGTTGAGTTGTGACAACCGAGTTGCAAAGAGCGTTTTTTCACCGAGGCTCTGAACGGCGTTAGTGCGAAAGTTGCACTCGGGGTGCACAACGGGTGTAGGTTCTGAACGCAGCCCGTAGCTATCGAATGACCGCCAAAAACTCCAGACTATTATATGTACTACCGTACAGACTGGAATCTTTCAGGCGAGGGGAATAACGCTATGACAGGGGTACGGGGGGGGGGAGGGTATCGATACACCTTAGTAAGGAGATCCTTTCTCTGAGATACACCTCAAAGAAGTGTTGCCAGAAGAAAAACACATTCATCAGTCCAAAGCCGCATTCATATGGCAACACTACTAGGGATGTGCGCACTATCGATAGTAGTATATCTCAGAATGTTCAATACTTATTGATTGTGTGCAATTGTATCGATACTAGCGCATCGATAGTATTGCACACAATCAACTGAATCTGGGTTTGTACCCCAAAATTCGTATTTGCCACCGACCCGGAATATTATAAGCTATCACTATTGCTAGCTTATAATATCCCGGTTGTCGGTGGCAAATAAAAATTTCTAGATTCGGAGTTGCAGGAAAAAGCTAGGATGAAATTAATAAAACATGCTCTTTATTAACAATTTCGTTTATTTGGGTTAATATCTTAAATAGGTATTCTGAATCTCACGTAAATTTGGAAAGCCTAGAAAAGAGTATTTTACTGATTACTTTTATTTTACCTGGAAAAAGTCTCAATTTCAAATGACACAAGAGAACCACATGGGACCCACAAGATCGCCTCAAGTTTACCCGACTGCGACAGAAGGAGGGTTATGTTATTCGAGTGTACGTATCTATTTTTGAACGTCCATTTTATTTTATTTTATTGTATAGGTACACGTACAGATTACAGTCGAGATGAAACCATTTACATTGCAATAAGATATTTAGAACTAGATTGTAATCCAATTACACATGTACACAGCATCACTATCTTTAAAACATGGCAATTGCCATTGGCCATTGTGTCAATCACAGTTGTATTTTGACTAGTACTGCCGTCCATTACTTATAATGCCGTTATCTACGAAAATGAGTTTTCGATTTTCGCGGGATTTAAGGTAAAATGGATGCTGTTTGATAAATAAACCAGCTATTAACAAGTTCGAGATATCATTGAAATGGAATTAATGTGATCTTTGCAATGCTTTTATTTCCATAGCGTAATATATAAGCGGTACGGAAATATTTTGAAATTTCTGTTTGCATTTAGTATCAGTTTATTTTTTTGATTAAAATAACACCACTTAAATGTTGTTAACGTTATATTAGCGACATTTTAGCGTTTCATTTTCGATATATTTTATTGTATTGTAAAATTCTAAATTTCTCTTTATAAATGCTTTACTAAAATGCCGGTAAGTACTATAACGGCATTTAAGTTTAAACCTTCTGTTCTGTCACAATGCTCCTATAGTCCTTTAGCGGCATTTAAGACATGCTATTCAAGTGTAAATTTTATCAAATAGTTTTTTATTTTGTTTTGTGGGATTATTGCAACACTACATTGCAGTTAACTTTCAAACCTTTAGACATAACGACAATTTAGCTTTGTTAACACTATAAGAGAGAACTGAAAGAATCCAACAAAATGTATTTAAAGTGCAAAAATAAAACAGCTCAGTCTTAAATTCGGTTTTGTTATTTATTAGACAATCAACATTATATTTTAGGCGTTTTCTAATATAGTGTAGGTAATTACAATAGAGATTAATTCAAATTATTTTTAGCATTATTTTTATCTAGGTTAGGTAGTCCTTAACAGAAAGGTGCAACTCCTGACGTTTAAAATTAACACAACCATTACCTACAACTTATTTGTATCCATAAGAAAAAAATATGAAGTGTAAAAAGTAAATTAAAAACTCAAAAAAAACAGCTCTGCCTGCTTATTATAGTGTTCATCATAACAAAAGCAATTGAAAACCACATGAAAGCAATAAAGATATTATGATTATGAATTCTAAATCAAAAAGATAAAACTTTTCAAAAGATATAAAAGTACAAACTTAACTAACAATTATTACTTGCTTTAGAATTAACAAATGTAGTAATTAAACTTATACCTATATGTAATTAAATGTTTCAGATAAATTAAACAAAAATTAAAGTAAATTAAAAACTCAAGAAAAAAAAACAGCTCAGCCTGCTTAAGTGTTCATAATAACAAAAATTCTTCTTAATCAAACAATAAAGTAAAAACCTCTCAAAAAATATAAACGTACTTGCTTAAGAGAATAGGTATTATCCCGAGAGCGTAAATGCGCGCTGCATACAAACGTAGTCTCAGGGCCGGATTCAGCCATATAGAGGCCCCTAGGCATTTCAAGCCTCGGGGCCCCTATCCCCGTGGGCCGTGGGATGGATTTGTCTCTGTGTCCGGGAGCCAGATACAGGCTAGGTGGTCGCAGTAACATAACCACAAAATAACATAAGCCACTAAAATGTGGAGCGATCTCGAGCTTTTAATACCGATCTAGGGCTACCGTCAGCAAAATTGCCGTCGCCGGACAAAGTCTTCAAAAACCCCGGACATTTCAGTAAAATCTGAAATCCCCGGAAAACCACGAAACATTATATTTCGACTACAAAAAGCGCTTTCACTACAATATAATATTTATAGGTCATTGCCAATCAGCAATATGATCTAAATTCTCAGCCCTGGAGCGAACAAAGCTTATTGCGCTGTTGCGCTTGCGACACAATCACAACCAAGAGCGAGATCGAGATATTACTTAAGATCGTTGCAATGCCATCTAATACCAAAGAGCGAGCGAAGCGAGCTCGAGATTTTACTGCAATATTATAAGTCGTTGCGCAATGCGATCTGAATTCTGAATCAAGGGCCGAGCGAAGCGAACTCGAGATTTTACTGCAATACGACTAGGTCAGCTCATTATTTTCCTACATATTATGTTTATTGCACCTACCTATAGCTCATGTCAAAATGGACTTGATTTGTGTATGAGACGAAAGCATCGAGCGAGCAATAATAGCTCTCGGTATATTAAACAGGATATAATAACTCGATTACAGCAAGAAGTCTGTTTTAAAGCCAAAAATAAAAGAACAAAAATGAGCGAGCGAAGCGAGCTCGAAAATTTGTTATAAATATATTTTCAGTGCCTTTTTTAATGACTTTCACAGACTTTTTAATAATTCGATTAAATTTTGGGGTGAGTTAAATCTTCGAGTTTTTACTTATTTTTCTCTCAGACCGCGGGGCCCCTACGCGGCGGTGGGCCCATAGGCCCGTGCCTACTTTGCCTCTATGGTTAATCCGGTACTGCGTAGTCTGGTGATATTTTCAATACGATTCAATCAAAGTCAACGAAATTTTTAGAAACAATCTAGTAACTAATCTCTATGTCTGTATGAAGTCAGATTTTCTTTAAAATATACTGGTTTAGAGCAAGGATTAATTAAAGATTAGTATGGAAATCTTTGAGGCACTGTAACTTTAAAACTATACATTTTAACGAAAATCTGACTTCATACAGACATAGAAATTAGTTACTAGATTGTTCCTGAAAAATGTCGTTGACTTTGATTGAATAGTATTGAGAATATCACAAGACTACGTATGTATGGAGCGCGGCAACGGTTTAAGGAACAATTATTACTTACTTTAGTAATTAACAAATCTATAACTAATAGGAACATTTTTAACTTATAAGTTATTTATTTACCTATAGGTATCCCCATTGGGGAGTCAAATGTTCAGCAGTTGACGGCATTTTAGTGAAGTAATGTGGGATAACCACATTTTAGTTATGACTTCTTCTAATAATTTTTCGGCAATAAATTTCTAAATTGCCGTTAAGATCCTTTAATAGCATTCTTGTGTAAAATTATCATTTAACGACATTATAGTCTAGAGTAGCACATTTTACAGAATTAAACTTAGTACCTATAACTATAATACAGTAAATGTACTTTAATCGCACTGTAGATTATTAAAAATATGTTAACGGCAATAAAGTTACGCCATTGAGAATAGAAATCAGTTATGAAGGCATTTTAGTCATGTAATTATATTAAGACGCATTATAGTTGTGTATGCATTGGAAAATCAGGCACTTAACTGCAATTTTCTTTTAATTATTTCAGAAACTAGATAAGATAGGAAAATATGAGTTAGCTAGGTCGATAGAGAATCGTTTCATGATTATGATGACATCAAAAAGTGAAAATCGAGCAGATGTTGGTTAACGGCATTATAGGTAACGGACGGCAGAGTATACAACGTGTTAATGAATTAACGCAAAACTAGAAAGTAGTTTGTTTAGAATCGAGAGCAGAATCGAATTATCATGGTTTCAACATAGGTAATTTTTTTCAAAATATTAAATATTTTTTTTGCAAAATTTTTAATTTTCTCAACCGGATGTCAACCCACCGCGCGGGCACTCTCACCCTACTTACTACCAAAACAAGATTATAAAAATGTATCCATGAGTACATTAGCGCTTTCTTTTTGTGCTGAAATGATAACAAATCATTTTTGCGTCAAAACTTAAAATGCGAATAACTTTAAATTTTAACTATCAAAATAATGAAATTATTATTTCAATCTAATTATTTTGTTATAAATCAGTTGGGGTGTATGAGGTTTTGCGCTAATTCATTAACACGTTGTATTTCCCTAAATTTTTTGAGTTTTTTTTTTCGAAAGCATGATCAGTAAAGAACGTATTACAAAAGACAAGGCTGGTTTTGTATGTAAGGTTGGCGCCTTATTCTTCGGCGTTGTTTTTGGCGCAGCCAGCAACCAAACATGAATATTTTATCTACACTAATATTATAAAGAGGAAAGATTTGTACCTATTTTTGTATGTTTGTATGTTTGTAATGAATAGGCTCAAAAAGTACTGAGCCGATTTAAAAAATTCTTTCACTATTAGAAAGCTGCATTCACCCTGAGTAACATAGGCTATATTTATTGCTAGAAAAGATTAGAAGTCCACCCGTGCGAAGCCGGGACGGGCCGCTAGTTTCAGAATAAAGTAACAAACAAAACTTATTATGTACCTAATGTGTATACCTATCCCTAAACTCAGTCCGGACAGAGATATAAAGGCTTGAAGATGAAATATTACCATTACGTGCACTTCAAACCTTTATATCTCAGTTCGGACTGAGTTCCGAGATATTTGTAATAATAATCAATGGACTAGGGCCAACTTCTGCCCTAACCGTAAAAAGAATCTGCCGTAACGCGAATTAACCGAGTACCTGTAGCTTTAAAAAGTACTATTGCTTCGGAACCGGTCAAAACTACTCTGATTTTCATAATTTTTTTTTAAACTTCTGTAATCTAAAATACTGTAGCCTTTATAGTTTAAAAATTGACGCTCTCAGTCAAGTAAAAATTTGTAACCCAAAAAATTGAAATTTTAAGAAAAAATGCTTCACAACTTGCGAGTTCATGTAAGAACAGGACATTTACATTGAAGCAATTTTAATTGAGATACGAACCATACAAACAAAGTTTGATTCAATTTTGAACATTAACCAAATACATTTAATGATTTTTTTTAACACGATCCTGAAACTAATATCCTTGTCTGTGGTTTATAAGATTTCCGTTATCTACACTAATATTATAAAGAGGAAAGATTTGTACCTATTTTTGTATGTTTGTATGTTTGTAATGAATAGGCTCAAAAAGTACTGGGCCGATTTAAAAAATTCTTTCACCATTAGAAAGCTAACGATACATCGCGCACAAACACGACGCTCGTATGGCAAAATAATATTTAAACGGACCAATCGATCGATCGAAACCGACCGACGGAGCCGCCATATGCGCGCTGAGGCGCAGTGTGGCAATTGTATTTATGCAGCCGGCCCTCAGACAGGAGTGGTCCTGGATGTGTCTCCACGGACCGCAATGTGCGTTCGAAATGTCGATGTTCAAATGTGTCCTGCAGTTCACACTATGACGCGCAGTTAACTGCGTTCTTCATCGACCCGCGAGCCAAGTGATCCACCGTCCAGGGTAATGGTTTTTAAGCGCATTACGCACCGGATTAATGTGAGTTTTTTATAAATTAAAAAAATAAAATTTTTTTCTTAGAACAAAAGGGGGCTGGGGCCCTTTTCACTCTAAACCGCATTGTTATAATAATTTTACGGACACGTCAGCTCTGACTCGGGGCGCGGATTTTCACCCTTCTATGTCTAAACTGACGCGACGCCGACGCTTTCGCTTCGTTACGACGCTCGCGCGCACCGCCGAGAACCGCCAAGACTAAACGCACGACACGCAACGACGACCGGCGCGCACCCGAAAGTGCTCAGCTCGGTGACGAGGCGTCGCGCGCCGTCTCTGGCGGCGGGCTCTCTATGTGCGCGCGCGCAGACACATTAACGAAGCGTCAGTCATCGGATACAATATTGAAATTGTGTTTTGACTGGATTATTTTCATAATACGCACATCGATTTAACGGCGCAATACGTTAATGATCCTTCCGCAGGTTCCCCTACGGAAACCTTGTTACGACTTTTACTTCCTCTAAATGATCAAGTTTGGTCAACTTCCCAGCAACGCCGACGGCCGTGAAGCCACCGCGTGTCGGTCCGAAGACCTCACTAAATCATTCAATCGGTAGTAGCGACGGGCGGTATGTACAAAGGGCAGGGACGTAATCAACGCGAGCTTATGACTCGCGCTTACTAGGAATTCCTCGTTTATGGGGGATAATTGCAAACCCCAATCCCCAGCACGAAGGAGTTTCAGCGGGTTGCCCGGGCCTCTAGGCCAGGGAGAACATGCTGATTCCTTCAGTGTAGCGCGCGTGCGGCCCAGGACATCTAAGGGCATCACAGACCTGTTATTGCTCAATCTCGTGCGGCTCGAAGCCGCCGGTCCCTCTAAGAAGAATTTTAATACGTCGCCAGTGAGTTGCGTGACGGAGCCACGCACACCTAAATGACGACGCCTATTTAGCAGGCTAGAGTCTCGTTCGTTACCGGAATTAACCAGACAAATCGCTCCACCAACTACGAACGGCCATGCACCACCACCCACCGAATCAAGAAAGAGCTGTTAATCTGTCAATCCTTCCGGTGTCCGGGCCTGGTGAGATTTCGCGTGTTGAGTCAAATTAAGCCGCAGGCTCCACTCCTGGTGGTGCCCTTCCGTCAATTCCTTTAAGTTTCAGCTTTGCAACCATACTCCCCCCGGAGTCCAAAATCTTTGGTTTCCCGGAAGCTGCCCGCCGAGCCATTGTAGTAACGTCGGCGGATCGCTAGATGACATATTTACGGTTAGAACTAGGGCGGTATCTAATCGCCTTCGAACCTCTAACTTTCGTTCTTGATTGATGAAAACACCTTTGGCAAATGCTTTCGCTGATGTTCGTCTTGCGACGATCCAAGAATTTCACCTCTAACGTCGCAATACGAATGCCCCCAGTTATCCCTATTAATCATTACCTCGGAGTTCTGAAAACCAACAAAATAGAACCGAGATCATATTCTATTATTATTCGACGGCCCGGTAGCACAGTCGGTAGTGAACCTGCCTGCTGTGCCGAGGGTCGCGGGTTCGAATCCCGTAAGGGACAAATATTTGTATGATGAATATGAATATTTGTACCCGAGTCATGGATGTTTGTATCTATATATGTATTCTATATCGTTGTCTAGTCATCATAATACAAGTCCAGGCTAGATTCTGGTACTTTAAATGTGACTAGATAATTTGTGTGACATTGTCCAAGATATTTATTTATTATTCCATGCACGAAATATTCAAGCAGCATTTTGAGCCCGCTTTGAGCACTCTAATTTGTTCAAAGTAAAATTGTCGGCCCATCTCGACACTCACTGAAGAGCACCGCGATAGGATTTTGATATTGAACCGGCGTTTTACCGCCGGCTCACCGACGATATGCTCCGCAGACGTGTCAGTATCACCGCGGATGCGGTGCACCGACAGCGCGGCGCACAAATGCAACTACGAGCTTTTTAACCGCAACAATTTTAGTATACGCTATTGGAGCTGGAATTACCGCGGCTGCTGGCACCAGACTTGCCCTCCAATTGTTCCTCGTTAAAATATTTAAAGTGTACTCATTCCGATTACGAGGCCTCGTAAGAGTCCCGTATCGTTATTTTTCGTCACTACCTCCCCGTGCCGGGAGTGGGTAATTTGCGCGCCTGCTGCCTTCCTTGGATGTGGTAGCCGTTTCTCAGGCTCCCTCTCCGGAATCGAACCCTGATTCCCCGTTACCCGTGACAACCATGGTAGTCGCAGAAACTACCATCGAAAGTTGATAAGGCAGACATTTGAAAGATGCGTCGCCGGTACTGGACCATGCGATCGGCAAAAGTTATCCAGATTCATCAAAATTAACGACTTCGGACGCGAGGCCCTCCGTCGATTGGTTTTGATCTAATAAAAGCACTCATCCCATCACTGGTCAGAGTTCTGATTGCATGTATTAGCTCTAGAATTACCACAGTTATCCAAGTAACTGAGTAAGATCTAAGGAACCAAAACTGATATATTGAGCCATTCGCGGTATCGCCTTAATACGGCTTGCACTGAGACATGCATGGCTTAATCTTTGAGACAAGCATATAACTACTGGCAGGATCAACCAGGGAGCTTTCGTCGTCTGATCTCGCGTCTGCGAGAGGAGAGAGGACTTTTCACTCCGACGAGCACGGTGCTCGCGTCCGCGGTTTCACCCTTGGACGCGGCGTGCCGTTAATATAAATTGTTTATA
This sequence comes from Agonopterix subpropinquella, assembly GCA_922987775.1. Classification (NCBI taxonomy): domain Eukaryota; kingdom Metazoa; phylum Arthropoda; class Insecta; order Lepidoptera; family Depressariidae; genus Agonopterix; species Agonopterix subpropinquella. The sequence continues at coordinate 7,500,686 of OV277718.1, read as the reverse complement.
CGGGTCCACCGTCAACGTACAATACGCCATCGTTCTAACAACGGCGCAGCGTCGACGCGTGCGACACATGACAGCGCTAAGACATAACTTATGCGCCTACAGCGTTCGTTACAAGCGAACTGTGAATTTCACATTTAATTAAAATATCTTTTGACATAATCATCGAAAACATTGACGATTGCGCCCGGTGGTGGAGAGGATATGCCACTTTCAATAGTGATGACAAACCGCCGCTTCGAAAATGAAGCGGGCGTGCTTAGTCGCACACACGTTCAGACGGATATACACGTCCAGAACGAGCGTTTCAGCTTTTATTAGACGATCGTTTAAATTTATTCGCACACTGTGACGTGAACGCGCAATTTCATAGCCCACAGGAGGGAAACAGAGATCACACGTAAACGTGACGATAAATCGATCGACGCAACGAACCAAAATCATATACACAATAATATACACAACACACTGAGAGAGTGAGGAAGAAAAACGTCTACGAAAACCTCTCTTTTACCGGGTCCGCGACACACGTTCTTCTCCCCCCGGCGCGGTGTTTGTGTGCGTAATAACATTATTTAAAACATCAAAACACACTGTGCCACACAGCAGCTCGTTCGCGTCGCCGTAAGCAATCACATTACAAAAACTTTAACATTTTTCAATGTAACGCCCAGTTCGTCGCGTTCGAGCCGCCGCATGCGCCGCGTCTCTCGCTACATATATACTGGCGCAATCGGACGGCGGTGCGCCGTGAATGATACCCAAGAATTTTTTTTTAATTCCTCCCTTCCAGCACCGCTGATCCCACTCGAGGGTGGATAACCAACCTCGCCCCCCCCCCCCCTTTTTTTTTTATTTATTTTTTTTATTTTTTTTTTAATTTTTTTAATAACAAAATGTTCCCTTCCGGCACCACTAGGCTCCCCCCCCCCCCCTCCCCCCCCCCCCTTTTTTTTATTTAAATTAATAATAATGTAACGGGTCGACCTGTCTCGTCGCAACACGCGCGTTCTTGTATTGCGAAAGATCGTCGATATAAGACTATGAAACATAATCATCATCGAATAGGTTCGTGTATTGAAAAAAAAAAAAAAATGCAAAAAAATCTTGTATTTAAAATTGGAATATTTTCCCTTCCAGCACCACTAGACTCCCCCACCCCATTCGAGGGTTGATTCCACCCCCAAATAACCGCGTAGTCCATCCTCGCACGTACGTGTATTAAAAAAAAAAAAAAAAAAAGTAAGGAAAATTTTTTATTGCGTAACGTATGGGACCTGTCCCGTCGCAGCACGCGCGTTCTTGTATTGCGACAGATCGTCGATATGAGACTAGCAAACATAATCATCGTCGAAAGTTCGTGTATTGAAAAAAAATATATATTTAAAATTAGAACGAACGGGGCAGCACCACCGTCGCAGCACGCGCGTTCTTGTATTGCGACAATATAAAAAAAGAATACGCTTCTCAATGCGCACCTATATATCCATTAAAAAAACCTACTCTAGGTATTCCCAAAGTTTGCAATTGTAACAAATATTTTAACATCATCGTCCTCGGACGAATCACCTGGCGTAGGGCTGAGTCTCAACAGATCGCAGCACGACGCTGCTCTACCGAGCACAACACCCCGCCAGGAACGGAAGTCGTCTACAGACTATTCCGAGCCCCGACATCGAACTGAGGTAAATTCGAACCTTCGGAGCCGTGATGCACGCGTTAAGCGGACCGCACCGATCTCCGAGATCATAGGTGCACGAGCTCCCCCGCGCAAAGTCAAAAATAGTCTGCAGAGCAGACTCGGTTGACTTCCCCCGCGTAAATCCATGCTGGCAGTCCGACAGTCCATTTGTGATTTGCGGTCCACACTTCAGCATTACGCGTTCAAGAATTTTGCCAAGGATTGGGAGTAGAGTTATCGGCCTATATGCCTTCGGGTCGGTCGGTGGCCTGTCGTTCCCTTTCGGGAGGACAAGCAACCTACCGTCCTTCCACACGTCAGGAAAGACCCCTTCCTCGACACATCGGACCATTACCCCCAAGAACTCCGCCGAGGCGGCTGACCACACATGCTTCAGCACTCTTGCTGAAAGTCCATCCATTCCCGGAGCAGTCTTAGGCAAGGCCTTGATTATTGCCCCCAAAGTCTGACTGGTTGGCGGCGGGGCATCCTCTCCTGACGGTATACATGCTGCCATTATCCGCACTTGCCTGTGGTACTCCGTGTCCTTAGACAAATCGTCGTCCGGGCACAGGGCGTAAAGCAGGCTGTGCATGGCCTCGTCTATACCGCCAGCGTATCCTTCGGCGTATTTGGTGCCGTTAATTACGTTAGGGGGCGGCCTTGACCTGCCACTCGCGGCTCGGTAGGCCAGGCCCCAAGGGTCCTGGTTTCCGGATTCTGCAATCGTGGTAAAATGCTTAAGTTGCGCCTCCTCCATTGCTCGTCGGTACCTCCTCCTGGAGTCGTGAAACGCTTTTTTGGCGTCTTCAGTGTCCTGTGGGAGCCCACGCTTTCTCACAGCCTGCCACATCCTTCTCTTCTTCATACTTCCCTTTCTGAGTGAGTCCAGTTCCGGACTCCACCATTCATACCCTTTATCCTTTCCACTGCCATTCTTCACACCAAGACATCCCTTGGCTGTTGCCGAAATTATTTTCGTAAACTGCCTACATACATCCGCTGCCGTTCTATTCCATTTTATTCGTCCCATGCGTTCATGAATAGTCGTCTCAAATCGGTCCCAGTCCACGCCGGCGTCCCGGAATCTCATCGGCTCCTCTAGCAGCTCCGCGCATGCGTCGTGCTGGACACTGCCGCTTGCCACCCGAAAAGTAATCAGTCGGTGGTCGCTGTCGACGGCATCTAAGTGGACTATCCATTCCTTGACATTGACGCTTCTGCTTGTCAATGTCAGGTCCACTGTAGATTCACCGTTTTCCGTATAAAAGGTGGGGGGCATACCGGCTTCATTCCTGATCTGCAGGTCCTTGGCTATGATGAACTCCTCCATCAGCTGTCTCCTCCTGGTTTCCTCGTGTCCTCGACCAGCACATTGGCGCAAGGGGCAGAACCACATGGGGGAGTGTGCATTGCAGTCTACCCCTATTATAATCCGTCCACCTTTGAGTTGTTGTATGACTTCCCCCAGCCCGTGCAGGTGGACGTTTATGTCGTTAGCGTATTGGAAATATGCTGAGATGACGAACACGTCCAGGCCTCTTCCCTGGACATGGCACACGAGCCTGTGGGTGGTCGATAGGTGTCGCATAATTGCGCAGGCAATGTTAGAGTTGGCTATGTATAGCCCCGCTTTTGATCCCGTGCCCATGTCCAGTATTCTTTCGTCGCTGTACTGCTCCTGCACCATCAGGATGTCTACTTCCATGTCTTTGGCTATAGCCGGTATGCTTCGAGTGGCAAGCATCGATCCTCCCAGGTTTATCTGACCAATTCGTGGGGATATGTCAAGCTCCGTAGTTTATTGTGGCGGCCATTCTGTTCTCGGCGTGCGCTCTGGCGGGGCAGACTTTGGCGCCCGTTTCATGTGTATCGGCCCCTTTTTGGCCGAACCTTTTACAAGAGGCACAGCACTGCTGGGCAGCCACGCAGGCAGAGGCTTCGTGACCGGCCGTACCGCATCTGCCGCAGATCACCTCGCTACGGCATCTTGCGGTGGTGTGGCCGTACGCGTGACACTGCCTGCACAGGGCGGCGTCGATGTAATTCTCAGTCCGTATAGAGTCCCAACCAACATAGATTCTTTCCTTCTCAACGAGCATTTGCCATAGTTCCACTGTGCAGTCCAGTACCAGCGTAGTCCGCCTATCTCCCCTACGCGATTTCTTAAAAGCTAGTCTGCAGCTGTCCCTTAGCTTGGGTAGGGTCCATTCCGGGTGATCTGCCAGGTTCTGCTGGTGGATGGCTACCAGTGTGTCTTCCAGGCTAGGGTTGCCGTCTAAGTCTCTGAGGGCGACTAGGGGGCGTCGGCCCTTTGGCTCCGTAACTTTTAGCGTCGGTGGTGCTGCCGCCTTCAGCCGCTTCGCTGCTTCCGCGTCGGCTGTCTGAACGACAACCCCCGCTCTACCCACCATCCTAACTCCTTGGACCCTCAAGTGCAGGTCTCCCGGTAGCACGGCTCTCTTTAATGCCTCCTTTGTTTGTACGGCCGTTTTCAATTCGGCCGCAGCCTCCTCTGTAGGGTAGAAGGCCAAAACTGGCCCCGACCTTGGCGCCGGTGCTGGTGCCTGCATGAGTCTTTCGCCCTGCCTTTTCGCTGCGTCAGCATATGAGAATGTCTTGTCTTTCCTGGTCTCAGCGGCTGCTATCGCCGCCTCCATGTCCGCCATCATGACCTGCCTTTCCGTTTCCGCCAGGCGGAGTGTCAGGGCCGCCACAACAGCCGTAATCTTCTGCCCGAACAGTCCTATGGTGGCTACCTCCGTTTTGTTTAGTTTGGACGACGAGGCACGTGTGGCCTCCAAAATCCCTGCTATCGCGCTGTGCGCGATGTCCATCAGACGCTGGTTAGGAACGTCCGCTAGCTCCCTCTCCATGGTGTCGTCCTTTGGTGGCGATCTTGGTGCCGGCTTTGGACCACCTGTGCCACTTGGCTTAGGGGTGGGCGGGGCTACTGCATCAGCCTCCTTGCGTGCCCCGCGTGTCGGCATAATGCCGGAAATGGGAGGCACCTCCCTTATCTTCCTTCTGACTGCCTCCTGGACCTCTTCTGGGGAGGATAGGAGGCGCTTACTGGACGTCGGTTGATGCTGCTGTTGCTGCTGCTGCTGCACCTGCTGCTCAGCAGTGGGCGAGCTGAACCCCTGGGGTGGGGTGCGAACCAGGGAGGTCCGAGGACGAAAGTAAATCCCGTCAGCCAGCTCCTCTAGGGCCTTCTTCTCTGCCTCATTCCTTGCCATCTCTTCGGCAATGACCTCACGATGGCGGGCTTCCGCGTCGTCTGGTTCCATATTCACGGCAGTTACACGAGAGCAGGGAAAGAATTTTCAAGTCTAATACACGATAAAGTTTACAAGTCTAGTACACCAAAATTTTATAAGTCTAATACACGAACGTGCGAGTGTACCCGTGCGTTCGTGTATTGAGGCACAGAAAAACACATAAAAAGAAAAAGACCGCACGGTGGCGCTAGTGCGCCAAAAGTACCAAGTGTCAAAGACTGACAGCTGCCAATAGTGACAACTGTCAGACGGCACAGTCACAAGTTTCAATATCACCAAGTGTCAATGTCACAGAACAAAGTGTCAAAAACTGACAGCTGTCTAAATGACAGCTGTCAGTCGGCACACACACACACACACACGCAGCACCAGTCACTGCCACAGCACACGTACCTGGTGCGGCAGACCTACGGAGCTCACGCCAAGTGGGCGGAGCTACACGTAGGCCAAACTTGTCTTCTCGCTCTCTCCGCAATATGGCCGCCGGCTCTTATGGGTGGGGCCCCTTGCGAGACAAGGAGCCACCGAGTCTTCGTACCACCACACTAACACAAGCACCAGAAACCAACACCAGAGAGAGACAAAAGTCAAGATGGCCGCGGCGTCTTATGGCACTGTGCCCACGACAGAACGAGAGGGGCCGACACTCCCTCAATTTGGACTACCACAAATGATAATTTTGTCGCAGAAAGAATTAAAAAGGCTCCGGAGACCCGTAACACACGTCCGCTCGCTACGAAGGCAGCGAACGAAGTAGATAGGGACAACCCACCACCTCCTCATGGCTCTTCCAACCTCGCGGTTATACGAGCCGAATCGCGGGAGATGCACCCAGTACTTGCTCGAGGCTCTTTCCTGGGCACACTTTCTTGACTCCCTACAAATTATAATTTCTACGTCCTGTCCCAATCTGGCATTTCTCCCCGTTCTGGGGCATGCTACACCACAATAACACGTACTTCGTTCGCTGCCTCGTCGTCCTCGGTCCGTTCCTTGTCCAGCACGCTCCGCAGTCTATGCCATGCATGCGCGAATTCTCGCAGCCGCCTGAAGTTCGCCTCCGAGTTGACCAGGTCGCCATAGTAGATCGGTCCCTCCTCGAGCCTGACTATCCCATCCATCATCATTTGCCGCGATTCTTCATACAGAGTACATTCCCACAGTATGTGGTGAACGCACTCAACAACATCCGTCTCGCAAAAACACACACATTCATCACTCAGTCTCATGTCGTACAGCCGTCCTCTAAAGCATCCATGTCCAGTCAGTATCTGCGAGCATTGATAATCCGGCTCGACCCAAGTTGCCTTGAGCCTAGCCGTGACGTCCGGGAAGAACCTATGCGTGACCCTCCCTTTGTCCTCCGTGTCCCATCTTTCCTGCCAGCTTTTCCACACTTCTTCCGTCACTTCCTGCTTAACCCGACTCCATTCCTCCTTGGCCGCGGACTTGCGCAGAACGCCTAGTCTGCCAGCACGGATCACCTCGAGGTCCGCCGGTAATACACCCGCCAATACTGGCAGGGCGGCGGAGCTAGTAGACCTGTACGCCTTGGTCAGAAGGACCAAGGCCTGTCTCTGGGTGCGCAGTAGTGCGCTCCTCACCGCGTGCTGTGTCGCGCGCTGGTGCCAACATGCCGCAGCATACGTTACCGTCGCTACAAATGTCCCTTGATACAGGACCTTAAGGGCCCTGTATCTTATTCCCCATGTGGCAGCCGATACCCGCGACATTTTGCCGAAGCATTTTGCCGCTCTTTCCCCGATCGATACTGCATGCTGTGAGAACAGCAGGCTTGAATCGACCACCACCCCCAGCACCGTGGCTGACGTGACGCTTCTAATCGATTTACCTCCGAATCTGATGGTTGGTGGCCGCTGGAGTTTCCCCCTGAGGGTCATCGAGGATGACTTCGCAGGAGAAAACTCCAGTCTGTTACGGGCTCCCCAGTCACCGACGAGTTGTAATACTGATGAGGCTATTGCCTCAATCTTCGCCCTGGACATGGCTTCGATTAGAATCGTCACATCATCGGCATACGCCACGAGCTCCACCCCCCCTGGTAGTGGCAGTCGAAGCAGGTCGTCCATGAGCACGTTCCACAGCGCTGGACCCAGCACTGATCCCTGTGGGCAACCCATTGTTGACGCCTTCCATAATACCTTCGGGCCCGTGAAGATGCCCACACGGCGCTGGACGAAGTAGTCCGCGAGCATCCGATAGATGTTCGGCGGGCAACCCCCCCGTTTTGCCTTGAGCATAATCATTGGCCACCACGCATTATCGAAGGCCCCAGAGATGTCTAGAAAAATGGCCTGTACATAGGTGCACGAGCTCCCCCGCGCAAAGTCAAAAATAGTCTGCAGAGCAGACTCGGTTGACTTCCCCCGCGTAAATCCATGCTGGCAGTCCGACAGTCCATTTGTGATTTGCGGTCCACACTTCAGCATTACGCGTTCAAGAATTTTGCCAAGGATTGGGAGTAGAGTTATCGGCCTATATGCCTTCGGGTCGGTCGGTGGCCTGTCGTTCCCTTTCGGGAGGACAAGCAACCTACCGTCCTTCCACACGTCAGGAAAGACCCCTTCCTCGACACATCGGACCATTACCCCCAAGAACTCCGCCGAGGCGGCTGACCACACATGCTTCAGCACTCTTGCTGAAAGTCCATCCATTCCCGGAGCAGTCTTAGGCAAGGCCTTGATTATTGCCCCCAAAGTCTGACTGGTTGGCGGCGGGGCATCCTCTCCTGACGGTATACATGCTGCCATTATCCGCACTTGCCTGTGGTACTCCGTGTCCTTAGACAAATCGTCGTCCGGGCACAGGGCGTAAAGCAGGCTGTGCATGGCCTCGTCTATACCGCCAGCGTATCCTTCGGCGTATTTGGTGCCGTTAATTACGTTAGGGGGCGGCCTTGACCTGCCACTCGCGGCTCGGTAGGCCAGGCCCCAAGGGTCCTGGTTTCCGGATTCTGCAATCGTGGTAAAATGCTTAAGTTGCGCCTCCTCCATTGCTCGTCGGTACCTCCTCCTGGAGTCGTGAAACGCTTTTTTGGCGTCTTCAGTGTCCTGTGGGAGCCCACGCTTTCTCACAGCCTGCCACATCCTTCTCTTCTTCATACTTCCCTTTCTGAGTGAGTCCAGTTCCGGACTCCACCATTCATACCCTTTATCCTTTCCACTGCCATTCTTCACACCAAGACATCCCTTGGCTGTTGCCGAAATTATTTTCGTAAACTGCCTACATACATCCGCTGCCGTTCTATTCCATTTTATTCGTCCCATGCGTTCATGAATAGTCGTCTCAAATCGGTCCCAGTCCACGCCGGCGTCCCGGAATCTCATCGGCTCCTCTAGCGGCTCCGCGCATGCGTCGTGCTGGACACTGCCGCTTGCCACCCGAAAAGTAATCAGTCGGTGGTCGCTGTCGACGGCATCTAAGTGGACTATCCATTCCTTGACATTGACGCTTCTGCTTGTCAATGTCAGGTCCACTGTAGATTCACCGTTTTCCGTATAAAAGGTGGGGGGCATACCGGCTTCATTCCTGATCTGCAGGTCCTTGGCTATGATGAACTCCTCCATCAGCTGTCTCCTCCTGGTTTCCTCGTGTCCTCGACCAGCACATTGGCGCAAGGGGCAGTACCACATGGGGGAGTGTGCATTGCAGTCTACCCCTATTATAATCCGTCCACCTTTGAGTTGTTGTATGACTTCCCCCAGCCCGTGCAGGTGGACGTTTATGTCGTTAGCGTATTGGAAATATGCTGAGATGACGAACACGTCCAGGCCTCTTCCCTGGACATGGCACACGAGCCTGTGGGTGGTCGATAGGTGTCGCATAATTGCGCAGGCAATGTTAGAGTTGGCTATGTATAGCCCCGCTTTTGATCCCGTGCCCATGTCCAGTATTCTTTCGTCGCTGTACTGCTCCTGCACCATCAGGATGTCTACTTCCATGTCTTTGGCTATAGCCGGTATGCTTCGAGTGGCAAGCATCGATCCTCCCAGGTTTATCTGACCAATTCGTGGGGATATGTCAAGCTCCGTAGTTTATTGTGGCGGCCATTCTGTTCTCGGCGTGCGCTCTGGCGGGGCAGACTTTGGCGCCCGTTTCATGTGTATCGGCCCCTTTTTGGCCGAACCTTTTACAAGAGGCACAGCACTGCTGGGCAGCCACGCAGGCAGAGGCTTCGTGACCGGCCGTACCGCATCTGCCGCAGATCACCTCGCTACGGTGTGAGGGGTCACACTCTCTGTGGTAACTTGAGGGGAGCCGAGCAAGGGAATGCAGTCAGGCGCGCGCACCCGTTGGATTTGACTACATAAAATATATTTAATTTTTCTCCACACAGTAAAAATAAACGTTGGAAAATAACGCTAAATTCAAATTTTCTGTGATTCTTTAGTTTAAAAACGATTTTTAATAACAGAATGAACTATAAAAAGTAACGAAATGTATAATGTAGTTCATACGACGCGTGTTAAGTCAACCCTACACATATGTCATGCACAATTTTCACAAAGTGCGCATGTCCGAACGTCATCATGTCAAATCTAAAACGTTGTTTGAAGTGCCGGACCTGTGTCCACGGCGAACGGGACAAATATGTGGTCCGCTTCCAAGCAGGAGTATGTGGAGTGCCTCAGGTGTGCCGCGTGCTCGACAGCTGATACTGGGAAGGTATGTTGGTGCAAAGGTGCACGAACAGGTGGCATCCCATAGGAGGCGGCCCTTCTACCAGGGGATAAGGGTTAGGCCATCGGGCCTTCTGCCATCCATGCGACACAGACCAGTGGGCTCGTTGACGTTAGGAACGTTGGCTGAAATGAGCGCCCGGCGGATCAGGTCATTCAGTGTATGGTGGCGTGAGAATCGGCCCGCGTATAGCTCAGGGCGGGGTGGCGGTTGGCCTGAACGAGAGAGCCGCAAACACATGAGTGTGTGACGCATGTGTCCTAACCTAGTCTGAGAGCAGTGGCAATACTGAGGGAGGTGTTGTATAATAGGGGAGAGTCTAATAAGTAGACTTACTATTCAAACGAAACCAATTATGTGCCAAAAAATACAAACAACAAAAGTAAGACACCTTTTTGATGGTCATGGACTGACTTGGGACGCAGTAAATGGTAGCGCCATAGCAGTTCGAGCGCCAAATTGATGGTGGTAAAAGCAATAACTTTGTCGCGAATACTACATTTAAAATAGCGTAAATTGATTTTATGTAGAAATAGAGATTTGAAATGAATGTTGTAACACGTCATGTAGCCATAATGTTGGTTACGTAAAAACGTTATAAGCCACATTGGCTGCTAACAATTGGACAACAAAATGTTATAAATGTGGTGCACAAAAATTTTTTGTCCCGCAAAAACGCTGTAACCCACATTGAATAGTATATCGCGGACGATGTAACTAGCTTGTTGGTTTTTTCTACAGAACTTGATTTTGACGTAAATATAAATCGGTAAAAATTTTGAGTTTTTGTGCTATTTACAGCCTGCCAAAATCTATGTAAACCAAAAATAACAGGCAATTTCAACGCTGTACAAAATTTTCTAAGCGCCGTAGAGCTATGGAACTCGGACCATTCGACGCAGAATTTTTTTCTGATTACGAATCTCCAATAAAAAAAATTGACACTGGTGTCAGTTACAGCGTTTCCGCTTTCCAGCGTCGGTATGTAATTTAACACTTTCGCTGCTAAGCTCAAAACCATGATCCTCGCGCAGTGTTAAAACTGACGCCCCTAGTGGGTCGTGCGCACAGTTGTAACATAATAAGACCAATGCGACTCCCCTTGTGGGTCACCCGCACAGGCATAAGGTTTCGGTGACTCATGCTGTAGATCATGAGCTTGACTCCCCTCGTAGGTCGTGCGCACAGTTGTAACGTTAAATGTGGCTCGTGTTGTGGGTCACCCGCGCAAGCATATGGCTTTCGGTGACTCGCGCAGTAGGTAGGTCGTGAGCATAGGCGAAATGCAATTGACCGGCTCGTTACGTGGGTCCTTCAGCACTGCGGCCCATTTGTCGCCGACCTACGGCGTAGGTCGTCAGCAGTTAAAGTTTAAATCACAAACAATACTTCTGTTAAATTCCAAATCATGTAAAATTCCAGATCGGGGCAGCAAAACTGTTCAAAATACCAGTCTACGTCTCGGAACAATACCCCAAAGGCCTAGGTCACACGACTAAGGACATAAAGGTGGATGACGCTGCGTTGGTCTATGAGAAGACGAAGTTTTCCATGTTCACTCCGGAGCTTCAGGAACGGCTGAAGAAGGATGTACCGGATCTGAAGAGTGTTGTGCTGTTTGGTATAGAGGTAATAATTATTTCACATTATGCTCTATTGAGAAATTATGGTGATCTATTGGCAAGTAAAAATACCGGTTGTTCAGGAGGTTGTTCCTGGGTGGAACAAGGGTCGAAAATGAGAAAATTACACTGACGGTATACATGCTGCCATTATCCGCACTTGCCTGTGGTACTCGGTGTCCTTAGACAAATCGTCGTCCGGGCACAGGGCGTAAAGCAGGCTGTGCATGGCCTCGTCTATACCGCCAGCGTATCCTTCGGCGTATTTGGTGCCGTTAATTACGTTAGGGGGCGGCCTTGACCTGCCACTCGCGGCTCGGTAGGCCAGGCCCCAAGGATCCTGGTTGCCGGATTCTGCGATCGTGGTAAAATGCTTAAGTTGCGCCTCCTCCATTGCTCGTCGGTACCTCCTCCTGGAGTCGTGAAACGCTTTTTTGGCGTCTTCAGTGTCCTGTGGAAGCCCACGCTTTCTCACAGCCTGCCACATCCTTCTCTTCTTCATACTTCCCTTTCTGAGTGAGTCCAGTTCCGGACTCCACCATTCATACCCTTTATCCTTTCCACTGCCATTCTTCACACCCAGACATCCCTTGGCTGTTGCCGAAATTATTTTCGTAAACTGCCTGCATACATCCGCTGCCGTTCTATTCCATTTTATTCGTCCCATGCGTTCATGAATAGTCGTCTCAAATCGATCCCAGTCCACGCCGGCGTCCCGGAATCTCATCGGCTCCTCTAGCGGCTCCGCGCATGCGTCGTGCTGGACACCGTACTGGACATTAGATAGGGACAGAACCCACCACCTCCTCATGACTCTTTCAACCTCCCGGTTATACGAGCCGAATCGCGGGAGGTGCGCACGTTACTTGCTCTAGGCATCCATTTCACGCGCGCACTTACTTGACTCCCTACAAGTTCTATCTCTGTCCTTCTGTCCCATGAATCACTTCTCCCCTTTCTGGGGCGTGAACTCCACTGTTACGCCGACTTCATCGCAGACCGCAGCTGTCCTTTTCTTTATTCAAGTTCCTTCCTGGTTTTGTGCCATTTGTGTGCAAACCTCCGAAGGAGTCCGAAGTTTTCCTCTGATGCCACAAGGTCGCTTAAGTAGACGGGGCCTATTTCGGTTCTTGTGAGGCCGTCCAGCATGGTGTTCCGCTCCTCTTCGTACAGCTCACACTCCCACAGGTCTTCGGCTACACCGGCTCCGCAGTGACAGCTTCCGTCTTCATTGAGTCCAAGGTAGTTGAGACGCTTCCGAAAACAACCGTGACCGGTTAACATCTGCGACGTTTCATAATCTGGCTCCAGTTAGTCCATCTTCAGGCGACGAGCTATGTCGGGAAAGAACTTATACAGATCCCTCCCCTTATCCACCGTGTCCCAACGCTCCTGCCAAAGAGCAACAACGTCCGCGCCTATCAGTTTTTTCCTCTTTCTATACTCGGGCTTCGGTAGTACTTGCCTTGACTCCTCGCACCTCCCAGCACGTATCACCTCCAGGTCGGCCGGCAGGACTCCCGCTAGAACGGGCAACGCTGCCGTGCTGTTGGACCTGTAAGCTTTCGTCAACAGAGTCAATGAGTTCCTTTGAGTGCGTTGCAACGAGCTCCAAACCACATGCAACGATGCTCGCCGATACCAGACCGCTGCTGCATACGTTATTGTTGCGACGTAGGTGCCTACGTATAGGATGCGTAAAGCCCTGTAACGAATGGCCCAAGAAGACGCCGAAACACGTGACATCTTCCCGAAGCATTTGGACGCTCGCTCACCTATGTACGACGTATGCTGAGCAAAGGAACGACTTTCATCGACGATTATGCCTAGAACTTTCGATTGTGCGACGCTCCTGACGGAGGCGCCGTCCATCCTTATCGTGGGGGGTCTAGCAAATTTCCCTTTGATGGTCATCTGATTTGATTGGTCTGCCTTGTCGAGAACCGCATTGAGAGCCGTCACCGTGGAACGACCCTGCATGAACCCGTGTTGTGCATCCGAGATACCCCTATGTAAGTGGGGCGCACACTCTAAGATCAAGCGTTCAAGGATTTTCCCTAAGAAGGGGAGTAAGGTTATTGGTCTGTACGCCTTGGGGTCCGTAGGTGGTTTGTCGTTGCCCTTTGGCAGGACTACGAGTTTCCTGGTTTTCCAGACATCGGGGAAGATGCCGTCCCTAAAACACGCCACATACATCGCGGTCATTTCAGCCGCCGTCGCACGCCACGCATTCTTAACTATTTTAGCCGTCAAACCGTCAATACCTGGAGCTTTGTTTGATAGAGATTTAATAACGCGCCCGATAACACTTTGGTCTGGCATGGCCGAGTCCCCAAGAGAGGGGATGCACGCCGCCAAGACTCTTACCTGTCGATGGTAGTCGGTGTCCCTTGTCGGATCGTCGTCTGGACAGAGGGAGCGCACGATGCCTAGTGTTGCTTCCTGGTCATTTTCCGCAAACCGGTCAAGTAGCCTAATGCCGTCCACGATGTTCGAGGGTGGGCGCACTCGACCGCAAGCGGCTTTGTACGCCAAACCCCAGGGGTCGCGGTTTCCGGTTTCAGCAGTCGATCGGAAAAACTCGGTTTGAACCTTCTTCATTTCCGCCCTATACTTGCTTCGAATAGAGCGGAAGGTGTTATGGGCGCTCTCCTCTGTCTCTCCCCCGGTCCTCCTGAGCTGCTGCCACTGTCTTCTCGCCCGGTACTGAGCCCTCCGAAGAGAGTCCAGCTCGGGCGTCCACCATTCGTAACCTTTGACGGCCTTCGCTTTCTTCTGTCCTAAGCAGTCTTGCGCTGTACGAGTGAGGATGTCCGTGAATTGCTTGCAGAGATCCGACGCTGGTTTCGCAGTTTTGAGGCTGCCCACACGTGCATGCATAGCATTCCGGAAGTTGTTCCAGTCCACGCCGCGATTCTTGTAGACCATTGGTTCTTCACTTGATTCCTTCTCTTCCAGCGTTGTAGAGGGTGAGAGCTGGTTTTTGTTTGCAGCCATGAAAGTTATGAGCTGGTGGTCGCTCGAACTTACTGCCTCGTGTACTTGCCAGTTAGACACTGTGACACTGCGTGTGGTGAGGGTCAAGTCGATGTTTGACTGTCCTGCCGGGCCATGGAATGTGGATGGTTGCCCTGGGGTGTTTTCGATGTTGAGACCCTGACACAGAATGAAGGCTTCCAACTGCTGGCGTTTATGTTCGATGTCAGCTCCTCTGCCAACATAGTGTCTGCGTTCGCTGTGCCACAGTGGTGAGTGCGCGTTAGAGTCCATGCCTATCAGTATTGGCCGGCCCTTTAGGTGTGACATGATCTTTTCTTGTTGCTTGAGATGCACGGTGATATTGTCCCTGTACTGAAAGTATGCCGAGACAAGGTATACTTCCGTTCTCTGTTTTCTAAAATGCGCAACCATGCAGTGTTCCGTGCACAGATGATGTAGTACTGTGCACGTGCAGTCCGGTGAAATTACAAGGATGCCGGCCATTGGCTTTGCTCCGCTCTGCACTATGTTGTTGTTCTGGGCTGTTGGATATTGCTCCTGGAGTAGAACGACATCCAGGCCCAGTTCCTTGGCTATCGACGGCAGTTCTTTGGTGGCTACCTCGGATCCGTTCAGGTTTAGCTGCCCTACTTTCAGTATGGGACTAATAACCATAGTCGGTCATGGTTGTCTGGCGACTCTCGGCGAATTTGCGCGCCGGGCACTCAGTGGCCATGGTTTTGTGCGTGTTGGCGCCGCTCCTGCCGAAACATTTGCAGGTGGCGCAGGCAGTTGTCGTGCCTTTGCAGGCGTCGGCTTGGTGTCCGATTTCACCGCACTTGCAGCATCGTGGCTCTTTTGACCTGCAGAGGCGCTCCGGGTGTCCGTAAAGCTGGCACTTCTTGCAGCATGTGACGCGGACGTAGTCAAAGACGTATATCACGCGCCATCCGATGTATAACTGTCCTCGCTCTATGAGCTCGTCCTGGATTTCCGGGCTGCAGTCCAGCACAACTGTCGTGCGTTTGTCGCCAGGGCGGCTCTTCTTGAAGGCCACCTTGCAGGCCTTTTTGATGGCGTCCAGGGTCCATTTTGCGTTGTCCCTGAAGTTCTGGTCGTGGATGGCCAGCATGAGCTCCTCAGCAGTGGGGTCGCCATCGCAGTTGCGAAGGGCGACCAGGGGCCGTCTTTGGTTAGTTTCCCTGCACGTCAGGGTAGGCGGGATTGCTTGCTTGAATTTTTCGGCTGCCTCGCTGGTTGTCGTCTGAACGACGATACCGGCATTGCCAACACGGCGGACTGTCCTAACTTGGAGCCCCAACTTCACCGGGTCCAGGGTCTTCTTTATTTCAGCCCTTGTGTCGTTGGCCGTCTTGAGCAGGGTCTCCCCCTCCTGGGGGTAGACGCGAAAGTTGGTCCTTGGTGCTGTGGCTTCGGGACCTCAGTGTGGTTCCCAAGCCGCAGCTTCCCTGCATAGGAGTTGGTGTTAGTGTCCCCGGTGCTGACCACTTGCAGTTCACGCTTAGCTACCTCTTTTATGTCTTGGACGGTCTTCTTGACGATGTCCTGCTGTTCAACGACAGCTTTGAAACAGTCTGCCCTCATTTCTGAGAGCATTAATTCCATGTCGGCGACGCGTAGACTGAGCGCGGCAACAACCGCCAGGACTTCCTGTCCATAGGATCCAATCTTGGATATTTCCGTCTTGTTCAATTTGCTGGACGATGCCCTGGTGGCCTCCATGATTCCGGAGACAGCGTCGTTGGCCCACGAGAGGAGCTCGGTTTTGGAGGCCATTAATAGTCGGTCGTTATTTCCAGGCGGTGTTGGGGGTGATGGTGGTCCCCCACCGGTGAGTCCCGAGACTGGTGGAACTGTCACCTCGCTGAAGTCCATTTTTGCCCTGGATGAGGCGCTATTCTCAGTCGGTGAACTACGTGGGCGTTTTATAGCGGCCGGTTGTCCTGGCTGTCCTGGCGGTGCCGATGGCGGGCTGCTCAGCGGGGTACTAAACTTCCCCGGCGGCGTCCTCGACAGCGACAGGCGCGGCGCGAAGCCGTACTCTTGCATGTTGGCTCCCCTTATGCGCGCGTTTTGTTTTAGAGTCCCGGGTGAAAACTAATATTAAGTCCGATTATACCGAAAACTATTCTGAGTTCAGAACAAGGGCGCGCGCGATAAGTTTTTAGAGTCCGGAAAATATACGAAAAAATTTTACAAGTCCATTACACGAACACACGGGAAAAATTTAAGGGTCCAGAAAGTACGCGAAAAAATAATTAAAAGACTAATAATAATAAACACGAAAGCACGCGAATGATTTAAATCCAAAAATTTCCCTTTCTGAGAAATTTTTCACAAGTCCAATACACGAACACGCACCTTTGGCGCACCGCCAACCGATCGCCCCAGTATATATATGGATGGAGACTTTTGGAAAAAGTTTCGAAAATCTCTATTTCCTAAAAAGCAATACAGGCACAGTCGCCTAGGTGAAGTGACGTCTGTCAACGATGACAGATGTCATATGGACAACCCTCCACCTCCTCATGGCTCTTCCAACCTCGCGGTTATACGAGCCGAATCGCGGGAGATGCACCCAGTACTTGCTCAAGGCTCTTTTCCTGGGCACACTTTCTTGACTCCCTACAAATTATTTCTATGTCCTGTCCCGATCTTGCATTTCTCCCCGTTCTGGGGCATGCGACACCACACAACGATCTTCGCTTGCCGCCTCGTAGTCCACAGCCAGGCCTGCACGTTCAGCACGTTCCGCAATCTATGCCATGTATGCGGGAATTCTCGCAGCCGTCCGAAGTTCGCCTCCGAGTTCAGCAGGTCCTCGAGCCTCACTATTCCATTCATCATCTTTTGCCGCGGTTCCTCATACAGAGTGCATTCCCACAGTATGTGGTAAATGCACTCAACAACGTCCGTCCCACAAAAATATACGCATTCATCACACAGTCTCATATCATACAGCCGTCCTCTGAAACATCTATGTCCAGTCATTATTTGCGAGCATTGATAATCCGGCTCGACCCAAGTTGCCTTGAGCCTAGCCGTGACATCCGGGAAGAACCTATGCGTGACCCTCCCCTTGTCCTCCGTGTCCCATCTCTCCTGCCAACTCCTCCAAGTCTCCTCCGTAACCTCCCGCTTAACCCTGCCCCATTCCTCCTTGGCCGCGGTCTTGCGCAGGACGCCTAGTCTGCCAACACGGATAACTTCGAGGTCCGCCGGCAATACACCCGCCAATACTGGCAGGGCGGCGGAGCTAGTAGACCTGTACGCCTTGGTCAGAAGGACCAAGGCCTGTCTCTGGGTGCGCAGTAGTGCGCTCCTCACAGCGTGCTGTGTCGCGCGCTGGTGCCAACATGCCGCAGCATACGTTACCGTCGCAACAAATGTTCCCTGGTACAGGACCTTAAGGGCCCTGTACCTTACACCCCATGTGGCAGCCGATACCCGCGACATTTTGCCGAAGCAATTTTCCGCTCTTTCCCCGATCGATACTGCATGCTGCTAGAACAATAGACTTGAGTCGATTACCACACCCAGCACCGTGGCTGACGTGACGCTTTTAACCGATATGCCTCTGAATCTAATGGTTGGTGGCCGCTGGAGCTTCCCCCTGAGAGTCATTGAGGATGACTTCGCAGGGGAGAACTCCAGTCTATTACGGGCCCCCCAACTGCCGACGAGTTGCAGCACGGTTGAGGCTGTTGCAATCTTCACCCTGGACATGGCTTCGATTAAACCCCCCCCCCCCCCCTCCCCCCCCCGTTTCGCCTTGAAGGCCCCAGAGATGTTCAGAAAAATTGCCTGTACATAAGTGCACGAGCTCCTCCGCGCAAAATCAAAAATAGTCGACTTCCCTCGTATAAAACCATGCTGGCAGTCCGATAGCCTATTGGTGATTTTTTGCGGTGCACACTTCAGCATTACACGTTCTAGAATTTTGCCAAAGATTGGGAGCAGAGTTATCGGCCTGTATGCCTTCGGGTCGGTCGGTGGCTTGTCATTCCCTTTCGGGAGAACAAGCAACCTACCGTCTTTCCACACGTCAGGGAAGACCCCTTCCTCGACACATCCGCGTCGTCGACACGTCCTCGGACCATTACCCCCAGAAATTCCGCCGAGGGGGCTGACCACACATGCTTCAGCACCCTTGCTGAAAGTCCATCTATTCCCGGTGCAGTCTTGGGCAAAGCCTTGATTATTTCCCCCAAACCCTGACTGGTCGGCGGCGGGGCATCCTCTTCTGACGGTATACACGCTGCCACTATCCGCACTTGCCTATGGTACTCCGTGTCCTTAGACAAATCGTCGTCCGGACACGGAGCATAAAGCAGGCTATGCATGGCCTCGTGTACACTGCCAGCATAACCTTCAGTGAATTTAGTGCCGTTCATTACGTTACGTGGCGGCCGAGACCTGCCACTCGCGGCTCGGTAGGCCAGGCCCCAGGGGTCCTTGTTTCCGGAATCTGCAATCGAGGTGAAATACTTAAGTTGCGCCTCCTCCATCGCTCTGCGGTACTCCCTCCTGGAGTTGTAAAACGCTTTCCTGGCGTTTTCGATTTCCTGTGCAAGCCCGCGCTTCCTTGCAGTTTGCCACATCCTTCTTTTCTTCATACTTCCCTTTCTATGTGAGTCCAGTTCCGAACTCCACCATTCATACCCTTTATCATTTCCGCTGTCATTCTTCACACCCAGGCATCCCTTCGCTGTTGCCGTAATTAATTTGGTAAACTGCCTGCATACATCCGCTGCCGTCCTATTCCATTTCATTCTTCCCATGCGCTCATGAATAGTCGACTCGAATCTGTCCCAGTTAACGCCGGCGTCCCGAAATCTCATCGGCTCTTCCAGTGGCTCCGCGCATACGTCGTGCTGAACATTGCTTGCCACCTTGAATGTTATAAGTCGATGGTCGCTGTCGACTGCGTCTAGGTGGACTATCCATTCCTTGACATTGACGCTTCCGCTTGTCAATGTCAGGACCACTGTAGATTCCCCATATACGGTGAAGAACGTGGGGCGCATACCGGCTTCGTTGTTGATTCTCAAGTTGTTGGCCATTATGAAGTCTTCTATAAGGCTTCTCTTCCTGGCTGCTTCGTGTCCTCGTCCAGTACATTGACGTAAGGGGCAGAACCACATAGGAGAGTGTGCGTTGCAGTCTACCCCAATTACGGTCCGTCCACCTTTGAGCTGTTGCACGGCTTCTCCTAGGCCGTGTAGGTGGATGTTTATGTCGTCCGCGTACTGGACGTACGCCGATATGATGTGCGCGTCCAGTCCTTTCCCCTGGATATGGCATACGATCCTGTATTTGTCCTATAGATGTCGTAAAACAGCGCAGGCGATTGGTGTCGGCAATATAGACGGCGGCCTTGGAATCCATGCCCATGTCTAGGATTCTTGCATCTTGATAATGCTCCTGGACTACGATTACATCTAGCATCATGTCCCTGGCCATTTCCGGGATGCTCCGGGTGGCAAGCATAGACCCTCCGGGTGGCAAGCAGAGAGTAGATAGGGACAATCAGTCCGCCAACCCATGGGTTGGACCATGGTCCTACCCGCCTTGCGGCATAACGGACCGAATCTCGGGAGATGCGCGCGTTACTTGCTCAGGGCTCTTTCACATGTACCTGGTACGGAGGACCTACGGAGCTCACGCCAAGTGGGCGGAGCTACACGTAGGCCAAGCTCACCTTCTCGCTTACGCCCCAAGATGGTCGCCGGCACTTATGGGCGATGCCCCTTGCAAGACAAGGAGCCACTGAGTCTTAGTATCACCACACTAACACTGACACCAGAGTCCGTCACCTGAGAGAAACGAAAGCCAAGATGGCCGCGGCGTCTTATGGCACCACTCCCACGGCAGAACGAGAGGGGCCGATAATCACTCAATTTAAACGACTCTGTCGAATAAGAAAGAATTAAAAAAATCCGGAGACCCGTAACACGTCCGCTCGCTACGAGTGCAGCAAGCGAAGTCGATAGGGAAGTAGATAGGGACAACCCAGCACCACCTCATGGTCCTACCCGCCTTGCTGCATTACGGACCGAATCACGGGAGGGTGCGCTCTGTACTTGCTCGGGGCTCATTTCCCGGGCGCACTCTTGCTTGACTCCCTACAAATTCTCTTTCTCCGTCCCTTTTATCATTTTTACCTCTCCTCCTTTTGGGGCGTGTCACAGCACAGTTATAGGCTCTTCGTGCTCTCCGCAAACTCTATACTGTCGTCTTTACTCCTCATGCAGCTTACGTATGGCAAGCCATTTGTGGGCAAAACTTCGCAGCCGCTTGAAATTTCCCTCACTGCTAACTAGGTCTCTGTAATAGGCCGGACCGAGCTCCACACATACTATGCCGTCGAGCATCTCTCTTCTCTCATCCGCTCTATCGCAGAGCCATAAGACGTGGTCACGGGTCTCTTCCTCCGCGCCGCATGGGCAAGCTGCAGACTCTGATAGCTTTAGCCGGCATAAAAGCACCCGTGACCAATTAACATCTGCGAAACTGCGTAGTCCGGCTCGATCCACGTTCTCGTCAGTCGTGTTGCAACGGCTGGGAAAAACTGGTGCAGCTCTCTGCCATCTGGGCTCGCTTGCCATCGTTCTTGCCACTGGGCAATGACAGCCCTGCTTACTTCCCGTTTCTTCTTCCTGCGCTCCTTGTTGGTCAAGCCCTTACTCTCCTCCTCGAGTCGCCCCGCACAGAATACCTCCAAGTCGGCGGGCAGGACTCCTGCAAGAACAGGCCACGCTGCGGTACTCGCCGTCCTGTAGGCCTTCGTGAGAAGTATCAAAAACGGTCTCTGTGTCCTGAGGAGCGCACGTCTCACCACGTAAACAGAAGAGCGTTCGTACCATACAGCAGCAGCATATGTTAGGATCGCCACGTACGTCCCTGAGAACAGGACACGTAGGGCTCGGTATCGTACGCCCCAGGTCGATGCCGATACTCTGGACATCTTCCCGAAGCCCGCGCTCGCTCTCTCGCCGATACTGATAGCATGCTGCACGTAGGACTTAGCATCATCCAAGATCACTCCTAGTACTCTCGCCTGTGACACGCTCGCAATCGTGGCACCGTTCAGCTTCAGAATGGGACCCCGCTTGAACTTGCCCTTATGAGTCATCGTCATTGACTTTTCTGCTGAAAACTGGAGCCTATTGCGGATGCTCCATTCTGCTACTCCGGTCAGAATGGCCTCCGCTTTCCGCTCAATGGCTGCTCTGAACGATGCCTCGATTGCGATGGTCACGTCGTCGGCGTAGGCAATCATGCTAACTCCCTCAGGCTTCGGCAACTTCAGGAGGTCATCGAGGAGGAGGTTCCACAGGGTTGGTCCAAGGACCGATCCCTGAGGGCAGCCCATCGTGGAGGCCTTCCAAAACGCTCGGTCTCCAGCAAACAATCCTACTTTTCTGTTCGTAAAGTAGCTAACCAGGATGCGATACATATTTGGCGCGATTCCAACTTGTTTGGACTTAAGTAGGATCGTTGGCCACTACGCGTTGTCGAAGGCTCCAGATATGTCCAGAAAAATGAGTTGAACGTATTACTCTGTGGAACTCTCTGATAAACCGTTAATGGTGTTCAGAGCCGTTACCGTCGACCGGCCCCGAGTAAACCCGTGTTGGGCTGAAGAGATACTACTATGGAGGCAAGGAGCGCAGGAAATAATTACTATCTCTAAGATTTTGCCCACGATCGGCAGCAAAGTTATAGGCCGATACGCTTTCGGGTCCGATAGCGGCTTATCATTGCCCTTTGGCAGAACGACCAGTTTTCCAGTCTTCCACAAGTCCGGGAACACTCCCACAGTGATGCATTTCGAGTACATGTACCAAATCTCATCACCAGTTGCCTTCCACGCTTGCTTTTGCACGTCCGCACGCAAGCATGGTCGGCGACGAAACCCGAAAAAAAGGGAGAACCCACCACCACCTCATGGTCCTGCCTGCCTTGCGGCATTACGGGAGGGTGCGCTCGGTACTTGCTCGGGGCTTATTTCTCGGGCGAACACTTGCTTCACTTCCTACAAATTATCTATATTCTCTAATATCCTGGGGGTAGACCGCGAGGGTTGGCCTTTCGTGAGTTGGCTTCCGGGTCTCGGTGTTGTTCCGGAGTTAGTGTCACTGGTGGCGGCTCCTTGTGTTGCATGCTTCTTCGCTGCCTCCTTTATATCGTTGACGGTCTTCTCTACCGTGCGTACTTGTCGAAAATTATTTTCCCGCACTGCACCGTCGTTTGAAACACTTCCAAATTCCAGGTCAGACACACGGAGGCTGAGTGTGGCCACAAAGGCTAGACCCTCCTGTCCATAACTGTCAATCTTAGCTATCTCTGACTTACTAATTTTGCTTGAAGAGGCCTTGGGTGCGTCCATTACCCCAGCGACTCATATTGAGCTCACGACGTCGACAGTAGTTCCGTCTTCGATGCCCTCAGCAGACGGTCCTTGCTTCCGAATGGGGGGGAGTGGTGGTGGTCACACGCTGGTGAGTCCTGCAACTAACTGGTGGGACCGTATCCTCCCCAACGCCCATGCGTGCTCTGGATGACGCGCTGTTTTCCGTTGGGGAGCTCAGTGGTCGTTTTGTTGCAGCCAGTGGTGTCCTGGTGGTGCCGGTGGCGGGCTGCTCAGTGGGGTGCTGAAGAACCCCGGCGGCATCCGCGCCAGCGACAATCACGGTGCGAACCCGTCCAACTGCATGGTGCCCCCTTGTGCGCGCGGTTTATTTAGAGTCCTGGGTTATAACAAAAAATTGTATAGCACTCCGTGACCTAAACCCGCACTCGGTTTTCCGTCGGCAAGGTCACGGTTTTCCGTTACCTAAGTAGTCCATTATTACCCGTTCGAAAATGAATCTACATAATGCCCAGATGCAGAATAAACAACAGTCAAAGCACATTTAAAAGTACCTTCGCTTTTAAATGTGCTTTGACACTTACAGATTCAGTGACAACTGGCCCTCTAAAATTCGGGTCTGGAGGCGAGTTGTCCACTTTGTGAAATCTTAGGGTACAACGGGCCCGAGTTTTATTTGAAGAGTGAGCCAGTTGTCCACATGTGTTACTCTAGGGGATAATTGGTCCAATACGCGCATTGGAAAAAAGTTTCCAAAATCTCTGTCACCCATAGATTTATATATTACGAGCTTTTACCTGCGACTTCGTCCGCATAAATTATATACCAGATTTTAAGTCAGATGATAAGCTATCAAACAAAAAAAGTTTCATCAAAATCGGTTCAGTAGTTTTTGCGTGATACTCGAACAAACAAACACCCAAACAAACAAACAAACAAACAAACAAACAAACGAACAAACAAACAAACAAACAAACAGACAGACAAAAAGTCCAAAAATTTGTGATTTGGAATCAGGGAAGCCTAAAAACCATATCGTAATCTTTTTTTTGTAAATATCTTCAATGTACAGACACACTTCTGTTACAGTTTTATAATAGTTTAGACTAGCGTAAGGATAGGCCCGTCAGAATATTTTACAAAAACCTTCTTCATAGAAACAAAAATTTGCGCCATCTGTCATAACTCGTGTCATATATTTGTAGTGCTCTAAAACTGACATTTTTCCTTGCATTTTAGAGCCAACGAACTGGGGACAATAGTCAAGCTCATAGGCCATGTCCTTACGCTAGTCTACATCTACACTAATATTATAAAGAGGAAAGATTTGTACCTATTTTTGTATGTTTGTATGTTTGTAATGAATAGGCTCAAAAAGTACTGGGCCGATTTAAAAAATTCTTTCACCATTAGAAAGCTGCATTCACCCTGAGTAACATAGGCTATATTTATTGCTAGAAAAGATTAGACGTCCACCCGTGCGAAGCCGGGACGGGCCGCTAGTTATATATATGTCTTTGCTGTCACCCAAAAATCAATACAAGTGCAGGCGCTTAGGCGAAGTGACGTATGCCAAAGTTGACAGACGTCAAAAAAGTTCAAAAACACGAAAAATTCAAAAGTTCTGCGAAATGTCACTAGTGCACCGGAAGTTACAAAAGCCCCCACCCGCACTAAGTCCGTCCATATACAGGGTGTTAGGGTCAATTCACACCAAAAGAGCAGTGAAGCGCATTTGCTCGCAGCGGCAATCTTATCACTAGTGAATAAAGGGTAAAGAAGATTGGCAGATTTGGACCCAGTAACTTTTTACGAAAACTAAAAGCCATTCAGGAAGGCGGTCATAATTATTATGCATTTTAAAATGAAAGCGGTCAAGTGCGAGTCGGGCTACTCGCGCACCGAGGGTTCCGTACCACACCACCACAGAACACAAAATTATTAACTTAGAAAAACAATATTTTTTTGTCCGGGACCTTTAGCGAGAGACCGACTCACACTTGGCCCATTTTTTGCATTTGTTGTTATTTTTTAGAGTACGTTCTACAGGGTGTAAATTAAAATAGGACAGCTACTTAAAGAGGTGCTTCAGACCATCAAACTGAACAACTTTCTCTATGGGACCAATATCGAAATCGCGAAAAAAAAATCTGCTGTCCCATACATTTCAGTCGAGTTTTGGTAGCAGTTTTGTATGGGAGAGCGGAATTTTTTTTCGCGATTTCGATATTGGTCCCATAGAGAAAGTTGTTCAGTTTGATGGTCTGGAGCACCCCTTTAAGTAGCTGTCCCATTTTATTGTACACCCTGTATAATCACACTAAGTTTGACGCTTGTATGTATTACCGTTTTTACGATAGAGCGTGAAGAAAAAACGTTGATAAAAACTAGTTTCCTGTTGAGAACCCCCTTAATTTTAAACTTTTTGAAATTTTTATTATTTGTCAACAAATCCGCCGCAATAACGCAAAATCTGAGAAAATTTCAACTATGTAGCTATTACGGTTCAAAAGGTACAGCCCTAAATAGGTAGGACAGACGGACGGACGGACAGACGGACAGACGGACAGACGGACAGACAGACAGACGGACGGACGAACGGACGGACGGTCGGACAACGTAGGCTTAGTAATAGGGTCCCGTTTTCACCCTTTGGGTACGGAACCCTAAAAAACTTCCACATCTTCAGAAGTCCGGATTCAAAAGTAGAAATTACTAGTAATAAAATAGACAAATCATCCAAAAAGCAGTAGCAAAACGCAACCATGACAGCTATTTTTATCTAATATCATCAGTGAGGTATTTTTGGTCGTTACGGAACGTATTTGGCTTTGTTGAACTGATAGTGTGTGTGATTTCGTTTTCTTCCATTATCATAATATTGCACGGTTATCGTGAATTTTCATTAAAATAAACACAATGAATTCGTAGAAGATTGAGTGGACTATCTTATAAGAAAAATTACGAGTTTCACACACTCGATACAAAAGGTATCATAAGGAGAAATATTTTTTTTTAATTATAGTACATTACTGCAGCGGCCAGCAACAGAGGCATTGATGGACGAACGTGTAAATGTGGGCCGAGGCGAAGCCGAGGCACACATACGTAAGTCCATCAATGCCTAGTTGTGGCCAAAGCTTGTATCGTACTTTTCTCAAATAATGCGCGGAAATTAAAACAGTAAATTTTCTCAAATAATTCGCAGAAATTAAAACTGTTTTCAAAATCAATGACGAACAACGAACAAAATTTTTTTTTTTTTCAATAAACAGCTTTCTATTTGCAAGCCAGTTCGAAATTTAAATAAAACCTTTGATGAGTTACCTCCTTGGTCGCCATGTTTCGGAGAAAAAGATCGTTCCATTTTTAAATTACACGACAGATATGAGTTTACTATGTAATTTATTTGGCCGCTAAACACGACAGATATGGATTTTCATACAAACATTGCCGGCCGCTGTGCGCATGTATTTGGCCAGTACAGCAATTTCGATTTATCTCGAAGAAGGTTGTCAAAATAATGCTCACATTTCCAAGCATGTTTGAGAAAAAATATTTTTTTTTATAAGGAGAATACCTTTCCCCAACTTCTACAGGTTACTTTTACATTAACTTTTTTTTTAGTTTTGTTTCACTCTACAGTCTACACATATTACTAAGTTTCATTCATGTATGGGACCTCTAAGTCTGGGTCTCAAAATACATGGCCGTCGGTCTTTTGGACCGGAGGCCGCCAAACTTCTTTATTTGCGCGTTGCCGACGCGGCGGCCGCGCGCGGCGCTGAGCTGCCCATATCGCTCCAAATAAATTTGAATTTTCACCTTTATTCACTAGTGATAAGATTGCCGCTGCGAGCAAATGCGCTTCACTGCTCTTTTGGTGTGAATCGACCCTTAGGGTAAACAGTTGCATTAATTTTAAGTGGCGATTATACCCATTAAGCGGGGTCCGCTGCGCCATGTTATCGTGTTTGCAAACATTGTTTTCTAACTTTCCCCTCCCCCGCAGGCGAACGCGGGTCATGTTATCCATTTGCATCGGAAAACATCACCCGCGTTCGCCTGCGGGGGAGGGGAAAGTTAGAAAACGATGTTAGCAAACATTATAACATGGCGCAGCAGACCCGGCTTTATACTGAACAACTTTCCCTAAGAAACCTATTGGAAATTCGCAAAAAAATATTGGTCTTTCATACAAAAGTTTGATCAGCAGATTTAGACTTTTCATACAAACGTTTAATCAACTGATTGCATTTAGTAGGTATGCTAAATGCTCCCGGAGCGCAACCCGTTGTTTTCGAAGTGAAAACTTCTTTAGCGGCGTTGTGCCCTTTTTGGTATGGGTGTAAAATTTTAAACTCGCGTCAGGACCGTGACGTCACCCTGATCATGATCGAAAAATGGTCAGACATATCCCCCTCTCTTTCTACCGTGCGGCGAAAATGTATGCCTGCTCCTGCAGTTTCGTTTAAGCGGCATAAATTGTCATGTTTGCATAGATATCTAAACTATTATAAAACTGTAACAGAAGTGTGTCTGTACATCTACATCTACATCTACACTATAATAATATTATAAAGAGGAAAGATTTGTACCTATTTTTGTATGTTTGTATGTTTGTAATGAATAGGCTCAAAAAGTACTGGGCCGATTTAAAAAATTCTTTCACCATTAGAAAGCTGCATTCACCCTGAGTAACATAGGCTATATTTATTGCTAGAAAAGATTAGACGTCCACCCGTGCGAAGCCGGGACGGGCCGCTAGTTGAAGATATTTACAAAAAAAAAATTACGACATGGTTTATTTAAAAATACAGAAGATCTTTGGGGTATGTCAGTGAAGCTAATTAGTTCAGTCATTTCACTTGTTGCTGGCCCCTTATCGTATTTATTCAACATGTGCATAGACTTAGGCGTCTTTCCTGATTTAATGAAGTTTAGTAAGGTTATACCATTGTTTAAGTCTGGGGATAAATCGGATCTAGGCAATTATAGACCAGTATCTATTCTTCCGGTTTTCAGCAAGATATTTGAAAAGATCATGCTCAATCAAATGCTTTCATACTTCAATATGCATAAACTTTTCCATCTTCAGCAATACGGTTTTACCAAGGGACGAAATACGACTGATGCAGGCATTAATCTTATTCAGCATATTTTTAGTGCCTGGGAAAATTCCCAAAATGCTATTGGCATATTTTGTGACTTATCGAAGGCGTTTGATTGTGTTGATCATGAGACCTTGCTGAGCAAACTAAAACACTATGGAGTGGGAGATAGGGGTTTGGATTTAATTAACTCGTATTTGAAGGATCGGGTTCAAAGTGTGGAAGTAAATGGAGTTAAATCCTCTGGTGCTCGTGTAAAAATGGGTGTACCTCAGGGCTCTATATTGGGTCCTTTTCTTTTCCTCACCTACATAAATGAACTTCCGTTTATGGTACATGACATGACTAAGATAGTATTATTTGCCGATGATACATCACTTATTTTTAAAGTTGATAGAAATGATGATCAAATTTGCACGGTAAACCATACTCTTCAGCTGATACTAAAATGGTTCACTATAAACAATTTAGTTCTTAATTCCAAGAAAACCAAATGTATTAACTTTTGCCTTCCGAATGTTAAACAGGGGAACTGTAGTGTAATTATTGATAAGGATAACCTAGAATTTGTGGATAAAACAGTTTTCTTAGGTATAACTTTAGACTCAAAACTTCAGTGGGGCCCACATATAGAATCTTTAGCTGGCAGGTTAAGCTCTGCTGCATATGCAGTCTGGAAAATAAGACAAATAACGGATGTTGCAACTGCGAGGCTAGTCTATTTCAGCAACTTCCACAGCATCATGTCTTATGGCATTTTGCTGTGGGGGCGAGCATCCGATATTAATACAATATTTGTGCTACAAAAAAGGGCAGTACGTGCAATTTACAAACTGCGTCGTCGAGACTCGCTTAGGGACCGTTTTAAAGACGTTAATATTTTAACCGTTGCTGGTCAATTTATATACGAAAACATCATGCATGTCCGTAAAAATATTAAGCAATTTCCAAAGAACAGTGACAGGCACAACTTTAATCTTAGAAACAAAAATAAACTTGACACCCCTGTGTTCAGACTCAGTAGGGTCAATACATCATTTATGGGCTACTGTTTACGTTTTTACAATAAAATTCCTGACGATATATTAAATTTATCTGAAAGAAAGTTTAAATCACATATTAAGAAGTCTTTATCTGGCAAGGCATATTATAAAATAATTGACTATATTGAAGACACAAATGCGTGGTGCGATTCCAGTTTGACATAATTTATATAGCAAAATCTGTGACTTTTTAGATTGTGACGTTCGAAAAGAGGTACATTGTATCCTATTTTGAATAAATATATTTTGAGTTGAGTTGAGTTGAATTCCAAATCACCAATTTTTGGTTTTTTTTGTCTGTCTGTTTGTTTGTTTGTTTGTTTGTTTGTATGTTTGTTTGTTTGTTTGTTTGGGTGTTTGTTTGTTCGAGTATCACGCAAAAACTACTGAACCGATTTTGTTGAAACTTTTTTTGTTTGATAGCTTATCATCTGACTTAAAATCTGGTAGGTATATAATTTATGCGGACGAAGTCGCGGGTAAAAGCTCGTATATCATGTTTGTGTATGATAGGGCAATAATTGAATATTGTATTTTACCACATAAAATGATAGTACTTTTTTATGTGTTCAAGTTTTCACATCTGCCGGCACTCCTCCGGGAGAGGAGAATAACAACGGGTTGCGATAGCAATTCGTGCGAAATTATTCCCTAACCTTTCCAGAATATCAAAAATGCACAACGTTAATGTTCAAGTTTTCACTTCTGCCGGCACTCCCGGAGTGCAACCGGTTTTTTTTTGGCGAATTTGCGATTTCTTTCTTTAAAGTAATGCAACTGTTTACCCTAACACCCTGTATTGAGACGTGCAACTGCGGAGCCCGACAATTAGCGTGGCCCGACACGCACTTGTCCGGTTTTTATTATTTGTTGTTATCCTGCAGTTACCTTAACGTTGTAGCGTTCCGGCACCTCCAAGATTCCGCTTCTCGCTCCATCTGCTAGTGATTGCAACCTGAACCACCGACAACAGCACACACCTGGAAAACAGTTTGTAAACATTTTAGATTTTAGCAACAAGGCCATCTAAAAATCAACATCTACACAATTATTATAAAGAGGAAAGATTTGATTTTTAGGGTTCCGTATCCAAAGGGTGAAAACGGGACCCTATTACTAAGCCACGTTATCCGTCCGTCCGTCCGTCTGTCCTACCTATTTAGGGCTGTATCTTTTGAACCGTAGTAGCTAGATAGTTGAAATTTACTCAGATTATGCGTTATTGCGGCGGATTTGTAAACAAATAATAATAAAACCGGTCAAGTGCACCGAGGGTGACACCCTGTATATAGTTCAAATAACAGTGTAGAACGTTCTTTCTGCAGTGAACGATCCTATTAAAATATTTTCTCGATTGAAAAGAGGACCAAAGTAAGTTCGATTTCAGATTTATGACCAGTTTTACAAGAATCACCCTACACCATTTCTTCTGAATATACCATCATTTGAAAGGTAATTAATTATAGCAGCGATTCTACCCGATGAATTTTACCCCAAAAGATATTGATGAAAAAAAAGTTTTTTTTGCGATCTTGCTTTCAATTGAAGCGGGATGGCTAATTGCAAACGTTTGCTAGTAAGAAAGAGACGCTTGCACTAGGGATACCTAGCCTTTAGGTTACAGCTTAAAATCATATAATTACTCCCCACCACTCCTAACAAAACTCCGTAAAATGACTGGGCTATTGTAGCAAAGTTTCTGGTCATCCTAAAAGGGAGTACTTACTGTTATTGTCATAAGTTACATAAATACAGGTACCTATGTAAAACAATGTAAAAGTTAAGGCAGTTTGCCTGAGAAATGTTGCAGAGCAAATTACACATTTGTATTAATTGCTCAGATAAAAATAGCCGGCGCTGTAACAGAGCACCCAAATCAGACACTTTGCAACTACCTCCGTCAATGTTAAACCGTATATTATAGTAGCAAGGCTCACCTTGAAAGGCACATTGAAGGTTTCAGGATGGAATGGCGCGTCACGAGATGGCGGGTGGCCAGCTTTACCCCTATAAAAACATGAAATTTCTATAACTTAGTACTTAGCGTCGTATGACACCCTCGGAATGAAGGGGTGGTCCATTCAAAGCTGAGACCACGTGGCCTTTTATTTTATAATCGGAGACAAAAAACACGAAAACAGGGTAAGGTATGCAAGTAGGTACGTACTTATTATGTTGTTTTTGAACGTAAAGTAAACAAGTATCAAAATCAGCATCTGGCCAATAATTCCAAATGCCATACAACACCCGGGTGGTCATTATACAGGGTGTCCCAAAAACCAACGTCAAGCCGAAAACGGTTGATAGGCCAGGCGGTGACAGTTATCAGAAAAATAAAAAAAAAATTAAAGATTAGTACTTTCCATAAATTTTTTTTTTTTTAATTTACACACTGTGATGATCTTTTAAGTACTATGACTACAAATCTTTACTTTTCAATTTTTTTTTATGTGTGGTGTAACCCTGAATAACCCTTCTGTCATCTACAGTCTGAAATTAAAACACAACTGCCTCAGTTTTAAAGAAAATATCACTTTTTGCCCCACCATACACTAAAAATTATTACATCGCCCAACTTTAACTAACTGTACTGAAAAAAAAATGTACTGTGCTATTTCGTCAAGTGACTTTAAAAGATGGTGTATTTAGTCAGAATTCTAAAAAGGTATAATACTAGCTAGATTATTTATTAACTAAGAACACATAAATTTTTTTTCAAAAGAGACCCGATTTTAAGCTAATTCTTTTTACATAGTTAAAATGGTTCTAATGCACGTTAGGCTTTCTCTAAGTCCCTAACCCTAATTGCCAGGTACAAGTTTGAATGAGATGGATAGTGACCTACGTGCATTAGAACCATTTTAACGATGTAAAAAGAATTAGCTTAAAATCAAAAAAAAATTATCGGGTCTCTTTTGAAAAAAAAATTATGTGTTCTTAGTTAATAAATAATCTAGCTAGTATTATACCTTTTTAGAATCCTGACTAAATACACCATCTTTTAAAGTCACTTGCCGAAATAGCACAGTACATTTTTTTTTCAGTACAGTTAGTTAAAGTTGGGCGATGTAATAATTTTTAGTGCATGGTGGGGCAAAAAGTGATATTTTCTTTAAAACTGAGGCAGTTGTGTTTTAATTTCAGACTGTAGATGACAGAAGGGTTATTCAGGGTTACACCACACACAAAAAAAAAATTGAAAAGTAAAGATTTGTAGTCATAGTACTTAAAAGATCATCACAGGGTGTAAATTAAAAAAAAAAAATTTTTTATGGAAAGTACTAATCTTAGATTTATTTTTTTATTTTTCTGATAATAATTTTTTTGTGTTCTGTGGTGGTGCGCGACGGAACCCTCGGTGCGCGAGTAGCCCGACTCGCACTTGACCGGTTTTATTTGTATTTTTCCCTGAACAGTTATAAACTCACCTATTTCCTATTTGCGGCTTGACGTTGGTTTTTGGGACACCCTGTATAGTCTACCCGACAACCAAGTTTTAGGGTTCCGTACCCAAAGGGTGAAAACGGGACCCTATTACTAAGCCTACGTTGTCCGTCCGTCCGTCTGTCCTACCTATTTAGGGCTGTAACTTTGGAACCAATACCTAGATAGTTGAAATTTTCTCAGATTATTCGTTTTACGGCGGATTTGTAAACAAATAATAAAAATGTCAAAAAGTTAAAAATTAAGAGGGGTTCTCAACAAGAAACTAGTTTTTATCAACGTTTTTTCTTCACGCTCTATCGTAAAAACGGTAATACATACAAGCGTCAAACTTAGTGTGATAATAGAGCAAACTCTACAGAATAACAACAAATACTAAAAACTGGCTAAGTGTGAGTCGGTCTCGCGCTAAAGGTCCCGGACAAAAAAGTTTTTTTTTCTATGTTAATTTTGTGTGTGTTCTGTGGTGGTGTGGTACGGAAGTAGCCCGACTCGCACTTGACCGGTTTTATTTCATATATCATCATCATCATCAGCCTCTTTGTCCCTATTGCAGGCCTACCCTCAAGGTTACCACCCGTATGTCCACCATACGTGCACAATACGGATTGGCGGACTTTCACGGCATGAATCAGAACTTCTTCAGCTTGAGCAGGATACCTCACCTTTCCTTCGCCGTTTTGTTAAATGAACAGAAAATAAAACCGGTCAAGTGCGAGTCGGGCTTCTCGCGCACCGAGGGTTCCGTACCACACCACCACAGAACACACACAAAATTAACATAGAAAAAAAAACTTTTTTTGTCCGGGACCTTTAGCGCGAGACCGACTCACACTTGGCCGGTGTTTAGTATTTGTTGTTATTTTGTAGAGTTTGCTCTATAATCACACTAAGTTTGACGCTTGTATGTATTACCGTTTTTACGGTAGAGCGTGAAGAAAAAACGTTGATAAAAACTAGTTTCTTGTTGAGAACCACCCTTAATTTTTAACTTTTTGACATTTTTATTATTTGTTAACAAATCCGCCGCAATGACGCATAATCTGAGAAAATTTCAACTATCTAGCTATTACAGTTCAAAAGTTACAGCCCTAAATAGGTAGGACAGACGGACGGACGGACGGACAGACGGACAGACGGACAGACGGACAGACGGACGGACGGACGGACGGACGGACGGACGGACAGACGGACGGACGGACGAACGGACGGACGGACGGACAAACAACGTAGGCTTAGTAATAGGGTCCCATTTTCACCCTTTGGGTACGGAACCCTAAAAATCTTGCTTCGTTGTTAGCGGTCAATGTGTTTTTTGGCATACCTACCCAATTACCTACGTGTATGTCGAGAAAGGAAATAACCTACCTAAAACAAAAGATTTAAAGAGTTCACCTGCGTCTATCGAAAGATGCAGGATCAATCCGATCTCAACTGAGGAATACGAAATAGTAAGAATGCGTTCACTTACAGGGTCCATAAGGTTTACCCGACCGCGAAAAGGATAGTATTTCTGCCGGAGTTGCTCAGCAATCAACGTTCAGCGACACTCATTTAAACGGTTGTTAACGTGATATAATTAAATTTCCAAAGTTTTATATATTTCGAAAGGTAATGAACTAATGAAGAAAGCCGTGTGGTTCTAACCCCCTTTGGAAATGAAATCGACCAACTTTAAAGTTTGTAGGTACATGGATAAAAAGGCAGATTTACATTTAAGTCTGTTCGGACTAAGCTAGTAATTTAGTATAGTGGCAAGTAAGTTGGGATCTTACGTCTATGAATAATGAAGGGGAATAATATAATTATACAGGGTGTAACAAAACACCCTAGTAATACTTAAGGGGGTGCTTCAGAACATCAAACTGAAAAACTTTCACTATGAAGCCAACTTCGAAATCGTGAAATAAAAATCAGCCGTCCCATACAAAACTGCAGTATCGGCTCCACTCAAATGTATGGGACAGCTGATTTTTTTATTTTTTCTCAGTGTTGGCTCAATAGTAAAAGTTGTTCAGTTTGATGGTCTGAAGCACCCCCTTAAGTATTACAAGGGTGTTTTGTTACACCCTGTATAGGGTGTTAGGGTAAACAGCTGCATTACTTTACGGGGTAATTGCACCCATGATACTGAACAACTTTCCCAAAGAAACCTATAGGAAAATTTTGAAGTGAAATCTTCTGCATAACGCATAATCTGAGAAAATTTCAACTATCAAACTATTACAGTTCAAAAGTTACAGCCCTAAATAGGTAGGACGGACGGACAATGTAGGCTTAGTAATAGGGTCCCGTTTTCACCCTTTGGGTACGGAACCCTGAAAAATTCGCCTGTAGTCAGACTCGCACTTGACCGGTTTTTATTTTTCTATATCCACAAAGTATTTGTTAAGCACTAAGAAGTTTGGATATCCCTTGAAATCCGAACATGGACTGAAAGACAAACTCACGACAAACTTAACTTTGCGGTGAAAAAGTTTTTCTCAAGTAATATCAATACATACCACGGTTGATGCTCCAACTGAAAACGTAAGTTTGTAACCGAAAAATATGTTTTTATAAAATTTTTATGTGATATGACTACAAATTAACTATTTTCGGATTTTTCCCCTTACTTGTGTTTTAAGTCCTAGCTTCTTGCCAAATTTCATGATTCTATGTCAACGGGAAGTACCCTATAGGTTTTGGTTTGCGAGTTTCGAGTATGAAAATATGATAACATTATGATATTTTATGCGATATAACTACAAATTAACTATTATCGGATTTTTTCCCTTACTTCTGCTTTGAGACCTTGCTTCTTGCCCAATTTCACGATTCTATCAAACGGATAGTAGTAACGTTCTAGTCAACGGGAAGTACCCTATAGGTTTTTGTTTGCGAGCTGCTAGTATGAAAATTAGATAACAAATGTTCGTATCTTTTGATTGAGTTGACTTAGAAGCTTGCATTTTTTCCACCATCAAGGGACCGGAGACCTTAGTATTTGTTATTAATTTCAACTTGATACCTCCACTCGTTTCAGAGAAAAGGGGTCTTGACAGATAGACAGACGGACGACAAAGTGATCTTATAAGGGTTCCGTTTTTTTCCTGTTGAGGTACGGAACCCTAAAAACGATAAATTTAAACTATGAATTCAAAGTGTGTGTGTGTGTGTGTGTGTGTATCGCGCCATCGACAGGAGAGTAGACAATAACCCAGTAGGTAGGTACCATCTGTTTTATTCACGCGATAGTAGTTACTGGAATCCGTTCCAGGCCAGTAACTGGATCAGTGTAAAATGCCTTTCTTAAATAAGGATAGAATAGCAGGTAGTTAGGTATAGCTTTTTACATCAACGCGTACGAAGAAATTTAGTAGATTATGTACCAAGGGGATAAAGCAGTGTATTTCATCACGGGCGCGATATTGAATCCCGAGCGCAACGAGGGATTCTAGGGTTAACTCCCGAGCGCAGCGAGGGAGTTTAGTTAACTCCCGAGCGAAGCGAGGGAGTTAAGACTAGAATCCTGAGTGAAGCGAGGGGTTCAAGCTCGCCCAAGATGAAAACACGTTTATCCCCGAGGACCATACTCTACTTTTCACACCCTCCGCGAGAAAATAAAAAGCAATACTGTTAGAAACCCAGGGGAGCGTGTAAATTCTTTATGGTTAGAAACTAATTATTTTATTAGAGTTTATAACAGAGTATTCGAGTTCAATAGTATAGTATTTAGAAAACACTTTTTTTTTAAATTAAAAGTGAAAGTAGATATTTGAAACATTAGACCAGACCCTCTAGCATGATTTCTCTACTTGCGCGCGACTCTGCTTTTTCCCATACAACAAGTCGCGGCAAGCGCGGCTTTCGCTCTCCGAAAAGCGCGGGAACAGGTTATTTTCTATGCAGCGAAGGCGCGTCGCGCGCGTGTAGAGTAATCATACTAGACCTACAGGAGTGCGATTTTTGAAACTCATTCTTTGAACTCAGCAGTTGAAAATGTCAATATTACTACGGAGACGTGCATCTTTCTACTGCTGATTTGACATTAAAAAATCATACTCCAGGAGTGCGATTTTTGAAAGTCAAATCAGCAGTAGAAAGATTCGTATCTCCATAGTAATTTTGACATTTTCAACTGCTGAACTCAGTGAATGAGATTTGAAAATCGCACTCCAGTTGTGGAAAGACAATGTAATATTTTATTATTACTTTGTTCGTAGCAATAGGTACAGAGATATGCAGTATTCGCGCCTTTTTTTCTTTTTTTGTGTTCAATACTCGTGGTGGCCAGTTCAAATTTCGAATTAAGTTCTTTTTGGTGCCTGTCTCCATGATAAGTTTTCATACGAATTTTAAGTAAGGGTCGTAGTAACTATTAAATAATCTGTGGATGCGGTTCCATATTCAAATCTCATTATTGACCAGCGGGTTATAATGAAATTCAGTACAATATTATTGCCCGGCTAGACCCAGGGCTATAATGACTTGCTTTAGGTTCGAGTTACATGACATAATAATGTTCCATTTTCGAGCGGGTGGTGTGAAAAGATCTTTTAAATTCTAATTGATATTTTGGTAATGGAGGTTTTGCCCGAGACTTCATCAGTGTAAATTTTGGGTCTTTTGTATTTTTTTTAGGAGTTTTATGTGTCCCCAGTTAAAGTAAATACCAACCATGGTACAATAATATACTATGATACCTACCTACCTACACCATACGATTTTCCATGGATTTTCCCATACAAACTACGCCACCCTGTTGCACCTCGCACCCGAAGATTCATTTCATTCAAGGAATATAACTACTCTCATTTCATTGCAATGAGGGATTTTCTGAAAGCCACTAAAAAGAAAAAGTTGTTCGAAATGGCTCGATAGCGTTGACGTTGCTTGCTTGCTAGTCAATCATTGATGCCAATCACAGATTACTGATATGTAGCAAGCTACAGATGCGACAGTGAAATTTGCACTTAGTTCCATTGTTTCCGTTGTGGCGTTCTGTCGTCAAACTAATGTATATAGAACTTGTAGTTATAGGTATGTATACACTGATTCCAGGATGCAAAAATAGGGATATTTGACCAAGGAACAAACTATTCAACGATATTATTATGTCATACGACGGAGAAGAATTGAGGCTTCTCAAGGATTCTAAACTCAAGCTAAAATACCAGGAAAATCACAAGATATAAGCTTCTGACGCAACAACACGGCATGAGGCTGCTGTTGTTGTAAGTTCAATATGGCGTTGTATCCCATCATCGTCCAGACGATGGGAAACAGCGCCACAACGGAAACAATGGAACTAAGCTGTCATAGGCCTGATGCCAATTCAATCTGTAGTTATCTGTGGTCAATGTCAAACAGTGTTGCCAGAAGGTAACCGCGCTGTAACCTTTTAGGTGATTTTTAGCTCTGTCAGGTTACTTTTAGGTTACACGATTCAAAAGGTTACTTTTAGGTTATTTTTCGGAATTTGTATTATCAATCATGTTTTTCCATGAAACGGAATGCTTTTTTGATATTTTTGTACTGTTTTATAAAGCAAAACGTTCGTAACGTAGTGAGTGCAACTCCTAAAAACACGTTTTTCTCCGTTTTCTCTCTCGCACTAATGTATAGGTACCAAATCACAAAGGACTAAAAATGGTCTAAGTAGTCTCTCTCACTTACTAGCTCGATCAATCAATCGGATGAAAAATTGAAGTCGCTGTCAAGCCGGTACGATTCGCGACAGGGGCTTGCATTTTTTGGCTTGGCTTGACACCGACTTCTATAAAACAAATAAATGTTCTTATGATGCGAACGAAAAAGTCATCGGCTGCAATATTATTTTTTTACTTTTTAGTTTTTTTGAAGGCGGTTTTAATTTTTTGTTAAAATTTTGTTTATTTCTCAATTTTCAGTGTTGAATTTATTAGTTCGATTTAATAGTAGTGCTTTAAATTAACAAACGCACTAGTCGGCACTACGATTTTCGAAGGTTCCCCTCGATTTCTCTGGGATCCATCATCAGATCCTGGTTTCCTTATCATGGTAAGTACCAAAGTACCACATTTGGGATATCTTCTTTCCAACAAAAAAAGAATCATCAAAATGGTTCATAAACGACGAAGTTATCCGCGAACAAACATAAAAAAAAAATATATAATACTAGCGGCCCATCCCGGCTTCGCACGGGTGGACGTCTAATCTTTTCTAGCAATAAATATAGCCTATGTTACTCGGGGTGAATGCAGCTTTCTAATGGTGAAAGAATTTTTTAAATCGGCCCAGTACTTTTTGAGCCTATTCATTACAAACATACAAACATACAAAAATAGGTACAAATCTTTCCTCTTTATAATATTAGTGTAGATATACGGTCGAATTGAGAAACCTCCTCCTTTTTTGAAGTCGGTTAAAAATGGAAAACGCTACTGATTTTTTTTTCATTTCTATAAGTTAATAGAACCAACATTCAACTTTTAATACCTTATGAGCGTTTTTCTTTTGGTTTTCTAGTGGATCGATAGATGGCGTTACGGTCTGTGCGAATAAAGGTCAAAATTTCAAAAAAGTGTTTCTTTAAAATAATAAAGTGTGAGAAGATGATCAAAAAGATGCCAACCCATCTTTTGATTGAATATTTCATTATTTACGAATCATTTTCATCGAAAATATGAAACTGTCTACGTCTGACATGGTTGTATGGGCTCGATCCCTTGGCCTTTTTAAAAAAGGCAGATCTCGCCTACGTCTCTATGGAGCGATAAGCATGTCATCTGTCGAGTTTTTTAGGAACTAAAATTAAAAAAGAAAAGAAAAACGCTCATTACTGGAAAAAATATGAAAGATTACTTTTCACCTACGAATAAGAATGTACAAGCTCAAAAAGTGACCCCAAAAAAAGTACACAGTGTTCGTTTGTTCCTTAAAAACTACACCTTGCCGCCAAAACTCATACAAAATGTCATTTTTCAAAGGGTGCCAAAAATTATGTTGCTTTTGTTTAGAGTTATTCTTCCATAGTTATTCTTATTCGTAGCTTTTCACACACACCAAAAGGTTACTTTTAAATCTAATGAGCGTTATTCTTTTGGTTTTCTAGTGGATCGATAGATGGCGTTACGGTCTGTACGAATAAAGGTCAAAATATCAAAATTTTAAATAATAAAGAGGTAGAAGATGATCAAAAAGATGCCAACGCATCTTTTGATTGAATATTTCATCATTTACGAATCATTTTAATCGAAAATATGAAACTGTTTACGTCTAACATGTTTGTATGGGCTC
Source organism: Agonopterix subpropinquella (assembly GCA_922987775.1). Lineage (NCBI taxonomy): Eukaryota > Metazoa > Arthropoda > Insecta > Lepidoptera > Depressariidae > Agonopterix > Agonopterix subpropinquella. The sequence goes on along the minus strand of OV277718.1, from coordinate 7,461,172 downwards.
GATTCCTTGGCCTTTAAAAAAAGTCAGGCACAGTCTTGACATGATTTTGACAGGATCTCACCTACGTACGTCTCTATGGAGCAATAAGCATGTCATCTGTCGAGTTTTTTAGGAACTAAAATTAAAAAAGAAAAGAAAAGCGCTCAATTGGCAATGGCAACACTGATGCAGTGTGACCACTTTTAGTAGATTTCTACTTTTTTGGTACATTTTGGGCAAAGAGAACGATAATTTAGTAGTGGGAATTTGGTTAGTAGATTTTGGTAGAAATTCGGTATTCAAAAATTTTATTAAAAATTCATGGATTCAGAAATAGCTGAGAAAACGATTGTAGGGGGCTTTCCGGAACTTCTAGTAAAGCTTTAGTGGTGTACAACAAAATTGATCTTGTCGCCTAATGTTGTTTTTTACAGAAGAGGGTTTATAAGATGCAGAAAACTGTACCCACATTAAACTTGCATAGGGACAACCAATTAATATTTTTATTTGGAAATTGAAGCATCCATGTTACAAAGCGATGAAAACCGATAAAAAATTATACAAAAATGTGAAAATTGCTTGAGAAATTAAGAGCGTTTACATAAAAATGATAATACTTTGATCAAAAACGTGTTTTTAACCATCTGTAGGCCTAGCATGTCACCCCCGAGAAAACGACAAAAATCGAGATGTGCCTCCTTATTATTTTACGTATGCCAAAAAGAGCGCGCATGACGGTTTTCTCGTTTAAACGCTTTGTCGTGGGTGGCATGCTAGCTGAAGTGCGATTTTTGAAAATCATACGAGCGACTTGGCAGTAGAAAGATGCATAATCTCCATAGTAATTTTGACACTTTCTACTGCCAAGTCGCTCGTATGATTTTCAAAAATCGCACTTAATGACATAAATATTAGCTGGTAGAATGGGTCTGACAAACGTTTTTCACTTTACATGTCAAATAAATCTTCAAAAAATTACGAAAAAAACTGTGTTTTTACTTTTTTTATATCTTCAAAAATGGCTGAGATATTAACGATCAAATTGCGTATTTCTGGACGAAGGTTTTTAAAAACGCGGGCGGGCGCCCACTAGCCGATGACGTCACACCCCCGGTCATTCGTCAGTCGCGCTCTCGTACGCTCGCTGCTGTGCAGTAAACATCGAGTTCTCTTCAGTGAAAATGGAAAAAAAGTATTGTATTGTGCCTCAGTGTTTCAATTCAACTGTGAAAACACCCGATAAACTCTTTTTTTATGTGCCTGAGGACCCAAAAATGAGAAAGAAGTGGATGACGGCCATAAAAAGAGTAGTCGCAATAGGGCCTAAAACTAAAGCGCACTGCTGTGAAGACCATTTCGATGTTTTTAAACTAATAAAACACAAATAATCATCAACAACAACAACCTCGTACGAGCAAGGGCCTCGATTGCGCTGTTTTATACGGTTTTACCGTTCGGACGGAACGTTTATGACTTTGGATTAGTTTTGGTTTAGATTTGGTTTAGCAGCACTGGTAGCATGCACACCAGCGATAGCCGTGATACGGCTTTATCACGTCTTTTATCTCGTTCTTTTGCGCGCGAACGAACGAGATAAAAGACGTGATAAAGCCGTATCACGGCTATCGCGGGTGTGCATGCTACCAGTGCTGATGTAAAAATGCTATCGCGCTATTTTATTCTGAACGGTTAAATCGTTGACCTTACCAAAGCAAAACCCAAACGATCGATTGTGCGTGTGCGTGCACCTCCATTCACCTCTCCATAGCTCCATACACCTCTCCATAGCTCCATACACCTCTCCATACACCTCTCCATAGCTCCATACACCTCTCCATAGCTCCATACACCTCTCCATACACCTCCATACACCTCTATACACCTCTCCATAGCTCCATACACCTCTCCATACACCTCCATACACCTCCATACACCTCCATACACCTCTCCATACCTCTCCAAACACCTCTCCATACACCTCTCCATACACCTCCATACACCTCTCCATACACCTCCATACACCTCTCCATACACCTCTCCATACAACTCTCCATACAACTCCATGCACCTCTCCATACACCTCCATGCACCTCTCCATACACCTCACCATACACATCTTCAAACACCTCCATACACCTCTCCATACTCCTCCATACACCTCTCCATACACCTCTCCATACACCTCCATACACCTATCCATACACCTCTCCCGACACCAACTAAATCAAAAACGTTCGTTGGACAGCGGTCGAACGTTACGCCAACGTATCTTCCGAAAAAAAGCTAAATCGTTACCGTTAATATAATTTGCGCGATACGAATTGCGCATAACGTAACGTTTTTGGTTGTGGTTTTGTTTTGGTAGTATCGTTCAAACTTAGGGCGATTGAGGCCAAGATGTGGATTGCGATTGCGAGTACCTACCTAGATTTTTTAAATCGTTGTCCATAATGTAGGTCCTAAATAAAACACACACAGACACACTTTAAGGAAGGTTTAAGCTTGAACAAATACCTACCCGACAGTAGGTAATGCTTACATAAAACATACACACCTTTTCATCTTTATTCCGCGAATTTGACAGCCCGGTAGCACAGTCGGTAGTGAACCTGCCTGCTGTGCCGAGGGTCGCGGGTTCGAATCCCGATATTTGTATGATGAATATGAATATTTGTACCCGAGTCATGGATGTTTGTATCTACAGGGTGAAATTGATATCATTGGCATCCTTTTAAACTAAGAGTCTACCCATCAAACTGAACAACTTTTACTATGGGAGCAAACCGAAAAAAAATCAGCTGTTGCATACATTTGAGTCGAGTAGGCATTGCAGTTTAGTATGGGACAGCAGATTTTTTAGTTGCTCCGATTGGTTTGCTCCCATAGTGATAGTTGTTTAGTTTGATGGGTAGACTCTTAGTTTAAAAGGATGCCAATGATATCAATTTCACCCTGTATATATGTATTCTATATCGTTGTCCAGTCATCATAATACAAGTCCAGGCTAGATTCTGGTACTTTAAATGTGACTAGATAATTTGTGTGACATTGTCCAAGAAATTATTATTAATTATTATTATTTCGGCAGCCGTAAAATCCTTATTCTTCATAAAATATTGTGCCACCATCAAACTATCCACACTTGGCAGATTGTCCGACTGACCTTTTTGAAAACCTTCATCCATTCTACACACCACACGGTTTACTTTAGTGTAATCTACACTAATATTATAAAGAGGAAAGATTTGTACCTATTTTTGTATGTTTGTATGTTTGTAATTAATAGGCTCAAAAAGTACTGGGCCGTTTTAAAAAATTCTTTCACCATTAGAAAGCTGCATTCACCCTGAGTAACATAGGCTATATTTATTGCTAGAAAAGATTAGACGTCCACCCGTGCGAAGCCGGGACGGGCCGCTAGTCGGTTATAAAATTAATGTAAAAGTATTATTTCCTTGATATACAAGCACACTATTAGGTACTAGCGGCCCGTCCGGCCCGTTATAATATTAGTGTAGATATATACTTATTACAAATAAAACTACTTAAACACATATTATTTTACTTTGAGAGAATTCAAAGATTATTGGCTATCTCTAAAGTATCTCTACTGAGAGGCGTGTCACAGTAAGGTCCATTAAGCATTGTAAGTTGCTCTCTGCCGAAGTATCTGTGACATTCATGGATTCTTCTGGTGGATAACATTCTTGTTTCGCCTTTAGCAACAAGTCGTAGCAAGGGAAATGTTTTGGGTTTGTTGCTCTTATTATTTCATATTGCCGTCTTGAAAGATCAGCTTCCACGAACATCTGAAGTGCTTGCAGAGGCGTCAGCGGAGGTAACATGTCGTCGTCGTTATTCACTTTAGAATAGGCAGATCTATATTTGCTGGCTCGTGTCGGCGAATTAGTAATTTCTTTGAGAACTTTTGAAGCATTCCTTTGCCCAGTGTTTTGTAAAACAGATTGTGCGGCTTGGATAATGACGTCATGCTTCAAAGTCGCGCGGACTTCTTCCGTTTTTAACCGACTTCAAAAAAAGGAGTAGGTTCTCAGTTCGACCGTATATTTTTTTTTTTTTTTAATGTGTGTTCGCGGATAACTTCGTCGTTTATGAACCGATTTTGATGATTCTTTTTTTTTGGGAAAGGAGATATCCCAAGGGTGGTCCCATGATAAGGAAACCAGGATCTGATGATGGATCCCAGAGATATCGAGGGGAACCTTCGAAAATCGTAGTGCTGACTAGTGCGTTTGTTAATTTGAAGCACTACTGTTAAATCGAACTAATGAATTTACCACTGAAAATTGTGAAATAAACAAAATTTTAATAAAAAATTAAAACCGCCTTCAAAAAAACTAAAAAGTTAAAAAATAATATTGCAGCCGATGACTTTTTCGTTCGCATCATAAGAACATTAATTTGTTTTATAGAAGTCGGTGTCAAGCCAAGCCAAAAAACAACTGCAAGCCCTGTCGCGAATCGGCTTGACAGCGACTTCTATAAAACAAATTAATGTTCTTATGATGCGAACGAAAAAGTCATCGGCTGCAATATTATTTTTTAACTTTTTAGTTTTTTTGAAGGCGGTTTTTTCTTCTTTTGCTTCGCTCACTTAAATCTTCGAAAGATTTTGCTGGCCTACCACGAGGAGAGGCCGATTCTATCGGAATCTCGAAAGTTCCTTCTAACCAATCTCGGTTGTTTTTTAGGAAAACTTCTTCGTGTTTACTGGCTTTCATCCACCTTTTCATGAATTCGGTTTTTATACAGGGTGGCCGGGGAGTTGACGTTCAAACGTAAAATTTAGGTCCGGTATGTCGTGGGGTATCCGAATCACCCCCATGTATGTTCCGCGATTTTTTATAGTTTTCGAGTTATGATGATTTTTCCGATTTTTTGAGGAAACTCGACATGACCGGCTTAAACAACTTCTAAAAAAAAAAGTGTAAGACTTTTTAGAGATTTTTTTTTGCAACTTAATCTTCATGAATTGTGCCTTTATTCAAAACATCATCAGCATCGTAACTTTGATAAAAGTTATGAAAATATTGGTCTAAAGTTAAAAATTTGCGATCCGTGACTTATGACTAAATTTTCAACTTTAAATTAAAACTCTAAACAGGTGACCTTATGATTTTTTAGCCAATCCCAAAAATGCGCCCAAATCTCAGCTTTCATAATCATAAATAAAAAGTAGTACTTAAGAGGGCTAATTTGGCTAGAATTGATCTTCAAAGACAACAAGGCGGAAAAGTCTTAAAAATTTTTTTTTTTTTTTTGCTATAATTACCACGCCTATGGCTAAATAATGATTAAAGAATGCTAGAAACTGAAACGGCGACGAGTTATGCCGGACTCTTACCGGCTAAAACCCCACCGTGTTCCACCTCATCGCATATTGCCGTAGAGCCTGAGGGCCCGTGAGGAATCTTCCACACTCTACGGCGCAGCGACCGACCTTACCAGGTCTCATCTCTGTTGGCCTTGACAAGCCTACAGGCCTTTAGGTGGTGCGTGGGAACACGCACACAACTACCTCGAGTCCCTATGATCAGACGCCGGACCCCCCAGCCGGACGCCCAGAGACTCAAAATTTAAGGGGGAGGCAGACCGCGAGCAAACGCAGCCCGTCTGCGCCCCGTGCGTCTTTGGCGGATCGGGAGTTCAGAAGTCGACTCCCTCTCCCTCTCCGCCGTCTCCTTCTGGAGCATTACTGCCTCACAGAAGGAGAGAACCGCGCGCCAAGACGCCTCACTGTCGACCATAGCGCGAACCATGGCCGGCAGCGAGAGGTCTGAAACTACCTGGGAGAGCTCACTGCGCTCTCCCGCCCACGCAGGGCACTCCTGCAGCACGTGCTGCGCCGTCTCGTCGAGACAGCCGTCGCAGTGGTGGCACCCGGCTGTCGGCTCCCTCCTCCTAGGTTAGGTTAGGTTAGTTCATGTTAGGTTAGGTTATCTACTTTTTACTTAAAACTTTCCTTATTCCACCAACACGATAGGTTCCTCTCGCTGCCGGAGGATGGTTCGCGCTATGGTGGACAGTGAGGCGTCTTGGCGCGCGGTTCTCTCCTTCTGTGAGGCAGTAATGCTCCAGAAGGAGACGGCGGAGAGGGAGTCGACTTCTGAACTCCCGATCCGCCAAAGACGCACGGGTCGCAGACGGGCTGCGTTTGCTCGCGGTCTGCCTCCCCTTTAATTTTTGAGTCTCTGGGCGTCGGGCTGGGGGGTCCGGCGTCTGATCATAGGGACTCGAGGTAGTTGTGTGCGTGTTCCCACGCACCACCTAAAGGCCTGTAGGCTTGTCAAGGCCAACAGAGATGAGACCTGGTAAGGTCGGTCGCAGCGCCGTAGAGTGTGTAAGATTCCTCACGGGCCCTCAGGCTCTACGGCAATATGCGATGAGGTGGAACACGGTGGGGTTTTAGCCGGTAAGAGTCCGGCATAACTCGTCGCCGTTTCGGTTTCTAGCATTCTTTAATCATTATTTAGCCTTAGGCGTGGTAATTACGGCAAAAAAAAAAAAAAAAAAATTTAAGACTTTTCCGACTTGTTGCCTTTGAAGATCAATTCTAGCCAAATTAGCCCTCTTAAGTACTACTTTTTATTTATGATTATGAAAGCTGAGAGTTGGGCGCATTTTTGGGATTGGCTAAAAAATCATAAAGTCACCTGTTTAGAGTTTTAATTTAAAGTTGAAAATTTAGTCATAATTCACGGATCGCAAATTTTTAACTTTAGACCAATATTTTCATAACTTTTATCAAAGTTACGATGCTGATGATGTTTTGAATAAAGGCACAATTCATGAAGATTAAGTTGCAAAAAAAGAATCTCTAAAAAGTCTTACACTTTTTTTTTTAGAAGTTGTTTAAGCCGGTCATGTCGAGTTTCCTCAAAAAATCGGAAAAATCATCATAACTCGAAAACTATAAAAAATCGCGGAACATACATGGGGGTGATTCGGATACCCCACGACATACCGGACCTAAATTTTACGTTTGAACGTCAACTCCCCGACCGGTGTGAAATTGGTAGCCAAAAGTAGTAGCTTTTTATAACCTGACCAAATTAAGGAGTCGTCAAGTTTAATACATTATTAAGCTTTAAAAACATGCAAAAATAATAAAATGAAAGTGTTTTATTATAATAACACGTTTCCTACGTAAAGTACATTAAAAAAAAGTTCATATAAATAACTTTTTTTTTCTATACATTACATTGTTCGAGATTGGTTCCAACCATGATGCCAAAAGACCTGACAGGTTAAATTGTAGGTAGCCATAATATATGAACACTAAGCTATATTTTCAGCTTTATTTTATATGGTTTGATAAGGTATGTGTGCTCGATATGGCAGACAAAATGTAGGAGAAATTTTTTCGCAATGGTAAAAAAAAAGCTACTGCAAGTTTGTGGTATGATGCAAGAGACCTGACAGGTTAAATTGTATAAAGATATAATACTTGAATACTAAGCTTTATTTCAAGATACATTTTATCAGGTTTGATATGGTATGAGTCTTCGATATGATCGACGGAACGTGGGAGTAATTTTTTTCGCAATAGTATCAACTAAAAAGCAAGCTACTGGTACGATGCCAGAGACCTGACAGATTTTATTGTAAATAAGAATAATACTTGAATACTAACCTATATTTTAAGACTAATTTTATATGGTTTGATATGGTATGAGTGCTTGATATGACCGATGGCACGTGGGACTTATTTTTTTCGCTAAAGCGCCAAATAAAATGCTAGCTACTGGTATGTTACAAAAGACCTGACAGGTTTAGCTGCAAATAGGCATGAAACTTGAACACTAAGCTGTATTTGAAGACTAACTTTATAAGGTTTGATATGGTATGAGAGCTCGATATGCCCGACAAAAGGTAGGAGAATTTTTTTCGCTGTGGTAAAAAAAAAGCCACTGCAAGATTTTGGTATGATGCTAGAGACCTGACAGGTTAAATTGTATATATACATAATACTTGAACACTAAGCTATATTTTAAGACTAATTTCATTAGGTTTGATATGGTATGAGTGCTCAATATGGCCGACAAAAGGTAGGAGAAATTTTTTCACTTTGGTAAAAAAAAAGCTACTGCAAGATTGTGGTATGATGCAAGAGACCTGACAGGTTAAAATGTACATAGACATAATACTTGAACACTAAGCTATATTCCTAGATAAATTTTATCAGGTTTGATATGGTCCGAGTGTTCGATATGATCAACGGAATGTGGGAGTATTTTTTTTCGCTATAGTACCAACTAAAAAGCTAGATACTGGTATGATGCAAGAGACCTGACAGATTTTATTGTACATAAGCATAATACTTGAATACTAACCTATATTTTAAGACTAATTTTATATGGTTTGATATGGTATGAGTGCTTGATATGACCGATGGCACGTGGGACTTATTTTTTTCGCTAAAGCGCCGAATCAAATGCTAGCTACTGGTATGTTACAAAAGACCTGACAGGTTAAGTTGTAGATAGGCATGATACTTGGACACTAAGCTGTATTTGAAGACTAACTTTATAAGGTTTGATATGGTATGAGTGCTCGATATGCCCGACAATAGGTAGAAGAAATTTTTTCGCTGTGGTAAAAAAAAGCCACTGCAAGATTTTGGTATGATCCTAGAGACCTGACAGGTTAAATTGTATTTATACATAATACTTGAACACTAAGCTATATTTTAAGACTAACTTCATAAGGTTTGATATGGTACGAGTGTTCGATATGATCAACGGAATGTGGGAGTATTTTTTTTCACTATAGTACCAACTAAAAAGCAAGCTACTGGTATGATGCAAGAGACCTGACAGGTTTTATTGTAGATAAGCATAATACTTGAACACTAAGCTATATTTTAAGACTAACTTTATATGGTTTGATATGGAACGAGTGCTTGATATGACCGATGGCACGTGGGATCTATTTTTTTCGCTAAGGCGCCGACTAAAAAGCTAGCTACTGGTATGTTACAAAAGACCTGACAGGTTTAGCTGCAAATAGGCATGAAACTTGAACACTAAGCTGTATTTGAAGACTAACTTTATAAGGTTTGATATGGTGTGAGAGCTCGATATGCCCGACAAAAGGTAGGAGAATTTTTTTCGCTGTGGTAAAAAAAAAGCCACTGCAAGATTGTGGTATGATCCTAGAGACCTGACAGGTTAAATTGTATATATACATAATACTTGAACACTAAGCTATATTTTAAGACTAACTTCATTAGGTTTGATATGGTATGAGTGCCCAATATGGCCGACAAAAGGTAGGAGAAATTTTTTCACTTTGGTAAAAAAAAAGCTACTGCAAGATTGTGGTATGATGCATGAGACCTGACAGGTTAAAATGTACATAGGCATAATACTTGAACACTAAGCTATATTCCTAGATAAATTTTATCAGGTTTGATATGGTCCGAGTGTTCGATATGATCAACGGAATGTGGGAGTATTTTTTTTCGCTATAGTACCAACTAAAAAGCTAGATACTGGTATGATGCAAGAGACCTGACAGATTTTATTGTACATAAGTATAATACTTGAATACTAACCTATATTTTAAGACTAATTTTATATGGTTTGATATGGTATGAGTGCTTGATGTGACCGATGGCACGTGGAACTTATTTTTTTCGCTAAAGCGCCGAATCAAATGCTAGCTACTGGTATGTTACAAAAGACCTGACAGGTTAAGTTGTAGATAGGCATGATACTTGGACACTAAGCTGTATTTGAAGACTAACTTTATAAGGTTTGATATGGTATGAGTGCTCGATATGCCCGACAATAGGTAGGAGAAATTTTTTCGCTGTGGTAAAAAAAAAAGCCACTGCAAGATTTTGGTATGATCCTAGAGACCTGACAGGTTAAACTGTATTTATACATAATACTTGAACACTAAGCTATATTTTAAGACTAACTTCATAAGGTTTGATATGGTACGAGTGTTCGATATGATCAACGGAATGTGGGAGTATTTTTTTTCACTATAGTACCAACTAAAAAGCAAGCTACTGGTACGATGCCAAAGACCTGACAGATTTTATTGTAGATAAGAATAATACTTGAATACTAACCTATATTTTAAGACTAATTTTATATGGTTTGATATGGTATGAGTGCTTGATATGACCGATGGCACGTGGGACTTATTTTTTTCGCTAAAGCGGCGAATCAAATGCTAGCTACTGGTATGTTACAAAAGACCTGACAGGGTAACTTGTAGATAGGCATGAAACTTGAACACTAAGCTGTATTTGAAGACTAACTTTATAAGGTTTGATATGGTATGAGAGCTCGATATGCCCGACAAAAGGTAGGAGAAATTTTTTCGCTGTGGTAAAAAAAAGCCACTGCAAGATTTTGGTATGATCCTAGAGACCTGACAGGTTAAATTGTATATATACATAATACTTGAACACTAAGCTATATTTTAAGACTAACTTCATTAGGTTTGATATGGTATGAGTGCTCAATATGGCCGACAAAAGGTAGGAGAAATTTTTTCACTTTGGTAAAAAAAAAGTTACTGCAAGATTGTGGTATGATGCAAGAGACCTGACAGGTTAAAATGTACATAGGCATAATACTTGAACACTAAGCTATATTCCTAGATAAATTTTATCAGGTTTGATATGGTCCGAGTGTTCGATATGATCAACGGAATGTGGGAGTATTTTTTTTCGCTATGGTACCAACTAAAAAGCTAGATACTGGTATGATGCAAGAGACCTGACAGATTTTATTGTACATAAGCATAATACTTGAATACTAAGCTATATTTTAAGACTAACTTTATATGGTTTGATATGGAACGAGTGCTTGATATGACCGATGGCACGTGGGATCTATTTTTTTCGCTAAGGCGCCGACTAAAAAGCTAGCTACTGGTATGTTACAAAAGACCTGACAGGTTTAGCTGCAAATAGGCATGAAACTTGAACACTAAGCTGTATTTGAAGACTAACTTTATAAGGTTTGATATGGTGTGAGAGCTCGATATGCCCGACAAAAGGTAGGAGAATTTTTTTCGCTGTGGTAAAAAAAAAGCCACTGCAAGATTGTGGTATGATCCTAGAGACCTGACAGGTTAAATTGTATATATAAATAATACTTGAACACTAAGCTATATTTTAAGACTAACTTCATTAGGTTTGATATGGTATGAATGCCCAATATGGCCGACAAAAGGTAGGAGAAATTTTTTCACTTTGGTAAAAAAAAAGCTACTGCAAGATTGTGGTATGATGCAAGAGACCTGACAGGTTAAAATGTACATAGGCATAATACTTGAATACTAAGCTATATTCCTAGATAAATTTTATCAGGTTTGATATGGTCCGAGTGTTCGATATGATCAACGGAATGTGGGAGTATTTTTTTCGCTATAGTACCAACTAAAAAGCTAGATACTGGTATGATGCAAGAGACCTGACAGATTTTATTGTACATAAGTATAATACTTGAATACTAACCTATATTTTAAGACTAATTTTATATGGTTTGATATGGTATGAGTGCTTGATGTGACCGATGGCACGTGGGACTTATTTTTTTCGCTAAAGCGCCGAATCAAATGCTAGCTACTGGCATGTTACAAAAGACCTGACAGGTTAAGTTGTAGATAGGCATGATACTTGGACACTAAGCTGTATTTGAAGACTAACTTTATAAGGTTTGATATGGTATGAGTGCTCGATATGCCCGACAATAGGTAGGAGAAATTTTTTCGCTGTGGTAAAAAAAAAAGCCACTGCAAGATTTTGGTATGATCCTAGAGACCTGACAGGTTAAACTGTATTTATACATAATACTTGAACACTAAGCTATATTATAAGACTAACTTCATAAGGTTTGATATGGTACGAGTGTTCGATATGATCAACGGAATGTGGGAGTATTTTTTTTCACTATAGTACCAACTAAAAAGCAAGCTACTGGTACGATGCCAAAGACCTGACAGATTTTATTGTAGATAAGAATAATACTTGAATACTAACCTATATTTTAAGACTAATTTTATATGGTTTGATATGGTATGAGTGCTTGATATGACCGATGGCACGTGGGACTTATTTTTTTCGCTAAAGCGCCGAATCAAATGCTAGCTACTGGTATGTTACAAAAGACCTGACAGGGTAACTTGTAGATAGGCATGAAACTTGAACACTAAGCTGTATTTGAAGACTAACTTTATAAGGTTTGATATGGTATGAGAGCTCGATATGCCCGACAAAAGGTAGGAGAAATTTTTTCGCTGTGGTAAAAAAAAGCCACTGCAAGATTTTGGTATGATCCTAGAGACCTGACAGGTTAAATTGTATATATACATAATACTTGAACACTAAGCTATATTTTAAGACTAACTTCATTAGGTTTGATATGGTATGAGTGCTCAATATGGCCGACAAAAGGTAGGAGACATTTTTTCACTTTGGTAAAAAAAAAGCTACTGCAAGATTGTGGTATGATGCAAGAGACCTGACAGGTTAAAATGTACATAGGCATAATACTTGAACACTAAGCTATATTCCTAGATAAATTTTATCAGGTTTGATATGGTCCGAGTGTTCGATATGATCAACGGAATGTGGGAGTATTTTTTTTCGCTATGGTACCAACTAAAAAGCTAGATACTGGTATGATGCAAGAGACCTGACAGATTTTATTGTACATAAGTATAATACTTGAATACTAACCTATATTTTAAGACTAATTTTATATGGTTTGATATGGTATGAGTGCTTGATGTGACCGATGGCACGTGGGACTTATTTTTTTCGCTAAAGCGCCGAATCAAATGCTAGCTACTGGTATGTTACAAAAGACCTGACAGGTTAAGTTGTAGATAGGCATGATACTTGGACACTAAGCTGTATTTGAAGACTAACTTTATAAGGTTTGATATGGTATGAGTGCTCGATATGCCCGACAATAGGTAGGAGAAATTTTTTCGCTGTGGTAAAAAAAAAGCCACTGCAAGATTTTGGTATGATCCTAGAGACCTGACAGGTTAAATTGTATATATACATAATACTTGAACACTAAGCTATATTTTAAGACTAACTTCATTAGGTTTGATATGGTATGAGTGCTCAATATGGCCGACAAAAGGTAGGAGACATTTTTTCACTTTGGTAAAAAAAAAGCTACTGCAAGATTGTGGTATGATGCAAGAGACCTGACAGGTTAAAATGTACATAGACATAATACTTGAACACTAAGCTATATTTTAAGACTAACTTCATTAGGTTTGATATGGTATGAGTGCTCAATATGGCCGACAAAAGGTAGGAGACATTTTTTCACTTTGGTAAAAAAAAGCTACTGCAAGATTGTGGTATGATGCAAGAGACCTGACAGGTTAAAATGTACATAGGCATAATACTTGAACACTAAGCTATATTCCTAGATAAATTTTATCAGGTTTGATATGGTCCGAGTGTTCGATATGATCAACGGAATGTGGGAGTATTTTTTTTCGCTATAGTACCAACTATAAAGCTAGATACTGGTATGATGCAAGAGACCTGACAGATTTTATTGTACATAAGTATAATACTTGAATACTAACCTATATTTTAAGACTAATTTTATATGGTTTGATATGGTATGAGTGCTTGATGTGACCGATGGCACGTGGGACTTATTTTTTTCGCTAAAGCGCCGAATCAAATGCTAGCTACTGGTATGTTACAAAAGACCTGACAGGTTAAGTTGTAGATAGGCATGATACTTGGACACTAAGCTGTATTTGAAGACTAACTTTATAAGGTTTGATATGGTATGAGTGCTCGATATGCCCGACAATAGGTAGGAGAAATTTTTTCGCTGTGGTAAAAAAAAAGCCACTGCAAGATTGTGGTATGATCCTAGAGACCTGACAGGTTGAATTGTATATATACATAATACTTGAACACTAAGCTATATTTTAAGACTAACTTCATAAGGTTTGATATGGTATGAGTGCTCAATATGGCCGACAAATGGTAGGAGAATTTTTTTTTTACCACAGAGCAAAAATTTCTCCTACCTTTTGTCGGGCATATCGAGCACTCATACCATATCAAACCTTATAAAGTTAGTCTTAAAATAATGCTTAGTGTTCAAGTATCATGCTTATCTAGAATTTTACCCGTCAGGTCTTTTTTAACATATCAGTAGCTAGCTTTTTAGTCGGCGCCTTAGCAAAAAAAATAGATCCCACGTGCCATCGGTCATATCAAGCACTCGTTCCATATCAAACCATATAAAGTTAGTCTTAAAATATAGCTTAGTGTTCAAGTATTATGCTTATCTACAATAAAACCTGTCAGGTCTCTTGCATCATACCAGTATCTAGCTTTTTAGTTGGTACTATAGCGAAAAAAAATACTCCCACATTCCGTTGATCATATCGAACACTCGGACCATATCAAACCTGATAAAATTTATCTAGGAATATAGCTTAGTGTTCAAGTATTATGCCTATGTACATTTTAACCTGTCAGGTCTCTTGCATCATACCAAAATCTTGCAGTGGCTTTTTTTTTACCACAGCGAAAAAATTTCTCCTACCTATTGTCGGGCATATCGAGCACTCATACCATATCAAACCTTATAAAGTTAGTCTTCAAATACAGCTTAGTGTCCAAGTATCATGCCTATCTACAACTTAACCTGTCAGGTCTTTTGTAACATACCAGTAGCTAGCATTTGATTCGGCGCTTTAGCGAAAAAAATAAGTCCCACGTGCCATCGGTCATATCAAGCACTCATACCATATCAAACCATATAAAATTAGTCTTAAAATATAGGTTAGTATTCAAGTATTATACTTATGTACAATAAAATCTGTCAGGTCTCTTGCATCATACCAGTATCTAGCTTTTTAGTTGGTACTATAGCGAAAAAAAATACTCCCACATTCCGTTGATCATATCGAACACTCGGACCATATCAAACCTGATAAAATTTATCTAGGAATATAGCTTAATGTTCAAGTATTATGTCTGTGTACATTTTAACCTGTCAGGTCTCTTGCATCATACCACAATCTTGCAGTAGCTTTTTTTTTACCAAAGTGAAAAAATGTCTCCTACCTTTTGTCGGCCATATTGAGCACTCATACCATATCAAACCTAATGAAGTTAGTCTTAAAATATAGCTTAGTGTTCAAGTATTATGTATATATACAATTTAACCTGTCAGGTCTCTAGGATCATACCAAAATCTTGCAGTGGCTTTTTTTTTACCACAGCGAAAAAATTTCTCCTACCTTTTGTCGGGCATATCGAGCTCTCATACCATATCAAACCTTATAAAGTTAGTCTTAAAATACTGCTTAGTGTTCAAGTATCATGCTTATCTACAACTTTACCCGTCAGGTCTTTTTTAACATATCAGTAGCTAGCTTTTTAGTCGGCGCCTTAGCGAAAAAAATAGATCCCACGTGCCATCGGTCATATCAAGCACTCGTTCCATATCAAACCATATAAAGTTAGTCTTAAAATATAGCTTAGTGTTCAAGTATTATGCTTATCTACAATAAAACCTGTCAGGTCTCTTGCATCATACCAGTAGCTAGCTTTTTAGTTGGTACTATAGTGAAAAAAAATACTCCCACATTCCGTTGATCATATCGAACACTCGTACCATATCAAACCTTATGAAGTTAGTCTTAAAATATAGCTTAGTGTTCAAGTATTATGTATAAATACAATTTAACCTGTCAGGTCTCTAGGATCATACCAAAATCTTGCAGTGGCTTTTTTTTTTACCACAGCGAAAAAATTTCTTCTACCTATTGTCGGGCATATCGAGCTCTCATACCATATCAAACCTTATAAAGTTAGTCTTAAAATACTGCTTAGTGTTCAAGTATCATGCTTATCTACAACTTTACCCGTCAGGTCTTTTGTAACATACCAGTAGCTAGCATTTGATTCGGCGCTTTAGCGAAAAAAATAAGTCCCACGTGCCATCGGTCATATCAAGCACTCATACCATATCAAACCATATAAAATTAGTCTTAAAATATAGGTTAGTATTCAAGTATTATGCTTATGTACAATAAAATCTGTCAGGTCTCTTGCATCATACCAGTATCTAGCTTTTTAGTTGGTACTATAGCGAAAAAAAATACTCCCACATTCCGTTGATCATATCGAACACTCGGACCATATCAAACCTGATAAAATTTATCTAGGAATATAGCTTAATGTTCAAGTATTATGTCTGTGTACATTTTAACCTGTCAGGTCTCTTGCATCATACCACAATCTTGCAGTAGCTTTTTTTTTACCAAAGTGAAAAAATGTCTCCTACCTTTTGTCGGCCATATTGAGCACTCATACCATATCAAACCTAATGAAGTTAGTCTTAAAATATAGCTTAGTGTTCAAGTATTATGTATATATACAATTTAACCTGTCAGGTCTCTAGGATCATACCAAAATCTTGCAGTGGCTTTTTTTTTACCACAGCGAAAAAATTTCTCCTACCTTTTGTCGGGCATATCGAGCTCTCATACCATATCAAACCTTATAAAGTTAGTCTTAAAATACTGCTTAGTGTTCAAGTATCATGCTTATCTACAACTTTACCCGTCAGGTCTTTTTTAACATATCAGTAGCTAGCTTTTTAGTCGGCGCCTTAGCGAAAAAAATAGATCCCACGTGCCATCGGTCATATCAAGCACTCGTTCCATATCAAACCATATAAAGTTAGTCTTAAAATATAGCTTAGTGTTCAAGTATTATGCTTATCTACAATAAAACCTGTCAGGTCTCTTGCATCATACCAGTAGCTAGCTTTTTAGTTGGTACTATAGTGAAAAAAAATACTCCCACATTCCGTTGATCATATCGAACACTC
This sequence comes from Agonopterix subpropinquella, assembly GCA_922987775.1. Taxonomy (NCBI): domain Eukaryota; kingdom Metazoa; phylum Arthropoda; class Insecta; order Lepidoptera; family Depressariidae; genus Agonopterix; species Agonopterix subpropinquella. The sequence goes on along the minus strand of OV277718.1, from coordinate 7,444,313 downwards.
GTACCATATCAAACCTTATGAAGTTAGTCTTAAAATATAGCTTAGTGTTCAAGTATTATGTATAAATACAATTTAACCTGTCAGGTCTCTAGGATCATACCAAAATCTTGCAGTGGCTTTTTTTTTTACCACAGCGAAAAAATTTCTTCTACCTATTGTCGGGCATATCGAGCTCTCATACCATATCAAACCTTATAAAGTTAGTCTTAAAATACTGCTTAGTGTTCAAGTATCATGCTTATCTACAACTTTACCCGTCAGGTCTTTTGTAACATACCAGTAGCTAGCATTTGATTCGGCGCTTTAGCGAAAAAAATAAGTCCCACGTGCCATCGGTCATATCAAGCACTCATACCATATCAAACCATATAAAATTAGTCTTAAAATATAGGTTAGTATTCAAGTATTATGCTTATGTACAATAAAATCTGTCAGGTCTCTTGCATCATACCAGTATCTAGCTTTTTAGTTGGTACTATAGCGAAAAAAAATACTCCCACATTCCGTTGATCATATCGAACACTCGGACCATATCAAACCTGATAAAATTTATCTAGGAATATAGCTTAGTGTTCAAGTATTATGTCTATGTACATTTTAACCTGTCAGGTCTCTTGCATCATACCACAATCTTGCAGTAGCTTTTTTTTTACCAAAGTGAAAAAATGTCTCCTACCTTTTGTCGGCCATATTGAGCACTCATACCATATCAAAACTAATGAAGTTAGTCTTAAAATATAGCTTAGTGTTCAAGTATTATGTATATATACAATTTAACCGGTCAGGTCTCTAGGATCATACCAAAATCTTGCAGTGGCTTTTTTTTTACCACAGCGAAAAAATTTCTCCTACCTTTTGTCGGGCATATCGAGCTCTCATACCATATCAAACCTTATAAAGTTAGTCTTAAAATACTGCTTAGTGTTCAAGTATCATGCTTATCTACAACTTTACCCGTCAGGTCTTTTTTAACATATCAGTAGCTAGCTTTTTAGTCGGCGCCTTAGCGAAAAAAATAGATCCCACGTGCCATCGGTCATATCAAGCACTCGTTCCATATCAAACCATATACAGTTAGTCTTAAAATATAGCTTAGTGTTCAAGTATTATGCTTATCTACAATAAAACCTGTCAGGTCTCTTGCATCATACCAGTAGCTAGCTTTTTAGTTGGTACTATAGTGAAAAAAAATACTCCCACATTCCGTTGATCATATCGAACACTCGTACCATATCAAACCTTATGAAGTTAGTCTTAAAATATAGCTTAGTGTTCAAGTATTATGTATAAATACAATTTAACCTGTCAGGTCTCTAGGATCATACCAAAATCTTGCAGTGGCTTTTTTTTTACCACAGCGAAAAAATTTCTTCTACCTATTGTCGGGCATATCGAGCACTCATACCATATCAAACCTTATAAAGTTAGTCTTCAAATACAGCTTAGTGTCCAAGTATCATGCCTATCTACAACTTAACCTGTCAGGTCTTTTGTAACATACCAGTAGCTAGCATTTGATTCGGCGCTTTAGCGAAAAAAATAAGTCCCACGTGCCATCGGTCATATCAAGCACTCATACCATATCAAACCATATAAAATTAGTCTTAAAATATAGGTTAGTATTCAAGTATTATGCTTATGTACAATAAAATCTGTCAGGTCTCTTGCATCATACCAGTATCTAGCTTTTTAGTTGGTACTATAGCGAAAAAAAATACTCCCACATTCCGTTGATCATATCGAACACTCGGACCATATCAAACCTGATAAAATTTATCTAGAAATATAGCTTAGTGTTCAAGTATTATGTCTATGTACATTTTAACCTGTCAGGTCTCTTGCATCATACCACAATCTTGCAGTAGCTTTTTTTTTACCAAAGTGAAAAAATGTCTCCTACCTTTTGTCGGCCATATTGAGCACTCATACCATATCAAACCTAATGAAGTTAGTCTTAAAATATAGCTTAGTGTTCAAGTATTATGTATATATACAATTTAACCTGTCAGGTCTCTAGGATCATACCAAAATCTTGCAGTGGCTTTTTTTTTACCACAGCGAAAAAATTTCTCCTAACTTTTGTCGGGCATATTGAGCTCTCATACCATATCAAACCTTATAAAGTTAGTCTTAAAATACTGCTTAGTGTTCAAGTATCATGCTTATCTACAACTTTACCCGTCAGGTCTTTTGTAACATACCAGTAGCTAGCATTTGATTCGGCGCTTTAGCGAAAAAAATAAGTCCCACGTGCCATCGGTCATATCAAGCACTCATACCATATCAAACCATATAAAATTAGTCTTAAAATATAGGTTAGTATTCAAGTATTATACTTATGTACAATAAAATCTGTCAGGTCTCTTGCATCATACCAGTATCTAGCTTTTTAGTTGGTACTATAGCGAAAAAAAATACTCCCACATTCCGTTGATCATATCGAACACTCGGACCATATCAAACCTGATAAAATTTATCTAGGAATATAGCTTAGTGTTCAAGTATTATGTCTGTGTACATTTTAACCTGTCAGGTCTCTTGCATCATACCACAATCTTGCAGTAGCTTTTTTTTTACCAAAGTGAAAAAATGTCTCCTACCTTTTGTCGGCCATATTGAGCACTCATACCATATCAAACCTAATGAAGTTAGTCTTAAAATATAGCTTAGTGTTCAAGTATTATGTATATATACAATTTAACCTGTCAGGTCTCTAGGATCATACCAAAATCTTGCAGTGGCTTTTTTTTACCACAGCGAAAAAATTTCTCCTACCTTTTGTCGGGCATATCGAGCTCTCATACCATATCAAACCTTATAAAGTTAGTCTTAAAATACTGCTTAGTGTTCAAGTATCATGCTTATCTACAACTTTACCCGTCAGGTCTTTTTTAACATATCAGTAGCTAGCTTTTTAGTCGGCGCCTTAGCGAAAAAAATAGATCCCACGTGCCATCGGTCATATCAAGCACTCGTTCCATATCAAACCATATAAAGTTAGTCTTAAAATATAGCTTAGTGTTCAAGTATTATGCTTATCTACAATAAAACCTGTCAGGTCTCTTGCATCATACCAGTAGCTAGCTTTTTAGTTGGTACTATAGTGAAAAAAAATACTCCCACATTCCGTTGATCATATCGAACACTCGTACCATATCAAACCTTATGAAGTTAGTCTTAAAATATAGCTTAGTGTTCAAGTATTATGTATAAATACAATTTAACCTGTCAGGTCTCTAGGATCATACCAAAATCTTGCAGTGGCTTTTTTTTTTACCACAGCGAAAAAATTTCTCCTACCTATTATCGGGCATATCCAGCACTCATACCATATCAAACCTTATAAAGTTAGTCTTCAAATACAGCTTAGTGTCCAAGTATCATGCCTATCTACAACTTAACCTGTCAGGTCTTTTGTAACATACCAGTAGCTAGCATTTGATTCGGCGCTTTAGCGAAAAAAATAAGTCCCACGTGCCATCGGTCATATCAAGCACTCATACCATATCAAACCATATAAAATTAGTCTTAAAATATAGGTTAGTATTCATGTATTATGCTTATGTACAATAAAATCTGTCAGGTCTCTTGCATCATACCAGTATCTAGCTTTTTATTTGGTACTATAGCGAAAAAAAATACTCCCACATTCCGTTGATCATATCGAACACTCGGACCATATCAAACCTGATAAAATTTATCTAGGAATATAGCTTAGTGTTCAAGTATTATGTCTATGTACATTTTAACCTGTCAGGTCTCTTGCATCATACCACAATCTTGCAGTAGCTTTTTTTTTACCAAAGTGAAAAAATTTCTCCTACCTTTTGTCGGCCATATTGAGCACTCATACCATATCAAACCTAATGAAATTAGTCTTAAAATATAGCTTAGTGTTCAAGTATTATGTATATATACAATTTAACCTGTCAGGTCTCTAGCATCATACCAAAATCTTGCAGTGGCTTTTTTTTACCACAGCGAAAAAAATTCTCCTACCTTTTGTCGGGCATATCGAGCTCTCATACCATATCAAACCTTATAAAGTTAGTCTTCAAATACAGCTTAGTGTTCAAGTTTCATGCCTATTTGCAGCTAAACCTGTCAGGTCTTTTGTAACATACCAGTAGCTAGCATTTTATTTGGCGCTTTAGCGAAAAAAATAAGTCCCACGTGCCATCGGTCATATCAAGCACTCATACCATATCAAACCATATAAAATTAGTCTTAAAATATAGGTTAGTATTCAAGTATTATTCTTATTTACAATAAAATTTGTCAGGTCTCTGGCATCGTACCAGTAGCTTGCTTTTTAGTTGATACTATTGCGAAAAAAATTACTCCCTCGTTCCGTCGATCATATCGAACACTCATACCATATCAAACCTGATAAAATGTATCTTGAAATAAAGCTTAGTATTCAAGTATTATATCTTTATACAATTTAACCTGTCAGGTCTTTTGCATCATACCACAAACTTGCAGTAGCTTTTTTTTTACCATTGCGAAAAAATTTCTCCTACATTTTGTCTGCCATATCGAGCACACATACCTTATCAAACCATATAAAATAAAGCTGAAAATATAGCTTAGTGTTCATATATTATGGCTACCTACAATTTAACCTGTCAGGTCTTTTGGCATCATGGTTGGAACCAATCTCGAACAATGTAATGTATAGAAAAAAAAAGTTATTTATATGAACTTTTTTTTAATGCACTTTACGTAGGAAACGTGTTATTATAATAAAACACTTTCATTTTATTATTTTTGCATGTTTTTAAAGCTTAATAATGTATTAAACTTGACGACTCCTTAATTTGGTCAGGTTATAAAAAGCTACTACTTTTGGCTACCAATTTCACACCGGTAACTCCCCGGCCACCCTGTATAAGAATACCTTTGCTTAAAACACTTTTTAGCATTTTCAGTGTCTCCATAACGTATCAAAAGAAAATCTTCATACGAATCGAGTTTTTCCCTTAAACTTGGTAAATTTTGTCTTTGTACCTGTTCAAACAGGTACTTTCGAGTCACTATTTTAGTACCCGAGGTACCAAACGGACCTAAAACAAAAAATAATTAGATTTAATACAATTTAGCACTAACGTGGTATTTTTCTCAATTTTGACCCCTAAGATTCAAATGCTCTTATTTGGGAAACGCGCGGGTTTCCGCGGCTATTTTTTTACTGGTATGATAGAAAAATAAGTAAAGTATTGAAAAATAAAGAAAACATTGCTCGAACGGACCCTTAAGTTAGTAAAAAGACATATTTAATTGTAAGAAACACAAAAAAACTTACTTTTTGATAGAGCTATCTTTGAAAAATTAAAAGTTTATCAAAGGAAGTAGAAACTAAAAAAGTTACTGTTAAAAAACATAGGTTCTTACCTGAATTACTGCAATCCATCACTGTCACTCGAAAATAAGTAGTTAATAAACAAATATGAATTTTACAAAAGTTGTAAGTTTAGGAGCGCCGAGAACAGACACGTACACGTTAAGCGACTATCGAATTCCGACTACCCTAGCGAAGCTCTTGCGCATCTACAGGGTTGGATTTAGGGACGTTGAAAAAGATAGCACAAAAAAATAAAAAGGATAGTATTTATAAAAAATTATAGTACACTTTAATTATTTTTATATTTAACATAATATTCATTAAAATCAACACCAGTCAAGGTAAAATTTACCTACTCCTCTTCTACTAAGTTCATCAGTTCTTGAATATTACTATTAGTTCTATCTTCATCCTTGGCAGTTTCGTATAGCTTAGTCTTGGTAAGTAGGTAGTCTGGGAAAAATAGGTTTTGAGATTGCATTAAAGACACTTTAGTAAATTGTTTGAACTAATATTTTAGGACATGAATTCATAATATAGCTTCATGTATGGGTCTCTTAGCAAATCAAGAATTATTTGGCCTGATATCAAGCACTCTGAAAGTGCCATATCAGTGAAATAGAGCTTGAGAGCTTCCCAATGATCCAAACTTGAAATTATAGTATTTTAGCGTACTATCCATAGATGTGGATAGTATATAGTACCAAGGGCGAAATTATAGTATAAATACTATAATTATAGTACAAAATCCAACCCTGCGCATCTACGAAGGGTGGGAGGGGGTGCCCATTGTATTCCCGGAACTGAAGTGCGATTTTTGAAAATCATACGAGCGGATTGGCAGTAGAAAGATGGATAATCTCCATAGTAATTTTGACATTTTCTACTGCCAAGTCGCTCGTATGATTTTCAAAAATCGCACTTCTGTTTAATACCTGAAGTGATTTTTGAAAATCATACGAGCGGTTTGGCAGTAGAAAGATGCATAATCTCCATAGTCATTTTGACATTTTCTACTGAAAAGTCGCTCGTATGATTTTCAAAAATCGCACTTCTGGAGTGCGATTTTTGAAAATCAGGCGTTCAAAACGAGTAGTAGAAAATGACGTAAAATCGATGATTTGCCATTTTTGAATTCAACTTTCTATCACTTGCAACGAGTGCTCCGAACCACTCGTATCCAATTCTACCACTCGAATGTTTGACGTTTGTAATGTTGTCAGACGTCAACAGATTTAACTTTTTTTTTACGTTCCGTTAACCCATAATTTTGGCGGTAAAGTTCGTTTTGAAATGTTACTATGAAACCATTCATTCGTTCGTTCGTTCAATTGAAACGTTTTCTGTGTGAATCGAAACGGTTTTGGCACATCCGAACGATTTCAAAAATAGAGAAAAACGTAACCACTCGGAATGAAAATCTCAATTCGTATGCGAATGTCAAGTCGCTCGTATGATTTTCAAAAATCGCACTCCTTAAATGGTTATCTTATCATTAGTTTTTTTTTTCGGATAGCGAGTTTTGGCCGCCTAATTAGTTGAAATCTACGTATGTGCGCCGTGCTGTGTCGCGGTCGCGGGCTGAGCGGGGGTGTGACGTCAAAGCGTGAGCGCGCGTAAACTTGGAAATTTTAAAAAGCGCTTAAACTTCTCGTCGTCATAACTTCGGAAATACTGCATACTATCAGTTTAAAATAACAATGTGCATGACCTCCCTCGCAAATGTGACGTCACTTGATCACACGAACTTCACTCGAATCATTCAAATGATTGTTTCCTTTGCATAGAGTCTACATTCCTTTATCAACCGACTGAAATTATCCAACGGCCCTTCAAGGTCATGCACATTGTTATTTTAAACTGATAGTATATTGAAGTGAAATAAAAACTAATGTAATGTAACTACATGATCTACGCTAAGATTTTAAGTGTATTTTTTAGTAATATTTTGACCCTTTTGTGTTCCCCATTTAAGTAGAATCTTGGTAGATTTTGGTAGATTTCAGCAGTAATTTTAGTGGATTTTCTGAAAAAAAAGTGGTCACGCTGCACTGATGTCAAATGTCAACAAAGCAGGCCAAGCCAAGCCAGTTTCAATTTGTTTATCAAAGAGAATGGAATCACTATATTGTTTACTTATGTAGGTATTTATTTTATGTTCAAGTTCAAAATGTTTGAATTATGCTCAACTTGCTTGTCCAAAGACCGTCGCCTCGTCCCTCTAAAATCTTTGGAAGACGTTCTAGCTTCATTAGACTGGTTGAAGTTACAAGTAAGTAAATGTTGGTTTATTTTACTTTGTACTTGCTGTTGCCCGCGACTTCGTCTGTGTTGGCTTTAAAAAGTATCTTATGATTTAATCCAGACCATATTCTATTTGTGCTCCAAATTTCATGCAAATCCGTTCAGCCGTTTATCAGTGATTGAGCCACAAACACAGGCATTGCCGCAAACTCTCACATTTATAATACTAGCTGTTGCCCGCGACTTCGTCTGCGTTACCCGGATAAAAAGTACCCTATGTGTTAATCCAGGCCATGGTCTATCTGTTTGCCAAATTTCATCAAAATTCGTTCAGCAGTTTTTGCGTGAAAGCGGAACAAACATCTACACTTACAAACTTTCGCGTTTATAATATTAGTGAGATGCTTATGCTATTTATTTTAATTAGACTTTTTAGGGTTCCGAAGTCAAAAAGGAACCCTTATAGTTTCACCATGTCCGTCCGTCTGTCTGTGGCTTAGCTCAGAGACGCTTAATACTAGAAAGCTGTAATTTGGCATATGTATACATATTTATCACGCTGACAAAGTGGTAAAATAAAATCTTGAAAAATATTTTTTTTTAGGGTACCTCCCCTACACGTGAAGTGGGGATGATTTTTTTTTCTCATCTATCCCATGTTGTGAGGTATCGTTAGATAGGTCTTTTAAAAATATTGTGGGTTTGGGAAAACTATTTTTCGATTTAGGGATCCGTTAGCAAAATATTAAGCTTTAAAGCGAAAATTTTGGTTAGAGTCAAGTGTCCCCCCCCCCTATCCCAGCTAAACGGTTGTAGTTGGAGATGTGAAAAAATTCACGACAATAGCATATATAACGAATTTAAAAGGAAAACTATCACCGCTAAGTAGGCTTTACAAGTTTACGGGTAATAGTCGACCAAATAATAAAATGTACTTTTTAGACTTTATAAGCTGTTACCCTAAGCTACGGAACCCTACCCTGCGCGTGGTCCGACACGCACTTGGCCAGTTATTTCTATGAATTTTGAACATGTAATTGACGGGAGGAATGAACACAGCCGCAGTGGCACATCACAACGTAAAGACAAGCAAGGGTCTGTCTGGGGTCAAGATGAGGTGATCAAGTTCTCAGCTAATTTTGATCTAGGATTCCAGAGTCAGCAAGCATGTGTCATACTGAACGTAGACTCCGTCGCGTGACGCTCTACAATTCTGAGTGACTGCGAATTGAGAGGACTATAAGAAAGAGTATCTATTACTAGATACAGTACGGACACTCCCTTCCTCCCACCTACTTTTTAACCGACTTCAAAAAAAGGAGTAGGTTCTCAGTTCAACCGTATATATATATTTTTTTTTTTTAATGTGTGTTCGCGGATAACTTCGTCGTTTATGAACCGATTTTGATGATTCTTTTTTTGTTGGAAAGGAGATATCCCAAGGGTGGTCCCATGATAAGGAAACCAGGATCTGATGATGGATCCCAGAGAAATCGAGGGGAACCTTCGAAAATCGTAGTGCCGACTAGTGCGTTTGTTAATTTGAAGCATTACTTTTAAATCTAACTAATGAATTCACCACTGAAAATTGTGAAATAAACAAAATTTTAACAAAAAATTTAAACCGCCTTAAAAAAAACTAAAAAGTTAAAAAATAATATTGCAGCCGATGACTTTTTCGTTCGCATCATAAGAACATTAATTTGTTTTATAGAAGTCGGTGTCAAGCCAAGCCAAAAAACTAATGCAAGCCCTGTCACGAATCGGCTTGACAGCGACTTCGATAAAACAAATTAATGTTCTTATGATGCGAACGAAAAAGTCATCGGCTGCAATATTATTTTTTAACTTTTTAGTTTTTTTGAAGGCGGTTTTAATTTTTTACCTCACCCCCTCTATCGTCCTCTGTTACCTCGCACTGGTTACTCGGTACGAAGTAGACTTAAGGTTCAATTTCTTTGGTTTCGCATGTGCTGACGTCATCTTGTCAATTTCAAATTTTAGTATGCAGTGTCCGGGCTGTGACTATATTGTTAAAGAAAATATACTCTTAGGGACGATTCAGACATAATAGCATAATAGCATCGCGCCGCATTGGAACGAATTTGTATGCATGCCGCAGAGGCCGATAATGTCCGTCAGACCTGTATACGTGTCGTGGCAGCCGTACGCATGCCGCAGCAGCTGACAGTCCACAATTCTGAGCGCTCAGAAGTGCTACTTGCATCGCGACGTGTAGACCGGCTCCGAACGGACGCGAAGGCATATGATCGCATGTCGACGGAACCAGGGCCTCAATCGCCCTAAGTTTGAACGATACTACCATAACAAAACCACAACCAAAAACGGTACGTTATGCACAATTCGTATCGCGCAAATTATATTAACGGTAACGATTTAGCTTTATTTCGGAAGATACGTTGGCGTAACGTTCGATCGAATTTTCTGTATTGTGCGATTTAACCGTTCAGAAAAAAATATCGCTATAGCTTTTTTACTTCAGCTAAACCAAATCTAAACCAAAACTAAACCAAAACCAAACCAAAACCGTATAAAATTGCGCAATTGAGGCCCAGCTGTATGTCGCATTTTCTAAGGCACAATAACCGAAATCTCAAAAAAAATTAGCTCTTCCATACAAAACTACAAACCTACTCAAGCCAAATGTACGAGAAAGCTGATTTTTTTTCGCTGTTTCAATGTTGTCCCTATAAAAAAAGTTGTTCAGTTTGATGGTCTGGTCATCAAAAACTGAAAACCTTCAAAAACTGTCAGTAAATTAAGAAGGACCCTGTATACTCATGCCGCTGTCCCACAGGGGTAGGCAGAGTCTACTGCTCGCCAAACACAGATGTGACAATTTAGTGATGATTAAAGTGATAAATGTCAAAACCTTTTGATTTTGCAGTTTGTGGAAGGAGAGCAGGTGTGCTGGGAGTGCCGGGCGCTGTTCACGAAGATCCATAGCTTCAGACAGCAGGCGTGGAAGGCTCAGGAGCTGATGAGGCTTCGCACGCCGCCAGCCCAGGTATAACCAACCCTTGCACACACTCTGCAAGTTGTTGATTATTATTTGTGGTTGGGCTATTGCAAGCAAGGGTCATTGTAACACAGAGACCAGCGCTGGTCCTTTGTGTTCGCTCCAAGCTCACCCATATTTACGCATACCTCCGAAATTATGGTATTTTCTTTTCATTCTCGGGAATGCAGGTTTCCTCACGATGTTTTCCTTCACCGCCGAGCTAATGATAAATACAACCGTACATAAATTCCAAAGAACTTAGTGGTACAGGCCAGGAATCGAACCGCGGCCTCAGGATTGAGGCGCTAGCTCTCTTCCGTATGGGCTATCATCGCTCCTGCAAGTTGTTAGTCTACTCTACATCATGGCATCTTTACCATTCCTGTGTGGCTTAGAGCACACCTAGCCGAGAACAGTTCGAGCAGTTTTCATTAATCAATTGATATCAATGATCATTGAAATAGAGTTGAAAATCGTACAGGTTTTAGCGTACAGGAGATCCTTGTCCCTGTGACGTGTTCGCATTATTTCTTGCACGCTATTCTGAAATCTATTTCAATGGTCATGGAGTTCATTATCAATTGATTAATGAAAACTGCTTAAACAGTTCTCCGCTAGAGGATTGACCGATTCTGACGCAGTATGAAGTTCGCCGGGTCACCAAAATTTATAAGTGTTCCATACCAATACCTAAGTCTTATATGGGGAATTTTCTCTTCTTCTTATCGTGTGGGCAGAGCCCTGGTGTCAGAGTTTTTTCAGACCGCCTTTCGGCCTCTGACATGGTTTTTGTGTAACGACTACTACCCACAGAGATAGTAGCCGGGACCAACGGCTTAGCGTGCCATCCGAGACACGGAATCATTTTTCTTTTCGGACAATCAGGTGATTCAGCCTACAATGTCCTAACCAACTGGGGGAAAACGCACAAAGTGACATATCGCTTGGTGTCCCCCGTGAGAATCGAACCCACGACCGCCATATCGAGAGCCAATGCTCTTAACCATTAGACCACGAAGGCAGTTAATTAATATAAAAAGTTAAAAAATAATATTGCAGCCTATGACTTTTTCGTTCGCATCATAAGAACATTAATTTGTTTTATTGAAGTCGCTGTCAAGCCGGTACGATTCGCGACATGGCTTGCATTTTTTGGCTTGGCTTGACACCGACTTCTATAAAACAAATTAATGTTCTTATGATGCGAACGAAAAAGTCATAGGCTGCAATATTATTTTTTAACTTTTTAGTTTTTTTGAAGGCGGTTTTAATTTTTTGTTAAAATTTAGTTTATTTCACAATTTTCAGTGGTGAATTCATTAGTTCGATTTAATAGGAGTGCTTTAAATTAAAAAACGCACTAGTCGGCAGTACGATTTTCGAAGGTTCCCCTCGATTTCTCTGGGATGCCATCATCAGATCCTGGTTTTCTTATCATGGTACCACCCTCGGGACATCTCCTTTCCAACAAAAAAAGAATCATCAAAATCGGTTCATAAACGACGAAGTTATCCGCGAACACACATAAAAAAAAAAAAAAAAAATATATACGGTCGAACTGAGAAACCTCCTCCTTTTTTGAAGTCGGTTAAAAAAGGAATTTTCTCTAAAATAGGTATATTAAACTACAGTAATTTATATTTTACTTTGTGGTTCAAATTATCTTCAACTAGCGGCCCGTCCCGGCTTCGCAAGGGTGGACGTCTAATCTTTTCTAGCAATAAATATAGCCTATGTTACTCAGGGTGAATGCAGCTTTCTAATGGTGAAAGAATTTTTTAAATCGGCCCAGTACTTTTTGAGCCTATTCATTACAAACATACAAACATACAAAAATAGGTACAAATCTTTCCTCTTTATAATATTAGTGTAGATACCATCGTTTAGGTTTTCAAAATGATAGCTTGCCGAGCCACGCTTTAAGCTATAAGACCACCTACATAATTTGTTGTTTTCTTTCATTTCAGCCTCCAATATGCTTTCCAATTCTTTCTAAACTGTCTACGAGTACGAAGACAACATACGATGAAACAATATGCTTCGATGATGTCATCAAAGAAGAATTATCTGAATGTGGAACAATTCATTTAGGAATCGCAGTTGAAGGTATTTAAAAAGTCATGTTGATATTTTGTTGAAGATTTTACTATGTAACTGGCTTTTCAATGAATCAAAATATTGTGAGGAAACCAGCATGCTTTGATTTCGATGCATGTTTGTCCTTTGTTCTATTTTATTTTAAAAGAGCTAAGTCATACGGTCACTGGACATAGTTTGGGAAATGTGAGTGTGTAGGTACATACACGTGGATCCTTTCAGCCCAGTTGCCATTTGGTCTAGTCTGTCCATTACGTCCAATACCCGAATAGTCAACTCCCTACTAATATGTGTGAATATTTTGATTTAGACTATCCTTATACATTTTCGAGGACTAAAGCATGGTAAAAATATAAGAAGTAGACCATCTTCGGCCCCGTATGAGAGATAATTACGTACTTACGCTCAGACACTCAGGGTTGTCTCACTCATTAGCAGTCCCGTCTGGCGCATACATGGCACGCGGAGATATTGTCAGTGTGTGCGTGCTGCGTGGTGTACGTACTGGCGAGCACACATACAAGCCGCGTTTGGTATCATTGTACTATCAGTTTAAAATAACAATGTGCATGACCTTGAAGAGCCGTTGGATAAGTTCACTCGGTTGACAAAGGAATGTAGACTCTATGCAAAGGAAACAATCATTTGAATGACTCGAGTTAAGTTCGTGTGATTGAGTGACGTCACATTTGCGAGCGAGGTCATGCACATTGTTATTTTAAACTGATAGTATGAAGATGTTCTACTGCTTTGATTGTGACTAAACTCATGAGCATGGTTTTGAAACTACTACTCTCTCATGGTATTTTTGAGTATTTTTTCCAATATAATTTTTTTTTATTTCAGGAGAAACAACAATAAAAACTGAAATACAGCACGAAAGCATAGAAGATTTTTCTAACGATTTATTTACATCCAACGACGAGTACATTGTACAAGAAGCGGTACATAACAACATCAACACTGACATTGTCCAAGATACTGCAACACACATACCATCATCAACGGAATTTAGTACAAAAGTGATACCGAGTGACATTTTTTTGCTTAAATCTAGTTACAACAAACACCAACAAAGCAAGGACGAGGAAAAGTTTATAGTAAGGAAATTATCACAAGAAGAAATGGAAAAAACAAGAGATATTGATAGAAATAAAAACAGATTTATGAAGAGTCCATACAAATGTGTCAAGTGTATAACTGGGTATTATAACGAAGAAAGATATAATCTACATGTAGAGAGACAGCATTCTGAAGTAAGTTTGTTGCACATACTAAGTAGGGTCCCAGATTACTGAAGAGTTACTATGTTTTTACACTTCCTTGGAAAACGATAAATTTCCACGCTTTAATTACCTACGCATTATGCACGCCGCGTGGTGGACTAACGCACATACATCCTCCCTGAGGGTAGGCCTGTGCCCGTCAGTGGGACGAGGGATAGGCTTAAGATAATTGTGTCAATCTCGAATTGCCAAACTCACAGCAGCAGATTTTTGAAGTGAAAACTTCTTTAGCGGCGTTGTGAACTTTTTGGAATGGGTAAAAAATGTTAAACTCGCGTCAGGACCGTGACGTCACGTGACCTGATCGAAAATTCGTAAGGTAAGACGTTGACGTCACGTGACATAAGACGTAAGATCTTAGTTTTCACTTCTGCCAGCACTCCCGGAGTGCGACCCTTTGTTTATTTTGCTCCAATAGTAAAAGTTGTTCAGTTTGATGGGTAGACTCTTAGTTTAAAAGTATGCTACTGATATCAATTTCACCCTGTAGATAGAGTTAGCTAGCTTTCGACTGAAAATTGTAATTGTAAACAGCTTCTACAATTTGTCTGTCCATTCCAATTCCAGTTTGTATGTCTGTTTGTATGTTTTTGGACAGCAGGATAAAATCCACCAGAGTGCATAGGCACAAAGCCATCTAACGGCCCTATCCGGAACCTACTGCTTATTAAGGGTTCCCACACATAACAGCGAATTCGCATCGCATCGCAAATATCTGCTAGCGCTACGATGAATAAAACCGGTCAAGTGCGAGTCTGGCTACACGCGCACCGAGGGTTCCGTACCACACCACCACAGAACACAACATTATTAACTTAGAAAAAAAATGTTTTTTGTTCGGGACCTTTAGCGCGAGACCGACTCACACTTGGCCGGTTTTTAGTATTTGTTGTTATTCGGTAGAGTTTGCTCTATAATCACACTAAGTTTGACGCTTGTTTGTATTACCGTTTTAACGATAGAGCGTAAAGAAAAAACGTTGATAACAACTTGTTGAAAACCCCCCTTAATTTTTAACTTTTTGTCATTTTTATTATTTGTTAACAAATCCGCCGTAATAACGCATAATCTCAGAAAATTTCAACTATCTAGCTATTACGGTTCAAAAGTTACAGCCCTAAATAAGTAGGACAGACAGACGGACGGACGGACAGACGGACGGACGGACGGACGGACGGACGGACGGACAACGTAGGCTTAGTAATAGGGTCCCGTTTTCACCCTTTGGGGACGGAACCCTAAAAATCATACATAAGTCATCGAGCGCTCGCAGATTTGGGCTCCCACACATAAGTGTAACTGATATTGATGTTTGATGTTTTCAGATCGCAGGAAAGTTTGTGTGTCCAATCTGCGAAGCGAGGTTCTTTAGGAAAGAAGGCATGGAATATCATCACGACTGCCATTTTAGGAGCTACCAGTGTCGCCACTGCGACTATGAACACCACAGACTGACCACAATGATGATTCATTTGAATAAATTGCATGAAATCAAGAAGTACCAGTGCAAACAATGCGACCAAGGATTTTTGTAAGTACCCACATATTTCCGGTAGTCTTTCTACGAGAAATGACTGTGGAATCTAACACGGTCTTACATTACAAAAGACGGCGCGAATTCTTCAAAACATACAGGGTCCTTCTTAATATGGTGACACTTTTTTAAGGGGATGATCAGACCAACAAACTGAACAACTTTTTCTATGGGACCAACATTGAAATCGAGAAAAAAAAACAGCTGTCCCTGCTGTTTGGCTATCTAGAGTAGGTATGCAGTTTTGTATGGAAGAGCTGATTTTTTTACGTGATTTCGTTGTTGGTGCCATAGAGAAAGTTGTTCAGTTTGAAGGTCTGATCATCCCCTTAAAAAAGTGTCAGAATATATTAAGAAGGACCCTGTATTCTGTCTACGTAACATGGGACACTTACTTAAAGGGGTGCTTCAGAACATCAAACTGAACAACTTTCTCTATGGGATCAAAATCGAAATCGCAAAAAAAATATCTGCTGTGCCATACATTTCAGTCGAGTTATGTTTGCTGTTTTGTATGGGACAGCGGATGTTTTTTTTTTTTCGCGATTTCAGTGTAGGTCCCATAGTAAAAGTTGTTCAGTTTGATGGTCTGAAGCACCCCTTTAAGTAAGTAACTGCCTCCGTGGTATAATGGTTAAGAGCACTGGGCTCTCGACACGGAGGTCGTGGGTTCGATTCCCACGGGGGACACCTAGTGATATGTCACTTTGTGCGTTTTTCCCCAGTTGCTTAGGACATTGCAGGCTGAATCACCTGATAGTCTGAAAAGAAAAATGATTCCGTGCTTCGGATCGCACGTTAAGCCGTTGGTCCTGGCTACTACCTCTGGTGTTAGTAGTCGTTACATAATAAAAGCGGTCAAGTGCGAGTCGGGCTACTCGCGCACCGAGGGTTCCGTACCACACAACCACAGAACACAACATTATTTAACTTAGAAAAAAAACTTTTTTTGTCCGGGACCTTTAGCGCAAGACCGACTTACACTTGACCGGTTTTTAGTATTTGTTGTTATTCTGTACGTTGATAAAAACTAGTTTCTTGTTGAGAACCCCCCTTAATTTTTAACTTTTTGACATTTTTATTATTTGCTAACAAATCTGCTTTAATAACGCATAATCTGAGAAAATGTCAAAAAGTTAAAAATTAAGGGGGGTTCTCAACAAGAAACTAGTTTTTTCAACGTTTTTTCTTCACGCTCTATCGGCTATCTAGCTATTACGGTTCAAAACTTACAGCCCAAAATAGGTAGGACAGACGGACGGACAACGTAGGCTTAGTAATAGGGTCCCGTTTTCACCCTTTGGGTACGGAACCCTAAAAACCACGTCAGAGGCAGTAAGGCGGTCTGAACAAACTCTGACACCAGGGCTCTGCCCACACGATAAGAAGAAGTGTCCCATTTAATTTTACACCCTATACTCATCACCCCACTGCTGGGTATAACTATATCTTGTGATGTTATAATTAATTTCAGAGGAGAGCGTCAGCTAAGGTACCACATGGACAAATGTCACAAGGAGAGACAAGAGTGCAGTGATTGCGGCAAAACGTTTGCTACTGCAGACTATCTCAAATACCACATGAAGTAAGCATCCCTTTAATATTAGAATTGTTTCGTTATTCGATGTTAAGATCCGAATCGATGTTAATGTCCGGGACCTTTAGCGCGAGACCGACTCACACTTGGCCGGTTTTTAGTATTTGTTGTTATTCTGTAGAGTTTGCTCTATAATCACACAAAGTTTGACGGTTGTATGTATTACCGTTTTTACAACAGAGCGTGAAGAAAAAACGTTGATAAAAACTAGTTTCTTGTTGAGAACCTCCCTTAATTTTTTACTTTTTGACATTTCTATTATCTGAAAAAATTTCAACTATCTAGCTATCCCGGTTCAAAAGTTACAGCCCTAAATAGGTAGGACAGACGGACGGACGGACAGACGGGCGGACGGACGGACAACGTCTTAGTAATAGGGTCCCGTTTTTACCCTTTGGGTACGGAATCCTAAAAATTCGATTACTGTAAAGCGATAGTTTTATGTGATAACGTCATAAAGAAACATTGGCCTCGATTCGGAGTGTACCACGACTTAACTAAACTAAATTTATTCCTGTCACTTTCTAAAATAAGATTAAGAAAAGAGACAGAAAACCAACAGCTGACTTTAGTGCTGTCAAAGTGACGTTAAATGCGCAAAATAAGTTGCCATCATAATGTACGCCATCTTATTTAAGTCGTTTTTGGGTGTTTAACGTCACTTTGACAGCACTAAAGTCAGCTGTTGGTTTTCTGTCTCTTTTCTTAATCTTATTTTAGAAAGTGACAGGAATAAATTTAGTTTAGTTAAGTCGTGGTACACTCCGAATCGAGGCCATTGATGAATATTCGAATTGCTAGCTCTGACGTCACGCGAGAAAGAGATTTGCTCCGCGCTCTCGCTTGCACGCTCAGGCTCAGGCGGAACGTGACACTTTTTCGTGCGTGCAGCCGGTGTTCATCGATTTATAAGACGTTATCACGTCAATAATCCGTGCTACTGTGTTGTGCAGGATCCACGCGAACACGATAATAGCGCGGCAGTGTGGGTTGTGCGGCGGCTCGTTCCGCAACCTGACCGCGCACCTGAGGACGCACGAGCCGGCGCGCGAGGACGCCTACTGCGCCGAGTGCGACCGACAATACAAGAGCCCGCAGTGCTACAGGAAGCACCTCGAGCACCACCGCAGGCACAGGCGGCCCGGCGCCGAGCCGTTAGTTGTATATCATTCATTCACTCACATAGCACACAGTATGTACAAGAGCCCGCAGTGCTACAGGAAGCACCTCGAGCACCACCGCAGGCACAGGCGGCCCGGCGCCGAGCCGTTAGTTGTATATCATTCATTCACTCACATAGCACACAGTATGTACAAGAGCCCGCAGTGCTACAGGAAGCACCTCGAGCACCACCGCAGGCACAGGCGGCCCGGCGCCGAGCCGTTAGTTGTATATCATTCATTCACTCACATAGCACACAGTATGTACAAGAGCCCGCAGTGCTACAGGAAGCACCTCGAGCACCACCGCAGGCACAGGCGGCCCGGCGCCGAGCCGTTAGTTGTATATCATTCATTCACTCACATAGCACACAGTATGTACAAGAGCCCGCAGTGCTACAGGAAGCACCTCGAGCACCACCGCAGGCACAGGCGGCCCGGCGCCGAGCCGTTAGTTGTATATCATTCATTCACTCACATAGCACACAGTATGTACAAGAGCCCGCAGTGCTACAGGAAGCACCTCGAGCACCACCGCAGGCACAGGCGGCCCGGCGCCGAGCCGTTAGTTGTATATCATTCATTCACTCACATAGCACACAGTATGTACAAGAGCCCGCAGTGCTACAGGAAGCACCTCGAGCACCACCGCAGGCACAGGCGGCCCGGCGCCGAGCCGTTAGTTGTATATCATTCATTCACTCACATAGCACACAGTATGTACAAGAGCCCGCAGTGCTACAGGAAGCACCTCGAGCACCACCGCAGGCACAGGCGGCCCGGCGCCGAGCCGTTAGTTGTATATCATTCATTCACTCACATAGCACACAGTATGTACAAGAGCCCGCAGTGCTACAGGAAGCACCTCGAGCACCACCGCAGGCACAGGCGGCCCGGCGCCGAGCCGTTAGTTGTATATCATTCATTCACTCACATAGCACACAGTATGTACAAGAGCCCGCAGTGCTACAGGAAGCACCTCGAGCACCACCGCAGGCACAGGCGGCCCGGCGCCGAGCCGTTAGTTGTATATCATTCATTCACTCACATAGCACACAGTATGTACAAGAGCCCGCAGTGCTACAGGAAGCACCTCGAGCACCACCGCAGGCACAGGCGGCCCGGCGCCGAGCCGTTAGTTGTATATCATTCATTCACTCACATAGCACACAGTATGTACAAGAGCCCGCAGTGCTACAGGAAGCACCTCGAGCACCACCGCAGGCACAGGCGGCCCGGCGCCGAGCCGTTAGTTGTATATCATTCATTCACTCACATAGCACACAGTATGTACAAGAGCCCGCAGTGCTACAGGAAGCACCTCGAGCACCACCGCAGGCACAGGCGGCCCGGCGCCGAGCCGTTAGTTGTATATCATTCATTCACTCACATAGCACACAGTATGTACAAGAGCCCGCAGTGCTACAGGAAGCACCTCGAGCACCACCGCAGGCACAGGCGGCCCGGCGCCGAGCCGTTAGTTGTATATCATTCATTCACTCACATAGCACACAGTATGTACAAGAGCCCGCAGTGCTACAGGAAGCACCTCGAGCACCACCGCAGGCACAGGCGGCCCGGCGCCGAGCCGTTAGTTGTATATCATTCATTCACTCACATAGCACACAGTATGTACAAGAGCCCGCAGTGCTACAGGAAGCACCTCGAGCACCACCGCAGGCACAGGCGGCCCGGCGCCGAGCCGTTAGTTGTATATCATTCATTCACTCACATAGCACACAGTATGTACAAGAGCCCGCAGTGCTACAGGAAGCACCTCGAGCACCACCGCAGGCACAGGCGGCCCGGCGCCGAGCCGTTAGTTGTATATCATTCATTCACTCACATAGCACACAGTATGTACAAGAGCCCGCAGTGCTACAGGAAGCACCTCGAGCACCACCGCAGGCACAGGCGGCCCGGCGCCGAGCCGTTAGTTGTATATCATTCATTCACTCACATAGCACACAGTATGTACAAGAGCCCGCAGTGCTACAGGAAGCACCTCGAGCACCACCGCAGGCACAGGCGGCCCGGCGCCGAGCCGTTAGTTGTATATCATTCATTCACTCACATAGCACACAGTATGTACAAGAGCCCGCAGTGCTACAGGAAGCACCTCGAGCACCACCGCAGGCACAGGCGGCCCGGCGCCGAGCCGTTAGTTGTATATCATTCATTCACTCACATAGCACACAGTATGTACAAGAGCCCGCAGTGCTACAGGAAGCACCTCGAGCACCACCGCAGGCACAGGCGGCCCGGCGCCGAGCCGTTAGTTGTATATCATTCATTCACTCACATAGCACACAGTATGTACAAGAGCCCGCAGTGCTACAGGAAGCACCTCGAGCACCACCGCAGGCACAGGCGGCCCGGCGCCGAGCCGTTAGTTGTATATCATTCATTCACTCACATAGCACACAGTATGTACAAGAGCCCGCAGTGCTATAGGAAGCACCTCGAGCACCACCGCAATCGTATCTGCTATTGCAGTGGAATAGTATTTTTTAACACTTTGTACACAGTCAAGTCAGAAGCCGTGGTGGTCCAGTGGCAAGTAACCTTGCCTGCCGTGCAGGAGGTGATGGTTCGATCCCCGTCCAGGCTGACTCGTACCAATGAGTTTTTCGGAATTTATGTACGATTTCTAACACCACTGGCTTTTCGGTGAAGGAAGACATCGCGAGGAAACCCGCATGCTTCAGTTTCGAGGCATGTATTGTACCCACTGTTCATTACAAGTGGCGAAGGGCTCACTCTCCGTCACACTGGACAGAGTTTCGGTACTATTAGTGAAACGCGGATGTTCTGAAGTTTCAGAATATCTCTTACTACGCCCTCGGGGAATATAGTTGTGAGCATATATGTTGAGGTAGACAGTTGCATCCCTTTAGTGGGTGAGTGATTGCACTCATGATAATAAGATAAAAGCGAATAAATGATTATGATTGCGTTCGGCAATCGGCAATTTAACTTTCCCAGAGGAACAAAGGGAAATTCAATCAACTGATTGCTTTTAGTATCGAAAGTCTTTGCTAATTTCTGATTACTTCGTAATTCGACCACGAGCGCGTTTTTCGGCAAACGTGGAGGCACGCCACATAACAAGAGGGGTTAGAAATGCAAAGTAGCGCTTTTGCTTAGGAGACGGCTTTCGCCACTTGTCTTCCCGCTCACGCTGCTACAACTACTCATGCCCTCTCGCTCGCACCACGCCGCGCGCCTCATGGTGTTTTCCACGCCTACTTTGCACTTCTAACCCCTCTAATGTTCTGTGAGGCCCACTCTTTCTCACAATCATTCGTAAGAGCTTCAGCAGTGAGTTCCTAAAGTCTATAACTTACTATGCTTTATCCACAGTTTCAAATGTCCGGAGTGCGATAGAAAGTTTGTAACGAAGAGCGAGATGACCCGCCATGTCGCTGCTATACACACTAAGAAATATCTTTTCTATTGCGACGCGTGTGGGAAAGTGAGTGTACTTGTATGTATATGTAGTATAGATAGGTACTTGCATAAAATACCAAAGTTGTTTTGGAGTCGGTGCCAAGCCAAGCCCAAATAAATTACACCAAAGACAGTCGCGAATTTTACCTGCGCTCCAAAAAACAAATTAATGTTTATATTATAACTATAATTAAGGCTGAACCGAGCCTATTGCCCCCAATCGTATTTTTTAACACTTAAACAATATTTCCAAAACACAAGAATGTCACATTGTAGTCATTGCTGATTTTCAATTTATCGGGTCACTGCGGATTTGTTTTTATGTTTGTAGTTATTATCTTTAAAACGGCCTAAAGTGGCCACTTTTGGCGGTTTTAACGATAATAGCTACAAGCATAAAACCAAGGAGATAATACCTAAAGGCATGGAGGGGCCATACCATTGCAAGAATGTGCAGGTTTGTGTTTGTGTGTGGTGTCAAGTAGTATGGACAAAAGATGACCAAGTGACAGTTGCCCTTATGTTTACGGTCACTTTACACACACACTGGCACAAAAAAGAAGTAGACAGCCGCATAAACCAACATTTATAGTTTCATCTCTTTCTACTATTAAAAGAACGTCATAAGATAAAAGAGACTAACTACAATCGTAAATTGATGCGGTCTCTACGCTTTAGAATAAAGAGCTTCCTCTGAGCATAAAACATATTAATCCGTAATGTTTCGATAAGTTGAAAGCCAATCAGGACTACGATGTGACATTCTTGTTTCTTCATGATCACCCACTTTACCTACCTGCACTAGTTAATAGAGATAATTCACTGCTTCCAGGGATTCCTGCAGAAAAGTGTGTTGAAATATCACATAATGGAGAGGCACGAAGGTATATCGCGGCCCAAGGACAAGATATGCACATACTGCGGCAAAGGCTTTAAGGTATGTACTAAGTACAATACTAGTAGTATAGTATAATTCCTATAATCCTACAATTTTCTCGGCTAGATCGATAGATGGCGCTGAAACAAATTAAATCGTGCTATTGATCGTTTCTGAAGATTCCCAAGTTAACTAAGCTAAGTGAGGATAAGCTATTCATTAGGTAATGACTGAATAACACGTCCTAATTCGTATACGAAAGTGATGCCAAACTCTATGTACTATCAGTTTAAAATAACAATGTGCATGACCTCGTTCGCAAATGTGACGTCACTCAATCACACGAACTTCACTCGAGTCATTCAAATGATTGTTGCCTTTGCATAGAGTCTATATTCCTTTAGCACCGAATGAAGTTATCGAACGGCCCTTCAAGGTCATGCACATTGTTATTTTAAACTTATAGTAATTTATTAACCGACGAAAAAACAAAAAACGGAGGAGGTTATCTATTCGACGCGTATATTTTTTGTTTTTTTTTGTTTTATGTATGAACACGCATAACTTTCTACAGAGTAGTCCGATTTTGATAATTCTTTTTTTATTGGAAAGGGTACACTCCCAAGGTGGTCCCATTTCAATTCGGTGACGCACTTCGGAGCTACACAATAGAACTCCTCAAAAGTTGACAGCAAATCATCGGCGATTGAAAAGTTTGCTTCGTATCGATGTACCCTATGTGTGTGCTGTGCTGATATCCAGAATTCAACTAACGTATTTCACAACAAAAAAATTATGAAATAAAAAATTTTAACAAAAAAATAAAACCGACTTCAACTCAAAAAGTATAAAATAATATTGCAGCCGATGAATTTTACGTTAGCTATCAATTTTTTTTATTGAAGTCGGTGTCAAGCCTAGCCCTAAAAAAAATACTGCAAGCTCAGTCTCGAATCGTACAGGCTTGACAGCGACTTCGATAAAACAAATTGATAGCTAACGTAAAATTCATCGGCTGCAATATTATTTTATACTTTTTGAGTTTTGAAGTCGGTTTTATTTTTTTGTTAAAATTTTTTGCATTATACAGGTTGTAAGTGACAGCCTAGCAAATACTGAAACGGTGAACTCAGACCATCAAACTGAACAACTTTCACTATGGAGCTTAGATACCACAGGAAACGCGAAAAAACATCAGCTGTCCCATACATTTTAGTCGGGTAGGTGCAGCTGTTTTGTATGGGACAGCTGATTTTTTTTCGCGTTTCCTGAGGTAGGCTCCATTGATCCATTCTCATGAAACACTTCTTAGTTTGTTTATGCTGTAAACGTGTTTGTATTTGTTTGTGCAGGGAACTCAAACCCTCAAAGTGCATATAAGAGTGCACACCGGCGAGAAGCCCTACAAGTGCGACCACTGTCCGTGGCGCTTCAGTCAGAACAGCGCCCTCAAGACACACGTCAGAGCCCTGCATCTCAAGACGGACGCTACAGGAGACATACATTAGACAAACGTTTATATTTGTTTGTGCAGGGAACTCAAACCCTCAAAGTGCATATAAGAGTGCACACCGGCGAGAAGCCCTACAAGTGCGACCACTGTCCGTGGCGCTTCAGTCAGAACAGCGCCCTCAAGACACACGTCAGAGCCCTGCATCTCAAGACGGACGCTACAGGAGACATACATTAGACAAACGTTTATATTTGTTTGTGCAGGGAACTCAAACCCTCAAAGTGCATATAAGAGTGCACACCGGCGAGAAGCCCTACAAGTGCGACCACTGTCCGTGGCGCTTCAGTCAGAACAGCGCCCTCAAGACACACGTCCGAGCCCTGCATCTCAAGAAGGACGCTACAGGAGATATCAATTAGACAAACTTATTAAAGAAAAAAATGTTTATTGAATAAATAACGACGAAGCTTGCATGCATGTATCTTGTATGTTGCCATTGACGAAGCTCGTAGCTGATATAGATAATGTGATTTTGGTTTGACGAAACCAACGTTGCGGATTCGATTTTTTTTTGTATTTCACTAGAATTGGCATTGTTATGTAACTTTTCTAGGTATTAAATACATTGTTTATTCCAATTATCATGGTTACACTTTTATACATATTCATTATCAGTTTTATCTTTTTTTATAAATAAATTGTTTAATGGTTGTCAGTGATGCGTTTGTTTCTTTTACTAGGCTTGTTTGTTCCCCATAGTCCTGCCGCGAAGTTCTTCTAGGTCTAGTACCAAGGGCAATGTTTTTTTGCTCGTGGTTCTCCCAGTCGAACCACTGCCAGTACAAGCAGCCATAGATATAATACACGGTGTATGTGAACTGATAGCCTAGCAAATACTGAAACGGTGAACTCAGACCATCAAACTGAACAACTTTCACTATGCAGCCTACCTCTGGAGAAGCGAAAAAAAAATTGCTGTCCCATATATTTTAGTCGGGTAGGTAAAGCAGTTTTGTATGGGACAGCTGATTTTTTTTCGCTTTTTCTGAGGTAGGCTCCATAGTGAAAGTTGTTCAGTTTGATGGTCTGAGTTCACCGTTTCAGTATTTGCTAGGCTGTCACTTACACCCTGTATTATAGCCAAGTCTTCCGTTATTTTATGATGAATCCAAACGAGCGTCATTTTGTGAGATTCTTGTGAGGAATAGTGGCGTATTTTGAAAGTCCGTTTCATAGGCTGAGGTCACAGACAAAGCATTCCTGGATTTTATGAAACGGGCTCAAAATACGCGACTCAACTCACAAAATTACGTTTGACTTCACCCTTAATTTTATTTAATAGGCACATAACAAATAAGTGTCGTAAAGATTATAAAATTAGATGTACCGGGATTAATACAATTAAAACAGGATCTTCGATAATTTGTTTATATTTAGCAAGTACTACAATAGTTTTGCTGTCACATGTTTGCCGAGCGCGTACAAAAGCCCTCGGGTCGGGGTAAGGGTCTCATAGCATAACAAATGAGTGTATTGTATTTTAAATACAATACACTGAACCGAGGGGTTTTGTATGCGTTATTCGAAAATAGATGAATAGATGATATAAAGTGGGTATATATTCAAGGCACTGAGAAGTAAAGATACACGAAGCAGTTGTCTTTCAAATGCAGTCTGAATGAAAGCTGAACCACCGATTGCCTAAAAAAATGTATGCAATAAGTGATAAAAGATTAAAATTGCATTGGAATGACACTAGAATTCTACGTAGAAATATTACAGTTAGGTCGTGGCCTGAAGGGGATTTTCCGGTGAAGAAAAGTGCAAAGTTAATAACTGTAATAAAATTAAAGAATCTAAATGAAAAATTCATGATGCTTGTGAGTTGGTAATTTGCGGTAAAACCAAGATCTGACACCTGTTAAGAGTATTTACTTCAAGCCGCCGCTAAAGGCATCTTGCCTAAAAACTAAATAAAAACACTTTCATTTTAAGACGTGGACACACGGCGTTGCTATGCCTAGTTTCGATAAGCGTTTTGAATACCGATATTCCAATACCACTGACTAGTTGGACTGCACTTAAGCAAGATGCTTTGCTTAAGTGCAGCCCAAGTGGATGGTCAACTCAATTTAAGGCTACACGTAAAAAGCAATGTGTGTGTGCACTGAGAGATCACATCTTGAATTCTGAAATAAAGTACTACAGGTTTTAGTAGTAGTTGTAAAACAATTGTAAAACTGCGTCCTGGAATTTGTAAAGCGATAATTAAAAAGATATAACCTAAAACGTGTGATCCCTCAATCCTCACAGAGGACCTTCTACATCTGGAAAAGTATTAAGTTTAAACCAAGTTTTTGCTTATAGACTTTTAGTAGTACTTTATTTACAACGAATCTACCATATAACATGATACACAGCATCCTACAAAAAAAGTTACAAAGCCTTTTCACTGAGCTCTCAATCCACACACATGAAATTTTTAATGATAGCATTTTATCGTTAATTTATTAAATAAATCAATATTATTTGCGTTTAACTTTTAGTAAAAACTGTAAGGAAATTTGTAAAAGAAAGAATACATAGCAAATATGTCCTCATTCTATGTAATTGGCATTTAATTGTGATCCCTCAATCCACACGTTTCAAAATAACAAATCATTTGTAAAACAATGAAAATAGCACCTACAATAATGCAAAGCCGCAAATATTTAGTAAAAAAGTTCTACTAAATCTTACCAATTTCAGATCCTGGATTAACGGCGTGGAAAATGAGAAAAACAGCTTCAATAATTCTGCTCAAATAAACCAAGCAAGGTGACCACAAACTAAAACTTCCTGGGACATCATGATTATTCATTTCTCATACTTTGAATTTGAAAGTAGGTAATTGTTTATCTATGAAGCGGCAGTGTTGCCACCTTACCTCCAGCTCAAATAGCTAAACCGTACCCAAAAAGTAGCTAGATACCTAAAAGTGGCTGAATAAAGTAATGTTAAAAAAATACATAAATATGCTGAGATGCAGTTTATTTGGATCAGTAATATTGATTTACAATCAGTTATTCTATAAAGTTATGCTCTGTGATGTTTTACAATGCTCATCATAGAAAATAGCCTTTCGACTTCTACGTTTAGGTAATCGGAACTCAAAAATAATAAAAAACGCTCTAAAGACCCGTTAAAATGACTAACTTTAGCTTAAGAAATTGGTATTTATTAATAAATAAATAAACAAAAAAAGTGGCTAGAATAAGTGGCTAAAATATTTAGCCACAGATTTTTTTTTGTAGCTGACAAGTTCAAACATGTTGCTAGATCTAGCCAAAGTGACAACACTGTGAAGCGGGTGGAAAACTGGAAAGTGATGCATGAGGATAAATATTAAATATATTTGAAAAAAAAAGGATACCTACTTACCCGGTGCAAATTTTTCCTAAGGACCCGTTTTAAAACGTGTAAAAATCACTCGTGAAGATCAGTCTATCTCATTCTCACTGTAGTATACCTACACACGACACATAGCTGAACTCTATGTCCATGAACTTACTATATCTTCTCATAGGCACCCCGAGTCATTTCAAAAATTTTCAAACGTTTTGAAACGTACCTAGTCTAAAATTTATTCATCAAGCGATTCAGAAATTATTTTTGCATATTATATAAGCTGCTGTAGTATGCCACCGTGACACAGCACTATCGCACCTTCGCTCTCTTTCTATTTGTGCGCGAACGAACGAGATAAAAGACGTGATATAGCCGTATCACGTGCAACATGCTAGCTAGGCTGGCTTTTGTTTACTTTCCTCGTAGTCGAAATGAAAAGCAGCGGGGCAAGTACGCCAACCCGCGATATCGTGATATAGCACTATCACGCTTCCACTCTCTTTCTATTTGCGCGCGAACAAACGAGATAAAAGACTACATTTGACAGATTGATGTGTTAAATATCGCTATATAATTTGTTTATTTCACAATTTTCAGTGGTGAATTCAGTAGTTCTTAGATATCAGTTATACACGCAATACTCGATAAGAAGAGAATGTTTTAATCGCCGATTAAAACATTCTCTTCTTCCGAAGCGTTTCACCAGATCTTCACCAAATTAAAATGGAACCATCTCGAGGGTAAATCCTAACTAGGAACTAAAAAAGAATCACCCAAATCGGTCAAGAAATGCCGAAGTTATTACGATTTTCGAAGGTTCTCCTCGATTTCTCTATGATTCCATAATCAGATCCTGGTTTCCTTAGCATGGTACATGGTTTTTTTGTTGGAAGGGAGATATCCTAAATATCTCCCTTCCAACAAAAAAAGAATAATCAATCAAATATCCACGAACACACAAAAAAGATTAAGCAATTTTAAGCAAAAGCTCGTAATAGCTTAGTCCTCCAGCTGGGGGCTTGGAGACAAAATGTTTCAAGACGGTAATCTTTTGTACCATTGACGTCTCGCTTATTCTAATGGGCGGTTGTCATATGTCATAAGTATGAATGAATGTCAAGTAGCGTTTTTATGTCTTGCTTTATAATATTTATCTACCCCTATACTATATCTATATTCCCGAGTGATTTTTACACGTTTTGAAACGGATCCTTAGGAAAAATTTGCAACAGGTAAGTATCTTTTTTTGAAATGGTATATTTGAAATTTATCCTCATACATCCCTTTCCAACCGCTTCATAGATAAACAATTACCTACTTTCAAATTCAAAGTATGAGAAATGAATAATCATGATGTCCCAGGAAGTTTTAGTTTGTGGTCACCTTGCTTGGTTTATTTGAGCAGAATTATCGAAGCTGTTTTTCTCATTTTCCACGCCGTTAATCCAGGATCTAAACGTTTTTACACGTTTTAAAACGGGTCCTTAGGAAAAATTTGCAGCGGGTAAGTAGGTATCCTTTTTTTTTCAAATATATTTAATATTTATCCTCATGCATCACTTTCCAGTTTTCCACCCGCTTCACAGTGTTGTCACTTTGGCTAGATCTAGCAACATGTTTGAACTTGTCAGCTACAAAAAAAAATCTGTGGCTAAATATTTTAGCCACTTATTCTAGCCACTTTTTTTGTTTATTTATTTATTAATAAATACCAATTTCTTAAGCTAAAGTTAGTCATTTTAACGGGTCCTTAGAGCGTTTTTTATTGTTTTTGAGTTCCGATTACCTAAACGTAGAAGTCGAAAGGCTATTTTCTATGATGAGCATTGTAAAACATCAAAGAGCATAATTTTATAGAATAACTGATTGTAAATCAATATTACTGATCCAAATAAACTGCATCTCAGCATATTTATGTATTTTTTTAACATTACTTTATTCAGCCACTTTTAGGTCATACGCTTCATAGATAAACAATTACCTACTTTCAAATTCAAAGTATGAGAAATGAATAATCATGATGTCCCAGGAACTTTTAGTTTGTGGTCACCTTGCTTGGTTTATTTGAGCAGAATTATCGAAGCTGTTTTTCTCATTTTCCACGCCGTTAATCCAGGATCTGAAATTGGTAAGATTTAGTAGAACTTTTTTACTAAATATTTGCGGCTTTGCATTATTGTAGGTGCTATTTTCATTGTTTTACAAATGATTTGTTATTTTGAAACGTGTGGATTGAGGGATCACAATTAAATGCCAATTACATAGAATGAGGACATATTTGCTATGTATTCTTTCTTTTACAAATTTGCTTACAGTTTTTACTAAAAGTTAAACGCAAATAATATTGATTTATTTAATAAATTAACGATAAAATGCTATCATTAAAAATGTCATGGGTGTGGATTGAGAGCTCAGTGAAAAGGCTTTGTAATTTTTTGTGTAGGATGCTGTGTATCATGTTATATGGTAGATTCGTTGTAAATAAAGTACTACTAAAAGTCTGTAAGCAAAAACTTGGTTTAAACTTAATACTTTCCCAGATGTAGAAGGTCCTCTGTAAGGATTGAGGGATCACACGTTTAAGGTTATATCTTTTTAATTATCGCTTTACAAATTCCAGGACGCATTTTTACAATTGTTTTACAACTACTACTAAAACCTGTAGTACTTTATTTCCGGTTTCAAGATGTGATCTCTCAGTGCACACACACATTAAAAAGCACTGGCATAGTCTCGCACAGTCATAAATATGCGGAGATCAAATTGGACATATCTGGAGCCTTTGACAACGCCTGGTGGCCAATGATCCTGCTTAGGTAAGTGTAAGCAAGTTGGCACTGCGCCTAACATTTACCGCATCTTAGTCAGTTACTTTACGAACAGAAAGAAAAATAAGGATTGTTTGCTGGAGACCGGGTGTTCTGAAAGGCATCCACGATGGGCTGTCCTCAGGGATCGGTTCTTGTACCAACCCTATGGAACCTCCTCCTCGATGTCCTCCTGAAGCTGCCGAAACCTGAAGGAGTCAGCATGATTGCCTGCGCCGACGACGTGACCATCGCAATTATGGCTATGCCGGTTAAAACTGACAGAGTCTCAAGTAAGACCTTGCGGCGCGGAACAGGAGACCCGTGACCACGCCTTATGGCTCTGCAAGCTGTACTACGAAGAAAGGAAGGAGATGCTCGACGGCATAGTGCCTGTGGAGTCCGGACCAGCTTACTACAGCGACCTGGTGAGCTGCGAGGAAAACTTTAAGATGCTGCGGAGATTTGCCCACAAGTGGCACGCTATACGAAAGATGCACGAAGAAGAAAGATGACAGTATAGAGTTTGCGGAGAGCGCGAAGTGCCTATACGTGTGCCGTATCACGCCCCAGAATGGGGAGAGGTGAAATTAACAAAGGGACGGAAATAGAGATTTTGAATGGAGTGCAAACAAGAGTGCGCCCGAGAAATGAGTACCGAGCGCACCCTCTTGTGATTCGGTCCGTTATGCCGCGACTGTTGCTGGCGAGGACTCAGCCTCCGCGTCGCCGATATGGAATTGATGCTCTCAGAAATGAGGGCGGACTGCTTCAAAGCTGTCGTTGAGCAGCAGGACATCGTGAAAAAGACGGTCCAGGACCTAAGAGAGGTAGTTAAGCGCGCACCGCAAGGGGTCAGCACTGTGGACACCAGACCAGCTCATATGCGGGGAAGCTGCGACTTGGGTAGCACACCGAGGTCCCAAAGCCACAACACCAAGAGCCAACTCCCGCGGTCTACCCCCAGGAGGGGGAGACCCTGCTTAAGACGGCCAACGACACGAGGGCTGAAATAAAGAAGACCCTGGACCCGGTGAAGTTGGGGCTCCAAGTCAGGACAGTCCGCCATGTTGGCAATGCCGGTATCGTCGTGCAGACAAATAACGAGGCCGCCGAAAAGTTTAAAAAAGCGATCCCGTGTGTTAAAAAAGCGGTGACGTGCAGGGAAACAAACCAAAGACGGTCCCTGGTCGCCCTTCGCAACTGCGACGACGACCCCACTGCTGAGGAGCTCATGCTGGCAATCCACGACCAGAACTTTAGGGAAAACGCCAAATGGACCCTGGACGCCATCAAGAAGGCCTGCAAGGTGGCCTTCAAGAAGAGCCGCCCTGGCAAAACCAGCTCATAACTTTCATGGCTGCAAACAAAAACCAGCCTTCTAGGAATCAAGAGAAAAACTAGCTTTTAGCTTCGATAAGCGTTTTAAATTCCAATACCACGGACTGGTTGAACTGCACATAAGCAAGATGATTTGCTTAAGTGCAGCCCAAGTGGATGGTCAACTCCATTTAAGGCTACGCGTAGATGGAGTTTACCATCATAAGTACATTAAAGCCGATAGCAAATAAAAGTTTCGGCAAAGTCTAGCACAATCATACCTAAATATGCGTAGATCGAAGGTGACGGGCGGACCAACCTGTTATTTCACTAGGCTTCAAAAATTTTAGAGTAAAGGTGTAGCATACGGACACGGATTGGGACGAAACCTTAAGGGTTCTTTGTTTGACTACGGAACCTTAAAAACCCCGGTTTCCAAAAGAATGTCAACGTACACACGGCGACAGATCAACCTACCCATAGTTGAACTCTATATTCATGGACATAAGGTCGAACTATGGGTAGGTTGATCTGTCGCCGTGCGTACGTTTTAGTCTGCTTATGCTTTAAGTATACATTCATGTATAGATATCTCATAAGATATCTTTCTTATGATAAATGTATTGAATGCCTGACTTAACTACTTGAAGTAGCGGCCAACTCAACTGTACGAGGCATTCGGATGGTGGACATGGGGGTAAAAACACGGAACCGACCGAATCCTTCAGAATTTCAACGTAAAGAAATTTAAGCAAGCGCCGATAAATGGCGGGAGCAATTTTGTGTCCCTCAAGGTAGGCAAATGCCTCGTCATCTAATTAGTGATGCACATGAATTGATGAAAGAAATTTCTACTGTCCCGACCGATCGGACTTAATATTAGTTTTCACCCGGGACTCTAAAACAAAACGCGCGCATAAGGGGAGCAACATGCAAGAGTACGGCTTCGCGCCGCGACCGTCGCTGTCGAGGACACCGCCTGGGAAGTTCAGTACCCCGCTGAGCAGCCCGCCATCGGCACCGCCAGGACAGCCAGGACAACAGGCCGCGATAAAACGCCCACGTAGCTCACCGACTGAGAGTAGCGCCTCATCCAGGGCAAAAATGGACTTCGGCGATGAGACAGTTCCACCAGTCTCGGGACTCACCGGTGGGGGACCACCATCACCCCCAACACCGCCTGGAAATAACGACCGTCTATTAATGGCCTCCAAAACCGAGCTCCTCTCGTGGGCCAACGACGCTGTCTCCGGAATCATGGAGGCCACCAGGGCATCGTCCAGCAAGTTGAACAAAACGGAAATATCCAAGATTGGATCCTATGGACAGGAAGTCCTGGCGGTTGTTGCCGCGCTCAGCCTACGCGTCGCCGACATGGAACTAATGCTCTCAGAAATGAGGGCAGACTGCTTCAAAGCTGTCGTTGAACAGCAGGACATCGTCAAGAAGACCGTCCAAGACTTAAAAGAGGTGGCCAAGCGGGCACCGCAAGTGGTCAGCGCCGGGGACACCAACACCAACTCCTATGCAGGGAAGCTGCGGCTTGGGAACCACACCGAGGTCCCGAAGCCACAACACCAAGGACCAACTTTCGCGGTCTACCCCCAGGAGGGGGAGACCCTGCTCAAGACGGCCAACGACACAAGGGCTGAAATAAAGAAGACCCTGGACCCGGTGAAGTTGGGGCTCCAAGTTAGGACAGTCCGCCGTGTTGGCAATGCCGGCATCGTCGTTCAGACGACAACCGGCGAGGCAGCCGAAAAATTCAAGCAAGCAATCCCGCCTACCCTGACGTGCAGGGAAACTAACCAAAGACGGCCCCTGGTCGCCCTTCGCAACTGCGAGGGCGACCCCACTGCTGAGGAGCTCATGCTGGCCATCCACGACCAGAACTTCAGGGACAACGCAAAATGGACCCTGGACGCCATCAAAAAAAAAAAAAAAAAAAAAAAAAAAAAGGCCTGCAAGGTGGCCTTCAAGAAGAGCCGCCCTGGCGACAAACGCACGACAGTTGTGCTGGACTGCAGCCCGGAAATTCGGGACGAGCTCATAGAGCGAGGACAGTTATACATCGGATGGCGCGTGATACACGTCTTTGACTACGTCCGCGTCACATGCTGCAAGAAGTGCCAGCTTTACGGACACCCGGAGCGCCTCTGCAGGTCAAAAGAGCCACGATGCGGCAAGTGCGGTGAAATCGGACACCAAGCCGACGCCTGCAAAGGCACGACAACTGCCTGCGCCACCTGCAAATGTTTCGGCAGGAGCGGTGCCAACACGCACAGAACCATGGCCACGGATTGCCCGGCGCGCAAATTCGCCGAGAGTCGCCAGACAACCATGACCGACTATGGTTATTAGTCCCACACTGAAATTAGGGCAGCTAAACCTGAATGGATCCGAGGTAGCCACCAAAGAACTGCCGTCGATAGCCAAGGAACTGGGCCTGGATGTCGTTCTACTCCAGGAGCAATATCCAACAGCCCAGAACAACAACATAGTGCAGAGCGGAGCAAAGCCAATGGCCGGCATCCTTGTAATGTCACCGGACTGCACGTGCACAGTACTACATCATCTGTGCACGGAACACTGCATGGTTGCGCATTTTAGAAAACAGAGAACGGAAGTATACCTTGTCTCGGCATACTTTCAGTACAGGGACAATATCACCGTGCATCTCAAGCAACAAGAAAAGATCATGTCACACCTAAAGGGCCGGCCAATACTGATAGGCATGGACTCTAACGCGCACTCACCACTGTGGCACAGCGAACGCAGACACTATGTTGGCAGAGGAGCTGACATCGAACATAAACGCCAGCAGATTAGAAGAGAGAGTGTCGTGGTTAGAGCAGAAAGAAAAGGAGAGAAATGTCGAGATAATGGGAGTTGAAAAACAAAATAATGAAAACTTAAAGCTTGTGGTAACAAAAATTGCCGAAGAATTAAAAGTAAACCCGGAACATATTGAAGAGGTAAAGAGGGTAGGAAAAATAAAACCGGACGAGAAGATGCCGCAACCGGTCATTGTTACGCTCCGGTCAAAAGACGAGCGTAATAAATGGTTGCAGGCCAGAAAGACCCGACTTACTAACGGAAAGATTTTTGGAAACGATAACGAGAAGCGTATTTATGTCAATGAGGATATCACCAAATATAAACGTCAACTATTATGGAATGCGAAAACACAGCTTAAAGAATTCTACAAGTACATCTGGGTTCAGAATTCTAGTATTTTGGTCAGGAAGAATGATACCGAAAAGATTCGTAACATTAGATCGGAAAAAGATATTGCTAACTTGAAACAGGAAAGTATTAATTAAATAAGCTTATCGTCAGGCCTAACTAAGGCCGCAAACACACAACCTGCTTTTGTTACCGTATTAAAATTCGACTTTCAAAGTGAAATCGAGTATCAGAGATATCAAAATACTTGTGAATGGAATGAGAACTTAGAACAAAATAACAACTATATAAATATCATACATTTAAACATAAGATCAATTAGAAAGTACTTTAATCAATTTTTAGTATTACTGAAACAATGTAAACATCAAATAGAAATTATAATACTAACAGAGGTAAACATTAAAAAGAGCGAACTACCATTATTTAACATAGAAGGATATAACATACACTCGAACACAAGAGAAAGAACAAAAGGAGGAGGTATAGTCATATATTCAAAGAAAACATTAAATTTTAATGCTGAAGTTATAGATACATCTGCCTCAGAGACGTCTCACGGAAAATTAATACTAAATAGCGAAGTGTTACATATATTGGCTATATACAGACCACCTGGAAAGAATAAATTACGATTTTTGGAACAGTTAGAAGTCTTAATAAATAATATTCCTAGAACGGACAACATGATTGTTATTGGAGACACAAATATTGACTTATTGGGTAATAAATTCAACACAATAAACACTAAGTACAGAAACATCCTGTGTGAACACGGCCTGCAATGTGCGATTCCGAATACGGAGATAACGCGAGAGGCTATAGTGGACGGTGAGACCGAGATGTCATGCATCGATCATATATGGATACGAGAGGGACGGGCACGTAACAAGAATGCATACCTATTAGAATGTTATCTATCGGATCATCACGTCATTGGCATCGCGCTTGATCTCGGTACGGATAGAAACAGGTTTAGTGTTGGTGAACATAAAGTGCGGACAGTAATTAGCAATAAATTAGTGCAACAAAAATTGATCCAGTACGATTGGTCACAGTTGTTATCGATTAAGTGTCCGGTAAAGTTGTACGATGTGATATGTTCAGTGTTTGGAAGCATTTATAAGGATAGTAAAATCAACATAGTTGTTCGAAGTAAAAGGGAGACCCAACCATGGGTAAGTAAAGAGTTATATACTATGATTTTACGTCGAGATAATTTGTTTAGAGCTTGGAAAGCTACACCTAAAAATATGAATAAACGGTTAGAATATACGCGATTTCGAAATAAAGTCAATAAACTTATAAATGCTGCCAAAAACAAATATAGACAAGGGGAAATTAGTAAATGTAATGGGGACTTTAGAAAAATTTGGGCTAACATAAACAATTGGATAGGGAGAACTAAAACGAGTGTGGATAGTATTATTCTTAAGTACCTAGGAAAAAACGAAAATACGTATAATATATGTACTAACTTTGCGAACACTTTTACACGAGAAATCCAAGACATAAAACATATTTGTAATAAACAGTTTTTGGACAGGAAATCATATGTAAGTGATGTTGATGTTTCTTTTAGATATAAAAAAGTCAGTGAGAGCAACATTGAAAAAATTATAGATAGTTTCAGCTGTGAAAAATCACCAGGCTTAGATGAAATCAGGATACAGGATATAAAGTTTATAAAGGAAAAACTTAGCCCAGTGCTGGCTGGTTTTGTAAATATGTGCATAACACAGGGTAGCTATCCTAATGAGTTAAAAAAATCAATAATTCGACCTATTTATAAACAGGGAAGTCATGTTGAGTACACCAATTATAGACCTATTGCAATATTATCAGTCATTAACAAAATTGTAGAAAAAGTAATCATAGGGCAAATATCTACTTTTCTGGAAGAGAATAGAGTAATATCAGACTCACAGCATGGATTTAGAAAGGGGCGTAGTACTGTTACAGCTTTAACACAATTTTCAGATTATATTAATGAGAACTTAAATGATGGTAAACAGATTATAGCTCTATTTATCGACTACAAAAAGGCCTTTGACACTCTGGATCACGAGGTTCTCCTCCAGGCTATGCAAGAATGCGGAATACGGGGCCCTACTAACAGGTGGTTTCGGGAGTATTTAACTGGCAGAACCCTCCGTGTAGTTGTCAATGGTACAGAAGGCTGTGAGTCTGATGTGAATCTGGGTGTTCCGACTGGATCTGTTTACGGACCGATAGGATATATAATGCACGTAAACAGTGTATCCAATGTTGTTGGTAGATGTAGGGTGTATATGTACGCCGATGATATGTGTTTATTGTACGCCTCTAATGATGTAACAGACATACAAAACAACATTCAGGTAGACTTTGAGAACGTAACAAAATGGGCACATGACAACGGTATAATATTAAACATAAATAAAACTAAGTGCATGCATATACACTCTCCGTACAATAGAAAAGCTAAAAAGATAAAAGCTAATGAAATCAAAATTGTTGGTCACACTTATGATTGCCTGCACAAAGATAAACAAAATTGCAATTGTGGTAGTTTAGAATATGTCGAGACATTTAAGTATTTAGGTTTGCTAATTGACCGAAACTTTAATTTTAAGCCTCATATTAGTGAAGTGTGCGCAAAGTTAAGATCTGTGTTGGGGAACTTCTATCATCTTAGTAGGGCATTAAATAGGCGGACACTTTATGTTGTTTATCATGCGCTTGCTGACTCATTGCTTAGTTATGGTTTGAACAGCTACGGGTGTACATTTGATACATACGTACATGCGATTAAACAGTTGCAGATTCAATTCATGAAAAAATATTTAGTAGACAAAAAAACTAAGTTAAAATGTAATAAAAATTATGATCTATTGTTTCCTATATGTAAGATAATCCCGGTTAAACATAAGGTTGGATACTTATTGGCTATTAATCAGTATAACTGTGAACATTTTAAAATACCTGTTGAAAATAAATATAATACCAGAAGGGTCAGAGAAGGTAAATTAATTCAACCATCGGCTAAAAATTACTATGGTAAAAGAACCACCAAGTACTTAACTCCGAAAATATTTAACAGTATTGACTGGCTAAGGCAAAACCGGAAACTTTGTAAATTATCCTTAAAAGTTAAACTAAAAAGAACTA
Source organism: Agonopterix subpropinquella (assembly GCA_922987775.1). Taxonomy (NCBI): domain Eukaryota; kingdom Metazoa; phylum Arthropoda; class Insecta; order Lepidoptera; family Depressariidae; genus Agonopterix; species Agonopterix subpropinquella. Next base: position 7,406,399 of record OV277718.1, on the reverse strand, counting down.
TTCTTGAATCACTTTAACTTGATAGTACCTAATTAAATACAAATTGTAAACAATCGCTGTTAGTAGGTGTCTGGATATATATGTGATATCACAAACTTACTGTTATGGGTTTGTGATATTATCTATATACTTTATCATAATACTTTAATTTATATTAACCATATTGTATGGGTAAGATTAAGGACTCATTTTTTTAAAATTGAGTGTAATGTCTTTCGCCAACAAACTGTTCTGCAGTTTGGCGAAATGTAATGTAATTTGTAACGTTTGTAATTCTGAAAATTTAAAATAAATGAAAAAAAAAAAAAAAAAAAAGATGGAAGCCTTCATTCTGTGTCAGGGTCTCAACATCGAAAACACCCCAGGGCAACCATCCACATACCATGGCCCGACAGGACAGTCAAACATCGACCTGACCCTCACCACACGCAGTGTCACAGTGTCTAACTGGCAAGTACACGAGACAGTAAGTTCGAGCGACCACCAGCTCATAACTTTCATGGCTGCGAACAAAACCCAGCTCTCACCCTCTACGCTGGAAAAGAAGGAATCAAGTGAAGAACCAATGGTCTACAAGGATCGCGGCGTGGACTGGAACAACTTCCGGAATGCTATGCATGCACGTGCGGGCAGCCTCAAAACTGCGAAACCAGCGTCGGATCTCTGCAAGCAATTCACGGACATCCTCACTCGTACAGCGCAAGACTGCTTAGGTCAGAAGAAAGCGAAGGCCGTCAAAGGTTACGAATGGTGGACGCCCGAGCTGGACTCTCTTCGGAGGGCTCAGTACCGGGCGAGAAGACAGTGGCAGCAGCTCAGGAGGACCGGGGGAGAGACAGAGGATAGCGCCCATAACACCTTCCGCTCTATTCGAAGCAAGTATAGGGCGGAAATGAAGAAGGTTCAAACCGAGTTTTTCCGATCGACTGCTGAAACCGGAAACCGCGACCCTTGGGGTTTGGCGTACAAAGCCGCTTGCGGTCGAGTGCGCCCGCCCTCGAACATCGTGGACGGCATTAGGCTACTTGACCGGTTTGCGGAAAATGACCAGGAAGCAACACTAGGCATCGTGCGCTCCCTCTGTCCAGACGACGATCCGACAAGGGACACCGACTACCATCGACAGGTAAGAGTCTTGGCGGCGTGCATTCCCTCTCTTGGGGACTCGGCCATGCCAGACCAAAGTGTCATCGGGCGCGTTATTAAATCTCTATCAAACAAAGCTCCAGGTATTGACGGTTTGACGGCTAAAATAGTTAAGAATGCGTGGCGTGCGACGGCGGCTGAAATGACCGCGATGTATGTGGCGTGTTTTAGGGACGGCATCTTCCCCGATGTCTGGAAAACCGGGAAACTCGTAGTCCTGCCAAAGGGCAACGACAAACCACCTACGGACCCCAAGGCGTACAGACCAATAACCTTACTCCCCGTCCTAGGGAAAATCCTAGAACGCTTGATCTTAGAGTGTGCGCCCCACTTACATAGGGGTATCTCGGATGCACAACACGGGTTCATGCAGGGTCGTTCCACGGTGACGGCTCTCAATGCAGTTCTCGACAGGGCAGACCAATCACCATCCAAATACGTCCAACTAATTTTCCTAGACATTTCAGGCGCCTTCGACAACGCCTGGTGGCCCATGATAATGGTCAAAGCCAAACAGGGGGGGTGCCCGGCGAACATCTACAGGATGCTCGCCGGGTATTTCGTCAATAGGCGGGTTGGCCTATTCGTGGGGGACCGGGCGGTGCGGAAGACATCAACCATGGGCTGCCCGCAGGGTTCTGTATTGGGACCGACGCTGTGGAATGTTCTTCTCGACGATTTACTTAGACTACCACTTCCGGAGGGTGCGTCGATGGTGGCATACGCGGATGACGTGACGATCCTGATAGAGGCGCGGTCCAGAGCTGCTATAGAGCAAAAAGCAGCTTCAATCCTTCACTTAGTATCAGAATGGGGCTCCCGTAATCGTCTGGGATTCTCGCCTGCGAAATCTCAGACGATGACCATCAAAGGGAAATTTGCTAGACCCCCCACGATAAGGATGGACGGCGCCTCCGTCAGGAGCGTTGCACAATCGAAAGTTCTAGGCATAATCATCGATGAAAGTCGTTCCTTTGCTCAGCATGCGTCGTACATAGGTGAGCGAGCGTCCAAATGCTTCGGGAAGATGTCACGTGTTTCGGCGTCTTCTTGGGGCATTCGTTACAGGGCTTTACGCATCCTATACGTAGGCACCTACGTCGCAACAATAACGTATGCAGCAGCGGTCTGGTATCGACGAGCATCGTTGCATGTGGTTCGGAGCTCGTTGCAACGCACTCAAAGGAACTCATTGACTCTGTTGACGAAAGCTTACAGGTCCAACAGCACGGCAGCGTTGCCCGTTTTAGCGGGAGTCCTGCCGGCCGACCTGGAGGTGATACGTGCTGGGAGGTGCGAGGAGTCAAGGCAAGTACTACCGAAGCCCGAGTATAGAAAGAGGAAAAAACTGATAGGCGCGGACGTTGTTGCTCTTTGGCAGGAGCGTTGGGACACGGTGGATAAGGGGAGGGATCTGTATAAGTTTTTTCCCGACATAGCTCGTCGCCTGAAGATGGACTACCTGGAGCCAGATTATGAAACGTCGCAAATGTTAACCGGTCACGGTTGTTTTCGGAAGCGTCTCAACTACCTTGGACTCAATGAAGACGGAAGCTGTCACTGCGGAGCCGGTGTAGCCGAAGACCGGGACCACGCACTGTGGGAGTGTGAGCTGTACGAAGAGGAGCGGAACACCATGCTGGACGGCCTCACAAGAACCGAAATAGGCCCCGTCTACTTTAGCGACCTTGTGGCATCAGAGGAAAACTTCGGACACCAGGAAGCAGTTAAAATGGCTTCCTATTCGTGATCGCAGGAACGCCCATATCGTTTCTCTCCTGTACAACACCCTCCACAATCCTTCTGCTCCCAGTTACCTCCGCGAACGCTTCTCCTTCTCCCGTCCTTCTGACAAACCCTGTAGATCCCACATCCGTACCCTCCTTAATATCCCGTCCCACACTACTGACTTCTATTCCTATTCCTTCACTGTCCATGCAGTCCGGCTCTGGAACTCTCTCCCATTTAATATAAGAGACTCTCAAACAATTGCTACATTTAAAAAACAAGTCAAAGATCACTATCTCTCTCTTCAATAAACTAGTATATTTATTTATTTATCATACCGTATATATTTGTATGTAAGTATACATTTACCTGTATCTTTATATAATGTTATGTATTTATTAGTCTTAAATTCTGTTTTATTAGTTAAATGTGCACACTATGCCTGCCTCACTTCTATGCTTTCTCTCTGTCTCGGGTTTGCTGGAAGAAATCTCTTTAGAGATAAGCTCGCCCTTTGTAATTGTCTATTATGTTGTTTTCATGTATATTTCCGTGTGTACAATAAAGCGTTAAAATAAAATAAAATAAAAATAAACACCTTCGGAGGTTTGCACACAAATGGCACAAAACCAGGAAGGAACTAGAATAAAGAAAAGGACAGCTGCGGTCTGCGATGAAGTCGGCGTAACAGTGGAGTTCACGCCCCAGAAAGATGAGAAGTGATTCATGGGACAGAAGGACAGAGATAGAACTTGTAGGGAGTCAAGTAAGTGCGCGCGTGAAATGGATGCCTAGAGCAAGTAACGTGCGCACCTCCCGCGATTCGGCTCGTATAACCGGGAGGTTGAAAGAGTCATGAGGAGGTGGTGGGTTCTGTCCCGACCGACCACTCTCTCTCTCACTCTCCTACCGGTATTGGGTAAACTGCTAGAACGAGTAATTATCTCTTGCGCCCCTTGCCTCCATGGAGTGATCTCGGAGGACCAGCATGGTTTCTCTAGGGGGAGGTCCACGGTGTCGGCCCTAGATAGCATCCTCAATAGAGCTGCAGATTCCACCGCAAAATATGTCCAGTTAGTGTTCCTTGACATCTCGGGTGCCTTTGACAACGCGTGGTGGCCGATGATTCTGGTTAAGGCAAAGCAGGCGGGGTGCCCTCCAAATATCTACAAGATATTGGTGAGCTACTTCAGCCTGCGAAACGTCGGCCTAATCGTTGGCGGCCGGGCGGTGTGGAAGGCATCCACAATGGGATGCCCCCAAGGCTCGGTTCTCGGCCCGACACTGTGGAACCTCCTTATGAACGACCTTCTGTTGCTACCAAAGCCAGAGGGCGTAAGCATGGTGGCGTACGCGGACGATGTTACCGTAATGATCGAGGCCCCGTCCCGCGCAGCAATCGAGCGGTCCGCGTCCCTCATCCTGGCATCAGTGTCGGAGTGGGGGACCCGGAACCGCCTCGAGTTCTCAGCGTCTAAATCACAAACAATGACAATCAAAGGTAAATTCAAAAGGCCACCCACCATCACCATGAACGGGGCCTCGATCAGAACTGTCACTCAGGCCTGCATCTTGGGCATAACATTGGACGCGGTGGGGTCATTCGGCGCGCATGCAGGCCTCATCAGTGAGAAGGCTGCCTGCTGCTTCGGGAAGATGTCGAGAATCTCGGCGTCTTCCTGGGGCATCAGGTATTACGCCCTAAAATTCCTGTACGCAGGCACCTATGGGGCCATGATCACCTACGCGGCGGCTGTTTGGCACCACCGTACGTCTAACTACGTGGTTAGGGCCGCCTTACTGCGCAATCAGCGCCCGGCACTGATCCTGCTGACGAAAGCCTACAGATCGACCAGCACTGCAGCGTTGCCCGTGCTAGCAGGCGTACTTCCGGCCGATCTGGAGGTTTTCTGCGCGGGACAAATCGCGAGGGAAAGTCGGGGTCTTGTTGGCAGGGAGCGCAAGAAGTTAAAGCAAAGGGTGCGGGCGGATGCCTTTGCCCGGTGGCAGCAGCGATGGGAAGAGAGTGAAAACGGTCGTGATTTGTATGGTTTTTTCCCCGATATCTCCGCGAGAATTGATGCGCATTGGGTTGAGCCTGACTATATAGCTTCGCAGATGCTCACGGGCCATGGCATTTTCAAGTCCCGACTACACAGGATGGCGCTAAACGATTCGGCATCCTGTCCATGCGGCCATCCAGAAGAAACAAGGGACCACGTACTATGGGAATGCTCCCTCTACAACGACTACAGAGAGGCCATGCTCAGTGGCATCTGCGAGGTTAAGACGACCATCGGCCCGGTATACTATGAGGACTTGGTAGCGGCAGGCGCGTTCCAGAACTTTAGACAGTTTTGCGGTCGCTGGCACAGCAGAAGAAAGGCTCTGGAAATTGAGGAAGCATACGGAGCACGAAACAATTAGAGCAGCGCGGCTAGCGAAGGAACGTTAAATGTGTGGTTGCACCCCAGAAGGGGGAGAAGCAAAAAAAGTAAACAAAGGGACAGGATAAAGAAATTGTAGGGAGTCAAGAAAGAGCGCGCACGAAAGAGCCCAGAGCAAGTAGCGTGCGCTCCTCCCGAGATTCGGTCCTTTATGCCGCGAGGCGGGCAGGACCATGGGTTGGCGGAGGGTTATGTCCCGACCGACCTTCGTTCGTTGCCTTCGTAGCGGACGGACGTATCGCGGAGCTCTCGAGCCTACGTTGTTCTATTATAATCCGGCAAAGTGACAAGTGTTGGTGTAATAGTTCGTGCAGTTCGGTGGCTCCTGCTCTCGCATGGGGCTATCGCCGTAAGACGCGGCGGCCATATTTGGTGGTGTCTCGCTCTGCGGAGCGCAAGTGCAGTGTGGTGGTGCTGCAAGTTCGGTGGCTCCTTGTCTGACAAGGGGCATCGCCCACAAGAGCCGGTGGCCATCTTGGGGCGTAAGCGAGAAGGCGAGTTTGACCTACGTGTAGCTCCGCCCACTTGGCGTGAGCTCCGTAGGTCCACCGTACCAGGTACGTGTGCGCAGAGACGCTGTATAAACTGGTGCTGTGTGTGTGTGCCGACTGACGGCTGTCACTCTGACAGTTGTCAGTTTTGACAATTTGGAGTAACGTAGTCACCGACGTTATCGCGCGTGTGTGGGTACCGACTGACAGCGGTCACTTAGACAGCTGTCAGTTTTTGACACTGTGATTGTGACATTGACACTCTGTGATATTGACACTTGTAACTGTGCCGTCTGACAGTTGTCACCATTGACAGCTGTCAGACTCTGACACTTTGTTTTTGCTTTGACACTTTTGGCGCACTAGCGCCACCGTGCGGTCCTTGTTCTGGTACTTTTTCTTTTTGTGTGTTTTCTGTGCCTCAATACGCGAACGCACGGGTACACTCGCGCGTTCGTGTATTAGACTTATAAAATTTTGGTGTACTAGACTTGTAAACTTTATCGTGTATTAGACTTGAAAATTCTTTCCCTGCTCTCGTGTTACTGCCGTGAATATGGAACCAGACGACGCGGAAGCCCGCCATCGTGAGGTCATTGCCGAGGAGATGGCAAGGAATGAGGCAGAGAAGAAGGCCCTAGAGGAGCTGGCTGACGGGATTTACTTTCGTCCTCGGACCTCCTTGGTTCGCACCCCACCCCAGGGATTCAGCTCGCCCACTGCTGAGCAGCAGGTGCAGCAGCAGCAGCAACAGCAGCATCAACCGACGTCGAGTAAGCGCCTCCTATCCTCCCCAGAAGAGGTCCAGGAGGCAGTCAGAAGGAAGGTAAGGGAGGTGCCTCCCATTTCCGGCATTATGCCGACACGCGGGGCACGCAAGGAGGCTGATGCAGTAGCCCCGCCCACCCCTAAGCCGAGTGGCACAGGTGGTCCAAAGCCGGCACCAAGATCGCCACCAAAGGACGACACCATGGAGAGGGAGCTAGCGGACGTTCCTAACCAGCGTCTGATGGACATCGCGCACAGCGCGATAGCAGGGATTTTGGAGGCCACACGTGCCTCGTCGTCCAAACTAAACAAAACGGAGGTAGCCACCATAGGACTGTTCGGGCAGAAGATTACGGCTGTTGTGGCGGCCCTGACACTCCGCCTGGCGGAAACGGAAAGGCAGGTCATGATGGCGGACATGGAGGCGGCGATAGCAGCCGCTGAGACCAGGAAAGACAAGACATTCTCATATGCTGACGCAGCGAAAAGGCAGGGCGAAAGACTCATGCAGGCACCAGCACCGGCGCCAAGGTCGGGGCCAGTTTTGGCCTTCTACCCTACAGAGGAGGCTGCGGCCGAATTGAAAACGGCCGTACAAACAAAGGAGGCATTAAAGAGAGCCGTGCTACCGGGAGACCTGCACTTGAGGGTCCAAGGAGTTAGGATGGTGGGTAGAGCGGGGGTTGTCGTTCAGACAGCAGACGCGGAAGCCACAGCGAAGCGGCTGAAGGCGGCAGCACCACCGACGCTAAAAGTTACGGAGCCAAAGGGCCGACGCCCCCTAGTCGCCCTCAGAGACTTAGACGGCAACCCTAGCCTGGAAGACACACTGGTAGCCATCCACCAGCAGAACCTGGCAGATCACCCGGAATGGACCCTACCTAAGCTAAGGGACAGCTGCAGACTAGCTTTTAAGAAATCGCGTAGGGGAGATAGGCGGACTACGCTGGTACTGGACTGCACAGTGGAACTATGGCAAATGCTCGTCGAGAAGGAAAGGATCTATGTTGGTTGGGACTCGATACGGACTGAGAATTACATCGACGCCGCCCTGTGCAGGCAGTGTCACGCGTACGGCCACACCACCGCAAGATGCCGTAGCGAGGTGATCTGCGGCAGATGCGGTACGGCCGGTCACGAAGCCTCTGCCTGCGTGGCTGCCCAGCAGTGCTGTGCCTCTTGTAAAAGGTTCGGCCAAAAAGGGGCCGATACACATGAAACGGGCGCCAAAGTCTGCCCCGCTAGAGCGCACGCCGAGAACAGAATGGCCGCCACAATAAACTACGGAGCTTGACATATCCCCACGAATTGGCCAGATAAACCTGGGAGGATCGATGCTTGCCACTCGAAGCATACCGGCTATAGCTAAAGACATGGAAGTAGACATCCTGATGGTGCAGGAGCAGTACAGCGACGAAAGAATACTGGACATGGGCACGGGATCAAAAGCGGGGCTGTATAGCCCCGCTGTTGGCTATGTATATAGCCAACTCTAACATTGCCTGCGCAATTATGCGACACCTGTCGACCACCCACAGGCTCGTGTGCCATGTCCAGGGAAGAGGCCTGGACGTGTTCGTCATCTCAGCATATTTCCAATACGCTAACGACATAAACGTCCACCTGCACGGGCTGGGGGAAGTCGTACAACAACTCAAAGGTGGACGGATTATAATAGGGGTAGACTGCAATGCACACTCCCCCATGTGGTACTGCCCCTTGCGCCAATGTGCTGGTCGAGGACACGAGGAAACCAGGAGGAGACAACTGATGGAGGAATTCATCATAGCCACGGACCTGCAGATCAGGAATGAAGCCGGTATGCCCCCCACCTTTTATACGGAAAACGGTGAATCTACAGTGGACCTGACATTGACAAGCAGAATGGAGCAGAAGGAATGGATAGTCCACTTAGATGCCGTCGACAGTGACCACCGACTGATTACTTTTCGGGTGGCAAGCAGCAGTGTCCAGCACGACGCATGCGCGGAGCCGCTAGAGGAGCCGATGAGATTCCGGGACGCCGGCGTGGACTGGGATCGATTTGAGACGACTATTCATGAACGCATGGGACGAATAAAATGGAATAGAACGGCAGCGGATGTATGTAGGCAGTTTAAGAAAATAATTTCGGCAACAGCCAAGGGATGTCTTGGTGTGAAGAATGGCAGTGGAAAGGATAAAGGGTATGAATGGTGGAGTCCGGAACTGGACTCACTCAGAAAGGGAAGTATGAAGAAGAGAAGGATGTGGCAGGCTGTGAGAAAGCGTGGGCTTCCACAGGACACTGAAGACGCCAAAAAAGCGTTTCACGACTCCAGGAGGAGGTACCGACGAGCAATGGAGGAGGCGCAACTTAAGCATTTTACCACGATTGCAGAATCCGGAAACCAGGACCCTTGGGGCCTGGCCTACCGAGCCGCGAGTGGCAGGTCAAGGCCGCCCCCTAACGTAATTAACGGCACCAAATACGCCGAAGGATACGCTGGCGGTATAGACGAGGCCATGCACAGCCTGCTTTACGCCCTGTGCCCGGACGACGATTTGTCTAAGGACACGGAGTACCACAGGCAAGTGCGGATAATGGCAGCATGTATACCGTCAGGAGAGGATGCCCCGCCGCCAACCAGTCAGACTTTGGGGGCAATAATCAAGGCTTTGCCTAAGACTGCTCCGGGAATGGATGGACTTTCAGCAAGAGTGCTGAAGCATGTGTGGTCAGCCGCCTCGGCGGAGTTCTTGGGGGTAATGGTCCGATGTGTCGAGGAAGGGGTCTTTCCTGACGTGTGGAAGGACGGTAGGTTGCTTGTCCTCCCGAAAGGGAACGACAGGCCACCGACCGACCCGAAGGCATATAGGCCGATAACTCTACTCCCAATCCTTGGCAAAATTCTTGAACGCGTAATGCTGAAGTGTGGACCGCAAATCACAAATGGACTGTCGGACTGCCAGCATGGATTTACGCGGGGGAAGTCAACCGAGTCTGCCCTGCAGACTATTTTTGACTTTGCGCGGGGGAGCTCGTGCACCTATGTACAGGCCATTTTTCTAGACATCTCTGGGGCCTTCGATAATGCGTGGTGGCCAATGATTATGCTCAAGGCAAAACGGGGGGGTTGCCCGCCGAACATCTATCGGATGCTCGCGGACTACTTCGTCCAGCGCCGAGTGGGCATCTTCACGGGCCCGAAGGTATTATGGAAGGCGTCAACAATGGGTTGCCCACAGGGATCAGTGCTGGGTCCAGCGCTGTGGAACGTGCTCATGGACGACCTGCTTCGACTGCCACTACCAGGGAGGATGGAGCTCGTGGCGTATGCCGATGATGTGACGATTCTAATCGAAGCCATGTCCAGGGCGAAGATTGAGGCAATAGCCTCATCAGTATTACAACTCGTCGGTGACTGGGGAGCCCGTAACAGACTGGAGTTTTCTCCTGCGAAGTCATCCTCGATGACCCTCAGGGGGAAACTCCAGCGGCCACCAACCATCAGATTCGGAGGTAAATCGATTAGAAGCGTCACGTCAGCCACGGTGCTGGGGGTGGTGGTCGATTCAAGCCTACTGTTCTCACAGCATGCAGTATCGATCGGGGAAAGAGCGGCAAAATGCTTCGGCAAAATGTCGCGGGTATCGGCTGCCACGTGGGGAATAAGATACAGGGCCCTTAAGGTCCTGTATCAAGGGACATTTGTAGCGACGGTAACGTATGCTGCGGCATGTTGGCACCAGCGCGCGACACAGCACGCGGTGAGGAGCGCACTACTGCGCACCCAGAGACAGGCCTTGGTCCTTCTGACCAAGGCGTACAGGTCTACTAGCTCCGCCGCCCTGCCAGTATTGGCGGGTGTATTACAGGCGGACCTCGAGGTGATCCGTGCTGGCAGACTAGGCGTTCTGCGCAAGTCCGCGGCCAAGGAGGAATGGAGTCGGGTTAAGCAGGAAGTGACGGAAGAAGTGTGGAAAAGCTGGCAGGAAAGATGGGACACGGAGGACAAAGGGAGGGTCACGCATAGGTTCTTCCCGGACGTCACGGCTAGGCTCAAGGCAACTTGGGTCGAGCCGGATTATCAATGCTCGCAGATACTGACTGGACATGGATGCTTTAGAGGACGGCTGTACGACATGAGACTGAGTGATGAATGTGTGTGTTTTTGCGAGACGGATGTTGTTGAGTGCGTTCACCACATACTGTGGGAATGTACTCTGTATGAAGAATCGCGGCAAATGATGATGGATGGGATAGTCACGCTCGAGGAGGGACCGATCTACTATGGCGACCTGGTCAACTCGGAGGCGAACTTCAGGCGGCTGCGAGAATTCGCGCATGCATGGCATAGACTGCGGAGCGTGCTGGACAAGGAACGGACCGAGGACGACGAGGCAGCGAACGAAGTACGTATTATTGTGGTGTAGCATGCCCCAGAACGGGGAGAAATGCCAGATTGGGACAGGACGTAGAAATTATAATTTGTAGGGAGTCAAGAAAGTGTGCCCAGGAAAGAGCCTCGAGCAAGTACTGGGTGCATCTCCCGCGATTCGGCTCGTATAACCGCGAGGTTGGAAGAGCCATGAGGAGGTGGTGGGTTGTCCCGACCGACCATCGGCACCGCCAGGACAGCCAGGACAACCGGCCGCGATAAAACGCCCACGTAGCTCACCGACTGAGAATAGCGCCTCATCCAGGGCAAAAATGGACTTCGGCGATGAGACAGTTCCACCAGTCTCGGGACTCACCGGTGGGGGACCACCATCACCCCCAACACCGCCTGGAAATAACGACCGACTATTAATGGCCTCCAAAACCGAGCTCCTCTCGTGGGCCAACGACGCTGTCTCCGGAATCATGGAGGCCACCAGGGTATCGTCCAGCAAATTGAACAAGACGGAAATATCCAAGATTGGATCCTATGGACAGGAAGTCCTGGCGATTGTTGCCGCGCTCAGCCTACGCGTCGCCGACATGGAACTAATGCTCTCAGAAATGAGGGCAGACTGTTTCAAAGCTGTCGTTGAACAGCAGGACATCGTCAAGAAGACCGTCCAAGACATAAAAGAGGTGGCCAAGCGTGCACCGCAAGTGGTCAGCGCCGGGGACACCAACACCAACTCCTATGCAGGGAAGCTGCGGCTTGGGAACCACACCGAGGTCCCGAAGCTACAACACCAAGGACCAACTTTCGCGGTCTACCCCCAGGAGGGGGAGACCCTGCTCAAGACGGCCAACGACACAAGGGCTGAAATAAAGAAGACCCTGGACCCGGTGAAGTTGGGGCTACAAGTTAGGACAGTCCGCCGTGTTGGCAATGCCGGTATCGTCGTGCAGACGATAACCTCCGAGGCAGCCGAAAAATAAACAAGCGATCCCGCCCACCCTGACGTGCAGGGAAACCAACCAAAGACGGTCCCTGGTCGCCCTTCGCAACTGCGATGGCGACCCCACTGCTGAGGAGCTCATGCTGGCCATCCACGACCAGAACTTCAGGGACAACGCAAAATGGACCCTGGACGCCATCAAAAAGGCCTGCAAGGTGGCCTTCAAGAAGAGCCGCCCTGGCGACAAACGCACGACAGTTGTGCTGGACTGCAGCCCGGAAATCCGGGACGAGCTCATGGAGCGAGGACAGTTATACATCGGATGGCGCGTGATACACGTCTTTGACTATGTCCGCGTCACATGCTGCAAGAAGTGCCAGCTTTACGGACACCCGGAGCGCCTCTGCAGGTCAAAAGAGCCACGATGCGGCAAGTGCGGTGAAATCGGACACCAAGCCGACGCCTGCAAAGGCACGACAACTGCCTGCGCCACCTGCAAATGTTTTGGCAGGAGCGGCGCCAAAACCATGGCCACTGATTGCCCGGCGCGCAAATTCGCCGAGAGTCGCCAGACAACCATGACCGACTATGGTTATTAGTCCCATACTGAAAGTAGAACCTGAACCTAAACCTGAACGGATCCGAGGTAGCCACCAAAGAACTGCCGTCGATAGCCAAGGAACTGGACCTGGATGTCGTTCTACTCCAGGAGCAATATCCAACAGCCCAGAATAACAACATAGTGCAGAGCGGAGCAAAGCCAATGGCCGGCATCCTTGTAATGTCACCGGACTGCACATGCACAGTACTACATCATCTGTGCACGGAACACTGCATGGTTGCACATTTTAGAAAACAGAGAACGGAAGTATACCTTGTCTCGGCATACTTTCAGTACAGGGACAATATCACCGTGCATCTCAAGCAACAAGAAAAGATCATGTCACACCTAAAGGATCTACATAAATGATCTCCCGAGCAATATCAAACACCCAATGGTACTCTTTGCCGATGACAGCACTGCCATTATAGAATGCGTAAACGAACAAAATTACGAACATGATATAAATGAAACTATCAATATCATTATTAATTGGCTTGAGCAAAACAATTTGCTAATTAATGTAAATAAAACCAAAATTATCCATTTTCGGCAACGTAACTTATCAAAAAGTGACCCAGTGATCACTTACAATGGCTCAGTTATCGAAAATGTAAGTTCTACACGTTTTTTGGGCCTGCAACTAGATCAGAGATGTTGTTGGGACCTACATGCATAAAAGATATGCACTCGTATACGGCAGTTCTCATACGCCCTATACAAACTTGCGAAAATAGCTAATTTAAAAACGCTAATAACAGCTTACCACGGGCTTGCAGCATCAACGCTTAGATTTGGAATAATTTTTTGGGGTAACTGTACAAGGAAACTTGAGATATTCAGGGCCCAGAAACGGTGTATTCGTGCAATCAACAGTTTAAAACCGACCGACAGCTGCAAACCGTTCTTCAGGGAACAAAACATACTCACCCTTGCTTCGCTCTATATCTGTGAAACTGCTGTGTTTGTTAAAAGTAATTGTGAATTATTTAAGACAGTATCTCAAATAACTGACCGTAACTTACGTAACCGTGGAAGACTATGCCATAAGCCGTGTAAAACAACGCTATTACAGAATAGCGCATTTAGTATGGCACCAAAAATATATAACAAGCTGCCGAAAAGTTTAAGAGATGCTCCCTTGAATAAGTTTAAAAAGGAACTGACTAAATTACTGATTGATAAGTGTTATTATAATATTGCGGAATTCTTTGATGACAACCTTTGACGAAAATTAATAGTAGGTATTTCTAGTAAGTAGGTATAATGACATGGCTTCAATTATGATTGTATGAATAAATTTCGAATTAATTAAATCGACCATATTATTATTATTATATACTTAACAATGTAACCGTGACAGAAATTGATTAAAATAGTTAAATTGTACACAATAACAATATTTTTGCATGCCAGAATGGTAGAATATGATTTGAACGTGATTGATTATTTTATTGTAAGATCTTTTATTAATATTATCATATTAATTGTACTCATATTCGCAAATAAATGATGTCTATGTCTATGTCTAACTAAAAAATATGGAGACCGAAGATGACGCGGAGGCGCGTCATAGAGAGGTGATAGCGGAGGAGCTGGCAAGGAACGAGGCTGAGAGGAGGGCCCTGGCGGAGTTGGCTGAGGGGGTTTATTTCCACCCCCGGACGTCCCTGGCCCGCACTCCCCCCCCCCAGGGGTTCAGCTCTCCTACCCCTGAGCAGCAGAAGCAGCAACAGCAACAGCAGCAGCACCTACAGTCCTCCGGGAAGCGTCTCCTTTCCTCCCCTGAGGAGGCCCAGGAGGCGGTGAGGCGAAAGATAAGAGAGGCTCCCCCTATCTCCGGCTTCATGCCACCGCGAGAGCCGCGAAAAAAGGACTCACCATCCTTGTCCTCATTATCCAAGGACCAGTTACTGGACAACGTCCACCGGGCCCTCAAGGGAATAGCGGCAATAGCCAGTGGCCAAAACAAATTGAATATCGCTGATAAAACAACTATCAGCTCACATAGCCAGGAAATTCTAGCTGTGGTTGACCTATTGGAGCTCAAGCTAGCTGACGCTGAACATTCGGCCACTACTTGGCGGCTGACGTTCAACTTAAAAGAGCAGGAACTTAATCAAGTAAAGGAGCAGGAGCACTCGAACAACCACAACAACTACGGTCAGCAAGCCGCACCCAGCTACGCTACAGCGCTTAAGCGGTCCACGGGGCAGGAGAACCTCGAGATCGGTAAGAAACAGGGTCCAGTTGTCATAGTGTACCCGAACTCGGAGGAGGTGAAGACATCGGAGGATACCAAATAGAGCGAGGACAACTCTACATCGGATGGCGCGTGATACATGTCTTCGACTACGTCCGCGTCACATGCTGCAAGAAGTGCCAGCTTTACGGACACCCGGAGCGCCTCTGCAAACAACGAGGCCGCCGAAAAATTCAAAAAAGCTATCCCGCCTACAGTGACATGCAGGCAAAGCCAATGGCCGGCATCCTAGTAATGTCACCGCTCCGGACTACACGTGCACAGTATTTCATCACCTGTGCACGGATCACTGTATGGTTGCACATCTCAGAAAACAGAGAACGGAAGTATACCATGTCTCGGCATACTTCCAGTACAGGGACAATATCACCGTGCATCTCAAACAGCAAGAAAAGATTATGCCACATCTAAAGGGCCGGCCAATACTGAAAGGCATGACTGCCCGGCAGGACAGTCAAACATCGACTTGACCCTGACCACTTGCAGTGTCACAGTGTCTAACTGGCAAGTACACGAAGCAGTAAGTTCGAGAGACCACCAGCTCATAATCATAACTTTCATGGCTGCAAACAAAAACCAGCTCGCACCCTCTACAATGCTGGAAGAGAAGGAATCAAGAGAAGAACTAGCTCTGGCTTCGATAAGCGTTTTAAATTCCAATACCACGGACTAGTTGGACTGCACATAAGCAAGATGATTTGCTTAAGTGCAGCCCAAGTGGATGGTCAACTCAATTTAAGGCTACGCGTAGATGGAGTTTACCATCATATCATAAGTACATTGAAGCTGATAGCAAATGGCAAAGTCTAGCATAGTCATAAATATGCGGAGATCGACGGTGACGGGCGGACCAAAATGTTATTTCAATAGGCTTCAAAAATTAGAGGGTAAAGGTGGAGCATACGACTACTCGGATTGGGATGAAACCTTTAGAGTTCCTTGCATGACTACGGATCCTTAAAAACCCCGGTTTCCAAATGTGTCCGTTAATATTTACCCATTGCCTATTAAAAAAAACATCTCTAAAATAAAAGTACAAGAAAAAGAATGAGCAAGGAAATGGATTTAAAAGAATGTCAACGTACGTTTTGGGCTGCGGCTTTAAGTATACATTCATGCATAGATCTTATGATAAATGTATTGAATGCCTGACTTAAATACTTGAAATAGCGGCCAACTGTACGAGGCATTCGGATGGTGGACATGCGGGTAAAGGCACGTAACCGACCGAATCCCTCTGAATTTAAACGTGAAGAAATTTAAGCAAGCGCCGATAAATCGCGGGAGCAATTTTTTGTCTGTCAAGGTAGCCAAATGCCTCGTCATCTAATTAGAGATGCGCATGAATGGATGAACGAAATTTCCACCGTCCCGACCGACCGTACTGGACTGCACAGTATAATATTATGGTAAATACTCGTCGAGAAAGAAAGGATTTATGTTGGATGGGACTCGATTCGAACTGAGAACTACATTGACGCCGCCCTGTGCAGGCAGTGCCACGCGTACGGCCACACCGCCGCAAGGTGCCGTAGCGAGGTGATCTGCGGCAAATGCGGTACGGCCGGTCACGAAGCCTCTGCCTGCGTAGCTGCCCAGCAGTGCTATGCCTCATGCAAAAGATTTGGCCAAAAAGGAGCCGATACTCATGAAACAGGCGCCACAGTCTGCCCCGCTAGAACGCACGCCGAGAACCAAATGGCCGCCATAATAAGCTTGACATGTCCCCACGAAACGGCCAGATAAACTTGGGAGGATCGATGCTTGCATGCTTGCTGGAAGCATACCGGCAACAGCTAAAGAAATGGGAGTAGACATCTTGATGGTGCAAGAGCAATACAGTGATGAAAGAATATTGGACATGGGCACGGGATCTAAAGCAGGGCTCTACATAGCCAACACCAACATTGCCTGCGCAATTATGCGACACCTGTCGACCACCCACAGGCTCGTGTACCATGTCCAGGGAAGAGGCCTGGAGACGTGATCACCATCTCAGCATACTTCCAGTATGCTGACGACATAAACGTCCACCTGCACGGCCTGGGAGAAGTCGTACAACATCTCAAAGGATAAGGATAAGGATCATAATAGGGGTAGACTGCAATGCACACTCTCCCATGTGGTTCTGCCCCTTACGTCAGTGTGCTGGTCGAGGGCATGAGGAAGCTAGGAAAAGACAACTGATGGAGGAATTCATCACAGCCATGGACTTGCAGATCAGGAATGAAGCCGGTATGCCCCCCACTTTTTGTATGGAAAACGGAGAATCTACAGTGGACCTGATATTGACAAGCAGAAGCGTTAATGTCAAGGAATGGATAGTCCACTTAGATGCCGTCGACAGTGACCATCGACTTATTAAATTTAGGGTGGCAAGCAGCAGTGTCCAGCACGACGCATGCGCGGAGCCGCTAGAGAAGCCGATGAGATTCCGGGACGCCGGCGTGGACTGGGATCGATTTGAGTCGACTATTCATGAACGCATGGGAAGAATAAAATGGAATAGAACGGCAGCGGATGTATGCAGGCAGTTTAAGAAAATAATTACGGCAACAGCAAGCAAGCAAGGGGTGGAGCTCGTGGCGCATGCCGATGACGTGACTATTTTTATCGAAGCCATGTCCAGGGCGAAGATTGAGGCAATAGCCTCAACAGTATTACAGCTCGTCGGTGACTGGGGAGCCCGTAACAGACTGGAGTTTTCCCCTGCGAAGTCATCCTCGATGACCCTCAGGGGGAAGCTCCAGCGGCCACCAACCATCAGATTCGGAGGTAAATCGATTAGAAGCGTCACGTCAGCCACGGTGCTGGTGGTCGATTCAAGCCTACTGTTCTCGGCCTCTAATCTCAGACAATGACCATCAAAGGGAAATTCAAAAGGCCACCGACCATCACCATGAACGGGGCCTAGATCAGAACTGTCTCTCAAGCCTGCATCCTGGGTATTACATTGGACGCGGTGGGGTCATTCGGCGTGCACGCAGGCCTCATCAGCGAGAGGGCTGCCTGCTGCTTCGGGAAGATGTCGAGAATATCGGCGTCTTCCTGGGGCATCAGGTATTGCGCCCTAATGTTCCTGTACGCAGGCACTTATGGGGCCATGATCACATACGCGGCGGCTGTCTGGCACCACCGAACGTCTAACTACGTGGTTAGGGCTGCCTTACTGCGCAATCAGCGCCCGGCACTGATACTGCTGACTAAGGCCTACAGATCAACCAGCACTGCAGCGTTACCTGTGCTGGCGGGCGTACTCCCGGCGGATCTGGAGGTCTTCTGCGCGGGTCGAATCGCGAGGGGGGAAAACGGTCTGGCTGGCAGGGAGCGCAGGAAGCTCAAACAAGTAACAAAATTGGAGACTTTTGCCAGTGGCAGCAACGTTGGGATGAGAGCGATAAAGGAAGAGACCTATACTGCTTCTTTCCGAGTATCACGGAAAGGATGAGGGCAAATTGGGTTGAGCCGGATTACGTGGTATCCCAGATCCTCACAGGCCACGGAATATTCAAGGCTCGTCTGAACAAAATGGCATTGAGCGAGTCGGCAGCCTGCCCATGCGGCTCCTCGCAGGAAACCCGGTATCATGCTCAGTGGGAATGCCCAATATATGAGGAAAGCCGAGACGTCATGCTGAACAGCATTCACGAGAGCAGAACATCACACGGACCGACATACTACCAAGACCTCGTCGCTACAACAAGTGGATTTCACCATTTTAGGCAGTTTTTTGGGGCCTGGCACAACATCCGGAAGCAGCTCGAGGCAGATGAGCTGCAGAAAAATTGAACATTATAAAGCAGCGCAACAAGCGAAGAACGTTAAATGTGGTATGCACCCCAGAAGGGGGAGAAGCAAAAAGAGTAATCGAGATTCGGTCCTTTATGCCGCGAGGCGGGTAGGACCATGGGTTGGCGTAGGGTTTGTCCCGACCTTCTCATTAAGATTACAAGCTGCAACAAGTGCCAACAATTTGGGCACCCAGCCGTGTATTGCAGGGCCCAGGATGAAACTTGCGGCAGATGTGGGGAAAAAGGGCACAAAAGAAGATTGCAAGTCAGAGACCACGTGCTGCGGCACCTGCAAGCGGTTTGAAAAGAACGACGCGTACAGCCACACTACGGCCTCCCCGTCCTGTCCAGCCCGGCTCTTTGCTGAAAGACAGTCTGCTTCCATAACCAACTATGGATAGTACGGCTAACGTTATTCGACTGGGCCAGCTTAATCTACAGGGATCAGAAGCCGCCACCAAGGAGCTCCCTGCCATTGCTCAAGAACAAGGTCTGGCTATCGTCCTGGTACAGGAACAATTTAGCGGTGCCAATGTACCGGTTTAAATGTTACCAATTATATCTAAACGTGTATTTTGTCATAAATATCTGAACAGCGAATTTTCAATAATTTCTTTAAGTGTTATTTAAAATTAAAATGTAAAACAAGGGAGTAAGGTTTTGTTCCGAAACTGTTCAGATGTTTATGACCACCCTGACTGCGTCGATATATTTGATGTTCTAGGCGTTCCTATATTTTTGGTTGGTTATGACTTATGAGTAAAGAAATTATTGAAAATTAGAACTGCTTAGAAATATTTGACCACTTGTTTGCTACGATATATCTGCTGGTGACTGTACCATAATAAAGGCCACGGTCGTTTCATACGATACGACGCACACTTGTCTCTTAGGAATACATCGCGCGCATAAAGCGATAGTGTATATAATTTAAATGTCAACGCAGACGAAGTCGCGGGCGAACAGCTAGTACCATAATAAATGCCACGGTCGTTTTATACGATACGACGCACACTTGTCTCTTAGTAATACATCGCGCGCATAAAGCGATAGTGTATATAATTTAAATGTCAACGCAGACGAAGTCGCGGGCGAACAGCTAGTACCATAATAAATGCCACGGTCGTTTTATACGATACGACGCACACTTGTCTCTTAGTAATACATCGCGCCCATAAAGCGATAGTGTATATAATTTAAATGTCAACGCAGACGAAGTCGCGGGCGAACAGCTAGTACCATAATAAATGCCACGGTCGTTTTATACGATACGACGCACACTTGTCTCTTAGTAATACATCGCGCGCATAAAGCGATAGTGTATATAATTTAAATGTCAACGCAGACGAAGTCGCGGGCGAACAGCTAGTACCATAATAAATGCCACGGTCGTTTCATACGATACGACGTACACTTGTCTCTTAGTAATACATCGCGCGCATAAAGCGATAGTGTATATAATTTAAATGTCAACGCAGACGAAGTCGCGGGCGAACAGCTAGTACCATAATAAATGCCACGGTCGTTTTATACGATACGACGTACACTTGTCTCTTAGTAATACATCGCGCGCATAAAGCGATAGTGTATATAATTTAAATGCATGCAAAAATTGAAGGTAAGCAACGCCAACCCGTGCACGGTTTTATTGATATTTTATTTACAGCGCCAAAGTGCTTCGTAAAGCACGTAAAGCAGTTGGTTCCAGATAGTGCCATATAGTGCCGTTAGATGGCGATCCCACTAGTTAGGAGGCCCGTAACGGCGGCTTGAAAATACTCTTCCACGGAAAGTTGACCACAATTCTGCAATCTAGCCTTAGTAAGCGAGAGTGGAGTATGACTCCCTGTTACGATTTTACGTAAATGCTTAAGTGGAACTCATGTAGGCTGGGAGAAAAACAGAAATATGCTAAAAGTGAAATTAAAAAAAAAATACCCATGAACCCACAGAACATAGAACCCGGCGTCACATTCATGAACCCGTGATCAAGATACATAAATAAATCTTGATCATGGGTACTATACTTGAATTTCATATGTTCTGACATAAAATATCATTAACTCATGAATTTAAGCTTAGAGAAAAATATAAAATAATTACAATTTTATACAAATACCTACAGGGTGTTACAAACACCCTAGTAACATTTAAAGGGGAGTTTTAGACCAGTAAACTGATCAACTATCACTATGGAGCCAACATCGAAATCGCGAAAATAAGATCCGTTCTTTCATACAAAACTGCAGTACCGTCTTGACTCAAATGTCCCATACATTTGAGTCGAGACGGTACTGCAGATTTTTTTTATTATTTCTCCATGTTGTCTCCATAGTGAAAATTGTTCAGTTTGATGGTCTGAAGCACCCCTTAAGTATAAGGGTGCCTGTCCATTGAAGCTGTGCGAGCTGTGTAGCTGTGTTTTTTTAACCAATCAGGAGCTCGGGCGAGATCGATTGGTTAAAAAAACACAGCTACACAGCTCGCACAGCTTCAATGGACAGGCACCCTTACTAGGGTGTTTTGTTACACCCTGTATACATGATCGTACAAAACACCCTAGTAACATTTAAAGAGGTGTTTCAGATCATGAAACTTAAACTATCAGACTGATTTATAACATCGAGAAAAAATTTAAAAAATTTGCCTTCCATACATTTGAGTCTAACATTGTAACTGACTGAAGCACCCGTTTCAGTACGTAACACATTTAAGAATACACCCTGCATAGTGGTGCAAAAGAAAAAGTAGGTAATTATTTGAGCCCATGGCCGACAAGTGTTAGCAAATATTGGACCAATATCGAAATTGCGAAAAACAGTATTCAGTGCCTCAAAAATTTGTATAAGGTCTAACAAAAATAGCTGAAACTATTTTAAGGGGACGATCAGACCACAACAACAACAACAACAACAACAACAACTGAACAACTGAACAACTTTCGCTATGTGACCAATATCGAAATCGCGAAAAAAAACAGCTGTCCGATGGTCCCATAGAGAAAGTTGTTGAGTTTGATGGTCTGATCATCTCCTTAAAATATTTTCAGCTAATTTTGTTAGACTTTATACTATACAAATCTTAAATCTATCGTACGTCAATGAGCGCGGCAACTCCAGCTTCGCAATGAAGGCCCAAGTCTTTGAACGTAACTCCCTTTATATCTTCATGCTTATACTTGTAGTGTGTGTACAGGGCACGAGGTAGTCGGTAGTCTTCTGCGCGAACCTACATGGGCAGTACTTGCATTGATGCGGTTTCTCACCGGTGTGGATCTGCTGTTTCATTTAAGACTGAAAAAAAAGATGAAACTTACATGAATAAAAAAGCAATGCTCTTGTTGAAAGACGTTTCACACTATTATAAAACTAGCTGTTGACCGCGACTCCGTCTGCGTAGACCTTAATAAAAACCGGTCAAGTGCGAGTCGGGCTACTCGCGCAACGAGGGTTCCGTACCACACCACCAGTACCACCACACAACACAACATTATTAAGTTATATAAAAAAACTTTTTTCTCCGGGACCTATAGCGCAAGACAGACTCACACTTTGGCCGGTTTTTATAATTTGTTGTTATACTGTAGTTTTATCAATCTCACCAAGTTTAACGCCTGTACTTATTACCGAACACAAAGGCAGTTAACTACTGGACCAATTTTGATTAAACTTTTTTTGTGTTTAAAAGCTTTTAATTAGACCTACGCTATGATGACAAGCAAAAGCTCATGGATTCATAAACTTTATTATTTTAATACATACATGTTTTTCTGCACTCGCTGCACTGAATCCTTGGCGCTGTTTGATCTTCTACTTAGTCGCCTTGTCCATGTGTGTCTCATTAACTACTTCCTCAAGTTTTCTGCAAATTAACATGTGTTATTAATTATTATTACAGTACGTTCATTGCAGTTGAAGCTGAGAGCTGAGGAATCGTTAGAGATTTGTTATTTTTTGACAATTTATACAGAATAAGTTACAACTTTTGATTCAATGAACCGATTGTGATGATTTAAAGCCTAAATGTTAATCCATCCCATGCTTTAGTGAAAACCCTATCCAAATTCGTTCAGTAGTCGGTTTTTAAGTGATGCGTGCATGCACAAACAAACAGATAAACAGACATAAACGGACAAAAAATTATAATAAAACTGGTCAAGGAGTCACGTTGCAGGAACTGACCCAAGTACACGTCTCGCGTGGTTTCGCGCGTCGCGTTTGTGCCTGCCACGAGGCTCCACATTCCTTAATCTCTTCTTGTTCTTGTCCAAAAACAATCCCTGAGATTGGGATAGATTCTCCCAATAAACTACACTTGACACTGGCGGAAATGCAATGCTAATTGGTGTCCATTTAATTATAAATAAAAACTGGTCAAGTTCGAGTCGGGCTACTCTCACACCGAGGGTTCGATTGGTTGTCGAATATATATTCTAAGCACCGATGACATGCCATCTACCAATACATCACTCCCTCCCTCTTGTGAGAGTGTGTTATCTATCCCAAACATAAGAATTGTTTTTTGAGCAAAAACTAAATTTAGAAGACATGGCAGCCTCGTGGCAAGCTCAAATGCAAACCACAAGACCACCATGCGAATGACAAAACCACTCATGGGAAAACTTGCAATATGACTCTGTATGTAAGTATTAAATAAACAAATGGTTTACTTACCTACTTCATTTCTGAGCTATGACAAGTTTGCCTTTGCAAGTTGTGTGTTGTGAAGCCATTGTCTGAAGGTGAAAGTGACATAATCTTTTCAGTATTGCATGACATTACCAGCACATGTTCGGAGTCGCACGGCTAGAGGGCTCATGTGTCAAAGTCTTTCGTTAGGCTCACCGAGTATGTGGCCATGTTGCTCTGCCATTTTAGAGCGATTTCGGGTGTGTTGTTCTGTAAAAACAAAGCCTTGAGATCACCATAATCATTACCGTAGAACATCAAGCAGTCCATTTGCATCGGATAACATCACCCGCGTTTGCCTGCGGGGGAGGGGAAAGTTAAAAAACAATGTTAGCAAACGCAATGACTCTGATTGTCCGGCAAAAAAAAATTCTGAATATCGCTATATTAATTCAATTGATTATGAAGGTGCCTAAAGTGCCGCCTTTCACTCTAACTAAAGAGCACTTGTTTTTTTTTTCTATTTTTCTGTATTTTTTGTTTGTCTTTAATTGTTAATCTTTTTTTTGCTTTGTTTTTGTTTTTCTCTTGCTGTCATATAAATGGGGGCAAGAAAACAACAAACTTCTAACTCTAATATTGGGATTATTAATATTCATTCACTTAACACTGGTTGGGACGAACTTAATGAGTCTGTTAAGTCACATAATTTTGATGTCTAGATTTTATTTGAACTGTTTTTTTTTTGTCTCTTGTTTTTTAGTTGGTTTTTTTTTTCGTTACGTATTGCCTATTTATTATATTTATTGTTAGTAGTTAATAAGACTTTTATAGTACCTAGTAGATCTCTTTTTTTAATTTTAAGTTCGGCTGTGACAATAATAGCAGTGGTAGTTGGTCTGACCAACTACCGTATACTGAAGTCACAGACCATTTTGTCTTGAATATGTTTATTTTTTGTGTTTTTCATTGTATTTGTAAGTACTGGCCGTGTAATATATTGTTTTTGTAATGTGTTTTGTAAGACAAATAAAGAAAATTCTATTCTATTCTATTCTATTCTATTCAATAACATGGCGCAGCGGACCCCGCTTAACAAATACATACATCACTCGCTCCCTCCCTGAGAGTATCCGGCACTGCCCAAAAGTGTATGCACTTACCGCGGTAGATACTGTCGTGTGACGGAGGCCTGGCAGTATGTAGCGTTTCAGCTGCTAATATGTTATGTCGTCTCTTCATTCTCGCCGAGAACGGGCGAGACAGGCCGAAAACGAGAGTGTGGATGCCCTTCATTGTTCTCGTGGCATCATAAGCCATAGTAATTTTCCTTGAAAGTTCTCGCCGAGAATTCTCAGCGAGAGTGTAGTACGGGCATTAAAGAGTTACAATGAATTTCTTACCTCATGTTGCGTGCCCAAGCATTTGTGCGTAAGACGAGATTAATAATATTAAAACTCAAAATATAATGTAGTTATTGTAGCTGCTTTCAAGGCAAGGAAAATGTTGAACTATCAGCCTAGAAAACTAGAAGAACTCTGTCGATTCAACCGGATCATGTTGCTGCAGCTAATTTTAACACGTAATGGAGTATTAAGAACTTACCCACATTAAATTAATTTTTGGTTTGACATCTAAATAAATAAAATTGTCCTACCCCCAATTTTGCCGCAAAAAAATTTATCTTTCCAAATAAAAAATATATTTTTGATTAATAGCATTGACTTAGCATTCCCTGCGACTCCTGCGAGCGACAGTTTAATTTATTTAGATTAGAAATACAAAAGGAAAAACTTTATTTCTTACCGAAAACTTTGAAAGCCAAAACTTTCCGGAAGGTACCGTCGCTTATAAATTCTTGCTTACTGCTCAGGCACGTTACATATACAATACTTTTAACGTCATTACTGACTCTCTTATTTTCTGTATCCATTTCGAAAAGAAATTCCTAAATTATGAATTAATTTTAAATAAACGCACGAAAATAACAAACACGGTGAGGGTGACATTTGTTTGACAACACAGATTACTGATATGTAGCAGTTTGACAAAAATGAGCGAATGAAAATAACCATAAACAATACTCTTTTTTTTTAACGTTCATTCCTATTTCCGGGTGGGCTCCATATGCTACGACATTTCATGTTGCGGACCGTTTTTTCCTGTGGTTTTTTAGAGGATCGATAGATGGCGTTTGTTTAATTTATTAAAGAGGGAAAAGATGATAAAGATCAAAAAGATGCCAACACATCTTTTAATGGAATGTTGCATCATTTAAGAGTCTGACAGTGCTGTAAATGCTCGATCCCTAGGCCTTTAAAAAAAGGCAGGCACTATCTTGACATGATATCGCACATTTCTCTATGGAGCGATGAACATGCCATCTGTTGAGTTTTTAGGAAGTAAATTTAAAAAAGAAAAGAAAAACGCTCATCGTTCAATGGAACTTACGATGGAACGATGGCGTTGTATGGCAAATGGTTTTATTTTTGGTTTTATGGCAATAGCCAAGCAATAGCATTCTCCTTTATTTCCTAGTTAGTACAGTGCTAAAGGCTACTTGACAACTAGTCAAATCAGCTACTTTTTGACGAACGTCAAAACGTGCGTTTTGTCCTGGTTGCCGTGGCCACATGAGATAGAGCGATATCAAGGAGCAGTGTTACCATATTAACATAATTACCCGATTTTAAGCGATTTAAGGATTCAAAGTACATCTTCACCAATTTAGATATTTAATACTCATTTTCAGTCTTACCACGCGCTTATACGATTATCTTACTAGAAGATAGATGAGATGACTGTGTAAACTAAAGGATGATAAATGGTTAATTGATAAGCGTAGATATACAGCTAACAAAGATGAGTTATTAAAATATTTTACCAACTCCCGAGTAATAGGATGAGGACAAGGAGAGGGGTGGGAGGGGGACACCACCAAAAGATCGCACAAACGTGCGTTCTTTTACGTGTTTATTCAAGAGTTTGAGCTAACGTGATAACATCACGAAAGTGATATATAACATCTTAACTATTATAAAACCCTAACAGAACTGTGTCTATGGATTGAAGATACTTACTTTGTTTGTACTAGCATCACGCAAAAACTACTGAACCGATTTTGGTGAACCTTTTTTTATTTGATAGCTTTTGATCTGACTTAAAATCTGGTGGGTATATATTTTGTGCGGACAAAGTGGTGGGTGAAATATGTTAAAATGACTGCACAATATAAAATTTATGAATTATCAATAAAGACCTTGATCTACATTTGAAATCATCACAATTTTTCAGAGTTCAAGATAGCAGGCGAAGATAGGCTTCTAGAGATTTTAATACTAACTTAGTGATTCGTCTAGGATTGTCAAAAATATGTTGTTTTGTCCGACTAGACAAAATAAAAGAGGTTTTTGTTGAGAACAAAATAATCAAACAAAAAGTACAAAAGTAACGTAATGTTTATTTTATATTTCTTAACATGTGATGTATATAATTTGTATTCATGTGCATGTCCTACAAGGCATACAGGCGTACCGAACTGCTTTTTAATAGGAAAATACTCTGATGGGTATAGCAATAGTGATCTCGGAGTAAAATCTGAACTTACTGTTTATGTACCATTCGCCAATTTTGAAACTAGTTCCAGGCAATAATTTATCTACATCTGCAGTCATTGGGGAATCTGGTCCTTTGATCTAAAATAATAAAAACAACATTAGGGTAACAGCAGAATAGAATAGAATAGAAGATATGGCAAAAAGTATTTTTTAAAGATAAGTATACTTACAAAATCAGCATCTGAACTAGATTGTGTTAGATTACTGTTATGTCCATAGGTTCTTCAACTACCGAACTTGTAGAAGGAAGGAATAAGCATTTCTGTTTCCTGAAAAGCAAAGTTTACGAATTAGTAGTAGATGGTAGTAGGTAGTAGTCATTTAAAAGGGATTTTAAAACTAGGTACTCTTTTAGTTGCTTTAGTTTAAAGATAAGATAAGATAAATATTCTTTATTTGCACACTAAGAAAATACAAATACAATTTAAAACAGGAATGAGAAGGGTACAAAGGGCGGTCATTAAACCATTATTAATTACTACAAGTTGAATAGGTGAGTACATAAATAAAACAATAATTACCAGCATCGGAACAGCATTAGGAAGTAGAACAGTCACTTTCCTCTTTTTAAATATAACGTTTGCCGCTCAATGTTTACTACAAATTCATGAAGACTTATTTGGAGTCCAATTTGGTCGCCCCGTAGCCTCAATCCAACGCATTCGTAAATCATCGTTTACGGGAAAACTGTAACAAATAGAGTAAACTGTAAGAACAGTACGTAAATAGTATTCAATGACTTTATTTCAAAAAATTACTTGTGAGTTTTGGGGAAATTTAGTACCAAAAGATGGCAACACTAAGCCGAATTATTTTTAGGTTATGTAAAGGTAAATAATCGACTTCTTATGCTTATTTGAGGCGCAAAGTTAAATTTTCTATGTTGTTACGTATTGCAGTTAAATTATATAATCATAACTAAAGCTAATACTTGATCAAATGTATCGTACTTACGATTGGAAAGACAAATTGGGAAGCTTCATTTCACTGTCACTTTTACACTCTAATACGCTACACCGAACCATTATTTCGTGTAAATTCTTTATAGGAATTCGTCTTTTACAATTCCCGATGGTTATAGCTTCTTAACCGCAATCACTATTTTTTAGTATTAAACTTTAATTTTATTATGAAAAACAAAAGAGCAATGAAGTAACTGTCAAATTTGTTTAGAACACTAGTATGCTGACCTTGAAAAAACCGGCACGCGACGCGAAACAAAAGATCTAATCGTGTTGTCTCGTTTTTTTTCAAGACGTGGGCATAAGTTGTTCTTTTTCTTGTGTGAATGCGATGGAAGCTATCACTTTGTCTATAGTATTCTCTGTCTACGGTTTTGTCTGAACATTTGTACTAAATAAAGAGTTGTGACGTCATCAACATTTCAATACTTTTTAATGTTTATCTTGTTATTAAAAATAGTATTCAAGCTAAAAACTCAATGAAAATGGGAGTTAAGCGTTATTTTCTAACTTTTTTTTTAATGAGAAGATAAAAATAAAATATATTGTATGTAGTCAAGTACCCAAAGGCTGGACATGGGATGGACCACAAACTATCAAGCTTTTTGAAGCTTCTTGATCATACATACCCAAAAAGTTCTGACTGTTTGAAATTCATTCCACCAATGATTGATATAAGTATAAGTGATGCGCTACTTGACAACTAGTCAAATCAGCTACTCTTTATCGGATGTCAAAACGTGCGCTTTGTACTAAATAAGGAGTTGTGACGTCATCAACATTTCATTACTTTTTAATGTTTATCTTGTTATAAAAAATAGTATTCAAGCTAAAAACTCAACGAAAATAGGAGTTTAGCGTTATTTTCTAACCTTTTTTTTTACTGAGAAGATAAAAATATAATATATTGTATGTAGTCAAATACCCACTCCAGTCCAGCCGTGCGCGCACGCCGACCGGCGCCTGACAGAATAATCTGTGCTAGGCACAAAGTAATATATAAATCTATGACTAGGCACTTCATACGAACGGGCTAGCACTGACAAGAAGAATGTAAGTGAAAGAGGAATACACCACTGCATACTGTCGCACCACGGAGGGGTGAGGGCAAAATTAGAATGTCCGTTCTTGTATGCAAAATTGATAGTATAGTAGCTCTATCATTGGGTATTATCCTTAGACTAATTATATCGGGACGCGTAACCACGTGTCATTCTACTAACAAACTTTCTGCCACTTTTTGCGGGGGGCGAGGTAACATGTTATTCGCAACTTTGGATTTTATTCCCTATGACTTTAGATTCTAATTTTGAATGTTCAAAATCATGAAAAGTAGTCTCGTGTAAACCCCAAACGTTCTAAGTTCAAAATTATTGTTTCGCTATTATAGGCTGTCTCGTTTAGTGATAAGGTATAAAATTGGGTGTAAATGCGCAAGATTAATTGATCTAATACCGTGGCAGAGGGGAAATGCTACCGCAAGGCCGGTCCGGATATAATTAGTCTAAGGGTATTATCCTATGGTACCTATTATCATAAGTTTAGTATGGGATGGTGTACTAATTGTACTGTATTTCTATGAGTAGTAGGTACTCTTTCCTTCTCCTATCGAGTTGATGGCATGTCATTCTTTCCTATACTGGGCCTGGGCCTATGTTCAGCAGTGGATAAAGCATAATTAAGTTTATGGGATAAAGGCAGGCTGATGATTGTGAATACATGTTTACTATCAGTTTAAAACAAAGACATTCAAATATACTATGTTAAATCTCTTTGGTTTAATAGTAGATTATGTACCAAGGGGATAAAGCAGTGTCTTTCATCACGGGTGCGATATTGAATCCCGAGCGTAACGAGGGATTCTAGGGTTAACTCCCGAGCGTAGCGAGGACTTAGGGAGTTAAGACTAGAATCCTGAGTGAAGCGAGGGGTTCAAGCTCGCCCAAGATGAAAACACGTTTATCCCCGAGGACCATACTCTACTTTTCACACACTCCGCGAGAAAATAAAAAGCAATACTGTTAGAAACCCAGGGGAGCGTGTAAATTCTCTATGGTTAGAAACCAATTATTTTATTAGAGTTTATAACAAAGTATTAGAGTTCAATAGTATACTTAAGTATTTGAAACATTAGACCAGGAGTGCGATTTTTGAAACTCATTCTTTGAACTCAGCAGTTGAAAATGTCAATATTGCTATTAATCTTTCTACTGCTGATTTGACATTAAAAAATCATACTCCAGGAGTGCGATTTTTGAAAGTCAAACAGCAGTAGAAAGATGCGTATCTCTATAGCAACACATACATAGGGTCAGTGCTCCAGTAATTGACCATGCGTTAGTAGTTGACCAATTTCAAATTTCAGCGCCAATATTAAGCGTATAGACGGGCGTATGTTCTTATTGTTTACAAATTGTTACGTCAAAACTAATGGGCCAATCAACAAATCAGAAACTAGAGTTGCCAGTAGTAAAATGTGACATTTATATTAATTTTTCTCCGATTGGTTCAAAACTAGTCGCCATTTTACGTGCGCGCAGTAAGGAACCCCGCACGAGGTAAGTTTTAAAAATCCCTTTCAATCCTAGTTTTTTGTGTACTTCTTGTCCAAAATAAATGTTTTTCATACATTTCAAATATTGTAGATTGATTTGGTAAATTAATTTTTAAAAATACTTTATATTTTTATCACAATTTTTAAGTGGTCAACTACAGATACAGTGAATGACTCATTTTTTAGTAGTGGACCAATTTGGTCAACTACTGAAATCTAACAAAAATGACAAATTTTAACTAAAACAGTCTGCTTTCCTGGAGTATTCCACGAGTATTTATTTAAAAGTTTGTATAATGTTCGGTAACCAGTAATTGACCAGTGGTCAACTACTGACTCTTATGGATTTTTGCTTGCTTGCTTTAGTGCTTGACCAGTTCAATATTTTTTCAGATTAATATGCAAAATGCCACCGAAAAAAGAATTTTTCAAATACAGCGAAGAAAGCTTACTTCTTGCTTTGCAGGAAATAAATGACGGCGGCGCTAAAATAAGAGAAACCGCCAGGAAATATGGAATCCTCTACGGTGGTATTCTCTACGCAAAGTATATTCAAGTGGCCTGAAAGACCTGACACTATATTAATGGTATAAAAATGAAGATATTAGTGAAAAAATAAATCCTCCCTGTCCTGTAAACCAAAGAGGATCCTATAAAGTCGCCGAAATGGCGAAATATTTGCCTGAAAAATACTATGAACCAAAAATATAACAGATCTCTAGGTATTAGGTATACAGGGTGTACAATAAAATGGGACTGCTACTTAAAGGGGTGCTTCAGACCATCAAACTGAACAACTTTCTCTATAGGACCAATATCGAAATCGCGAAAAAAAAATCTGCTGTCCCATACATTTCAGTCGAGTTATGTTTGCAGTTTTGTATGGGAGATTAGATAGATTAGATATTTGGAGCGGATTTTTTTTTTCGCGATTTCGATATTGGTCCCATAGAGAATGTTGTTCAGTTTGATGGTCTGAAGCATCCCTTTGAGTAGCTGCCCTATTTTATTGTACACACTGTATTATACTAGGTACCTCTATAGAATATTATTGTTAAGAAGATAATAAGTGTTTTATTTTTTATAGAAGACAGATTTATTTCAAAGTTTTGTTAGAGGCTAAAGATATTTTTTGTTTAATAATATTACCTAAATACCCAGGTACAAACTAGGTTATAAGTGATTTGGTTTAACCTACTTAAACAATTAAGACTATTTAATTTAAGTACTAAATTTAAAACATAGAAGTCAGTATTAAAATACTTTGTTATTTGGTTTAATAAAACATACTATTAAAATTAAACTGTAGTATTTACTCAACTGGTCAACTACTAGATTTAAGTGGTCAATCACTAAACCCCTCTGGTCAACTATAGACACATTAGTAGAAAATTGATTTCATTAATTAATAAAAAAATAATGTGTTGTCGAAATATTTTTGTTATTAGTTTATTTTGATAAATAATCATACTAGGATGCACTGACAAATAAATCAAACCAATTTTTAATCCAGTTATTAAAATAATGATATTTATGTAACAAAATCCGCCTTAATTGGTCAACTACTAGAGCACTGACCCTAGTACATTTTCAACTGCTGATATCACCGAATGAGATTCAAAAATCGCACTCCAGTTGTACAATGTAACATTTTTTTATTACTTTGTTCGTAGCAACAGAGATATGCAGCATTCGCGCCTTTTTTTTCTTTTTTTGTGTTCAATACTCGTGGTGGCCAGTTCAAATTTCGAATTAAGTTCTTTTTGGTGCCTGTCTCCATGATAAGTTTTCATACGAATTTTAAGTAAGGGTCGTAAATAATCTGTGGATGCGGTTCCATATTCAAATCTCATTATTGACCAGCGGGTTATAATGAAATTCAGTACAATATTATTGCCCGGCTAGTCCCAGGGCTATAATGACTTGCTTTAGGTTCGAGTTACATGACATATAATGTTCCATTTTCGAGCGGGTGGTGTGAAAAATAACAATGTGCATGACCTTGAAGGGCCGTTGGCTATACTATTACCTATTCTGTGCCGTTGGATAAGTTCACTCGGTTGATAAAGGAATGTAGACTAGGCATAAGTAGCCAATTCACAGTAGTCCTACATGCAGGACTACGAGGCCACACACTATCCTGCAAGTAGGACTACTCATACATTTTGCCCATGGTCATCGGACGCTTTGTAGGACTGCAACACCATTCACGATCCGATATTGGTGTAGGACTGCAAGACGGACTACTGTGAATGGGCCCCTTAAAGGGGCCCCTTAAAGGGGCCCATTCACAGTAGTCCGTCTTGCAGTCCTACACCTATATTGGATCGTGAATGGTGTTGTAGTCCTACAAGGCGTCCGATGACCTTGTGTAGGATGCGTCTCGAGTCCTGCAAATCCTACAAGCTCCGCCCACCGCTTGTAGTCCTACGTGTAGGATTGTCAATGGCTTGCTGTCCTACGTGCCATCCTGCAAGCAGGAGCGTGAATTGGAATGCAGGACTGCAGATCGCCATTTTGTTTGTTTATTTCATTTGGTTTATTTACAATGGACAACGCCGGTTTAGTTGATTGTATTGACGTTTAAAAAGAAAAGAGGTGTTTATGGGATCAGAAATCAAGAAATTATCACGGACTTCGTGGAAATTATCGCAACAAACATGCGGCATTGCAACAATTATTAACAATAGTACTAAAAACACGAAACAGTAATGATGTTGGATGGCTTGCAGGACAGTGTGTGGGCTCGTAGTCCTGCATGTCGGACTGCTTGGTAGGATAGTGAATGGGGCCGTCGGACGGCTATGTGTGGGCACATCATGCATTGTAGTTAATAAATATACGATTTCAATAGGAACATTTTATTATTGAGACATCCGTCAAGAATGACACACTATGATACTTCGTCTAGTCTAATGGCCTGGCGCCGAGCGCAAGGAGTGCGTATATGTCAGTAGTACTACATGTAGGACTACTGTGAATGGGCCCCTTACGGAAATAATCATTTGAATGACTCGAGTGAAGTTCGTGTGATTGAACAGTGCTGCCAAGTTAGGCGATTTATCGCCTTTTAGGCTATATCAGGGGGTCTATCGGCGACCAAAAAATACGATTGGCGACCGGTCGCCATTTAGGCTATATCCCAAATTAAAATAGGCGATTTTGGGCTATATTAAGATAAACTTACTTTTTCGGGTTATTTTAGGCTATTTTAAGAAAAATCTGAATTATTATACTTATTGTAAGTAAAATTATATGATTTTTTTATCGCAGACTGCATAAACTGTAGACTACAACACACTATGTACCACATAAAGTACGTGTATGTTATGTACCTACAGCTATTTTCTACAGTTATTTTAAATTGTGAGTAGAGATTGCAGTTGTAAAAAAAATATTTTTTTTGTCACGAGCAGCCAATATTGCATTTATTTTGGCCAATTTGCTGTATTTTTAGGCGATTTTAGGCTATATTACCCGGGGAAAAAATTAAGCGACTTTACGCTACTTGGCCCAAGATTTTTGGCGATTCAGACTGGCTGGGGCTGGGACTTGGCAACACTGTGATTGAATGACGTCAGATTTGCGAGCGAGGTCATGCACATTGTTATTTTAAACTTGTTTTTTGACGTGAAACGTATTTCATTTCGGTCAGTAGGTATTGTAGGGAGTCACTTGCAAAAAACCTTGTGTAACGAAATATAACAAGATCGCTTATTACTTTGTTAGTGTAGCACCTACCGGCATTATTATCTAGGATAATAATGCCGGTAGGTGCATTATTTAGAGGATAGAAGCCATTACTAGTGAGTCTGTACAAGACGTTTCACGTACTACACTGCGGCTGCATCCCTGATACAACCCACACGATTTCTTTTAACAATAAAACAGTGTAAAAAATTTAATAAACATATATTTCTATTTATTTTTAACTTAAATATACGAGTGCATAACTGTTTTACGAAAACCCGTTCGTCGAAATCACGGTTCACAATTGTTTCGTTCGACGAAAGCACGGTTCGTCGAAGTATGAAAACTTACATACTTCGACGAACCGTGCTTTCGTCGAACCTAATCGAACGAAATAGTTGTGAACCGTGATTTCGACGAACGGGTTTTCGTAAAACAGTTATACACTCTAAATATACAATAACATAAATTCTTTGAGCTAAGAAAAGTTATAATAAATAGATACCTACTTACGTAGATATTCCACTTATTTAAATATTTACAATACATTTAATTTGAGAACATAAAAATAACACTAATTATTATTTGTGGCAGTCTAAAATAACTAGAAGAAGATACCATAAATAGCTTAAATACCTAACATAATCAAACCAAGTCATAAGGCCCGTTGACCTACCAGCAATTCGCACGAAGAAGTTTGCTTCTTCTTTTATAATGCGCACGGCTAAGGAGTGGAATGCCCTGCCTGCGGACCTGTTCCCTGAGCAATACAACCTGGGCCTCTTCGAGGCGAGAGTGAATAGGCATCTTTCTAAGGTAAGCATGCTACATCTTCGGCCTCATCATCACTCAACATCAGGTGAGATTGGGGTCAAATGCTTACCTATCACACATAAAAAAAAAAAATAAAAAATAAATAAATGATGCCTAACTATATCAATATACCTATTATAATATTATACTTTTTACCTATGTACATTAATTAATTCACGCCTAAGTCTCTTTGGAAAAGGCATATACCGGGTGATTTTGTTAACACTTTCCAAATTATCAGGGGTGGTTCAGACCCTCAAACTGAACAAATATAGGAGCAAACCGATTATAGCAAAAAAAAATCTGCTGTTCCATACTAAACTGCAATGCCTATTCGACTCAAATGTCCGTCACACCCCTGAAATTTTTTTAGTATTAACAAATTACGTGTATTACTATAAGCAACCAGTAGGCCTCGCATGCCACCCCCGAGGAAACGATAAAAATCGAGATGTCCCCCTCCATCCTTATTATTTTACGTATGCCAGAAAGAGCACGCATGACGTTTTTCTCGTTTAAATGCTTTGTCGTGGGTGGCATGCTAGCCGTGCTGGATCTATACTGTATTTTAGATATCATTGCATAGTACAAAGTGTCGAACGCAACAATTAACCCGACAGTCGTACAACCCTTTCCCTCGCTTTAGAATTTTCGAGTTATTCTTTTGCTGTTATTTGTTATTGTTTACACCAATGTCGTTCGAGCCAGGTGTAAAGTTAATTCGCCCGGGTTGTAATATTACTCTAGGTGTACTCTTATTGATGTAAGATAAGGCATCAATCTACTTTAGTATCACCGCACTACTTAAAGTAGCTGGTTCGTTCTTGTAGTCTCCATAAAATCTTTATATCTCCACCATGTTATTAAGATTTTAACTGCTCTACTTTTTTGTAGTATCACAGTTCAGTTCTATTTTTTGTGTCGTCGTACTACACAGTCGTATCGCCGTGCTATATCAATCATCCTACTTGTAGTATGACCGTTGTAATTTATTATTGTAGTATCATCGCCCTACTTTTATTGTAGTCGGCTACTCCATAGTATCAACATATCATTTCAAAGAGTTGAACTGTCCAACATTCCTGTAGAATCGCTGTTCAACTTGTTTTCAGTATCACTGTTCTTTTTTGCAGTATCTCTCTGTTCTACTATCGTAGTATCTTTGCTACTCGGCAGTATCGCCGGGCCGCAGGGCGCTCTGCTCGCTGGCGTGCTTCAGTCGGTTGTGTGTGTACCGTAGTATCTTATCTTGTTGTGGGGGCTGGCAAGACAGCAACACTTCGACCCAGTGGGATCTTTTGTGTTAGCCCCAGTACTTTTTACTTTCTTCACCCTTCAAATACATAGTCAATGAAGTGGGCAATACCATTGAGGGGAAGAAGCGTAAGATCTCCCGGTTTTGGATATCCATCACCGAGGAGGCACATGCGTTTTGCCGCCAAGACATCACAGTCACACAGGATATGCTCCATGGTCTCCTAATCCTCTCCGCACGCTCGGCAGCTGGGATCCAGGGTGAGTTTCATCTTGTGCATCATCGTGACTGTGGCGTAGTGACCAGTGAGGGCTCCGACGATGGCACGAGCCTTGCTCCTGCTGTTGTTCAGTATGAACTTTGAGACACGAGTTGTCGCATTGCTGATAAATTTCTTGGAGTGTACCGTAGTATCTCTCTACCGCTAGTATCTCTGCTACTCGGCAGTATCGCCGGGCCGCAGGGCGCTCTGCTCGGTGGCGTGCTTCAGTCGGTTGTGTGTGTACCGTAGTATCTCTCTACCGCTAGTATCTCTGCTACTCGGCAGTATCGCCGGGCCGCAGGGCGCTCTGCTCGGTGGCGTGCTTCAGTCGGTTGTGTGTGTACCGTAGTATCTCTCTACCGCTAGTATCTCTGCTACTCGGCAGTATCGCCGGGCCGCAGGGCGCTCTGCTCGGTGGCTTGCTTCAGTCGGTTGTGTTTGTACCGTAGTATCTCTCTACCGCTAGTATCTCTGCTACTCGGCAGTATCGCCGGGCCGCAGGGCGCTCTTCCTGGCGAGGCTCTGCTTGGTGGCGTGCTTCAGTCGGTTGTGTGTGTACCGTAGTATCTCTCTACCGCTAGTATCTCTGCTACTCGGCAGTATCGCCGGGCCGCAGGGCGCTCTTCCTGGCGAGGCTCTGCTTGGTGGCGTGCTTCAGTCGGTTGTGTGTGTACCGTAGTATCTCTCTACCGCTAGTATCTCTGCTACTCGGCAGTATCGCCGGGCCGCAGGGCGCTCTTCCTGGCGAGGCTCTGCTTGGTGGCGTGCTTCAGTCGGTTGTGTGTGTACCGTAGTATCTCTCTACCGCTAGTATCTCTGCTACTCGGCAGTATCGCCGGGCCGCAGGGCGCTCTTCCTGGCGAGGCTCTGCTTGGTGGCGTGCTTCAGTCGGTTGTGTGTGTACCGTAGTATCTCTCTACCGCTAGTATCTCTGCTACTCGGCAGTATCGCCGGGCCGCAGGGCGCTCTTCCTGGCGAGGCTCTGCTTGGTGGCGTGCTTCAGTCGGTTGTGTGTGTACCGTAGTATCTCTCTACCGCTAGTATCTCTGCTACTCGGCAGTATCGCCGGGCCGCAGGGCGCTCTTCCTGGCGAGGCTCTGCTTGGTGGCGTGCTTCAGTCGGTTGTGTGTGTACCGTAGTATCTCTCTACCGCTAGTATCTCTGCTACTCGGCAGTATCGCCGGGCCGCAGGGCGCTCTTCCTGGCGAGGCTCTGCTTGGTGGCGTGCTTCAGTCGGTTGTGTGTGTAGAGGGCGCCACTGTGCCCGAAGGTGGCGCCACAGGTTGTGCAGACAAACGGCCTCGCGCCGGTGTGACTGTTCATGTGCTGCGCGAGTTGACCTTTCGACTGTAATCAAACGTTATTATTTGTTACAATTTCTAGTTTTCTACTACAGGGTGCAGTTGAAATGATTCGACAAAAGACATTGCCCAATCCCGTTTCGCCTACAAACCTGGTTATAAGAAATCACGCGATAGAAAATGATAATTTCCATTTCCTTCGGAACTATGATATTCCTCCTATTTTGTGTATAATTTTAGCTATCATACTCTTTGTATGTGTTCTCTGATCATACTCATTCGTTAGTTGTGAAACGATTTGAAACGAATATAGTTCGTCACGTGGGCGATGTCTTTTTTAGGGCAAAGGGCCGTGTCAAGAGTCCAATGCTCTTAACCATTAGACTGCGGAGGCAGTAAGAAAGTATGTTTCGAAAATCGACTCCTAAAGGAATTTCCCAAACTCCACTTTGTAATACAGGATACAACAGAAGGGATACTAACAATGAAACCCTTGCCGCATACTTCGCAGATCTGGTTCTTGGGCTTCGGCTTGCCCTCGTGTTTCTCGCGCACGTGCTTGCGCAAGCATCGCTTCGTCTTGAACGCCTGCAAATATACCATTAGATTACTATTAAAACTTGCTGATCTCAAGCCCTTTTGACGTGAAACGTCTTTCATTTCTACAGTATATTCCTATCTTACTCGCACTAACTCAGTATCGCACATGCTTAACTCTTTTTGTCAGGTTTTCCCATTGTCCAAGTGTCCAAGGTGATCCGTGACTCAGGCCCCGATGGCAATCAACTCGCGCGCGTTCTATTTGTATGCATTACTAGCGGCCCGTCCCGGCTTCGCACGGGTGGACGTCTAATCTTTTCTAGCAATAAATATAGCCTATGTTACTCAGGGTGAATGCAGCTTTCTAATGGTGAAAGAATTTTTTAAATCGGCCCAGTACTTTTTGAGCCTATTCATTACAAACATACAAACATACAAAAATAGGTACAAATCTTTCCTCTTTATAATATTAGTGTAGAAAACGCAAACGCAGCATCCTCAATGACATGGCTTTACCCACACTCACACATACACTTACACACACACAAACACACACATTAGTTCATAATAATATTTCGTATCTTTTAACTACTAAGCTAAAGTTATAACTCTTACCCGATAATATTGCTACCTAACTAACACGTCAATCAATTTATTACGTGGAAATCAAAGCGCTTTAAGTTAAAGCACGCAAAACTAGGGCACTTCAATTCAAATTAGGGTACTTGGTCTGTCATCTCAGTACATTTTCGAAGTAAAACTGTCAATTGTTTTGACTCATTTTTCTTGTTTGAAATGTTCGCGTAAGGCCTGTCCATTCTTGTTTACTAATGTCATTGGTTACAACAGTAAGTATGTAATAATCTGTGGCTATACCCTATCATATCATTTGTAATCAACCATATTATTTTGTCAATATATGTTTGTAACGCTGTTGGTTTACTTAATAAATAAACAACAATAAAAATTTGTCGCTCACCTGTTTGCACATCTCACAGTCATATTTCTTAAGGTCGCTATGTACTGATTCCAGGTGGTAGAGTAGAATTCCTTTCGATATAAATCCTTTGTTACACTGCTCGCATCTGTGTCTGTAATACATAACAAATTCATTCATTTTACACGAGCTTTTATCCCCGACTTCGTCCCTGTAAAGAAGCAAAACAAATTTTCATAGACTTACTTGAAATTCTGCGAGGGATTGTGTTTCAACGTATAGGCGAGGTGAGCCTTGTACAGACCGCGGTCTTTGAACTGAACGTCGCATTCTGGACAATACGCCGCCTCCATTTCCTGCAATCACGTACCGTAGTGCAAGGTTTATAAGTCTTAACCAGGTCTAGCCAATATCAAACTGTACAAAAACATGTATTGGCTATGTGCATGACACTAGCGCCACACTAGCGCGGCGTAGCGCATGAACTATGTCGGCCAGCCGTGAATTTATCTACACCACAGATATTAGAATACAAGTACAGATAGTGCATGCCATACATTAAATTCGAACCGCCTTAACACTGGCTACTGGACTGGCGCCTGGCGCCTGGCGCCTGTGGCCTTGATGGCGCTACAAAAATCGCTCTTGTAAACGAAGTCGCTAATATTTGGCGTTAGATGGCGCTTTTTATCAGGAAGCACTGTGGTTGTTACGGTTCCTTATATTTTATCGTTAGATGGCGCTAATAATTGCAAGCAAGGGGTCAATGGGTCCGTTTCACTCTGTACTCAAGACTCAAGGCTACGTATTAGGCGTGCTACACACATTCGGATCAACATGTTTGGTTCAGCTTTTCTCTAGCAAAATACAAGATGTAAGATTCGACCAAATAACCTTTAAATCATTATCCTTTAAACTACTCTACATACCTACTCTATCCATCAAACTGAACAATAGAATACCTATTACAGGGTTGTAACAAAACACCCTAGTAATACTTATCTTATCTTATCTTATCTTGTTGTGGGGGCTGGCAAGCCAGCAACACTTCGACCCAGTGGGATCTTTTGTGTTAGCCCCAATACTTTTTACTTTCTTCACCCTTCAAATACATGGTCAATGAAGGAGGCAATACCATTGAGGGGAAGAAGCCTAGTAATACTTAAGGGGGTGCTTCAGACCATCAAACTGAACAACTTTCACTATACTTAGAGCCAACTTCGAAATCGCATCTTGTCTTATTTATTACACCGCCATAGCAAGTTTTTTTACTTAAGAGTTCTTCCATCCCATGAAATCGCTTTTAGTGATAAGACCGCCATTTGTACCCTTACGTTCTTTTTATTGTGTTTTTGTTGCTGTGTGTTTTTGGTGTGCAAAATTGCAAATAAAGAATATTTATGTTTCATCATCATCATCATCAGCCTATCATCGTCCACTGCTGAACATAGGCCTCTCCCAAGGCGCGCCACAAAACTCTATCCTCGGCCTTCCTCATCCAGTCGCTCTCCGCTACTTTTTTTAGGTCGTCTCTCCAGCGGGCAGCAGGGCGTCCGACACTACGCCTACCAGTTCGCGGTCTCCACTCTAGAACTCTGACACCCCACCGGTTGTCAGTTCTTCGGCAGATATGACCAGCCCATTGCCACTTCAGCTTGCTAATTTTCTGAGCTATGTCAACCACTTTAGTTCTCTGACGTATCACTTCATTTCTAATGTGATCTCTCAGAGAAACACCGAGCATAGCTCTCTCCATAGCTCGCTGAGCGACCTTGAATTGATGAACTAGTCCTATCGTCAGGGTCCATGTTTCCGCACCATATGTCATTACTGGCAGGACGCACTGATTGAACACCCTCGTCTTGAGGCATTGTGGTATAGCCGAGGAGAATATATGACGGAGTTTCCCGAAAGCAGCCCATCCCAGTTGGATGCGCCTAGCGGCCTCCTTTTCGAAGTTGTTTCTACCTAGTCTTATAGTCTGTCCAAGGTAGACATAGTCTTGCACAACTTCTATCGCCGCCTCACCGACGTATACCGCCTCTGGCTCGACATGAGAATTTAGCATGACTTTCGTCTTGTCTAAGTTCATGCCGAGACCGACCCGTCGGGAAGCGGCATTAAGGTCGCTAAGCATGCCACTGAGGTCCTGCATCGATTCCGCCATGACGACAATGTCATCCGCAAAGCGCAGATGTGAGATGTACTCGCCGTTCACACATATGCCTCGTCCTATATATTTATGTTTATGTTATGTTAAATCGTGAAAATAAATTCAGTTGTTTCATACAAAACTGCACTATCGTACAGATTCGACACAAATGTATAAGTCCGTTTTTTTTTTGAGATTTCGAAGTTGGCTCTATACTATAGTGAAGGTTGTTCGGTTTGATGGTCTGAAGCACCCCTTTAAGTACTTATTCCTAGGGTATTTTGTTACACTCTGTATATTATACTTAGGTAGTACATACAAACATCCATGACTTGTATTCAATATTCATATTCATCATACAAACATTTGCCCCTTCCGGGATTCGAACCCGCGACCGTCTGCTCAGCAGGCAGGTCCACTAGCAACTGAGCTATCGGGCCGTCTTTAGCTTAGCATAAGACTTTGCTTTAACTTTTTTGGTTTCAAGATGCGTAGGTAGGTATGCATGAAGTAATATCTAAATCGTCGATACCTAGGTGGCTAGTCTTTCGCCCAAAAATACACTGGACGTGAAACCATTTTACCTTAGTCGCCTCGTTACGACAACCATTATAAGAAATGGTGTGGTCCATTACCTATAAGTCGGATCCATACGGCTTTCTTTTACAACAGCACACCGTGAAAAACACTGTTGTACAAGAAAAAATCCGAACCTAATTCGCCAGTCCGAATAATTACGTGTGTAGCACGCTTTACGTCCTATCTACCTACGGTGCCGGTGACAAATTGTCTAAGCTTCACGCGCACGATTCGACTACAACATTTCAAATCAAATTCGGTGAAATTCATAGAGTAATATGAGAGTTAAGAACTTTTATATGCAAATGTGATACTATTGATGTTGTAAATTGTTATCAAAGATAATTTATGTAGGTTGATCAGATCAGATACAGAGTAAAAGAGTGAAAAAGTGAAATCGCAAAAAAATCTGATGTTCTATAATAGTTACCTGCAATAGTTACCTACCTACTAGGGGGTGCAGTACCGGTTTCATCTTAAGAACCGGGACTGGGTTTCCGGTACTGGACTTGGAACCGGGATTTCCCGGGATTTTCGGTACTAACGGTTCTCGAAAATAATATTTTCACACCACCCGCTCGAAAATGGAACATTATATGTCATGTAACTCGAACCTAAAGCAAGTCATTATAGCCCTGGGACTAGCCGGGCAATAATATTGTACTGAATTTCATTATAACCCGCTGGTCAATAATGAGATTTGAATATGGAACCGCATCCACAGATTATGTAATAGTTACTACGACCCTTACTTAAAATTCGTATGAGAACTTATCATGGAGACCTGCACCAAAAAGAACTTAATTCGAAATTCGAACTGGCCACCACGAGTATTGAACACAAAAAAAGAAAAAAAGGCGCGAATACTGCAAATCTCTGTAACTATTGCTACGAACAAAGTAAAAAAAAAATTACATTTTTAACCGACTTCAAAAAAGGAGGAGGTTTCTCAATTCGACCGTATATATTTTTTCTTTCCACAACTGGAGTGCGATTTTTGAATCTCATTGGCTGAGTTCAGCAGTTGAAAATGTCAAAATTACTATAGATCTCTATAGTAATTTTGATTTTTTGATTTATTTGAATTTTTCTGCTGCTGATTTGACTTTCAAAAATGGCACTCCTGAAGTATGATTTTTGAAAGTCAAATCAGCAGTAGAAAGTTGCATATCTCCACAGTAATTTTGACATTTTGAACTGCTGAACTCAGCGAATGAGTTTCAAAAATCGCTCTCCTGGTCTAATTTTTCAAATATCTACTTTCACTTTGAATTTAATAAAATAGTGTTTGCTAAATACTATACTATTGAACTCTAATACTTTGTTATAAACTCTAATAAAAGAATTGGTTTCTAACCATAGAGAATTTACACGCTCCCCTGGGTTTCTAACATTTCTTTTTATTTTCTCGCGGAGGGTGTGAAAAGTAGAGTATGGTCCTCGGGGATAAACGTGTTTTCATCTTGGGCGAGCTTGAACCCCTCGCTTCACTCAGGATTCTAGTCTTAACTCCCTCGCTTCGCTCGGGAGTTAACTCTAAACTCCCTCGCTACGCTCGGGAGTTAACCCTAGAATCCATCGTTACGCTCGGGATTCAATATCGCGCCCGTGATGAAAGACACTGCTTTATCCCCTTGGTACATAATCTACTATTAAAAATCGCGACTTGGTTGAAGAAAAAGACTTTACATTATGTCGAAAAAGATATTAGGGATCAATGGAGTGCTAGAAAAATTTATTAATTAGTTAAAGTAGTATTTTTCATTAGATTTCTGTATTATTTTATGATTTAATAAATATAAACGAATATCCTTACAATAAGGGAGTAGGTAGCATGGATGATTATAGCAACCAAATAGCAACGGGTTTGTGGTCAGGTTCAAGTTCATTGAGATTGAGACCCACATAAGTTCATGGAAGAAAAGCGCAAAATGATTCCAAAGAGAATATAATCACTTCGTTTTAAATGATTCT
The DNA here is from genome assembly GCA_922987775.1 of Agonopterix subpropinquella. Classification (NCBI taxonomy): domain Eukaryota; kingdom Metazoa; phylum Arthropoda; class Insecta; order Lepidoptera; family Depressariidae; genus Agonopterix; species Agonopterix subpropinquella. Next base: position 7,362,584 of record OV277718.1, on the reverse strand, counting down.
GCAGTCTGCAGCTGTTTTTTTTCACTATCCGATATTGGCCCTATAGAGAAAGACGTTCAGTTTGATGTTCTGATCATCTCCTTAAAAATCCGTCCGATACAGTGAAAAAATCAGTCAATGTATGCCGAAATCGGCCCCGCCCCGACCAACTGCAAGTGTAATCGCTGCTTTTAGTTACTTAGGCAGTCTCCCTTTCACTTGCATTCTTGCATTAACGTAGGTACCTAACCTACCTCCCTACTGCAATTTGCCATCTAACGATAAAAATATTAAAAAAAATTGACTTTTGTGTCAAAGTTCTTATCTGCAATAATCTGCATTAGAAAATTTGTGATAAGTAAGTAGGCATACAATTTGTAAACGATCTCCTTTCATTTTGTTCCGTTACCTGAGCAGTAAGTACCTACTTATTTTAAAGATTTTCGAAGTAATGAGCTGATCTTCTCGCACTTTGAATTCAGATTGCCTCGTACATATCGTAAACGAGTAGAAATTCTCGTAAATGTAAGAGAATTCTCGTACGTCTAGCAACCCAGCAAAACATACGTATACCTATAATGTATTGTGATTTCTCGATATCGACCGAGCACCGCCATCTATCGGGGAATAATGCAAGCGCGAACTATGCTTGCTAGCTTGGATAGTTGAGCGATTTTTATTACATTTTGAATTGAAACAAAAATCAAAATTAAAAGACTTTTTCCACATTTAAGCATTAGTTCTTTAATAATATAGCAGGTTGTTTAGCTACATATTTTTTCTCAATGATGTTTTGCCCTTACAACAGAACCGATATTGTAATTGTGGTCCCCAGCGACATCTTTTGTTATTTTTGAAAACAAAAGATTTTATAATGGCTTCGATGGCCCTTGTCTTGCCTATTATAGTACTGTAAAGACTGTGTTTGTTCGAGGATTCTGCCAAAACTACTGGACCGATTTTGATAAAACTTTTTATATTTAAAAGTTTATTATTAGTCTTAAAAGCTAGCTTATATTTTATTCCGGTACGATGACGGGAGCGGATGCGGACGAAGCCACGGACAAAATCTAATTTGTATCGGAATTCCCATACAAAGTTTTACCTCAGTTTTAACACCTTTGGGGGGTTAAAATGCGACAAGCCTTTTTTAAGTGAGCATCTAGATGCTAATAGAAACTTCCATGCCAAATTTTAAGTTAGTAGTCTTGACAGTTTTGGAGATTTCGTGTTAAGTTAGTGTGCGGATTTGCATAGATTCAAGCAAATCTGACACAGCTTCGCCGTCAGTAGTACAAATTTTTGCCACAGCGTGCGCTGCGATCGACTTGACAGTTCCCAACACCCACTTCGCACATAGCCAGTCATTCCTTACAGTCACACACAAATAATGAGAGTCAGAGGTAGATAGACGTTCATTTGTTACGTCTGCTAAACAAATGTCACCGCTTTTTAAGCAAATTCAAATAAAATTCTTCCTTAACGTAAGGAAATACCGTATCCTTCGTACCCATATGTTTTTAATCATACACAGTCGCCAGCTGCGAAAGGACGGAAACGAATACACTTCGTCACGTGGGCAATGTCTTTTTAATAGCGCGCGAAATTATATTGACCTATAAGCACTGGTAGCATGCACACCCGCGATAGCCGTGATACGGCTTTATCACGTCTTTTATCTCGTTCTTTTGCGCGCGAACGAACGAGATAAAAGACGTGATACAGCCGTATCACGGCTATCGCGGGTGTGCATGCTACCAGTGCTGGATGTGCCACCTTCAATCCCTTGTTACTATTGGCTAATTGTTTTCGCGCCCTTTTCGCTGCTATCGGACTACGCACCTTTATAACCGACTTCAAAAAACTAAAAAGTTAAAAAATAATATTGCAGCCGATGACTTTCCCGTTCGCATCATAAGAACATTAATTTGTTTTATTGAAGTCGCTGTCAAGCCGGTACGATTCGCGACAGGGCTTGCATTTTTTGGCTTGGCTTGACACCGACTTCTATAAAACAAATTAATGTTCTTATGATGCGAACGGGAAAGTCATCGGCTGCAATATTATTTTTTAACTTTTTAGTTTTTTGAAGGCGGTTTTAATTTTTTTGTTAAAATTTTGTTTATTTCACACTTTTCAGTGGTAAATTCATTAGTTCGATTTAATAGTAGTGCTTTAAATTAACAAACGCACTAGTCGGCACTACGATTTTCGAAGGCTCTCCTCGATATCTCTGGGATCCATCATCAGATCCTGGTTTCCTTATCATGGGACCTCTCTTGGGATATCTCCTTTCCAACAAAAAAAGAATCATCGAAATCGGTTCATAAACGACGAAGTTATCCGCGAACACACATAAAAAAAAAAAAAATTATACGGTCGAATTGAGAAACCTCCTTTTTAACCGACTTCAAAAAAGGAGGAGGTTTCTCAATTCGACCGTATATATTTTTTTTTTTATGTGTGTTCGCGGATAACTTCGTCGTTTATGAACCGATTTCGATGATTCTTTTTTTGTTGGAAAGGAGATATCCCAAGAGAGGTCCCATGATAAGGAAACCAGGATCTGATGATGGATCCCAGAGATATCGAGGGGAACCTTCGAAAATCGTAGTGCAGACTAGTGCGTTTGTTAATTTAAAGCACTACTATTAAATCCAACTAATGAATTTACCACTGAAAATTGTGAAATAAATAAAATTTTAACAAAAAAATTAAAACCGCCTTCAAAAAACTAAAAAGTTAAAAAATAATATTGCAGCCGATGACTTTTTCGCTCGCATCATATAGTAGATTATGTACCAAGGGGATAAAGCAGTGTCTTTCATCACGGGCGCGATATTGAATCCCGAGCTCAACGAGGGATCCTAGGGTTAACTCCCGAGCGCAGCGGGGAGACTAGAATCCTGAGTGAAGCGAGGGGTTCAAGCTCGCCCAAGATGAAAACACGTTTATCCCCGAGGACCATACTCTACTTTTCACACCCTCCGCGAGAAAATAAAAAGCAATACTGTTAGAAGCCCAGGGGAGCGTGTAAATTCTCTATGGTTAGAAACCAATTCTTTTATTAGAGTTTATAACAAAGTATTAGAGTTCAATAGTATAATAGTATTTAGAAAACACTATTTTATTAAATTCAAAGTGAAAGTAGATATTTGAAAAATTAGACCAGGAGAGCGATTTTTGAAACTCATTCGCTGAGTTCAGCAGTTGAAAATGTCAAAATTACTATGGAGATATGCAACTTTCTACTGCTGATTTGACTTTCAAAAATCATACTTCAGGAGTGCCATTTTTTAAAGTCAAATCAGCAGCAGAAAGATGCGTATCTCCATAGTAATTTTGACATTTTCAACTGCTGAACTCAGCCAATGAGATTCAAAAATCGCACTCCAGTTGTGGAAAGAAAAAATACATACGGTGAATTGAGAAACCTCCTCCTTTTTTGAAGTCGGTTAAAAATGTAATATTTTTTTTTACTTTGTTCGTAGCACTGGTAACAATAGGTACAGAGATTTGCAGTATTCGCGCCTTTTTTTTCTTTTTTTGTGTTCAATACTCGTGGTGGCAAGTTCGAATTTCGAATTATAGTAGATTATGTACCAAGGGGATAAAGCAGTGTCTTTCATCACGGGCGCGATATTGAATCCCGAGCGTAACGAGGGATTCTAGGGTTAACTCCCGAGCGTAGCGAGGGAGTTTAGAGTTAACTCCCGAGCGAAGCGAGGGAGTTAAGACTAGAATCCTGAGTGAAGCGAGGGGTTCAAGCTCGCCCAAGATGAAAACACGTTTATCCCCGAGGACCATACTCTACTTTTCACACCCTCCGCGAGAAAATAAAAAGCAACACTGTTAGAAACCCAGGGGAGCGTGTAAATTCTCTATGGTTAGAAACCAATTATTTTATTAGAGTTTATAACAAAGTATTTGAGTTCAATAGTATACTTAAGTATTTGAAACATTAGACCAGGAGTGCGATTTTTGAAACTCATTCTTTGAACTCAGCAGTTGAAAATGTCAATATTACTATTAATTTTTCTACTGCTGATTTGACATTAAAAAATCATACTCCAGGATTGCGATTTTTGAAAGTCAAAGCAGCAGTAGAAAGATGCGTATCTCTATAGCAACACATACATAGTACATTTTCAACTGCTGATCTCAGCGAATGAGATTCAAAAATCGCACTCCAGTTGTACAATGTAATATTTTTTCATTACTTTGTTCGTAGCAATAGGTACAGAGATATGCAGTATTCGCGCCTTTTTTTCTTTTTTTGTGTTCAATACTCGTGGTGGCCAGTTCAAATTTCGAATTAAGTTCTTTTTGGTGCCTGTCTCCATGATAAGTTTTCATACGAATTTTAAGTAAGGGTCGTAAATAATCTGTGGATGCGGTTCCATATTCAAATCTCATTATTGACCAGCGGGTTATAATGAAATTCAGTACAATATTATTGCCCGGCTAGTCCCAGGGCTATAATGACTTGCTTTAGGTTCGAGTTACATGACATATAATGTTCCATTTTCGAGCGGGTGGTGTGAAAAGAACATTAATTTGTTTTATAGAATTCGGTATCAAGCCAAGCCAAAAAATGCAAGCCCTGTCGCGAATCGTACCGGCTTGACAGCGACTTCAATAAAACAAATTAATGTTCTTATGATGCGAACGAAAAAGTCATCGGCTGCAATATTATTTTTTAACTTTTTAGTTTTTTGAAGGCGGTTTTTTTTTAAATCTTTGATTACCAAATAGATTCGGGTTTCGACGGGGACCACAGATTACTGATATGTAGCAAGCTATAGATGCGACAGTGAAATTTGCACTTAGTTCCATCGTTTCCGTTGTGGCGTTCTGTCGTCAAACTAATTTGTATAGAACTTGTAGTTATAGGTATGTATACAATGATTCCAGGATGCAAAAATAGGGATATTTGACCAAGGAACAAACTATTCAACGATATTATTATGTCATACGACGGAAAAGAATTGAGGTTTCTCAAGGATTCTCAACTCAAGCTAAAATACCAGGAAAATCACAAGATATAAGCTTCTGACGCAACAACACGGCATGAGGCTGCTGTTGTTGTAAGTTCAATATGGCGTTGTATCTCGTCCTCATTGGACGATGATACAATGTATCATCGTCCAATGAGGACGATGGGAAAATGTGACTTCAGCGCCACAACGGCTACACCAGAACTAAAGCTGTCCTAGGCCTGATGGGGACTCGGACCTGCTCTGCGCAAACGAAAATTGACGAGTGGAATTAGTTACCTGGTCGTACTGTACAAATCTTTAACCAGCATATACTCACGACTATATTCCCCGAGGTAGTCAGAGATATTCTGGCAACTCAGTACATTAACGTTTTACCAGTAGTACCGAAACTCTGTCCAGTGTAACGCCGTCGCCGTTTATAATGGACAGTGGGTACAATACATGCCTCGAAATTGAAGCACGCAGGTTTCCTCACGATGTTTTCCTTCACCGAAAAGCCTGTGGTGTTACAAATCAAAATCATACATAAACTCATTGGACGAGTCGATCTGGACGGTCTATACGTGTTTATGTTGGTACTAGCTGTTGCCCGCGACTTCGTCTGCGTTACCCGGATAATAACTACTCTATGTGTTAATCTAGGCCATGGTCTATCTGTGTGCCAAATTTCATCAAAATCCGTTCAGCAGTTTTTGCGTGAAAGCGGAACAAACATCCATCCATCCATACTTACAAACTTTCGCGTTTATAATATTAGAATAGACTGCGACACCGTTTGAACGATTGCGATGAAACTTTGGTGGGTGATACGTACCTTGTTGTTGGTCTTGGAGTGTTGTCTCTTCATGTGGGCGCGCAGACACGACATACCGGTGTACAGCTTGTGGCACTCCATACATTCCACTTTGTTTCTCCGGCCCATGTGACGCCTGCGACATTATACAGACAACATTTCATACTTTTATATCTTAACGAGCATTTACCCGCGACTTCGTCCGCATAAATTATATACCAGATTTTAAATAAGATCATAAGCTATCAAACAAAAAAAGTTTTATCAAAATCGGTTCAGTAGTTTTCGCGTGATGCGCGATCAAACAAACACACAAACAAACAAACAGACAGAAAAAATCCAAAAATTTGTGATTTGGAATCAGGGACATCTCAAAACCATATCGTAATCTTTTTCTTGTAAATATCTTCAATGTACAGACACACTTCTGTTACAGTTTTATAATAGTTTAGACATACAAGGCAAATACATACGCAAACAGACATACACCTACACAAACCCCCCACACACACTCTTTCACCTTGTTTCAATTGAACTGTAACTGTAACTGATTTTCAATTTATCTAACTTATTCTCAAATACAACTTATTTTGTTTATTGTTAAGGATACCCAATCGTAGACCTCGCGTATCAGGCTTGCCTCGTTTTTGGTCTACCGTTTAATGTTATAGTTTTAGGCAAAAGTTAAAATAATCATTTATCTTATCTTATAAAACAGTTCCGTGACTGACTCACTGACAATGCACAGCCTAAACAGCTGAAGATAAACTAGTGGAATACTAATTCTTCAGAGCATGCACTAAACCAAAACCAAACCAAAGTGGAGCTGTCTAAAATACGCCAATAGCTCACTAACTCCATCGCAGCATAAGGAAATTGAAGCTATTTATTAATCTGTTGATTTTACACATTTCCGCTCCGCTTTGGTGGATTTTAGGCCTAAGAAGGGATTTTTCGATCAATCGAGATAATTGTTTTATTATTTTTCAACTCAGTTGCTGGTAAAGTGTCTCTTATCACCCCACTTTTAGGTACATAAATTCATAATGCAGTTTATAAAACACGCGTGTATACCTGCGAGCGCATAACTACTTCGAACACAGGCGCTTAGCGCGGGAAGAAAGAAATCAGGGCGCCATTCTTCACAAATATATTTTTCACCTCACAAGCTCGGAAAGATTCTGTTTATCATTTTTTTTTTTTTTTTTTTTTTTTATTAACTATGGGTTTGCTCTTGACCTCAATCCAGTCCTCAGGACGAAGATGGGGTCGTAGATGTAGCGAGCTTACCCAGAAGATGCCTATTCACTCGTACTTTAAAGGAATTCGGGTTGTAAGTACTCGGAAATACTGACGCAGGTAAGGCATTCCACTCCTTGGCTGTGCGCATTATAAAAGATTCAGAAAGGCGCTTGGTGCGGATATGTGGGATGTCAACCAAGAAGGGGTGATATCCCGCGGTGCGTCTGGAAGTCCGATAGTAGAAAGGGGAAGGTGGGATGAGCTCATGCAGCTCTAGGGCACACTCACCGAAGTACAATCTGTAGAAGACCGACAAGCAGGCCACTCTGCGGCGGTGGGCTAGGCTATGAAGCTTGGCCTCCACCAGCTTACTATCGCCAATGAGCCTCCTGGCTCTGCGTTCAACCGAGTCGAGTGCGGCAAGTTGATACTTGGCTGAGCCATCCCACAGGTGGCAGCAGTACTCCATACATGATCGGACCTGAGCTTTATACAATACTAAGAGCTGTCCAGGAGTGAAGTACCGCTTCACCTTGTTTAAGATGCCCAGCTTTTTGGCCGCAGTTTGAGCCTTAGACTCGATGTCAGCGCCGAAGTTGAGTTTTGTGGTCAAGCTTATACCCAGAAGCCCAAGACTGTCGGAAACAGGGACAGATGTACCCCGGAAAGTAGGAGTCAGATTAAACGGACTCCTTTTTGCGGTGAACAGACAAGCCTGTGTTTTGGTGGCGTTGAAGTTGACTAAATTATTGTCACCCCACTGGGAGACAACACTTAAAGTCAAGTTTGTCCGCTCAACCATGGCCTCCCTCTGCGAGCGTATTTTATCCCCGCTGGCCCCTGCGCCAGATACATATCTCTCCATGACAGTACTGTCATCTGCATACCCAACAATACCTGACACAAGGAGGTCATTGATGTGCAGCAGGAAAAGTGTCGCGGAGAGAACAGACCCTTGAGGAACTCCAGCATCAATTGCCATAAGGTCAGAAGAGCAGCTGTCAATGACAACTCTAATCGACCGTTCTCTCAAGAAATCAGATATCCAGCTGCAAAGATCAGCCGGGATGCCATAAGCGGGAAGCTTGCTCAGCAAACTAGCGTGCCATACCCTGTCAAAGGCCTTCGAGATGTCAAGTGATACAGCCAGTGCTTCACCGTGCTTCTCGATGGCCTCGCCCCAGCAGTGCGTCACATACACAAGAAGATCCCCAGTCGATCGCCCCCGGCGGAAGCCATATTGGCGATCACTGAGTAGATCATTGTCTTCTAGGTATGACAGCAACTTACTGTTAAGTACTCTTTCCATGACTTTACAGAGAATGGAAGTAATGGCGATAGGGCGGTAGTTGCAGGGGTCGGCACGACTGCCCTTCTTGGGTACCGGTTGCACATTCGCAAGCTTCCAGGATTTAGGCACCGTTCTTGTTCTGAGAGAGAGGCGATACAGGCGTGTTAGAACAGGAGACAACTCAGGCGCACAATATCTCAACACTCTTGCAGGTATACCATCAGGACCACTGGCCTTATTCACATCCAGACTACGCAATGCTCTGCGGACCTCTTTTGTATGTATTGTGACCTCCGGCATCGAAGAATCACAACGAGGGATGGTTGGCGGCTGTTTGGCACCAGCGTCCAGATGTGAATTGCTCGCAAACAGAGAAGCAAATAAATTAGCTTTCTCAGTTGCGGAGTGAGCCAGCGACCCATCAGGCTTCTGCATGGGAGGCAAAGTGGGACGGCAGAAGTTGGATTCGACCGATTTTGAAAGGGACCAGAACTGTTTACTACCAGAAGGGTAGGATGCCAGTTTGGCTCCAATGCGGCTGACATGGTCGAATCGAGCCCTCCGGATCACCCGTTTGCAGGACTTGGCGGCAGAATTAAAGGCCCTCTTCTTCGCGCGAACCCTACGAGCTCTAACTTTGCGGTCGCGAGCTTGGACCCATGCTTGGTAGGCGGCTTCTTTTTTAGCCTCAGCGCGAGCACAATCCGCATTGTACCAAGGTTGGGCTTTGTGACCGAGTGAGATGTCGGAGAAAGGAATATAATATTCCATTCCCTGTCGTATCACGTCCGCAACCGCATCAGCCGAACTAGCAGGGTCACTCGAAGAAAAACACACTTGCCGCCACGGGTAAGACGCAAAGAAATGCCGCATCTCATCCCAATCTGCCGACCCGTATCGCCAGACTCGCCTCGTGCCCTTAGGGCTGTCATCGGGAGGAGAGCAGATCGACACGGATTTCACCAGACAGTGATCGGACGTTCCCAGCGGGGCAGAGACCGATACTGAGTGCCTGTCTGGATCTGAAGTCAGCAGAAGGTCCAAACAATTGGGCGTATGACCATCAACATCCGGTACCCGCGTTGCTTGATTCACCAGCTGGGTGAGATCTAGCGATAATGCAAACTTGCGCGCCTCTCTCCCAGCATGGTCAGTTAACTGGAACGGGAACAGCCACTCGCTATGGTGGGCATTGAAGTCCCCCAGAAAAACAAGCTCCGCCGTTGGATACCTTCGTTGGGCTGTCTCTGCCGTCTCAGTGAGATACTCCATGAGCCTGGTTGTCTCCTGGTCACCGTCGTGCGATCGATAGACACCGACGTAGAGAGATTTCTCCATTCCGGTGTCTACAAGAAGCCATAATACGGAGAACCCGGAAACCTCAAAGCAACGGAGACGCCGACAGCAAATGTCGTCGCGAACATACACACAGACCCCAGCTCGCCTCTTGAACTTATGTTCCAACGAGTATCCTGGGTAGTTGAGGTACGCCGTATCAGACGGGGTTGCTATCTGCGTCTCCGTTAAAAAGAATAGGTGTGGCTTCTCGGTCTCGAGGTGGTGGTGGACCGGATCGAGATTTGAGTGCAGACCTCGTATGTTACTGAGGTGCACTTTGAGTGGGAGGAAGTGCAGCCGTTGTCTAACCATTTTCTTTTTTGTGACTTTGTTTTTCATAGTTTGTCGAGTGGTGGAGAGGTGGAAAAAAAGTCGAGATGCCACTCAGGTACCCTAGAAGACCTCATGAGCTCGACTGACTGGTGGGAAACTCATTTGGAGACTGCGGGGACGCCCGAACCCCCCCGCAATGGCCACCGGGTCCTCCCTTCCAGTCGCCAACTGGCACGGTGGAGCATTGCGGGATTTTTCGCAAGTTGTGTGGGGCAGCCTTTCACACGTGGCTAGCGCACTACTTGGGCCCCCTACTAACTGCGGTCGGCCAACGACTGTCACCGTGCTTCGGATCCCGCTACCCTCCAAAATGAGTTTCCCGGTACAGTGTTGCTCAGAGGTCAAGACCGGTTCCGAGTAGCGCAACTGACTCTTTCCCATTCCCCAATGGCGCTGGGACTCCTGCACACCGACGGAACGCAGCAAGCTGCTTGGCGCCGGACTCCGGCAGGAGGGTGGTCGCGAGCCAGGCGGCTCCTTGCGGAGCCTACCACCGCTGTGGGGGATCGTTCAGCCGACACCACGAACTTATCATTCGAAATCTGAGTGCAAAAGTGCATTTTATCCGCTAGCGTGGAAAGAGTTTTTAAAATTCGAATCTATCTATTCAATAAAGAAAACAGCCTAAACATGTTTTTTTTCATGCTTTTTTCGTGCTGGCCAGTGCGATTATTCTAAAAATGAGGTTGGCGCATTGAAATTTTCCTCGCTGTAGTGAGGTGAAAAGTTGTGTGTTGCGCTCGGCAGCAAAGTTATTCTGCGTCTCGTACATTTGAAACCCTCGCGACGCTCAGGATTCTATATTTGAACCACTCGCTTCGCTCGTGGTTCAATCCTAGGATCCTTCGCTTGCTCAGGTTTCAATACAAGTACTCGCGCCAAAAAGCAACTATGCAGCCTTGCATAACAAATAACTATTGTCTAAACCTTTGTGTGTTTTATTACTGTTTTCCTCGCAAATGTGTTGAAAAACGTCGAATCAAACGCGCGAGAGCTGGTCTTTTCTTTACGGTCTCGACTTGTCTTGACTTGGGTTTACACTCTTCGCCTGCGGCTCAGGCTGCATTCCAAACTCGACTGTAATGACTGACTTAGCTCACTTCTGTCTTATACCCCTGCCCTTAACACATTTTACGTCGTTCGAATTCAAAGTCTACTTATTGCTAGCGCGCACGAGCAACTTTCGTCTCTGCAACTATTTTGTCTCTCACAAGGTTTGTATGAAAAGTCGCGTCGCTACATGCGCGCACTTTCGTACATGCCCATACACTTGTGAGAGACAAATTAGTTGTGGGGACAAAAGTTGCTCGTGGCCGCTATATCGTAACTGACATCCGGCGCATCCTAGTCAATCAGCAAGCATCTAACGCTTGACAAATCTCTTCACCACAATATCAACTCATTCTTTATGACTCGCCATCGACACGACCGATGACTATAGTCCGTTTTCTATTGGGAAAAGTGCAACAATTTTGAGTAAAGCAATGCCATTTGGTACACGTGTAATCCACGTCAAACTGAGCCCAAAGAGCCTGGTAGGCAGATATAACTCCGTGTCTGGTAGGGGGGAGGGGGGGTTAAAGTACTGGACTGCCAGTACTGAGAACAAAAATTCTAGCGGATGTATTTGAACTCTTGGGTCAAGTTTGGTATCGTTTTCGGGTAAATCGATGATGGCCAATTCATTCCTCATACCAGTTTTTTAGGGTTCCGTAGCAAAAAATTAAGTAAGCCCTAAAATAATAAAATTTCAGTACTAAAATAATGCAAATAAACCCTTATATTTTCAGATTTATGTATGAAAAAAGATATTTAAAAAAATACTTTCTGAAAGCCCATTTAATGCTAATTTTAAAAACATTAACATTTGATATCAATATATCTATTTTCAGTGTAGAATTAAATATCGATCGTACTGCGGCGTTCGGCTGCGGTACGAAAAAACACTTGAAAAATGCATTGTAGCCGGTTGTGTGATTAAGATTAACAAAAAACCAGTCAAGTGCGAGTCGAACTTATGCTGCGAGGGTTCCGTACTACACACAATACATTTGTGTTAATGCATTTAGCAAAAAAAAAATATTTTCTTTCATTCAGTTCCGGCTCCTTAGCGCGAATTCGACTCACACTTGACCAGTTTTTATTCATTTTTGTTTTACTTCATAGTTTGAACTATAATAACTACAAGTTTGACGTGTCTATGTATTGTCGTTTTCACGATAGAACATAATAAAAAAACGTTGAAAAAACCATTCTTGTATACTTAAGAGGGCCCTTTACCATCATAATAACAGGTACCTTTAATGTGAAAATTTCAACCAACTGCTAATTTCGATTCAAAAGATACAGCCTTTTGAACGTAGCGTAGCATGGACAGACGGACAGCGTAAGGCGATAGCGTTAGTAAATAGAGTCCCGTTGGCCCCCTTTGGGTATGGAACCCTAAAAATAAGAAAAGAGAGAAGAGCTGTTAATACATTATGTTTTTAATATTATGTAATAATAGAGCAAAGGTTTTCGTTTTCAGCAGGAGTAACGAGGCATCAGTCTACTCAGTGTCGTTGAGGCTTTAATTGAGAGAATATTGACTGCTACGCTACGGTAGCACAAATCTGGGACGTGCAAACAGGTTTTCGGAAGGGGATGGGATATGTGTTGATCAAGTTTACGCATTGGGGTGCATTTCCAAAAATATTTGGCTAAAAACCTAAAAGACGCCTTTGTAGATTTTGAGAAAGCTTATGATTATGTATGACAGAGTGAGGAGGGATAAATTTTGGGTGGGATACTCTGGCCATGTCTTGTATGGGGTGAAGGGTAACTTGATACCATTTAGTTTTTGTGATCTGTGCTGTGTTAGAACCGTTTATACTGACACAGGCACGATTGGTTTGGTATCTCCAGCGGTGTCCAGTTGCATCATCAGTAAATTACTTACAAGAGTTGGTATCACATATGAATTAATAATTTAAGATATGAACGAATAAGTTACATGTATGAATGAATAAGTTATGGTTATTGAGCGGGATGTAGCAGTGACTGAATGTAAGATTATAATCTACACTAATATTATAAAGAGGAAAGATTTGTACCTATTTTTGTATGTTTGTATGTTTGTAATGAATAGGCTCAAAAAGTACTGGGCCGATTTAAAAAATTCTTTCACCATTAGAAAGCTGCATTCACCCTGAGTAACATAGGCTATATTTATTGCTAGAAAAGATTAGACGTCCACCCGTGCGAAGCCGGGACGGGCCGCTAGTAGGTGATAAAAGGCTAGAGCAAGTCAACGATTGAGTTTGTGTACTTGGGTTGTTTGTTCACAAGACACGTAAAGTGCGTCGGAGACCTATGCGGAGACATAGAGAGAAGAGTTAAAGCAGGAATATATGATTAATGTGCCCTTGTACATCTTCATGAAAAGTCAAACTATGTCTAAGAAGGCTCGTTCTGCGACGACGATTCATACATTAAAGTTGGTGTATCACGAGGATGTGATTGATTATTTGTGGTTGGGCTATTGCAAGCAAGGGTCGTTGTAACACGGAGACCAGCGCTGGTCCTTTTGTGTTCGCCCCAAGCTCACCCATATTTACGCATACCTCCGAACTTATGGTATTTTCTTTTCATTCTCGGGAATGCAGGTTTCCTCACGATGTTTTCCTTCACCGCCGAGCTAGTAAATGATAAATACAACCGTACATAAATTCCGAAGAACTTAGTGGTACAGGCCAGGAATCGAACCGCGGCCTCAGTATTGAGGCGCTAGCTCTCTTCCGTATGGGCTATCATCGCTCTCCAAAAAGATGGAGGATGTGATGCACCAACAATGAATGAATGGTTGGGTATTAATGGCAGAAAAAGCATGAATCTAGAATAAATGCTGTGCTGAAAGGCGCTCCCTGCATAGTAGATGTGTTGTAACTTTGAATGATCACTCACGGAATAGTGTGATTAGAGAAAGATGTGGTCTGAATGAAGATATAGTGTCATGTTGAGGTAGTTTGGCCATGTGGAAAGAATGAGCTAAAGTAGACGTATGAAATTTACAAGTCATGTGTGAATGAAGGGTTAAAAGGGGCTAGATGCACGTACGCTGACCAAACACGATGAAGAACAGTGTAGTGTACTAAAGAAGGGCCAAAAAAAAGTACCCCGAACCGACGAGCATATCTACACTAATATTATAAAGAGGAAAGATTAGTACCTATTTTTGTATGTTTGTATGTTTGTAATGAATAGGCTCAATAAGTACTGGGCCGATTTAAAAAATTCTTTCACCATTAGAAAGCTGCATTCTCCCTGAGTAACATAGGCTATATTTATTGCTAGAAAAGATTAGACGTCCACCCGTGCGAAGCCGGGACGGGCCGCTATTATGTATGAAGAGACTTATGGATGTTGAAGAGGCGTGAGATGTGTATCAACATCGTAGCATGTGGCGATCTATTGTCTCTGCCTACCACAGAATTACATAGGGGTGAGCATTATGTACTTAAGTAGGTAGTATGTATGTTCCAATAATATAGAGATAGATCGTATTGCCTCCAAACACGAACGCCCTTAAAAACGGTATTAAGGTATGTTGTTTTATGTAGAGGGTAAGTTCTCTATCTGCAAGTCCTTTTTTTATATAGAGCATTGATTTACTAAGTTATGGACGCGCCGAGTCTAATAAAAAATGCTCGAAAAAAGAGTCCCAGACTAACTTACATAATCAAAAGTACGTGTTAGTAAAATCCAACTCAAAACACTAAAATTGCTAAAATTTTAATTTTATTTTGCTTGTGTAGTTTTTACGAATTCTTACAGCACATAGCAGTACGGCATGCAAACGTGCGCGGAGTCAGTCAAACTAACGAAGGCTAGTGCGTAATTGTTTCTCTTTATGTGATTTGTTTCTCTTTTGAACACTTTTGAGCACAGATCCTACGTCCAGTAGTTGGTAAGTATCATGTAGAGTATCTTATATTTAGGGTTCTGTACCCAAAGGGTACGGAACGGGACTCTATACAACGTGTTAATGAATTAGCGCAAAACCTCATACACCCCAACTGATTTATAACAAAATAATTAGATTGCAACAATAATTTCATTATTTTTATAATTAAAATTTTAAGTTATTCACATTTTAAGTTTTGAGGCAAAAATGATTTGTTATCATTTCAGCACTGAAAAAAGCGCTAACGTACTCATGGATACATTTGTATAATCTTGTTTTGGTAGTAAGTAGGGTGAGTGTGCCCGTGCGGTGGGTTGTCATCAGATTCAGTAAATTTTATTTTTTGCAAAAAAATTATTTAATATTTTGAAAAAAATTACCTATGTTGAAACCATGATAATTCGATTCTGCTCTCGATTCTAAACAAACTACTTTCTAGTTTTGCGTTAATTCATTAACACGTTATATAAGTGTGCCCTACGCTGTCCGTTCGTCCGTCTGTCCATGCTACGTTCAAAGGGCTGTATCTTTTGAATCGTAAAAGACAGTTGGTTGATATTTTCACAAAATAGGTAAGTACCTGTTATTATGTGTGTATTATAGGTGCTCGAAGATAGTCAAAATCACATTATTCCGAGCCTATTGTACATCTTTCTATACGTGCAGCCTGTGGGCTAACTATACTCAAAAAGCTTACAACGCCCTTCGGGTTCAGTATAATAACGCGTTCAGGATGCTGTTGGGGCTGCCGCGCTTCTGCAGTGCATCAGGAATGTTCGCAGAGCATCGTGTGGACTGTTTTTATACCACGATGCGC
The DNA here is from genome assembly GCA_922987775.1 of Agonopterix subpropinquella. Lineage (NCBI taxonomy): Eukaryota > Metazoa > Arthropoda > Insecta > Lepidoptera > Depressariidae > Agonopterix > Agonopterix subpropinquella. Next base: position 7,346,849 of record OV277718.1, on the reverse strand, counting down.
AAACGCTGCGGGTCCCTGGTGCGCAGAGTGCGTGGCAGCGGCAATAGCATCCTGAACATGATCGCGAGAAGGCTCGACTGCTCTTACATAAACCGGTGCTGCATGATGCATAGTCCTGCATGAGTCACGCGGCACTGGCAAATGTAAAATGTAAAATGTGTTCTGATTACTAACCTTTAAGTTAAGTTGTATACTAACAAAACGAGTCCTGGTCACTTGAATAAATGATTATTATTATTATGGTGGTAAAAGGCAAGGGTTTTTTACGTTATTTTTTTCTCTATCGTGAAAACGACAATACATCAAAAGCGTCAAAATTAACTCTAAAGTAAAACAACAATGAGTAAAAACTGGTCAAGTGTGAGTCGAACTCGCGCTAAGGAGCCGGAACGGAATGAAAGAAAATATTTTTTTTTTTTGCTAAATACATTAACACAAATGTATCGTGTGTGGTACGGAACCCTCGCAGTACAAGTTCAACTCGCACTTGGCTGGTTTTTTGTTAATCTTAATGACACAACTGGCTACAATGCATTTTTCAAGTGTTTTTTCTTACCGCAGCCGAACGCCGCAGTACGATCAATATTTAATTCTACACTGAAAATAGATATATTGATATCAAATGTTAATGTTTTTAAAATTGGCATTAAATGGGCTTTCAGAAAGTATTTTATTTAATATCACTTTTCATACATAAATCTGAAAATATAAGGGTTTATTTGCATTATTTTAGTACTGAAATTTTATTATATAAGGGCTTACTTAATTTTTTACTACGGAACCCTAAAAAACTGGTATGAGGAATGAATTGGCCATCATCGATTTACCCGAAAACGATACCAAACTTGACCCAAGAGTTCAAATACATCCGCTAGAATTTTTGTTCTCAGTACTGGCAGTCCAGTACTTTAACCCCCCCTCCCCCCTACCAGACACGGAGTTATATCTGCCTACCAGGCTCTTTGGGCTCAGTTTGACGTGGATTACACCTGTACCAAGTGGCATTGCTTTACTCAAAATTGTAGACCTCTCCATACAACGGATCCCAATAGAAAACGGACTACTAGCATAAACAAAGCTTACATCATGTGATTCCCTCATTAGTCCAAGGATTCCCTTTGAACGTCGCAGGTGACGAGCGGCGAGTGCACGTCCCGCTTGTGCTTCCTGACGCCTTCACTGTGCTACATACGACGTGTAAGGTACACGCTAAACAAAGCTTACATCATGTGTTGCTCCAGGCTGGGCTTCCCTTTGAACTGCAGCGAGCACACGTCGCAGGTGACGAGCGGCGAGTGCACTGTGCTACATACGACGTGTAAGATACACGCTAAACAAAGCTTACATCATGTGTTGCTCCAGGCTGGGCTTCCCTTTGAACTGCAGCGAGCACACGTCGCAGGTGACGAGCGGCGAGTGCACTGTGCTACATACGACGTGTAAGATACACGCTAAACAAAGCTTACATCATGTGTTGCTCCAGGCTGGGCTTCCCTTTGAACTGCAGCGAGCACACGTCGCAGGTGACGAGCGGCGAGTGCACGTCCCGCTTATGCTTCCTGAGCGCCTTCACTGTGCTACAAACAATATTATACTGTTATCATCATCAGCCTTTTATGATTCCTTAAGCGGGACTCACACTATTTTCGCCGTGCGTCTAAGTGCGATTTGAGGTATACCGACTGGTTAGTTTGACATGAACTTAAGACATAACGAGCTCACACAGCAATGTTCTTTAAATCGCAGTTAATCGAACTCCGTGTAAATCCCGTTTTATAGCCGATTCAGATATCGGCGGTGGCTTCTTAGTTACGCTACTCAATTCAAACCGCTACAATCATAGAAGTTGTATAAATACCATTGATACTTTTAAAATTGGTAATAAACTAACAGTATCATAATACAAGTCCAGGCTAGATCTGGTACTTTAAATGTGACTAGATAATTTGTGTGACATTGTCCTAGATCTAAACTATTATAAAACTGTAACAGAAGTGTGTCTGTACATTAAAGATATTTCCAAAAAAAATTACGACATGGTTTTTACCTGTCCCTGATTCCACATCACCAATTTTTAGATTTTTTGTCTGTCTGTTTGTTTGTTTGTTTGTATGTTTGGGTGTTTGTTTGTGAACCGAACCGAACCGATTTTGATGAAACTTTTTTGTTTGATAGCTTATCATTTGACTTAAAATCTGGTATATAATTTATGCGGACGAAGTCGCTGGTAAAAGCTCGTATTTATATATTTATATTTTATTTTTAGTATACATTTTTAGGAAATTTTGATGCTTTCGCTGCGTCAAACTGAACAATTCTTGCGACAAAAATGAAATTGCACAAAAAAAATCTGCTGTTCTGTACAAAACTGCAGTCCCTCGTCATCTCAGCCGATGGACGACCACTGCTGGACATAGGCCTCCCAAAAGGATCGCCACAACGACCGGTCCTGCGCTGCCCTCATCCAACGGGTTTCCAGCCGCCTTTAACCACGTTGTCGGTGCACCTCTGCGCTTTAAAAGTAGTAGGTACCTATTCGACTCAAATGTTTGGAACAGCTGATGTTTTATTGCAATTTCAATGATGACTCCATAGTGTTTGTTCAGTTTGATGGTCTGAAGCACCTTCTAAAATGTAACGCATTTAATTAACACAAAGTATACTTACGGTGTCCGTGTGGGGCTAAGAATAGCACTATCCCATTTCTTTCCCGTGGGTATCGTAAAAGGCGACTAAGGGATCTACCGGAGTACGGGCAGCAGCATCCTCTGAGTACACACATTCAATCCAACTACGATCGCCAACCAGCTATTCCGAGAGATAAGTGTACTTTTTGCAACCACATCAGTAACTCCTAAACCGACTGGAGTTATGCAGGCAGACCTGGTCCATCCCCATCACAGAGATGCTCTACACCCCATAAACACAGAATCAGCCTTGCTGCTGATGGTTGCAAAAAGTACACTTATCTCTTATACTAAGCCTGCCAATCGTGGCGATTATGGCAAATCCCTCCATGATACTTACGGTAGACGCTCATTGCACTGCTTGCAGTACTTGGGTACGAGCTCGTGCCGCGTCTCGTAGTGGTTCCACATGGCGAACTCCTGGAAGTGCTCCGACCCGCACACGCAGCACACGAAGCTCCTGTGTTCATACACGTAAGGTTCAAAATCGTTACAATAAATAAATATCTTGGACAATGTCACACAAATTATCTAGCCACATTTATAGTACCAGAATCTAGCCTGGACTTGTATTATGATGACTAGACAACGATATAGGATACATATATAGATACAAACATCCATGACTCGGGTACAAATATTCATATTCATCATACAAATATTTGTCCCTTACGGGATTCGAACCCGCGACCCTCGGCACAGCAGGCAGGTTCACTACCGACTGTGCTACCGGGCCGTCAAAATGGCCGGTAAATAACATTTTCTGTTAGAATTTTTAGCCTATTCTGTTCCAATGCCGGAAGGTTCATAAATTCATCATTCTCCATGCATCTGTCGTGGACCCCTGGGTCCGCTGGTCCATTTATTAGGGTTCCGTACCCAAAGGGTGAAAACGGGACCCTATTACTAAGCCTACGTTGTCCGTCTGTCCTACCTATTTAGGGCTGTAACTTTTGAACCGTATTAGCTAGATAGTTGAAATTTTCTCAGATTATGGGTAATTACGTCGGATTTGTTAACAAATAATAAAAATGTCAAAAAGTTAAAAATTAAGGGGGGTTCTCAACAAGAAACTAGTTTTTATCAACGTTTTTTCTTCACGCTCTATCGTAAAAACAGTAATACATACAAGCGTCAAACTTAGTGTGATTATAGAGCAAGCTCTACAGAATAACAACAAATACTAAAAACCGGTCAAGTGTGAGTCGGTCTTGCGCTGAAGGTCCGGACAAAAAAAGTTTTTTTTCTAAGTTAATAATGTTGTGTTCTGTGGTTGTGTGGTACGGAACCCTCGGTGCGCGAGTAGCCCGACTCGCACTTGACCGCTTTTTTTTTATTGTGTAACCACCAGATGCAAATCGACGTTTCTAGTCAGACAATGGATATTATGATCACAGAAACAAAATATAAAAGTTTATGCGGCCGACAATTTAATACAGAATAATACTAACTTGGCGTGTATATTAGCATGTTCATCCAGATGTTTCTGGGAAGAGAATGTCTGCTCGCATATTCTACACTTCAGCTTTCTGGCTATCTGCAAGAGAAGACTATTATAAAACTGTAACAGAAATTTGTCTGTACATTGAAGATATTTACAAAAAAAATTACGACATGGTTTTTTCCTGTCTCTAATTCCAAATCACAAATTTTTGGATTTTTTGTCTGTCTGTTTGTTTGTTTATTTGTTTGTGTGTTTGTTTGGGTGTTTGTTTGTTCGAGTATCACGCAAAAACTACTGAACCGATTTTGATGAAACTTTTTTATTTGATAGCTTATCATCTGACTTAAAATCTGGTATATAATGTATGCGGACGAAGTCGCGGGTTAAAGCTCGTCATTTATAAGCGCCTGGTTCACCACTACCACTTCTGGGTAGGTTCTTAATAGCTTAACTGACAGATCTTTTTACATATCTTTCAACTAAATATTGCAAACGATTTTCGAACTTATCAAGAAGTGGTGAAATAGGTTTATTTCGCGATATAGACCACAATTTTTTCCCAAAGGTACCTTAAGGAGTACTAGTATTTATTCTGTGCTTAAGGTTGATTTTAGAACCCCACGTGTCGCGGTCACGGGGTTCTAACCTAAGAGGAGGAGGCAATCAAGGGATCAAGTTTCATACTTAGTGTTTGTCTCAACACCTATCATCCATCACAAGTCATAGGGTCAGCAATCTATAGAACGCACCTACCAAGTGTGAACCGTGACCACGAGTATGAAAACAACAAAACGTGTCAATTGCTTGATTCCTGCCACTCCAAACGGTAATGTCGCTTACGTCGCGAGCTGTACGAACTAATAAAAACGCTAACAAGCTTCATTAGATACATTTTTGCGCGCACCGTCTGGCAGTAGTCAATTATATTTCAATTTCAATTTCAATTTATTTATTTGTGAATCACAGGTTATAAAGATGTTACAAAATTGTTGGTTCCATTGTGTTCCGCCAGAAGGCATACAAAAGTTACAAATTACATTTAACAAAATACGAGATACATTTACAATTATTGGATTTTACATTTGTATCTTTCAAATAAATTAAATAAGACGTAAATTAAGAATAAAACATTAAGATGTCAACAAATAATAACACTACAAAATTCATTAAAAAACTAAATTGAAAGATATCATAATATTATTAGATTAAATTCCAAAATGTAAATAACAACTACTATAATAAAAAACAAATATTAATCAAACAATAAACAATATATAGCTTGGGAATTTATCGTTTTCTAAGGAAATGATGTAACCTGTTACGTAGTAACTTGTGGGGAGCTTTAGCTCAAGTTATAGCAATGAATTCAGATGGCGCTACCTGTTTCACCCGCAAATTTGCACATAAGACAACGCAAGACGCGCAAGAGATATCGCAGAGATTCGATAGGTCTTATTGAGAACTGTTGGACCATGTCCGGTCACCAGGCTTCACACCTAGGCTGGCGGAAGATCTTCCCTTTTCAATGGAAGAACCTCCCAAGTAGTTTCCCATAAACTCTTTAGTAATCTGTAACTAAAAATGCAACCTTAAAAAAACTTACGTGCTTACTATTCATGTGATCATCGTACTTCCTCTGCGAGTTGAACCCTTCCACGCAAGAAACGCACTTAAGCCTACTGTTCTTAAAGTTGCAATTCGATCGTTTCCTCTCCATCAGCAGGAGGAGGTCTTCCTCCGTCACCGGTTTAGTTTTGTAAGCGTCCACCGTCGCATTACCCTCCACTACTTTATAAACTTTCTCTGTACCCGATTTAGTTGCCACGTATTTTTCTGAAAGTCGTGGGTAAAAGCTTTTATGTTGCTTGATGATAATGTAAGACAAGTGAATAACAGTTTGAGATAAGTGAATAAGAGTTTAAGACAAGTGAATGAAAGTTTAAGACAAGTGAATGAAAGATTGAGACAAGTGAATAAGATATTAAGACAAGTGAATGAATGTTTAAGACAAGTTAATTCGAGTTTAAGACAAGTGAATAAGAGTTTGAGACAAGTGAATGAAAGTTTGAAACAACTGAATTAGATATTAAGACAAGTGAATGAAAGTTTAAGACGAGTGAATAAGAGATTAAGAAAAGTGAATGAAAGTTTAAGACAAGCTAATAGAGTGTAATACAAGTGAATGAAAGTTTTGAATAACAGTTTAAAACAAGTGAATAAGAGTTTAAGGCAAGCGAATGAAAGTTTAAAACAAGTTAATTCGAGTTTAGGACAAGTGAATTAGAGTTCAAGAAAAGTGAATAAAGCGTCGTCCTAATTGGCCATCAGTCGCGGACGACGCCGTATAGTTTAAGACAAGTGAATAACAGTTTAAGAAAAGTACTGTATGCTTTCACTTACCCTGCATTCTAATCTTGCAATATTGAGTAAATTCAGAGTCGCTATCTATGTCCCGATCCAATCGCTCGACATCTTTGTTGTGAGGTACTTCAAGACTTGGAGCTTCCACTTTCACTGTTTCCTCATCTGTAAATACAACAGACAGACTGTTTAAATGGTGAAGGAAAACTTTTTAAGGAAACCTACTAGCCGCTCCAGTGGGCCTAGACCTTCACCGTCGAGAAAACGACAAAATTCGGGACGTACCTCTGTCTATTACTTTGCATATGCGTAAGCGAGCGCGCATGACGGTCTCCTCGTTTTGTCGTGCTTGGCATGCTAGCCCTACAGGAGTGTATAGTGTTCACTGTCCATTCAAAGTGGCAACGGGCTCACTTTACTGAACATAGTATGAACACTACAACTCGGAAATTCGGAATATGGTAGACTAGCTTTTGCCCGCGACTCCATCTACGTGGACATATAATATGTAGCCTATGTGTTATTCTGGGATAAGAACTATCTATATGCCAAGTTTCATCGAAATCGGTCCAACCGTTTTAGCGTGAAAGAGTAACAACATCATCCATCCATCCAAACTTTCTCGTTTATAATATTAGTAGGATTATCTCTAACTTCTCCCTTATTATATTATGTCCTACAGTAACATATTATCCCTATATTATATCCCTCTGCAGCACGGCTAGCATGCCACCCACGACAAAGCGTTTAAACGAGAAAATCGTCATGCGCGCTCTTTTTGGCATACGTAAAATAATAAAGATGGAGGCACGTCTCGATTTTTGTCGTTTTCTCGGGGGTGGCATGCTAGGCCTACTGGGCACACAGGCCGCCTTGTGTAACAGTGAACTATAGCAGTCTGATGGATTCCTAGTCAATTTCGACTACGGTCACTGCAAATCTTTAAAGAAAAGCAGTCACACAGGATATTTTGAAGTGCTTAAGTGTAGACAAAGCACAGATGCACTTTCTCGTGCTCACCCCCCTGTGTGTGATGGAATGGGAGACCGATACAATCAGAGGTGGGGTCAGATGATGTGGTAATAACTGGAGCCACATGATTAGGATGTCAAAGATGCGTTAGTCGCCTGAACAAATTAGTCCCCTTTTATGACACCTGATTGAGCTGTGTAGTATCCAGCTTCGTAGCAGTCTACAGGGTGAAATTGATATCATTAGCATCCTTTTAAACTAAGAGTCTACCCGAATTTATTGACATGTATGCCATGTTAGCTTAATCAAATTAAAGATCCCGCCCCGATTGCCGTCCCTTAAAGACGATAATATAGATTGAAAATTTCGTCGTGGCCTGCGGGGCGCCGACAGCTCTGTTGGAGAGGAGCATGCCCCGGAAAGGCAGGTCGTGGGTTCGAATTCCACTCGCCGCCCGACTTTTTCAATCTTTAATTTAAGAGTCTACCCATCGAACTGAACCACTTTTACCATGGGAGCAAACCGATTGGAGCACAAAAAAATCTGTTGTTGCATACATTTGAGAGTCGGCACAGCACGGCACTGTAGTTTAGTATGGAACAGTTGATTTTTTTTTTTGCTCCGGTCGGTTTGCTCCCATAGTGAAAGTTGTTCAGTTTGATGGGTAGCCTCTTAGTTTAAAAGGATGCTAATGATATCAATTTCACCCTGTATATCCAACTACGATACAATACGAGTTTATCTAGCGAACCCTGCATGGCTAGCATGCCACCCTCTTTCTTGCATACGTAAAATTATAAAGATGTAGGCACATCTCGATTTTTATCGTTTTCTCGGGGGTGGCATGCGAGGCCTACTGGTCAGTTGAAAATGAAAATAGCCTTTTATTTCTGACACTTATAAAAAAATACATTCCATTTTCTTTTACTTAAGTATCTAGGCAGTATGTACATGCTTTGTTACATAATTAGGTTATTTAATAACTGGTTTAACTACCGGTCAGTTAGCCTAGATAAAACCATTGCTGATGGTCTAATCTTTACACTAGAACATGCATGATTGTGTATTGGGAGAGGCATGTTAGCGATCAATGTGCTATGCTGATAGAGTTAAATAAACCATTTAAAATTCTTATTAAAATGGAATTTAGTTTAAACATTACCTTTGACTTCCAACTTTTCTCTAAAATCTTTAAACTCAGTCTCACTCTCAGTCTCCGAGTCAGAATCGTCCATAGTCGCCGGACGTTCGATCTCTTCCGCTTCATCCTCTAGTTTAACTTCAGTGAAATAAAACACAAATTTAGCTGCATTGTCATCTTGGATCGTTTCATCGTAGCTATCTTTAGTTGTAGTAGATAAGGTAGAGAGGCTTTGTAATACTTGTTCTTGCTGGAAATAAAAGTTTATTTCGTTTAGAATCAATATTAAATTATGAATAGTGCTAAATATCCTGTGTATACAGGGTGTAACAAAACACCCTAGTAATACTTAAGGGGGTGCTTCAGCCCAACAAACTGAACAACTTTAACTCTGTAGCCAACTTCGAAATCGCGATTAAAAATCAGCTGTCCCATACATTTCAGTCGAGTCGATACTGCAGTTTTGTATGGAACAGCTGATTTTCTCCGGGATTTCGATGTTGGCTCGATAGTGAAAGTTGTTCAGTTTGATGGTCTGAAGCACACCCTTAAGTATTACTAGGGTTTTTTGATACACCCTGTACAAATCAGTGGGTGTTTATTTGGCTTGTTTTGCCCCACTAAAGTGCAAATCTGACTGACTGTCAAATTAGGCCAGCTTGACAGCAACTGGTCTACCTTGAGGCCACTGACTCCCATTGAAGAGCTACGCGTGTAATTCTACTAACAAACTTTTCTGACACTTTTTGTGGGGGACGAGGTAGCATGAAATCCCCAACATTGGATTTAATTCAATTACGAGCTTTTACCCACGACTTCGTCCGCATAAATTATATTATACCAGATTTTAAGTCAGATGATAAGCTATATACAAAAAAAGATTCATCAAAATCGGTTCAGTAGTTTTTGCGTGATACTCGAACAAACAAACACCCAAACAAACAAACAAATAAACAGACAGACAAAAAATCCAAAAATTGGTGACGGACGGTCCCTTTAGGAGACGATTTTCGAAAAATCCTCTCTTAGTGCACCCCTACATCCTCTGTGAAATATATGTTCCAAATTTCATTTTTCTATCTTCAGCGTTGTATCCTTTGAGCTGTCCGTCAGTCAGTCACGGAACTCTTTTATAAGCACAATCGATGTTATTTACCTTTGACCCGTCAAACACCTTTGAGAGTAGCGCCTGTGCTTTCAATACCTTCTCTTGAAACGATATCATTTTCATAATGCTCGCTTTACATTCCCAACACACTTTGTCTTCCTTCTTGGACAGCTGAAACAAACGTTCAGTAATATCATGAGGTGTATGAAAAGTCTCCTCCATATAACCATCTCTTTAACACTTTAATGCATTCACTGCTGGTCCTTTTTTCTGGACTTTCACCAGGTGCCGCACTTTTAAATTGCACGCACAGACGCGTTCACGGCACCTGATGAAAGTAACCAAAACGCATATATGCGATACCGGCAGTGAATATGTTAACTGCTGATGACCTACACCGTAGGTCGGCGACAAATGGGCCGCAGTGCTGAAGAACCCACGTAACGAGCTGGTTCAATTGCATTTCGCCAATGCTCATGACCTACCACAGAAGTCACCGTCAACCTTATGCCTGCGTGGGTGACCCACAACGCGAGCCACATTATCATTTCAAGTTACGACTATGCGCACGACCTACAAGGGGGTCAAGTGCTATTGCATTTCGCCTGTGCTCATGACCTACAGTGTGAGTCACCCAAACCTTACGCCTGTGCGGGTGACCCACAAGGTGAGCCGCATTGGTCTGTTTGCGCTACGACTATGTGCACGACCCACGAGGGGCATCAGTTTCAGCACTGCGCGAGGATGATGGTTTTGAGCTTAGCAGCAAAAGTGTTAATAGCATCTAAACTACTGTCTTTCAAATCAAGTCTACGGGTTTGTATGAAAGTGCGTGCACGTAACGAGATGCAACTTTTCATACAAATCCTTTGAGAGACAAATTAGTGAGATTTCATGAATGAAATTGTCTAAGAGATAGGGTGCACAAGCAACTAATTTGTCTCTGACAGGGTTTGTATGAAAAGTTGCCTCGTTACGTGCTCGCACTTTCATATAAACACGTAAACTTAGGGTTGAACCCCATCTGGCAGCACCGTACTGCCTTTTCCTGTCACTGTCAGTCAGGAACGTCATTTGCTGGAGCAAATAACGCCGCAGCACCGCCGCGCGCGATCGCATTCCGTCTATCTTATTTACTCTAGCAAATGACGTTCCTGAGTGACAGAAAAGGATGGAGCGACAGGAAAAGGCGATGCGGTGCTGCCAGATGAGGTTCAATGCCCTTAATATGAAAGACAAATTAGTTGCGGAGACAAAAGTTGCTCGTGCGCGCTATCTCTTCGAATCGAATAGGAATTTCATTTCATTCAGTCATTAAAATTTAAATAACTCTGGAATGACAGGACGGATTTTAATGCAGTTTTCACTATTATCTACGTGATTATGCAAGGAAAACTTCTCTAGTTTAATAATAACGCCACGACGGAAGGCTGTAGAGCAGCAAGATGATTTTGAAATGTAAATACGTAGTACTCACGGGAATGTATTGAAAAAACATAGGTAGCTGCTTCAACTCTCTCAGTGGAAACAGCTTTCTGTCCCGACTGAGACATGTTGCACATATTGAATTTCTTATTTTAGTCCATTTACTGCTACTGCTACTGCTCATTTTGATCGAAAAACTTAATTTTATTGCTGAAATCTCGAACAAAAGGGGATTTCTAAAATCTCGCTGTCAAATAAATCGCAAACAGTGTTGCAAAAGTAACTTTGATAAAATCGGTAGTATTGGCGACAAAAAATCGGTAGAAATCGGTAGATTGTTTAAGTTAAAAAATATTTGTAAAGTTCTGGTTTTAGGCCCTATTTTTTCGAAAAGTGTTCAATCGCCATCAAATTCTGAACGAGGAGACATGCTTACACTTAATATTTTTTGTGCCCGTGCCAGTTGGGTATTGACCAAAACATGAAACTTGAGTGTTAGTGTTGGCGACAGCCAACCTTTTTTATATTTATTTGTATTTTTTTATGATTTTAGAATGTATTTGAATTTTACCGTTTTTTTTTTTTTTTGATAATTTGTTTTCTTTTCTCATGTCTTTCTGCAATATATATTTCTCCACACGGACGTATTTTATTGCCTTCAATTCATTGCTTGAGCTCCAGGGCCATCCTCTACAGTTAGTGAAAGACGTTTTGTAAAATTTTAGTAGTAGGTATTGCAAAATATTGATTTCGAGGATTTTTCTGCAGGGATTTAAAGAGCACTCTATTCTATAACTTATAAAAATCAAATATCACCTATTTCAGTCCACACACTTTCAAGGGAAAATTCAAACTTTCAAATAAGATCATAAATATTCCTTAACTAATCCTAATTTTTAATTATTTGCTACACAAAAAGACAAAATTCTTCAATATTTGGCTAAAACATCTTCTGCGAAATAAATCGGTAGATTACAATCTAAAATCGGTGTATCGGTAGATAGTACCCGAAATCGGTAGATCTACCGATAAATCGGTAGCTTTTGCAACACTGATCGCAAATGTCAGTGTCAAGAAGGCATGTTTTTAAATTGTTGGCGTGGAGTTCGTGTCTTTTGGGATCACTTACTCTTTATTCTTATTATGATAACTAAACTGCCATTTTAAATCTTTTTAGGGTTCCGTACCCAAAGGATGAAAACGGGACCCTATTGATAAGCCAACGCTGTTCGTCTATCCGTCTGTAATACCTATGTTTCTTTTCAAAGCCCCTAGGATCGAAGGCCCCGCTGGGGTACCTACAGCCTGCCCCCACCAATTTCTTACCTCACCCCCTCTGGCAGGATCGTGGCGTAAAATGTAAGCAAATGCGTAACCTATTCCTTTCTCGCTCGAACTCACTCAGTATCGCACATGCTTTTTTAAACGAGAAAAACGTCGTGCGCGCTCTTTCTGACATAGGTACTACATAAAATAATAATTGAATTATTTTACGTATCAAATCGCGGTTTATATCGTTTTATCGGGAGTGGCATGTGAGTAGAGCATACAATCCCGACGACATTTTTCAATCCCGGGGTTACGGGATTTTTGATGCTCAATCTCGGGATCCTGCCTGCGTAACATGACAGAGGTGAGAGCGACACAGGTCACTTCTAAACGTCAAATTGGCGGTTATCTCCATAGTATCTCACTCAAATTTGACATTTAGGGTCAGCGCACACCCAGCGTAAAACTGTTCGAGCATGCGCGAGCAGGTTTCATTGATTCAATTGATAATGAACTCTATTTCCATTGAAATAAAGTTGAAAATAGCTTGCAAGTGATTAAATCCCTTCAGCGTCTGTTCGAGTATGCTCGCGTATGCTCCTCGCGGCGACGGGAGCAGTCGCGAGCATGCGCGCGGATGCTCGCGCATGCTCGAGCATGTTCGAGCATACGCCCGTGTCGATGCTTGCGATCCGTCGTAAGTGTTGCCGCCTCGGCCGGTTTCGGACTAAATCTAGCATAATTTTTAACTACTTTAGCCCGAAAAGGGCAATTTACTACAGATAATATTATATAATAATCGAACTCTTTTTGAAAATACAAAGAAAATCTGAAAGGTCGAAGCAGATTTAGTAGGTTTTCAAATTGTTCATATTCCATTTTATAGTTCCTAGCCATAGAATAACTGTCCCTAGAACTTTAAACCGTAACACAGCACAGGGCGTAGTATTTCCCAAATATAAGTACATCTTTCTTGCCTCTTTTCATCTTATTGATAATATTGTAAACACAACGCAAAATTCACTACGTCAACTGTAGCAACACAGGAGCATCCGCGAGACTGTTCGAACACGCGCGAGCATGCTCCGCCGCTGCCGCCGGCGGATTTTGCGGAGGTGTGCGCGACTGCAAAGAACATGCTCGAGCCAGGGCCGGATTCAGCCATATAGAGGCCCCTAGGCATTTCAAGCCTCGGGGCCCCTATCCCCGTGGGCCGTGGGATGGATTTGTCTCTGTGTCCGGGAGCCAGATACAGGCTAGGTGGTCGCAGTAACATAACCACAAAATAACATAAGCCACTAAAATGTGGAGCGATCTCGAGCTTTTAATACTGATCTAGGGCTACCGTCAGCAAAATTGCCGTCGCCGGACAAAGTCTTCAAAAACCCCGGACATTTCAGTAAAATCTGAAATCCCCGGAACACCACGAAACATTATATTTCGACTACAAAAAGCGCTTTCACTACAATATAATATTTATAGGTCATTGCCAATCAGCAATATGATCTAAATTCTCAGCCCTGGAGCGAACAAAGATTATTGCGCTGTTGCGCTTGCGACACAATCACAACCAAGAGCGAGATCGAGATATTACTTAAGATCGTTGCAATGCCATCTAATACCAAAGAGCGAGCGCAGCGAGCTCGAGATTTTACTGCAATATTATAAGTCGTTGCGCAATGCGATCTGAATTCTGAATCAAGGGCCGAGCGAAGCGAACTCGAGATTTTACTGCAATACGACTAGGTCAGCTCATTATTTTCCTACATATTATGTTTATTGCACCTACCTATAGCTCATGTCAAAATGGACTTGATTTGTGTATGAGACGAAAGCATCGAGCGAGCAATAATAGCTCTCAGTATATTAAACAGGATATAATAACTCGATTACAGCAAGAAGTCTGTTTTAAAGCCAAAAATAAAACTACAAAAATGAGCGAGCGAAGCGAGCTCGAAAATTCGTAATAAATATATTTTCAGTGCCTTTTTTAATGACTTTCACAGACTTTTTAATAATTCGATTAAATTTTGGGGTGAGTTAAATCTTCGAGTTTTTACTTATTTTTCTCTCAGACCGTGGGGCCCCTACGCGGCGGTGGGCCCATAGGCCCGTGCCTACTTTGCCTCTATGGTTAATCCGGTACTGGCTCGAGCATGCTCGAACAGTTTTACGCTGGGTGTGCGCTGACCCTTACAAGTGACCTATGTCGCTCTCACCTCTGTCATGTCATGTTACGCAGGCTGGGATTGGGTCATGTGGTTGGGATGTGGCATGCGAAGCCTACTGGGTAGGGTGTGAATCGGTCTTGTGCTTTTTCTATCCAATGAAAGAACAAGTTATATAATAAAACATAAATATTTTAATAATTATTATAGTGTACCTATTGTATATAGTATAGTAATAGTATATTCAGTAGCTAGTGCGTGTTGTCGTGCAGCGCGCGCAGGTGTCCGTGCAGCGCGGAGGGCTGCGCGAAGCGCGCGGGGCAGTGCGCGCACGCGTGCGGCCGCTCGCCCGTGTGCGTGCGCACGTGGTTCGTCAGGATCTTGTTCGTCTGCGAACCAACAGTTTATACAATAGTACCTCTGTTTATACAGGGTACAACTTAAATGCTGAATATTTTTCAAAAGGATGATCAGACCATCAAACTTAACAACTTTCTGTACGGCACCAACCAAAGAAAGCACGAAATAAAAACAACGGGTTGCACTCCGGGAGTGCCGGCAGAAGTGAAAACTAAGAGATCTTACGTCACGTGACGTCACGGTCTGACTATATCTATTGCACAGAATAGGTAATAGTATTATAGTTCTACATACAGAACGGTCACTGTCCTCACCCCACTTTCAGGGGAGACTTGAGGGGAGCCGAGCAAGAAGCACATACAGGAGGCGCAAGCGTGCAAGCGGGACGGCACGTATAGTAACGTCATCTTGTGTAGCGAGTGCCGTACCAGTGTCTATGCTTACGAATTTTCGATCAGGTTACGTGACGTCACGGTCCTGACGCGAGTTAAACGTTTTTTACCCATCCCAAAAAGTGCACAACGCTGCTAAAGAAGTTTTCACATCAAAATCTGCTGTCGCGAACCAATATGAGACAAAAGGTCTAGAATGACAAGTTTGTTTTATTTAGGGCTGACAAGTAATAAATAATACGTACAGTAAACCCGCGGCCGCATATGTAGCAGATCTTGTTTTTTGGCGGCAAAATTCCCTCGTGCACCCTCCGCTTGTGTTTCACTAGGTCCGCGTTACGGATGAAGTTCTGAAAATATTAACATTTCAACGTCAATAAAAGATTAGCATTACGTTGGCTTAGACTTAGGAGATTTGGAATACCAAGTGTGAAAATTAATGTAGAAAGTAACAGTAGAAAGTGTCAAAATTACTCCTGATTACGACTTGCGATGTTCAAACATTTTTTGCGAAATTTCGAGCATCAAGGATACATACACACGGCGACACATCAGGTTACGCACCCTATATACCCATAACTACACTACGTCCAAAACACAAAATAGTGCGGTAGAGAGCCTGCATAGACGCGGCTGCCGGCGCGGGCGCAGCGTGAGATGAAACAACAACAACATACCGCACCCTCTCGCACGATTCGCAGCGTTCAACTTCTAATAGTTCAAAGTCCAAACAGGGTAACCTGACCTGTCGCTGTGTGTACATAATGGCTAACTTATGATGGCAAGGCTAGCTTCGTTTGTAGAAATATGCTTATGAGATAGTCACTAGTAAGTGTTCTTCTTCTTTCTCGTGTGAAGGTGATCACACTTTGTCCTTCCAATACTTGCGGCGTAAAGATCAGCCGTGAAACCGATTGCTACAAACCGAAGGTGCTAGTAAGTGTTAAATAATAGTTTAAAAGTACTTTTGGCGCAGTCGGTAGGATTTTTACAATGTACGATGCACGTACATCAAGTAGTATCTGGGTCAATCGCGGGATCGGTAATTCGGCAACATAGCAACGAGTTAAGGCATTAGACGCTGACGCTGCGCGGCCCTAATAAAAGTGCATCGTACATAGAGCGCTCAACATTACCTTATATGTACATGTAACCAATAAACTTTAGTGTTCGAATATACGGGGATACGACAACAACTCCTAGCATTTTCATTCCTTCGGCCTCCGTATCTTTATTCAGCACTGAGTACCCAGCAAAGCATATAACATATCGTTTAGCATATTAATGTTAGAGAGACGTACTAAGCTCTCACATTATTTTGGTCCTTCGATCGTGGACCTTCGGTTCGATTATTTTTCCGCCGTCGTCGCGAGAAAGTTGTACCCTAGGTCTTTCCTTAAGAACTAGCGACCCCGCGGTTGTACAGTATCGCGAGTGGTATAGCAGAGCAGCAATACAGCAGAGCAGAGCAGCAATACAGCAGAGCAGAGCAGCAATACAGCAGAGCAGCAGCACAGCAGAGCAGAGCATCGACGCAGCGTTAAGTTCCAGAATCTCAAGTAAGATCTGTCCATTATTTTGCTTAAACCTATAAAATGGAAGCCTTAATAGCTCGTCAAGCGGAGATTCTGGAAGAGATTAAACGTATCCATTCCAATTTTAAGAAGGACTCGGTGAGCAGGAAGACGACTGAGTACCTGAAAGCGAGGTTAGAAAGGTTAGATGAACTATGGGTGGAAGTTCAGCGTAACGACGCTGAGCTGTCTAAAATGGAAGACCAGAATCATCAGTATTTCACCGAGAATATTATTGAAGTTTTATCCAGCTGGATTAAGGGCGCACGCAGCGCGATTACGGCATTTAACCCGGCGGTCGAGACTGAGGCTGACAACCCGAACAATGGGGGTTCTAGGACCCGGTTCGACAGTAGCACGTTTGGTAAAAGGGAGATGAAAGCGATAGAAATACAGCAGACGCAGTACGCAAATTTTCGAGCATTTAAAAGATTGACGAATAGTATTAGGAGCGATGCCTTAGCCGAAAAATGGGAGATTGAGGACACACTGAGATCGCTCGAGTCAAGGTGGGGTGCAATTGATAGATTACACCTACAAATCGATGGGATTCTAGAAGGTGCTGACGGAAAATATTATGAAGAGTTTGGTACGATTGAGATCGAATTTCTGCAGCTAAAACGAGCGTTAAATGTAAAATTAAATTCGTCAGTTCATCAACAGCAGGCCATGCCAAAAATTGAAATCCCTACTTTCAGTGGGAATTATAATCAATGGCCAACGTTTCTTGACTTGTATTCTGAAGCCATTCATAAGAACCCCTCTCTGTCGAAAGCTCAGAAAATGCAGCATCTGAAAGGAAGGCTACGGGGGGAGGCAGAGAGGATGGTGCAGCATTTACATGTGTCGGTGGAAAATTATGATACCTGTTGGGACTTGCTTACCCACAGATATAATAACAAGCAACTTTTATTTACCAAGCATATTCAAATTCTAATGAAGCAACCGACCGTACAAAAACAATCGGCGTTTGAACTAAAGAGAATGTATGACAATAGCATGGAAGCGATACACGCCATTCATAATTTGGGGATTGATACGACCTCATGGGACCCTATCCTAGTACATATCTTGTGTGAAAAATTAGATACCGATACCTACTCGGATTACATGGAATCGAGAGCGGAACCGAGAGAGTTACCGGTATTCGACGATTTCATGACATTTATTGAGAACAAATTCACAGCATTAGAACCATTGCACAAGAAGAAATTTGAAAATCCCGAGAGAAAAGAGCAAAAACCTCAATTTAATAATTCATATTTTCCTCAGAATAAAGGGCCGAGACAGAATTATCAGCAACAAACTCATAAACAAGTGCCCTACTTTCGTAAATTCAATGCATTTCACAACGTTGGTTACAAGAAAACCATTTGCCCGATCTGCAACTCTGACCATGCACTTTTCTATTGTACTACATTTAGAGACATGTCAGCAGAAGCTAAAGTGACTGCAATAACGAAAATGAAAGTTTGTAAGAACTGCTTATATCAACATAATTCCGAAAACTGCAAATCAGAAAAACGATGTCGAGTGTGTAACGCGTCACATCACACGCTGTTGCACGACCTCTTTAAGAAGGAAGAGGGATCAGTACCGCCAACCCCAAAATCACTAACTAACCCACCAATTAACCCGCCAAAATCGCCACCACGCAAAGAAGTCCAAAACAACTTCGTTTCAAATGACGAGGAAGAAGTTTTATTAGCCACAGCATTAGTAAAGGTCAGAGCGATAGATGGCGAATATATTACGTTGCGGGCACTAATTGATCAAGGGTCTCAAGTAACGCTAATAACAGAAAACGCCGCTCAGAGATTAGGGGTACGACGGGAACAGTTACATGCAAGCATATCAGGTGTCGGAACATTATCAAACAAGAGCAGGGGTAAGGTGGAGCTACACTGTAATTCAATTTATGACGATTTTCATTTTAATACTGAGGCTTTAGTGATGACACGCGTAGTAAACAACTTACCGAACACATCCTTTGAAAAGAAAGCGTGGGAACATGTATCAAATATTACCCTAGCAGATCCAGACTATAACGTATCGAGGCCCATAGATATACTATTAGACGCCCAGGTCTACTCCGAAATCTTGATGAGTGGACTAATCAAAGGTCAAGGTCAACAGCCTATAGCTCAACAGACAAGACTAGGGTGGATTTTATCGGGATCCGTGAAAACGTACAACTGTCACGTAGTGACGCACAACATCGAGGAGTTAGCGAAGTACTGGGAAGTCGAAGACATTAATGACCAATCACAATCAGCGATGACGTCCCAAGAACAGTACTGTGAAGATAATTACGTTAAAAACACAAGGCGATTGGAGAGCGGGAGATACGTGGTGAGCCTACCAATGAAAGAAAATTATGAAGCCCTTCTAGGATCATCAAAAACGCAAGCCATAGCACAATTCAGGCAACTAGAGCGAAAATTTGAGAAAGATGAGCAGCTGTCGACAAGCTATAAACAATTTATGCGCGAATATTTGGAGATGGCTCATATGAAGGAAGCTAAGGTACATAAGGACGCTAGCTGCTATCTCCCACATCACGGAGTAATCAAGCAAGATTCTCTGACAACAAAACTGAGAACAGTGTTTAACGCCTCGATGAAAACGTCTTCAGGTTACAGCCTTAACGACCTGATGGAATGCGGACCTAAACTTCACCAAGATTTGCAGGCACTGCTAATTGGGTGGAGGCTCTACAAGTATGTCTTTACAGCTGACTGTGAGAAGATGTACAGAATGATCCTCGTTCGCGAGGAAGACCAAAAGCTGCAGAAGATAGTTTGGCGAAAAACGCCTGACAGTCCGCTTACAGAATACCAGCTGTGCACTGTGACATACGGCACAAAAGCCGCGCCATATCTTGCGTTAAGAACACTTAAGCAGTTAGCGCAGGACGACGCCCATCTATACCCCCTAGCAGCTGACGTCATCAATAATCAGATGTACGTAGACGACGTAATCAGCGGGAGCAACTCGTTACAGCAAGCACAACAAACCCAGCAGCAATTAATCCAGATGTTCCAAGGAGCCGGCCTGAATCTCCGTAAGTGGGCTAGCAATGAGTCATCATTACTAAAACATATCACAAATGACAACACAGCACAAAATACACTACATATAACAAATGAAGGAGCAATGAAAGCACTCGGATTACAATGGAATCCGGAAACTGATGATTTCGCATTTAAAAATAAAATTTGCACGGACTCAAGCATAAAACACACTAAACGATCGTTATTATCAGAAATATCAAAAATATTCGACCCGCTGGGGTGGCTATCGCCGGTCACAGTCAAGGCAAAGCTATTATTTCAAGACGTATGGACCTCGGGATATGAATGGGATGACACTTTGCCCGACACAACTCAAAACGAATGGAAAATGTTCACCCGAGACCTCCAAAAAATAGAGCAAGTTGAAATACCAAGATGGGTGGGTGATACCGACAAACGATTCCAGCTACATGGGTTCTGCGATGCAAGTGAAAAGGCCTACGCATGCGCGATTTACGTCTGCACCCTAAGCGACAAAAATGACACCGTCGTTCGTCTGATAGCAGCAAAATCAAAGTTAGCACCAACAAGCAAAAAGATATCGTTACCACGGCTGGAGCTATGTGGAGCAGTACTACTAGCCCGCCTAATGAAGAAAATTCTAACTGCATTTAAATGGGAACAGATTCCAGAGCATACGTTCACATGGACCGACTCTATGGTTGTACTAGGCTGGCTACAGGGGGAACCGAGCAAATGGAAGTCCTTTGTGAGCAATAGAGTTCAGCAGGTTACTGATGTCATACCAAAGCAGCACTGGCGGCATGTAAAATCAGAAGAGAATGCAGTGGATTGCGCAACAAGGGGCATGACAGGCTCCCAGCTCTTAAATCATCAGCTCTGGTGGCAAGGACCTGAGTGGATGACATCATTTAAGGACGACAAGTGTCCTAAGACACCTGTCCCGAGCACAGAGTGTGAAGCAAAACAAAAACATAAACAAACGTGTGTAACTCAAAGGGACCCGTCAACGATTATACTAGACTTAATAGACAAACATAGTAGTATGTCTCACATTACACACACGGTAGCTTGGATTTATCGTTTCATTAATAACGCAAGAGTGCAAACAGGTGGCTCGCAACCGCAACGTCAGGAATACCTCACTACGGATGAGTTGACAAATGCAGTAAAGGTCATTGTCAAGCAAGTACAATCATATGAGTTCAAGGATGAAATTAATAAACTACGAGCCAAACAACAAATAAGCTTGAAGAGCGGGATTTTGAGTTTAAATCCCTTTATAGACAGTGAAAATGTACTACGGGTGGGCGGACGACTGGCAAACTCGAATCTGCATCAAAATGCCAAATGTCCGATGCTCTTACCCCACCATAGCATGTTGACAGAATTAATTATAATGCAAGCACATCATCAAACCCTCCATGGGGGTCCAAAACTAACCTTAACACATCTACGTCAAAGGTTTTGGGTCGTAGGAGGATACCGAGCAGTCAAAAGAGTAGTACACAAGTGCACTACGTGTCGGCGGCATAACGCTAGAAACCCGACGCAAATAATGGCAGACCTACCAGCGCCGCGAGTGACAGTATCTAGGCCCTTCAGTCAGTCAGGGGTAGATTTTACGGGTCACGTGGAAATCAAGGCCAATAAGGGTAGAGGGATCAAGACACTAACAGCATACATTGCCGTGTTTATCTGCCTAGCAACAAAAGCCATCCATCTCGAACTTGTAACAGATTTGAGTAGTACCGCATTCCTAGCAGCATTAAAGAGATTCTGCGCCCGGCGAGGAAAGCCGCAGGACATGTACAGCGACAACGGTACGAACTTTGTCGGAGCAAACCGTTTACTTCTCCAACAGTATAGAGACATTTTATCGACTATAGACACGCAGTTTTTGAGTAAGATCAGTGAAATGGGAATAAATTGGCACTTCAACGCACCCGCCTGGCCCAGCGCTGGAGGATTGTGGGAGAGTGCAGTAAAGAGCATGAAATATCATCTGAAACGAGTCCTCGGAGATCAAAAACTGACGTACGAAGAATTCAGCACGCTGCTATGCGAAATTGAGGCATGTCTCAACTCTAGACCGTTGTGCCCGTTAACAGAAGACAAGGACGACATAAACTGCTTAACACCAGGTCACTTTTTAGTAGGCACACCCACTCTGGCACTCTCAGAAGCGGAACAAGGTACCGTTGACATTAGAAAGAGGTGGCAACTTGTACAAAAACTCAGCAAAGACTTTTGGAAAATATGGTCCAAAGAGTACCTTCAACAGCTACAAGCACGACTAAAGTGGAAAAAAGTGACGAGAGATACGCAAATTGGCGACATAGTATGCATTAAGGACGAAAATCTGCCAGCAGGAAGGTGGGCTCTCGGACGCGTACTTCAATTACACCCAGGCCGAGATGGTCATACCCGGGTAGTAACGTTAAAAACTGCCAGGGGGGAAACTAAACGTCCTATTCTGAAAACCGTACCGCTCCTTGACGGTAACAAAGACGATACGGAGAGCTTAAGCAGCGAACAATCACGACGGAAAACTAGCAAATCATCACTAAAGACCTTACTAAGTTACTCCTGGCTCTTGTTTATGACCTTAGTGACACCTGCTATGCAACAACAGGCACAATATTACGAAACCACAACCCTTATAAATAACCAATCAATATATTTTGACAAACTAGGTAAGGTTCAAGAAGTAAAAGACGAATGGAAACTGGTTATATATTACAACATGACGAGCTACTGGACAAATGTAAACATGCTTGATCAATACGTAGATCATCTGAAAAAGCTTGGCAATGAGGACTGGGTAATGCAATTCCAGTTACTATTGAACCAAGTACAGCAAAACCTTCATGAGCTAGACTATTATAACCAACTCTTAGCCCCTACCCACACGACGCAAGAGAAAAGATTCCGAAGAGGGCTAATCAATGGCATAGGCATGCTACAAAACGATCTGTTCGGCGTGCTAGACGAAAGATTCGCTGAGAAATACGAAAATGACATTAAAACTATTCAGCATAACGAAAAACATTTATTAAACCTAATAAAAAACCAAACGAGCATTTTAGAGGCAGAAAATAACATCATTCAGCGAAATGAAGCCACAATGACAAAACAATTCAACTTAATTAGTCAGCACCTTAACACGCTCAACTTAGACATTATGAAGCAACGAATCGCAAGTGAGAACGCGTTATACCTAATGTCGTCAACTTTGGCGGCAGACAGCTTGATACAACATTTGAAAACGATTCAACAAACCCTCATAAACACACTGACTAACATGTATCAAGGGCATATCGATGTTCACCTATTGTCCCCGGATCAGTTACAAAATGAACTGAACAAAATAGCGCGGCATCTAGCACATAATCTAGCGCTGCCGGACACCCAAGATGACATAAGAAACTTATACCGTTTGCTCCGGGTTCATGCGCGGGTGACACAACAATACATTACAATGGAGGTAAAAATTCCCCTATTGAACGATGAGTCTTACGAGCTAGACAGGCTAATAAGCGTTCCTAAGCACATAGATCCTCCCCGAATCATAAGTACCATCCCCACAACAGAGCTAATAGCGTTTAATATCCAAAAGGATACATTTATACCACTAAACCAAAACGAGCTGCACGAGTGCCAAAAGGTGAGCGAAGATACATACATGTGCACACTCAACCATCCCGAATATAATCTAAAACCATACAGATCAATATGTGACGTCAACTTAGTCAAACAAAATGAAGTGCATAATACCTATTGTCACATACAGACGGCAACGTGCGCCGATAAGTGGATCAAGTTACATGAGAGAAACTCCTGGCTTTACTTTTGCTGCGACAAGTGCGATGTCCGCATTATATGCCCAGCTGGCATGACGTCAGTGTCTTTACGACAGACAGGAGTGATTACATTGAGCGGAGGGTGTGTCTTGAAAGGTGACACGTTCATGCTATACACAAACAATGAACACATCGATCATTTAACAATTTCCACACCAAACATTTCATTCCCAAACCGTTCTCCATTAAATAACATTCTATCGACTGCTATTATGAGTAACTTGACCACACCCACTCATGCACAACAATTTGCGAAAATCACAGAGGATATACAGATGATAAAAAAGCAATCTGAAATTGAACCCCTAACAACAACAACAACAACAACAAATATACTTTATTTTACACCAACACATAAGAGTAAAATACAGAGAAAAAAATACAAAAAGGCACAAAATAAGGCGGTCTTATCGCTAAGAAGCGATTTCTTCCAGACAACCTTAGCCAACCTTACCTAACCATACATGACTTGCATCACTACATCATGATCTACATCGTGGTCTGCCTTGGCGTTATCGCAATCATTGCTACTGTCGGCTGGAGGATTAGAACCAAAAACAAACAGGAGAAGGAATACGGAAGCAGACCTCCGATAGCGGAAGAAGGACGAAGCGTCCGGGAAGAGCGTTCTGATGCGTTGTGTAGTGCAGTGAAAAGTGACACGAAGTGTAGTGTAGTGAGTGAAACAATGACAATGAAGGGGGTGGGACCTAACCCCATATTTAATACGGAAAAATATGTACAGACTAAGGAACATTAAACAAAAATTTAAAGACACTAAGCATTATGTTAGATAGGTCTAGAACTTAGATGTTAGCACTGTTTACCGTTGATAAAATTAGTTAGTAATTATTTACATGTTTCTACCTATCTATTCACCTTTTAATTTTTAAATTAGCTATTCTAGAACTTGTTCTTTGTGAGTGGCAATATGTACGATGCACGTACATCAAGTAGTATCTGGGTCAATCGCGGGATCGGTAATTCGGCAACATAGCAACGAGTTAAGGCATTAGACGCTGACGCTGCGCGGCCCTAATAAAAGTGCATCGTACATAGAGCGCTCAACATTACCTTATATGTACATGTAACCAATAAACTTTAGTGTTCGAATATACGGGGATACGACAACAACTCTTAGCATTTTCATTCCTTCGGCCTCCGTATCTTTATTCAGCACTGAGTACCCAGCAAAGCATATAACATATCGTTTAGCATATTAATGTTAGAGAGACGTACTAAGCTCTCACAACAAAATACCTGTGTAATAAGTGTATACCTTATCGCATTCCTCACAGCGATACTTGTAGAACTTGAGATGTACAAGATTGTAGTGGTCCTTCATGTATATCTTCTTAGAGAACACTTTGTCGCAGCCCGGGCACGGCACTCTGCAGAAACACGCTTGGTTTAGCATTTATGGCACATTTTTATAGGTTTGACTGAATACGAAATTTTTGCAGTGCAATTTGGTTCTAACATGTTTTGCTATTACTTTATTACTATATAATATTTAATACATATTAACTCATCTGAGCTTGCAAATGCTGTTAAGCAGCTTAAGCCTAGGAAAAGTCCAGGAAATGACGGCATAGTAGCGGAGGTCGTAAAGCTCAGGTGTCTCCTACCAGTGCTTCACAATTTCCTAGGTAAATGTTGGGAGGGGGAGTACGTCCCTCAGGATATGCGCGATGCAAATATTATCACCCTATACAAAGGCAAAGGTGACCGCGGTGACTGTAATTGCTACCGTGGCATATCTCTCCTAAGCATCGTAGGTAAGCTTTTCGCTAGAGTCATTTTGACTAAACTGCAAAAACTTGCCGAGCGCATCTACCCTGAGGCACAATGCGGATTCCGCTCCCAGCGTTCCACCACTGATATGATTTTCACGCTACGACAACTACAAGAGAAATGTAGAGAGCAAAATACTTCCTTGGTTGTCGCTTTTGTTGACCTAAATAAGGCATTTGACACTGTCAGTAGGGAGGGTCTGTATGTTGCGCTTGTAAAGATTGGATGTCCGCCTAAATTACTGAAGCTGATAAAGTCGTTTCACGATAATATGAAGGGCGCCGTTGTCTTCGATGGCAACACATCTGCCGTCTTTGATATGCGAAGAGGGGTCCGTCAGGGATGTGTCTTGGCGCCTACATTATTCGGCATATTTTTCTCCCTGCTTATAAAAATTGCTTTCGGCGACGCCGTACAGGGTGTTCATTTTCACACCAGAGCGGACGGCAAACTCTACAACACCAGTCTCTTAAAGTCTCGCCTTAAACGCGATGACCTGCATCTGGACAGTTTGCTCTTTGCTGATGACGCTGCCTTTGTTGCAAAAACCCCTCAAGAGCTGCAGGTTCTGCTGGATAAATTCTCTCGGGCATGTTCCTTGTTCTCCATGTCGATTAATGCGAAAAAGACCGTATTATTAGCGCAAGGGTTTGACCATAGACCGACTATCTTGTTGGACGGTGCGCCTTTGGAAGTTGTGGACAAGTTTTGCTATTTAGGATCGACAGTGACGAGCAATCTCGGTCTCAGCGACGAGATCAGCATTCGCATCGGCAAAGCGGCTACGACGTTTGGGAAGCTAAGTACAAGAGTGTGGGATAACAAATATCTAACAGTCAGGACAAAGATGCTTGTTTACCAAGCGTGCGTCTTGAGTACACTCTTGTACGGTGCTGAAACCTGGACGTCGTATGCAAAGCAAGAACGTCGCCTAAATAATTTACCACATGCGCTGTCTTAGGAGTGTACTAAAAATCACATGGAAGGATAGGGTAACGAACGAGAGAGTTCTTCAGATTGCACAGCTTCCCAGTGTCATTGCCATGCTTAAGCAGAGACGACTGCGGTGGCTGGGGCATGTGCACCGTATGAACACAAATCGTTTGCCCAGGAGAGTCATGCTGAGCCAAGTAGCCTTCGCTAAACGTAATGTCGGAAGACCCATGTTACGTTTTAAGGACTGTGCTAAGCGCGATATGGTGTCTTTTAAAATTGACCACTCGAAGTGGGAATGCCTTGCAAGCGACAGGGACGAGTGGAGGAAGGAAATAGCTGACGGCCGAACAGCCCATGATGAGGTCTGGTTCGAATCTCTGGCCGTAAAGCGAGCAAAAAGGCACAGGAATGAACAAGCTCCTGCACCAACCGACACACAGCACAAATGCCGTAAATGCGGCAGGCTTTGCCGCTCCCGAATCGGCTTATATAGCCACGAACGTCGGTGTCTTAAGCAAACAGACGCTGTTTGAAACATCTATTTAGATGAAACAAGGCCCATGATGATGATGATGATGATGATGATTAACTCATCACCATAATGAATCTCTTTCGGAATGGTCGAAAACCCTTATCCTCGTCATATCTTTCAAATCATAACACTCACACGGCTTCAGCTTTAACATGGTTTTTAGGGTTCACGACCCAAAGGGTGAAAACGGGACCTATTACTAAGCCTACGTTGTCCAACCGTCCGTCCGTCTGTCCTACCTATTTAGGGCTGCAACTTTTGAACCGTAACAGCTAGACAGTAGAGATTTTCACAGAATGTGCGTTATTACGGCGGATTTACTAACAAATATTAAGGGGGGTCTTCATACAATGAACCAGTTTTTATCTCGCTCTATGGTAAAAATGGTAATACATACAAGCGTCAAAATTGGTGTGACTATAGAACAAACTCTACAGTATAACAAACAAATAATAAAAACTGGTCAAGTGTGAGTCGGTCTCGTGCTCAAGGTCCCGGAGGAAAGAAATTTTTTTTGTTCGTTAATATGTTGTCTTCTTCTTATCGTGTGGGCAGAGCCCTGGTATCAGAGTTTTTTCAGACCGCACACACAGAATGTTGTGATTGTGTGGTACGGAACCCCTCGGTGCGCGAGTAGTCCGACTCGAACTTGACCGATTTTTAAAAGATAAATAATAATAAAATACATACCTGACAGGTTTCTTCGGTTTATGCCTGGCACTGTTAGCCAAATGCCACCTGTACCTATACACGTCTTGGTAGACCTTGTCGCACTCGACGCAGTAGGCGGCGGGCGCGGGGCCGCCGTGCCGAGTCTTATTGTGCAGCCAAAGACCGTTGTAGCGCGCGAACCGCTTTCCGCACGGCACGCATTCGAACGGAGAGTGACGCTTTCTACAATACACGTCGCCAATTAAGCGTTTGGCGCAGTCGGTAGGATACTCAATATTTTATTGCTTGCCATAATTATAGCATTCATTACATGAGACGGTAAACTTAAAAGCTAAGGGATCATTATATTATAGGATATTTTGAGAGTACTTGAGTCGTATAGAATCAAAGGCGGCAAATCTGAGGTTTTTGACTTAAACATAAATGAATAATTCATATTTTCTTACATTGCCACTAGTCAAGACAGAAAGTCAGATTACCACATAGAATCAAAGGCGGCAATCTGACTTTTTCGACTACAACATACAATGAATAATTTATAAACGAAAAATAATAATAATAAAATAAATAATAATAAATAACGCTCACAGGCACATACATTGTAATGATCCCAAGAAAGCACTATTTATAGGCTGTTTATTATGGAAACCATACAACAACGGCACAAACATATAAACATCCATGACCGAACCGGGATTTGAACCCAGGACCCTGGGTTTGGCAGCAGCAAAATAAAGCAGTAAAATCATTTTTCTTCCCTTCTCTTTCTTTTTTCTTCAATCAGATTAACGCCTTTAATTCCATATAACTCACTTATTTAATCAAGAAAAAACGTAATGGCATGTCATCGATACGACAGAAGATTACCTTATATGATCCTTGATACAGTATCTCATCTTGAAGCTGACTCCGCAATAATCACAGATAAACTTCTCATGGTTATCCTTGTAATGACTGAAAAACTCACGGCGATATCTGAAATTAAGTGTTACGATGAGAAAAATAGATACCTCTACCAAAGTTCAATGCAAACACAGGCTACTAAACTATTTAGAACACAATACACTAGTGGCTAATCAACTAATGGAAGCAGAACTTCTACTACTTAATATACCGTGGTGACAGAGAAAGCCTGATATCTACCCATTAGAGTAACTGACGTGAGTTGTCAAATGAAACCGTTTTTTGTGCATTTGTCGGCACTTATCGGCACCCCAAAACTTCGAGTTCTGTGTATAATTGCGAATCTAACGTCAAATCGTAGGTAATATAATGAAATAGTGTTAGTATATTTCACAAAATAATCTACGACTTCACTTTAGACTCACTAATTATTCACAGAGCACGAATATTTACCCAGTCGATTGTGCCGACAAGTTCCCAAAAATGGTTCTATTGCCTCGCGTCACGTATCTCTTTCTATTATACAGTGTACATCTCGCTCTCTCTGCTGTCAGCTCCTCTATATGATACCTTTATGTATCTACCAATCTGGAACTGTGTAAAATCAACCAATCGATTTGCTAAATTTTCCTCTCTTGACAGAATCAAGCTATTCCAATGGTTGATTTTACACATCTCTGGTCCTCTTTGATGGATTCCGGGCTTACTTCTTAACATCGAAAATCAATCATCACAACTTTCGCCTCAAGTTTTTTCGATGGTCTCGGGGACTAGTAGTTTTAATTGATTTTCAATGTTATTTCAATGCAAGCTAAGTCGATAATGGTTTGGCAGTGAACAATGCTCTCCGCTGCGCTTCGCCAAGTTTGCGCCGGCTCTGTGTCAAACGCCATCTATTGACGATAGATGCTTAAAAGAGAAACTCACCCAAACCTCAATTTGCATTTCAAGCACTCAAACACTTTTGTATGGTTGACTTTGTGTTCAGACCTTTCCCTCTTATTAAAGCAAGTATAATCACAAAATGTGCACTCGTATTTATAGTAATGGTTGCTTATATGTGCTGATAGATGGCGCTTATTTGTGTAGCGTTTTGTGCATATGTCGCAGGTATAGGAATTATCATGCTGGAAGAAAATGGGTGCTTTAGAATCGTCTAAAATGACTAACACAAATATTTTGTATCGTTTGTACACACGGCGACAGGTCAGGTTACGCTGCGAATCGTGCGAGAGGGTGCGGTATGTTGTTGTTGTTTCGTCTCACAGCAAGCTGCGCCCGCGCCGGGAACCGCGTCTATGCAGGCTCTCTACCGCACTATTTTGTGTTTTGTACGTAGTGTAGTTATAGGTATATAGGGTGCGTAACCTGATGTGTCGCCGTGTGTACGTGAAGTAAGCTTCTAGGCTTTTTATTATGAAAACGATACAACGGCACAAACATATAACATCCATGACCGAACAGGGATTCGAACCCAGAACCCTGGTTTAGCAGTCTGGCGTGGTAACCATTACAACAACCGGGTCATCTAGATATACCTACATTATTATAATAAAATTGTATGGTGTTTTAGGACACACGGCGACACATCAGGTTACGCACCCTATATACCCATAACTACACTACGTACAAAACACAAAATAGTGCGGTAGAGAGCCTGCATAGACGCGGCTGCCGGCGCGGGCGCAGCGTGCTGTGAGACGAAACAACAACAACATACCGCACCCTCTCGCACGATTCGCAGCGTTCAACTTCTAATAGTTCAAAGTCCAAACAGGGTAACCTGACCTGTCGCCGTGTGTACATTGAAATCATTTGAGAAAAATTAAATAGGGGGTGAAGGGTGTGAGTGAGAGAATGCATTTTGAAATATTCGACTTACTTATTGCAGTGTTAATCATATACAACGTCTTAATCAATTAACGCAAAACTAGAAAGTAGTTTGTTTAGAATCGAGAGCTGAATCGAATTATCATGGTTTCAACATAGGTAATTTTTTTTTTAAATATTAAATAATTTGTTTGCAAAATTTAAAAATTTCTGAACCTGATGTCAACCCACCGCACGGGCACACTCACCCTACTTACTACCAAAACAAGATTATAAAAATGTATTTATTAACACGTTGTACATGTTGACATTTTAACCTTCCTTACCTTTCTCTGATATATTCTATTATGTTTCTCAAGTAAATTATCTTTTTCAAAACCTGATTCACATTTATCAGAATAATTTTTTGTTTTATAATATTCACCATCTCTTTCTATCCCCACACTCTTCCTCAATTCCTCATCACTTATTTGTACTTTTCTAAAAATTGTTTTGTCACATTCTAAGTTTGTTACCATTCTAAATTTCGGTTTCTTATTTTGTAATGCTCGTTTTTTCGCCCAACGATTATTCGGTTTTGTCCTTTTTGTTACTTTAATTTCTTCAATTTTAACTTCTGTTTTTAGTTCTGGTATTTCTATCGTAGTATCATCATTTTCAAAACAGTCATCTAAGGTTTCACCTTGATCTATGAAGTCAAAATCTTCTGCTATAATTTCTGATTTGGTAGCATCAGATTGTAAATTTGTTTGTCCATTTATGTATATTGTGTGTGGATGTTTGTCTGTTAGTATTATAGTTGTTAAGCTTGAAAGACTTCCAATGATGTAGCTCTGAAAAATTATATACAGGGTGTAAGGAAAAGTATAATTAACCTTTAAACTACATTATTTTACTCGTACGTTCCCATACTCAAAGTTGTTCAGTTTGATGGGTAGAGTATGTGGTTTAAAGGTTAATGATACTTTTCCTTACACCCTGTATAAGCTCGTGACCACATACTCTTTTGGTGTAATCACAAAGTTGGGAGACTAATAATCATATTTTAATAATTCAGGATGGTATAATATTGAGGATACGATTAAGAGGTGGCTAGATAGCCCATTCGCCAACTAAAGTACAGCATTAAAAAACCTAATACAATTGAAAAGCAAGAGTTATTTTTCTCAATTAGCAGTATCATCAGCAACACAAAGAAGAAATAATATTTAAGCATATGCTCGCGGCTATATTCCCAGAGGGGGTAGTTACAGATATTCTGAAACCTCAAAACATCCACGTTTCACTAGTACCGAGAAGCTCTCGAAACATGATTTTAAATGAAAATAAAACTAAGGAATA
Organism: Agonopterix subpropinquella; assembly: GCA_922987775.1. Taxonomy (NCBI): domain Eukaryota; kingdom Metazoa; phylum Arthropoda; class Insecta; order Lepidoptera; family Depressariidae; genus Agonopterix; species Agonopterix subpropinquella. Next base: position 7,315,042 of record OV277718.1, on the reverse strand, counting down.
AAATCATACCTGTCCTAGAAGCATCATTTCATTTGCTTTCTGCACTTTGCACTGGAATTGTACCACTTTGTGCAGCAGACCGTAACATTCCCAACATATCTGCAACTGCTCTTTGATCGGGTTCTGAAATATGTAATAAATAAATATGTAAATAATGCTCGACAGGGTCATATGAGTACATTGTAATGATCCAAAGTAGGCTACCAGGCTTTTTAACCGACTTCAAAAAAGGAGGAGGTTTCTCAGTTCGACCGTAATTGTTTAATCGTGAATTGATGTTTTTGTAGTAATTATTTTTCGTCTTTTTAAAAGTACCGCGAAGTTTCCATTCTGAGTTAATTCAGAACTTTACTTGGTTTTAAACTATAATAGATGGCATTAGTAGTAGAATGAATCGCGCTATTGTTATCTTCTCAGCGTAACATATAGGGAATCAAGGCCAATATTTCCTTTGTCTACATTAAGCTACAAAATGTATTGACCACAGCATGTTAATAAAGCAACTTCTGTTACTCTATAAGTGAGTGTTTCATTCAACTCAGAGGCTGGCTTGGGGGACCCTTTTACATGGTCCTTCGAGCCGGATGGTAGCAATTTTTACGGTGGTGGTACCAAGCATAGAATTAGAAACCAAAGGCGGATCGCCACTGAAGGACTTCCTCGGTGTGGTTAGCCATGACGTCGGAGAAGGAGCTTCCTGACAGTGTGACCACTTTTAGTAGATTTCTACTTTTTTGGTAGATTTAGGGCAAAGAAAACGATAATTTAGTAGTGGGAAATCGTTTAGTAGATTTTGGTAGTAATTCGGTATTCGAAAATATGATCAAAAATACATAAAAACAAGGAAAAAATACATAAAATCAAAAATACAAGGATTCAAGCAAAAAAATCAAAGCAGGAAATAAAAATAGATGAGAAAACCATTGCAGGGGATTTTCTGGAACTTCTAGTAAAGCTTTAGTGGTGTACAGCAAAATTAATTTTATCGCTTAGTGTTGTTTTTTAAAAAATGTGGCTTTTATAAGACAGAAAACTGTACCAACTTTAAGCCTACATAGGGACGACCAATAATACTTATTTAGATTTATTTAGAAATTGAAGCATCCATGTAACAAAGTGATGAAAACCGATATTTTTTGCAAGAGTAATGATGAGCGTTAGTATGAAAATGATTATATTTTGTTCAAAAACGTGTTTTTTATTTAATTTTAACCATCTGGAGCGTCATAAATATTAGTTGGTAGATTTTAAGTAGAATTTGAAACAGAACTTGGTAGATTTTGGTAGATTTCAGCAGTCATTTTGGTAGATTCTCTGAAAAAAAAGTGGTCACGCTGCTTCCTGAACTGATGCCGGAGCACCCGGAGCTGATACCGGAGCACCCGGAGCTGATGCTGGAGCCAGCAGCAGCAGCGAGGATATCTTGGATGACCAGCAACGAGTATACAGAACAGCGAGCGTGACATCACAAGTAAAGGACTGCACACACTGAACAAAGTTTGTGGTTTTCAAGTGAAACAGTGAGTACTATACCTAAACGTCAATTGGACTTGTAAAATTTCAAGAAAAAGGTTCGACTTAGAATAATTTAGTGGTAGTTAGACTCTTTAGACTAGACTTAGAATAATTTAAGAAAAAACGACGGAACGGGGAATCTGTGCCCGATTTCCCATAGATTGTCAAAAACTTGTAAAATTTTTCGGTTCTGATTTTCAACTTAGAATATTTTACGCAGAGATTTTACGCAATATTTTGGAGACTTTTAGTTTTTTGTTCAAAGATTGTCTTGAAACATTTTAGCAAAATGAAAGCATTAATCAAAGTTCAGTGTGATATCAAAGCAACGATAGAGAAAGCACAAGTCAATTTTAGAAAGTCTCCAAAGATTGGCTACTCAATCATACATTGAAACAAGGATGGAAACCCTCGATGAGAAGTGGAAAAGGTTCTCATGTATCCACGATCAAATTGCACAGTGCGTGGATCAAGACATTCCGAATCCTTATTCTGATGGTGACATTTATGAATTAACTGAAGAGATGTACACCGATTATAAATGTCAGCTGAAGGATGCCTTAGCAGAAGTTGTGAGTGCCGAATGATTTTCCTTGCCTTCGAAATCAGAATCGAACGATAGCGTTCATGTCAAACTACCAATGATCTCAATCTTTTCGGGGAAGTATGCAGAGTGGGTAACATTCAGAGATTTATTTGTATCAATGATTCATAGGAATGCTTCTCTTGACAATGTCCAAAAGTTGCACTATCTGAAAGCACATTTGTCAGGCGAAGCAGAACAGCTGTTGAGACATGTTCCTGTTACAGCAGCTAACTACGCAGAGTGTTTGTCTCTTTTGAACGATAGGTATGATAATAAGAGGTATTTATCTAACTGTATATTAAGGCGTTTCATGGGTCAACCAGCTATTGCAACAGAGTCATCAAAGGCAATCAAGGAGCTTTTGGACACCACGTTAGATTGTTTAAATGCTCTAAAGAACTTAGGTATAGACGTCGGCTCTTGGGACGTAATAGTTATTCACATTGTCAGTTCCAAATTGGACCCCGGATCCCGTAAACAGTGGGAGGCGAGTGTGAGTACCTCAGATGATCTGCCAACATTCTCCAACTAATAGAGTTTCTTGAATCGAAGTTTCGTTCTCTGGAATTTTTAGATGAGAAGCAATCTAAGTCGAACCCCGCCTTTAGCAAGCCAAAGGTCCATCATGTCTTACATCCAGGTTCAAACGATATCTGTCCATACTGTAAGGAATCTCATAAGATTAGTCACTGCAAGCAATTCGCCAAGGAAGATTACGATGCTCGTAGCAAGTTTGTACAAACGAACAGATTATGTTTCAATTGTTTAGGCTCCAACCACTCCATTAAGTTTTGTAGATCAAGTGCCACCTGCCGTATATGCAACCGTAAACATCATTCTTTGTTACACCCTAAGCCATCCTCAGACTCACCTGAAACAGAAGATCGGCCACCGTCGGCATTGATGCCTCCACCAGAGGTACCATCAGGGAGCAGTGAAGAACCGAAAGTTACCACTCACTAAGCAACCAATGCTGCACCTAATCAAGTTGTTAGCTACCGCTTTAGTCGAAGCACTGACTGGGCGTGGCTAAACTCTGTCATCATCATCAGTGCAGTGTTTGGGAAGAAAGTTAGAGCTCGTAGCAGTATTAGCGGGGTAGGCCGTAATCAAAGCGTTATGGCCACTAGTTACGTCGTGACTGCATGTGTTCGGTCACGTCAGCACCCCGAGTTTCAGACACAAGTAGAAGCGTATGTCTTTAAAACAATCACGTCGGAATTGCCCATAGGGAAGATAGCCCACGTTCATTGGCCACAGTCACATAGCTTTGCTTTGGTGGACCCAAAGTACATCACACCAGGTAAAATAAACGTTTTTACTTGGTGCTGAAGTCTATGGCCAAATCATTAGAGAGGGTTTAATCAGGGGTCCTCCAGGAGCGTTAACTGCGCAAATCACGGCTCTTGGATGGATTCTCTTAGGTCAACCGCAGTTACAATCAGATTCACATCATTGTCACACAGTTTTGACAATGAATTGTTGAGAAACAAGAGTTTTGAATCTGATAACTTCTGTAACACAAAGAGGTCGTTACAGAAGGAGGAGAGATGCGATGAGTTTTAATGCAGGCCTATAGGAAGGAGTTAGAGTACAGTTTCAATCAAAACCCTCTAATTATCAAAGTGTGGGAACCCTAGAGACGTAGTAGCCAAGAGAGTAAGTAGCAACCCTGTAGCTAAGAAATGCATCTTCGAGGTTTCGTAGGTTCTGTCCGTGAATAATACCTTTACACAGAATGATTAATCAAATAGTATACTTACCACGTCACGATGTAACACAGGAAGACGAAGCCTCGCAAGCAGATATTATCAGATGCGTTATCTGTACAAGGGTTCAAGTGGCAAATTATTTTATTACTTATTTATATTCGTATCAATGGTTCAGCCAACATTAACGGAATTTTATCAATAGATGGCACGCGTAATCATGTTCAACTAACGCTTTTCAAGGACCGGTCTGGCGGGACGATGTGATACCTGAAATTGAAATACATTAAAAATATATATACTTACCTCTGAGTGAGGAGACTAAAGCAGCTGCCACACGATGAGTATCAACACAAACTGAAGATGGTTGAATCATAATACAAGGTTTATTTATAATAGAGTATAGAATGAAAGAATGTGAAACTATAAAAGGAAGAAATCTACAAACAGAATTTTAGATTATACTTACGAAGAAGAGTTTTAGAGCGAAAAAGAAACAAATGAATACGTAGCCTTACGACGAAGTAACTGAAGGGTAGAATCTGGAAGACGTAATTGAGCACAACATGGTTTTTTAGCACTTTGTTCCCCTCTCATGTCCCAGCGATATTAGCGCTTCCACGAAGCGGGAATAAAGTCAATTTACTCTCATCTGAAACGGATAGGTAGCTATTCAGCATGTTCTTAGTCAATGATGAAGGCAACTTGTCGCCTGCAAGCACCCCAGCCTTTAGAGATGAAACGGTTGAAAGCAGTTTGGTGATTCTGAAACGCTATAGCTTGTTGATCCAAAGTTCTAGCTCTTATCATTGTATTTTTACCTGTTTCGGATTTGATATTGTTTTGTTTTAATTTATAGTCCTTAAGCCTTTTACAAATTGTTATACTTTCTACTCGTTGTCAAGTTGTATGTACCTAGCTATGTTTTCAACCCCTTACCTCATGGTGGGCGGAATTAGTGTTCTATGTTTTCAACCCCTTACCTCACGGTGGGCGGAATTAGTGTGAAGGACATCAGTATGTCCTTGGTGGGCGGTATGTTTAATCGTGAATTGATGTTTTTGTAGTAATTATTTTTCGTCTTTTTAAAAGTACCGCGAAGTTTCCATTCTGAGTTAATTCAGAACTTTACTTGGTTTTAAACTATAATAGATGGCATTAGTAGTAGAATGAATCGCGCTATTGTTATCTTCTCAGCGTAACATATAGGGAATCAAGGCCAATATTTCCTTTGTCTACATTAAGCTACAAAATGTATTGACCACAGCATGTTAATAAAGCAACTTCTGTTACTCTATAAGTGAGTGTTTCATTCAACTCAGAGGCTGGCTTGGGGGACCCTTTTACAGTAATTTTTTTTTTATTTTTTTTTTATGTGTGTTCGCGGATAACTTCGTCGTTTATGAACCGATTTTGATGATTCTTTTTTTGTTGGAAAGGAGATGTTCCGAGGGTGGTACCATGATAAGGAAACCAGGATCTGATGATGGCATCCCAGAGAAATCGAGAGGAACCTTCGAAAATTGTAGGGCCGACTAGTGCGTTTGTTAGTTTAAAGCACTCCTATTAAATCGAACTAATGAATTCACCACTGAAAATTGTGAAATAAACAAAATTTTAACAAAAAATTAAAACCGCCTTCAAAAAAACTAAAAAGTTAAAAAATAATATTGAAGCCTATGACTTTTTCGTTCGCATCATAAGAACATTAATTTGTTTTATAGAAGTTGGTGTCAAGCCAAGCCAAAAAATGCAAGCCCTGTCGCGAATCGTACCGGCTTGACAGCGACTTCAATAAAACAAATTAATGTTCTTATGATGCGAACGAAAAAGTCATAGGCTTCAATATTATTTTTTAACTTTTTAGTTTTTTTGAAGGCGGTTTTAATTTTTTGTTAAAATTTTGTTTATTAATATGAAAGCTGTGGTTGTATACCACAGCACAAATACATCACTAGTTTTTAATTACTATTAAAATATTAAGGGTGCATTCAGACAATGGAAATAGAACTAAACAACTTTCAGAAAAGTAAAAAAATTTGGACCTTTCTTTAAAAAATTGTGGTGTATAAAATCGATGATCAAATTGGGACGAGAGAGTTTGTATGGATGGATCGATGTTTGTTACTCTTTCATGCTAAAACGGCTGGACCGATTTTGATGGAACTTGGCATATAAATAGTTCATAGCCCAGAATAACACATAGGCTACATATTATTATATGTCCACGCAGACGGAGTCGCGGGCAAAAGCTAGTGAAATATAGTTGTGGAAGGAAGTGTAAAAAAGAATTTGAATAATAATTATTACATACATAAAATTTTTATTATATTGTAAATTATTATTATATGTAGGGGTCACAAAACTGGTTTCACCGAAAACGAAAAAACCGGTTGGTAGTGCCTGGCCTTTGGCCCACAGAGACTCGCCAAAAGAAATGTTATCCCTTAGTCGCCTCGTCGTCATCGGGAAGTTATGATGGGGTCTAAAATAAGCTAGAACCACAGAGCTCTTAGTTACTGTAAAATAATAAACGAGTAGTTTCCCGCGACTTTGTCTGCGTGGAATTTTTATAGCCTTCCTCAGGATTCAAGCTACATCAAAATCGGTTCAGCGGTTTAGTAGTGAAAACATAACAGATAAACAGAGACTTTCACATTTATAATATTAGTATGGATAACCCTGTAGGTAGATACTAAGAAACTTGAATAAAACCGGTCAAGTGCGAGTCGGGCTACTCGCGCACCGAGGGTTCCGTACTACACCACCACAGAACACAACATTATTAACTTAGAAAAAAAACTTTTTTTTGTCCGGAACCTTTAGCGCGAGACCGACTCACACTTGGCCAGTTTTTAGTATTTGTTGTTATTCTGTAGAGTTTGTTCTATAATCACACTAAGTTTGATGCTTGTATGTATTACCGTTTTAACGATAGAGCGCGAAGAAAGAACATTGATAAAAACTAGTTTCTTGTTGAGAACCCCCCTGAATTTTTAACTTTTTGATATTTTTATTATTTGTTAACAAATCCGCCGTAATAACGCATAATCTAAGAAAATTTCAACTATCTAGCTATTACGGTTCAAAAGTTACAGCCCTAAATAGGTAGGACAGACGGACGGACGGACGGACGGACGGACAACGTAGGCTTAGTAATAGGGTACCGTTTTCACCCTTTGGGTATGGAACCCTAAAAATGAAACCGCTCCTAAGATGACACTCTGACCGAAAAATGTTACGATGGTGTTATGGGAAAAAGTTGGTGGGAATTTTACATAAGTTTGACAAGTTTATAGGTAAAATACTCACTTGAAATTCATAGTCAGATACTGTAAGTTTTTGATAGATATTAGAGTATTGTCCGACAGGAACAAGTCTTCGGCCGACGCTGAGGCAAGCTCGGCACAAACTATCGATGCCTTTATCAAATTCATGCTTGATTTCTAACTCTGCCATTGTATTTGTAGAAAAACAATGAAAACTATCAAATTAGGATTAAATCTTATGTTCATAACTTTAAATAATAATTCCAGAAGTTATTTCTTTACTAGTTTTTGTCAAAACTGTACTGTACACATATAATAGTTTTTCGGTTTTTGCCTATAATATATATGTAAATAAACAAAAAAACAAAATCATCTGACTTTTGTTTGATTCAGTGTTGCCAGCACCAAGTCCCAGCCAGTCTGAACTGCTAGCATGATTTCTCTACACGCGCGCGACTCTGCTTTTTCCCATACTACAAGTCGCGGCAAGCGCGGCTCGCGCTCTCTGAAAAGCGCGGGAACCGGTTATTTTGTATGCAGCAAAGGCGCGTCGCGCGCGTGTAGAGAAATCATGCTAGACGTGCTAGTTTGATTGACAGAACTTTTTTCGTTAACGGCTCTGGATACATGACCAATGTCAGTCAAGTAATTTAAAAGGTCGCTTTACACGAAATGGCAAATGGTTTTTACTAATAATTACTAATAATACACTCCCCCTATTCTTGTATGCCGGACTCACCCTGCCATCTAATCACCCATACTTTTGAATGTTTTCACAACAATAATATAAACTGTAAATGTAAGCTAATTGAAAGGACACCAGTAGTAACATATCTAGGAATGCAAATAGATGAAAATTTTGGTTGGACAAAACATATCGATTATTTAATTAATAAATTAAGAACATTGTTAAGTAAATTTTATCAGCTACAATACAAAGTACCAAAAGATTTATTAAAATGCTTATATGTATCATTAGTTGAATCAATAATTGGGTATGCTCTTGATTGCTATGGCCTCACATTCAAAACACACATTGACAAAATAGAATCAATCCAAATTAGATTCTTAAAACTTATTGTTGATAAAAAGACTAAAAATAAATGTAAAGAAAATTACCGGATGTTATTCAAAATATGCAAAGTACTTCCTGTGGGCCTTAAGCATAAATATTTACTAGCATATAACAACCACAGCAACCATGAGCATAGATCGTATATTGATCATAGCATTGGCACCAGAGCACAAGTACAAGGTAAATATCAAACCGAAAGAGTCAACAATTACTTTGGAGGAAGGTTACTAAAACGTAAGTTACCATCATTGTATAATGAAATGCCACCCTCTTTAAGAACTGAGGAAAATAAGCGTAGGTTCGGTAGATTATTTAAAATTCATCTGCTCAACTCCATTCAATAAATAGATATTTAGTATTATGTACCTAAGTCACCCTAAGTTTTGTTTTATGTTATAAAATTTATAAAAAATTTATAAAATATTGTATTGAGAATTTGAGACTCTTGATCCCACAGACAAACCGTGGAAACGGTTTTGTGGGTCTTTCCTATGTATGTGTATTCAAGAAATAAAGTTTTTGAAATTTGAATTTTTTTTTTTTTTTGAATATGTCATCGTATTTAGGACGACCTTTTTTTAACAGTTAACTAAATGCCTGTGCAGACTGCCGCTATAAAGACTTCCGGACGCTTCCGGTCCTAAGTGTAGTCAAAGCCAAGGTCAAAGCTTAAACGTAAAAATATTTATCGTTGCGTGTGATGCGTCCTTTTTTTTCTTTTTTTTTTTAAAAAGAGCCTTAAGGCTTGTGCTGACTGGAGATTTCTTTCATCTTTCTTCTGCACAGAGTTCTTCTGGCAGCATCTTATAATTTATTCTAGCTAGGGCATTGTTAACAATGACATTAGTAAACAAGATAAACTTTGATCTAAGATTGTTAACAGATAATGGATAGACTGAGATAATCCCGGCCCAAAAAAATGCCCTTGATTGAGCCCTCGATGCTACTAAGAACTATGGCAGGATCACGGGAAGCAAAGGAGAAACAAAAAGCCGCGCCTTGAGCGGCAGTCTATACAGGCCTTAATGGTTGGTTTCTGTCCATTTTCTGTCTAGTCTATTGTCTATTGTCAATCATCAATATCATCATCGCTGTTTCTAATTTCTAATTTACATATTTCCTCTGATTTTAAATAGAAATCAATCTTTAGAATTTTATTATAAGCAATTCATAATGTCTAGCAACAGTTCACAACCATAATTTCAGTTCTTGTTATTTAAATACAGCGAGAAAGAACCAAAATAAACAATGGAAATTTCAGCATGTTTTCAACCTGTGAAACTTGAGTTAAATTCACTGTGTCACGGATGTCTCAGTAGCGAACGGATCCTCAATCCTTTGCAGGGCTGTGTTCAACACATTTTCAACATTTTGAGCCTCCCTACTGTAAAGGTACGTAACTTTTTCTCTATCGCGAGCAATAAGATTAAAACAACATTATTACCACAGTGCTTACAGTATGGCAATGCTTTTGAAACTGCCTCCGTGGTCTACTGGTTAAGAGCATTGGGCTCTCGACACGGAGGTCGTGGGTTCGATTCCGAGGTTTCGACACCTAGTGATATGTCACTGTGCGTTTTTCCCCAGTTGGTTAGGACATTCCAGGCTGAATCACCTGATTGTCTGAAAAGAAAGATGATTCCGTGCTTCGGATGGCACGTTAAGCCGTTGGTCCCGGCTACTATCTCTGGTGGTAGTAGTCATTACATAAAAACCACGTCAGAGGCCGTAAGGCGGTCTGAAAAAACTCTGACACCAGGGCTCTGCCCACACGATAAGAAGAAGAACGCTTTTGAAGCACCGCCGCCCCCCGCCGCCGCGCCGGTGTATTTACCTTGTCTATTGACAAGATTCGGTAATCCGAATCTTCATACAGATCTCCGGAAAATCTGCGCCGCCCGCTTCCCCGCAAGGCCCCCTCCGTTGCTCTGCGCAAGTACATCCTTTGCCGTGCTGTAAGGACTATAGCACTAGTCACAGCCCGGACACTGCATTAAAAAATTTGAAATTGACAAGATGACGTCAGCACATACAAAACCAACGAAATTGAACCTTAAGTCTTCTTCGTAGGTAACGAGTAACCAGTGCGAGGTAACCAGAGGGCGATAGAGGGGGTGAGGTAAAAAGTTGGTGGGAGGAAGAGAATGTCCGTACTGTATCTAGTAATAGATACTCTTTCTTATGCTGTGATATAGTTATGCTGTGCTATTACTGTCACTGGTCTGCTTGCTACACAAAGAAATATCTTCGGAGATAAGTTCACTTACATACTTGTAAACCGGGAGACCTAAGGCTTCTTCCCCTCAATGGTATTGCCTCCTTCATTGACCATGTGTTTGAAGGGTGAAGTAAGCAAAAAGTATTGGGGCTAACACAATAGATCCCACTGGGTCGAAGTGTTGCTGGCTTTCCAGCCCCCACAATAAGATAAGATAAGATACATACTTGTAGGTATTTTATTTATGCATTTACTAGCTTCAAACCTGTGACTTTGTCCGCGTTGATTTTTGAGTTTAAACAACCCGTTGAACTCTTCTTGTCCTGTTGTTATAATAAGACTATGTCTTGCCAGCGACTACATCCGAAACTTAAACATCCCGTTGTACCCCTTTAGAAGAAGATTTTCGAAAAATATCCCTACATCCTCTGTAAAATATATATTCCAAATTGTATGTTTCTATCTTCAGCGGTTTAGTCTGTGTGTTGTCTGTCAATCAGTCAGTCAAGTTAGCGGTCTAGCTGGCTAGTCGCGTCGTAGCTAGGAAAAACCGTTCGCGCCACCCCCCAGTAATAGAGAGCGCAGTATACCGTACTATTTTTCCTAGTTCCACAAAATGTATCTTTCTAAACTTTCAGCAACATCAAGGTCCAACAGTCCCAATTCAGAAACCATTAATACATTAAACTTAAAAATAGTTTTCTTCGAATAAAAAGAAATATTAGGAAATACCTAAGCTGTACTTAATGCATAATGTAAAATTTTTCTAACATTCTGAAATTAGCACAGAATTAATGTTATCATCCACCCTGTAAAAATAAGAAACCTTAAAATTATCAAAGGTTCAGATTTTCTGGCTACTGGACTAGGCAATAAAATCATGATACAGTTTTTGAGAGCTACGCGGTTATTATTTAATCTAGAATTAAACATTTTAACGGGTTCTTACCGCGTCATCCAGTGATCATGGCAGTACAACTGCCATGATGCAGTACAACTGCCATGATCACTGGATGACGCGGTAAGAACCCGTTAAAATGTTTAATTCTAGATTAAAATCATGATGTTTTAATTTTTCAGGATCAGGACGACAATAACACCCCTGTACTACTATGCTGGGAGTGCTTGGCGTACCTGAGACGCATCCAGAAGTTCCAGGACAGAGTGCAGAATGCTCAGTGGATACTGCAACAGTCACTATACTCATTGGTAAAAGTTATTGTTACATGAACAGCACATTAGTATTATTGGGAAATATTTACAATTGGGGCCCAGGCTTTGAGGGGTGGGGGTGGGAGGTGGGGGGTGGGGTACTACGCCCCTCCCCCTTCCTCACTACCTACCCACCAACCCCCACCCCCCAAAGCCTGGGCCCCAATTGTAAAGCCAACCCGTATTATTAACAGACTTAGCTCAATGTCTCCGAAGGTGATGTCAGAATAAAATATATAGCACAGTAGATATATGATAAATACAGAACTACAACACAGAACTTTTTGCGGAACCTGACAGGTTCCAATAAAGCTGGTTTTGTGCTTGTTTAGAAAATAAATCACTGTAGCTTGGTTGTTGATGGGGCTTTTGCAACATTGCAAGCAAGGGTTGTTATGTAACACTGCAACCATCGCTTGTCTATTTTATTTGCTCCAAGTTCACCCATATTTTACTCATACCTCAGAACTTATGCTATTTCCTTTTCGTTCTCGGGTATGTAGGTTTCCATATGATGTTAATCCTTCACTGCTTAATGATAATATTGATCATCATATCAGTCGATAGGCGTCTACTGCTAGACATTGGCCTCCCCCGAAATGGGAGGATTTGCCATAATCGCCACGCTTGGCACTCGGGTTGGCGATCGCAGTTGGATTGAATGTGTGTACTCAGAGGATGCTGCTGCCCATCCTCCGGTAGATCCCTTAGTAGCCTCTTATGAAACACACGTGAGGAAATGGAATAATATTGATAATGATAAATAAAAAAAAAAAATAAAATAAAATAATTTTTATTTCGGATTACTTGATCCATATTACATTTTACACTTTACATTTACAATAAAAATTACACATTTCATAATAATAAATTACAATACAATTACAATTTAACAATTCATAACATTCATTTAATTTAATTTAATTTAATTTAAGTTTGTTAGTAACGACGCAACACTTAAATAACTACGTTAGTACAGACACTTAAATGCAGAGTGGCCCAGTGCTTGATAAAGCGACTGTCCCACCTACTCGCTGCTACAGACAGAATACTGTTGGTGCTGTCGCGCACTCTGCGGAGCGTCGCGGCGCCTCGCTTCCGTAGTATCGCTTGGAAGCCGTCTACGTGTGCATCCGCGAACATGCCCGACGCGCTGCAGGCGCGCGGCAGCCGCAACAGCACTCTGAACGCGTTATTATACTGAGTGCGCAGGGCCCTAAACGATTTTTGCGTATAATTAGTCCACAGACTGCAGGTATATAAGGATGTACAGTATGTTTTAAATAATGTTATTTTAACTTGCGCTGTACATCGACTGAATCTGTGTGCTATCATGTTCGCTCTGACCGCTAGCGCCCTGCGCTCTCTCTCCAAATCAAGATCGTCACTGAGGTCCTCGGTTACCAGGTTACCAGGTAAATACAACCATACAAAAATTCCGTAGAGCTTAGAAGTACAGGCCAAGAATTGAACCGCCGCGTCATAAGAGATGATTGAGTTGCTCTCTTCCATATGGACTACCATAGCTACTGTTGCTTACTTTATAATCTTTATATTTATTCTAATTTCAGGATCAATCTACAACGTCACTGTCAACTCTATCCACGATACAACTAAACTCTGAAATCACTCTGAAATACGAAGAAATAACAATTGAATTTGAAGAAATTAAAGATATAAAAGATGATACAAGTATAAATACAAACACTGATTCAACTATAAATATAAAACATGTAAACACTGATTCAAATATAGACATAAAAGATATTGTCTGTAAAGAAGAAAACACAGACTTAGACGAACCAGTAGATGATGACTTTATGCAGTACGATTCAAGCAATGAAATAGATATAAAAAAAGAATTTGGTACTAAAAATTTTGAAAGGAAAAAGAAAAAATTTAAACAAGCCCACAGATATTCACTAAGAGCTAAAGTAACTTTAAATACTGATTTAGACTTCACCGATCCAGATAAATATATTGAAGTGACTTACTTAAGTGCGCAGAAAATAGAAGAATGTGTTAAGAAGGATATTAAAGGTGTACCAACTAAGAAGTTGCATTATGGTTGCAGAAGTTGTAAGAGTAGATATAGGTTGTCTAAGGATTTGAAAAGACACAAAACATTTCAACATGTTCAGGTAAATATTACTTTTAGTTTATACGAGCTTTTACCCGCGACTTCGTCCGCATAAATTATATACCAGATTTTAAGTCAGATGATAAGCTATCAAACAAAAAAAGTGTCATCAAAATCGGATCAGTAGTTTTTGCGTGATACTCGAACAAACAAACACCCAAACAAACAAACAGACCGACAAAAAATCAAAAAATTGGTGATTTGGAATCAGGGACAGGTAAAAACCATATCGTAATTTTTTTTTTATAAATATCTTCAATGTACAGACACACTTCTGTTACAGTTTTGTAATAGTTTAGATTTAACTAGCTGTTGTATGCCCCTTTTTCCCGACACACACTTGGCCGTTTTTTTCATAGCTTAATTATGTCCATGACGGATAATGTAGCATTCTAATGGTGAAAGAATTATTCAGATCAGTCCAGTAGTTTCGGAGCCTATTCAATGCAAACAAACAAAAAATCAAATGTTTCCTCTTTATTAGTGTACTTAGACTAATTATATCGGGACGCGTAACCACGTGTCATTCTACTAACAAACTTTCTGCCACTTTTTAAATAAAAAAATAATAAATAAAAATCATTTATTTCAGGAAACCAGGTCCCATACAAAGAGCATTACATAGGTAGTTTGTCAGAGAATCAAGTTATTATAGATTAAAATTAAAATTAAAATTAAATTACACATTACATTACATTATTACATTTATATTATAAGTCCAATTTCTCCAGGTACATACACAATGTCAATTCAAATTTGCACATAATTATCTCGTGTGAGCAAGATCACTCCACCAGTATCGCAGTCCAGTGCCTCATGATTGGACACTCGCACTTATCACCTATCACCTTCAGGATGCTGTTCGAACTTCCACGCACTCTGTTTATTAGGGAGGCAATTTTTTTTCTCATGATAGCATGAAAGCCATCGGCGCGAGCCTCTGCAAACATGCCTGAAGCGCTACAGAAACGTGGCAGTCCCAACAACATCCTGAAAGCATTATTATACTGGACACGTAGGGCGTTGTAGGCCTTCTGCGTATATCGAACCCACAGGCTGCTCGTGTAAAAAGATTGACAGAACGCTTTGAATAATGTAATCTTTACTTGTTCTGTACAATGAGCAAACCTGCGGACCAACATATTGCTTCTGACTGCCATCGCCCTACGCTCCCGTTCAATGTCTAGGTCATCCTTCATGTCATGTGTTACAATATGACCCAGGTACCTAAACTGTTGTACTCTTTTTAAAACATTTCCATTTAGGCTAACTGGTGGTACGTATTCCGGCGCACCCCTGTTCGCAGCGAAGACCATCAGCTCACTTTTCTTGGTGTTATATTTCAAACCATGTTTAAACGCATAGGCCTCACATACGGACAGCAGTCGCCGGAGCGCGCTGATCGAAGGACTCAACAGCACCATGTCATCCGCATAGCTGATGTTGTTGACATTGATGCCATCTATCGAACATCCTGCATGCATGCTGCTGAGTTCAACAATCAGCTGGTTCATGTACAGGTTGAAAAGCTTCGGAGACGTCAGTCCCCCCTGCCTCACGCCGCATTCCAACCTGTACATGTCCGAGCACTCATTCGCCCACCTCACATAATTCACCTGGTTGTCATACCAGTGCCTAAATACTCCGATGAGTTCTAACGGGAGATTTATCTTCTCAAGCTTGTCCCACAAAACGGGATATGAGACCAGGTCGAAAGCCTTAGAAAGATCCAAAAAGCACGCATAAATAGACGTGTTTCTGTCAGTGTAGTATCTAACGGTATGCTTGAGTGCCAGAATTGCACTTTCTGTGGATAAGCCCGCTCTGAAACCAAATTGGGCATCATGTAAGTTAATATGATTTTCAAGATGGCGGTCAAGCACCCCGTCAAAAACTTTGGCAGTTATAGTTGCCAATGAAATCGGCCTGTAATTGGTCTTATCTGATATATCACCCGTCTTACTTTTCACAATAGGCACTATAATGGTCTTCATTAGATCAGGTGGCAAGTACGAGTGTCGCAAACACATATTAAAAAGTAGTGCCAGTACACGAGGCAAGTGACACCCAGCATGCTTAAAGTGTTCAACACTGAGTCCGTCGTGACCTGGAGATTTTCCTCTCTTCATGCCACCGATTACTTTACCAATCTCTTTAGCTGAAATTAACACAATTTGTTTCTTATTAGGGGGAGGTCCGTCACCCTCGGCACCTGTGCATGCAACACCCGGCTGCGACGGCACCTTGAAATGGTCCTTAAAAAGATCCGCAATCGCCTTTGGGTCACTCACCCCGTCCACGCTCACTGGAAGACTAGGCTTTGAATTTAATTTATTTGTCTCTTTCCAAAACTTATTAAAACGTTTTTTACAGTGATAAGAAGCAATGATATCCATTTTTATCTTTTCTTTGTTTGTAATACACCATTTTAATTTGGACTTAAATACTTTTCGACTTTCACACATTTGTACATAAACTTCCCCATTTTTCGGTTTGCCATGTAAAACCCAATTTTCAAAATAAAGCCTAGCCTGCCTGTGAGCATCCCTGACATGTAAATTCCATCCAGTAACATACTGTTTTTTCACAACGGCACGGTTAGCACGAGTACAAGTCAATGCGGCAGCTTCAGACAGCGCTGCTATTATACTACTATATATATTATTTATGACATTTCGATGTTGGGGATCATTACACATTCCACCGCTGCAATTTATAAGTTCTGATGGAAAATCAATACACCTCAATTTACTATGACATAATTGATGATATTTATCTACTTGATCACTATCCCGTTCTCCCCATTGAACCTTATTAATAATCTTATTGAAACATATTTTACTCTGCGGCTTTAAAATGTCCAGGTTACACTCTATTTCTAAGGGAAAGTGATCTGACCAATACACTGAATGAAGCACTCTAATATTCTGTACTGAAGGCCACGCTGACCTAGTGACCAGGCAATGGTCCAGCCAACGGTGACAGCCGTGCACGTCACTCACATAAGTAAATGTGTTAGAATCATGACCCATTTTTTCTACATCCGCACATAGCCAGTCCTGCTCTGCACAAAAAGAAATTAGTTCCATACCGAACAGTTCTCCAGGATGTGCGTTGAAATCGCCCAGTACATACACAGAGAGCTCCCCAGCTCGCTCAATTATTGCACTAACCGCACTCAAACAGTCCGTGAGAATAGCTAGGTTCTCCACTGAGTCCGTCGGCATGTATACACTACACACTATAAACGACCGATCGAGTGTAGATACTTTTATTGCACAGATTCTAGAATTGTCGCACTGTATAACCGAAACATCACGAAACACGCTCTTTCGCCACAGGATAGCCACACCACCATACGGCCTCCCACGCAGCAGCCCCGCCGAGGTGTCTACCGCCGAAACTCCAGTAAAAGCAAAATCTGTATCGATGTCTCCCAGCATCGGAATGTCATGCGGAAACAGCCACGTCTCTTGTAAAGCTATTATATCAGCTTGTTTACATAGCTTTTGAACACATCCAGTTGACTTTTTTATGGATCGACAGTTAAAACTAATTAATTTAGATGTTGACTTATACATCATTTGGGTGGAGATTGCTTAGCTTTCTCTCGAAAATTCACGAAACGTCTGAACGTAATTCCATTTGGCCAGGTTTTGTCATCCAAAAAAAGTGCCAATTTAAACTTATCTACGTATAACTTATATGAGTTATAGTCCCTCTCTTGTCTCGAACGTATTTTGTACAAGGTTACCTTTTCACTTGTTTTGTTATATATGTAGTCAATGACATCTTTATCTGATGCGTCTTTATGTACATTGGAAATAAATAAGGGCACTTTTGTTTCCGCTGCTCTAAATTTTGACTTCGTGTCAGCACATCCAGATTTTCCAATGAACTGATTTCTCAAACGATGTCTTTGCACCACAATCCAACTGTCATTTGGTGTACTCTTTTTCCATTTCTTGCTGTTATTAATAACCTCAACAAATGGCTTCGACTTCTCACATGCGACACTGTTATCTGTCGACCTGCTCGAGTTATTTACTGCCTTTTCTTCCGGTCTGGGCATCTGCACCCATGGTGGTAGCGGTGGTGGTGCTGGTGACTGCGCGAGCTTGCGCTCCATGAAGCTGCCCCCACATCCATCGGATTTTTGCGCATCAGGCCCAGGTTTTTCAGGGCTAATTTTTGACGGCGTCCCACCAAAACATTGCGAATTGTTATTCACACTCAGGTCAGATGCAAGCACATGTGTATGATTGTTCTTCGGTGTCGATGTGCATGAATTCCTCTTGTCTTCTATATTGCTTAAGTTTAGCAAGCCGATAGGACCGCTGTCCATTCTAAAGGACCCTTTATAGGCACCCCTCCGTTTATTAATATATAATGACCTATATTCCGGTTCATGAACTGGTGATACGTATGTATTATGTTGAGTATTTAACGCATCTTGCAGCATTTCCTTTGTAACACAATCAGACTTGAGTTTGGTCAACTCCTCGCGTAGCAAAATAATATCTTTAAGCAGCCTGGTTACATCCACATGGTCAAAGGTAACTGGCGGAAGCCTATGTAACTCACGCGCAGCAAAAATAGGGATTCGTTCTGGGTCAGTTTCCTTAAAAACCGTAATTATATCCTGCAGGTCACGCTCCGTCCTACCGCCTTTTCTGCGCGATATTTTTCGTTTGTCCGTTTGAACAGATTGAAACAATAACGATTTAGCTTGGTCAATTTCGTCAGCTGTAAAACCCGTAGCACACAGTCTAATTAAACTTTCATTGTCCATCACTTGTATTTTATTATCAATAAAGGTTAAAACCTCGTTAATCACGATATTGCACGTAGTACATTTCACTATATTTGACATTTTTACTCGCGTGTAATCGAATCGACCGCGCACAGAACCGGTTGCGTTGACGCAGCGGCGCAGACTCCGATTTTTGCGGGGGGCGAGGTAACATGTTATCCGCAACTTTGGATTTTATTCCCTATGACTTTAGATTCTAATTTTGAATGTTCAAAATCATGAAAAGTAGTCTCGTGTAAACCCCAAACGTTCTAAGTTCAAAATTACTGTTTCGCTATTATAGGCTGTCTCGTTTAGTGATAAGGTATAAAATTAGGTGTAAATGCGCAAGATTAATTGATCTAATACCGTGGCAGAGGGGAAATGCTACCGCAAGGCCGGTCCGGATATAATTAGTCTAAGTTAGTGTAGACTAAGAGTGTCGGTGGTGCGTTGCAGAGTGGTATAGACACTCAATCATGGTGGTCCGGGTTCGAATCCGCACGGACGACATACCATGTACCAATGAGATTTTCCAACTTATTTACATAATATGGACTGCTCAGCTCTCAAACGGTGAAGGAACACAGTGAGGAAACCTGCATACGCTGAAGGAGAAATTCGAAAGGCTATGATCCGCATTGGGTACGCAGCCCCCCAATCCTACCTATCCACCCCTCTGGATACGTGCTTGATCTGAGGCCTATTTCATTACAAAGACAATTCAGGCTACATTAAAGGAAAATGATAGATCCCGTGTTTCGTCTTTTTAAGGATTATAGGCATGAGATGGTTGTTATAATTCATTATGTATTTTAATAGTAAAAATTGTTAGTGGTATTATTATTTAAATTTTTATTAGAAACATAACGACTAGATCCGTCGATAACAACATTATGAACTCTTTACGAAGTCTTGAGAAAAGCTTGAGAATGTATGTTAATCTTCCATAGAGATAGGAAGTACCTGGGAAGTACTACGTAAAATCTTCATGCTTGTGCTAGACCAAGTCAGCGTAAGCGAAAAGTTTTTAATCTAAGACCACAAGCATGAAGATTAACATATACCGTGCATATACCATTCAAACTTCTTGATTCCATCAAAATATGTGTTGTTTGAATAAAATCTTTTTTGTCACTGATGTAACATTTTTCTTTTAGGACTTCTGTCCTGTCATAGTCCTGACATTGAATTTTGTTTTTTATGATGTCAGTTTTATAATGAAAATATTAATCTGCAATAAATATTAATTTACGCACGGATTACCGTATTTTATCATTTCATTGAAGATGAAGATCAACATAAATCGAGCAAGAGAAAGGAAATAAATTGTTCCTAGTGTAGAACTATCTCCGAAATAACCAACACAATATCCTTTTTAAAACTTATATTGTCCATCTTCTGTTATATTTAATTATTTACAACTTTCCAACATTAACAACTCATTATCTTAATTAATTAATTATTTAAACTATCCAACATTAACCAAATTAGCCAACTGTTTTTCTAAACTTATTATCTTAATTTACAATCATAGCGTCTGTCCTACTCTACAGTCCGAGAGTCCATCCGTATTCCGCCAAAAACCTCGTCCCTCAAACCCTGCCGCCAGTGTGGCCAGTGCAAGGTATCAATAAAACCTTATGAAAATTAATAAAACCTTACACTCGACCATCCTGATGACGTGTATGTCCTCATACACGCACCCGGTGGAACCTTACACTCGGCAAAAACGTAAATTTTTTTTTTACATGATTACTAAACAGTTAATTGTAGTTATTATCCTTTTAAATAAATTACCTAAATATTAAAACATATTGTAGGTACATTTATTATACAAAATAAACATTCAATTGATTGTTTAATTGACCAAACAAATAATTTTCATAATAATGTGTGTGCGTCAGTCACACACACAATAAACAATACAAGAATAAATTGTTCGCAAACACTATGTTTGTATTAATTAGCTAAATTTTAACATATAAATGTTTCATGGTAAATGATGTATTTTTATTTTATTAACCAAATAAGTAGACAAAACAAAGTATGAATTTGATTGACTAGTGTTTCTAATTCATAAGTAAAGAAATATATAAAACAAACAGTTATAATAACAATAAAATACGAATGACAAAAATATAAAACCAAGGCCATAATATCCATCAATAAACTGTAATGATTTTATATAATTTATTTTGTGGTATCCACTACAAAATATTGTATCTCTTTGTCTTAATTCTTTTAAATAACTAACAAAATAATTAGGTATACATAATATTAATCCCCGGTACAATTACCTATATATGGCAACTCGAATAATTATCTGTCCTTATATTTAGGCATCCAACTAATAATATAACGATTAACCTTACAATAACAACTAAATGTTTACAAAAACAGTGCAACCAAATCAAATTAAAAATTTTAAAAAATATAGTCTTGGACGGGTCTTGAACCCGCAACCTTCCAAACCGGCCTCCCGGCTTCCTTCATTCCTTCTATGTTTAATACATTGCAATTCCCCTTTTTTTAAACACACCCTTAGCCGTCTCTATATAGCTTATGCTCATCCATCACGGACAATGTAGCATTACAATGGTGAAAGAATTACATAGATCGGTCCAGCAATTTCGAAGCCTATTCAACCAAACAAACAAAAATCAAATCTTCTCTCTTTGATAATATTTTAAATTAGAAATGTCAATGGGTATATCTGTGCCAATAATAGGTATCTGTCCTTTTATCCAACCATAATAAAACCGTAAACCAAACCTCTCTTTTATTGGTGTCGGTTTATCAGATTAACCATAATTATTCAGTATCCAAACTTAATAAATCCGCAAACCGAACCTCTCTTTTAATTGTGTCAGTTTAACAAATCAACCATATATCCAGTATCCGATTCAGGTCAAGCAAGTCATGAACGTTTTCCATGCTCTTCTCGCACCTGAACTGAAAAACGAACAACAAACAATCTTGTAGTCACACTAGCGTATCAGTCAATATTAATGTATACAGTAAGTAGGTATTTAATAAAGTTTTATCATTCTGCCAAGATTCTGACACTATAACCACCGTTTACGTTCTTAAACATTATATCCTCTCTTAAACTCAAGAAAGATTCCAATTTCAATATTATCCTCAACTACTTATTACCATGGCTTGTCAAGACCGATTGACCTTGTAAAACAACTAATTTTTGTAGTGGGTTTCCCGTCCTGACAATTTGTACAGGCACTCAGGCATTAACGTTTTCTTCCCAGGAATTATTTATTCTTTTAAAGATGGTACCAAATATATAATTCTGTTTATCACTAAAGACTGGCAATATCAATCTGTACTAAAAGTAATAACAGTAGATAGATCAACGATATGTCTCGACTTTTAAACTCTTATTTTATCGTTTATTATCTCAACACGAAGGTTCTTTTTTCCAACTAAAATAATCTAAAACGGACGAGTTATATTCATAACTAACATTTCGTATAACTAAGAACAATATTTTCTATATATTAACAACAATTCTATTAACCGAACAAATCATTAGGAAGCCCCAGAAAAGTGGTTCCATGACTGCATGTCGTGCTTTATTATTTTATTATCCATCATACCCCTAATACTTTATCTTAGGTTTATCCTCAATTATAATTATAAAAACAAAATGATAGCTGTCATTAATAATAATTTATTTCAACGAGACGATGTCGTAAGGTCGTAGGTAAGTAGATTATTAAATTATTATAATTGTTATCCTTCTTCTTTTTTAATTTTATTGCTTTACCAAACCAAATCAAATTGTTTATTTCAGAACATAAAATCTATAAAGTTTATTAATAAAGTCCAATAATTTATAAAGTTTTTCTTTTACCTTTCGAACGCTACTCACAAATAAAAATTTTAATTACTTATTACTCTGATAGTTCTTTAGGCCGAAAGATTTTTTTTTTTTTTTTTGTCCTTTCTTTCCATGTTGTGGAGGCTGCTTCACTCACATCACAACATTCAAATAGTCACCCAAAATACTGGCCTAAAAGATTAACAAAATAGGTTCTTCTGAAAGTACCTTCGGTCATAAAGTCATAATCATAAACCTAACTTGTATAGGGTATCTTTTCTTTTACAGTGATTGCATTAAGTAGTATGGTAATTCAAACAAAACGGAGTACGTACTGCTATCCCCCTTTTTTTTGTACAAGAATAATTTGTGATGGTAACTACCGCGTCTAACTAGGCTGCCATTTCTCTTATGATACTGAAGCAATTCATTGATCATTGTTCGGGTCTATAAACTATAGGACTGGCTGTTTTTAATCAAACTCGATTTTCATCCTACTAGTATCTGTGTAGCCTTACTCGTTTATTCGTGATCAAAACACTCCTCGTGACGCCGAAGGAGTTGCGAACGCGTTGGAGTGAGCCTTGTCTTGCTTTGTTGCTATCAGATACCATGTCAAATGTTGTATGGCAATTTTTTTATTAAATTGTAAAAGATAATATTATCACCAGTTTGTTGGTTCGACACAAAGGGGTATCTGCATATATTAGCCTATTATAGACTACTCGCACTCTTTTAGAACGCGAAATTATGAAATTTTCTCGAAGATGCCATGGTATCAAATAAAGTAATAATAAATAACGCTCACAGGCACATTCATTGCAATGATCCCAAGCAAGCTTTAGGCTTTTAATTATGGAAACCATACAAAAATGCCACAAACATATAACATCCATGACAGAACCGGGATTCGAACTCAGGACCCTGGTTTGGCAGTCCGGCGTTTCAACCATTACACTAACCGGGTCATCTTTAACTTAGGCGTAATTTAAAATGGAATTAATCGTACACAAATCGATCTTTTTACTAAGTTATAGATGTAACATGTAAAATGTCCAATTAACTTCTCCGTCAAAAATAACAATAAAATTACTAACACGAATATAACATCATCAAATAATTTTGAAAGATACTTTCTTCATCATTTAATTCTGATACTGACTGTACTAAGTACGGTGTTATTATTACAAAAAGTGAACCATGTAGAACCTTGTAAACACTCTACGTACCTATTACAAGCGTCTCGTCATCAACCACCACTCGTCTAGAATGTTATACCTACTCATATCTATCCATCCATATTGTATAACGTATTGCAACATGGTAATATATGTATATTGTAGGTATTTTAAATATCTCAAGTAGCATTCTTGCGGGCGGGCCCTTAGCCCGACTGGAGAACAGATTATTTTTACGTGCTCAGCAACATAATGGAACAATGAAATTATTGAAATACTAAATGTAAACCAATTAGAATATTCCGTTTTAATTCTATCAATCCCTTTTGGATTCCCTTTTTGGATTCCAACTACACGCTACCAGTAAACTTTGCTATCCCCGTAGCAGCCCTAATACTCGGAGTACCATAAATTTTACTTTGACCTATTATTGTGACTCTTTCCAGACGTTCGTTAGCATCTTGTAGATACGTTAGATAACTTGGAACAAGTGTGCAGGAATTGTAGTTCACACCTTTGTAGATAATAATATGATCGGAATAAGACTGACTAACCACCATGGGTTTATCTAACAAACTATCAATTTCGATCCTACAAGTAACAGATAGCGGTCAAACCATCATTCGTCATAGTCACCTTCAGAGAACCCACATCATCATCATCTTGATGATGATGAGAGAACCCACAGAATGTACAAAATCGTTGCCAGCATTTTGTTCATTGTGGATCAAGCCTGATCATGGCTAAGCCTTCGCTGGTCCTGTATCTTGTTTCAATCTATATGTATGTATAGGCCTCTGATTTGTGTCTTATCTATTTCAGTGGCTACACATAGGTACAAGGTTTGGGGCAGAGAAAGAGACCCCGGCTCCGCCTTTTAGAAATAATATGTAGGTGGAGCCCGCGCATCACTAATAAACCTAGTTCATCCACATTTAGAGCCTCATTTTAAATAGAAAGAAAAAGGTCACAAGTTAATGACAATTTTATGTAGACAAAACGTATATCATGAAAAAAAAGAGGTTGAATTTATTGTGATTACTTAACATTTCAACTCATTCTATTATTCCGCTCATTATCCGTTTATCGACGGCAAATTGATATAGGGTTCTTTATTGTTGTTGAACGTAAACTTTAAAGGCTCATTCATCCCTTGAATGATGCAATCGACGATGGCCCGCCTATCCTTAATGTCACACTGATAAACTAGGGCCAGCTTTTCGTACCTAATAATTAGATCTCAAGCGATTCGTATGATCTCAGTTGCTTCGACACGCTGTCTAAAATCTAACCATATTTTGTTCACAGGAGAAAACATGTAACCGAGAATTAACTTTGTCTACCATTTATCTAACGTAAATAATATTGAGGATCAGGTTTTAACTAGCCGTGTGAGTTTTTGCTTAGTCAGGTGAGAATCACAATAGTCTTCGCATCCCAGCCACTTAGACAGAGTTTCGGTACTTCCAGTGAAACGTGGATGTTCCGAGGCTCTAGCTAGAATATCTCTCGGGAAGTATAGTCATGTGTATACACTTATGCTCATGCATCCCAGACGTATACATTCATTCGCACATTCGTTGATGTTATTAAACCTTACGTTATGTTATATTAGTTCTTTTCTGAACTATTGAATTCATTGAAATAATATCTCTTTTTTTTTTATAATCGACATTGCCCTCAAAGGTCATTGGGAGAAATCTGACCCAGCTAACTAAATTTTTCCTACAGAAACTAAATTGGTTTCAAAATGTTTAGTATTACTTAACCCACATTCAATTTTATGTAGTTATTATTTTTTTTTTTTTAACCATGGGAAATGTACTAAATGTAGTATAATACTAAAATATACTAAATGTCCAAAAATGTGCAAAATGTACGAAAATGTTCAAAAATGTACCAAAATATTATATTTTTCTACGATAAGTTTTTGGCCTGAATCCCATGGTCTACATTAATGCGACATATATATATTCATGAACTAGAGACATTTATCTTAACATCCTATACTTTTTTTTCTGTAGGTCGTGGGTATAGGTTTCATACTAAGGTGCCAGTGAACTTTGAAGTCTGTGCTGACATAGTATTAATGAATTTTGTTATTGGAATTATCTTTAACGCTAGAAGGTAAAGAGGAATTACATGACCTTTTATGTGGCCGCTACCGCTCACAGATTCTCGTTCCTTTCCATCGCGCCCTTAGGTAAGTCTGCTCTGTTTGCGAGCCTCAGACGTAGCTCGTCCCAACATCAGGCACCTTGCTGCAACTGCGGCTCTCGCAGCTAGACCCAGCATCAGGCACCCGGCTGCAACTGCGGCTCTCGCAGCTAGACCCAGCATCAGGCACCCGGCTGCAATTGCGGCTCTCCTTATAGCTCGACCCAGCATCAGGCACCCTGCTGCAACTGTGGCGCCCCTCTGCAGGTCCTTCTCCATCCGGCGCAATCGCGTTGGCTCCATTCTCAATGTTTGCTATCGCTCTAGCAGTTGTGGCCGCGGCTACAGCTACCCTGGCCCTGGCGCTTGATAACCGTCTGCGCCTGAAGCGAAACCGCTTCCGCTCAGGAGTTTTCCAGATCCCAAAGGGTTCCATTCCCTTCATCATTGCTGAAACTCGCCGTTTTTTATTTTTTTACGGCAAATCATAAATGTTAATATACCGATGTATTTAAATTAAAGGAATCAAAACTTAATAACACCATGGGAACAACTCACAATCATTATAAGTTTATCACGTTACGAAGTATAAACAATCAAAGCGTTCTCTAGCGTAGCTTATAAAGAAACTGAAACTTGATACATTTGTTTTGTTATCAACGAACGGTACCGCTCCAACAAGAGGTACGGAAATTACAATGATACTTCGAGATTTATGAAGTAGAAATACCAAATCTTACAAGGATTTCTTATGCAGTGAATTTCTGTTCATCTTGAATATACTCAATAACTAATGGGTTCAATAATATACAAAAATGTGATCTATCATATTTTAAATCATATTATATAATATCATAGTGATTGTAGGCGTGCACTCACCAGAAAAGTTCATCCCCCGCTTCTGAGATGTAGAACTATCTCCGAAATAACCAACACAATATCCTTTTTAAAACTTATATTGTCCATCTTCTGTTATATTTAATTATTTACAACTTTCCAACATTAACAACTCATTATCTTAATTAATTAATTATTTAAACTATCCAACATTAACCAAATTAGCCAACTGTTTTTCTAAACTTATTATCTTAATTTACAATCATAGCGTCTGTCCTACTCTACAGTCCGAGAGTCCATCCGTATTCCGCCAAAAACCTCGTCCCTCAAACCCTGCCGCCAGTGTGGCCAGTGCAAGGTATCAATAAAACCTTATGAAAATTAATAAAACCTTACACTAGCAATAATACCCAGTCAAAGCGATGAATGTTGAAGTTTATTGGACGTAGTGTAGTGTAAAACCAATGTAAAACTTAATTTCTACCGAACAAATAACTACTACATGTTATAAATATTTCGGCAAGAATAGATACCTACTTCAATCGTGCATCTGATATTTAGCCTGTGCATTGTAAAAATAAGATCTTTGCGCTGAAAGAGGGCAAACCTAGATGAAGCCTAGAAGAGAGTTCTTGGTTTGGTAAATTCTAGATTCTACAATCAGCTGAGTATTTGCAAGAAATGTTTGGAAGAACAGAAAATACGTATAATGTAAATGAATAAAACATTAAAATGATTGTCATTACTCAGTGAACTATTTTTATTATGTTTCATTTTCAACTCATCGTACATCGTAGCTCGCACAAAGGGCTCTTACAGACGAGCGACACTTTGCGGTCGCAGAGGGTCGCGCGACCCACTGCGACCGAAAAGTCTATGTGCGCGTCTCCTTTGCTCGTCTCTTTGCGACACACGGCGACCGCAAAGCGTCGCTCGTCTGTAAGAACGCTAAGGGCCTATACACATGGCGTATTTTCTACGCACAGTCGACGCGTGTTAACGCGCTGGTTGCGCTACACACGAGATTCAAAATGGCTTAATCGAAGCGAGTTGCGCAACGCGCTGAAGTCAGTACAGACGCGTGTATTGACGTATCAGCGCCTAGATCAGCGCGCATTTTGTGGTGGCGCGTTTTTATTGCCACTTACAATAACTCCGTGTTTTGATTAGACTCATCAACAGCGTCACAACGCAGTATCGCGTAATACCTCTGGTTCCAAACCAGTGGTATTACGGCGAAGGCCAGGCCAGGCCTTTAATTGTTGCCGTACCGTGAACGCTCTTACATACTAACAACCTAACAACCAAAGACATATATATTACTAGCGTAAGGACATGGCCTATAAGCTTGACTATTGTCCCCAGTTCGTTGGCTCTAAAATGCAAGGAAAAATGTCAATTTAGAGCACTACAAATATATGACACGATATAGTTCGTATACGAGTTATGACAGATGGCGCAAATTTTTCTTTCTATGAAGAAGGTTTTTGTAAAATATTCTGACGGGCCTATCCTTACGCTAGTAATATATAAATCTATGCTAACAACACACACGATTGAATACGTATCGCTTTTGTATCAATACAAATGCAATAAACAGGTTTTGGATCTCTTGGTCGCCGTAAACGCGTGTTCGTGAAAAAAGCGCGTCGTCTCGTCTGCGCCGTCAAACGCCTCGTGTGTTTAGGGCCTACATCTATCCTAATCTTACATAACCTCAAAACTACAAACTAGAATTTGAATTTTATAAGAAATGCGACGATAAAATAGGATAATTTCTATTTCTGTTAGAAGTATAATATTGCTTCTATTTTGTGTATAATTGTAGATATCAATACTCATTCGTTAGTTGTTTAACGATTTGAAACGTGGAATGTTCGTCACGTGGGCGATTTCCTTTTGTTAATTTAAATTGACGGCTCGATACCACAGTCTGTAGTGAACCTGTCTGCTGTGCGAGGGTCGCGGGTTCGAATCCCGTAAGAGACAAATATTTTTATGATGAATATTTGTATCCGAGTCATGGGTGTTTGTATCTACAGGGTGTAACAAAACACCCTAAGGGGGTGCTTCAGACCATCAAACTGAACAACTTTCACTATGGGGCCAACATCGAAAAAAATCAGCTGTCCCATACATTTTAATCGAGTCGGTACTACACTTTTGTATGGGACAGCTGATTTTTTTATTTTTTCTCGATGTTGGCCCTATAGTGAAAGTTGTTCAGTTTGATGGTCTGAAGCACCCCCTTAAGTATTGCTAGGGTGTTTTGTTACACCCTGTATACAGGGTGAAATTGATATCATTAGCATCCTTTTAAACTAACCTTCTACCCATCAAATTGAACAACTTTCACTATTGGAGCAAACCGATCGGAGCAACTAAAAAAGCTGCTGTTCCAGACTAAACTGCAATGCCTACGTGACTCAAATATATGCAACAGCAGATTTTTTTTTTTGCTCTGATCGGTTTGCTCCCATAGTAAAAGTTGTTCAGTTTGATGGGTAGACTCTTAGTTTAAAAGGATGCCAATGATATCAATTTCACCCTGTATATTGTTCTATATCGTTGTCTAGCCATCATACAAGTCCAGGCTAGATTCTGGTACGTTAAATGTGACTAGATAATTTGTGTGACATTGTCGAAGATATTTATTTATTTATCGTAACTCATTGTTAAATTATTTATTCCAATTAAAAGCACAATATACCAAAAATAATCCAATCCGCAACACAGGCTTCGTCAAATATTAATCACACATACCTATATCCGCTACAAGCTTCGTCAATGGCAGCACACAAGATAAAATCCGCATGCAAGCTTCGTCAGACTATCACTAACTTAATCTAAAGGCCAGGCCACTATCTTATTTATTTATTACTAGCGGCCCGTCCCGGCTTCGCACGGGTGGACGTCTAATCTTTTCTAGCATTAAATATAGCCTATGTTACTCAGGGTGAATGCAGCTTTCTAATGGTGAAAGAATTTTTTAAATCGGCCCAGTACTTTTTGAGCCTATTCATTACAAACATACAAACATACAAAAATAGGTACAAATCTTTCCTCTTTATAATATTAGTGTAGATTATTCATTTATTGATTCTTGCAGCTATCCGGTCCCTACAAATGCCTAGAATGTAACGCAGTAGTGGACTCCCAGCTCGAGTTAGAGAAGCACTGGGACAAGCACAACTACGTGGTGAGGTGCACGATATGCGGGGAGCTGAGGAACAGGCGGCGCGACATGGCCAACCACATCTCCTCTCACAAGAAGATTTACACTTGCATCGAGTGCGGAGTACCGTTTTAGTAAGTACGAGCTTTTATCTGCGACTTCGTCCGCATAAATTATATACTAGATTTTAAGTCAGATGATAAGCTATTAAACAAAAAAAGCTGCATAAAAATCGGTTCAGTAGTTTTTGCGTGATGCTCGATCAAACAAACCCACAAACAAACAAACAAATAAACAGAATTAGTAATCTTTTTTTTTGTAAATATCTTCAATGTACAGGCACAATTCCATTACAGTTTTATAAAAGTTTATTCCAAGCGGCGCCCGCGACTTTGGCTGCGTGGATTTCGGATACAAACAGAGTATTATCTAATCTATCCTATATCGATCTATACTTTTAAAACAGTTCCTGGACTGACTGACTGGCAGGCAATGTATAAACTGGATGAAGTTGCGGGTAAAAGCTAGCTTTCCATATAAACTTTTATACCCCATTCAAATAATTTCGTTTTTTGACGTTAAACGTCTTACATTTTGGTCAGAATTTGGGTCACTTGCAAAATCTATATGTAACGAAATATGTTATGACAAGATACCTTATTACTTTGCAAGTACAGCTCCTACCGGCATTATTATATTAGCATTATTTAGAGGATAGAAGCCATTACTCGGTACAACACGTTTCACGTACTCTACTGCGGCTGCGTCCCTACAGCCTACACGATTTATATTCTTGATCTAAGAAAATGAATGTTTGCAGTACGTTGAGTGACTTCAGCAAGCACTACAAGGACTTGCATAAAACGCTGATCTGCGACTACTGCGGCAATCGCTCCGGTAACAAGCGCACCCTACTGAAGCACATAAGGTGGGTGATCGCTCCTTAACATTCTGTATAGGTAAATTACATCTGTCTACACATGATGATAGCAGGAAGTTTAATGGTAATTTCAAAATTATAGCTCCATTATGCCATCGAGATGGATATCCAAAACCGGGAGATCTTAGGTTTCTTCCCCTCGAATGGTATTGCTTCATGCATTGACCATGTATTTGAAGGGTGAAGAAAATAAAAAGTATTGGGGCTAACACAAAAGATCCCACTGGGTCGAAGTGTTGCTGGCTTGCCAGCCTACACAACAAGATAAGATATGCCTACGATGACTTTGCCAATGTCGAGTAATAGGGCACAGGTGGTTAGTGAAACCTGCCTCATGATCTGAGGGTCGCAGTTTCGAATCCCGTATATTTGAATGATGGATATTTGTACCTGAGTCATGTCTAGTCATCATAATACAAGTAAAGACTAGATTCTGGTACTTTAAATGGTACTAGATAATCTATGTAACAATGTGCAAGATCTTTATTTATCGGTACTAATGTTGCCAGGAGCCGCCACATTCCCAAGGTGTGCATCCACTGCGGGCGCTCGTTCTCGCGACACGCGAGCCTCTCGGAGCACTACCGCGCGCAGCACCCCGCCCTCCCGCGCCCCGACGACGGCACCCGCGACGCCGACCCCTCCCTCGCCTACTGCGTCGAGTGCAACAAGCAGTACACCAGCGTCTACAAGTACAAGAAACACGTCTACAACTCACACGAGCACAAGAAGAAGAAAATTAAGTTAGTTTATTTTTATATTTCGTGAACTGTCACACCCTGACGATGGGCATGGGTCCAGCGCTGTCGACCCCTGCCTCGCCTACTGCGTCGAGTGCAACAAACAGTACACCAGCGTTTACAAGTACAAGAAACACGTCTACAACTCACACGAGCACAAGAAGAAGAAAATTAAGTTAGTTTATTTGGTTTAGGCCACCAGGATCCCCTAGCCCGATCCCCCAGGGGATCCTAGTGAACCACATCAGTTCACCAGGGTCCCCCAAACCTTCATAAGGCTCATTCACATGGTACCAACTAAAAGGGATAAGGCGCACAATGTCATATTCGCAAAAGGTCATCTTGACGTAAAATGTCACACTCGCAAAACGTCATACGCGTAAAATGGCACAGTGGCTGTATATTTGTGAGCAAGTTAAAAAAATAAAAATAAAAAATAAGTAAAGAAAACATTTTTATTTTTTTAAATAAAAGACAACCACCAACTCGGGCCATTTTTGTACTACCAACTTTTTCTACAGCGTTATAAAAATATGGGAATAATAGTTCGCATACTCATATTACTAAAACTAATTATTTCAACGTTATATTTTATGGTACAAACGAGATATCTTGAATTGAATTTGGATATTTTAGTTACGAAATGTGAAAAAATGGCGAAAAAAACACAGAACAAGTAGTCACAAACTTTTTGAAAAAAAAAGAAGGCCTTGACAATAAATTGATTGACATATTTTGACATTGACCACTTGACATAGACATAATTTTTTTCTAGGTTTTATTTCTCTAATTCTCTATTAAGGCCCCTCACACAGGTGCGATTTCATCGAGCGATAATATCGCTGCGATTTAACAATTTTTATTTTCAGTACAGCATTGGCTTCTAATTTTTTGAACACGATTGGGTTTAATAGCAAAACTAACATTTAAACCAAGATCTGGTCCTAAAGCCAGGAATGTCTCCATATGAGGGAACTCTTTCTATTTAGGAAAGCCTTTCTAGCGACAGTTACCAAAAGTATGTCTATCTCAGACTATACTTATTCATTCTCATTGGTGGAGCGGACGCGTGACGCTGATCGCAAAATCGCACCTGTGTGGTAGCGTAGGACATGGCGACACGGTCACAAAGTCGCCGGGATATTATTGCTCGATAAAATGGCAACTGTGTGGGGGAGCCTTTAGTATAGGTAAATGGTGAAATAAAACAGTATTTGATTAAAAAACATAATTATTATTCATTTTCCACATCTTCTTTAACAATTCATATTAATAAATCATGTATCTACCTAATTAATTAATTTAGTTGGTTTATACTTATTGTAACAGGGGAATAAACTGTCTCCCAATACACGGTTTTCCGACTTTGGGAGTCAAGGACTCAATCTTTTGTATACCACTAAATTGTGCTCAAATAAAGAATTTTTATTTATTTTTTATTTATTAATTATTTATCATCCAGATATATGCAGCAAGAGGCTCAATATTTGTCTGGTATCGTGCCCAACCCATGTACCAGACTACCTTCAGTATGCACAACACCCCACAGTCCTTTTACCACTAACACTGCTACAATAATAACACAAATGCTATCTTCCTACGACTGTATCACACTTTTATTAATGCAGAAAATGTAAAGTAAAAAAGTAAAGGTATAAAGCAGAAAAACACAGAAAAACTAAAGCGCAGCCGAATCGAACAAAAACATCAGATAATTCCACTGGATAATTCAGAGAAACTACTCTTTGATTCAGAGCCATTTCAGAGCAAAATTCAGAGTGCGCTATCCATAAAGGAAGTAATGTGTAGTTTCACCTCCTTGAGGATTACCTCCTTGATGACGCTATCATTAACCAAGAAGTTTTACTACAGTAAAGATTGCTTTTTTATATTGCTAACTGCGCTATTTGCAATTACTTCGAGCTGTCATCATATTACTTTAAATATTTTGTAACACGAAACGACTTTATTTGTAGCTATTATAGCAATTGGTTTGTATTTTTATTATATTTGTCTATATTAAAATGCGTATATAAAAGCTATCACATGTATATGCATGCATATCACAAATTGGCCTGACGGCCCATACATTGATGAATGATGTCTTTTAATATAATTATTGATTTTTTTTTAAATACTCACATATTTTCACATACACATACTCACAAAATAGCACACGCGCACTCACACACACACATTCAATCACTCAAATATTTTTCACATACAAACGCATACTCGCACAACACACGCGCGCACACACAAACACACATATACAATTAGGGCCCTGCTAGTGAAATGTGTTTATTTCGGAATTTTTTGTATTATTATTTTGAATATCTATGACGGTGTTTCAGTTCGCCTTTGTGATAGCGCCTTTACTCATTTTTACCTATAGGGGATCCTGGTGAACTGATGCGGTTCACCAGGATCCCCTGGGGGATCAGGCTAGGGGATCCTGGTGGCCTAAACCGTTTATTATATTATTTCGTGATCTGTCGCACTCCGACGATGGGCATGGGTCATTGCTGTCCCCACCTCTGTTTCTTCTTCTTATCGTGTGGGCAGAGCCCTGGTGTCAGAGTTTTTTCAGACCGCCTTACGGCCTCTGACGTGGTTTTTATGTAACGACTACTACCACCAGAGATAGTAGCCGGGACCAACGGCTCCTCTGTTTCAAAAAATATAGCTGTATAAAATCTGAAAAAATTATGAACATCAGAAATAACGTTTAAATGGCGGGAAAATATCAGAATGGCTAGTGCCATTCCAAACCCAGTGTAAAATGAAATGATCTTCAGTTAAGTAAGTGTCAATTTATAGTGGGTGTCATCATTGACCCATGTTAAACTACTGGTAGTACGGAACACTAATTGCCCGAGTCTCGACTCGTACTTAGCCGGTTTTTGCTTTTTTTAAACTAGTGGTGTACACCTTAAAATAGTCTAAAGTAAGTTATGTAAATGTTGCAGCGTGCCGTGCCCGGAGTGTGGGAAGATGTTCAGCAGGAAGAACTACATGAACAATCACTACAAGCTGTTCCACGCGGGCAAGTCCAAGCACTACTGCGCCGAGTGCGATAAGGTTTACATTTATTCTACCTAACTAAAAATACACATAGGTTTTTAGATCAGTATGGTGTTCAGTAGGACGAACTAGATGAACAACCACTACAAGCTGTTCCACGGCAAGTCCAAACACTACTGCGCCGTGTGCGATAAGGTTTACATTTATTTTACCTAACAACAAATACACATAGATTAGTATGGTGTTCAGTAGGACGAACTAGATGAACAACCACTACAAGCTGTTCCACGGCAAGTTCAAACACTACTGCGCCGTGTGCGATAAGGTTTACATTTATTTTACCTAACAACAAATACACATAGATTAGTATGGTGTTCAGTAGGACGAACTAGATGAACAACCACTACAAGCTGTTCCACGGCAAGTTCAAACACTACTGCGCCGTGTGCGATAAGGTTTACATTTATTTTACCTAACAACAAATACACATAGATCAGTATGGTGTTCAGTAGGACGAACTAGATGAACAACCACTACAAGCTGTTCCAAGGCAAGTCCAAACACTACTGCGCCGTGTGCGATAAGGTTTACATTTATTTTACCTAACGACAAATACACATTATTATTAGTACTAGCTTGGGCCGGCGACTTCGTCCGCGTGAATGTCGAAATACGTCATCACCCCGTTACACTTACACCCCTTATTAGGGGCTGATTTTCGAAATATCCTTTCTTAGTGCGCACCTACAAGCTCAGTCGAATACAGGGTCCTTCTTAATATTCTGACGGTTTTTAAGGGGATGATCAGACCATCAAACTGAACAACTTTTTCCCGCAACTGGTGTGGCAAAGTGCATGGAACGGCAGATTTTCTTTTATGATTTCGACCTTAGTCATGGGACTACTGGTCATACTGAACAACTTTCTCTATGGAGATAAAGTTGTTCAGAATGATCGTCTAACCATGCCCTTAAAAACCGTCAGCATATTAAGTTGAACCCTTTATACAGGGTGTAATATTAAATACTGTATTCAGACCATCAAACTAAACTTACAACTTTCTCTCTCGGTCCACAATTAAAGAACTGTTTGGTTTTTGTTGTTTTTTTACCAATTTCTGTAAAAATGAGTTGTATTTCGACAATAAAGTGTTAATTATAATGTCGGCAGTACTTCGTGACGGCGTTCTCTGCTCGTCAACACCAGAAGGGGGTCCACGAGAAGGTGGTCGCCCCCAGGGACAAAATATGCGACATATGCGGTCGAGGCTTCTCCGTAAGTTGATTCTATTACATGTGACACACAAACACACACAATCGTTCTTTCTCTTGTCACCTTTTTCATCTGAAATGTGCTTAAAGAAGTGAAACGTACAAAGACTGTCGACGAGTGACTAATGAAATATTATGAACGTTTTGCATCGTGGCTGTATCGCGTTTGCATCGATGCTGTTTCGCGTTTGAATCGATGCTGTTTCGCGTTTGCATCGATGCTTTTTCGCGTTTGCATCGATGCTGTTTCGCGTTTGCATCGATGCTGTTTCGCGTTTGCATCGATGTTGTTTCGTGTTTGCATCGATGTTGTTTCGCGTTTGCATTAATTAATCGATGCAGAAGCGCTGCAAAAAGTCGCAGTGTGTAAAGGGCCCTAATCCAATTACCCCAGTGTTGCTTACTTTAAAGGTTTCCCTTTTTGCCATTAGATTCTGGTACACCTCCATCCATCCATCACAGCCCTTGATCAGTCCGTCTTCGGACATAGGCCTCCTCCATATTTCCCCATGACGTTCTAGTCCCTCGCCCTCTGCATCCAGTTGGGACCCGCGTGTCTCCTAATGTTATTGACCCATCTTTCTGGTGGCCGGCCTCTGCCACGCGTGGTGTCTCTGGGCCTCCACTCCAGTGTTCTTCTGGTCCAACGCTCAGTATCCATACGTGCAACGTCGCCTGCCCATCTCCATTTCCGGCGTTCTAAAGTGGCTACCACATCCACGACCTTTGTATTTCGCCGAATCCACTCATTGCGCTTACGGTCTAGCAGCGTGATGCCGAGCATTGCTCTCTCCATTGCTCGTTGCGTGACTCGGAGTTTTTCGGCGGACTTTTCCGTCAGTGTAGTAGTCTCCATGCCGTAGGTGAATACCGGGAGGATACACTGGTTGTACAGTACACTCTCGTATTGTGGTATATGTTTGGAGCCCACCTCGCCCACAGGTCTGGTACACCTATAGTACTATTATTATATTCTGTGACCGTAGACTATATGACATTGTTGGCAGACGAACAAGGTGCTGATCCATCACCGGCGCACGCACACGGGCGAGCGTCCGCACCGGTGCCCGCACTGCGCCGCCGCGTTCGCGCAGAGCACCGCGCTGAAGACGCACGTGCGAACACAACACAAGCACGAATTAAACAGTTGAAATATTATACTACTCGAGTTTTATTTATGATGCCTCTATCATCCCCAATGAAGGGCACAGGCCTACCGTGGCAAGGTGTATGTACGAGCGATAGTCCACTTGTGGCCCAATGCGGTAACATCACATGTTTTTTTTTCAACAAAATTATTATCCAAGTTTCCTCATCCTCACTATGATTTCCTTAAATACACGTTCTTTATTAATATGCTGACAGTTTTTTAAGGGTATGCTCAGACCATCAAACTGAATAACTTTCTCTATGGGACCTACATCGAAATCGCGAAAACAAAACACCTGTTTCCTGCAAACCTACTAGAAACTACAGCAGATTATTTTTTCGCGGCGTCGACGTCGATGATGGTCCCATAGAGAAAGTTGTTCAGTTTGATGGTCTGATCATCCTCTTTAAAAAAGTGTCAGCTTATTTAAGAAGGACCCTGTATATACAAGGTTTCCTCATCCTCTCTATTACTGTCTTTAAATTTATTTATTTATTTATTTATTTATTTATTATAAAACATTACATGTAAATTTACAGAGCAATTTCCAAAATACTTACATGCTAATAATACATAGGTAATTTACTAATGATAATACTTAATCGAGATCAGAACAAAATAGATAACTTATAAATTGTTGATAACAGATATTGCATAACTATAAAACAAATGAGGACTATTGTTAAAAATATCAGCTTCAGGAACTTGCATTAAAACTAAATTTAACATTTGAATGGCTCGCGCTGTAGGAGCGTTTGCGGCGCTACAAGTGCGCACCCCGGCCCGCGCGAACAGCGGCCGAGCCCTGCGCAGCCCCACGCGCAAGTACTGATCAGGCACGTAAAGCCCTATACGTGACAAATTTGATGGGTTGTCCACTTTATTGTTTATTAAAAAGTAAAAGTACATTAAAAGTTGCAGCTTCCGTCGCGTCTCTAAAGTATTTAACCCTATCATACCCAACACAAATAGCGATGGGTATAGGTAGGGATAAAATCCGTATTTCTTTTTATAAATAAAACGTGCAAATTTTCTTTGGATTTTTTCAATAATATCCCTGTATTTGGCTTCATATGGATCCCATACCACTGCACTATACTCCAATCGACTTCTTACAAAAGCGTTGTATAACATAAGAGCGACTCGGGTATCGCTGAACTGCCAAGTTACACGCATTATGAAGCCCAGCATCTTGCTAGAGCGTTTACATATAGATTTGATATGGGTCCTTAGATTTAGTTCAGAGTCTAAGGTAAGCCCTAGGTCACGAATTTCTGTAACTCTATTAAGTTCGTTACCTTGTAAACTATACGTTTCCCATATTGGTGCCAGGGATCGAGTGAAGGTAATTACTTTACACTTATCGGTATTAAATTGCAGATGATTCCTCTCACTCCACTCAGAGACGGCAGTAATGTCGCGCTGTAGTGCCGCGCAGTCACTCATGTTCCCTACTCCTAAGTAGAGTTTAAGGTCATCGGCAAACAGTAAGCAATCAGCAGTACCAACGACATTTGGCAAATCGTTTATCATAATTAAAAACTGAGTAGGTCCAAGGGTGCTGCCTTGGCTAACTCCAGAACGGGTGTAATAGCTTCGCGATCTATAACTAGAGACATTAACAAATTGACGACGATTCTTTAGATAGCTGGCAAAAAATGACAATAGTTTATGAGTAAAACCTATGGAAGCAAATTTTGAAAGAAGAATATCATTATCAACAAGATCAAAGGCTTTCTTGAAGTCAAAATACGCTGTGAGATGCAGGCACTACATTCTCACGAGAACTTCTCGGCAAGAACTTCCAAAGGAAAATTACTAAGGCTCCCGACGAGACACCGCGGCGGGAACAATGAAGGACTCTCGTTCTCGACAAGAATGTAGAGCCTACTAAAAAAACTCTCAATATGGTATATGGACAGACCATAGAAACACCTTGGACACTTGGCTCACAATACTAGTGTTGCCGAAAAATCGATAGTTTTGCTATCGATTGTTGAACGTCAAAATCATGTACCCGCTCGATAGTACAATCGATAGTATCGATAGTATCGATACTATCGATACTATCGATATCTCTTTTTATGCAATACTATTGGTAAACAGCAATACTATCGATAGCATCGATAGTTTCGATCGCTGCTAACCAATGAAGTATCGATAGTATCGATAGTATTGCTCTCCAATAACGAATAGACTATCGATAGTGTCGATACTATCGATACTATCGATAGTTTTGTATTATCGATAGTGATATTTATTTCGATAGTATTGCATTCAGTATGCAAGCCAAACGTGCGCTTATTATAAAGGCAATATACTAGAAAACTGGTTTTGGTTGAACATAGCCACGTTATACATTTCCACTACCCATTATGCCTGCATACCGAATGCAATACTATTGAAATAATTATCGCTATCGATAGAGCAAAACTATCGATTGTATCGATACTATCGATAGTATCGATAGTCTATTCGATATTGGAAAGCAATACTATCGATAGTATCGATACTATCGATTGATCATTAGATGGCAGCGATCGAAACTATCGATACTATCGATAGTATTGCTGTTTACCGATACTATTGGAGTAAAAGAGATATCGATACTATCGATAGTATCGATACTATCGATACTATCGATTGTCCTATCGAGCGAGTACATTATTTCTCACCTATCGATAGCTATCGATAGACAATGTCATCGGCAAACAGTAAGCAATCAGCAGTACCAACGACATTTGGCAAATCGTTTATCATAATTAAAAACTGAGTAGGTCCAAGGGTGCTGCCTTGGCTAACTCCAGAACGGGTGTAATAGCTTCGCGATCTATAACTAGAGACATTAACAAATTGACGACGATTCTTTAGATAGCTGGCAAAAAATGACAATAGTTTATGAGTAAAACCTATGGAAGCAAATTTTGAAAGAAGAATATCATTATCAACAAGATCAAAGGCTTTCTTGAAGTCAAAATACGCTGTGAGATGCAGGCACTACATTCTCACGAGAACTTCTCGGCAAGAACTTCCAAAGGAAAATTACTAAGGCTCCCGACGAGACACCGCGGCGGGAACAATGAAGGATTCTCGTTCTCGACAAGAATGTAGAGCCTACTAAAAAAACTCTCAATATGGTATATGGACAGACCATAGAAACACCTTGGACACTTGGCTCACAATACTAGTGTTGCCGAAAAATCGATAGTTTTGCTATCGATTGTTGAACGTCAAAATCATGTACCCGCTCGATAGTACAATCGATAGTATCGATAGTATCGATACTATCGATACTATCGATATCTCTTTTTATGCAATACTATTGGTAAACAGCAATACTATCGATAGCATCGATAGTTTCGATCGCTGCTAACCAATGAAGTATCGATAGTATCGATAGTATCGATAGTATTGCTCTCCAATAACGAATAGACTATCGATAGTGTCGATACTATCGATACTATCGATAGTTTTGTATTATCGATAGTGATATTTATTTCGATAGTATTGCATTCAGTATGCAAGCCAAACGTGCGCTTATTATAAAGGCAATATACTAGAAAACTGGTTTTGGTTGAACATAGCCACGTTATACATTTCCACTACCCATTATGCCTGCATACCGAATGCAATACTATTGAAATAATTATCGCTATCGATAGAGCAAAACTATCGATTGTATCGATACTATCGATAGTATCGATAGTCTATTCGATATTGGAAAGCAATACTATCGATAGTATCGATACTATCGATTGATCATTAGATGGCAGCGATCGAAACTATCGATACTATCGATAGTATTGCTGTTTACCGATACTATTGGAGTAAAAGAGATATCGATACTATCGATAGTATCGATACTATCGATACTATCGATTGTCCTATCGAGCGAGTACATTATTTCTCACCTATCGATAGCTATCGATAGACAATCGATATTTGGCCTATCGAGCGGCAACACTACACAATACCATTTCCAGCTTGTCCCGCTAATTGTGCGCTCATAAATAGCAAGGCAGTTCAGAAACTGAATAGCAATAAGAGCTCAAAGTAGGCCACCTGTTTTGGCTCTCACTTCATCTCATACTGGGGAAATGTTAATGTTTCAAGAAGAGATAAGCATGTGCGATACTGAATGCGAGCGAGGTTGGCTATTGCTTACATTTTCAGCCGCGCGTCTTGCCTGAGGGGGGAAAGGTTAAATTGGTGGCGGGCAGGGAGTATCATACCTCAAACAGCTTTTCTATGACGTCCATACTGTAGTAGTTGAAGTAGTACCAGGTTAAAGCTCTAGTCATATTTGACGGGACGGGACGGGCACGGGACGGGACGGAGCCAGCGAGGGCAATGAAAAATGAACCTTATTTACATAGTAGGAGAGTATAAAATCCTTTGACGGCTAACGGCCTCCGTGCTCCGTCCGTTGCCGTCCCGTCTCCGTCCGTCGCCGTCCCGTCTCCGTCCGTCCACCGCCCGTGCTCCGTCCGTCGCCGTCCCGTCTCCGTCCGTCGCCGTCCCGTCTCCGTCCGTCGCCGTCCCGTCTCCGTCCGTCGCCGTCCCGTCTCCGTCCGTCCTCCGCCCGCGCGGTGTTGCCAATAGTTGATCTCGAAAAATCGAGGAAAATTTTATGGTGAAAGAATTTGATATGGTGAAGGTGACAGTTCAAAATGGCTCGATAGATGGCGCTGCTGAAGCGAGTTACATAACAGTACCTCAGTAACTTCTTTGTTTTTCAACCGATTGCCTCCAAAATCGATATCTGAGAGGCCGCGTGGACCCAGAACACGAATCCGATGTCAGATTTGAGAAAAGTGGCCGCCATCTTGAACTTTTTTGTTTCTTAACCGATTGCTTCCAAAATCGATATCTGGGGGTCCGCGGGACTCCGAACACGAATCCGATGTCAGATTTGAGAAAACTGGCCGCCATCTTGAACTTTTTTGTTTCTTAACCGATTGCTTCCAAAATCGATATCTGGGGGTCCGCGTGGACTCCCAACACGAATCCGATGTCAGATTTGAGAAAAGTGGCCGCCATCTTGAACTTTTTTGTTTCTTAACCGATTGCTTCCAAAATCGATATCCGGGGGTCCGCGTGGACTCCGAACACGAATCCGATGTCAGATTTGAGAAAAGTGGCCGCCATCTTGAACTTTTTTGTTTCTCAACCGATTGCTTCCAAAATCGATATCTGGGGGTCCGCGTGGACTCCGAACACGAATCCGATGTCAGATTTGAGAAAAGTGGCCGCCATCTTGAACTTTTTTGTTTCTTAACCGATTGCTTCCAAAATCGATTTCCGGGGGTCCGCGTGGACTCTGAACACGAATCCGATGTCAGATTTGAGAAAAGTGGCCGCCATCTTGAACTTTTTTGTTTCTTAACCGATTGCTTCCAAAATCGATATCCGGGGGTCCGCGTGGACTCTGAACACGAATCCGATGTCAGATTTGAGAAAAGTGGCCGCCATCTTGAACTTTTTTGTTTCTCAACCGATTGCTTCCAAAATCGATATCTGGGGGTCCGCGTGGACTCCCAACACGAATCCGATGTCAGATTTGAGAAAAGTGGCCGCCATCTTTAACTTTTTTGTTTCTCAACCGATTGCTTCCAAAATCGATATCTGGGGGTCCGCGTGGACTCCCAACACGAATCCGATGTCAGATTTGAGAAAAGTGGCCGCCATCTTGAACTTTTTTGTTTCTTAACCGATTGCTTCCAAAATCGATATCCGGGGGTCCGCGTGGACTCTGAACACGAATCCGATGTCAGATTTGAGAAAAGTGGCCGCCATCTTGAACTTTTTTGTTTCTCAACCGATTGCTTCCAAAATCGATATCTGGGGGTCCGAGTGGACTCCCAACACGAATCCGATGTCAGATTTGAGAAAAGTGGCCGCCATCTTGAACTTTTTTGTTTCTTAACCGATTGCTTCCAAAATCGATATCCGGGGGTCCGCGTGGACTCCGAACACGAATCCGATGTCAGATTTGAGAAAAGTGGCCGCCATCTTGAACTTTTTTGTTTCTCAACCGATTGCTTCCAAAATCGATATCTGGGGGTCCGCGTGGACTCCGAACACGAATCCGATGTCAGATTTGAGAAAAGTGGCCGTCATCTTGAACTTTTTTGTTTCTTAACCGATTGCTTCCAAAATCGATATCCGGGGGACCGCGTGGACTCTGAACACGAATCCGATGTCAGATTTGAGAAAAGTGGCCGCCATCTTGAACTTTTTTGTTTCTTAACCGATTGCTTCCAAAATCGATATCCGGGGGTCCGCGTGGACTCTGAACACGAATCCGATGTCAGATTTGAGAAAAGTGGCCGCCATCTTGAACTTTTTTGTTTCTTAACCGATTGCTTCCAAAATCGATATCTGGGGGTCCGCGTGGACTCCGAACACGAATCCGATGTCAGATTTGAAAAAACTGGCCGCCATCTTGAACTTTTTTGTTTCTTAACCGATTGCTTCCAAAATCGATATCTGGGGGTCCGCGTGGACTCCCAACACGAATCCGATGTCAGATTTGAGAAAAGTGGCCGCCATCTTGAACTTTTTTGTTTCTTAACCGATTGCTTCCAAAATCGATATCTGGGGGTCCGCGTGGACTCCGAACACGAATCCGATGTCAGATTTGAGAAAACTGGCCGCCATCTTGAACTTTTTTGTTTCTTAACCGATTGCTTCCAAAATCGATATCTGGGGGTCCGCGTGGACTCCCAACACGAATCCGATGTCAGATTTGAGAAAAGTGGCCGCCATCTTGAACTTTTTTGTTTCTTAACCGATTGCTTC
This sequence comes from Agonopterix subpropinquella, assembly GCA_922987775.1. Classification (NCBI taxonomy): domain Eukaryota; kingdom Metazoa; phylum Arthropoda; class Insecta; order Lepidoptera; family Depressariidae; genus Agonopterix; species Agonopterix subpropinquella. The sequence continues at coordinate 7,271,415 of OV277718.1, read as the reverse complement.
CAAAATTGATATCCGGGGGTCCGCGTGGACTCCGAACACGAATCCGATGTCAGATTTGAGAAAAGTGGCCGCCATCTTGAACTTTTTTGTTTCTCAACCGATTGCTTCCAAAATCGATATCTGGGGGTCCGCGTGGACTCCGAACACGAATCCGATGTCAGATTTGAGAAAAGTGGCCGCCATCTTGAACTTTTTTGTTTCTTAACCGATTGCTTCCAAAATCGATACCCGGGGGTCCGCGTGGACTCTGAACACGAATCCGATGTCAGATTTGAGAAAAGTGGCCGCCATCTTGAACTTTTTTGTTTCTTAACCGATTGCTTCCAAAATCGATATCCGGGGGTCCGCGTGGACTCTGAACACGAATCCGATGTCAGATTTGAGAAAAGTGGCCGCCATCTTGAACTTTTTTGTTTCTCAAACCGATTGCTTCCAAAATCGATATCTGATAATCCGCGTGGACTCCCAACACGAATCCGATGTCAGATTTGAGAAAAGTGGCCGCCATCTTGAACTTTTTTGTTTCTCAACCGATTGCTTCCAAAATCGATATGCGGGGGTCCGCGTGGACTCCGAACACGAATCCGATGTCAGATTTGAGAAAAGTGGCCGCCATCTTGAACTATTTTGTTTCTCAACCGATTGCTTCCAAAATCGATATCCGGGGGTCCGCGTGGACTCCGAACACGATACCGATGTCAGATTTGAGAAAAGTGGCCGCCATCTTGAACTTTTTTGTTTCTTAACCGATTGCTTCCAAAATCGATATCTGGGGGTCCGCGTGGACTCCGAACACGAATCCGATGTCAGATTTGAGAAAAGTGGCCGCCATCTTGAACTTTTTTGTTCCTCAACCGATTGCTTCCAAAATCGATATCTGGGGATCTGCGTGGACTCCCAACACGAATCCGATGTCAGATTTGAGAAAAGTGGCCGCCATCTTGAACTTTTTTGTTTCTCAACCGATTGCTTCCAAAATCGATAACTGACTAACTGATAACTTCTCAAATCTGACATCAGATTCGTGTTCGGATTCCACGCGGATCCTCAGGTATCGATTTTGGAAGCAATCGGTTGAGAAACAAAAAAGTTCAAGATGGCGGCCACTTTTCTCAAATCTAACATCAGATTTGTGTTCGGAGTTCACGCGGACCCCCAGATATCGAATTTGGAAGCAATCGGTTGAGAAACAAACAAGTTCAAGATGGCGGCCACTTTTCTCAAATCTGACATCGGGTTCGTGTTTGGAGTCCACGGGGACCCTCAGATATCGAATTTGGAAGCAATCGGTTGAGAAACAAAAAAGTTCAAGATGGCGGCTACTTGTCTCAAATCTGACATCGGATTCGTGTTTGGAGTCCACGCGGACCCTCAGATATCGATTTTGGAAGCAATCGGTTGAGAAACAAAAAAGTTCAAGATGGCGGCCACTTTTCTCAAATCTGACATTGGATTCGTGTTTGGAGTCCTCGCGGACCCTCAGATATCGATTTTGGAAGCAATCGGTTAAGAAACAAAAAAGTTCAAGATGGCGGCTACTTGTCTCAAATCTGACATCGGATTCGTGTTTGGAGTCCACGCGGACTCTCAGATATCGAATTTGGAAGCAATCGGTTGAGAAACAAAAAAGTTCAAGATGGTGGCCACTTTTCTTAAATCTGACATTGGATTCGTGTTTGGAGTCCTCGCGTACCCTCATATATCGATTTTGGAAGCAATCAGTTGAGAAACAAAAAAGTTCAAAATGGCGGCCACTTTTCTCAAATCTGACATCGGATTCGTGTTTGGAGTCCACGCGGACCCTCAGATATCGAATTTGGAAGCAATCGGTTGAGAAACAAAAAAGTTCAAGATGGCGGCCACTTTTCTCAAATCTGACATTGGATTCGTGTTTGGAGTCCTCGCGTACCCTCATATATCGATTTTGGAAGCAATCAGTTGAGAAACAAAAAAGTTCAAGATGGCGGCCACTTGTCTCAAATCTGACATCGGATTCGTGTTCGGAGTTCACGCGGACCCCCAGATATCGAATTTGGAAGCAATCGATAGAGAAACAAACTAGTTCAAGATGGCGGCCACTTTTCTCAAATCTGACATCGGATTCATGTTTAGAGTCCACGCGGACCATCAGATATCAATTTTGGAAGCAATCGGTTGAGAAACAAAAAAGTTCAAGATGGCGGCCACTTTTCTCAAACTTGACATCGGATTCGTGTGTGGAGTCCACGCCGATTATCAGATATCGATTTTGGAAGCAATCGGTTGAGAAACAAAAAAGTTCGTAATGGCGGCCACTTTTCTCAAATCTGACATCGGATTCGTATTCGAAGTCCACGCGGACCCCCAGATATCGATTTTGGAAGCAATCGGTTGAGAAACAAAAAAGTTCAAGATGGCGGCCACTTTTCTCAAATCTGACATCGGATTCGTGTTTGGAGTTCACGCAGACCCCCAGATATCGATTTTGGAAGCAATCGGTTGAGAAACCAAAAAGTTCAAGATGGCGGCCACTTTTCTCAAATCTGACATCGGATTCGTGTTCGGAGTCCACGCGGACCCCCAGATATCGATTTTGGAAGCAATCGGTTAAGAAACAAAAAAGTTCAAGATGGCGGCCACTTTTCTCAAATCTGACATCGGATTCGTGTTTGGAGTCCACGCGGACCCCTAGATATCGATTTTGGAAGCAATCGGTTAAGAAACAAAAAAGTTCAAGATGGCGGCCACTTTTCTCAAATCTGACATCAGATTCGTGTTTAGAGTCCACGCAGACCATCAGATATCGATTTTGGAAGCAATCGGTTAAGAAACAAAAAAGTTCAAGATGGCGGCCACTTTTCTCAAATCTGACATCGGATTCGTGTTTGGAGTCCACGCGGACCCCTAGATATCGATTTTGGAAGCAATCGGTTAAGAAACAAAAAAGTTCAAGATGGCGGCCACTTTTCTCAAATCTGACATCAGATTCGTGTTTAGAGTCCACGCAGACCATCAGATATCGATTTTGGAAGCAATCGGTTAAGAAACAAAAAAGTTCAAGATGGCGGCCACTTTTCTCAAATCTGACATCGGATTCGTGTTTGGAGTCCACGTCGACCCCCAGATATCGATTTTGGAAGCAATCGGTTGAGAAACAAAAAAGTTCAAGATGGCGGCCACTTTTCTCAAATCTGACATCAGATTCCTGTTTAGAGTCCACGCGGACCCTCAGATATCGATTTTGGAAGCAATCGGTTGAGAAACAAAAAAGTTCAAGATGGTGGTCACTTTTCTCAAATCTGACATCGGATTCGTGTTCGGAGTCCACGCGGTCGCGGACCCTCAGTTATCGATTTTGGAATCAATCGGTTGAAAAACAAAATCATTGTTTTTTTTTTAACTTAGATCATAGTGAACGTTGTTCAGTTTGATTATCTGAAGCACCCCTGTAATAGCGCATTTAAATGTACACTCTGTACCTATACCTCCTGAGTCTCTATAATATAAGGTAGTTCTTGCGCGATTTGTGTCTTGATCTTCTTCCCAGGAGTGCGATTTTTGAAACTCATAGAAACTCTTTGAAATCAGCAGTTGATAAATTTAATATTAGGTCTTCTTCTTATCGTGTGGGCAGGCCCTGGTGTCAGAGTTTTTTCAGACCGCCTTACGGCCTCTGACGTGGTTTTTATGTAACGACTACTACCACCAGAGATAGTAGCCGGGACCAACGGCTTAGCGTGCCATCCGAAGCACGGAATCATTTTTCTTTTCGGACAATCAGGTGATTCAGCCTGCAATGTCCTAACCAACTAGGGAAAAACGCACAAAGTGACATATCACTAGGTGTCCCCCGTGGGATCCGAACCCACGACCTCCGTATCGAGAGCCAATGCTCTTAACCACTAGACCACGGAGGCAGTTAGGTACCTACTATGGAGACGTGCATCTTTCTACTGCTGATTTAACATTAAAAAATCATACTCCAGGAGAGTGATTTTCGAAAGTCAAATCAGCAGTAGAAATATGTCCATACATTCTCAACTGCTGCCGCACTCTTCCGCATTTTTCAAGTCTGAAGTGCGATTTTTGAAAATCATACGAGCGACTTGGCATTAGAAAATGCCAAAATTACTATGGAGATTATGCATCTTTCTACTGCCAAGTTGCTCGTATGATTTTCAAAAATCGCACTTCTGTTTGCCGGGTACTAACTGTTCTACCGTACGGGGTATGAAATTACCGTTAAAATTCGATAATTAAAGTACGTCTGGCAACACTGGGTGTCGGTTTCGCGTCGTGCCCGCCCGTCCTCCGCCCGCGCCCGTCCGTTGCCGTCCCGTCTCCGTCCGTTGCCGTCCCGTCTCCGTCCGTCCTCCGTCCGTGCCCGTGCTCCGTCCGTTGCCGTCCCGTCTCCGTCCGTTGCCGTCCCGTCTCCGTCCGTCCTCCGTCCGTCTCCGCGCCGTTGTAGTATGACTAAGGCTTTATAAGTCTCACCGTTCGATGTACAATATCTGTGCCGTGTTGACCAATCAGTATGTGCCACCTTCATTCCCTTGCCACGATTGGCAAATTGTTTTCGTGCCCTTTCGCTGCCATCCGACTTTGCGTGTGAAACCGTCTTTCCGGTATAAAAGTTCTCTTTGACCGTGTCTGGAATCCTACACGTCGGACTGCAGTGAATGGGCCCCTTTTTAAGTGAAAAACTCGCAGTACCTACCTACCTATACTCCTTTTTTTTTTTTTTTTGGTTCTGTTCAAGGTTTAAGAGATATAATATCCCATATGACCGATGTCTTCAATAAATACTCTAATTTATAGTAATTAAAACGTTGGTGTTCGACGTTTCAACGCTTCTTTGGAGTTTTTGGAGGCAATCGAGAAACGCAGGAAATGCAGAGAAGTCCACAGGAAAGAGGTGAACCGACCGCTTGCCGCGCTACAAAAGAACGGAACACTTTTCTTGTTCACGACCCACACCATCATATTTCACTGAACTGTATATTGTTCACTTGCACGACACTTTGTTACGCAAAACAACACCGATTTTACGAACCAAAACTCACTATAAACAATAAAAATTCGATGAAATATGAGGACACCTAACGTATCTGTTCAAATCCCGCCAAAAACTCCACCTACCAGGGCTGCGTTCAGAACGTTTTTGTGCAGTTGTTTTTTCACCTCGCTCTAAGGTTCGGAACGGCCAGGGCGTTTTTTCAACTCGCTATAAGGTACGGAACGGTCACGGTTGTTTTATAACCTCAAATTTTGACATTGACGGTAAAATGGGCTTCCAGGGCTTCCATCATTTCCAAATACAATAAAAAACTCTTCTTCCATGTTACCGGATCAAAAAATAATTTGGAAAACAAACTTTTAATTCAAAACGAGCGAAAAGTCAAGTGACCACAGATAATCCAAACGTCAGAGTGTTTTACAACCATCGAATTAGACGGTTAAAAGTTGCAACCCGTCAGAGGTTCGGAACGGTTGAGTTGTGACAACCGAGTTGCAAAGAGCGTTTTTTCACCGAGGCTCTGAACGGCGTTAGTGCGAAAGTTGCACTCGGGGTGCACAACGGGTGTAGGTTCTGAACGCAGCCCTATACTCCGTTAGGAATTCGAGCGACAGACAAAATGTAAACAAAGAAACGTCACTTTCAAAGTGACATTATGTGGTCAGAAACCTTTGGTGCATTTTTTAAGAATAAAATTATGTCGGCACGGCATTTATACTAAATTGCGTTGACATTAAAAATGTATTGTCTATCTATAAATAATAAAAACAATCGTGACAAATTGAATGAATATTTTAATTATGTTATGTAGCCCGCTACTCTGTCTTTGTGGGCTTTTTGTGCTATGCGTTGCATCTGCGCATAGCGTATGGACTCAGACGAAGGTATTAAACAATCAAAAGACGCGTTTACGTCATTGTGTACAATAAAAAAAATTTTTTTCATTAAGAACTTTGTTAAAACGAACCAAAGGTCTAAAATATCTGATTGTTGCCAGACCACGAAATACAATATTTACAGTCACGCTTTCTTTTAATCTAAAATAAATTATAACTTGCGTTTTTTAAATTATTTTCCATAAAAAATTAACATATCATTTGTCGTAATCCTTTGCGAGTAGAATAGATAATTTACTGCTATTCATTCCGGAGATAAGTTTTCTTCCGTCTCAAGATGGTATTTTCTACACTGGTATCACCGTTGTTTATATTTTGTCGCTCGAATTAGAAGTGCGATTTTTGAAAATCATACGAGCGACTTGGCAGTAGAAAGATGCATAATCTCCCAAAAATGTTGTATATAGTAACTAGATTGTACACTACGGTGCTGGCACCGGGGCAAGTGAGATTACCTAAATCCTCGTGTGACCCTTTCTAACTAGGGAGTCCATTCATTCTCAAATTTGACGGGATACCTAATATGCATTTATTCAAGCCTGTTTCTTACCATCTCGTTGAGGATTCAACATTATCTTTTTATTCTGAACATGTTTTTAGGGGTAAACTCAGACTAAAAAAAATATATATATAAAATTAATTTTGAGTTTACCCGCGACTGTTCTCGTTCATCCGCAAAAATAATACAACGTGTTAATGAATTATCGTAAAACTAGAAAGTATTTTGTTTAGAATCGAGAATTGAATTATCTTGGTTTCGACATAATTATGATTCTTTCTTCAAAATAAAATTTACTGAACCCGATGTCAACCCACCGCACGGACACACATACCCTACTTATTAAAATGTATCCATGAGTAGGTTAGCGCTTTCATTCATTGCTGAAATGATAACATTTTTGCCTCAAAATTTAAAATGCGAATAACTTTAAATTTTAATTATCAAAATAATGAAATTATTGTTTCAATCAATATTTTGCTATAAATCAGTTGGGGTGCATGCGGTTTTGCGCTTATTCATTAACACATCAGTACCAATACGTACTTACCAGATTTTATGTCAAATCATAAGCTATCAAACAAGAAAAGTTTCATCAAAATCGGTTCCTTAGTTTTTGCGGGATGCTGTTACAAAACAAACAGACAGACGAATATTCTAAAAAAAGGTTGATTTGCAGTCAGGGAAACCTAAAAACCATATCGTAATCCTACTCATGTAAAGATCTTCAATACGTACAGAAATATGGACGGTATTGCGTTCGATTTCAAGAATTTCCGTGAAGTTGTAACATAATCTTCCACTTTGAAATGTTTCGAGCACACGAGTGATGTCTTGCTGATTTTCCCAGGGACTACTGTCAACCATTTTTCTCTCAGCGTTTCATCCCTGGGAAATCTACAAGCAATACACATTTTGTGTTTAATACATAGGTCGCCAAAATGGTCAATGGTCACCCTAGTTAAGAAAAGTTTAGCGAAACAATAAAATATCTAACCTGTGGAAAGAAAACCCACAGCCAGGGTAAATTTCATTTTTGCATCCGATAACACAACAAAAATTGACCATTTCGAAGGTTTACAATGTTATTATCAGTTATCACAACAATTTAATTTGTTATTTTATGACTTTTCAAATTTCAAATATGTCCGCCATAATAATATTTTTTCATAACACCAAAGAGTTGCCATTAAAAAGTTTTGAAATAATACACTAAAGTATTGTACTTACCTTATTTGTTTTGTCATAAATTGAACAAAATTAGTGTAAAACAAATAAAAATTATCAATACCTAATATACTTTAAATTATGAATTTTCAAAACAAAAATATTTTTTTAATTTACATACATCTTTTGTTACAGTAAATTCTATAGTGGTAGCTTAATAAGTTGGCAACACGTTAGAAAGAGACACACGAGTATTCTGGTTATCTCACATTTGCTTGGTTGTCAGCCTACAACAACATTGAAGGAAATTAATACTTATTACGTAAAATTAGAGTTTATTTTGCATTCTCCACGAAATTCGAGAGTTTGGTCCACCTATAGGATACTATATACAATGTTCTTGTAATCTCCATAGTAATTTTGACATTTTCTACTGCCAAATCGATCGTATGATTTTCAAAAATCGCACTTTAGGTATGTATGGTGGACCCAAAGAGTAGGTGGACCATTGACATGACCACGGAACCGGAAGTGTTATGCTGCACAGGTGTGACCGTGCCCTAAGAACATTGTTATTTATAGCCAAAATATAGCCCGTTTCGTGTAAAGCGACCTTTTGTTGTGACAGCTGTCAATTTGACAATGTCAAATTTTCTCATTTTGACATTGACTTGACATTTTCATTTCAGATTTTCAGAAAATTTTGTGGCGGACGAAGTGCAATTAATTCCAATTTCCTTTACAATTTCAACAATTTTAATTCGATTTCTAACTGAAAATATTCTAAATAAACGTTTCCGGCCATGAATTATGTTACAACGACCTCACAAATAAAATACTGAGAGTAATTTCTGTTACAAAACTTACGCTCGCATCAAAGCAATGGAAAGTGCAATAATAAGCTTTGATTCAGTCAAAGTGGAGCCTAGTGCAGTGTGCCACGGCTGCCTCAGCACCGGGCGGGCACTCAAACCTTTACAAGGCAATTCTGACACGTTTTTATCTCTCTTGGATCACCAAACTATTTTAGTAAGTATTTCGTTCTTTTACAAGAGATTCCTCTGAATTCGTCTTGGCAAAGCGAGAGACAACAGGCACAGAATACGTAAAAGTATATAGTTCTGACATAGCCCAAAGAATTGCTAAAACTTAAGTGGCAGTGGGCGGGACACATTGACACGCAGAACCGATGGCCGATGGGGCCGAAAAGTTCTCGAGTGGCGACCGCGTACCGGAAAGCGCAGCGTGGGTAGGCCCCTCACATGGTGGACCGACGACCTGGTGCAGGCGGCGCAGGACCGGTCGTTATGGCGATCCTAGGGGGAGGCCTATGTCCAGCAGTGGACGTCCATCGGCTGAGATGATGATGATATAGTTCTAAATACAGAACGGTCACTCCCCGCCCCCTCTGACTTCAGATACCCCACCTCACCTCACACTTTCTGGGGACACTTAAGGGGAACCCAGCAAGGGAATGCAGCCAGGCACACCCATCGGATTTGACTACATAAAATTGTGTTTTTTTGACGCATAAAAAACATTGAAAAATAACACTAAACTCACATTTTCAGTAATTCTTTAGCTCAAATACTTTAAAGTATCGAAATCTAGATGACATTAAACGCAAAGCACAGCTTTCAACCCTACACCACAGCCTGGACACTGCATACAAAAATTTGAAATGGACAACGTCAGCACATGCAAAACCAAAGAAATTGAACCTTAAGTCTTCTTCTTAGGTAACGAGTAACCAGTGCGAGGTAACCAGAGGGTGATAAAGGGGGTGAGGCAAGAAGTTGGTGGGAGGAAGGGAGTGTTCGTACTGTATCTAGTAATAGATACTCTTTCTTATACTGTGCCTACACGCAATGTTAGACAGTTTGCACAAAGTGTGCATGTGCAGATGCCATTTCTGATGCTGTGTGCTGATGGAGTGCTGGACCTGTGCGACAGGTGTAGTTTGAAAAAAAAAATTGACACAAACTTGTCACCACTATTATGAGGTTTTGACTTAACCAGTTTATATAGGGACAAGTTACGAGTGTCATTCAACTAACAAACATTTCTGCCACTTTTTGCGGGGGGCTAGGTAACATGAAATCCGCAACTTTGGATTTTATTCCCCATAGGTTTAAATTCTAATTTTGAATGTTAAAAATCATGAAAAGCAGTCTCGTGTGAACCCCAAATGTTCTAAGTTCAAAATTATTGTTTCGCTATTATAGGCTGTCTTGTTTAGTGATAAGGTACAAAATTGGGTGTAAATGCACAAGATCAATTGTTCTTATACCGTGGCTGAGGGGAAATGCTACCGCAAGGCGAGTCCCTATAAATTGTCCCTATGTAAAGTGGTTTTGACTAAGGGAATTCATAAGCCAGGGAGGCCAAGGTGTCTGATACAAATAAATACAAATAATTTATTGCAACAATGAGTTAATTAATTTATAACACTCAAAATAAAACTATGATGGGGCCATTGTGTCCGTTACATATTTTTTGGAAAATCTATTGATTATTAAAAACAGAGTCGGAAATCAAAAGGTTTAAAAATCGAAATTCCATTTCCTGTAACTCAAGTTTGTCTGGAAGAAATTACTTCATTGCGGTAATACCACCTTATTTTATACCTCGTGAATTTTCTTTCTGTATTTTTGGCTGCTTATATTTTTGGTGTAAAATCTAAACTATTATAAAACTGTAACAGAAATGTATCTGTACATTGAAGATATTTACAAAAAAAAAATTACGACATGGTTCTTACCTGTCCCTGATTCCAAATCACAAATTTTTTTGTCTGTCTGTTTGTTTGTTTGGGTGTTTGTTTGTTCGAGTATCACGCAAAAACTACTGAACCGATTTTGATGAAACTTTTTTTGTTTGATAGCTTATCATCTAACTTAAAATCTGGTATATAATTTATGCGGACGAAGTCGCAGGTAAAAGCTCGTAAAGTATAATTACAACCCGGGTGAATTAATTTGGCACCCGGATCGCACGTGGCTCGGAATAAAAAACTCGGAAAACTCTGAAGGAATAACTCGAAAATGCTAAAGCACAGGGACACGTGCAACGGTAACTGAAATGCTATGCTATGGCCTCGCACGGCTACTTTGGGGTCTCGCAGGGGGTAGCAGGAGGGGTGTCAAATTCCGAGCCACGTGCGAGCCAGGTGCCAAGTTAATTCGCCTGGGTTGTATTTGATTTGTTGTCTGTCTGTCTCTGTTCTTTTGGCTACACATAATGCAGAAGCTCTTGGATGTATTTTAACAACATTGAAATAATCATTTCTTTAGCCGAAAGCCATGAACGTAGGCCTCATCATATGACAACATCTATTATGTATGCATATTGCTTCAAATTAATTGTTCTTACTATCTAATTTTCAGGAGTGTAAAATCACAAATACATTGTTATGCTGGGAGTGCACGGCCAACTTGAGAAGGTTTCAGAAGTTTCGAAACAGGATACAAAAAGCGCAATGGATACTGCGGCAATCACAATATTTATTGGTACGATTTATTGCTGGCAAAGACATACAAAAGCTAGTGAAATAAAACCGGTCAAGTGCGAGTCGGGCTACTCGCGCACCGAGGGTTCCGTACCACACCACCACAGAACACAACATTATTTATTAACTTAGAAAAAAAAACTTTTTTGATCCGGGACCTTTAGCGCAAGACCGACTCACACTTGGCCGGTTTTTAGTTTTTGTTGTTATTCTGTAGAGTTTGCTCTATAATTACACTAAGTTTGACGCTTGTATGTATTACCGTTTTTACGATAGAGTGTGAAGAAAAAACGTTGATAAAAACTAGTTTCATGTTGAGAACCCCCCTTAATTTTTAATTTTTTGACATTTTTATTATTTGTTAACAAATCCGCCTTAATAACGCATAATCTGAGAAAATTTCAACTATCTAGTATTATGGTTCAAAAGTTACAGCCCTAAATAGGTAGGACAGACGGACGGACGGACAGACGGACAGACGGACGGACGGACAACGTTAGTAATAGGGTCCCGTTTTCACCCTTTGGGTACGGAACCCTAAAAATAACTTACTGGCTTAAATCTGATCCTGCAATTGATTTACAAAGACTTAAAAGATTATCTTTTCTTCCAGGATCATTCCACACCATCTTTATCAACATTATCCACCGTAAAAATAAACAATGAAATAACTCTACAGCACGAAGAAATCACAATCAAAGACGACAAAATAAACATCTTAAACAACACTGTTGACGTAAAAGATGTTGTTTGTAAAGAAGAAAACACAGATATAGAATTATCCGCAGACTATGATAACGTACAATACAGTGACGAAGATATAAAGCTAGAATATAATAAACAAATGAAAAAAGAGAAGAGCGTAAATAAATTAAACGAGAGTAAAAATTTCACTAAAAACTATGCAAAGAAAGCAAAGATAACGGTGAATCCTGAAATAGATTTAAATGAACCGGAGAAATATTATAGCAAAGTGTATTTAAGTGCAAGTGAGATAGACGAGATGATTAAAAAGGAAGATAAAGGGAAATGCTTTATTAAGAGGAGGTTTAATTGTAAGGTCTGCAAGCGTGGATACAAGTCCGGCGTGCATTTGAAAAGGCATCAAACATTTCAACATCCACGTAAAGTATGTTATTTGGTCCTAAAGTATTTTAACCAACTTTTTAAAACTCACAAAATTAATAAAAGACTTATTCGTCAATCACTTTTATTATAATTTAAAGTCCCCCACCATGTTTTTCTGTTGTCATGTCTGTCTGTACTCTGTACATGCTAATCTCAGAAACTACTTTAGTGAGTTTGATATAGTTCTCACAAAGTGCTCCCACAAATAACTGCGACGGCGTATCACATCGCCAATATCTGCGCTCGATGACTTATGTATGATTGCAGATGCGATGCGACGTGGCAGTTATGTGTGGGCACACTTTGATTGGTCATTCATGAGAAAAGTAATTAATTACATAAATCTAACAAAATGATATAGTAGTCTAATGTTGTGAATACGCGTTAACCTGCGAACATGGGAAGGGAAGTAACAGCCACTAGTGTTTCCAACTTTTTCAGACAAGGGACGGTCCACAAGTCAAGTAGACCGGAGCCCCCAATACCATATTTCCAGCAACAAATTATCACGGTCCACAATGCATGTAGACAGGAACCCCCAATCAATCATATTCCCAGCCACTAATTATCATGGTCCACAAGGCATGTCGACAGGAGCCCCCAATCGACCATATTCCCAGCCACTAATAATCATGGTCCACAATGCATGTAGACAGAAGCCCCGAATCGACCATATTCCCAGCCACTAATTATCATGGTCCATAATGCATGTAGACAGGAGCCCCCAATTAACCATATTCCCAGCCACTAATTATCATGGTCCATAATGCATGTAGACAGGAGCCCCCAATTAACCATATTCCCAGCCACTAATTATCATGGTCCATAATGCATGTAGACAGGAGCCCCCAATTAACCATATTCCCAGCCACTAATTATCATGGTCCACAATGCATGTAGACAGGAGCCCCCAATTAACCATATTCCCAGCCACTAATTATCATGGTCCACAAGGCATGTCGACAGGAGCCCCCAATCAACCATATTCCCAGCTACTAATAATCATGGTCCACAAGGCATGTCGACAGGAGCCCCCAATCAACCATATTCCCAGCCACTAATAATCATGGTCCACAATGCATGTAGACAGAAGCCCCGAATCGACCATATTCCCAGCCACTAATTATCATGGTCCATAATGCATGTAGACAGGAGCCCCCAATTAACCATATTCCCAGCCACTAATTATCATGGTCCACAATGCATGTAGACAGAAGCCCCGAATCGACCATATTCCCAGCCACTAATTATCATGGTCCATAATGCATGTAGACAGGAGCCCCCAATTAACCATATTCCCAGCCACTAATTATCATGGTCCACAATGCATGTAGACAGGAGCCCCCAATTAACCATATTCCCAGCCACTAATTATCATGGTCCACAAGGCATGTAGACAGGAGCCCCCAATTAACCATATTCCCAGCCACTAATTATCATGGTCCACAATGCATGTAGACAGGAGCCCCCAATTAACCATATTCCCAGCCACTAATTATCATGGTCCACAATGCATGTAGACAGAAGCCCCGAATCGACCATATTCCCAGCCACTAATTATCATGGTCCATAATGCATGTAGACAGGAGCCCCCAATTAACCATATTCCCAGCCACTAATTATCATGGTCCACAATGCATGTAGACAGGAGCCCCCAATTAACCATATTCCCAGCCACTAATTATCATGGTCCACAAGGCATGTAGACAGGAGCCCCCAATCAACCATATTCCCAGCCAGTAATTAGCATGGTCCACAATGCATGAAGACAGGAGCCCCCAATCAACTATATTTCCAGCCACTACTTATCATGGTCCACAAGGCATATAGAGAAGAGAATCAACCATATATCCAGCAACTAATTATCATGGTCCACATCCACAAGGAATGTAGACAGGAGCCCCCAATCAACCATATTTCCAGCCACTAATTATCAATATCTTTCCAGAAATCCAGCTCCAACAAATGTCTAGAATGTAACGCATCGTTCCCGACGCAGCGTGGGTTGGAGACGCACTGGGACGAGCACAACTACGTGCTGAAGTGCAACATGTGCGAGCGACGGATGACGCAGAGGAGAGCTATGTTGCAGCACATCGCCTACCACTCCAATATATTCACTTGTTTAGTTTGCGAGTTGCAGTTCAAGTAAGTGATATCTACATATTTAGGACAAAATCGAATTTGTATCGGAATTTCTATTCAAACTTTTACCTCACTTTTAACACCTTTGGGGGTTGAAATGCGAAAATCATTTTTAAGAGAGCATCTTGATGTCAATAGAAACTTCCATGCCTAATTTTAAGTTTGTAGTCGTGACAGTTTTGGACATTTCGTTTTATGTTAGTGTGTGGATTTGCATAGATTCAAGCATATTTACATCGCTTTTCCGGCTGCCACCCCGGGCGCTGCGATCGATTTGACAGTTTCCATTTCCCACTTCGCACATAGCCAATAATAACATTGTAAATTGGCGTTTATTTATATTGCAAATTATTTGCAACAAAATGTTTGTGCATTGTTTTTATTATGTTTGTAGGTTTGTTTGTTTGTTTGGGTGTTTGTTTGTTCGAGTATCACGCAAAAACTAGTGAACTGATTTTGATGAAACTTTTTTGTATGATAGCTTATGATCTGACTTAAAAATTTATGCGGACGAAGTCGCGGGTAAAAGCTCGTAAGGTATAAAATTGGGTGTAAATGCGCAAGATTAATTGATCTAATACCGTAGCAGAGGGGAAATGCTACCGCAAGGCGAGTCCCTATTAAATTGTCTGAGCATCTAAATCATACCATCTCTACAGAATAATAAAATAATGTTTTATTTGCAGCTGCAGTAAAGACTTCAGTAAGCACTACAAAGAGCTGCACAAACGGTTGATATGTGACGACTGCGGCCTCAACTTCACTAATAAGAACTCCATTTTGAAACACATGAGGTGAGACAGCGATCGATGGACTTTAGAATATTTCTTACTATCTTGGCATGGCGGGTCTTAGCCGCAAAGCTACTGGTGATTTTTGACGTGATAAATAACGTCTTATAAATCGATAAACACCGGCTGCACGCACGAAAAAGTGTCACTTTCCGCCTGAGCCTGAGCGTGCAAGCGAGAGCGCGGAATAAATCTCTCTTTCTCGCGTGACGTCAGAGCTAGCAATTCGAATATTCATCAATATTTCTTTATGGACGTTATCACGTAAAATTATCGTCCATAAACCGACTTTACAGACAACCAATTTTTAGGGTTCCGTACCCAAGCCAAAGGGTGAAAACGGGACCCTATTACTAAGCCTAAGTTGTCCGTCCGTCCGTCTGTCCTACCTATTTAGGGCTGTAGTTTTTGAACCGTAATACCTACATAGTTGAAATTTTCTCAGATTATGCGTTATTACGGCGGATTTGTTAACAAATATTAAAAATGTCAAAAAGTTAAAAATTAAGGGGGGTTCTCAACAAGAAACTAGTTTTTATCAACATTTTTTCTTCCCGCTCTATGGTAAAAACGGTAATACATACAAGCGTCAAACTTGGTGTGATTATAGAGCAAACTCTACAGTATAACAACAAATAATAAAATCTGGCTAAGTGTGAGTCGGTCTTGCGCTAAAGGTCCCGTACAAAAAAGGATTTTTTTTCTATGTTAATAATGTTGTGCTCTGTGGTGGTGTGGTACGGAACCCTCGGTGCGCGAGTAGCCCGACTCGCACTTGACCGATTTCATTAAAACACTTTGATTACGGAAGCAAAACTAAAATCGTAAAAAAAGCAGCTTTCAACTTGCAGACGCCACCACCTCCCGCACCGCTGCATAGTATGCAACAAGGAGTACAAAACGTACAAGAACCTGACGTCGCACTACAGCTTCTGCCACCCGTCGCTCGTGTACAAGGCGACCGACGCGTCGCTGTCGTACTGCGTCGAGTGCGACAAACAGTTCGACGGCGTCAACAGATACAAGCGGCATCTGCACACCGCCGCCGCGCACCGACGCGCGCCCCGCAAGAGAGTCGCGTGCGTATCATCGTCATCACCCTCACACACATACACACATACTCTCACACACTCACACACAAGCAATTTGACGGCGCGGCGTCAAGATATAGAAGACATGTGGCTTCTGTACACCGCCGCCGCGCACAGACGCGCGCCCCGCAAGAGAGTCGCATACATATCGTCCTCATCACCTACACACACACCCCTTCACACACTCAAACAGTTCGACGGCGTCAACAGATACAAGCGGCATCTGTCTGCACACCGACGCGCGCCCCGCAAGAGAGTCGCGTACGTATCATCGTCGTCACCGTCATACACACACACACAGACACGCACACACACACACACACACACACTCACACACACACACTCACACACACACTCACTCACACACACACTCACTCACACACACACAGGCACACCCGCCCGTAGCAACCGTAGCAAAAGTAAGAGATGCACATAGCAAATTCGCTCTAATTAAAAAAGGAGATCGCTACTCATTGCTGCCCTTATCGACGTAACCACTTTTTTGCAATGATGTTTTACAAATAGACGCGTCATACGCTAACATCACTGCACTTTAAAATGGCGCGATGTTGTTCAGTGTGGGTTCCCAACATCAAAACACCAGTATATTCCTTTTCAATTTATTAATTTTATGTAATTCACAAATGGTGTACGGAGTGGTAGATTCCAGAGAGAAAAGACAGCGAGCGTGACAGCTGACAGCTAAAAACGCGCCAAGCTCGTCCGGATACACTGATCGCATTACAACAGATATAGTGACGTGTAGCCCGTACACTAGACGGCGCGTGACTATGAGAAAGCCGAGCAATTACCTTACTTTTTTGTTGCCATTTCGAAGCGCGGGCAACGCATCTACATATAAAAACATCTTAGCTTTTTTGTACTACGAACGGCTGTCTGACTCCGGAGTCAGTCGTCGATGATGATGATGGTTGCCATCACAGAGTACATTACAGAGACACACAGTACGCACAGAGTACATTACAGTACAGAGTTTTCGTTTTACTAGTATTGGAAAATGCCTTATTGACTCCAGATGGTTGTATGTTACAGTGTGCCGTGCCCGGGCTGCGACAAAGTGTTCTCCCGCAAGGTCTACATGAAGAACCACTATAAGCTGATCCACGGCGGCAAGACCAAGCACTACTGCGGTTTGTGCGACAAGGTGACATTATTTGTTTATTACTTTCAGCTATCGACAAGTAGTCTAGACTTGTTGATTGAGTATTTGTTGTTATTCTGTAGAGTTTGCTCTATAATCACACTAAGTTTGACGCTTGTATGTATTACCGTTTTTACGATAGGGCGTGAAGAATAAACGTTGATAAAAACTAGTTTCTTGTTGAAAACCCCCTTAATTTTCAACTTTTTGACATTTTTAAAAATCCGCCGCAATAACGCATAATCTGAGAAAATTTCAACTATCTAGCTATTACGGTTCAAAAGTTACAGCCCTAAATAGGTAGGACAGACGGACGGACGGACAGACGGACAGACAGACGGACGGACAACGTAGGCTTAGTAATAGGGTCCCGTTTTCACCCTTTGGGAACAAGAAACTAGTTTTTATCAACTTTTTTTTTCTCGCTCTATGGTAAAAACGGTAATACATACGAGCGTCAAACTTGGTGTGATTATAGAGAAAACTCTGCAGTATAACAACAAATAATAAAAACCGGCCAAGTGCGAGTCGGTCTCGCGCTGAAGGTCTCGGAGAAAAAATTATTTTTTGTACTTTAATATGTTGTGTTGTACGGAATCCTAGGTGCGCGAGTAGCCCGACTCGCACTTGACCGATTTTATTTGTAAGACAACAAATAAAATTAAAGCAGCACTTGGTCAGGTCTGTATTTGTAGGGGTGCCGTTTTAGTGGTATTCCATCTCAACTTCTCAAACATTTCGCTTCTAATTTGGTCTCGGATATATTCTAAAGATGGCGCCTGTATGTGGTCCAGGTGTGGCGTCACTTTTGATTAGAGAATGGGCGTCGCGCCTCGAAATTAAAGCATTACGATGTGATGCTTCTCAAAAAAAAAAAATTGGTTGTCTGTAAAGTCGGTTTACGGACGATGGTATTACGTGATAACGTCATAAAGAAACATATATGAACATTCGAATTGCTAGCTCTGACGTCACGCGAGAAAGAGATTTGTTCCGCGCTCTCGCTTGCACGCTCAGGCTCAGGCGGAACGTGACACTTTTGCGTGCGTGCAGCCGGTGTTTATCGATTTATAAGACGTAATCACGTCAAAATCAATTAAATAACCAAATGAACGAAAATTTGAGTGAGATGGGAATAGAATCCGCAACATAACTACGTAATTTGCAAGGCTTTCTAGCTATTCATGCAATGCAATACTCTTAAACAAAATTAGCATTTAATAATTTTTAGGGTTCCGTACCCAAAGGGTCAAAACGGGACCCTATTACTAAGCCTACGTTGTCCGTCCGTCCGTCTGTCCGACCTATTTAGGGCTGTAACTTTTGAACTGTAAGAGCTAGATAATTGAAATTTTCACGGAATGTGCGTTATTACGGCGGATTTGTTAACAAGTAATAAAAATGTCAAAAAGTTAAAAATTAAGGGGGGATCTCAACAAGAAACTAGTTTTTATCAACGTTTTTTCTTCACGCTCGATCGTAAAAACGGTAATACATACAAGCGTCAAACTTAGTGTGATTATAGAGCAAACTCTAAAAAATAACAACAAGTACTAAAAACCGGTCAAGTGTGAGTCGGTCTCGTGCTAAAGGTCCCGGACAAAAAAGTTTTTTTTCTAAGTTAATAATGTTGTGTTCTGTGGTGGTGTGGTACGGAACCCTCGGTGCGCGAGTAGCCCGACTCGCACTTGACCGGTTTTTTTTAACTTGCAGTACTTCATAACGGCGCACGCGGCTCGCAAGCACCACCGATACGTTCACGAGAAGGTCGCCCTACCCAAGAACAAAATATGCGATATCTGCGGACGCGGCTTCAGCGTAAGTTACACTACGTTACAGAATAGATAATAGTAATAGTACTAAGTGAGTGAGAACTGCTTACTGTCGGTATCCGGGGTGATGCAGTAATGACACTCCCAGATTACCTCACCCCTTCTCGAAGGATGGCGGATGACGATAGTAAGGCGATAGAGTATATTTTTCTTTGACCTATTCTTTTACCAATAGTCCAACATAAACAGGTCCAGTGGATACAGGCGCAGACGCGCACCCACGCCCGCAATACAAGGTTTTACAAAAAATAAACATTTAATGGGGTCTGTGTTGGGTCTGTGTGCGTGGGCATATATTATTTTGTGGGTGAGCTAAGAAGCTGATGAAGGGCATGGAGTATTTACAGTACGTAGTAGATACCACAGTATAAGAAAGAGTATCTATTACTAGATACAGTAAGGACACTCCCTCCCACCAACTTTTTACCTCACCCCCTCTATCGCCCTCTGGTTATCTCGCACTGGTTACTCGTTACCTAAGAAAAAAACTTAAGGTTCAATTTCTTTGGTTTCGCATGTGCTGACGTCATCT
The DNA here is from genome assembly GCA_922987775.1 of Agonopterix subpropinquella. Classification (NCBI taxonomy): domain Eukaryota; kingdom Metazoa; phylum Arthropoda; class Insecta; order Lepidoptera; family Depressariidae; genus Agonopterix; species Agonopterix subpropinquella. The sequence goes on along the minus strand of OV277718.1, from coordinate 7,251,668 downwards.
TGTCAATTTCAATTTTTTGTATGCAGTGTCCAGGCTGTGTTAGTACTTATGTGGTGACATCAAGCGGCTATTTATTTATTTTCATACGACGATGTTTCCGCAGACGAACCGCATCCTGATCCATCACCGGCGCACGCACACGGGCGAGCGTCCGCACCAGTGCCCGCACTGCGCCGCCGCGTTTGCGCAGGACACCGCCCTCAAAACACACGTGCGAACACAACACAAGCTACCAGTAAATAATTAAAACTGTATACCTCGTTTTATTTAACAACACTTATTCTGATTCAATTGTATTGGAAAATACTCCACCGATATTATATGAGCGTACCCCGCCACTTTGTGATATTTATCTACATAGATAATTTTGCGTTTTGTACATTATGCTCCGAAGGGATACTAATATGTCGCTCCATCCTTTTCTGTTACTCAGGAACGTCATTTGCTAGAGCAAATAAGATAGACGGAACGCGATCGCGCGCGGCGGTGCTGCGGCGTGCGGTGGTGGTCCGTCTACCTTATTACTTTAATTACTAATGCTCACGATTTATAAGACGTTATCATTATCACTGACTAGCGGCCCGTCCCGGCTTCGCACGGGTGGACGTCTAATCTTTTCTAGCAATAAATATAGCCTATGTTACTCAGGGCGAATGCAGCTTTCTAATGGTGAAAGAATTTTTTAAATCGGCCCAGTACTTTTTGAGCCTATTCATTACAAACATACAAAAATAGGTACAAATCTTTCCTCTTTATAATATTAGTGTAGATGTAGATGAATATTCGAATTGCTAGCTCTGACGTCACGCGAGAAAGAGAGATTTGTTCCGCGCTCTCGCACGCTCAGGCGGAACGTGCGCGTGACACTTTTTCGAGCGTGCAGCCGGTGTTCATCGATTTATAAGACGTTATCACATCGTGTACGTCAAAATTGCTGTGCTGATGAAATCCGAGATCCGACCGTAAAATTATGCACCTATTTCAAAATCTTGCCGCAAGTACCTTTTCTGCCCGTGGTCCACCAGGTGAACCAAATTAGGTGTACCACGGGAAATGCCTGACCTTTTCCATTATGATTTTTGGTATAACTTTTTCAATACTCAATATATTTAGACCACCTTTAGATCAGTCTCCTTCCGATGGCACCTCATTTCCTTCCCAAACAGACAGGTGGAAAAAGTTATGCCAAAAATCATAATGGAAAAGGTACTTGTGGCAAGATTTTTCTAGGCAACTTGGCGGCGTTGAATTACCACATACACTAGAATCACATTTTATTCACCTGGATCTCGGTCTATTGGTGTTAAAATAAATAAAAATTGTCAGTCAACTTGCATGGTTTTTTTATTATTTAAAAAATAATAATAATACATAAAGTAATTCAAATATTCAGCCTTATCATAATATATTATTATCCTATCATTAATATAATGAAGTAGGTACTAGGTATAGATTCACATCTCTATTCACAAACTTAGAAATTAATACAATATTATCAACAGCTTGTATGATAGATACACTTCTTTTTAAATGACTTCATACAAAATTAAAATTAATAATTCTACGACAAAATTTTGACGTAACATATGAATGGACTTCATTGGTCCCGATTCGGACTGTGCCACGACTTAACTGAACTAAATTTATTCCTGTCACTTTCTAAAATAAGATTAAGAAAAGAGACAGAAAACCAACAGCTGACTTTAGTGCTGTCAAAGTGACGTTACACGCCCAAAAACGCCTTAAATAAGATGGCGTAGGAGTCACGTTGCAGGAACTGACCCGAGTACACGTCTCGCGTGGTTTCGCGCGTCGCGTTTGTGCCTGCCACGAGGCTCCACATTCCTCAATCTCTTCTTGTTCTTGTCCAAAAACAGTCCCAGAGATTGGGATAGATTCTCCCAATAAACTACACTTGACACTGGCGGAAATGCAGTGCTAACGCACAAGCAAGAGTCCATTTAATTATAAATTAAAAAAAAAAAAAAAGATGGCGTACATTATGATGGCATCTTATTTTGGGCAGTCAGCTGTTGGTTTTCTGTCTCTTTTCTTAATCTTATTTTAGAAAGTGATAGGAATAAATTTAGTTAAGTTAAGTCGTGGCACAGTCCGAATCGGGGCCATTATTACGTCAAAGTTATTCGTAATTTACGTAAAATTAGACTTTAATTGCTCAACACAAAGTGCACTCAAGAAAAGCATTGAAATGTGTGCTTCCAGGTCTTTTGACCATGGTTCGGTTTCACTAAATTGCCAGTTTCGATAACGACAGTTCCCCCATTGACGTAGAATACTATGGACGCCAGGTATAGTTCAAAATTCTCGAAAAAAGTGTTTGAGACTAAACTACACAAACCTAAGTATGTGTAGTAATATAAACCAACTAAAAACATTGAAAATGCTGACATTTTTTTCCATTCCACTCCCCCATCGGGGCCGGGCGCGCGCTTAGTCGGCCAATCAAACGAATACTGTCGCGTAATTGATTCTCTTTTTACGTTTCGTTGCTCTTTGGACACTTTTGAGCGTGGACCCTATGTCCAGTAGTTGGTAAGTCAATGGTTCCCCCCGTAAACAATATTACTGTAGCTGGTTTCAAGGTTTCATAGTACTAGGACTATGGAACTCAGAATGGCCACTCCTGCCCCCCACTAACTTCAGATACCTCACCTCACCCCTACAGTTCAGGGGAGATTAAGGAGGTGCCGAGTACGAGCATACAGAGCCGAGAACTAACAACCACTTGGACAATTTTTATAATGATAGCCAATGGTAAAATGTGTAAAAACCCATTTGATGTGATGACTGATGATGTGTAATACTGAAAAATGTTTTTCAACACGCTTTGCTCATAAAGTCGCTCTTATCGCACTGCTTTTAGGTTCATAATGCAGTTTATAAAACACATTTTACTTTACATAACTGCATTAGAGTGGCGGTAATACCCGACTAATTTTGAATGCAGGGGCACAGAGCGGGCGCCATTTTTCACAAATATTTGACTAACCTTTTTTTAAATTAATCTTATTTATTTATTCCTCAAACTGTGTTGAAAAACGGCGCATGAAACGCGTGAGCATTGGTCATTACGGTCTCGGCACATTTATAGCCCTCGCCTGCAGCTCGTGCTGCGATCCCGCCTCGACTGTAATTGCAGACTTAGCTCACTTGTATCACAAATCCTTTGATTAATTATATGTCAAGATAGAGCCTCACGCTTCTAACGTACTAAAACAAATGGGCCAACTTTCTTATCAAAAAATTAAAGATTGAAACATTAAATCTCGGATGGGACTTGAACCCGGGGATTTGATTTGGAATAAAACAACATGGCTGTAACATGTTTATAATCAATAATATTTGAAATTACAACTTTCTTATGTTGGTGTGCAGGAGGCGTCATACAACGTATCTCCAATACAAGAGGTATCTTCAGCCCCATACGAGAGATAATTAGCTAATCACGCTCAGATACTCAGGGTTGCCTTACTACCGCATACGTGGCAGGTGGAGATATAGCCAGTGTTTGCATGCTATGAGGCGTACGGACTGGCAAGCACACATACAAGCCATGTTTGGTATCATTGTATGAAGATGTTATAATGTGGTATCTCTGTGTGCGTGCATAGCGATAGGGTTTATCGGCCACAACTGGTTGCAATTTTTTTCAACATGTTTGTAGCTTTGACTGTCTATCTTGACATATAATTTCTCAAAGCATATATCATAATGTACCTACTATTGTATTGCATTATCATTCGTAAAAAGACACTTTGCTACCACCAGGGTTCAAAATGTTAATACATTATCTTGATAATTATAAAATTACATGGAAAAACAAATAGCTTGCGCCTTGCACTAGCAATATCACACAATGTATACCTGATCATGATTTGCGAAAAAACAAACTCACAAATAAAATAATTCTCACCGTTTTCTGTTGTTTTTCTAAATTATTTGTTATTAATTGTGATACCAAACGAAAATGCAGAAGATGCTGTTTGCTCTGGATATGTGTGCATTACAGGAAAAACAGCAATATTGGATTTTTTAGTTAAAAATTTGAATTAATCCACTATGAGTACCTAGGTGATATCACCTGGGTGATTTAATTCTACATTTTTAACCGACTTCAAAAAAAGGAGGAGGTTCTATGTTCGGCTGTATGTATTTTTTTTTTAATGTACGTTCACCGATATTTTCGTCAATTGTGAACCAATTTTAAAAATTCTTTTTTTGTTTGAAAGGGTATACTCCCGAGGTGGTCCCTTTTTAATACTGTGATGGTCTGATGACGCACTTCGGAGCTACATGATATAACTCCTCAAAAGTTGACAGCAAATCGTCTGCGATTGAAACATTTGCTTCTTTTCAATGTACCCTTTGCGTGTATAACTGATATCTGAGTCGAAATAACAATATTTAATCAATAAAAATAATGAAATTTACTTCTGGAGTCAGTTTTTGTCTCCTAAAATCACCTGCCGTCATATCACCTGGGTGTTCAGATTCCACTATGAATTAGCTTGGATATTTATCAAAGAAAACCATTATCTTGATAATTTCGAACCCTGGCGACCACGTTGCTCAAGCTTACCAAATCTTTGAACAATTACGAGTCTTAGTAAGACACCGGCGGTATCATATTAGTGTAAACGCAATGATTCTCCATAGGTTTCATCTGGTGCATCGGTGGGGGCGCCATAATGTTTTGCATCTGTGGCATGGGCGGCGGAGGCTGCTCCGGGGGCTTTTTATTCTTCTTCTCGCACTTCTTGAACTTTATACCCAGTTTATTTAACAATATTAACCGTAACGACTCTTTGCCGCCCGTGTAATTGATTTCCTGCTTTGCCGCTGCTAAAATTTTTCCTAACGTAGGTACCTCTTTTCTATTTGAATAACTGGTCACAATACCTTTAAGAGCACATAGTTGGAAATAGTCGAGCTGTACTTTCGTTTTTCGAACTCTTTTTTTCTTCGGTCCAGTCATTCTCGTTTGTGTCGCTTCTGCTTTAAGACCGTCGCGTTTTATTCTCTTTATAGTGCTTTCTGATAGACCAGTCGCTGCGCACGCCCGTTTAACAACATTTTCGACGGGAAACGCGTAGCCTCGGTTCTGTTTTTCGCTTTCAAAAAATTTAATCACTTTGAAAATTATTTCGCGAGCTTGCCCGTCGATGGCTTCTTTCTTTCTTTTGCTGTCGACTTTTGGCTTACTTTCTTCGGGGGGCGGTGGAGGCGGCTCTGTAGGTTGGTTCTGAATGATGTTGACTACTTCTATATCAATAGTCTGTTGTTGAGGTCCGTGGTTTTGGCCATGGCTGAGGTGAACTTCGATCAAGTGCTGTTGTGGTAAAAGTGGAACTTCATGATGAAGCACGTCGTGCTGATGATTGTTCATTTTCGAAGTTTAATATTGATGTGGGACGAATAATCCTTCAGTGCCGATGTAGATATCATGTGGAAATACAGTTTTTGCGATCACAATAACAGAATAACACTGAAATAATCAAACAGTCAAAGGGACGCCATTTGTTGAATAAATGGCGCGTTTATGTGGAATAGAATCAGTGTTGCCAATGCAAATTTTTAGGCGGCCGTGTACATTAGGTAAAAAAGCCGTGTTTATATGGAAAAAGACCATCGGTGGGCCGTGTCACTGCTTAAAAAAGGAAACATTTTTCAATATTAGCCAAATGGTGCTGTTTTAAGGTTTTTAGCGTTAATTAAACGTTTGCAAATTTTATCTATTTGTGTGGAAAACAATTTCGTCTCATCTGTTTTTTGCTCACAGAGCAAGAAAGAGGAACAAAACCCAGCTAACATACTGTCGACAACTTAGTTGCAATGATGGCATTCGGATTCGGAATTGGATACAGTACACAGTCGAACCATACACTTATTTATAACAGTCTAATACTCTAAAAGTGATTTTTTATAAATAAATTAGTCAATTACCGTAGAATTTGTGAAAAGCCGTAGAATCTGCTACGGCCACAGGGTTACAGCCGTAGACCGTGGATTTTGTAATTTTTTGGCCTGAAAGCCGTAGAACACGGTAATTGCCGTAGCATTGGCAACACTGAATAGAATTTATCTACTGTAGAAATCAGAAATCTAGCAAGAGCTATCGAAACGAAAATATTTTAGATCCGACACTGTTCGTCTGTGTACCTCAAAAATATGCTGAAGGGAAATTCAAGAAGAACCGTCTTCAAAAAATTGTTTTATTGTATGGTTAATCAGAAAATCTCATTTTAAAATTAAGCCAAATACGCAAAAACTAAGACAAATAAACAGTCCTGTGTTGCCATATAAGGAAAAATTCGAATACACACTCGCATATCTGGTAAATACTAGCATGCACGACAACGCTTTAGTACATGTATCCAAACAAGAAAAAAAAAAAAGGTGTTGCCATCTCTGCTCGATCGGGCTAGATCTAATTCTTTTTCAGCTCGTCTGACCCTTTGTCCCAATGATTTAGCCCCGAACCCCAAATAGAGAAAATGTACTATTTTAAGGCGAGGCGACTGAGAAGTCATGAATATGCTTAGGAAAAAATCATACTTTCAGTCTCAAGTGAATTTGAAGGGTTTTCACTATTCATCACTACATTTTCTCATTTATGAATTAGCTATTTTTATGATCGCTTAGCCCAAGAATCAGCAACAGAGTGGCAGCACTGATTTAAGCGAAATGTCACTGTCAGTGTTCGCGAACTAAATGTTTATTTATTATGCGACGAATTAATTTAGCTTTTTAAGCAATTTTCTCAATAAAAGTATTCAAAAACTTCTCCCGTTCTACTCTTCAAAGTCGATTCTATACATATAATGTTATAAACTACAAATATGGACGACGGTCAAGCGATAGAAATCAAAAAGATATGTTGCACTTGCCTGAGTCGGGATCGCAAGTTGTATCAACTTTGTAGGCTTACGAACGGCGTAAACAACTTATATTTACTACTCTCTTTCGACTCTGAAGCTTATCGAGTAAGTATACAACTGTTCTTCAGTCAAAATCCTTTTTGAAACGGTTTATTTACGTGATAGATTTTGGTGTATAAAGTTGGGAAAACTGTGCAACTACTTGGTTTAGGCTGTTTGTCCACCGCCGCCGTCACCGGGACGTCTAATTTATTTTCGTCTATCGACTTCATTAGATCCAAAATAAAAAATAAATTATTACCATTTAAGTTTTCATATCCATTAACTTGACACCTGGCTCACACGTGGCTCGGAATAAAAACTCGGAAAACTCGGAAACAATAACTCGAAAATGCTAAAGTGCAGGGACATGTGCAACGGTAACTGAGATGCTATGCTACTGGCCTCGCACAGCGACGACGGGGTCCCCCGGGGCGTAGCAGGAGGGGTGTCGAATTCCGAGCCACGAGCGAGCCAGGTGCCAAGCTATTTCGCCCAGGTTATATTCTCACGCCTGTCTCATTATCTATGATTTCACATTATTAACAGAACTCAAATTTTTACCGTGCCCATAAGTTCCCAAAAACGGTTCTATTGAACACGAGAGAGTCACGTATCTCTTTTTATTATACAGTGGTGCCGCTATCTTGACTATTATAAAACTGTAATTTTGAAAAAAGAATTTAGTTTGTTTGTTTGTTTGGGTGTTTGTTTGTTCGAGTATCACGCAAAAACTACTGAACCGATTTTGATGAAACTTTTTTTGTTTGGTAGCGTAACATCTGACTTAAAATCTGGTATATAATTTATGCGGACGAAGTAGCGGGTAAAAGCTTGTTATTATTATTTGTGGTTGGGCTATTGCAAGCAAGGGTCATTATGTAACACTGCGACCATCGCTGATCTTTTGTGTTCGCCCCAAACTCACCCATATTTTACGCATACCTCCGAACTTATGGTATTTTCTTTTCATTCTCGGGAATGCAGGTTTTCTCACAATGTTTTCCGTCACCGCCGAGCTAGTAAATGATAAATACAACAGTACATTAATTCCGAAGAACTTAATGGTGCAGGCCAGGAATCGAACCGCATCCTCATGATTGAGGCGCTAGCTCTCTTCCGTATGGGCTATCATCGCTCTGGTGCCGCTAGGTACATCTCACTCACTGAGCTGTCAGTTTCTCTATTGCAGCACAGCTAACATGCCACACACAACAAAGCATTTAAACTTTTCTTGGGGGTGGCATGCGAGCGTGAGGCCTACTGGTATAGTAACTTTATGATCACAACATACCTTTCTCTCTCTTTGTCACTACGTGAGTTTCTTCAACTAAACAACAGAACAACCTCCCCCTAACACCACAGAATATTGATGCACGGTAATGTTATTGCAGGAAGGCTTCTACAAAGACGTAGCGAACCTGTTCATATGCTGGGAGTGTCGCGCCATTATGTGCAGGATCTCGAGGTTCAGAGAGCAGGCATGTGTCGTCCAGAAACAGCTGTCTAATATACAAGATGGACGCACTGATGTAAGTGACATCATTATCATTAGTGTTCATATGCTGGGAGTGTCGCGCCGTCATGTGCAGGATCTCGAGGTTCAGAGAGCAGGCGTGTGTCGTCCAGAAACCAGGGTTCGAAATTATCTAGATAATTATTTTCTATGATTATTATTTTTTTAAATTTCATCCGGCTATCTATTACGAAAAGCAAAAATATTTTAGTTTTGTGTATTCTTGAAAGTAACAGTTAAAAATTTCTATACGAATTTTTCCATACCAACAGCTAAAATCGACCTATCTCTTTCAGATGCAATATATCTACGTATGCCACTCGCGTCTGTCCGGCTCTAATACGATAACGTTCGACAAAACATTTGTACCGGAAACTAGTGGTGAATTGACGGACAACTTCATTGACTGTGGCCCCGTCGTTGACGCCATCAAGTCTGAGGATGAGGAGGATCTTCCGCTTTCTGAGTTACATGGGTGAGGGAAACAAATGAGTTCTGGTATCTTGGAAAAAAGCTGGGAAGAGCAGTGAGTTGAAAAAGGAAGATCTTTCGCCAGGCTTAGTGTGAAGCCTGGGGACAGGCTGTGGTCCAAATCAAATCTCTGTGATTCTTTTTCTTGCGCGATTTATGTCTTGTATACGATTATGAACCTTATGTGTAGCAGCTTACGGGTTACCAGTGTGACGTCCACGTTGTCTTACGTGCATATTAGCGGGTGCGACGGTTAGCGCCATCTATTTGCTTCGTTGCTATATCTGTTATGGGTGATGCCATCTATGGCAAGCTCCACACAACTACTAGTCCTCGAGAGCATCGGAGCAACTTGAGGTGAAAGTTGTGTTAATTTTAATGCTTGCAAAATCAATAATGGTTTGGCTATGAAAAACGCTCTGCGCCGCATCGACGCCGGCTCCACTGCTTCCTCCACACGCTTGCGGGAGCTTGGGCAAGCCCGATGTACATTGACGCTTCTATTGAGTAAACTAGTAACA